>LR990253.1:6710764-7994931 GCA_905147385.1 Limenitis camilla
GTGGTTTATTGCGTTACCTCTGCTTAGATTGCGAAAAGTTTTATTGGAAGCTATTGTGACTAATGTCGGTCATGTGACAATAATGGAAACTGACACACCGGTGTGGTTTATTGCGTTACCTCTGCTTAGATTGCGAAAAGTTTTATTGGAAGCTATTGTGACTAATGTCGGTCATGTGATAATAACGGAAACTGACACACCGGTGTGGTTTATTGCGTTACCTCTGCTTAGATTGCGAAAAGTTTTATTGGAAGCTATTGTGACTAATGTCGGTCATGTGACAATAACGAAAACTGACACACCGGTGTGGTTTATTGCGTTACCTCTGCTTAGATTGCGAAAAGTTTTATTAGAAGCTATTGTGACTAATGTCGGTCATGTGACAATAATGGAAACTGACACACCGGTGTGGTTTATTGCGTTACATCTGCTTAGATTGCGAAAAGTTTTATTGGAAGCTATTGTGACTAATGTCGGTCATGTGACAATAACGGAAACTGACACACCGGTGTGGTTTATTGTGTTACACCTGCTTAGATTGCGAAGTTTTATTGGAAACTATTGTGACTAATGTCGGTCATGTGACAATAACGGAAACTGACACACCGGTGTGGTTTATTGTGTTACCTCTGCTTAGATTGCGAAAAGTTTTATTGGAAACTATTGTGACTAATGTCGGCCATGTGACTATAACGGAAACTGACACACCGGTGTGGTTTATTGTGTTACCTCTGCTTAGATTGCGAAAAGTTTTATTGGAAGCTATTGTGACTAATGTCGGTCATGTGACAATAACGGAAACTGACACACCGGTGTGGTTTATTGCGTTACACCTGCTTAGATTGCGAAAAGTTTTATTGGAAGCTATTGTGACTAATGTCGGTCATGTGACAATAACGGAAACTGACACACCGGTGTGGTTTATTGTGTTACCTCTGCTTAGATTGCAAAAAGTTTTATTGGAAACTATTGTGACTAATGTCGGCCATGTGACTATAACGGAAACTGACACACCGGTGTGGTTTATTGTGTTACCTCTGCTTAGATTGCGAAAAGTTTTATTGGAAGCTATTGTGACTAATGTCGGTCATGTGACAATAACGGAAACTGACACACCGGTGTGGTTTATTGCGTTACCTCTGCTTAGATTGCGAAAAGTTGTATTGGAAGCTATTGTGACTAATGTCGGCCATGTGACAATAACGGAAACTGACACACCGGTGTGGTTTATTGCGTTACATCTGCTTAGATTGCGAAAATTTTTATTGGAAACTATTGTGACTAATGTCGCTCATGTGACAATAACGGAAACTGACACACCGGTGTGATTTATTGCGTTACCTCTGCTTAGATTGCGAAAAGATTTATTGGAAGCTATTGTGACTAATGTCGGCCATGTGACAATAATGGAAACTGACACACCGGTGTGGTTTATTGCGTTACCTCTGCTTAGATTGCGAAAAGTTTTATTGGAAGCTATTGTGACTAATGTCGGTCATGTGACAATAATGGAAACTGACACACCGGTGTGGTTTATTGCGTTACCTCTGCTTAGATTGCGAAAAGTTTTATTGGAAGCTATTGTGACTAATGTCGGTCATGTGACAATAACGGAAACTGACACACCGGTGTGGTTTATTGCGTTACCTCTGCTTAGATTGCGAAAAGTTTTATTGGAAGCTATTGTGACTAATGTCGGTCATGTGACAATAACGGAAACTGACACACCGGTGTGGTTTATTGCGTTACCTCTGCTTAGATTGCGAAAAGTTTTATTGGAAGCTATTGTGACTAATGTCGGTCATGTGACAATAACGGAAACTGACACACCGGTGTGGTTTATTGCGTTACCTCTGCTTAGATTGCGAAAAGTTGTATTGGAAGCTATTGTGACTAATGTCGGCCATGTGACAATAACGGAAACTGACACACCGGTGTGGTTTATTGCGTTACATCTGCTTAGATTGCGAAAATTTTTATTGGAAACTATTGTGACTAATGTCGCTCATGTGACAATAACGGAAACTGACACACCGGTGTGATTTATTGCGTTACCTCTGCTTAGATTGCGAAAAGATTTATTGGAAGCTATTGTGACTAATGTCGGCCATGTGACAATAATGGAAACTGACACACCGGTGTGGTTTATTGCGTTACCTCTGCTTAGATTGCGAAAAGTTTTATTGGAAGCTATTGTGACTAATGTCGGTCATGTGACAATAATGGAAACTGACACACCGGTGTGGTTTATTGCGTTACCTCTGCTTAGATTGCGAAAAGTTTTATTGGAAGCTATTGTGACTAATGTCGGTCATGTGATAATAACGGAAACTGACACACCGGTGTGGTTTATTGCGTTACCTCTGCTTAGATTGCGAAAAGTTTTATTGGAAGCTATTGTGACTAATGTCGGTCATGTGACAATAACGAAAACTGACACACCGGTGTGGTTTATTGCGTTACCTCTGCTTAGATTGCGAAAAGTTTTATTAGAAGCTATTGTGACTAATGTCGGTCATGTGACAATAATGGAAACTGACACACCGGTGTGGTTTATTGCGTTACATCTGCTTAGATTGCGAAAAGTTGTATTGGAAGCTATTGTGACTAATGTCGGCCATGTGACAATAACGGAAACTGACACACCGGTGTGGTTTATTGCGTTACCTCTGCTTAGATTGCGAAAACTTTTATTGGAAGCTATTGTGACTAATGTCGGTCATGTGACAATAATGGAAACTGACACACCGGTGTGGTTTATTGCGTTACATCTGCTTAGATTGCGAAAAGTTGTATTGGAAGCTATTGTGACTAATGTCGGTCATGTGACAATAACGGAAACTGACACACCGGTGTGGTTTATTGCGTTACATCTGCTTAGATTGCGAAAAGTTGCGAAAAGTTGTATTGGAAGCTATTGTGACTAATGTCGGTCATGTGACAATAACGGAAACTGACACACCGGTGTGGTTTATTGCGTTACATCTGCTTAGTTTGCGAAAAGTTGTATTGGAAGCTATTGTGACTAATGCCGGTCATGTGACAATAACGGAAACTGACACACCGGTGTAATTTATTGCGTTACACCTACTTAGATTGCGAAAAGTTTTATTGGAAGCTATTGTGACTAATGTCGGTCATGTGACAATAACGGAAACTGACACACCGGTGTGGTTTATTGCGTTACACCTGCTTAGATTGCAAAAAGTTTTATTGGAAGCTATTGTGACTAATGTCGGTCATGTGATAATAACGGAAACTGACACAACGGTGTGGTTTATTGCGTTACAGCTGCTTAGATTGCGAAAAGTTTTATTGGAAGCTATTGTGACTAATGTCGCTCATGTGACAATAACGGAAACTGAAACATCGGTGTGGTTTATTGTGTTACCTCTGCTTAGATTGCGAAAAGTTTTATTGGAAGTGACTAATGTCGGTCATGTGATAATAACGGAAACTGACACAACGGTGTGGTTTATTGCGTTACAGCTGCTTAGATTGCGAAAAGTTTTATTGGAAGCTATTGTGACTAATGTCAGTCATGTGACAATAACAGAAACTGACACATCGGTGTGGTTTATTGTGTTACCTCTGCTTAGATTGCGAAAAGTTTTATTGGAAGTGACTAATGCCGGTCATGTGATAATAACGGAAACTGACACACCGGTGTAGTTTATTGTGTTACCTCTGCTTAGATTGCGAAAAGTTTTATTGGAAGCTATTGTGACTAATGTCGGCCATGCGGCAATAACGGAAACTGACACACCGGTGTGGTTTATTGCGTTACATCTGCTTAGATTGCGAAAAGTTTTATTGGAAGCTATTGTGACTAATGTCGGCCATGTGACAATAACTGAAACTGACACACCGGTGTGGTTTATTGTGTTACCTCTGCTTAGATTGCGAAAAGTTCTATTGGAAGCTATTGTGACTAATGTCGGCAATGTGACAATAACGGAAACTGACACACCGGTGTGGTTTATTGCGTTACACTTGCTCAGATTGCGAAAAGTTTTATTGGAAGCTATTGTGACTAATGTCGGCCATGTGACAATAACGGAAACTGACACACCGGTGTGGTTTATTGCGTTACCTCTGCTCAGATTGCGAAAAGTTTTATTGGAAGCTATTGTGACTAATGTCGGTCATGTGACAATAATGGAAACTGACACACCGGTGTGGTTTATTGCGTTACATCTGCTTAGATTGCGAAAAGTTCTATTGGAAGCTATTGTGACTAATGTCGGCAATGTGACAATAACGGAAACTGACACACCGGTGTGGTTTATTGCGTTACACTTGCTCAGATTGCGAAAAGTTTTATTGGAAGCTATTGTGACTAATGTCGGCCATGTGACAATAACGGAAACTGACACACCGGTGTGGTTTATTGCGTTACATCTGCTTAGATTGCGAAAAGTTGTATTGGAAGCTATTGTGACTAATGTCGGTCATGTGACAATAACGGAAACTGACACACCGGTGTTGTTTATTGCGTTACATCTGCTTAGATTGCGAAAAGTTGTATTGGAAGCTATTGTGACTAATGTCGGCCATGTGACAATAACGGAAACTGACACACCGGTGTGGTTTATTGTGTTACCTCTGCTTAGATTGCGAAAAGTTCTATTGGAAGCTATTGTGACTAATGTCGGCAATGTGACAATAACGGAAACTGACACACCGGTGTGGTTTATTGCGTTACACTTGCTCAGATTGCGAAAAGTTTTATTGGAAGCTATTGTGACTAATGTCGGCCATGTGACAATAATGGAAACTGACACACCGGTGTGGTTTATTGCGTTACCTCTGCTTAGATTGCGAAAAGTTTTATTGGAAGCTATTGTGACTAATGTCGGTCATGTGACAATAACGGAAACTGACACACCGGTGTGGTTTATTGCGTTACCTCTGCTTAGATTGCGAAAGGTTTTATTGGAAGCTATTGTGACTAATGTCGGCCATGTGACAATAACGGAAACTGACACACCGGTGTGGTTCATTGTGTTACCCCTGCTTAGATTGCGAAAAGTTGTATTGGAAGCTATTGTGACTAATGTCGGCCATGTGACAATAACGGAAACTGACACACCGGTGTGGTTTATTGTGTTACCTCTGCTTAGATTGCGAAAAGTTCTATTGGAAGCTATTGTGACTAATGTCGGCAATGTGACAATAACGGAAACTGACACACCGGTGTGGTTTATTGCGTTACACTTGCTCAGATTACGAAAAGTTTTATTGGAAGCTATTGTGACTAATGTCGGCCATGTGACAATAATGGAAACTGACACACCGGTGTGGTTTATTGCGTTACCTCTGCTTAGATTGCGAAAAGTTTTATTGGAAGCTATTGTGACTAATGTCGGTCATGTGACAATAACGGAAACTGACACACCGGTGTGGTTTATTGCGTTACCTCTGCTTAGATTGCGAAAAGTTTTATTGGAAGCTATTGTGACTAATGTCGGCCATGTGACAATAACGGAAACTGACACACCGGTGTGGTTCATTGTGTTACCCCTGCTTAGATTGCGAAAAGTTTTATTGGAACTATTTTATAAGATACCTCTATGTCCTCCTCCCTATCTGTGAGTGAACCGTGACAGCATAAGGAGCAACTTCATAGATGTGATAGTAATCAAAGAGAAAGGATCACGTGACAGTTTTTAACATAATACAACGAGGTGTTGTAGGTGAGAGTTTGCGCGTAGAAAAAGACCTGCAGCTTAGCCTCAAGCCCCAAAAGTTTAACTCCCACTCTGGCATCTATGGATATCTACATTTATGAATAATAGTATTATTTCTACTTTGTTCTGACTCTCTCTGTGTGTTGACCTATTGAGGTCATATGAGCAAAATTAGTTTAATTCTGTTAAATGATAAATAATGGGGGTATTTTTATATTATGGTTGAGGATAAACAAATAAATAAAATATAAAACCTCAGTGTACCCACATCTTATACTCCATTTTGATTTAATTAAACAACCTTTGTGGGTAACTTCGGTCAGTTTCTAAGTTAACCGAAGTATGTTCTTGGAAACTAAAAATATGTTTGTGGTTAACAAAGAGAAGGGGATGGGGGAAAAGGTGGGGGGATCACATATAAAAACGAAGGACGTAGCAACGAAACGAAACTTTAAAACTAGAAGTGGTTATTTCATCTGTATCTCTTGAATTACTGACGGGCTTTGATAATTCCTTTAATTTTTTCAAGCTACACTCTTCGCAATTATACACAATGTAGGGTATTCATAAATATTAAATTAAAAAAGATATTTCACAGCTTAAAGAACCTCAATTTGAAATTCATCGCAACTATTATAAATCATATTTATTCATAAACCACTTGCTTTCAGTCTCAATGATACTTAAATTATAGGAGAGTTTGTTAATTTAAATATGGCGGTTGAAATGGTCACTATCGTACACTAAGACTAAAATTATAAACACTAAAATCATCAATAAGATCATGTAGCTATCGCCATCTATTAATTAGTATTTTTTTTTATGGTAGGTAAGGTGCAAACAAGCAAATGGTCCACCTGATGGTAAGTGGCCACCATCGCCCATCGTTGCATCCTCGAAGTTAGAGTGGTGAGAGAAAAAAGCGTTTCAGCGAACTCCGAGCAAGAGCCCAGAGTTCATTGAATCCGCAACACTAATGGGATGGGAGAGGGAGGGGGAAGAGTGCTGGGTTACTCGGCTTACGAGATGTTCTCCCAGCGGGAGAGGGGAATAGTATTCTAACCCCTCCCCTCACGGGTAGAAATAAAGTATAAATTACTGCATTCAATAGATTGAAAGTAAGTACTTCCTTTCAAAGTAAAAACGATTAAAATATTAGATTAACTAAACTAATTATGACACAACTGTCTGTCTGTGTGTCTCACACTCTTTTCGTGTTATTTGTAAAAATATCAAAAATGGCTAAAGATTCTAAAACATTTTTATAAGACAATAATTTCCATCTGATTACAAAGTGCACTAACTGTGAATGCCTTTTCAAATTATGTTTTCTTAAATCTTCCTATCTAACTGCCTCAGACTAGGGAGGGTTGTGGGAAAGGGGTGGGGGATACGTGTGTTATAAGCTCACGTTTCCACTCCTGTGAACTGTTTCAAAGGAAGGGATCAAGCGGTAATCGCATTTCATTCTGTGTATTTAAATTTACAGGTGAATGTTTTATGAAACTACTTTAAAATGTGTAGACTAATTTAAAAAGAAAGTTATGATCATTAAATTCACATCACAAATCTAATTTCATTTTTATAAATACATCTTGCATCGCTGTAGTATCATTCTTGCATTGATAGTGTTTCATTGCAGCAGCATCATTCTGGTATTGCTGTTACTTTTAACATTATTTTTTGTGCGTGTTCTAGCAACGCTATAATGTTATTGTTGAATTGTGTATTTTCCTACCCTCAACCTATCCTTTCGCACTGGTACTGCATATACATAATCTGAAAGTTAGTGCATCGCCGACTTCTTTGGGTCATAAGCAAGCACCCATTAATGGGATGGGAGAGCAAGAGGATCGACTGGAACGCGTTAAAGAAAAAACAAATCCCTTATCACCAAAGATGTTCCAGGTTACTCGCCTTGTGATTAAATTGGAATTGTATTCTAACCCGTCCCCTCACGGGTGTAACATCATTACTGCATCAATGATGTGTAATGTGATTTTTTCATCACTTTTCATCACTATAGTGTCATTTTAGTTTTGTTAATTGCTATAATATGTATTCTGCATTACTGTAGTCACTTGCGTTGCAAAAATGACACTCTAACTTTGTTGGAGTGTCATTCTTGCATTATAGTGTCAATGTTCATTTACTCTCGCATTAGAAAAATCAAAATCAGATACTGAAAGAATATAGCGATATATCGAAAAAAGGTATAGCTCTAAACTTTTTTAAACCGTCAAAATTAACTCTGTTCTTTGATTATCGATTCAGAGATTCAAGAAAATCGATATTTTAACTAGTAAGTAACTACTAAGTTTGATTCTTGCATGAATAGTATCATTCTGGTATCGCTGTAATGTTACCTAGACTTCTATGTAAATAATAAACAATTTCCTGTACATTTGTTCTATAAAAAAAACTATAGATCCATCACTGAAGCGTATTAGTTATTTATAAATACCCTCACTAACCTATAAAACAAATGAATCCATGCATTATAAAACCTTTATAAGATTACGTTAACCAACCGTAAGAGCGATCAAAGTCTTAACCACTGAGCATCTATTAGCAATGTTGCCAGTGTGAACGGTCATTCGAGCGGTCACCATTACCCTCTTGATCGTCCAGGCTTGCCATTTTAAAATATAACTTTGCCTAATGAAGTTGAAATTCCGGTCTAATTATCCTTTGTTATATTACTTTAGTAAAAAGTATCCTTGTAGTTTTGTGTTTACTGTTCCGCTCCTATGGGTCGTAGTATAATTAAGTATAGCTTAAAATATTCCTTAATATATTCTATTTCTAAAGTTATATGGATTATTAAAATTGGTTTTGTAGTTTTAGAAATTTGAACATTCAAACATACGAACATTTCCACCGTTATAGTATGTCATAATGTTTAGTTATTAATTAACGTTTTCACTTATTACTCAGGTCCTATGGGTCGTATAATAATTTTATACAGCTTAAAATGCTCCTTAATAAATTATCTTTTTATCATAATAAGAAATATCTAGATTGTTTTTGTAGTTTTTGTGATACAAGCATTCAAACATACATATACAGTATAACTTAGTTTAATGAAGTTGAAGTGTCGCTATAGTTTCGTGCTTACTGTTCCGCTCCTATGGGTCGTAGTGCGACTTAATATTTATTAAGTAGTTTGTGAGATATGAACGTTCAATCATACGAACATTTTATCTGTATAGTATTTACATTTTGTTTTTTTTACTCAATTCCTATATAGTGATATACTCAAAAATTTTTTTTATTAAACTGTCTTTTTATTTTGGAGATATGAACATGCAAACATACAAACGTATTTATAAATATATTTATTTACATATTCGATACAAGATATATTTTAAATTAAATGCTTAAAAAATACATATTTAATACAATTTATTTTTATAACTTAGAGTCGTTTGAATCAAATGATTGCGTCGGTCTAAAACTTTTTTTTTTATTTGAAATCCAATCCATCTCTTTCTATTTCTAAGACTTAATATTTTTTTTTTTTCATTAATTTATTTCGTGAAAAATTATTCATTTTGTCGTCTTTCAATTGGTATTTCCAAAATTTGGAAAGGACAAAAATATTGAAGGATTCTAGAAAATATTTGACAACAAAAATTTTAATGTTTATTCTTTCCATCGATTACGTCATTTTATGTCACGTGACGTCACTCTCTAATGAGGATTCTTTCTCTTACCAACATTCAAAAAGAATAATTTTTCATTCCAAAGTTCAGTTAAATTATTTAGAGGTTTTTTTTAAGATGGCGCTCTAAGTTACAAACTATATATATTTAACAATTATTATAATCATTATAACCAGCACATTCTCCACACACAGACGACATATACGACGACGGTATTAGTATTACTGTCTCGTTGAATCTCTTGTAGATAATAACTCCTGTTGTATCTGATTGAACTTTGAGACCGGCGGTAATTGGGAGAATTCTGTAAAAAAAAAATGTCAAAGTATTTTGCGTGACACCTAAAAAATATGAAGTCTGTAAGGATGTACTTACGGTGAATTCTTCATAACATCACTAGTTGTGTTGTATAAATTATGATCCCCATCGTACATCTTGATGCCGCCATCTTGTTGACGCGTTATTACGAAACTGGAACAAAATGAATAGAATTTATATTTCACAATGTTGTAATATTATTTAGAATATTTTTAACAATATTTCAAATTAAAATCTTTTATCGAAAATTCTCCCCATTACCCTGGTTGGTAGTTGGTAATTTAGGGTAATCTTCCCCGATAAAGGTGGCAACTTTGAACGCTGTCTTAATTCTTTCATATGGATCTATGAGGATTGAGTCTTCTGTGATGTCGTTCTTCGCTCTCACTTAGGAGTTGCCTGTTATCCGAAGACATAGTTTCTTCGTTGAGAGGGCTGTAGTGACCACACCCTTTGCCCTGTACTTACTGCTGATGCTGCTATCTCAAAATAATTTTTTTTTTTGACATACACACATTTTACTTAACAATTTAAATTAATTGTAAGTGTTGATCCTACGTTGCTCGTTCGCCAATTTTGTTTGTGACCATTTTTCTACAACGTACCCCTCTTCTTTATCTTTTTTTATATATTTTTAATATCTTCAATGGATGTTAAATCTTACTGTATAAAAAGGGAAAACAGAGTAATGTATATTTTTTATATAAATAAAGGTTTTTTTTTGTATTTTAATGATAAATTTCTTTTTTCCCCTCAACATTTAAAGTTTCTCTGTTCTGGGAAAAATTGATTCTGATTCTCTCATCTATCACAGATTTTATAGATAGCAATGATAACGAGAGACGGGAGCGAGAAGTAAAAAGGAGAAAGTTAGTCTCAACGTTGTAATAACGCCATTTCGCACGTTAGTTTTGTTGATAAAAATATTTTACCCCACCTCCCACCACCCCTCATCCTCGCATTTCGTCATTTAGTTTAAATCAGCTGAGTAGTTTCCCATTTCACGATTCAGGGTTTGTTTGGGAGGAAGGGGCTCTAATATCTTCGAACGAAGTTCTCAAATAATTATGATTGAACTTCACACACAGGTAAGTTCATTTGGTCATCAATTATAGTGAAAATATAAGGAATAGGGAGAGACGGGAAATATAAAGAAGAAAGGAAGTAATTAAGACAGAATGTTAATGAAGATAAGCAAAGGTTTCTCCTTAGTAAGACAAAATAATAATAAGGGAAGCGAAGGAAGGAAGAATATGAAATAAAATAGGTAACAAAAGAAAAAATAGACTAAGAAAGGAAGCCAATAAGAGGAGAAGAGTGCTGTAAATTCCTGATGATGAGCTGTTCTAAAATATGAGAGTTAAAGAGCAAAGAATGTGTCATAGAATATACCTTGGAGTTTCAGAGCAATCAGCTAACACCAGACTTTCTGAACACTGATCCGGATTCAACTGCTCAACATTTCCCGATAGAGTTTGAACTGTTGATTCTTGGAGACGACATTCACCTGAAAATAATTTAATGTCTAGAATTATTTAATATTCTCTTATTTCCGATGTACAGAAGACGTCATAAGGATAGAGTGAGGGACGGGAAGCCTTTGCAAAGTAGTCCAGCCAAATCTTAAAACTGTAGATAATATATGAAGGAAACTCACGATACACTCCAAATCTCTTCATCAGCTGCATAGCAGTCCAGCTATCCAGGAGCCAAGCAAAGCTGTCTGATTCAAATTGTATTTCAGCTCCCTTGTTCACACTTACTGATGCTATACCATCTCTTTCCTGAAATCATTAAACATAGAGATCAAGATTTAATTTTACTGATGGCTTTATAATGGCAAGTCAGCCTAAAATTTCTCGAGAATTCTCACGTCACGACGCAAGTAATATCAAGTGTATAATGACGCGAGTTTTAAGTTAAAGTATGACAAGAATATTCCTACGTTCAAATGAGTGCGAGTATTTTTAAATTAAAACACGATGCAAGGACTTTAACGTTAAAAACTAATGGGACTATTCATTTATATGTATATATATGTCGGAGCATAGTAAAAGATTATCGATTAATCGAATCGTTATCGTTGTCTATGGCGTTGGAGTGGGGTAGTAGTCACTTCCGTTGTTTTGACAGTCTCTACCCTCGACCCTTTATATGCGATCGACAGTCTAACTGAAGTCTTAGTCGTGCGCGGTCGCTCAAGAAGTGAACATCATCTAAGTAGTGCTAGTAATAGTGATAGTGTCAAGTGCAGTGTAGTGTGGAAGTGCTGTCCAACTAAGGTCACGTAAGCCCTTACAATGTAATTGCCACGTGGTTAAGTAAACACAATGTTAGGTTAGCCTTAGGTTAGGTTAGCCTTATGTTAGGTAAGCCTTGTATTAGATTCGGTTTATGTGCGTTTAACCTTGGGTTTAATTGTTAGAGATCATATTTTATCATTTATGGGTTCAGTAGAAGTATCTACATTGCGTTTACCCAATATTCCACTCATTACCATCACCCCCTTTTAGTGTTCCCCAATATTCCCCATCTCTCCGTCCTTCCATTTCCTTTCGCATCGTTTTAAAATCCCCGACATATATATATATATATATGTGACGATAGTATTCCTACATTTAAACTTGTTGTATGATCATAACTGTACTCATATAATTATACTATACGGAACACCGATAATCAGAGTGGAAGAACTTAAATATATTGAGCATATAATATGTTCTGACTTGAAAGACGATGCTGATATATATAGAGAGAGAGCGCAGGACATTGTCTGTTGGGGCCAACATGATCGTCCGCAGGTATACTCATTGTTTAGTACCAGCTAAAGTCACTCTTTTTAGAGTTTACTGCATTTCATTCTACACGAGCAGTCTGTGGGTTGATTACACGCAAAACACTCTTCGAGTTCAATAGAATAATACGTTCATGATGCTGTTGGGGTTGCCTAGATTTTGTATCGCGTCACGGATGCTCGCCGAAGTGCGGGTAGATTGTTTATACCTGAATCACTGTTGTATAGTTCATGTGCAGAGGTTTTAATTTAACTAACAAATAGTTCTTAAGATTATGTGTTTTTTTTTATAACATGATGTGAGTATCCCCACCATAAACATGACGTGAGTATTCTCAATTTGTTAATGACACGAATATTCCTATGTTATAAGACTTCTTGACAGAAGTAGTCATATTATGTTAAAATGACAAGAGTATTCCTATGTTTTCAGGTACACTATTCCATTTTTTAGAAAATTACTACACAAAAATTATTTCGAGGTTGCCGAATATAAAAGAATAAATGCTCTACCTTGAAATATTAAATGAACAAATAATATCTCATATACAAAATAAAGCCACAAATTTATTACATTGAGTAACTTTACTATTTGTTTAGGATTTTACGAAAATATTAGTAATATACTCTGTATTGATAACCTTCTTACGCGCTGATGGAAAATTTGGTAAATTTAGAGGGGGGGTTTGTGATACACGAGATTGCCGCTCGAGAAATTTTATAAATGCGCAAGTGAGTACTCTTAGTCACACTCTGGAGCGTCATTTTAGAACTAGGGAACATTTTACACCACTAGGGTCGCTATTTACAAATTAAACACTATCAAAAATTACAATCGCATCAGCGTTCGTTGTTAAAACGTTGCATCGACAAACACGCAACAGGCACTTATCTAATTTTTCCGAGTTATGTGTGTTTTAAGCAAATAAATATCACTTGCTTTAGTAAATGGAAGACATCGTAAGGAAACCTGCACTCCTGAGAGTTCTCTGTATTCTCTGTGCTCGTGTGAAGTCAGCTAACCCACACTGGGGCAGCGTGGTGGACCCTAGGCTAACTCTCTCCCCATTGCAAGGAAAAGACTCATCATTAGGTCATTAACGGGCTGTGATGATGATTTATCATCTACGAAACTAAATATTAATTTAAAAAAAACCTCATAAAGTAGAAGTTGATACCTGGATAGATGCTGTAGTGTTAATAGTGTCTTTATCAAGACTTCCTAATAACTGAGCTACTGGAGTTCCAGCTCCTATACCTAAAACTGGCAGCAGATCGAATTGATGAAGCTGTGAAAAGAAAAAAGGTTCTAAAAACCACATGATAGACAAATAGTGTTGTGTTTTATCTTCGATTTTAACTTCATTTTCATTCTCATTAATTTCCCTAATTTCTTTATTTGTTACCTTTTCTCCTTTAATTTCAAATTGTACAAGTCTCTCAACATTTCCATTAACATTTTTTGGTCTTCCTTTATACTCCATACCTATTACACTAACATTATCACTATCATTACAGCTTTGGTATTCGCGAGATGAATGATAAGTTAATGTTGTATGGCCGTGATATGATGCAGGATTAGTGGTCAGATCTTGATCTGCAGGAGCATTGCTAATGGCTCTTTGGAAGTAGCAGAGCTGAAAGTTATGAAGCAAACATTGTATTAGAAACAAGTTACATCAAATTTTCTTATCTACTAAAGGAATATTGTCCACGTGATTATGTTTATTACCTCTTTTACTTCTTCATCGAATAGACCAACAATTTTACTAACAATCTCTTTGATTTTTAATCTAGAAGTAACGTTACTTCTAAATTCCAAGTCATTAGGCTTATCAATGCAACAAAAGACTTACCTTCCAGAACTTTTTATCAGGATTGAGTGTATACGGCTGTTTTACATATAAGAACCATTCAACAGACATATTTCTTCCAACACACTTTATTTTACCAGCTGAGTCTATTTTAAGGAAGACATCCTTATTTTTGTCATTAAGACTGAAAGGTGTAAAAAGAACAATGTTGAATTAATTTAAAGTATTCTAAAGATCATGAACCAATAGGCTCTCTATTTATATCTCTTTTCCATATTTTTTTTTCTCTTCTACTTCATATTTCTGTGTTGCTTTCGAAACACAATAAACGATCAATATTTACTATACATGAACTTTCAGATTTCTATCAGTTGCTTCGTCTGTTTATCATCTTCTTTAATATCATTATTGAAGTCATTAAATACTGTTGATGCAATGTCTTCGTAATTATTTTTTAGTGCTTTGCCTGATCTTTAAGATTTTCGTAGGTGACGACTTAACCTACTACCTCTGCTTAGTACCATTTTAATTTATTCCTTTATTCAATCATCATTTCTTGTCTATCTTATCGTAGAATTTTATTTTGTCTTTTAATATTTAAATCATGTACTTACCTATAATAACTTAAAACTAAATCCAAATTAACATCAATTCTGTCAACTCTTTCAAATGTCACGATATCTCCTAGACCAAAACTGACTTGGATAACTTCATCCTCACCCTGGGTGGGTCGTGTAGGTGGTATTACTACTCCACAACCAGGAGAAGAAATAAATCGTTGCACTGAATTTAAAATTGATTGTTGCGTTGGTAAAATGCTGTAAATAATTATCAATAAGTGAGCAATTTATTTCGTACATCGGAAGTAAATAGAGGTGACACTGTCGACAATGTTAATAGATAGACTCTGATAATAAATAGATTTAACTTACTCATAACTCACGAATTTTGACATAAGATATTTTTCAATGACCTCCGCGCCGGATGTCTTTCTATCACAATCGAAGAAGATTCCATTATCATCCACCTAGAAGAAATGTGTGTTATGCATCAGCAGCATAAGAGTATGGGGAAATCCTAAACCATGGGATAGAAATTAGTGAAATTTGTCAATTTTTTTTTAATGCGGATCGAATCAATTTCATGTCAGTATCATTTCATTGTAACAGAAGAAAAAAATCGGAACAGCAGAAGTTAGTCAAATTTAATAAAAAGTTTTACCATACAACCTCAATGATTTATATCACTCATATAGATGAGGATCTGCATGAGCAATAGAAAGAATTAAGAGTCATCTTTAGAAATCAATAAAAACGTTGTTAATTTAGCTTCAATGTAATATGGACACGTTGGCATGATAATGGTTATAAATAAGAAGAAGAAGAAGAGAAGAAAGAAGAGGAGATCCCCTATATGGATGTCTTCAAAAGAACCATTCATCATTTATTCGGGCATAAAAAGTAACTGAAAATGTTTGATTAAGAATACATGACGTGAGAATACTCGCGTAAATTCAAGAATACGCAGGAATTCCATTTTAATAGGTTTTGTCTACAGATTTTTTTTTTTTTAATTTATAAATACTTACATCAGCAGTGCCAGTAGCAACTGTATAAATATCATTATGGTCACGAAGAAAGACTTCAATTTGGACCCTTGAATGTATCGCAACACCAGCTCTTTGGGCAAACGGATTCAACCAGGTTAACCTGCAAAATGATTACTTTATAATAATTCCAGTCACGCCGTATATAAGCCAGATTTTGTCACACATACCTTCCATTTCTATGAAATCTTTTTTATGATGTTTTTACTGTAAATTATTGACTGTAAAGATTGTGTGAATATGACTGTAACTGTTACTATGACTGAGACTGCCACTGTTACTATGACTGAGACTGCCACTGTTACTGTGACTGTCACACTGTGTAACGTTGAAAATATTAAAAAAAAAGCTTGGGAATTCGTGATTAGAAGGAGATAGGTATTTTATGAATCCTCAAATTTGCTTTGCCATATTTTAAATGTCATGTATTAACTTACGCTACAGATTTAGCATTATGTTCCATGGTAACGTTGAACTTGATTGGTAGATGGGCAACCAGTGATCGTTGCAGTCGCACTGTGTGCTGCGACTGCAACAGTGGCGCTGCTGTCGATAGAGAGCTTACTGTTGTCCCTTGATACCTAAAATCATATTTAAAAAAGCGAAACTGTGACATGGAATCATTGACATCTTAATCATAATTGTTACTAAGACTGTGACTGTGATTTTTATCTTGATCATTATTACTACTGAGCCGGTAACTGTATCTGTGATTGATATCGTGATTTTAACCGTTACCAAGACTGTGCTTGTTATTTTGATCATTATTGCTACTGTGACGATATCTGAATATGTGATTGATATCGTGATCATGATTGTTACTGAGACTGTGAATGTCATTGTTACCGTGGTCATTATTGCTACTGTGACGATATCTGAATACGTGATTGATACAGTGATCATGATTTTTACTGAGACTGTGACTGTCATTGTTACCGTGATCATTATTGCTACTATGACGATATCTGAATATGTGATTGATATCGTGATTATGTTCGTTAGTGTGATTGTTATTGCTACTGTGATAATTATTGCTACTGGGACGGTATCTCAATACGTGATTGATACAGTGATCATGATTTTTACTGAGACTGTGACTGAGATTATTATCGTGATGATTATTGTTACTGAAACAGTATCTGAATATGTGATTAATATCGTGATTGTGATCGCAACCAAGACTGTGCTTGTTATTTTGATCATTATTGCTACTGAGGCGGTATCTGAATATGTGATTGATATCATGATCATGACAGTTACAAAGACTTACCGTATGTGAAGATCATTCTCCCAATCCAGAGCCAGTGTTGTGTCAGGGGGAGCAGTTAGATTTCCTCTGACTGATGTAAATGTTACTACTGATGATTGCAGACGAATTGGTGTTCCTAAAACATTAATTAATAAACGTTATCACTTCCGTGGCGTCATTCCAACACGCAACAATTTTTGATTGCCTTTATTAGCCGGCAGCTAACTTTAGGTCTGAAAAAATAGAGGGCGAAAATATAGTGCTGTGTTCCATCCGTGGCGTAGCAGACGCGCTGCTCCCTAATAGTGACTTTTGCGCATTCAAGGTCAAACCTATATTTACGTGCCGGTAGCTATAATTTTATGATGGCGTTAGGATCAAATGGATATTTAAATATTATAATTGCGTTATTAAATAAAAACATCAACAGACTGTAACAGTAACTATGACTAAAAGTGTTTGTTGATAAGGGGCCATTCATTTATTACGTAAGACTTTTTTTGCTAGTTTGAAACCCCCTAATTATAAGAAGAAATAGAAATAGGCGGACCCCCTCCCCCCTGTTTAATATTTATTACGTAAGAATCTAAAGGAAATGATTATTTATACTACATAAAAATAAATATTAGTATCCGTAAGAACTATCCAGACTCTCTCCCACCCCTTATAACAAATAATAATACATGGTCGACCCCCCCTATCACCCCTAAATCGTCTTACGTAAGAAATGAATGGACCCTAACTGAGTGACTAGATATTAATAGTTACTTTAAATTACCTAATTCCGTAGGTAGATGCACATCCATCTGCACCGGGTAGTACGCCATTTGCTGGTTTATGTGACTTCCGAAGCGAAGGAACTCCATTATTGATTTTGTCACTAGAAGCAAAAGTATTAAGCGTTATTCAACATTGACTAGGGATCCTTTGCTTCGCACGTACGTTTTTTATTTTTTTTTTTAATATTGCAAAGCTTTTAGATATGTTCTTTAATATTGTAGAACGGAATCCAACTGTGGTCGTCAGCCAGTAAATCCAACATCATTTGCCTCCAGAGAGCTCAAAACAATATCCTAAGAGTACTTTCATCGGCGCCCTGGTATGCTCGCAATTCGGAAATCCATGAGTACCTGGAAATCCCATCCATCCTGGACGAAGCTTGAGACAGGGACCGCACCCAAACCCGTTATCCATTATACTCTTGCAGCATATTCCGATTAGAAGACTCAAGAGAGCCGGAGTGCTGCCCTACTAAGGGAAGATAGAGCAGTGGCTGCAACCCACCTGATTATAGTCTAGATGACTGATCGCAGGTTTACCAATATATTAAAAAAAAAAAAAAAATAGTAAAACATGTTTTTGTTCTATCATTAATAGTAACTAATTTTTTACACCTTTAGTTACATTATTGAAATTTTAGTTGGGATAACTAATTTTATTCAGTAATATATATAGCCTATGTTACTGAGGGATAATGTAGCTTTATAATGGTGAAAGAATTTTTAAAATCTGTCCATCCGTTTTTGAGTTTATTCATTACAAACTTCCTCTTTATAATATTAGTATGGAATTACATACTGTCATGTCCATTCCAACTATCAAAGCGTGATTGATTGATATGCGACGCGAATACTGTTTTGTCATGAATTTTGACCACTATATCGATATGTACCTAAAAACATAAATATCATTAATCCCATCTTTCAGACGTAACTTTAGTTCAGAATATTCAGAAGTTTCTCTTTCAAAGGACTCACTTTTTCATGTTTCTTCAAATTTAAAACTTTCAAACTTTCCAGAACTTTTACAAGTCTCTCAACATTCATGTTTTTGTTATTAAGTTTATGCATTTTTTTAAATAAATTACTTGATACGCCTTCTGCTATTATGTAGACCTGGAATAAATAATAAAGTACAAAAAAATTATAATTATTTATCAATAGGTAATGCAATCTCGTTCTCGTTTTCGCGAGATCTCGCTAGTTTAACGAGATTGCATTCGAGCATAAAAAACTAACTACTAAGAAAGAGAGACAGAAAACTAACTACGAATTAGCTGGAGTCATTAGTCAAAAAGGAAATCAATTTATAAGAGTCTAGGGGGTTAAAGGGCGAACTTTTACAGTTCACTGATGAATGGCTGAGATCAGTTCCAACTAGCATTGAATCCAAAGGAGCCTTCTCAGCAGCTGGTTATCAGAACAGCAATATAAGAAGTCGTTTAGCAGACGATTCTTCGGACATTTTGTGCTTCTCTTGAAGCTACTTTTAATATACTTAATTCGTAATAATGGGGTACGATGTAAGCTGAACAAGCTTCTCATATTTTGATTAGTATATTTTGTTATTTAATCAATAAAAAAATGATAAAAGTTTATTGAAAAAATCGTAAAAATAAATGTTTAAATTATTATATATTATACGCGAGAATAACAATTTAACACAAAATAATATTTATTTATGTATACACAGAAAGTTAATTCGTATATGCATATTCGGTACAGATATGTGTACGAAATATGCATATATATGCGTACACAAAATTAAAGAAATATTTTATACATTAAATAGAATTTTATGCATATGCTCATTGCTATGATGTATTCGTAAACGTATAAATATATAATATTATGTATAAAGTAAACATGAACACTAAGAGGGCAGCAGCCCTCATCCATGGAAAAAAAATTTAGTCAAATCACGAAAAAATAAATCCCACAATTCACCTTTCATTCATATCAACTTACACCTGCCCTCTCTTCCCTATCGTTGTATGAGAATATGCACGTAAATAACACAAAATTAATTCGTTTATGCATATGCACAGTTTAAATGAACATCCTGTAATTATTCGTATATTTGTATACATGTTTAAAAAATAGATAATTATCTTCATATGATCTATCTATATAATTATTTCAAGTAATAACCATTCGTATACATATACACAAAATTGAATTTACGCATTGCTATTTTGAATTTCTAGATCTAGATCCAAAATTTTCAGAATTACGTACAAAATTTTAGCTAAACTTACTGAAGTCTGAAAAGGTCTTCTTCCTCCACTAGCCACAGATAGTTCAATAAAACTTGGTGCAGGTTCAGACCCAATGCTTAATAGCTGTACCCATGGTCCTAATTCTTCATTTGATGCAATATAGTTATTTGTTGCCCAGAAAGTCGTATCAGGATTCTTTACTTCCTTTACTACAAAAGGGATGAAATCCGCTCTAAAATAAGAGGTAAAAGAAGAATCAATAGTAACCAAATGTCCAGATAATGATGGAAGTATAGTAAAAGAAGTTATCACCCATGAAGCAATAGAAATGGAATTATAAGGTGTTGCTGGTAAAAATAAAAACAGCAAATTAAGTAGTACAGTAAAAGAAGCAATAATTAATGATGCAACATAAAAAGAATTCCTTGATTTGGCTACCTAATCATACAGGGATAATACTGCAGCATCAGCACAAAACCATGAAGAAAAAGAAAAGTTCGCAAATGTAATAAAAGATAAAGGAGGGAAGATTTGCGAAGCTAACTTACACAGTCCTGTATCTGCTGAAAAACTTATTGCTCTCCAAGTTCTTCACAGTGGTGTACCAGAACCTTTGCAACTCTTTGCAACTGCTTTTTGATATAAAGTTGTGTATGAAGAGAAAGTCACTCTCTCTGATACCGGATGATAAGATTGCATGGAGAGACGCTATACGAAGTTGGACATGTTCTTCTTCATCAAGAAGAACTGGTAGTGTTGCTTCTAGAGCCTAAAAAGGATTGACAAATATTAAGATTAACGTGAGCCAAACTGATGAGTCATATTTATTATAGGTCTTACGGAATATCCTCGAGACTCCAATCCACAGGCCAATGAACACCAGAGCCTTTCATAACGATTTCTGGATTTGTCTCCATAGATAGTGCGGATGTATGAGTCTGCGGTATAACCCAGGCTGCAGAGTCCTTCGAGCCAGACCATACGATCTTGATATTGAGGACAATCTAAAAATAACCATTTGAATAATTAATAACTTCGGATACTAATTTTTTGATAATGTAGAAGCTTAAAACTTCTCTAAACTTACCGCTGTACATCCTGAAGTACTTAACAACAACATTATCAAAATAATCCTGCTTAACCTTCATCATATCAGCTGTTTTAGAGACCAGTGTGGCAAATGACAATATTCCAGCATGTCTTATTTCTGCTGGGAAGTCCAAACCTAACTTGGTAAATGCCTCCAATTCCTCTAGAAGGCTTTGACTATGCTCAGCAACGTTGAAAGGTAATTTCCGTATTAAAGAGAGCAGTGTAGGCTCTTCAATTTTTTTCTAAAATAATTTCGACAGTTTAATTATTAAATCTATACTTGCAAAGGTGTTGCATTCTTTATTTTTACTTACTTTTTCTTCTACTACTAAATATTTGATAAACCTTGCACAAGCATCACTTCTTCCATGCGGTAGAACTTCTAGAAAGATATTCCTTGCTGTTTCCAGCTCATAACTTGTACCTAGTACCAAGTCTTCAAAGAGTTTTGTTAGAGTTGAATATGATAGACGTGTTACTATACTGAAAACATATTTTATTAAATTTACTTCCCCTTCATCTTCTTAGTTGGCAGCATTTAGAATCATTATTGTCACAATAACTTACTTCAATAGTTCCACAAAGTCCATGCTATGTATAAGAGAAGCATTTCGTACTATATTATCAGCGTCTATACCTTTTCTTGCTATTTTTAGTATTAACTGCAACAAAAAACATTTGAGAATAAAATGCTATTCTTCTTCAAATTATTTTCCTTGTTATCCCTATGTAAGTTTTCTGTCTAAATTATACCACCAATAGCTACGATTAAATTAAAATTTGGTATTCTTAGCCCATCTGATAATGGAGCAGAAGTAACACTTATTTTGTTATCTCTATCTAAGAATTATGTAAGTATTTTTTATATTATTTATTTAACTGTATCCTGGCTCAAGAGTGCTAGCCGTGAAACCTCCACGTGAGCCCACACTTTTCTGGGGCCGTGCACCCTGCACAACTACGATTAGCAATTTCTTTCTTACGGGGGGATTATTATGCGGAGGCCAATATCAGACGAGGGGCGCGTAGGCGCAATAAACGGTGGCTGCGTTGCAGTGGAAAGATGCAACTGTTTGGCCGGCTGCGCCTCCGGTTATGGAGTGGCCACTCAATGGTACAGCCGTGCTTATCGGTAGTCAAACATGTCTGTTGCCGAGGGGCGCTAGAGCGTCATTGTACGGTGAGGGGTCGGGTTAGAATACAATTCCCCTCTGCCGCTGGGAGAGCATCTCGTAAGAGCCGAGTAAAGGTGGTAGGGGATCTGTTCCCCGACTGGCTTGCGACCACCAGCATGCGATTCCGACCGCCAAGTGTCATAGACGCGTTCCGGTCGAGCCGCATGTGGGCCAGACTTACCCCCTCCCTATTCCATTCCATTAATGCTGTAGGTCTAGTGGACTCTGGGCTCTTGCCTAGGGTTCGCTGAACCGCATCATCCATGGGCGATGGTTGCCACTTACCATCAGGTGGACCATCTGCTCGTTTGCACCTTATCTATTATTTAAAAAAAAAAAAACGGTGAGCAAGCGCGAGAGCTGGTTGCGCCGAGTGTTCGACCTACGCGACGGTTTCGGTGTCCCGCGTGCTCCGGGATGGGGGGAGAAGATGGAAGATTGTTTTGCCGAGTTTGGGCGCAGACGTCACTTGCGTCAGCGTTACGGGCGCGTGCCTTAAACCAACGTTCGTACCTACCTTAGGCGTCGCAGACGGCGGTTATGCCCAGGGGGGCCGTTGGCGGGAGGTATGGGTTCCTCCGAGTATTCCTCTGTTTGCGGAGATGACTTGTAAGAGACCCGATCTCGAGGGATATGGACCGATCCTAGCTCCTCCGGGGACTGGATGTCACTTGACTTGTGCTGGCATCCCCCCTACGTTAGGTGTTTGGTAAAGGGAGCCCATGGGCGGGTTTTGCTGTGGGTACTTGTACCCGCAGACGTAGGATATGCCGAGGCGTCTGCAGTAGTATGCTCCTGCGGCGCCTGACATACGGCATGGTCGGTAGTGGCTTTTAGTGCGGTAGTACGGCGTTTATCTCTGGGAGTTCCACATAACCCCTTTAAGGGGTATGCGTAAATACATTTCCCACGTAAAAAAAGGGTCCACTGAAACCGCAGAATTCTTTTCTTCGCTCCTCTCCCTACTCTATCTTTGAGGCCTCAACGCTTCGATAAAACAACGGTGGCCACTTTCCAACAAATGGACCGTCTGCTCATTTTTCCCTTATCCATAATAAAAAAATTAATGTAATTAATCTGAAAATTTTACTGATTTTGGTGTTTTCTGGTATATTTGGATGAATTTGTGTAAGAGCTTTACTTACATCATAAGTCTTATTACCAAGAGCATTCTGAGTATTATTTATAATTCCTGTAGTCCAATCGGCAAAGTTACCAGCTTCATATTGTATTCCGGTTCTAGATACATTAATCTTCTCTATATTTGGAGAAGGAGCATCAGTATCGAAATATAAGGACAATCTGGAATAAACAGAGTTGAAATTATTGGTAATATTCATAAAGTTTTCTGGATCATCGTCTGCTTTTATTTTTAATCATGGAATAATCAACTTATATTATCAACTCACTCAGAAGTAACGCTGAACACATGTCCATTGACTTTATACTGAAATATACCATGCATATTCAGATTATTTAGACCATTCTCGCTAAATTCGTATACTCGTTCTGATGTTGCTATGCTTTCAGGCTGAAACAATACAGATTATCTAACATGTTCACCATATTATCTAGCATAATTATCTGGAGTTAGAGGCACAAAATCATAAGGTCTATTTTTATCTTCTTTATCTTCCTTCAACAAAACCTCTACTTTTATTTTTGCACATTCTACTAATATAGGTCGCATATTTCCTGTATTGTGAATTGGACTTTTTGATTCTGACCAAGCATTAGATTTATACTCACCGCTCCTCTCCCAAAATTCTCCCATGGTACAGAGCTCCAGCTATTTTGTGATACAGAAGTCTTCTGATAGGAACTGTACTTCCTTACAATATTATCTCTGGCTGTGTATACCATGACACAACTTTCATAGAGACAAGTCTGTAAAATTATAACATCTTTAAGTTCAATTTTATCATTCCCAAAAGCTACTGCTTTATCAACAGTAAAATCATCTTAGATCATTTTGATTTCATCTACTTTATCAATATAACTTACTTCTTCACTAGTATAAGATCCAGTATCTTTCTTCAGTTGGAAGTTGATAGATATCGCTCTTTTTACATTTGTTGACCAAGCTGGTTCTGGACTCACATATAAGGCACTTATGAAGCCATTTTCCTGCAAATATTAATTTTGTTAGTGTTATTCCCTGGATATTAGAAGTGGGATGGTTAAACACTATTTGGGCACACAGACCAGATAATCCACTTCCCATGGCTCTTGCAAAAAACTTCCAGGTTCATCTATTTTCGAGAAGTATCCAGAATTTTCGCTATACAACGATGTCTGAAAACAAAATGTCATGTCCAATCATGTTATCATAGATCTTAAGTGGCATTGCAATTGCATCTGAAGCGGTGAAGGGCAAAATAATTAACTGTAATGAACTCTAATTGACGCGTAATAGACCGAAATTCTGCGACTACATATCAAGGATATATTTTTCAAAATATGTACTATGTTACATTGGCCCTTAAAGTTTTAAACCGTTATTCCAAATTGAAAATACTATTGTTACTTTGGCCCTATACATTTAAAACTACAAATAATTGGATTGGGCAAATGATTTGAAAGAAAACAATAGTCAAGGGAGGGCACCTAGGAGCGGCTGTTCTCCCCCCCTCTTGAGGAAAAAATTGCAGCCAAATCGTCAGAATTAGAACATATCAATCAAACTCATCTTAGTCCTACTGTAGGACAAATCCAGAAATTACGAAAAAATCAAACACAAAAACCCCACTTAGACAATTAGCTCGCCTTAGCTTTTAATAAGAATATAAAAAAAAATATTTCAATAGTATAAAAAAAATTGTATATAATTATATGTCGGAGAATAAGTAAAAGATTATCGATTAATCGAATCGTTATCGCTATCTGTGGCGTTGGAGTAGGGTAGTGGTCACTTCCGTTGTTTTGACAGTCTCGACCCTCGACCCTTTATATGCCATCGACAGTCTGACTGAAGTCTTAGTCGTGCGTGGTCTCTCAAGAAGTGAAGTAGTGTCTAAATAGTGATAGTGTTGTGTTAGTGCTAGGAGTGCTGTCCGATCAAGGTCACGTGAGTACCTTACAATGTAGTTGCCTCGTCTTGTGTTAGGTTAGGTTTATGTGCGATTAACCTTAGGTTTAAACAGAGAGCCTGAGCAGTGGAGGTGAGTGTCGTAATCACTTAAAGGAGCTCCTTAAGCCTACACCTTGGTCACAAGTCCAAGGCACTGCTTGGGATTCTCTCGTAATTGTTAGAGATCATATTTGATAATTTATCGGTTCAGATAATTTATCTGCGTCGCGTTTACCCAATATTCCACTCATTACCATCACCCCCTTTTAGTGTTCCCAATATTCCCCATCTTCCTCCTTCCATCCTTTCACATCGTTTTAAAATCCCCGACATATATATTATTTTAATTGTTAATTATATTTAGTTTATTAAGTTCATTTTTGTGGTGTATAATAAAGTTATATAAATAAAATAAAAAATATTATGTATGTGTATGTTTATGTATAGAAATATATATAGTTATATGTATAGTTTGTATGTTTATCCGGCTTATTTTAATATTATACATTTTTAACGTACACAAATTAAGTCAGTGAGAATTGTTATTCCTTTTAATTAATTTAAGGTTGACTGAAAGAGATTCCTTTTTGGAATAAGTCCGCCTTTGCACTCGTTTATTTTAGTTTATTTTGTATTACTTGTGTACAATTTACTTTTTTTTTTAAAGGAGCAATATTAGGTATGATACTTAAAATATCAGACTGTCCACAAGGTTTTGGAAGAAGGATTAAGGATTGATCTTGAAGTATAAACTAGGGGCCATTGAAACAAGAGGCACATCTCTAAATAGTGTTCGTGAACTTAACTAAAAGCATAACTATATAAGTACCTTCAAATCATCTAATTTGAACCTGACCCTGGTGAAGTTGTCATAGACCAGAACAAGCAACCTTCCTTCCAAAGTCCATGAACTCTCACTGTTCAGCGTTCCAGTGGAAACATTTGATTTTACTACATAGCTGTACTGTTTCAGCTCTGGAAACAATAGCTGGATTCCAGTAGATGATGTGAGGGAGAGACCTGGAATTAGTTGAGTATATAAACATTTTCTTTATTAAAAGAAGACTTTGTATTTAAACAGAAGCATATTTTTTAGAAATATCGAACCACACTGAACAGTGTAATAGTTTTCTAAAGTTCTCTGATATTCAGATTGATAGATCGTCTTAAAAATTGGAAGGATTTTTAGCATTTAAATTGGTTTAAAAGGTATTACCCCCCTCGAACCCCTGAAAGGTCACTAAATAATAAATAAACAGCACTCACCAATCAATAAAAGAAAACAATTAACAATCATTGTTATCTGTAAAATAAACATTTGTATCATAAATGAGTCGTCATTGAAATTATTTGATTTATTTGTTATTATAAATAATATTTAAGGTATGTTTGTTTATATAATTACGCAGCAACGGAATTATGAATAAAAATACAGATATTACAAAGAACTAAGAAATGAAGGTTAAATTTAAAGGGCCACGTTAACAACTTAAGATTGTATGTGCAAAGAATGGTAGCATTAAAAGGGCTATATCTCTTTAAATACAATAGATATCGTGTATATATATATTGTACATTAATAAGGATTAATGTAGCTTTCTATCAGTGAAAGATTTATCAAAATCGATTCAGTATTTATAGACATAACCTACAATTTACAAAAAATCTGCTTTGTATTCGTAAAAACTGAACAGCCTTTGATTGGGTGCTGTTTTTTTGGTGTACTTTAAAAAACTCTTATTGTTAATTAATAAGTTCTGTCCTAATGAACCAACAGTTTGACGAGTAATTTTATAGATTAAGTTTTGTTTATCATAGCGAATCGATGTCAAGCTTCAGGCATTGCTCAGCTTCTATATAAACTGCATATTTTTGGATGTTTGTTTATCAATCACGCCAAAAAGGCTGAATGTAATTTCTTAAAATTTAGCACACAGATATATTATAAACTTGATTGAAATATAAGCTGCTTTTATCCCGGAGAAATTCAGCATTCCTGTGGGACAATAATAAAATATGTTTACGACGGATTATTTTATTTTAACAACTATATATTGGTAAATTGTATCCATGCCAAGCCGGGGTGGGTTGACTAGTTTAATATAGATGATAGTACTTACAGATTTATTGGTTTATAATAGTTATCAGCCAGGTAATAATATATAGAGCTGGCTTAATATATATATATATATATATAGTTATCAGTTAAAGTTTATAAACCACGAGGCCACATTGTGCTTTTGACTCACTAAATAGTAATAAACAAAGTTATATATAACTCTGTTTATTTGCCTTCCTCTTCTAAAATACTCAACTGATATAGATGCGGTTTTCACTAATAAATAGAGCAATAAACGAAGGTGTACTTTATTATTTGTAGTTCAGATGATAAGAAACGGGAGATGCTGGTAGTAGTTAGTAACAAGATTCTGTCCGTCTCATCTATATATCCGCTTATATCTCCTAAACCACGCAACAGATAGACATACGGTTTTCGCTAATGGATAGACCGATAATCAATAAAGGTGTAGTGTATACAATTTATAGACATTTTTTTAACAAAATGGCGGTACAACTAAATAAAACACTTGTAGATGTTAACGCGGCCCTTACAAATAGCACAAAATAAAAAGCTTGTTACACTGGCCCTTTAAGTAATACACACATGATATTTGCTCCGTTGCTGCGTAAATTATACACACATTTAAACTATAATTTGTTTTTTTTTTTTATAAATAATTTTAGGTTATATTCACTCACTTTATCTAAAAATAAATACACAGTCACATCTCAGGCGACCGATGTATGAATAATTCCTCGAACTTGCAAGTACAGGCTGGGAGACAAGTAGTGTAAGTGTGGAAATTAAAAAAAAATATTTGCTTAATAATTTTAACATACTTTATTTTATTAATTAATACTTTGGAAATTAGTTGTAAAATATATTCAAAAATATATTTCCTCAGTTGTTATTACATACAAAAAACGCTTTTTCTTACCAAAGGGAAACTAGTTTCGACGTGAGCTGAAGGCGAACGTCAAAAGCATGATCCGTAGCCTATAATAAATACGGTAATTCGATTACACTTTGAATAGAAGATCGATTTTCACACAATAATTCTATCACACTAATCTTCATTTTGCCAATAAATTGACGATTGTGATGTTGGCAATACTATTTGAGTAGCATTCTGAGTTATCATGTTGGTAGCATTGATTCTGTCTGACGCTGTCACCCTATGAGAGATGCTGAAGCCCTGTTAGTCTGCGTATAGACTATAACTCCATTTAATTATTAGACAAATTATTGGAGATAGACCTTCCTGAAGGATGTAGCGTCTAGGTTTTTGCAGACGACGAAGCATCAGTAGCTCAGTGGTTCAGGCGTTGGATTCACGATCAACAAGTCGTGGGTTCAAATCCCGGACATTGAACTACTGTCGTGGCCCACTCCTAGCACAAGCTTTAGCTTAGTTGGAGGTGTAAAGGGAATACTAGTAGTATGAGATCCATACTGCTAGTAAAAAAAAAAAAAAAAAAGACGATGTTCTTCTGATCACACACGCAAGTTCACACAGTAAATTTGAGAATATTACAAATTCGGCTCTCGACATCATAGTTAATTGGGGAAAAAGCGTTAACCTCCTGTTTGGTCTTTCCTAGACCAAGTTGATTGGTTTCCCACCAAAAGCAAAGGCTGCTAAAATGACTGAGTGGAGAAACCCTTCCCTTCGAATATGATATAAAGTTTCTTGATGAAATAAACACGTGCTTTACGTTATAACCAAAGGCACTCGAATCTTTAATAAATTGTGTCTTTACTGTAGGCTGACTTGGGGCACTAGCCCACAAAATGTTCAGAGCATTTATCGCTAGGTGATAGAACCATATGGTCTTTAATGACAAGCGGCCTACAAGAAGAATATTAATAATTTTCACCATACGCAGAAGCTATTAAATTAACCAGAATTACACCATATCTTCCATCAGATATTCCATTAGAAACTCCCATTCAGATTCATCACTTGCTTCATCCATCTCAACGCATCTCACTTTCATATGATCATCTCATGATCATTGTTACACAACTAACAACCAAGTTATTCAAATATATACAGAGGGAATCAAGCTTGAAAACTCAACTATTGGTGCAGTTTTTGTCTGTTATGAGGGAGAGGCAATTTACCAAGAGATTCAAGCTGCATAAGAGTTGTTCCGTCTTTCAAGCGTAATTTCTGGCCATCGATCTGGCTTGCAAATGGGTTGTACCACATTCTTCACCTCCTTATTCTAAATATATTATCCCCACAGACTATTATTCCTGGAATCTGCTGATGCCGCCATAAAGTGTTTGGCGGCCCTGTTTTTGCCAAATCTACATGAAGGTATACGTAGAGAAACGGAGAGCAGATACCAAGATTCTGTAACAGGGCGCTGGACTAAATTACTTTTACCAATACTTGGCGATATCAAAAACTATGGTCTAATATTTTAACGGGACCCGGTTACCACAAAGCGTATATAGATTTAAAATTACTGAACACGGTGCCTGTCCTTGCGACCACTTAACAACGAGAGCAGTGTCCTAGATTTGTCTCACCCAGACTGGATCACATAATCTATTGCGATATAGCAAGTGATTCTAAGTCTTTTAATAAATTTTTTCAAGATATATAGTTAATCAGCTGAACAGCTTTTGTCAACTTATCCAATAGTTTTGACTCCCTTTTGGATACGTTTTGCTTAGCCCTTTAATCATTGTAGGGACAAAACCGCGTACAAGTGGCAGCTTGCTGGGCCAGATTTAAGCTTCTTATTACTTTAAAGAATAATTATCAGTAAGGTGACAACAAAAACACTGTACTCACAGATTTGTTGCTGGATCTTGCATGTTAGGGGCCCTCGTTCACGATTACTTTATCACAGTCTTAAATAAAGGGTCAATTTTAGGACAAACGCACACTACATAAGGGATTACTAATATTTAAAGCACAACAACTTTTTATATCAATGTGGAGGGTAATCTTATACTTTAATATATAAAGCTGAAGTTCGTTTGGTTGAACGCGCTAATCTCAGAAACTACTGGTCCGATTTGAAACATTCTTTCAGTGTTATATAGCCCATTTATTGAGGAACGCTAAAAGCTATATATCATCACGCTACGACCAATAGGAGCGGAGCTATACGTGGACGAAGTCACGCGAGTTGATTAGTTTTATATATGTCGGAGATAGTAAACGATTATCGAACAATCGTATCGTCATCGCCATCTAGAGGGTAGTAGTCACTTTTATCATTTTGACAGTCGACTCTTTATATGCCCTTTACAGTCTGACTGTAGTTTTAGTCTTGTGCGGTCTCTCAAGGAATGAAATAGTAGATAGTGTTAGTGAAAGTGTTAAGCTAACCTAACCTTAATCTTACACAGTGATTCCCTTATTTTGCTCTGACATACAGTCATCTCTAGAAATTCCGAATATTTTTAACGCTGCGACAGCTTAGAATCTAGTTACTACAGTACAATTAACAGTAGTTTGTGCGTTAAAGACTTACAAACAGACAACCTTTAAAACTCAGTATTTATGACTTACAACACTTTTATCTCTCCGTTATCTCAGAGCGTTGACAACTGTCTTGCCCTCTGAACTAATGAATTAAAGATTCATTAATTCAACCATTATAATTAGATCTCTTGTTTTGTACGCGCCCTCGCTACGATGAGGAACTTATCAACCATTAAAAAAAAAGAGGAGGAAACCTGAATTATTTAGACATAAATCGACGACAAAATTGTCGCTTATAAAATAAATATTTAGAAACAATGTAACGGTTTTTAGGGTCCTCGAAAACAAAGTTAGAGGCCGTATCTACGTCTCCATTTAAACGATAGATGAAAGTCTGACATACATGCTGCGTGACAAAAGAATGAATTGTTGTAATCTAATCAAAGTAATGCATTTATTAAAAGGTATTTTATAATGGAGAAAAATATAGGTTTTAAAGTCCCAGGAGCAAAAATTTAAAGAGAATTTAATTAAGGTAAGTATGTGAGGGAGTCTGGCTTACATACGGCATTACGAGAAAGTAGAAGAAAAAACGTGTTAAGCGAAAAAATATACGAGTAGAGACAAGCTAACATCTACAACTAGGAAGCTTTTAAATCTAAGAGAAAAAAGTCTGGCTTACATACACCTCGACAATCGATCTCGATTTAAAGGGAAAAGGAAATATCTGGCTTACATATAGAGTGACAGAAAAGTTAATATAAAAATGAGCTTTTAGTAAAAAATGGTATTTTCTTGTTATAAAGACTTTTAAAGTCTCAAAATCCAAAATTAGAGGCTTCCGAATTTTATGTATTTATTTAAAAGGTAAGGCGTCTGGCTAACATACCGCGTGACTATTAAATGAAAATATTTGTCTGTCTTGTCTGGCTTGCATACAGCATTACAATTAATTATGCATATTAATTATGAATTCAATTAGTAAAGTACCAAAGCCAAAAATTAGGCGCCAACTTAACAATATCTAGGAAGCTAGTCTTACTTACATATTGCGCGACTGGAATATTAACTATGTAGTGTTGTAATAAACAATGTTAGATGTTGAAATATTTACATGAAATGAAAAAAATGCGGGTATCATTATAGAAATAATATATTGAGTAAACTACACTATTGTGTACTAGCGACCCACCCTGGCGATGCTCGTGTCTTCTACTATAATATACATATTAAATCACTCTATTTTTTAGTGAAAACCGCATCAAAATCTGTTGCGTAGTTTAACAGATATAAGCGTGTAAACAGCGGAAGTGACTTTTTTGGTTTTACTAGCTGCGTCCCGCGGTTTCACCCGCTATATTTTGGATAATTCACACTATATCATTATAAATTATAGCCTATGTGTTACTCTGATGTATAAGCTATATTATTGTTAAGTTTAATCAAAATCCATTCAGTAGTTTTTGCGTGAAAGAGTAACAAACATCCATACATCTAGACATCCATACATTCTTACAAACTTTCGCGTTTATAATATTAGTAGCATGTAAAAATAAAAAAAAATTAAATACAGACAAACCTACTATTTTATATATATATAACTTTATCTATGATATATAAGGATAGAAAGAGCAAAATAAAATCATTTCAAAATGTCTCGTTTTATTGTTGTGTTTGTTGTAGTGTTGCTGGTGGAGATTAATTGTGGTTCAAGACAGAAACGGTAATTAAAGTTTTTATTATCTCATAATAGATGGCGTTAGTTTACTACACATTTTAATAATTAAAAAAAATAGTAATGCTCTTATAAATATATTATAATTATAATATGAAATCAAAAATTATTATAATTATTTTAAACAGTGTTACCAACATCAATAATATTTCTAAAGGATTCTATATTTATGGTACTATTTATTATACAAATATTAAATTTATTTTATGCCAATATTACTATTTTTTTAATTATTTGTCTTTTTTATATTGTGATTACGAATTTTCATCTGCTTATAATAGATGGCGTTGCTTGTTAAATTATGAAAAAAACTAATATATTTATGTTTACCTCATGTTTTTCAATAAAAAAAAAGCAGGGAGAATATTATTTTTACGTGATGATGATGATGATGATGATGACCTCCTTTAAAATATATAACGAAATAGAAAATAAACTGTAATAATTTCCATAACCTAATAATAGATGGCGTCACTTGTACTAAATAATTTGTTATTTAAGAAAATAAATATTAATTATAATAACAAAACCCAAAATTTTTAAATAAGAAAAGAATTCCTAATTAATAAATTAATATATTGATTTTATTTCAGTGTTACCAATCTTTTCTCATGTTTTTTTTTGTATGAAATTAATTGTCATATTAAAATTCCATTTATGTATCAAAAAGTTTCGATAGTCAGATAATAGATGGCGATAATTGGATATTTATAATAAAAAAAATATTTATTTTATCCTAGTGTTACCAATCTTTAAAAATCAACTTTTATAAGTACGAATAATTGTCATGAAAATTTATAATTACAGTTTTAATTTTCCAAATTCATTTAAGTAACAAAACAAGTTTACATAGTCAAATAATAGATGGCGCTTCTTGTACTAAATAATTTAACATCTATAAAGGAAATAAAAGTTGTTGTTTAAAATTATATTAAATTTATGCCAGTGTTACCAAAATAAAAAAAAAACTTTTATAATTTATTAATAATATTATTCGCAATAGAAAACTGTTTATTATAATATTTAAATATATATTTATGACAGAAATAGTACGCCATCTTACCAAACCTTGAGGTTTCTCTAAAAAGTACCTTAAACATGTACTAGATGGCGCTGTTTAGAAATTAAATTATTCTTTTATATTTGTTCTAGTTGTATTGTAATTCAAAAACAAATGGGATATCAAGGCGATAGTGATGACAGTGGCGAAGATCGATTCGATGATAGGGGTCACGGAAGTCGTTTGAAAGAGACAGAGGTACGCTGGTCTAAAACATTTTTGCTCACATAAAATTTTCTTCAATATATTTTTTTGTTTTTTTTTTCAGAAAATATCTCCAGAGTTAATGAGAATCATTACACCAAAGAAGAAAATAAACGAATTATTTAATTTTAGACATAAGTTTTTTAAATTGTAATTACAAAGTGAATAAACTTACTGTCATTTCATTCTTTTACTAAGTTAAGTAAGTATTAAAATCTACAGTTGAACTTTCTATTTCTTTTTATTTACTTGCCTTTTATTAATTAAAGTAAGTTTCTAACTTATGCACTAATTTCTTTTTTATAAAGGAACCAAAAACTCTTCTTATTTTATTGTACTTACGTAAAAAATAATACAACAAACTAATTAAGTAAGTTTATAGTTTACTAGCTCTCTCTCTTTCTCTCTATTTTATATGTATATGTCGTAAGGGTAAGTTAGGCTGATTTAGTGTTAGGTTAACCTCCTCGAGAGCCCACCATTTTATGTGAATGAGTATGTGTGATGACAGTGTGCACGACCGTGCTTCATGATCGAGGAGGGGAGACATATCAGATGCCGAGGGGCGTGAAGGCGTTATGGTGGGCGCATAAGTGCGAGGGACCCTTGCGCTGGATGTTTCGGCTCTGACTCCTGCCTCGGTGTAGCGTGATCCAATTGGGAGATTTGCACCAAGCTAACCCAATACATGGGTGGGTTTTAACTGCGGGTATTTGTACCCACAGATGGGAGGATGTACCGAGACCTCCGCAGTTGTATGCTAACGCGTTCCTTCGGCGTTTAACATACGGCATGGATGGTGGTGAGCCCCTTAAAGAAGTATGCGTAAATGCATTTCCCATATAAAAAAGGTTAGCCTTATGTAAGCCTAACTGTAAGCATAGACGGTGAAGGTGAGTGTTTCAATTGAATGAAAGGATCATTTAAACCTACTCACCTGGTTTTTGTCAAGAAAATAGTAATGTTTGGTTATCTCTATCTCTTTCATGAGGACAATAATATATCATAAATCTAGGATTAGGATCATAAATCGGTGTACAATGTACATACATAAATAAACATTACAGAACAAAAAAGAATCACGAAAATCGGATCACAAATGTCAGCGTAATCGGTGTACAATCGAATTGAGAACCTCCTTTTTGAAGTCGGTAAAAAGTAGACCATTCATTCTTACATCTTTTACTAAATGAGATAAGTTTATTGAATTCTTTCTCCATTTATTAAGTTAAGTAAGTCTTCACAAAAAGAAAGAGAATTCAAGTAAGTTGAAACTTACGTCAGTGAATAAAACAACTAAAATAAAACATCCCTTTTATTATACAAACACCCACAGCACACTAAATATGAAACAACAACGAAATTATTTACATTATCCTTACATCTATACATAAAAATCATTTTATCAACTTTGAAATTACTGAACCGCTTTTGAAGTAATTTATCATACATAATTCAAACCAAGTAAGTTTTTACATGAATATATTTTTGTAAGTTTTAAGTTCCACAAGTGTGTAACAGATGGCGGTGTAGGTAAATTTCAATAGATGGCGCTGTATTCAGGCGCCATATTGTAAGATATCTAAAAAGTATACAACGACATTTAATTTATCTCTTCCACAATGAAAACGCGACTTAGTCGGACTATAGAATAAGCGGTGTTATTCTACAGTTTTATCAAAATATGGTGAGCACATTTTGTTACATTAAGGTTTAGTAGTGTCTTTAGGGGTGGGAGAAGCGATCAACCGCCCACGGGCGCCCAACTTTTTTGTTCATCACGATATAGGACACCAGAAACGTGAGCACTTTTTGAGTTTTGATTTAAAGAGTGGTATGATGAGCACATTTTGTTCAGCAAACAGAGTCAGTGTATTTCATAGTAAACAGTCAGTGTATTTCACAATAAACAGTCAGTGTGTTTCACAATAAACAGTCAGTGTGTTTCACAATAAACAGTCATTATATTTCACAATAAACAGTCACTATATTTCACAGTAAACAGTCAATGTTTGTCACAATAAACAGTCAATGTATTTCACAATAAACAGTCAGTATATTTCACAATAAACAGTTACTATATTTCACAGTAAACAGTCAATGTTTGTCACAATAAACAGTCAATGTATTTCACAATAAACAGTCAGTATATTTCACAATAAACAGTCACTATATTTCACAGTAAACAGTCAATGTTTGTCACAATAAACAGTCAATGTATTTCACAATAAACAGTCAGTATATTTCACAATAAACAGTTACTATATTTCACAGTAAACAGTCAATGTTTGTCACAATAAACAGTCAATGTATTTCACAATAAACAGTCAGTATATTTCACAATAAACAGTTACTATATTTCACAGTAAACAGTCAATGTTTGTCACAATAAACAGTCAATGTATTTCACAGTAAACAGTCAGTATATTTCACAATAAACAGTCACTATATTTCACAGTAAACAGTCAATGTTTGTCACAATAAACAGTCAATGTATTTCACAATAAACAGTCAGTGTATTTCATAGTAAACAGTCACTTTATTTCACAGTAAACAGTCAATGTATTTCACATTAAACAGTCAGTGTATTTCATAGTAAACAGTCACTTTATTTCACAGTAAACAGTCAATGTATTTCACATTAAACAGTCAGCGTATTTCACAGTAAGCAGTCAGCGTATTTCACAGTAATTAGTCAATGGATTAAACAAAAAATAGTCAGTGTATTTCACAATAAACAGTCAGTGTATTTCATAGTAAACAGTCAGTTTATTTCACAGTAAACAGTCAATGTATTTCAAATTAAACAGTCAGCGTATTTCACAGTAAGCAGTCAGCGTATTTCACAGTAATTAGTCAATGGATTAAACAAAAAATAGTCAGTATATTTCACAATAAACAGTCAGTATATTTCACAGTAAGCAGTCAGTGTACTTCTCAATAATCTTTCAATGTATTTCACAATAAACAGTCAGTGTATTTCATAGTAAACAGTAAGTATATTTCACAGTGGGCTGCAGAATCACTGCAGGGTTGATTGAGTACACCTTATTCTCCTACACAGCTGAGGTCACTAAATATTAAAAGACCTTCACTCCTTTTAATATTAGTATTATTCGAGCTCATTGTGGAAGAGTTTCATATATAATTCACATACATATACACATAACACTATATACGTATAAAATTTTATTCTATTTTATATTTAATTTTAATTATCTAGCGTTTAACTATAGAGATAAAAACGGTCAAGTGTGAATCCCATTTATATATTATCTCTATATATGATTTTAATGTATCTAGCTACTATATGTAATGATTGCTATATAAATATATATTACAATCAAATACTGAAAATATTTGTTCAGAAACGAAAAACAAAATACTTCTCCGCCATCTTGGACTGTCCACCATATTGGATTTAAATGGCAAGACGTCCCAGGAGAGATCCAGAAAGTGGAGGTTGAGTCCTGATTTATTGCTTGAATTTGCTTGCTGTTTACTCTCGCTTTGAAGAGGAACAGGATCCGTCTCCAGGAGTCGCAGTCTACTAAACGGGTGAGTAGACCACCTTTAGCTATTTTGAAGTGACAAAGGCATTCCTTTTCTTTCCAAGTATACAGACTGGACGTACGTGTCTCCGGCACGTTTCCAAATCGACTCCAGATCCTGGAATACTTGGCAGAGCCAATAAGTCAAATACAGTGTATAATTACAACCCATTAATGGCTCATTGCTGAGCCGGGTTTCCTCCTCAAAAAGAGGAGGGGATTAGGCCATATTCCACCACACTGGCCTAGAGTACACAAATGCCATAGAACTATAATATAAATATTTATCTTACATAGTATAGTGACTTAGTCGTTTCCACGGCGTCTGTACTGCGCTATAGATTTTAATACGGTTTCCACCAATAGACAGAGTGATGCAAGACGAAAGCTTGATAATGTTAAAAAAGTTTATTATAGAAGAGAAACCGTGCAAAACCGGGGCAGATTGCTAGTAATGCAATCAGTATGTTTTCAGTATTTAATTGTATTATATGAAGATGAGTGTATATACATATACTATGCTACAATCTGAACGTGTTTCTTCTCTCTTGGGTCTCTTAGAACGTGTGATGTGGTTCTTCTTAGTGTACCCACAGAATCTGGAAATAAATATTATTATTTGTAAGTAAAAACTCTATGTAGAGTTGTCTACACTAAATGTTATTGAGAGTTGTTGTTGTTATAAGGAAAGGATATTTTACAATAAAAACTTTTTCATAGTTAGCAACACTGATATATTTCGTATAAGTATCGCGTTCTATCGAAATACACTTCAGTTGTGTTCAAGAAAGCGACGGAGGCGGATGTGCGCGCTGTCTTGTTATAACGACAAAATGGCGGATACAAATAAATCCGCAGTTATTGTTGGTAGTTTTATTTATAGAATTTTACTTAAAATTTAATTAGATCTAACTAACTAACTAGCCGACCCTCATGACTTCGTTCGCGTGTTGCTCCGCTCCAATGGGTCGTAGCGAAATGTTAAATAGCCTAAGTTACTCCTTATTATATCAGCTATCTGCCAGTGAATGTCCCGTCAAAATCGGTCCAGCCATTTCAGTGATTAGCCGGAACAAACAGACGGACAAAAATTGTAAAAAAAATTGTTGTTGGTATATGTATCCATATGCACTTAGTAAAAAACGGTTATTTTAATATTACAAACAGACATACAGTAGCCAATATATAATAACTAACAAAATGTACTCACTAGGCGCATGTCTGAGAGCGACAGGTCTCCGGGGAGCAGGCGAGGCGGGCGCAGAGCAGCCACGCCGCGCCGCGTTGCGCTACGACCACCTCAACTCTTTCAGCTCTACTGTGCTTGATGCGTCAGTCTGAAGACAAAAGAGATAAATTTTATAACATTCCCCTTCCCCTGACCCAAGTCAGGTATTGCATACTACCATGGCACCTAGACAGTTAGGCTGCTACACCAACCGCCTCAATACCCTCAATTAAGGGTTTCTAAGGCTGTTGGAGAAGCTTAGCATAACGTTGTCGTCTCATCCTTGGTTGTGTCCTGCGGGCAGGATTGGCATGAGTTTCCATCTCTCGACTTTTCTATTGCATTACTGCTATGCAAAATGTTGCCATTTCTATCCAACACGTACGAGTCTGGTATCGTTCCCAACAAAGCAGTAATTTCAAAATCCCCAAAATTTTTATGCTTTAGCTACTTCTTTTTCCAACGGCGATGGTGGTTACTTACGCTCATTGACCCCGTTTATATTCGAATGATAATAACGTAAAATATGGTCATTTCATTTTGTTTTACTGCCCAAGAAAAAAAAATAAGGAGCAAACGAGCTAACGGCCCACATTATGGTAAGTGGCCACCGTCGCCCAAGGAATTCGGCAATACATGAGATACCCTCTTGTTTTGCCGATGCGTTGCTACCTTGAATATACGATGAGGAAGAGGAATAAAGAGTAGATTGCTACGGTTTCAATGGACCCTGCACGAGAATCCAGAGTTCACTAGAATCGCAGCATTAATGGGATTGGAGGAAACATGCGACTCGACCGGAACGCGTCAATGACACTTGGCGGTCGGATTCGGATATTTCGGATATGCTTTAAGCAATCCTCTGCTGGATTCTTGCATGGAAACAGATTGCACAGCAGATCCTCCGCTTATCATACTAAGTAATATAATAATAAACTGCTCTGTTTCCAATAGAACATTACCTCATATCTAGAAGGTGCTGGTGGGACATGAGTCCCTGGGGAACATCTAGAGCATCCAGGTCTGAGGACTGTTCGAGATGATCCTCCTCTCATTGCTGTTCTTAATTCCTGCAAATTGGTTTAGCAATCAGTCATTCTATTAGTATGCGTAGAAAAATAGATACAACAAAATAATTATCTAAGAATGCTAGATTTTTTTATAAATAACTATGATCTACTGCTAACTTTCGAATAGTTGGAAAACAATAAAAAGATGATCCTAGAACATTTTTTGAAAAATCATTATAATTATATTATTATGGTCTAATACAAGAATCATCAAATCAGTCATTATAATAATCGTGATCATCATGATATTTAGGAAACCTAAGGTAGCTCCAGTTGGCAACTGGTAAACTGTGTCAAGATAATGCATTTAATTTAGTGAAGTTCCACATACCTGACCCATCTCACTGCACAAAGACTGTCGTCCTTGAGAAGCGTTCTTTTTCGTATTCCAACAGAATTCCAAAATGGCCACCACTATGGCTAGGACTAAGCCGCATAGAAGAGTTACGAATACTCCACCTGTGAAATATTAAAAATTATTGAGCTCTTCCATCCAACTGCCTCGATTATACTCTCTCTCTCTCTGCTTCTTCGTTCGACTTATTTATTATGACCACTTACCATCAATTGGACATTTACACCAACTCTCTCTATAAAGATCCTCTGCTTGCATTAAAACTTACCAATATTCTGAACTCCTAAAGGATTAGCCTTACTATCCTTCCCATCCCGATTGCAAACATCTCCCGTATTCTTCCACCATTTATCATACAATATCTGGATCACACCCTTTTCTTGGAGCTCCAAAATAGCCAGGGAAATTTTATCACGCCATGGACTACCTTTTGATGTTGCTATACCATAACCCTGAAATTTTAATATCCTTTCTTAATAAATGTTCTCATTTTTTTCCGGGAGAAGAAAGTGGTCTTCTACGATAGTAATCTTACCTTGGAATCCAGAAGTCCTCCAATTTGCGTCAAGTTACAATCTCTCTGGACCCTATGATCCAACATGGTAGATTCCATTAGAAAAGCATAGTTGCCTGCTAGTACTCTTCTAACTCCTTCTTCATATGAGGATACTAATGCTGGTGGGGTTGCTGTTGACATGTGCTGCCACATTTTCTGGTAAATGTCTATATTGGAGTCCTAGAAAAAAAAAAGGTAACTCAAGCAGAATCCTAATGATATTTTACAGAGAAGATCGTGTCTATCCAACTTATCACTCACCCTAAAGAAAGTCATAGTAGATCCTCCATTAAGAGTTCCATATTGTACGCTATTCTGTGCAGCTAAATCTGCTGCACTCTGTATAGGTAGCACAGTTCGTTCCACAGTCAAAAAAGCAGCCAAGTTCGCAGTATAGGATGAAAGGATGATGAGGGTGAAGAACCACCAGATACCGCCAACAATACGGGTAGAGGTTGCCTAGAAAAAATCAAAATAAGATTTAATGCCGTCGATAATAAGGGAGTAATCCAGGCTCTCTCTCTCTCTCCAATTCCTTAAGCTTTTAAGAGAAGGTCAATTTTTAGTCATTAACTAAAATCTAACGAACCTTAGGATTTAATCCAGAACCCTGTCTTAAAAACGTTCCAGTAATAAACCAGAAGGAATTACAAACGCTGAACTGGTTTGTGAGGAGTTTCGTTTCATGTCCACATACATGAGTGCTGGAAGACCTGGAAAAATAGACTTTATTAAGAACTAAAGCCAAGCCAATAAAAATGGATTTAAACATGCGATAAAATTCTAGAAATTAAGTGAGGTTTATGATTAGTTTAAATCAAACCAATTTCAATAGATTTGCGCATTGACATACTTGTATTGTAATGACAAAATGGCGGACAAGAATAGTACATAAATTGTAATCTATGTCGTTAAACGAAAGGTAACCATCAACACTAACAACAATCATGCAAAAGTCAGCCATTTTGACATTTAAATAAATTGATACAACACAGAAATGTTTGATTTATTTTTACCGCATAAAATAACGATAAAATGGCGGAAGCTGATAATCATAAGTACGTAAATTGTAATCTATTTGAATCTGCGATAGATGTTAGTTTTTAAAGTCTCTTACCACTCATAAGGAGAAAACCTGGCCATCACGAATAAAGTGAAGGAGACCAGGATGTACGCAGCAAGAACGTACAACCAGATTTCTATTGCGAGTGGGTTGAGGAAGCTAAACAGTCTTGTTGGTTGAGATGAGGGTACCTAAAAATATTAGTAAATTACTACCTAGTCTAGTACGATTATGATTGTGTCCAAGAAATATGGCGGATAATGTCTAACTGTGAAAAGATTGCAAAGAATAAATTAGACCATTGATTTTTGGCAAAGATTTATTTTAAGGACACTCCAAACCGGCAAAAGTAACTGAGGTTAAATTTACCCACCTTAAAAAGTATACCAATTCCTAAATTCATAAAGGGCTTGGTAAAATCAATGACTGCTTCGCGCGCGTAGTTTATAGTCATCGAAGCTACTGCTATATCTGCATTCTGAAACATGGTCAAGTGTGAGTAAACTCATGGTCTGCTATATCAGTCAAAGATAATCAAAAGGAACTCACCCTATCCATAAGTTCTTTAACAATTCCATTCCACTGTCCAGTCTCTGGATCCCAAGCCCCATACATGTTATCAGGAACTAATCTCAGTCTGTAATGAAAGCCAGCTCTTGCTGCCACTCTTGCTAGGAGATCTATGCAGAAACCTTCAAATCTTGCATTGCCTTGGAGATTCCAGCCTTCTTTTACCATTACGTATGGCTTTTCCTGAAGAAGAAGAGAGATAAGTATCACAGGATTAAGAATATAGGTTCTAGTTGTTGACGATCATGAATCCCGACGTGAGCACTAATTTATCACCGGATCTGCCAAGAATTTAATAATGAGGAATGGAACTTCTTTTACAGTCCCCAAAATAGCCTTTTCAAATTTACCTCAACAGTAACTACAATCAACGTCACATTAGGTGGAGGGTCTCGTCTATATGCAGCTGGGTCTGTGATATCTAGGCCTTGATCAGGACTCCAGTTACCAGCCAGAACTGCACGTCCCTTCTCTCCGCCAGATAACCTCATAAGCTGAAGTTGAAATGTGCTTCTGACGCCATTGGTGAAAGATATTGGGCCTGTAAAACCATGAGCTTGGACCTGGAGAAGAGATTATTAATATTATGTTAACAAAGATTTGATCATCCGGAATTCTGATGAAATATTATGGATATCATAAGTTCCAGATTATTGGTAAGAAAATAATGGCATTTAAGGACCAGATCTTAAAAGAGTATGTCAGCTTTATCACAGATCTTAGAAGAATATAAAGGCTTTAAAGACCAGATCTAAAAAGACAATTATGGTATGAACCCATAAATAGACAATCAGTACTCTTAGTACAGCAGGAGTTAAATCATTACCTTATTAATGTTCTCCATCAAAATCTTCCCATGTGTAAGATGAGTCTCAGTCTCACACGATACGTTAGAAGGATGTACATCTTTAGTTGAGGATAAAGCAAGAGCTAGCACTTGTACAGCATCGTATAAAAGAGCTGGTTCAGTCTGAAAAAAAAACAATAGTATTGTAATAAGAGAAGAAGTCAGCAACTCAATGTTTATGCCAGAAAGGGAGAAAACGACTTCATGGTCTTCTTAATGGTAAGTGGTCATGGTCATCTATCTTTAGAGATAGAGAAGATATGAGAATAAAAAGATATATAGAGAGGTTAAGAGACTGGTAGATAGTTAATATTTCCGGATCCCATGGACTGCATTTCGGACAAACGCATCTATACTTGCAAAGCTCAAAATCAAGACAAGGCTTTCTACCATTTGCCTCAAGCGAACCCTTGAGTACTTCGTACTTATTGCCAAGAAAGACAGAAGAAAAAAGACCGTATGGCCGCAGCCTGATGCGTTGGTTGACCAGACCCACAACACACTCGATTCCTAGATAGGGACAGAACAAGAGGGCGTACTATTGTTAGGGTAAAAGTCATGGATGGAGGTGATCACGGCCTTCAAACATGAAGAAAACAACTGAAGGAGGAGATAGGTAATAAGACAGTTAAAAGTATTAGAAAAGTAGTAATAGATTAAGAATAGAGAGAAGCTAGACCCATTCACTAGAATTGACCCTCAAGGGATAAGATAGTGACCTCCTACCACCAAATGATGGACCGGCTAGTTCAGTCGATTTAGTCGCCTCTATCCTTACCTTAATATGTCCACCGCTAAGTATAGAAGCACCAATCGGATGGAACTTCTCCATGACTTGAAGAGCATCCTTCACTTTATCAGAATCCCTGTCCACTAGTCTCCATCCACTCATATTGACTCTATTGTAGAAAAAATCCTCTAAATCGAACAGTTCCATATCCTGGAATATAAATAAAAGTTTTAATACTACCCTCGCTAACCAAAAACTCACTTGGCTGAGGAATTAATTAATAGATTGTTCATTAAAAGATAAATAATGGAAAAAATAGAATTGTAAATGATCTTATATTCCAAAAAAATTGCTTTTTTCATTGATACCGAAGTGAAGCGAAATAAGTAAATCGCAATACTTACAAAAGATGTAAAAATATAATGATAGTTTTCATTGTTCATCTGCAGCTGTAAAATCTGAAAAAAAAATATACACATTTAAATGTAAAGATGTATACCCATAAGCATTTAAATATCCCTTGCTTTAACAGGGAAGGAAAACATCGTGAGGAAACCTGCACTCCTGAGAATTCTCCATGTTCTCAAAGGTGTGTGAACGATGTGCCGAATCCCTTCTCATTCTGAGGAGTAGAACCTTCTCAGCAGTGGATGGTGGAAAATTTAGTTCAATAACATTTTATACTCACAGCTCTAGACAATAACCGTAAATGTTTAGGATCTGTATCAACTATTATATGCTTAATATTCTGCGCCTTAAGTTGGGCCAAAGCGCGTCTGTAGTCGCGCGACACACACCTAACCGCGTACATATCGCGACCATCGCGCGCTAGTCGCACTATGTTCAATTCACCTGAAATAAAAATATCTATATAATGACCGCCATGAACTTTTATAAAAAGTAAAATCAAGAACAAGATTACCTCAATTTTTAAAATAGCAAGACCAAAACTGTCCGAATATTTACATTAGCAAGACCAAATAAAAAAAAAAGTCAATAACCATTTCAGGAAGAACAAGTTCATAACAGTGTCAATTGATCTCACCACAAGTTAGCTAACAGTTATAAAAAGCTAGTATTGAAGTTTCATTGCCACAAACAAATAAATAAACCCTAACCTAGCAACGTCTCCTTTAACTGGGAGGAGACGTTGCTCTAAAAAAAAAAATAAAAAACAAAAGAATCTGTATAAAAGCAAGTTAAAGACTTTCTCAATATTAACAAGACAAGACTGAGACTGTCCCTATCCCTATAACATCAAAACCAAGACTACCCCAACCCTTATAATAACAAGACCAAGACTTCTCGCCATCTTTACAAGACTAAGACAGTCTCCTGCTTGGTCTTGTTTTACTTATCACTGAACACAATCTCGACAGTAATTCAAATTTGCTATATAAGATTGATTGTATGTATAGAGACATTATATAACACTTGCAACATATAAGACAGGGACACAATTCAGCTATAATCTCTTAACTGACATTAAAATTAATTGTATTGAATAAAAAAATAACTTACCAAATCCATAATCTTCATAAATAATTCCCATTCTTGTCCAATTTAGGAAAGCAGTCAAATCCTTGAACGCCTGGTCCATCAGCTCTCTGGATGGGTACAAATTAATTGTGAAGGATTCTGTGCTGTTCAGACCTGAAGATGAAGATACAAAGAGATATAAATAGAGATCCTAGTTACAGCATTCTGAGTCGTCAAGGGAGAGCAGGCTTCAAAAAGCTATAGAACGGAGTATGGTCGGTATAACTTTAAAAGATGTTAAAAACTAGATTAGACGTCTCAAATGGGAAATAAAGCAAAACAATGGTATTAATTTTACCGAAAAAGTAATAGAGGAAGACAACACAAAATATGAGACAATGAAATTGTGGAAGTCGCAGAAAAACATGGCCCAGGAATGAATGGAAAGTTTTGGAAGTTTTCGTGTACCTTTGCCAAAAAGCACACGAAATAAAAAATTAAAAAAGAACAAGATAACTAATCGTAGAAATAATAATAATAGTAGATAAATATAAAATGTCTTAATATAAGCGGTTATATATATTGTATCAGTTGACCCGTGCGACTTCGTCCGCGTGTAGCTCCGCTCCTATTGGTCGCAGCGTGATGATATATAGCCTGCAGCCTGCCTAGCCTAATGGCCTATCTAACACTGAAAGAATTTTTCAAATCGGACCAGTAGTTCCTGAGATTAGCGCGTTCAAACATACAAACTCTTCAGCTTTATATATAAGTACTGATGTGCACTAGAAAGTGATTATACACGGACTACTTACTTTCATCAAAATGGGGGGCGATGGTCAGATGTGGGGCATGAAGTGAACTGCACATCGCGTTCAATGTAGACCCAAGAAGAGGTCCAGCGCTGCTAAAGATGGCGATGGCACCAGACTTTATCTGTGTACACGCTGAAACAAAAATAAGTAGTTTAAATGAAGGTAGTATTAAAAAATATTTTATATAATCCCGATATAAATTCCATTTTTAAAAATTAGGACAGTTTTGGTCTTGCTATTTCAAAATTGAGACAATCTTAGTCTTAATCTTATAAAGATTGAGAAAGTTTTGGTCTTAGTATTATAATCAGTGGGGTAGTCTTGGTCTTACCATTATAAAGATTAAGACTTTCTTGGTCTTGCTATTTCAAAAATTAAGACAACGTCGTTAAGGCAATTATCTTATATTAGTGAGTACACGACAGACATACGATACGTAACAGGAAATGAAAACATTGTAGCAGATAGTCTATCGAGGTTGGAAACAATAACATGTCCTACCAGTGTCGATTACAAAGAAATTTCGCTTGCTCAAGAATCTGACACAGAGTTACTACAGCTGTTGCAGTCACGAGATAATAAAAATTATACATTAAAAAAAATAATTTTGCCCGACTGCAAAGATGAACTATACTGTGAGATTTCAACCGATAAGTTAAGACCATATTTACCTAGTAGTTATAGGAAAATAGTTTTTAATGCTATTCATAATTTAAGTCATCCAGGGATTAAAGCCTCGAGACACTTGGTTCGTGATCGATATTTTTGGCCAAGCATGAATAAAGATGTAGGCCTATGGGCCAAAACCTGCGTTCATTGTCAAAAAACTAAGGTTACTCGGCATACAATTTCTACTTTCGGTGAATTTCAAAATTCAGACAGATTTGAGCACGTCCATATTGATATAGTTGGACCTCTACCTACGTCACCGGAAGGGTATAGGTATGTTTTAACAATGATCGATCGTACAACCAAATGGCCTGAAGCTTTTCCTTTGAAAGAGATTTCTGCGAGTACGGTTGCCAAAGTATTCTACGAAGGGTGGATTGTCCGATTTGGTTGTCCCATCAGGGTCACAACCGACCAAGGCAGGCAATTTGAGAGTAAGTTATTCGATGCTTTATTAAAATATTTAGGTATAGACCGTATCCGTACTACCGCATATCACCCACAGAGTAATGGCGCGGTAGAGAGGTGGCATCGGTCACTGAAAGTAGCATTGACAGCTCGACTCTCCACAACAGCATCATCTTGGATGGACGAACTGCCCACTGCACTTTTTGGACTAAGAGCAGCCCTGCGCAGTGACAGTAAGGTAAGTGCAGCGGAAATGACGTATGCCAAGGTCTTACGTTTACCATCGGATTTTTACCAAGAATCTTCAAAAGTTATTTCCGATGAGTTTGCTTACATTCAAGAGTTACGTAATATTTTGAGTAATTATAAGCCTAATTGCATATCTCATTCGAATAAATCATTTTTTGTTCATGCAGACTTGAAAAATGGCGATTTTGTTTTCATCCGTAATGAAGTACATAAACCATTGAAACCGACTTACGACGGTCCGTATCGTGTAATTAAAAGAAGGCAAAAAGTTTATGATATTCAGTTACCTAGTAGAAAAATAAGTATTTCCATAGATAGGTTAAAACCAGCATACTTGCTGAGAGAGAATGAAGGCGGTTCACATATTGATCAATCAGGAGGCGAACCCACGATCTCTCGTACTAAACCTGCATTAGGTAGTGACGTAACGCCTCATCCTATTATCAAAACAACGCGATCAGGCAGAGTCATAAAAAGCCCGGTTCGTTTTGCCGATTTAGCATAACAACCATTATTATCATCATTGTTAGTTTATAAGGTACTTAGTAATAAGTATTTGATTTTTGAATATTTACTTCGATGTTATAAGAGTTAAGTAAACGTAATTTCGAAAATAATGTAATGATATGTACGGCAGTAAAGATAATTAAATAAATAATAGAGTGTAAAAATAAAACAATGAAATGCTTAGAATTTAATTTAAATTTATTTAAAAATATTGAGTATCTACTTACAATTTTATTCTCTAATTAATAATTATGCGTACTGAATAGGAGACGCTGCTGTTTGGTTAATAACTTTATCACTCTGGTTTGCAGATGTCGCCGATATTATAGTTTTTGTTGCCCAATTTTTTATATTTTTGTTGCATTTACTGTAAATTAGGCAGCCACCAAAAATTAATAGAATTAGGAGTAAGATAGCGATGGTGAGTCCATATATCTCTATCTTTTGTTCCATGGAAGAGTGAGTGGCATCGTTAGCTCCGTTTTGAGCGATTATGATTTCTTGATCACCTTTTTCTTTGCTGTATGTTTTTCCCATATTTAGTCAATAAATAAACACTTGTTAGTGCTTTGAAAAATTATGTTAATTCTTGATAACTCTTAAGGCACGAATAAGTTTAGATACATTTAGACGATATTATATATAAGTTTGAAAATGTTTAGAAAGTAATAAAATTGTTATTCTTCCTGGTCGCTAAGGATCATGTCACATCGTTAGCTATGCGATAGCGCTACGCATCATCGCGAGTTTCATAGTTTATAATTAAATACGAGTTGCGGTGATATGCAGCGAGTAGCTATAGCATCGAGTGCGTAGGACGACACAGCAATTGCAAATTGTAAACAATTATAAAATAGCTTATAAACTAGCCTTGATCGAGATCTAATGACCCTTATTTTTCTAATTTCCTCAATTATTTAGTTATTTTGTGTTTTGTAAATGTTAATGTATTTTTTTTTTCAAAAAGGGGGGGAATATTGTAGGGGTCAATGCATTGCAATTGCTGATGTCGTAAAACGATATGGCGTGATCGTGTGACGCAGTCGATGTCGAGTCCCGTAGCATCGAGACGTGGCATGCGACGCGTACGGATGGAATTGTCCTGTATACGTTAAGTGACTAATTAAATGTTCCATATATACTCATGTGAGTTTCAATTACCAGTCACCTAACAGTCTTGTTCTCATAAAGATTGAGAAAGATTTAGTCTTAGTATTATCATCATTGGGGTAGTCTTGGTCTTACCATTATAAAGATTAGGACAATCTTGGTCTTGATCGTATAAAGATTGAGAAGGATATGGTCTTAGTATTATCATCATTGGCGTAGTCTTGGTCTTATCATTATAAAGATTAGGACAATCTTGGTCTTGATCGTATAAAGATTGAGAAGGATATGGTCTTAGTATTATCATCATTGGGGTAGTCTTGGTCTTACCATTATAAAGATTAGGACAATCTTGGTCTTGATCGTATAAAGATTGAGAAGGATATGGTCTTAGTATTATCATCATTGGGGTAGTCTTGGTCTTACCATTATAAAGATTAGGACAATCTTGGTCTTGATCGTATAAAGATTGAGAAGGATATGGTCTTAGTATTATCATCATTGGGGTAGTCTTGGTCTTACCATTATAAAGATTAGGACAATCTTGGTCTTGATCGTATAAAGATTGAGAAGGATATGGTCTTAGTATTATCATCATTGGCGTAGTCTTGGTCTTATCATTATAAAGATTAGGACAATCTTGGTCTTGATCGTATAAAGATTGAGAAGGATATGGTCTTAGTATTATCATCATTGGGGTAGTCTTGGTCTTACCATTATAAAGATTAGGACAATCTTGGTCTTGATCGTATAAAGATTGAGAAGGATATGGTCTTAGTATTATCATCATTGGGGTAGTCTTGGTCTTATCATTATAAAGATTAGGACAATCTTGGTCTTGATCGTATAAAGATTGAGAAGGATATGGTCTTAGTATTATCATCATTGGGGTAGTCTTGGTCTTACCATTATAAAGATTAGGACAATCTTGGTCTTGATCGTATAAAGATTGAGAAGGATATGGTCTTAGTATTATCATCATTGGGGTAGTCTTGGTCTTACCATTATAAAGATTAGGACAATCTTGGTCTTGATCGTATAAAGATTGAGAAGGATATGGTCTTAGTATTATCATCATTGGGGTAGTCTTGGTCTTATCATTATAAAGATTAGGACAATCTTGGTCTTGATCGTATAAAGATTGAGAAGGATATGGTCTTAGTATTATCATCATTGGGGTAGTCTTGGTCTTACCATTATAAAGATTAGGACAATCTTGGTCTTGATCGTATAAAGATTGAGAAGGATATGGTCTTAGTATTATCATCATTGGGGTAGTCTTGGTCTTACCATTATAAAGATTAGGACAATCTTGGTCTTGATCGTATAAAGATTGAGAAGGATATGGTCTTAGTATTATCATCATTGGGGTAGTCTTGGTCTTACCATTATAAAGATTAGGACAATCTTGGTCTTGATCGTATAAAGATTGAGAAGGATATGGTCTTAGTATTATCATCATTGGGGTAGTCTTGGTCTTATCATTATAAAGATTAGGACAATCTTGGTCTTGATCGTATAAAGATTGAGAAGGATATGGTCTTAGTATTATCATCATTGGGGTAGTCTTGGTCTTACCATTATAAAGATTAGGACAATCTTGGTCTTGATCGTATAAAGATTGAGAAGGATATGGTCTTAGTATTATCATCATTGGGGTAGTCTTGGTCTTACCATTATAAAGATTAGGACAATCTTGGTCTTGATCGTATAAAGATTGAGAAGGATATGGTCTTAGTATTATCATCATTGGCGTAGTCTTGGTCTTACCATTATAAAGATTAGGACAATCTTGGTCTTGATCGTATAAAGATTGAGAAGGATATGGTCTTAGTATTATCATCATTGGCGTAGTCTTGGTCTTACCATTATAAAGATTAGGACAATCTTGGTCTTGATCGTATAAAGATTGAGAAGGATTTGGTCTTAGTATTATCATCATTGGGGTAGTCTTGGTCTTACCATTATAAAGATTAGGACAATCTTGGTCTTGATCGTATAAAGATTGAGAAGGATATGGTCTTAGTATTATCATCATTGGCGTAGTCTTGGTCTTACCATTATAAAGATTAGGACAATCTTGGTCTTGATCGTATAAAGATTGAGAAGGATATGGTCTTAGTATTATCATCATTGGCGTAGTCTTGGTCTTACAATTATAAAGATTAGGACAATCTTGGTCTTGATCGTATAAAGATTGAGAAGGATATGGTCTTAGTATTATCATCATTGGCGTAGTCTTGGTCTTACCATTATAAAGATTAGGACATTCTTGGTCTTGCTATTTCAAACATGAGACAATCTTGGTCTTGATCGTATAAAGATTGAGAAGGATTTGGTCTTAGTATTATCATCATTGGGGTAGTCTTGGTCTTACCATTATAAAGATTAGGACAATCTTGGTCTTGATCTTTTAAGATTGAGAAAGTTTTGGTCTTAGTATTATCATCATTGGCGTAGTCTGGGTCTTACCGTTATAAAGATTAGGACATTCTTGGTCTTGCTATTTCAAACATGAGACAATCTTGGTCTTGATCGTATAAAGATTGAGAAGGATTTGGTCTTAGTATTATCATCATTGGCGTAGTCTTGGTCTTACCATTATAAAGATTAGGACAATCTTGGTCTTGATCGTATAAAGATTGAGAAGGATATGGTCTTAATATTATCATCATTGGCGTAGTCTTGGTCTTACAATTATAAAGATTAGGACAATCTTGGTCTTGATCGTATAAAGATTGAGAAGGATATGGTCTTAGTATTATCATCATTGGCGTAGTCTTGGTCTTACAATTATAAAGATTAGGACAATCTTGGTCTTGATCGTATAAAGATTGAGAAGGATATGGTCTTAATATTATCATCATTGGCGTAGTCTTGGTCTTACAATTATAAAGATTAGGACAATCTTGGTCTTGATCGTATAAAGATTGAGAAGGATATGGTCTTAGTATTATCATCATTGGCGTAGTCTTGGTCTTACAATTATAAAGATTAGGACAATCTTGGTCTTGATCGTATAAAGATTGAGAAGGATATGGTCTTAGTATTATCATCATTGGCGTAGTCTTGGTCTTATCATTATAAAGATTAAGACAGTCTTGGTCCGGCTCTTATAAAGAATAGTTTTAGTTTTGCTATAATAAAAATTGGGACAGAATCATTATTGCAATACCAACTATAGATTAGTAACAATATGACGATGATTTCATAGAGTGAACATGTAAGTCAGTGGTATTAATATTTGCTAACTTATCGGGTAACAAAGTCGAGCAATGGAGGTAAAAGTTAGGGAAAATTGAAGAGGTATAAAACCTTTACCTGTGTATCAGGCCCCAGCCCTCCCTGTCTAAAGTACATCTCAATATTGTCTTAATTTATCATCTAATGACTTGTAAGGTAGCTGGAGCAGTGAAGGTGAACATTTCATATTTATAATTAATTCAAATTGACATCACGTTGAATTTGTAATGAGCTTAAAAGCATTTACTAATTTACTTCAAAGCAATAACGTGTTCATAATTAACTACCCTCGCATCGCTGTTGTTTATAATATTAACTTCACTCACTCACTCACTCATTCTTACGCTACCCACAACCATGAATTATATATCTCTCATCGTTAAGGCAGCGTTCGTAACAAACGTTTCCGACTTACTTTGCAAATCCGACTACCACGAAAAAGTGTTTTCATTTTTCGGGTTAATATATAGTCTGTGACATTCACAAATAATGTGGCTTTCTATTGGTAAAGAATTATTAAAATCGGTTCAGCAGATCCAGAGATTACCCCCTACAACCTAACAAACTTTACCTCTTTTTTATACAATATACATTTTTTATACAATATTCCAGTTTTTATCTTCAATTTATTATTTAAATTCATTTAATGGTATTTTCCATTTTACCCCCCATTTATATATTGCAAAGAAATATAACAGCAAAATATGTAAAAATGTTTATTTAGTAAATGATAATTATTTTTAATTATAATTTTTATAACATTTGATTATCCAATCAATTTCCAATCCCCATTTTATCCCCCAGTGGATAAGCCATCCTAGTCACTAGATTAATGACGTTGCCCACTCTTAACAAGCATTTTAGCTTACTTGGAGGGGTTAAGAATACTAGTCGTTTGGAATCCAAACTGCTAGTAATCTTTAAAAGAAAAAAACAAATATAAGCCCCTGGGATAAAAATAAAAATTAAAGAGAGAGAGATAAGACGAAGAGAGACGGAAATACTATAGACTTCTATCAGTGAAAGAATTTTTAAACCAGATCAGTAGCAACAAATAGCCATATTCTAATAATTAAAAAATGTATATGGCAACACTACGTTTATAATCTATTTTTGATTTATTTTTCAAAAATTCTAAAGTAGATTCCATATTTAAATTTGTTTCCAGAATGTTCTAAATTTGAATTTTATCGGCACTAATTTGAATTTGGATATTAATTTCGGCCGTTAAAAGAAAATAAAGATTCGGATGGTTTTGGTGCTGTCACTTTGAAAATAAAGATTTTCTCCACCATCGACTACATAACAAAATAAACTAAAAATTTCTGAACATATTCTAGAACATTCGAAACATAAATTCTACCCGCATGAAAAGATAAAGTAGCTTAAAGTTTCTACAGTTTAATACTTATCTAACACTATTATGTTTTACTTAACCTATTTCATATTAAAATAGCTAGAAAATTATTATTGTAATAAAAAAGTACCCCTCGCTTCGTTGAGGTGTATTCAAACCGTTCTCTCACTCACACATTCCCTACTATTTACTCTTCTCTCTCTGTGGTCGCTACCTCATGGCTGAGGATCGTGGTCATCGACGGATGTGGATGGTATACACCTAGTTTGGATTATCTGCTTCCACCGGTGCCTGTTCATCGCGTCTCTGTCGACCAAGCAAAGCTTAATTGAAGATGGGCCTCTCACTTGATCGCTCCATCTGGTTGGGTCCGTCCCCGGGCTCGTTTTCCCTCCATGTTTCCAACAACGATCAGTTGTTCAAGGCTCTCATCACCCCTTCTCATTATGTGGCCAAAGTATGATAATATACGCTGCTGACAGACCGTGAAGAGGCGGGTTTGGACGCGAGCTGCGAGAAGATCGATGCATTGGTGCCCTTGGCGGTCCAGGGTATCCTCAGCATGCGCCTACAGCACCACATCTCGAGGGCATCAATCCTCTGCCTTTCCCTGGCTGGTATCGTTCATTGAATCTGTCTCACTCACACCTTGTGTAACTAACACAACACCAGTTATTAAATATTTTGATGAATTTCCAATTCGCCCTCTCTCTTTATGTCATTGGAAATTCTACTATAAGTCGGAAACTAATTTTTAAAAAATCTAGTTCTCATTTATGATAGGATGTTAAATGTATTGTTAGCAACACCGTTTATGAATTAGTAGACAATAGATAACTTTCGTTCCAATAGGATTAGGTGCGTAAATGCATTTGCCACATTAACAAAAAGTCTGCTAAGTGATATCGTGCCGTACATATTAAAGATAATAGTGTAATAATAGTGAAGTGTTATTTGATGGCGTGGTGGTAGGCCTCCGTTATCAAGGTACCTTATTGTGAAAGTGAGAGTATAAAAAAGGCATTTAAATAAATTTAAAAAAAATCTCGTTTCTGTCGGATTTGAATTTCCAATTCGTCCTTTCTTGTTCCAATGAATGGAAATTCAATGAGAAAAGATTAGATTGTTTGTATGTTTGTCTATCGCCGGTAACATAGGCTATGTAGTGTTGCCATAAATATATAAAATAATATATCGAATAGTTCTAATCTTTAATTAAAAATAGTCATTATTTTCAGAAGATTTTTTTATGTCCCGGCTTCGCCCGAGTGCAATTTACCGCGTGTACTTAGCCGTAACCGCTATGTCCCTGCATTTTAAATCTGTAATATCTTCGAAAATATTCATTTAAATTTCATGCTGTAAAGGGCCATATTGATCTATATTAAACGCACAATGTATTTAAGGTACCTAATTGGATAATGATTAATGCTGTATTGCTTAAAATCGCTTCGTAAATAAGTCATTATTTCTCGTAAGTAGTAAAGGATAAAACATGGCTATTGTGGGTTATCCCTAAAAGATAGACATATACTATCGTAGATTTTTTTGTAGACCTTTTTAAGGTGTACAATACTGTAGTACATTATTTTGATCTATCTCGTAGGGTTCAGCCAGCGTTTGCAATGTAAGCAGTAAGCGCAAAAAATGTGTTTATTTACGACATCACATTAGAAACCTTTAAAATGATCAGTGTTTCTCTACTATATTATACATTTATTATACATATAAACCTTCCTCTTAAATCACTCTATCAATTAAAAAAAACCGCATCAAAATCCGATGCTTAGTTTTAAAGATCTAAGCATACATAGAGACAGATAGACAGAGGGAAGCGACTTCGTTTTATACTATGTAGTGACTACATTTGATTATTATACTGCCGTCACAACAAAAAAGGGCACATCTAGCAATTTGTAAATGTTGAGAAAATCGAGTTTAAAATATTTTTTGGTTTACCAAGTATAACATACTGCTACATTTTATTTTGGTCAAACATATAAATACAAATAATTGCGTGTACATGATGGCAATAAGACTAGTGTGTTTTAAGTTTTTATTTTATTGGTATTTATTAAATAATCACTAAATAATTATTCATCGTAACATCAAAAATATAATGAAAATAATAATATTAAGTATGAAAGGCATAAAAAACCAAATGTGACTTTTCATTCTATTGTATTGTTTAAAAATTAGAAATATTGCAATAAAAAGGCACATTCATTCAAATGTTTCTTTTCATTCTATATTTTATAAATTACATACATACAATATTACAAAATAAACATATTTCTTTTTTTATAAATTATTTAGGAAATTACTTAATTAGTAAGAAAATAAAATTAAAAAAAAAAAAAAAATTTAACAAAATTCAAATTGTCAAACAAAAATTACTACGAGTTAAAAATAATCATACTTGTAAGATATCACAATCATCTTTAAAACTTTAATCGAAATAGTTACTATATTAAAATATCAGTCTTTTCTTCTTCAGTCTTCGTAAGTTTGAGTGAGATCAGCCGATATATTAACTGGTAAAGTTTTCCAAAATACTTTTCTATTAAAAGGCATTTAAGTGGACCAAGTTTACTCAGAATACCCAATTTTCATCCAGCTTCTTACCTACTAACTTCATTAGAATTTATTAAATAAATGAGATAAGAATAGAGGGTCTAATTTTTATTTTGTGCTGAGCAGTTATCCTTTTTTTAGTAAAATGTAGATGGTTTGATTCATCATCTGATTGTTGGATTCTAAAATTGTTTTTGTACGGTTGGTTGCGAACATTCATCTACATATTGATGCAATTAATTTATGTATAATGTCTCCTTGGTGGTGACAGATCCCCCGTTCCCCGACTGAAGCGACCACCAGGATGCGAATCCAACCGCCAAGTGTCATAGACGGGTTCGCACATCGTGCATCGGCAAAACAAGAGGGTATCTCTTGTTTTGCCGATGTCCATGGGCGATGGTGGCCAGTTACCATCAGGTGGACCATCTGCTCGTATGAACCCTCTACCAGAAAAAAAATCTCGATCCGAATTATTCACCGAATAGTGAACTGTATTTCAAGGAAGAAAGGTTGTATTCATTCAATAAAATAAAAAGTTGAGTATGAAACGTTTCATGAACAAAGGTTACGTTATGTTTTTGATTTGATACCAGTTAACATTAATAAATAATTTACATTGTTTAAAATTTCATAAAGTGACATATTTTAGAAGAATAATATTTTTTAATTTTTCATTATTAACGTAATCAATTAATCATTTAAAAAGAATACAAAGTAAAAAATTAGTAGTTGCATTTTTGTTCGATACACACGCACGTGATTTACAAATAATCGTAACAAATCCTCTGTTAATTTTAACAATCACAGGAATATAGGTTTAATAATAAAAGTTAGCGCAATAGATTTAACATAACAAATAAAAATTCCAAAGGCGCATTAACATTAAAATTGAAGAAAAAAAGAAAAATGAATAAAAACTATAAAATGAATATAATTAGCAGCTGTATTTTAATTAAAAGACATCATCATAACACAGGCTTGCAAATAAACTTGCGAAAAAAATGTCTTACCTTTGCAGAGCAGACAAAACATGGACTCGTTGAGACACATCAGGCACAACTGACGCTACGCGCTACGTACCCTGACCCCCTAACTTCCTGTTTTTTAAAGATAGTTGATAGAAAAGGCGTAACTGTCAGTTATGGCTTTTCTTTTAAACTGATTGTTGAAGAGGACTGTTCGTAAATTTTAAATCAAAGGTCACATTTGCCACATAAGCCTTTAATATTTAACTTAGCCCAATTATGCCTTTTCAATAAAAAAAAATATAAATCACAAGATAAAATAAAAGCTTCATCTACGCATATATGGCTTTTTAATTTAATAAAAGTCTGATGTGCTCTTTTTACCTAAAAAAACATTAAAAGTAGCTCAGTTGTGCCCTTTTCACTATTGGTATTTCCGTTAATCTTGTTTGTAAAATTCTATAAAAAATCAGGCAGATAGGCCTTTTTTTTCTGATTCCGAATATGTATATAACGCAATTTCGTAAAAAATGTTAGTTGTGCCTTTTTTTGTTGTGACGGCAGTATATATTAAAAATTATTCATAAAGTTTTGGCCCAACAAGATTCAACCACTCAACATTTGAACGAGAGTAAGCTTGAAGCAAAAAGTGTGGAGAGCCCTCGAATCTGCCACTTCCGGTAGCCATATTGCGTTTCCGCCTCTCGACGTCTGAGCATTTCCGTTTCGCGCTACCCACTTATTATTTTAATACATTTTCATAGTTACGTTGGTTTTGTAATATTTTTTATAGAACATTTTGCAGAAAACGGTGATGAGTTCATCATCACGATCATCATCATCGTATTCATCAAATAAAATTAACAGTAGTGAGATTCATGAGTCTTACACAAATGAGATTTTTTGTTAAGTTTTATTTAATCTTACACGAGTGAGATTCGTTTTTGAAAATAATATTCATCATTTTGGAATGTTTTCTCTCTCTCTCTTTTACCGAAGAGAGATTTGTGTTTAATCTCACGATAGAATGGAACGATTCTATTGATTCTTACTCATCTCTGGTGGAAACGCCGTCTTAAACTTATTGTTAAAAAAAGTGACAAAGTCAAAAAAAATGTCTGTTTGTTTGTGCGCGCAGCACGTTAAAACGGCTGGACCGATTTGATTAAAATTTGATACACGAATACTTTATAAGCTAAATTAACAAATAAGGTACTTTTTATCCCGGAAAAATGCGCAGTTCCTGGGGAAATACATAAGTAAGATTTTATTTCACAAATAGTGTATAGCTTCATTAAACATATAGGAAAATTTTATCCCGGAACAAACTGCAGTTCCTGTGGGATGAATAGTTATTATTCGTACAAGAACGGCTAAAAGGATATGAATGGAACATAGAATTCTTTTATCTTAGAACAAGGGCTTAGGGCTTGCGCCCCGCAGCAGAATTAAAGGGCCCTTCTACTAGTAAATACTCTCTTTCAAAATACCCACTCCTTTCCCTATTACAACGACCAAAAGTGGGGTCGTAGGCCTGTGTTGCTAAGACAATGTTCCAAACCCTTCTGGGGCGTACAAAACCCCACACACGTGGAAGCTGGCTGGGCCCGGTTTCAGCTTCTTTAAATTAAGGGTTATCTATTGTCAGTTAGGTGATAAAGACACACAGTACTCACAAGTTCTTGATGATTTCTTATCTTCTTTCTAATCTTGTTTGGGCATGCCCGTTCGCACCACAACACATAATAACACTAAATAGTTCGCAGTTCACCACCAGTCGGTTTTCGTCAGGGAAGGGTCAATTAACTAGCGTTTAGGAGATATAGCACACACAGGACTCGGGATATTATTAATCAATAAAGGGGTCAACAGGAGGGGAGGTTCACACCGCGCACGTGCGCCTCTCTCAATGACTACATCACGAATGTCTCTGCCGACCGCGCAAGCAACACTGACGCTCGCGCGTTTTATAAAAAATATAGTAAACACCCTCTTTAAAACTATACTAATATTATAAAGAGGTAAAGTTTTTGAATTTGTAGGGGGTAATCTCTTGATTCTTTTACCAATACCCACATTATTTGTGAATCACAAAAAGTAGTTATTATATTAAAAAAAATTAAATCGTTAGGTCATTTATTGATTATATTATCAACTATTATGAATTATTTTCAAAGTAATTAAACTTAACGTCTCAAGTGCAAATAATCTTCCACAAAAATAAGCCCAAATAATTCTTTTGTTTTGCACAGTACAGATCAAGCTGAGATTGAACGCCTAATTATGTCATTAAAAAATAATTGTGCAACAGGATGGGATGGCATCTCATCAGATTTTCTAAAAAAACATAAAAATATTATAGCCCCCCCATTAACGTACATCTGTAACCTAAGCCTTACTACGGGAATTTTCCCAAATATGTTTAAAATGGCCGTGCTTCACCCTATTTTTAAATCTGGTGACCGAAACCGAGTTGAAAATTATAGACCCATCTCGGTTCTTCCAGCAATGTCCAAAATTCTAGAGAAACTTATAAACTCGAGACTTGTAAATTACTTGGAAAGAAATAAATTAATTTCTCCTAATCAATTTGGCTTTAGGAAAAAATTATCAACCACCGACGCTGTTCACAATCTTGTTCATTGCATTGTTAATAAACTTGACAATAATCAAAAGTGTGTTGGACTATTCCTGGACCTGGCTAAAGCTTTCGATACGGTTTCGGTCCCCATCCTTATTAGTAAACTGGAAGGTCTTGGAATAAGGGGGGTTCAATTGGATTTATTTCAGAGCTATTTAAGTAATAGAACTCAGCGTGTTAAAATTGGAACCCATATAAGTTCAGATCTGTCCGTTACTTACGGTGTGCCGCAAGGCAGCATACTCGGTCCTAGCTTATTTTTAATTTACTTAAATGATTTATGCAATCTTAGGCTTGAAAATGGTACAATATTTTCATACGCGGATGACACAGCACTTGTGTTCTCGTCTTTCACCTGGCCAGAAACCTATAGTTACGCTCAGAAAGGGTTTGACCTTATCAGTGATTGGTTGGCTAATAATTTACTTACTCTAAATCTAAGTAAGACAAAATTAATAAATTTCTCTATTAGATCTTCCTCTACTACAACAGCTGATCCTTTACAACTATATGGCAAACAATATCATAGTTATAATGAATATAACCTATACTATATTGAAAAAGTAAAATCTGTAAGATACCTGGGCATAGAATTAGATACTACTCTAACTTTTAAAGAGCACATTCTACAGTTATCAAATAGATTACGCAAACTCATATATATTTTTAAGCAAATCCGTTTTTCGGCAAACTCTGATATAATAAAAATGGTTTATTTAGCATTAGGTCAATCTATTTTAAATTATTGTATATCGACGTGGGGGGGTTCCGCAAAAACACATTTAATACAAGTTGAACGTGCTCAAAGAGCAATCCTTAAAGTATGTTGTTTTAAGCCTCGTTCGTATCCGACTACTGAGATTTACAGGCACTTTAAAGTCCTTACAGTAAGACAGTTATTCATTTTGGCTACTGTAATGAGGCAGCACTCTCAAACATCTTTTGATCCAGAAAGTTGCCACCGTAATTATGTTGTAGTTAAATCTACCAAAACAAGGAAATCTTTCTGCTACAGATTTTTTGTCTTCCTCGGTCCTTACCTTTATAATAATATTAATAAAATATTATCTTTTTATGGCTTTAACCAACATAAACTCAAATCAACTCTACAAGACTGGCTACTTAACCAAAATTACAATGCAACTGAATCCCTTCTCATTATCTCAACATAAAGTAACTTAATAAAAATCGCCATACATACTCACACACATACACTCGCGCACACACACACACACACACACACGAATACAAATCTTTATAAAAATATATATATATTTTATAATGTGCGGTTCAATGGCGGGGACCTGGTGTCCTGTACTACAGGTTTATTACCTATCATAGGCACCAGCGAACCACATACAAATATATATAAAATTATAAATAAATAGACTTAGGTAGTGAAGATTTGTAAAACGTAAAATAAGATGTTTATTATATTGTAAAATTTTTCTTTACTTTAAATACTTTTTTTATTTGGCTATGTATGTGTAATATTACTTTTGTTGCTTACCTGAATAAATACTTTTTACTTTACTTTACTTTTACTTTAATCACCTCAGTGAAGCGAGGGCGGATCTGCAAGCGGTACACAATCTTACACAAGTGAGATTAGTTGTTTAAAAAGCAGTACTCAATGTTACTCAATTAATCTCACTTGTGTAAATTGTAATTACTCATTAGGAGCCATTCATTTCTTACGTAAGCCTATTTTCGCTAGTTTTTGACCCCCACCCTATAAGAAAAAATAAGACATGGTCGACCCCCCTCTCCCCCTAAATCGTCTTACGTAATGAATGTCCCCTTATATAAAAGCACATACCTTTCTTATAAGTTCTAAAAGTATCCCTCGCAGTGGTATACTGTATATCGTAGACGAGTGTGCTATCCGGTAACAAACTCCTCTCCTTATTTATCCGGTATACGGCGTACTTGAAGGCCAGTTCTGCACTTCCACCTCGAGATTCTTCTGTGAAGATTGCACCTGGAAGATATTCAGCTATTATTCAGTTATAGTCAGCTACAGGCGAGAGCTACTCCTCCACTTACACTACTGGTACAATTTTAATTAAATATTAATTAATTTACGACATATAAATATACTCTTTGGAAGATTAGAAATATGAATATTTGAATTTCCAATCTCTGAAAGAAAAAAAGAGGGCGAATTGGAGATTCATAGAAATTTATTTCGACATGCACTCCATCTCATATTTCTTCCCATTCAAAACTTTTTTTTGCGATGAAACTTAGGCCACGTTCTTTGCCAAGCTCTAGTCTATCTGTGTGCTAAATTTCATCAAAATCGATTCAGTAGTTTAAGCGTAAAAGACAGTCAAAGTTAATTTTCACAGTAAACGAATATTTATGAATCGATTAACAAAAATATCGAAATCAACTTGATTGCTCGATTTTTTTTGGTGGTTTTTATGAGTCACAGGTAGAGTAGACGTGTTGGTAGTCTGTCCATTATGTATTAAGAAGTATACCAATCTTAACAACAGGTGACAAAGCAGCAACAGCGTTCAACGTGACCACGAGCCAGCGCCACTCCCTCCACATATTGCAGCATCCCGCATGCCCTTCACCACCTGAAACAAATGAGTTATTGAGTGAATGAGTGAGTGCATCAACAAATGAATAAAATGAGTTTTTATTGAATATTACTATGATATGTATAAAAGATAGTCTCATCTGTTTGTTCGCGATTAACTCCTAAACTACTGAACAGATTTTCATGCGGTTTTCACTAATAGATAGAGTGATTCATAACGAAGGTTTTGGTGTATAATTTGTTAAGGTTTTGCATAGATTGCTTGAAACATGACGATCCTTGTTGAAATTTTCCACTCAGATCCAAATATAGGATACTTTTTATTCCCAATAATTATATTTGTGAGTGAGTCTATGGAAGGTTAAGTAAGTATATACTTAGTCAAACTGTAACTTAATCTATTAACCTTAGACTTGTTAGATCTGAAGCAGTTTGACAAGTAATATTATAAAGATATTTAATCAAATTACCAAAATATCTTAAACTAGTCAACCCGTGCATCTTCGTCTGCGTGTAGCTCCGCTCCTATGGGTCGTGGCGTGATGATATATAGTCTATAGCCTTCCTCGATAAGTCGACTATCTAACACTGAATTTTTTTTTAAATCGGACCAGCAGTTCCCGAGATTAGCGCGTTCAATCAAACAAACTTTTCAGCTTTAAATATTAGTATAAGATCAGAGAAATCATCTTGATTACTTATTTTGGATAACATACTAGCTGTATACACCTCAGCGAAGCGAGAGCGGGTGCTGTGTGGTATTCAGACTGTTCACTCACTCATACAGCTATTAATCATATTTCTCTCATCGTTAAAGCAGCGTTTGTAACAGACGTTTTCGTTCTCCGACTTACTTTGCAAATCCGACTACCACGAAAAAGTCTTTTCAATTTTCCGGTTAATATATAGCTTATAATACTCACAAATAATGTGGCTTTCTATTAGTAAAAGAATTATCAAAATCGGTTCAGCAGATCCAGAGATTACCCCCTACAAACTCACAAACTTTGCTTCTTTATAATATTAATATAGATTAGTAGCAAGGATAAGGACTGGGTTGCAAGCCCCAGGTTCAGAACTTAGATACAAAGATTTAAAGTATAATCTCAAGAGTCAATGGAACTCGTAAAATTAAGTTGAATAAAAGCTTTTACTTTAAAGTATTAAATATTGATAAGTTAGAAGTTGTTTTACTTAGACTAAGGATTCGCAACGAGTGGAGTTTTTTTTTAAGTCGATTAAGTTTCTCTTTTATTGCAGATATGTTGTCACCTCGAAGAGAGAGCGAGGAGGAGAAAACGCAGCATTAATGAGATGGAAGAGTCGAGAACGGATCCCCTACCACCAAGGGGTGCTGAGTTACTCGCCTCTTACAAGCGGCAGAGAGGAAGTGAAATTAAAAAGGTATTTCATTAAGCCACGATCTTGGTCTTACTCAGTGTTGGAATTTTTTACTAAGTTGCTAAGAGATGGCGCTGGTAGTCTTCTGAATCACGCTTTACTTCGGTTCTTTGGGCATTACTATCGTTTCGAGTTTCTTCGAAGAAGCTCCGTCCGGTCCTTAAGTCGTAAATGCCCTTTACGACGAAGCTCATGGCCACATCTCACCTTCACTGCCCCAGCTTGGTTCGGCTTAATCAGTACTTCTACAAAGAAACTACAGATGCCCCGAAGTTCGTAAGGAACTCCACGATCCGACGCGACCTCAGGACGGAGAGGTCTTTCACCTCCAAAACATTGCGCTGCACCATGCGCGCTCACCAGATCGACGCCAGCTCCCTAGGGATTTCCTCAGGAAGCTAATAACCAGACCACGTCATCTACACGGATAAGACAATCTTCCTCGCCGACGCTGTAAGCCGCAGCCTCGATCGTTGATCGCTTTCGAGCCTCTCCCAGGGAAGTGAGTGTGAGGAAGGCACAGCCCCTAACATGTTTTCCTATACCCTTGCAGGTGTGTGAAAAAAACCAGGATCAAGGGTCAAGTTCCACATACCAGGTCAATACATATATTATATACTCACTATATTATACTATTATATTACTATAAACCTATAAGTATCACTATATTATAAAGAGACTGTAATAGTATATCAATACGTGGGAGGGTGCAAAACCAGAGATACCCTCTAGTTTTGCTGATGTCCATGGGCGACGGTAGCCACTTTCCAACAGGTGGACCTGCTCGTGAGTCCAACAACGTGTGCCGCCAGGACGTGTCACTAGTGACACACGTACAAGTGATGAGATATAATACGAGTGACACAATATGCAAATGGCGGATGGAATGGCGGAGGGTCACGTGCATTAATATTTATGGCGTCACTAATGGCGGCGGATATTTGGCCGTAAGCCTCATGTTATTGTGTTTACTCGCGTTATATATTATTTCGAATCTTCCAAACTCTCGTGGAAACACAGTTTTAAACTAGAATCTTCAGTAACTCGGGGATTGTTTCACAATGTCCAAGTAAAGTGTCTGTTAGTTATTTAATATTTGTGATACAGTTAATTTGACTTATTATGTTTATGAATTAATTACACAAAAATGGCTGAACGGATTTTGATGAAATTTGGTACACAGATACTTTATAGCTTGGATTAACATATAGGATACTTATGATATATTACCACCCTTAAATATATTCAATAATAGATGGCGCTACCAGTCTGTTAAATTTGGAAATTGGAATATATATGTCGGACCATAGTAAAAGATTATCGATTAATCGAATCGTCATCGTTGTCTATGGCGTTGGAGTGGGGTAGTAGTCACTTCCGTTGTTTTGACAGTCTCTACCCTCGACCCTTTATATGCGATCGACAGTCTAACTGAAGTCTTAGTCGTGCGCGGTCTCTCAAGAAGTGAACATCATCTAAGTAGTGCTAGTGATAGTGATAGTGTCAAGTGCAGTGTAGTGTGGAAGTGCTGTCCAAGTAAGGTCACGTAAGTCCTTACAATGTAATTGCCATGTGGTTAAGTAAACACAATGTTAGGTTAGGTTAGCCTTAGGTTAGGTTAGCCTTGTGTTAGATTCGGTTTATGTGCGTTTAACCTTGGGTTTAAACAGAGAGCCTGAGCAGTGGAGGCGAGTGTTATGATCATTTAAAGGAATTCCTTAAGCCTACACCTTGGTCACAAGTCCAAGGCACTGCTTAGGTTTCTCTCGTAATTGTTAGAGATCATATTTGATAATTTATCGGTTCAGTAGAAGTATCTACGTTGCGTTTACCCAATATTCCATTCAATACCATCACCCCCTCTTAGTGTTCCCCAATATTCCCCATCTTCCTCCTTCCATCTCCATTTCACATCGTTTTAAAATCCCCGACATATATTACAATGTAAACTCCTGCACGTTTATTTAAAGAGAAAAATATCTATTAATCAATTATAAAATGTTCGGCGTTAAATCGAGTTTGTCGTTATATAGAGTGAGGAAAATATGAAAAAAAAAATTCTAGATATTAAGCAGCTATAATTTTATGAAGATCCAGCCTTAAATATATTATTAAATATTATGATATGAAAGGGAGGAAAATATGCAGTTTACGTGTTGGAATGTGACGGATAAAATATAGCCCTAGTAGTAGGCGACTTCGCTCGTCACACTCACTTGTCCACGGCTCTCGCTCAACTGAGTGACTAAATATTCAAATAGTTCTAGCTCATTCAATCACCCTTCCAAAATTCGAGGTTACATTTCATTTAATTTCTTTGATCTGTTTTGTGTGAACTGCTTCCCACAGGATAGCTTTTTGTGCGATAAAAAGTATCCTATATGCTAATCCAGGCTATAAAGTATCTGTGTACCAAATTTAATCGAAATCGGTTCAGCCATTTTTGTGTAATTAATTAATAAACATAATATATTAAATTAACTGTATCAGTTGAAATATCAGACATTGAAGATACTTCTATTTTAAAGCTGCGTTTCTACGAGAGATGTGCGAGGATGTGTAGCGAGAGATGTTAAGAACCAATAGAATCGCTACATTTATTTAGTGTCCCTTAAGAATATAAACTAAACAAAAGAAACTACGATTTAATATACTAGTTACGCCATCTATTGACGGATAGATGCTCTCGTTGTCTTTTACGCAATCACGCTTAAATCACTGAACCGATTTTGATGAAATTTGGTATAGAGATAGACTAGAGCTTGAAGAAAAATATAGACTATGTATTATCGTGATAAAAAAGCTTGAAGGGGTTGAAATAGACGATGAACTGCATGTCGAGCTGTGTGATCATTTATGTCTTTGGGAATTAGTCATATATAAATTATGTTGGTCATAAATTGCACCCGGGTGAAGCCGGAACGAGTCGACTAGTCATCTATTTTAAAATTTTGAGCTTTAGAAATGAGAATGAAATATAAAACTAATCCATTTACCATCGCGAAATATTTTTAATATTTTAACCTAAGCTGAAACATTCATTTAAATTAAACACGACTGAACCAAGTTAATATACTTAACTATTCTATTAAAACAAATCAATGGTATAGTAGCCGGCAGCTAACTTTAGGTCTGAGAAAAAACAGTGGGGGTAGTTGGCCATTGCGAGCGTGCTGCGTTCCATCCGTGACGTAGTAGACGCGTAGGAACTGACGCTCTGCTCTCGCTATAGTTCTGCGCGTTCGAGGTTAAATAAATAGTGTTTTAATTTCATGAATATAAATGATCAACATAAATTTTAATATTTTGATGATTTTAAAAGGAATCAAAATCAACCAGGCCGGAAAAAAACGCAAGTACGTTTCAACACGTAACCGAAGCATCTTCAGGAGTTGTTGATTCTACAAGCGTTGATTCTACAATTCTACAACCGCAAGACTTCGCAAGTGACGCTTGTACGTCGATCGTCGAGCTACCTACTTGTGTGTTGTGTCTTGGCTCGGGTTTGCGCGTCTCACTTTTATGTGGGCGGTGTGCTCTTCTGGGTTGCGCCATACGAGTCTGATTGTTCAGAATGAATTTCCGCATGAATTTCCGCAAAGTAACGCCTGATTCAATTCAATATTGATGATTTTAATTTATGATATTTTTAACCTCCAAATCTATATACATGTCCAGACCATTCCAACTTCGCTCAAGCGTAGTCTATATAGAATAATAAAATAAAATAACCTTTATTTCTACTTAGCCTTAAAACATTTCATATACTATTATGTCTTACACTATTTTATAAATTAAACAAAGTAGTCGCCTCCGTGGTGTAAGCCTTCCCCCCTACTTCTATTCTTTTCCTAAAAAGAAAATCTTTATGAATTGTTCTCAAAATAAACCCTTGATGAGAACAAGCCGGCTTTCGTAAAGGTAATTCAACAATTGATCATATTCAGGTTGTAATCAATTAATAGAATATGTGTTTGATAGAATACAAAAAGGCTTTTGACTCCTTGTTCCATGGCGCGATCAGGATATCACTGGCACAGCGAGGTGTTCATGCAAAATATATTAATTTAATCCGTAGTGTGTACTCTAATTAGTGTTCAGCAAAAGTGCGGCTAGAGAGAGGAGGTAGCGAATTTCTTATAGATAAGGGAGTCCCACAAGGAGATCCGCTTTCTCCGAAATTATTCTCAGCCGTGCTCGAATCTTCTTCAGATATAATTTGAATCACCTACGATTCGCGAATAACATCGTAATATTTGCCGAAAATTCAACACCGATCTAACAGCTATAAGCGAACTGGTTGAAGAAAGTGGAAACGTAGGATTATCGCAAAATTTTTTTTTTTAATAATAGATAAGACACCTGATGGTAAGTAGCAACCATCGCCCATGGACATCGGAAAACCAAAAGACACTCTCTCGTTTTGTCGATGCGTTGCATCCCCGAAGATAGAGTCGGAAGGGAGAATGAAGAAAAAAAATGATGCGGATTCAGCCTTGAGCAAGAGCCCAGAGTCCACTAGACCCACAGTATTATTGGGATGGGAGAGGGAGGGGGTAAATGTAATCTAATCTGGAACGCGTCTATGACACTTGGCGGTCGGATTCGCATGCTGGTGGTCGCAAGCCAGTCGGGGAACAGATCCCCTACAACCAAGGGGGTTGCTTGGCTCTTACGAGATGCTCTAACAGCGGCAGAGGGGAATAGTAAATGCAACTAAAACAAAAATACTCACAAACAGGGAGACTAAATGAATTAATAAAGAAGGCATAAGAATACCTGGGACAACTAATTTCTTTAGAAGATAGCAGTCAAAAAGAAATCAAGAGAAGAATATAGAAGAAACAAGGTAATAGACAGAATAAAACAGAAAGTATACGAAATGGCCATATTAACATGTTTCACCTATGGTTATCAGGTATGGTCATTGTTTCCGCTAGTTATTATTATTTTTTTTATATATTCACCTACCCTCATCCTATCTTTTTGCACGCCGCACTGCATAATACACAACCCGTCCACGCTAGTCCACTCTATTATCGTTTTCCTCTCGCCCTTATAATACCGTAATAGTCATTAAGGAAAGAGGATGAAGAAATGATAATTTTTTTTTTTTATAAACATTACTAGCAGTACGGACCACATACTACTAGAATTTGAACAAAAAAAGTGAGATGGTGTTTGTTCAATGGCATGATTCCTGACCACAGACTTAAAGGTTAATGGTCATAGAGTGAGACACTAAAATATATATGTCGGAGCATAGTAAAAGATTATCGATTAATCGAATCGTTATCGCTGTCTATGGCGTTGGAGTGGGGTAGTAGTCACTTCCGTTGTTTTGACAGTCTCTACCCTCGACCCTTTATATGCGATCAACAATGTAACTGAAGTCTTAGTCGTGCGCGGTCTCTCAAGAAGTGAACATCATCCAAGTAGTGCTAGTGATAGTGATAGTGTCAAGCAGTGGCAGTGTAGTGTGGGAGTGCTGTTTATGTGCGTTTAACCTTGGGTTTAAACAGAGAGCCTGAGCAGTGGAGGCGAGTGTTATGATCATTTAAAGGACGTCCTTAAGCCTACACCTTGGTCACAAGTCCAAGGCACTGCTTAGGTTTCTCTCGTAATTGTTAGAGATCATATTTGATCATTTATCGATTCAATAGGAGTATCTACGTTGCGTTTACCCAATATTCTACTCATTACCATCACCCCCTTTTAGTGTTCCCCAATATTCCCCATCTCCGTCCTTCCATTTCCATTCAGATCATTTAAAATTTCGACATATATAAGAACCAAAACAATACCTGATAACTTCTGTTACATAAAAGAAAAACAATTTTTATGAACAGTGCGACCTATAAATTTGCATATTGACGAATCGAAAACAAGTCGGTGTCGCATACTAGGCCTTTTACCCTACACAGTCGTTTCCAAAATAAAATACTGAGAACACTGCTCCATTATGCATGTCTTTTTGTTAGTAAATCCCTTTGTATGTTGGTTACTTTTGAGGGTAGAAATGTAGATTGTTTGTGCGGTTCTTTGTAATAATTATCCAAAAAATGAACTGAAAAAAAATAAAGCTCAGAATGCGTTAAATTTTGTATTTGTTTCTCTAAAAGAAGATTATATTTCAAATATTATCACTATTTTACTTTATACTCTAATATAATACAGTCCATAAGATACCCACATAAATTACACACGGTACGTAGGGAGGAAGTTGACGAAGTGTGACAATGTGTGACAAGAAGGGGCACTAAATTATGTGACGTCATAATATTTTAAAACATGAAATATAAACTATTATCAAATAATTATTTAATAATTATTAATATATTTTTCATATTGATTTTATTTTAATATTTTTTTAGAAGTAAACTCAAAATATTTGACGTAATTAATTAAGCAATAAAGAGGGAAGGAGGTCCTTGCTTTGCTTATTTTTGATGACATAGGGGATGGGGAGGGTCTGCATGGTGATTACGTCAGCAATAAAAAAATAAAGATGTACATATCGAGACGTGAATATCTCTACTCAGAATTAGGAGGAAATAAATGCATGCATCAACGTTAACGTTTCATTCGTTTTAGTCAGAGATTTTGCTTAATTTTGCTGTCATAGGAGCCGGGGGGTTGATAATTGCAAAAAATCTGCATACACAATACTTGGGGGGAGATCGGGGGAAGTGTCACAGATCGTTAGACTAGGGAGTGGTTTGGGGGTAACTGAGTTTAAAATTGTATTAAGGTTTGTTTTATTCTCGTTAAAGCAATATTCGCAATAACATTCTCTCTCAGTTGAGATTAATTGTTTATCTTTTGTACTTTTACACGACATCGATTTTAAAAAATCGATTTTTTTTGTTTTTATTTTTTTTTTATAAAATGCCCGAACCACTGAGCTACTGAACTTCAACAAAATATATAAACAGACTTAACGATTCTATTCGATACCTAATATCGACAGAAAGGTATCGAGAATACCGTTTAATATGTACTCAGTGTAAGCAATGTGCGTTGCCATGGTTACGAGATTGTTATAATTGTCTATATATGAATATTGTGAGGCAGCTCTCAAGTTAGCAATGAGCTGATATCTCGATCTTGATTCATTCAACACAATTTTTATTTTTTTCTGGCAACATTAATTAAATATCTTTTGTCTTTTTTTTATTTAGACATGAGAAATGAAAAGGTAAATCTCTACAAGAATTTTAAACACAATTTCCTAATTGAATTCCTGAAAGACGGATCGAAGAGATTGAATTGGGATAGCTTTAAACTTGAAGGTATTTAGATTTTATTTTAACTGAAAAATACTAAAATTCTTCGGGATTTTATCAATAAGTAAATTAATTTATACTAATAAATATAAAATTGGAGTGTCTGTTTGTAATATTAAAATAACCGCTTTTTACTAAGTGCATATGAATATATATACCAACAACAACAATTTTTACAATTTTTGTTAATAATGGCTAATCTCTGAAACAGCTTAACCGATTTTGATGAGACTTTCATTGGCAGATAGGTGATTTAACAAGGAGTAATTTAAGCTATTTAACATCTCGCTACGATCCATAGGAGCGGAGCAACACGCGAACGAAGTCACGCGGGTCGGCAATGTCCCACGACGCGTCTGTCTATTCGCTAGAAACTCAAAAACTACTGAACGGATTTTCATGTAGTTTTTATTAATAGATAGAGCAATTTATGAGGAAAGTTTGAGTGTATAATTTGTTAAGATTTTGTGTATATTAGTTGACATATGGTGAAAATATCAGCTGCAGTCACATGGTATGGGAGCTTCCAACTTGATGCCTTTTTAAGATATAACAAAACAAAAATGTGGGCAAAATAAGCTCTACAATCCATAGGAAGTCGGGTTGGATCACTAGTTATTTTATTCACCCATTTTTACATCAAATATGACGGGTTTTAAACAAGTGTGTCGGTTACAACCTCTCGAGGTGAGAGCACTTTCGACGTTTGTACGACTTTAGTCACTTCAGCATTTCTTTTGACGCCAACTAAAATATTCTAGAGCTTACCTGACATATACTCCTTGATATAGATTAATCTCGAAAAGAAGGAAATACTTATATTTAGAAGAAGAGAAATGCACTCAAAAGTCAATCACTGTTCAACTTTAAAGGGATATAAAAGTAGAATAGAATTGCATTCCAAACCTTCATTCTGTTCTCCTTTAAACAAATACTCAGTAATAAGGAGAATTGTATTCCAAATCTTGATCTGGAGTAGGGTACTTCCGTCGTTTTGACAGTCTCGACCCTCGACCCTTTATATGCCGTCGACAGTCTGACTGAAATCTTACTCGTGCGCAGTCTCTCAAGGAATGAAGTAGTCTCTAGATAGTGTTAGTGCGTGTTAAGTTCAGTGGTGTGGAAGTCATTGTCACGCATCTTGTTTTATGTGAGTTTAACCTTGCGTTTAAACAAAGAGCCTGAGCGGTGGAGGTGAGTGTTGGAATTCTGTTAAAAGAGCCCACACCTTGGTCACAAGTCCAAGGCACTGCTTAGATTTCTTTCGTATTTGTTAGACATCATATTTGATTATTTATCGGTTCAGTAAACTAAAAGACTAAAAGGGGGTATCATCCTCGTTCCATCTCATCATTAAAATCCTCGACATATATGTTGGAAACGTAACGGTTTAGTTTAGATTTGTGTTAGGTTAGCTTTATGTAAGCCTAACCCTAAGCTTGGACAGAGAACATAAGCAGAGAAGGTACGTGTTAATATATATGGTAGAGATCCCTTAAACCTACACGTTTGATTACAATACCAAGACACTGGTTGGGTTGAAAATTGAAAACATGAACACACGAGACAATATGGCGATACATTATGGAAACTGGATTGGCATCATCATCACGACCCTTCAATGGTCCACTGCTGAGTCGAGTCTCCTCCTCAGATTGAGGAGGGTATTAGGCCATAGTCTATCACGCTGGCCCAGTGCGGGTTGGCAGTGAGAACTTTAGGGAACTCTCAGGAGTGCAGGTTTCCTCACGATGTTTTCCTTCAGCGTTAAAGCAAGTGATATTTAATTGCTTAAAACACACAGAACTCAGAGTCAGAGGTGTGTGCCTGTGTGGGGGATCGAACCTCGAACCTCCCGAGTAAGACTTGAAGTCTCAACCACTGGGCCATCACTGATTGGCATATACAGAAATAATTTTAGATTTTTTAATAAACGCTAATCATTAAAAGGAGAATTGAATTCTAACTCGTCTCCTCACTGGATTACAACTTACAAGTTGTTTATTTTTTTATGTAAAATCCTCTACAATAAACCTGGTGTAGAATGAATGAGCATCTTAATTTAACTGTTCAATGAATATAAATATTACTTACTGTGATAAATCAGCGGCGCAAGTTATTATATTGGAATAACGAGCTTCAAAATTGTTACTAGCTGATATTTAATAAGTATAACAGGAAAAAGACAGAGGAGAATATAATATGGAAGAGCAGAAACCATCGCAAACTATTTATTCTGGGAAGATTAGATTATTGTTTTATTTATAAAATATTTGCATCCTGGTCACGGCACCAATTTGTAACTCATTCGAGCTATCCCAGTATATACCTAAAATAAAAATAAATAAAATAAACGTAAGAGGAAGAAGGTACGCTCGTGAGTGTTTCCCACAGCAATTATGGAAGAAAAAGAGAAGTCTAGCATAAAGTCAAAGTCAAAGTCCCACCTTTGAGAACATGGAGAACTCCCAGGAGTGCAGGTTTCCTCACGATGATTTGCCTTGCTATTACTCAATCACACAAAAACGGCTGAACGGTTTTCTATGAAATTTGGTACACAGATAATCTATTATTAATACCTGGATTAAAATATAGACTACTCTTTATCCCGGAAAAAAAATGCTTCCTATGGGATAATAATTTTTGAGTAGTTTGATAAAGTGCACCCGTGCGAGGCCGGGAAGATCGACTAGTTTAAGAAAAAAATCGTCTCTATACTTTCAAAACCATCATAATGAAAATCTTTAGTAAATCCTCAGTATCTAAAGTGCCATAAACTCGTGCACGTATCAGAGACAAATCTGAAATGTAAAGTTTGGAAATAATTAATTTTCGTCCGCTGCAAAATGAACGAACCAATAATTCAATAAAAAACTTTTGCAATTTAAATCCGGTCCATTTCCGTTTTATTTTTTTTTTATTTTTAAGAGATATTTTTGTTCGTGAATTCTGACTGGTCTTAAAAGCGGATTGAATACGCTTCTGGCTATGATGTCTGGATTGGAAAAGTAATTCCTCATTGAGGTTTACTGTCATTAAAACAACATTTCGTTATATTGGCGCCCAACGTGGGGCCTCTATTGATGCGTATGACACATACTAAATCTACTGCTCCTCCTCCTGGACCTCTCTTCATTAGACTCCTTGCGCTTTATGTACTTCAATGAAATGTAAACAAAGTGTAAATTGACGTGCCCGCGCTTCCCTTAAAGCCGAAATTTATAACAATCCTTAATCCGAAATCTCTAGATTAAATATATTATCCAAATTTGATTTTTGTATACACTACTTTGAATTTGACATATATTTTCAATCTATAATCCAAAGATTTTGGATTAAGATTTATAATTTCGGCTGTTAGAGTACAATACGTAATAATACTTCTTTCTACTGTAGTAAAACGTAAACAAAGGTATTAGTTAGTTCTATTGGCGCCCAACGAGGGACTTCCATCAACGTAGCTACTCCTCATTTAGAGTATGAGTTTTTAACCCACCATCTTTTTATATCTTTATATAATAAAACAATGCCGCTTCACATTGTCTGTACGATTAGATCATTAAATAAACGTGCCGCACCGAGCGCACACGCTATGATCCGTTACTTAAAATAATAATAAATAGTTAAAGTACTTATTATAACAAAGTTATAACATAATCTTACGAATTGTGACTTGGACTTTAAGTGCAAATGTCATCTACACTAAAGTCAGTGGATAAATGGATTAGAAAGTGAATCAGTGCTCAAAAATTAAACTTACAGTAACAAGATTCGTCGTCATAACTTTCATCAACAAAGAGTTTAAACAGTAATTGTATGCTAATAAAGTGATCACCGTCTGTAATGTGATAAATTTAAAATATAGAATAATATAAGAAACCAAATTTGCCGATTAAACATTGAGGATATGTCCATCCAATTGCACAAACCTTTGGCTCCGATTTTACGTTAATGCATGACAATGCGCGTTCACATACAGCTCGACGAACCAGTGAATACTTGGCAACGGAGAACATCCGGGTATTGCCCTGGCCTGCACAATCGCCAGACCTCAACCCCATCGAGCACGCATGGGACATGCTCCAGAGACGTGTTTTGAAGGACTTGGAGGGAGTGACAACAACCCAACAGCTGAAGGATTTGCTACAATTCCATTGGGAGCGAATACCGCAAGATGACGTAAACAGTCTCATTAATTCAATGAATAATCGTTGCCGACAAGTTCTGAATAGCAGAGGAGGCCATACTTTGTATTAAATTGTCCTATTCTTTCACAATAAATTCATTCTTTAGAAATTTCATTTTGTAAAAAAAAAGTTTAGTTTCTTATGTATCTTATTTTCTACAGTATATTCTAATATTGTTAATTTCTGTTATTAAAAGAACTTATAAAGACAACAGCTGTTATTTTTACATCATAGAACCCTATAAATATAATTTAAAAAATATATACCAATCGAATTGAGAACCTCATTATAATGTGAAGAATCATCCTAAAATTTAAATTAGTACATGTTGCTTAGACTTTTTTGATGTGTGTATAAAAGAAACCATAGAAATCGAAGTAAAGCGGTAATTGTTGAAGATAATATAAATAAACAGAATAAAAACAGAGGAATAGACAGTGTCATTCATAATGATAAAACATTTAAACAGCCACAAGCTATAGCAGAGATATTTAATGATTTTAACAATAACGGTACTAATACTTCAAGAAATAAAAACTTAACACCAGATATTTTGACTCATATTAATGACATTAAAATAAATAATAGTATCTACTTGACTTCTGTAAATGAAGATGATATATACAAAATCATAATGAAATCGAAAAACACAAATTCAACCGGATATATTGTGAAACCGCTTTACAAAAAAGGATCCTAACGAATTAATTACCGGCCGATTATCCTATCAAAAATATTTGAATGGGTTATGTATGACAAGCTAGACAATTTTTGTACAACATTTAACCTTGTTAAAAGTTTGTGTTTTAGAAAAAATAGTTCGACAACTTTAGCATGTTTCACCTTAGTTAAGGCAATAACAGAATATACCGTGAGGGGACGGGTTAGGATACTATTCCTCTCTGCCGCTGGGAGAGCATCTCGTAAGAGCCGAGTAACCCAGCACCCCCTTGGTGGTAGGGGATCTGTTCCCCGACTGGCTTGCGACCACCAGCATGCGAATCCGTTCGCCAAGTGTCATAGACGCGTTTCGGTTGAGCCGCATGTGGCCAGTCTTACCCCTCCCTCTCCCATCCCATTAATGCTGTGGGTCTAGTGGACTCTGGGCTCTTGCCTAGGGTCCGCTGAATCTCCATTATTTTTCTTCTTCATTCCCCCTTCCCACTCTATCTTCGGGGATGCAACGCATCGACAAAACGTGAGAGTATTTCTTTTCCGATGTCCATGGGCGATGGTGGCCACTTACCATCAGGTGGACCATCTGTTCGTTCTATATTATTTATCTATTATAAAAAAAAATCTAGACAAGCAAGTTCCCACTGTTGCAATTTTCTTAGATATGTCTAAAGCTTTTGACTGTGTTTGTCACGAAAAGCTGTTGGGGAAATTATTCAACTATGGCATTAGAGGCCCTGCTTATAATTGGATTAAAAGCTATCTATTGGACAGGCAGCAATGTGTTGAAATCTACAAAAGAACGGGTCAATATGATTGTTCCTAAATAACGGCGTACCGCAAGGGTCAATTCTTGGACCTTTGTTATTCCTTATTTACATAAAGGATCTTCTGATGAATTGTATTTCTCAGAAATATATATTGTTTGCGGACGATATTACACTATTAGTGGAAAGACAAACATAAAAACGATACGGAATTTTCAAAGGAAATAAATGAAACTCTACTAAAGGTTATTGGTTAAATAACAATAACTGAAATATTGAAAAAACAAAAATTTGTTCAATTTGTCACCGTCAAAAATAAAACTAAGGAACTCAAAATATTTTATGAAAATTTTAGGAATTATTATTGATAATCAATGCAAGTGGAAAGAACACATATCGAATCTATGCAATAAAAAAGAAAAAATTATTTATCTGTTGAACCGGATTAAGAAAACTGTTTCATCATCAATCATGTCATGGTTTTGTCTCATCCAATTTGCGATGTCAGATTCATAAACAGCGCATAATATACAAGTAGCAAGCCATTGTTCAAACAAAATAAAATCCCCTTACCGTGTTTATATATTTACGAAATGAGCTTAATTGTTCGTAAGCATATTTCATTGTTTGACAATTATTGTCCAATGAAATATAAAAGTCAAAGACGTAAAGATAGATTGAAGGATGATACAAAAACTATTAATTGTAAACAACTGCTATTGTATTGCGATCAAAATTTATAATAAGATACCGTCTGACATCAAAAATTGCGATTCAAATATATTTAAAAAGAAATGACTTTTTAATGCCGAAATGTTATATACTGTTAAAGAATATTTAGATGAGTAATAATATTGACATTGTATTCATATTGATATGATTTAATTATCTTTCACCTGACATTTTGTATCAAATATCAAAAGCGTCAGTAGCTCAGTAGCGTTGGATTCACGATCGATAAGTCGTGGGACATTGGACTACTGGCGTGGCCCACTCCCTACACAAGCATTTTAGCTTACTAAGAGGAGTGAAGGGAATACTAGTAGTATGTCATCTATACTGCTAGTAATCTTTATAAAATATATATATATATGTCGGAGGTGTGATTTAGGTTTAGGTTAGGTTAGCCTTATGTTAGGTTAGGTTAATGTTAGTCTAATCTTAGGTTTAGACGGTGAAACTAAGCAGTGGAGGCGAGTGTTGTGATCGCTTAAAGGGCGTCCTTAAGCCTACACCTTGGTCACAAGTCCAAGGCACTGCTTGGGTTCCTGTCATAATAGTTCTTGTCAGAATAGTACGTGATAGTAATGTTTAGTTATCCTGATCGTGTTGCACCCGTATAGCTTTTGAGATAGGCCATCCATTCCATTAGTTTTTCTTTTTTCTTTCCGACATATATATATATATATATGTCGGGGATTTTAAATGATGTAAAAGGAAATGGAAGGAGGAAGACGGGAAATATTGGGGAACATTAAAAGGGGGTGATGGTATCGAATGGAATATTGGGTAAACGCAACATAGATACTCCTATTGAACCGATAAATGATCAAATATGATCTCTAACAGTTACGAGAGAAACCTAAGCAGTGCCTTGGACTTGTGACCAAGGTGTAAGGAGCTCCTTTAAGTAATTGCAAAACTCGCCTCCACTGCTAGGCTCTCTATTTAAACCCAAGGTTAAACGCACATAAACCTAACCTAACACAAGACGAGGTAATTACATTGTAAGGTACTCACGTGACCTTAATCGGACAGCACTCCTATCACTATTCAGACACTACTTCACTTCTTGAGAGACCGTGCACGACTAAGACTTCAGTTAGACTGTCGATCGCATATAAAGGGTCGAGGGTAGATACTGTCAAAACAACGGAAGTGACCACTACTCCACTCCAACGCCATAGACAGCGATGTCGATTCGATTTAATCGATAACTTAATACTAATACTAATCTTATATATAAAAAAATGAATCCCTATTTCCCTTGGTCACGGCATCACTCCTAAACGGCTGGACCGATTTGGCAAATTCTTTTTTTGTTGCGTTTGTTATTGTCAGCAGAAGGTTCTTATGGAAGAAAAAATTAAAAAAAATTGCGCGGAAAATTAGAAAATTTAAGAAAACTTAACGACCTTATTATCTTTTCTAATCGCAATTAGAATTCAATATTCATAGTTAAGGCAGGACAACGTCTGTCGGGTCGGCTAGTATATGTATATATGTATATTATTGTAGAGAACCCACGCAAAGCCAGGGCAGGATATAAGCAATACTAATATTAAGATATTACATCCTGTAATAATAGAGATTAATTAAACCAACACATTGCGGTCAATTTATCTAACCGCCACAGTATAGAGTAATGGAGTTTACGTTTATAAATTAGTATTGGCGGGTAGTTAATTTTATCTCATTTCTAGTAAACAATATCTGTCTGTCTGTCTATATATTAAAGTATTGAGACTAATAGTGTAGTGTTGTTTAATGGCTTGTACTTTATTATTTTAATATTCGGTCGAGCGGTGGTGGTGAGTTTGTGCATAGTAGAAAACATCTTTAAACTTGCTCCTGGGTCTCAAGCCCCAGGGAAAAATAGTGATACTTTATTAGAGAGATAGAAAGAGAGAGAAGAGACAAATATGATCTAAAACTTATTTTTTATTAAGGGTATACGAAAAAATCGATGATCGTGATGATGATGAAGGTTATACTGTATTTACGACTGTGAACATAATTCATTATTATCCCGCAGGAACTCTGAATTATTCCGGGATTAAGGTAGCCTATGTGTTAATACAGGGTATAAAGTATATGTGTGCCAAATTTCATCAAAATCCGTTTAGCCGTTTTTACGTGATTGAGTAATAAAAAATGGTGTTTCCTTCTGGTATCTCAGGTAAACGGGTTACCTGACACAATTCAGTTAATTCTCGACCTTACAGATAATCAAAAAGGGATTGACCGCGTTATTCGATATTGTACTTGAAGGGATTCGCGGTAGAGTACAGAATACACGCTGACAACATTTTTTCTGTATATATATGTCGGAGCATAGTAAAAGATTATCGATTAATCGAATCGTTATCGTTGTCTATGGCGTTGGAGTGGGGTAGTAGTCACTTCCGTTGTTTTGACAGTATCTACCCTCGACCCTTTATATGCGATCGACAGTCTAACTAAAGTCTTAGTCGTGCGCGGTCTCTCAAGAAGTGAACATCATCTAAGTAGTGCTAGTGATAGTGATAGTGTCAAGTGCAGTGTAGTGTGGAAGTGCTGTCCAACTAAGGTCACGTAAGTCCTTACAATGTAATTGCCACGTGGTTAAGTAAACACAATGTTAGGTTAGGTTAGCCTTGTATTAGATTCGGTTTATGTGCGTTTAACCTTGGGTTTAAACAGAGAGCCTGAGCAGTGGAGGCGAGTGTCGTGATCACTTAAAGGATATCCTTAAGCCTACACCTTGGTCACAAGTCCAAGGCACTGCTTAGGTTTCTCTCGTAATTGTTAGAGATCATATTTGATAATTTATCGGTTCAGTAGAAGTATCTGCGTCGCGTTTACCCAATATTCCACTCATTACCATCACCCCCTTTTAGTGTTCCCCAATATTCCCCATCTTCCTCCTTCCATCTCCCTTCTCATCGTTTTAAAATCCCCGACATATATATGTATACATACTTTGCTACTAATTCCCAAAGACATAACGACCACACAGCTCGACATGCACTTCACCTCTACGTCGATAGATGGCGTGCGAGCACACTCATTTGTTTACTTCGCGATAAAACATAGCCTATGTCCTTCCTCAAGCTCTACATTATCTCTGTATCATATTTCATCAAAATCGTTTCAATAATTTAAGCGTGATTGCGTAACAGACCGACACACCATCTATAGATGGCGTAAGTAGTATATTAAATCGCACTTTCATTTGTTTAGATTGTATTCTTGAGTTTTAAATTACAATATTGTTAATTCCTCTTCGAAGCGAAGCGAGACTCAATGTAGAACTTTCCCAGTAAGCATTAACGCCAAATGATACCAATTAAGATCTAAAAGCTAAAGTTGTTTAATAGTTCAAATATAAATACCGTTCCTTTACTGCCTCATTTAGCTGTGGTTTTATTACGAGTAATGTGTAGGGTGAGTATGTTTCGGTATAAATGGGACTGTCCTGATTTCAGGCCCCATATCCACTGGGGGCCTCAAAAATAGATACAAAGTTATATAAAAACTATTACGAGCAATGAGTAGGGCCAATTTGCTTCGGTACAAATGAAACTGTCCTGATCTTAGGCCCTTTATTTATTAGGGGCCTCAAGATTAGGAATAGATACACAATTTTATATACGACGGGTTAGGATACAATTCCCCTCCACCGCTGAGAGAGCCTATCATAAAAGCCGAGTAACCCAGCACCCCCTAGGTGGTAGGGGATCTGTTCCCCAGATGGCTTGCGACCACGAGCATGCGAATCCGACCGCCAAGTGTCATAGACGCGTTCCAGTTAAGCTGCATGTGGTCTTCCTCTCCCATCCCATTAATGCTGTAGACTTAGTGGACTGTGGGCTTTTTTCTTCTTCACTCTCCAACCCCTCTATCTTCAAGGATGCAACGCATCGGCAATTATCTATCTACCATAAAAAAGTAGTAAGTAGAGTGAGTATTAACTGAGGTAGGGCACAGCAGGAAATTTCCTGCTCAAATATAGAGCAGCCCGACTGGGGTAGTACCTCGACCTTACAGTAGATCACAGCTAAATAACACTACTCTAAAGCAGTGTTGTGTTCCTGTTGGTGAGTAAGGTGACCAGAGCTCCTGGGGGGAATTGGGGATAGGGTCGGCAACGCGCTTGCGATGCTTCTGGTGTTGCAGACGCCTATAAGCTACGGTAATCGCTTACCATCAGGTGAGCCGTACGCTTGTTTGCCGACCTAGTTACATAAAAAAAAAAAAAAAAAAGAGTATACACGAAGCTATCTTGACCTCAGGCCCTCAAATCATAGGGGACTAACATCCTCTGTCAACTATAAATAGTTCTAGATTGATATTTACAATAAGAGCATAGAGTAGGCATTAAGTAGAGCAGCTATTCAGTTCTCATAACGTTCAATGCTACGACTATTGCATTTATATTCATTATCTTCCCTCCCCCTCTACTCTGATACACAATAATAACTATAATACTAAAGTATACGACCTATACTATGAGGACAGAACTGTTACAGACTCGCAGATTGTATTTGTCTGTAAATATAACTACCCTTAAATATGCTACAATAATGACATACACTTCAAATAGGAAGGCAGTCCCTGGACTTTGTGACTCAGTAAATGATCACTATTTTAGATAGAGTTTACTGTGTGTAGTTGTAATACTACTAACTTAATTTATTTGCCTGTGAGTCCTGGTTTTAGTTTCAAAAGATATGGTCACTAGTAATAGATTGTGGATATTTTGAATCATTGATTAATTGAAAAGTAAGTCAAACAATAATAATATGCATTTAAAACGGAAACAGAGTAACTAATCTATATTAATATATAAAGCTGAAGAGTTTGTTTGTTTGAACGCAAAAATCTCAGAAACTACTGTCGGATTTAAAAAAAATTCTTTCAGTGTTAGATAGCCCATTTATCGAGGAAGGCTATAAGCTATATATCACCACGCTAAGACCAATAGGAGCGGAGCTACACGCGGACGAAGACGCAAGGATCGGCTAGTCTTGGAATAAAATAAAAGGTACTACCCGCGAATAAAGTGAAACACAAAAATGTCGTCAAGTGTGACACAAAAAGATCGTTTACAACATTGAGTCGCAGCTGCACTTCAATTATACAATGACACGAAACTTTATCTTGAGACCTCTTTGCCTCTAGCTATTTAAAAAGTAGTTTTTGTTGGATACGAAAAGACTACTCACTGTGTGTCTACTTTATTATTAACTTAGAAATACTAAAAAAATATAATAATAAGTTCCCAGTATTTGGGGATATTTTTTTATTCTGGCAACATTAAGAAATAAGGATGTCAGAAATGTCAATTGATTATCTATATTTTTAGCGCCACTGCGATGCAAAAACATCACTTTAAAACAACTTGTTACAAAATAATATGCAAGTTTATGAAATGTCAAGTCTGTCTTATGCTGTACGGTGTAATTCCATTGCCTTTTCATTATGGAATAAAAACAGAGAAAAAAATGAAATGTCAGAGACTATCGATTTTTATCATAAATGCTAGATGAACGAAAAGAAAGAAAAAAGTCCACAATTGATACCAATAAATCGGCATCAAGCGGAAACGGCTTGACCGATTTTGCTAATTCTTTTTTGTTATATTTGTTATTGCCAGGAGAAGGTTCTTATGTAAGAAAAAATAAGAAAGTGTGCAGAAAATTAATTTATTTAAAAAAATTTAATGACCATGCAGAAATGTGACATTTTTCAAATACTAGTATTTATCTATTTTCATTTTGTATTTAAATACTTTTGTTCTAAAACCATTTTGTATTTTATTTGAAATACCTTTTAATAAGTATTTTGTATTTGCAAAATGAAAATACATTTTGACGTCACTATAACAACACTGAATCGATGGGTAATAGATGTTTGTTAATTTAATATTTAATAATCCATCTAAAATAGCTTGATACGGTAACAGCTAATAGAAAATCCGATGATATAACTTTTAACCAGCATCTATGGTGCTATCCGTGCTATAGTGGAGTCCATGAAGGACAACGAACCCCTAATTCTGTTTAATAAGGAGGTGTCCATTAATTACGTTATATAATATACTTGATACTATCGGGCGTGAAAAAGAACGAGATTAATATTTTAAATACAAAATGAAAAACTATTTTGCATTTTGTATTTAAAATAAAAAATACAAAAAGTATTTGCATTTAACCTTATCGCTTCTGAAAGTATATACCTACTTTTCAAATGTAACGTTTATGGCGTTTGACATTACTTTTTTTTTTTTTTTTTTATTCGTGACGGGATTGCGATTGGCCTAAATCTCACCTGATGTTAAGTGAAGATTAGGCCGAAGATGGAGCTCGCTTTCCTGTAAATAGCCTATTCACTCTCTTCTTAAAGATTCCCAAGTTGTATGTTTGAGGAAACACAGACGAGGGGAGAGAATTCCAATCCTTAGCTGTGCGCATGAGGAAGGAAGCTGCAAAGCGCTTCGTGCGAACTGGTGGTATGTTAACAACATAAGGGTGGAAACCCTCACCCCGCCTAGTGGTCCGATGACGAAATATCCATAGTTAATACAGGTTTAGAGCAGACTGCCCAACGGAGGGGACATTAGAGGCGACCTCCTCGCTGAGCGGAGTATAGTCTAAGGTCCCCTCATTACCGGTTCGGCGACTATGGACTGGCAAGGTGGTATGCCGTCCAGACTTACCGGCTCGTGCAAATACTCCCAAGGTACGGCTGTTTCGGAGGGTAATCGAACGTGGTTGGAACCATGCTCGAGAACCAAAGGAGCTGGTTGGCAGTGGCCTTCTTTTTCGAATTGGTGATCTCGCAGGAGGACACAGAGAGGGAACGTGAGGCTGACGCTCTCACCGAACCGATCAGCAGACGCGGTCGCAGTAGAATGCGAATAGAATCTCATTAGGTTTATTGGGAAGGACGGCGCTTATCGCTGGCAAGTCTAACAAACCATTCGATTTGAGTAAATGCATTCCCGTACGACAACGTCTAGTATCATATAGATCATACACGTGAGCAAAGTCACGAGTATCACCTATAGTTATATAATAGTTACATAGTTAGCTGTGTAGCTTAGCGTTTACAAGAACACAAATCGGATTTTTCTAAAGATGCTATGGCTTGTCCACGTGCATTGTATATGGCAACAAATATACATCTATCCGTCAATAGATGGCGTGAGTAGTATATTAAATCGCAGTTTATTTGTTTAGATATTGGCTACGTTTCTTAAGTTACTTTCGCATTTATAATATTAGTCAGGATTGTTAACGATTTTCAAAATGACATCGATTTTGATACTCTATGCAAACTTAGAGTAAACCACAGATTGTCAATTGTCAGCTGTCGCTTGTCACTTGTAATTTCGAAATCAGTCACAGTCGCATTATATGTTTAATCGTTAAATTAATGAATCATCTGCTTCTTCTTTTCGATTTGGAATCTATTTTTAATCCAAGATCCAAAGATTTTCGAGATGTCTTCTATTTGTGTATAGTACTTTGCCAATGTCACATAGTATGGACAGAACACACTGGTGGAGATTGATCGGTGGAACGAACTTTAATATATGAGACTTCCTTTATTATAAGAGGACTCCATGACTTAATATCAATCTTCAGGAATGGCTTCACCTATAGTACAGGGTGTGGGGTGCACACGGGCGCCACGGTATTAGGGAATCTATTTCTTAACTGAGATCATCATACTCAATGAAACCTTACAGCGAGGTAAAGCGTCATAGATTTTTGATGGTGAAGATCTTTTTTGTCCTCAACTCATGGTCAAATGTCATCAATCAAATAAAATGACATCCAAAATGGCCGCCATGATGGAGCTTGTAGAACAAATAACACTAGACAATGAAGTAATATAAAGTTATATTGCGAACAAAACGGAACAGGAAGTTCAGACCGGAAATCCTGTCCTATCTTGAGGTGGTCCAATCTTTCCGTTCTATTGTTTGATACAAGAACCTCATTTCTAAAGGAGATCTCTCTTTAGATTTGAATTTGGGTCTTATGCACTCACTTGACAATGTTTACTGTGTGAAATCACTTGACAGACAAATCAAAAAATTAACTTGTGACCAAGGTGTAGGTTAAACTTTAAAGGATCCTTTGATTGCTCAGTGTCACTCAAAAAGATAAACTAAACTTTTGAAGAAGTAAAAGCAACCAATAGAATCCGCCAATAAATCAGAGGCTATCAAAAATCGTTAAGCGTTACAATGATGCGACGGAAGTGATATAAATAGATTTAATTTAAATGGTGGAAATTTAATGTATTGTAATAGCAACACTGTTATCACAGATTAATAGAAGGTACAGTGTATCTGTGGTTGATTGTCGATCACGATTAATGATGGCAATTTAGATTGAATCAGTTTGCATCAATCTGTACCGTATTAAAATATTAACATCGATTCCTTAACAACCGATCTTTTTGTCAAGTCACGATATCGATTCACTATTATATTATATCGATTTTTATGGTCCGATTTAATCAATTTATATATCTCGGATTGCCAGTTATCACTTTTATCTCGATGCGGTAGACGTGCGTGCTGTCAAGTAATAAAGACAACATGGCTGACACAAATAACACGTAAAATGGAGTCAGTATGAATGTCTGACATATATATATATATATGTATATATGTATGTGTTAATACATCATACAAATGTAATGTAAGCTAGAATAATTTCTATTGTACTCACGACCTACATTATTCTATTCTCTCATAATGAAAAAAAATGAAGCTTGTATATATCTAATTTTTTTAATCTGTCTAATTTTTGTTGCATGTAAGCTAGACGCCATTTTGATTAGTTTTTATTGGACCTGACCATATGAGGTTTATATCTAAGCACCATAGATATAAAGAACCCTGAATTCCTAAGTAATCTTAAATGATTTATATATTAAAAAGGGTTTGTGTGTTTGATTGAACGCGCTAAGCTCAGGAACTATTAGTCCGATTTGAAAAATGCCTTCAGTGTTAGATAGCCCATTTATCGAGGAAGGTTATAGACTATATATCATCACGCTACGACCCATAGGAGTGGAGTATCACGTGGATAAAGTTGCGCGGGTCGACTAGTTTTTGATAAAGTATCTGTATGGCAAAATTCATCAAAAACCGTCCTTGTGTCAAAATTCAAAATGGCGATCAAGGCGAATTTTCTTTTAATTTTGAGTCCATAGATATAAAATCAAGATGGCCGTCATAAGAGGTAGTATTAAAATGTCTGTATATGTGATAAATTAATCCACAAATAAAAAGGCTTGTAATTAAAAAAAACTGTGTTTTTTTCATTATTAAATTAGCCTGCCTTCCACTATAACCAATAGAATCTCAGCCTTAAAATAGACACAAACTAAACTGTCGAGTTCAAAATACTTGTCGTAGAGCAGTTAGAAACTATAAGTGTTGAAAGTTTCCAACGTTATTAATGTTGAAAAATGCTTATAGTTATAGAAACGTTTCTAATGATATTATATAAATTATTTAAGGGAGGTTTTAAATATTAACTTGGCAACACAGGCCTATGACCCCACCTGTCATTATAATGGCAATCAATTTCGGATCTCGTATGACTTCAAAGTATTTTGAAATATTTTGTTGTATATATAAATAACTACGCGTGGTTTTTCCTTATTGTAATTTTACCCCCTTGAGGGTAAAACTTTTACAAACTTTGAATGTCATATCTATTTATATCGAATCAACAACTTTTCATCCCCACTTTCAACCAATTACAACCCTTTTTTCGCATCAAAAAGTAGCCTATGTCCTTCCTCAGGCTCTAGACTATCTGCATACTAAATTTCATTTAAATCGGTTTAGTAGTTTTAGCGTGAAAGCGCGACAGACAGACAGAGTTACTTTCGCATTTATAATATTAGGATTCAAAAAGGTCGAGCGGTGGAGGAGAGTGTTGATGCATTGAGGAAAGGCTTCTCAATCCTGTACCTATGTCGCAAGCCCCAGGCACTTCTCGGCTTCCGTCTAGATTGTATATTATGTTAGTCTTGCAGTTTTTAGTTCGACTTGTTTCTATCAATTGAAGTTGAAGTACTAATAAATTTTTTTCTTAGGAAAAAAACAATATTACTTATCCAATACACTTTGATCGATGACAGCTGTCATTGCCACGCCTATACTAATGGTTTGACTAATTTTAATCGAGTCGATAAAACAAGAAAACTATTGAAAAAGATCCTTTGATGATGACTATTCGGGCTGTGAACCTTTTTAACAAGAATAAAAAAGTGTTACAACTTCCTTTTGTTTGATTTGTTTGAAACATTCAGTGACTTTAGTTGGAATATCGATAATTTGTATCGACCTTATCCTCAGATGTAGTTAAGTCAAAGTGACAAGCTGTCATCGATCAAGCTATGATGGATAAACTATAATAAGTATATAATGACAAATATACAGACGAGATCAACTTTCGGTCTGAGACATCGGGCACGAATATCTAACGCTTTTGCAGCGTACAATAATACATATGTATTATGGTGCGCAGTACACACAGAGTGCGTGTTACCAGCGCATGCCATGAGTATGCTGGGGGGTATTAATACAGCCTTGGCAACGTTGATGATATCTCACATTTTATTTATTATTCTAGACCACAACAATCATGGAAATTCTAGAAACACTACTAATTCTAAAAATGTCACCACATCAAAGAATCATAAACAGCCTTTGTTTAGTCGAGAATATGAAACATTTCAAAATGAAAGACTAAACATTCACATTTACTACTCGAGACCTAACCCTACCCTCCCCCTCCCTGCTTCGCGCGGGTGTCATTTGTCACATTTTACGTAGATTTTTCAAAAAAAACATATAATTTTTAAATATGTTGCTATATAATACAAATTAAAACGTTCAATAAACATTATATTATTATCCCTATTGACTTTTCGATGAATCTACCGCGCAGTCTCCTTCGTGTTTACTGGCAGAATATTCGTACATAAACCATATCTATAATACTAATATGCGTGTTTGAACGCGCTAGTCTCAGGAACTACTAGACTGATTTGAATGATTCTTTTAGTGTTAGATAGCCCATTTATCGAGGAAGGCTATAGGCTATATATCATCACGCCAAGACCAATAGGAGCGGAGCTACACGCGGACGAAGTCGCGCAGGTCGATTAGTTTTAATAATAAAAAAAACAATGGTAATTGAAGTAATTTCAAAAATATTCAGAACACAAAATAAAAACACAGTTTCTTTATTTATCTGCTGAGTTTAAAAAAAACACCTTTGATTGTTTTGAGAAAAAAAACTTAAAACACGTGATGACGTCACATATACCGCTGTCATTCATGTTATATATTGTTTAAGATGGAAGACAATGACGTACTGCAATGCGGTTATGTTTCAGATTATAGCAAATGTTGCGAAGTGCTGCATCCTGGTATAGGTAGTTAAATCCACGACGTTTACAGTTAGGGTAAGGACCAATCACATGTGGCGCGCTCGTCTCGCTCTCTAACTCTAACTTTAAGTAACACTTAAGTAAAGACAATATTAACATGAAAACTAAATCCAAGTCGAGCAGTGCCTGGGGCTTGAGACATAGGTGCAGGTTTAAAGACGTCTTTTATAACCGTAAACTCTTACCTTCACCGCTCAAACTCGCTTCCAAATACTCACGTGCTCCTTGATAACAGAGATATGGCACCACGCCACCAAACAACATTACACTATTAGTCTCAATATTTTAATATGTTCTGCGCAATACCACTGGATAGACTGACTCAATCCTATTGAAACTTATAATGACTATGTTATTTGTTAAAGCAGCCATCGCTTTCAACCGTATAGATGACGTTATTTGGCGTTTACGTCTTTTTAGAATGCATTAAATTCCAAAATCAATTTTAAGTATTACCAGGCTCATATTTTGAAAAATTAAAAAATATATTTCCATTTATTTTTCTTCTACTTTCATATAGAGTCAGAATTTCTTAAGCGGGCCACTAAAAATTGACTATTCGATTTTAATATATTTATGAGCATATTATGGTAGCTTTATAAGTTGAAAGTAAAACCCTAAAACGATTTTTGAAAATTTCAATTTTTCAAAATTTTATGAGCGAGTAAAAATTTCGAGGTCTTTTTTTTTAAATAATAATATATCACTGAATAATTACTGGATTCTAATGAAACTCGGTTTGTATACTAAGTAATAGTAGATGAATAGGAAAAAAAATAATTTACGTAAAAAAAAAAAAAATTGTTTATTATTAATTAGTTTTCTAATAAACAAATGCAAATTTAACTAACTTCTCGGTGTTGTAGAAAACAAATTTTTTTTTTAAATATTCGTTGGAGTATTAACTAAAAGATGACACAAGAAAATTTTAGTGCTCTCTTACCAGAAAAAAGATATGAACAATTGAATGTGCGAGACAGCGATCGAGGTAGATGCGCGACGCCAAGCGCTACGCCTACATCGGGCTCCCGAGAACATACTTCTACCTTTTGCAGTTTTCCAGGCTAAATAAAACTTAAAAAATAAATGACTAATCTGAATATTTATTAATATTTAGAATTTATTTCTTTATTAATTTTGTAACCCTCATGACAGAACTTAAAATCAAAAAAATTAAATTTATTTATATAGCTTATTGCAAAAGTTCTGTCATGAGGGTTACAAAATTAATAAAGAAATAAATTCTAAATATTAATAAATATTCAGATTAGTCATTTATTTTTTAAGTTTTATTTAGCCTGGAAAACTGCAAAAGGTAGAAGTATGTTCTCGGGAGCCCGATGTAGGCGTAGCGCTTGGCGTCGCGCATCTACCTCGATCGCTGTCTCGCACATTCAATTGTTCATATCTTTTTTCTGGTAAGAGAGCACTAAAATTTTCTTGTGTCATCTTTTAGTTAATACTCCAACGAATATTTAAAAAAAAAATTTGTTTTCTACAACACCGAGAAGTTAGTTAAATTTGCATTTGTTTATTAGAAAACTAATTAATAATAAACAATTTTTTTTTTTTTTACGTAAATTATTTTTTTTCCTATTCATCTACTATTACTTAGTATACAAACCGAGTTTCATTAGAATCCAGTAATTATTCAGTGATATATTATTATTTTAAAAAAAAGAACTCGAAATTTTTACTCGCTCATAAAATTTTGAAAAATTGAAATTTTCAAAAATCGTTTTAGGGTTTTACTTTCAACTTATAAAGCTACCATAATATGCTCATAAATATATTAAAATCGAATAGTCAATTTTTAGTGGCCCGCTTAAGAAATTCTGACTCATAACATAATAATATTAGATTATGAGAAAGCCTTTGATTCGATCGAGTCATGGGCTGTGTTTAGGTCTCCCCAGCGGCGACGTATCGACTATTGATACATCGAAGTGTTGAAGTGTTTGTATAATAACGCCACCATGTCAGACCGAGTACAAGTGCTTTGCACGAAAGGAATTCCATTTGCAGCGCGGTGTCTGACAAGGAGGTGTCATCTCCCCTAAATTTTTACCGCTGCTTTGGAAGATACTTTTAAGCTCCTGGAATGACAAGGACGAGGCATCAACATAAATGGCGAGTCCATCACTCACCTTCGATTGATTGAAAACATTGTAGTCATGGCAGAATTCCTGGAAGATCTTAACAATATGCTCCCAACAGGTGGGTCTAAGTATGAACATGGACAAGACGAAAATCATGTCGAACGTCCATGTTGTGTTGTAGTATCCGCTGGGAACTTTATTCTTGAAATTGTTGACGACTACGTCTACTTGGAAGAAGTAATCCAATTATGTAGGTCCAACTTTAGGAAGGAGGTCAATGGTCGAATCCAACTTAGATGGGCAGCGTTTGGAAAGCTAAGAGACGTCTTTTTGTCATAAATACCTTAGTGCCAAAAGACGAAAGTTTCGAACAGTCTGTGTCACCAATGATACGTGACACAGACGTGGTCTCTCACTCAAGGCTTTGTGCGCCGGCTCCACGTTGCTCAACGTGCTATGGAGAGGGCTATGTTGGGGCAGAAAGTTTCTCGAGTAGAGATCAGGGACAGGGCGTCGAAACGTTGGAAGGTCTCCCACAAGTTGGACTGAACCTGATCAAGGTGGAGGGAGCCGCTGCATGCAGGTCGTACAGGAAATCTCTGGAGGAAGCCTATGTCCAGCAGTGGACGTCTCATGGCTGACACGAATTAACAAATGACTTTGATGTCAATTTAATAACGGTAATGACAAAAAAAATATGACATAATGTAATGACACATACAAAGTCCATAGACAACAGATCATAGAGTATCTTAAACTGCATTTAGTTTTTATTGCAGTGCATCCTAACTTAATATGGCGGCATTTTGGCAACAGTTACGAGCACGCTCACATTTTAAATTACATTCGTAGTTTACAGTTGATATACGATCTCTTTCTATCTCTGTCTCACTTTTAAGTAACATTAACAATGGATTTTACAAAAAAAAATCGTAGAAGTGGAGATTGTCAAAAACTATTTAGAGACGCCATTTTTCCAATATGGCGGCGAGCGGCAAAGATCTGTAATATGAGAGCTGCCTCACAATATTAATATATTGACAATTATAACAATCTCGTAACCATGGCAACACACTCACATTACTTACACTGAGTACACATGAAACAGTATTTCGATACCTTTCTGTCGATATCAAATATCGAATAGAATAAAGTATCAAGCATTTTAGGGTACATTACTGTATATATTATATCATTTGTTCAATTTTTCTTTTTAAAGCAGCAATGGATGCAGATCATTTGCATAGTTTATGGACCGGAGAGAAGATTAAGAGGCGCTCCAGAGGCAAATAAAGTATAATCAAAAGTATTTTATGTTGTCTAAAATGTATGGGTATTACGCCTCAAGCATATACATTATGGAGATATGAAAAATTGGGGTACCTTAGACCTCTAACCCCTCGTTTAGTTTATGTATTGTTAAATATGAATTATACTGTACACGCAGACCAACAGTATAACATCATAACAAAAAGTATATCGTAAATACTTGACGTCATCGTAACGTCAAAATGGCGGTGGTATTTGGGAAACTGCTGTTGATATACATTTGTATATATCTGTGTAACTACTGATCCGATTTTGATGATTCTTTCAAAAATAGAAAGATAGACTATTTGCAAATAATATAGGATATATCGAGTTTACATAAATATTATGTATAGATAGATACAGCCATTTTAGTGTAGACATAATTTAATTACCGAAGCAAAGAGTGATGTTACTAAAGTTGTTGGTTGTTGGTTTAATCTGTGGAAATGTTTTCGTGTTTAAAATTATGTGCTAAATTAAAAAAAAAGTTTCTGTAGTAAAAAATTGTTTGGTAATAAAAAATTATTATTATTTTGCCTTTAAGTAGACAATAAAAAATTAAAAAAATAACAGGCTGTATAGGTCTATGACATTTGTCTATTCCATATTTAAAAAAAAACTAATGACACTTTTATTGACGCAAATTAATGACGTCATATTTTTTCATCTCTGTTTTTTTTATTCCATAGCGAAAAATGCAAAGGTATTACACCATACAGCCTTGTCTTTAGTAGATTAATTAATGACAACATAAATAGATGACAATGTACATAAACTAGAAACAAGAATAATAGAAACAATTGACAGTATACGTCAAATTGGTAAAAAATCTAAATTACAGTTGACGTTAATTTATATATAATTTGATGTCAAAAGAAATGACAATTAAAAACAAACATTATTGACAAAAAGGCTAACAATTTAATGACAAAAAACAAATGACGATCTACAATGTAGATTGTCATTTGTTTGATGTAGATTCTACATCAATAGACCCATTGATTAATTGTGAACAGAATATGGAGCTGTGCGTAAAACAATACTTAAGAACAAACACAAATGACAGATGACTTAACATTAATTAAAAAAAAACAAATGACAGTAATGGAATCAATATTATCTCTGAAAAAAATGTCATGTTTAAAATTCTGTACTAAATTAAAAAAGAAACTGTAAAATATCGTAAAAAAAATTAATATTATTTCGCCTTTAGAAGTAAATGGCAAAATTTAAAAAAATACGAGGCTGTAGAGACTATGATATTTGCCTATCCCATATTAAAAAAAAATAATGACACTTGGCGTCAATGAATAAAATCCTACTAATATTATAAACGCGAAAATCTGTACGAATATATGGATGTATCTTTGTTACTCTTTTACGCAAAAACTACTGAATGGATTTTGATGAAACTTTACAATAATATAGCTTATATATCAGAATAACACATAGGTTATAATTTATAATGATGTAGTGTGAATTATCCAAAATATAGCGAGTGAAACAGCGGGGCGCAGCTAGTTTATTATAAATCTCACTTCCTACTAATATTATAAAAATGTGAAAGTTTGGATGTTTGTTACTCGATCACGCAACAACGGCTGAACGTATTTTAATGAAATTTTGCACACAGATACTCTATAATCTGGATAAACACATAGGTTACTTTTTATCCCGAATAAACTTATAGTTCCATCAGAATAATAGTGCTAAGTTTATTGAAAATATAGCAAAATTGAATTGTATTTTTTTAATGTAAGTACACTTTTTTTTTTAAATGTGGCCTAAATAAGTGAAAACAGCATTTATCTCGAGTTTAAGTCAAACAAAGCACACTAGAAAATACTTCCATGTTTTTCGTGAGCCGAAAGTAGAACACAACAACGACTTCTTTAATTATGTCATGCTTCATTTAGCTTCATTCATTATGTTTCGTCTACCTACATTTTGGGTATATATACCACAGATAGTAAATAATAAGAAAAACAAGGATTAGTATTATTATTAAAAAAATATATTTATTGATTTTTAATCCATATACTTATTTTATAAAATTTCCCATGAATCGTGCAATTTATCGATTAATATTAAACAGATTTTTAATCTGCAAAAAAAATCGTGCTGTTTGACTTTTTTATTAAATTATATTTTTTTTATATTATGTATTGCTGTAAATTATAGACAGTAAATATTTTTACCTGTATAAATAATATAACGATTTACATAAACAAAAATAAACGTATAAACGCTCCCAATCATCATGCATTATTAAAAAATTATCAATTAATAATGAACGTATTTTTAATCTGTATAAAAAAATATAGCTCCCGTATATGCTCCGATTCATCATGCAATTTATCGTTTAATAATTAACAGATTTTTAATCTACATTAAAAATATAATTATGTTAAATTTAAGGACATTTGTATTTAATTTTTAATCTGTATTAAAAAAGGGTCTGTATGGCAAAAAATAATATGAAGTGATTGATTATTTTATAATTAATTGATAAATAATTATTTATTTTTTAATCTGTAAAAAAATCTTATGCTAACTAGAATTATTTTTAATCTGTATAAAACACTGCAAATCCAATTACTGACACTAATTATCAAAACCTAACACAGATAATATAACAATGTAAGCGTTTAACGACATACCATCAATAATTCTCCTTTCAATCTGAACGACATGGACATGGAGTCACTAATATCACGAAGTTCTCCATAATTACAACAAAATCCTACACCATTGTACACTAAATGTATTCACTAACACATTATTTCACATAAGACATACACTAAACACACATTTTTGATATAATCACGTGAACAGATCGACTGAAAGACTTCTACTGATTATTTCATGGCAGTACATAGCTATGATTATGTAAAATAACATAAATTCGATTAAGACAAGCGAATATGATCCTTAAATCGATTTGGAGTGGGTTAGTATTTGTGTAATCATGTTGAGGGTGGTATCTCGCCCACGTCTGTGCCCCCATCTAGGGGTGAGAAGGGATGGGACATGAGAAATTTAGCGATACTAAATATTGTTATGAAGATTTTTTATTTTGACGTAACCCAGCACCCCTTAGTGGTAGGGGATCATTGACGTGTTTCCCCCTCCCATCTTGTGTTTCCAGTGAACTCTGGGTTCACTGAAACCGTAGCATTCTTCTCTTCATTCCCCTTCCTCTATCTTGAGACACTAGTATTGCCAATGTCCATGGGTGACGTTGGCCACTTACCATCAAGTAGACCGTCTGCTCATTTGCCCCTTAACTAAAATTTAAAAAATGTTTTAACCAAATAACGCTTATTGCGCATAGTCTGCTATCTTCATGACGTCATTGACTTCACCACTCATTTAGTTTTATTTCTTTAATTGCTTTGTTCATAGCTCGCGATACTGAGATGTAAACAAAAGAACGAATGTTCTAGAATGTTCGGTGTGACGTCATCAGGTGAGCTAGTTTCGGGCTAGGTAATAACGCAACTTTTAATTTTGTTGAGGTTATACAGAGTGTGATGCTATCTAGAGTGAATCTAAATAAACCAAGGTCGAGTGACTTTGACACTAGGGAGCTTGTCCTTAAATCGAGTGACGTTACATGGAGTTTTCATTATACTTCTATTAGTTTGGCTACTCATTTACTTATACAATCATGTTTCTTTTTTTCGACGCCATTAAGTTTTATCTGTCAATTTAGTTAAAAAAACTCTTTTCGTTCCTTTTTTTAGTTCCAAAAAAATGGTTAATTAAATTATTTGTACTATACTGCTATGTTTTTTGACTACCTTAAAAATGAGGTTTTATATTTTTATAAAAAAATTGTCGTTGGATTTCATTGAATCATATTAGGTAAAACAGTTATTTTTATCAAATGAAATTATTTTTTTTTTAAATAAATTTCGATTCATTTTATTAATTGCCTCCGAAATTCGAAATAGTGTGATATTTTACTTATTACTGCTAAGTGACGACATTAATAAAATGTAATCTAGATTGAAGCCGATGATGATGATGATGCCTGGAGCTTGAGACATAGGTGCAGGTTTAAAGACGTCTTTTATAACTGTAAACTCTCACCTTCACCGCTCAACCAAACCAAACATTAAAATAATACACTACATTACCCTAATTAGTAGCAGGCATAGCACCACGCCACCAAACAACACTACACTATTGTAAAAAAAGTTATATATTGTCTATTTGAAATGAGATAAAATTAGCTATCCGCGAATATTAATTGATAAACAGTTTTGCTAACATGCGCTAAGAAGTTGAACAGCGCCTGTGATTTGCGACCCAGGAGGTGTACTTATTTAGTAAACTGGTAACAAATCACAATTATGTTTTTTTCATAAAAATTTTATGTTCCACTACCCTCTTTATAATTATATAGGAATTTATGAATTTAACAAAAGTGATATCATGGTCAGCTGAACCTAGATGAAACATCGATAGAAAAGTCGATATATCATTTGTCATCACTAAACTCCCGTTCAGTGTTGCCAAGAAATAAAATGCGTATTCAATTAAAATGGCGCGATTGTTCTTAATATCTAAATATATATAATAATTAGGGCAAATACAAGAGGCTTTGCAATTCAGATACCATTGGCCGAATTTAAATTAGCAGGTTAAGGAGCTTTATTGTTATGAATAAATTCTCCACCTCCATGGTCCCTTCGAGTTAATAATATTACGTGTTCCAATTTTAACTTTTCCTAATTTACATAATTCTTATTTTGTGTTTTAGTATAATTTTTTTTTTAATTTCTGTATTTTGTCCAAAGGTTTAGTCATAAGTTGACTATGTCACATATAAAGTCTTATCATATATTATTAGTTATAATTTAATGTAATTAAATCAGTTAAGATAGGTTATAAAGTATCTGTGTGCAAAATTTCATTGACATCTATTCAGCCGTTTTTGCGTAATTGAGTAACAAACATACAAACTTCCCAATACCCAAACATACTACATGACAGCTTAACTTTTGATATTGAAATTATTTAAAGTATATAATTAATAAATAATTAATTTATCTGTCCGCTCGTTTCTTCAAAAAAGTACCTATTAAAAGTAAAATTAATTATTATCTTACTAAATTAATTATTATTTTTGGCTTAAAAGTCGTGTTGCCAGTGTCAATAGATATATTTAATTAAAAACTCAATTTATATTAAATATTATTCAATTTATCTTTAAAAAATGTGAATATAAAATATGACAAATAATATTTTCTATTATTACAATAAATGATTTAATTCAATATGTTAAAGCCTTAAAAATATCATAATATAAAAGGACTACACCATTTTGATTTAACTTAGAATATATACTACTACTAGGAATATTACAACTATAAGATAATTATAACGGAAGACTTCGGCCTTACAATAAAATGAATAAAGAACTTAAATATCGACAAGGCTGTAAGGTGTAATACCTTTGCCTTTTCTATTACGGAAAAAATAATTAAAAATAGATATGTCAATTGTCAAATGTTAAAAACAACCTAAAATATAGAAAATATACTTCAAGTTATATAAAAATAATTGTATAATTATAAAATATATGATAATATTAATTGAATAGATTATTATAAACTTTCAATTTTATCAAAATGAATATAGCTCGCAATGTCTGTTCAGTAATCCCATATCAAAATGCCCGGAAAACAATGTATAGGAAATTCAGATTCTCTGCTGTTAATTCCGACTCATCAGCATCACAGCCTCAGGTAAAAGAAGAAAAATTCGATTTTGAGGATCTACGAGTACTCGAACGCGTGGAGCGACGTAAAGCACAAATACCACCTTTCATGAAAGATGTTTTCATTTCTGTATACAATCGAGATTTGTTGGCTTACCCTGAGATATTAAACAAAGAAGAGTCCACTGCTTTGGAGAATAGAGTTGCTGCGTTACAGAAAGTTTTTTCAGATCCTTCAAAAACAGAAACAGAGAGACGAGAAGCTTTAAAACAGACAAGCATGTACAGCGCTCCTGTGAGCTTAACAAACGGTGGTCTGGCAATGAATTACACTGAAAGTTTAAGATATTTAGATGTTATATCTTCAGACATCATATTAGGACAGGAGATAAGAGATCATTGGATAGGATTAAATGTTCTTAAGGCTGGTTTAAATTCAGATTTGTACCAGAAATTGATTAATGATTTGACATCTGGAGATGCAAATATTGGCATGTGTATAAGGGAGAGAGTTTCTGAGAGATTGTTGCAATCAGATTTTAATACTACTGCTGAAATGGATTCAAAAGGTATTTATAATATACTATTCAACCCACCCTCTTTTCACCCAGGTGCAATTTTACATGTGCATTTTTCTTTGATTTTCACTATATTTAATGAACTATACAAATTTCATTGCTTCAAGCCTTTTTTTGGTATAAAAAGGTCTAAACTATGTCATTTCCCAAGCTCTATTCTATCTCTGTACTAAATTTCATCAAAATCTGTCTAGCAGTTATTGAGTTATAAATGATACCTGACCTTTTTTTATATTAGAGAAGATGTGAGCGTTCAAGAGCAGTCATAGTTGAGTGGTTCAGAGATGGGTGTTTTACTCTGGAGGGCACACACATCTGACTTTGTGTTATGTGTGTTTTGAGCAATTAAATATCACTTGCTATAACAGTGTAAGAAAATATTATGATGAAACCTGCACTCCTGAGAGTTCTCTAAAGTTCTCAAAGGTGTGTAAAGTCTGCCAATCTGCTCTGGGCTAGTGTGGTAGTCTATGGCCCAAGAGCCTCATTCTGAGGCGGAGACCCGCCTCAGCAGTGGGCCATTAATAGGTTGTGATGATGATGAGCGCAAAATTATATTCATAAAAATCAATTCAGTAGATGTATGGAAAAGTAAGAAATATTCTTCGAACCTCACCTTGTAACTGTTTCTTTTTACAAATTGGTTTTAGAATAAATTGTTTTTTTTTTAAGGTATATGGCACATAACTGGTGAAAAAATAAGTACAACTGTTTCAAGTTACATGTTAGTGTTGTGCTGCATTGAGAATACTCGGTTCAAAGCTTTCTTGGTGCATCCGGGAGCTGGTGGTGTTAATAGAAATAAAAATTTTATCAAATTCAATGAAACTCCTGGTAAGTGAAACCATTTTAATAATAGGTTTTGAATATTGAATTGAATCAGGTGTTACTTTGTGAAAATTCATGATTTAAAAGGAATCAAAATGGTTACCTTGCTATAATCTGCGGAAATCTGAACAACCAGACTCTTACGGCACAACCCAGAAGAGCACACCGCCCACACAAGTAGATCACGATCGACAATCATCGTACGTTTTGCTCCATAACTGAAGCATCCTTAGGAGTTGTTGACACTACAAGCGTCACTTGCAAAGTGTTTCGCAAAGGTAACATTTTTGATTCCTTTTAAATTAGGTTTTGGAGAATTGCCACAGTTGCGCTTTCGATCCAGTAATCCACTGCGGGCACAGTTTAAGGAATACACCGGATGGTAATCCTCAAACTGTGATTGACTAGACAAACATATCTAAAAATATTGACAATTGCCAACCATTTAAGTCAAACTATATCAGAAATATTTCTTGGACAAAGGGAGGATTTTTTTATGAAATACCATGACATGAGGTCAGCATCGGATTTGCCAATTTTTTAAACTGGGACAAATACATGATACTGGCTCCCCTCTCTCACAAATATATAAACAGTGCTGGTATCAAAAAAAAACATCCCAAAAAAAGAATTATCTGCTTGTTAACTCATTTTCTATTGTAAAGGAGGAAATTGAGAATTGTAAAGTTTAGTTTACATTCAACTTTTTTTAATGGTAGTTAAGGGGCAAATAAGCAGACGGCCCATCTGGTACTTGGTAAATGACCATTGACACTCATGAACATTGGCAAAACAAGAGAGTTCTTGTTTTGTTGATGCATTGCAACCTCGAAGATAGAGTGAGGAAGGGAATGAAGAGAAGAACGCTGAGTTTTTAGTGGACCCTGAATGAGAACCCAGAGTCCACTACATCCGCAACATTATTGGGATGGGAGGAGGGGTTTAGTCTGGCCCACATGCGGCTCAACCGGTACGGGATGCTGGATCACTCGGCTCTTACGAGATGCTTTTCCAGCGGCAGAGGGGAATTGTATTCTAACCCGTCCCCTCATGGATAAAAGCTTGCCAAGAACATATTTCTTAATATTTTTAACTACTATATCCATTTTCTGCATGTAATGTTACCAAATGTATCTTATCTTGAATCTCCACAGCGACACCCCTAGATGATATCACAGAAGAAGCCCTATCATCAGCATTTGGTATAGGAAGACTCTACACAGCAACCCTATGCCGTAACAGTCTGCTGAAGTCCATGAATATGTGCTTAGATTATGTTCGACCGAGGTTCTTTTCAGGTGAGGTATATCCTTTAACATTGGATGACACTGCATGGTTAACTAAGTGACGTCAATTTAAATCCAATATGGTGGAGGGCCTTGTCCATAATATGTATCAAATGAAAGCGATATGAAAATAAAATGACTTCAATATTGTGATCTACCCAAGATGGCGCTTATAATTACGATATATCTAAAAAATAGTTTTAATGATTTTGTTCAAGATTTGCATTTGGACAAGACTTTGTATGGTTAGCTAAGTGACGTCATTCTAAATCCAATGTGGTGGACGGCCTAAGATAGCGGATTAATTATTTTTTGTGCCCATGATATGTATCAAATGAAAGTGTTTGCTGAGAAGTATATGAAAATAAAATGACTTCACTCTAAATCCAATATGGCGGTTATAATTATAATATATCTCAGAAATGGTTTAAATGATTAGGTTCAATATTTGCATTTATACAAGACTTTGTTTGGTTAGCTAACGTCAAGGACGTCATTCTAGATCCAATAAGGTGGACCACCCAAGATGGCGGGCTAGTTGTTGCAGGCATTTCCTCAAGGCTCAGGAGTTTTGTATTTACACAAGACTTTGCGTTTTAAGTTTGCCTTTTCAATCCTTACATATTTATGAGTTTTCTATTTTCTTCCACAGGTAAATCCCTAACAGAGGTCTCAACAGTCCGCGCTAATATCGGAGAAGCTCTACTCAAGATATATGCCAGTGAAAGTGCTGAATACTTCACTGCTGGTCTTCTTGATGGTTATGTTGAACCTGATGCTGAACTGGAAGTGTCTATGTGCAGGTTTGTTTGAGGAGGATTTACTAAACAAATTAAAATATGTGACAGACTCTTACTTGTCATTTTGACACAAAAGCAGACCTCCACCTCACCATTTCCTTTGCCTTAAACCAGTAAGGTTTCAAAATATCTGATTAATGGTTACTAACCATATATATAATTTTGAAAGTATTTCGTACGAGGCAATTAACCTAGCCCTTTTAATGGTACAAATATCGTTGTCTATTGGCTGATCCTAATGACGCAATCTATTATTATTGGGGGCTGATATCATTGGGATACCCTAAAAACTTGAATCTTTATTTCTTAGGAATTTCATTGCCAACCATGCTCAAGAACAACTACTCAAACTGTTAGCGATACCAGGGGTTGAGATGCAGCACGAGTGTCTCCAACTCCTCGAGGAGATGAGGCTTCTGACTCTTCGTGGTGAAACTATTGAAAGTGTTAATATGTATATAGGTAAGTAATTATAGTTATTGGACATAAACAAATTCTTCCTTTTGACCATGTTGCGTAATTTCGACTTCGAAAGACTGTAACGCACTTCCGCTTAAATAGGAGAAAAGAAACCTCCCATGAAGTTAAAAAAAATAAGCAGTGATAGCCCAGTGGTTGAGACATCGGTGCCTCACTCGGGAGGACCGAGTTCAATCCTGGGCACACACTTCTTTGATGGTGAAGGAAAACATCGTGAGGAAACCTGCACTCCTGAGAGTTCCCTAAAAAGTTCTTAAAGGTGTGTAAAGTCAGCCAACCCAAACTTGGCCAGCGTGGTGGACATAGGCCATAGCCTAACCCCCCTTCTAATTCTAAGGAGAAGACCCGGCTCTGCAGTGGGTCATTAATGGGTTGTGATGGTGATGTCGATGAATGTCCATGAGAACATAGTATTCATCTTCGCTGATTAGAAATTCACCAATTTATAAGTCTGCATGGAATTTACTTTTTGGGTAGTTATAAAAATAAATCAAATAAGCGGGCTTGGGTTCACCTAATATAGATTCCGAATTCTAGCTCTCAACGGCTTACAATACGCGGGAAGAGCGATGTTTGAAGAAGTAAAGCAGATGAGGAATCCTCTGTTCAATCCTTCGTTCATCTTCAAGAAGATAATGGCGGATAGGTATCAGGTGGGTACCAAATCCCATAAGTAGTTATAGAGCCCATATGGTCTTGTAAAAATTTTCCGATTAGTCTTCGGGATTTCGGGAATATGAGGAAAACAATTTTTAAAATACCGCTTAGCTCCTCGAAATTTCCTCGAACTTCGGACCTCAATTTTGGGTATTCATAATTTGAATCTTTGACTTTAAGAACGATAGATTAACCTGGCTTTTCTGGTTCCTGGTTTTCCAAAATAGTTTTCTTTAACTTTGATGTGTTGATGTCAAATGACCATCGGGTGACGATGAAATTTGGCACACAGGCACTTTACTATAGTAGCCGGCAGCTAACTTTAGGTCTGAGGAAAAATAGTGGGGGGATTGTGAGCGTGCTGCGTTCCATCCGTAACGTAGCCGACTCTAATCTCGTAAAGGAATATAGTCTTCGTGGTATAGAACTGATCATGTTTTTTTTTTATTAGGAAAAAGATGAGCCCAAGTTAAATCTCTACCTGGCTGAACATCTCCACCCCTCCCTCAAGAAGATGGCAGACCAGCTCGAGTACTGCGTGTGTCGGATGCGCTTCACAGTGGAGACGCTCATGAGCAGACATGGTTCTGAAGTTATTATGGCATATACGTGAGTATGAGGGGTACTTGTATCCCTTCCCTTTTCTCCTAGATTTGATATATTTGTCCTAACTATGGAAATAACAAAATTTGATAGTTTTACCGTGACTGAACTAATAATTAATCGAAAGTTAATTTCCGGGTGGGTTACTAAACTTACGGCCTAATCAATCTTAAATCTTTAGTCTATGGTATCAGTTCCAAACATTTTATTTTAATGTATGTTTGTTACTCAATCACGCAAAAACTTCTGAACGGATTTTAATGAAATTTAACACACAGATACTTTATAACCTGGATTAACACATAGGTTACTTTTATCCCGGAAAACTTCAGAGTTCCTATGGGATAATGATAAGTTATGTTTAATGTCGTTACTGTTGTTGTATTGATAATTAAAAGGAGTTGTAGTCTATTCGCAGACTATCAATATGACGGCTTGGCAAGAATATCCTTCTGGAGGTTATACTTCACACACAGAACAACAACATTACTGTTAGAATACTCGCAATGTAATCTACATACTTCTTCGATTGATGTTTATCAGTTGTCCAACATAACCAAAGTAAAAATGCAACTCAAATCAATACTACCAACATCACAGATGCAACTCAATTTAGTGTTGCCAACATCATAATTAATGATATTTTTACAGGGAATTAACGAGGCTGGCTGAAGCTGCTACTGAAATACTGGTCATGAGTGCTGTATTGGCTCGAGCTTCCAGGTATTGTATCAAATTATGGACTATAATGAAGTACATCACTCCTTGTATGTGCTCCTCGATAACGGAGGCTTAGCACCACGCCACCATGATTTATAAACGGTGTTGCTAACATAATGTTAAATAAAATATCCCACAGGATTTATGCATTTTTGGGGATCAAAAGTCGGTGACTTCTAATTCTACAATATATAAGAAATATTGTAAGAAAATTTGGAATCACTGGAGCTTAAAAAATTTTACCCGTGAGGGGACGGGTTAGAATACTATTCCCCTCTGCCGCTGGGAGAGCATCTCGTAAGAGCTGAGTAACCCAGCACCCCCTTGGTGGTAGGGGTTCCCCGACTGCGACTTGCGACCACCAGCGTGCGAATTCGATCGCCAAGTGTCATAGACGCGTTCCGGTTGAGCCGCATGTGCCAGACTTACCCCCTCCCTCTCCCATCCCATTAATGCTGTGGGTCTAGTGGGCTCTTGCCTAAGGTCCGCCCTATCTTCGTGGATGCAACGCATCGACAAAACTAGAGTGTTTCTTGTTTTGCCGATGTCCATGAGCGATGGTGGCCACTTACCATCAGGTGGACCATCTGCTCGTTTGCACCTTATCTATTATTAAAAAAAAAGAAAAAAAATATCAATGTTTAATTATGAAATAAGATAATATTCTTAAAATAAAGCTTAATAATGTAAAAAAAAAAATATGTCAGAGCAGCCGCCCTTATTGTAACAATAGTTATTACCCGCTACTTCGTTTACGATATTGAGGTAGTTATATTAGTCTACAGTAGATCGTCTGTACACATATTTAATCATTTTTACACCCTTTTTACCCCCTTAAGGGATGATTTTCGAAAAAATATTTTACACGTGTTTCATGACTTTCAATGATGAACCTTCATACTAAATTTCATTTGAATAACTTCACAAACGGCAAAGTTTCATACTAACTTTGTTCCCCAGTTTTACCCCCTTAGGGGGTGATTTTTTAAAAATCCTTTCTTAGCGCTCCCCTACGTTATAAAAGAAACCTCTGTACGAAATTTCAAGTTTCTAACCCTTATAGTTCAGGCCCTGCGTTGATATGTCAGTCAAGTCAGCTTCTCCTTTCGTATATATAAATTTGCCTATAAAGGATATAATTCTCTTTTTTTTTCTAGGGCATACTGCATCGGTTTAAGAAACGGAGAATTAGAAATGAAGCTCGCGTCTTGTTTCGTAGATCAATCGAAGAGAAAAGTCCAAAGGTTACTCATCGAAGCGAACGAAGGCGAGTTCTTAAATCTAGACCACTTCAGAATACAGTTCGGTAAGAAACTTTTAGATTCTAAGGAGCCGCTTATTGAAAGCCCGATTGCGAGGGTTTTTTGGTAATAAATGATGTAAAATAGTAGAATTGAGTTTTTTTTTATGGTAACACTGTGTTCATGTCGTTATTTCGGAAAGAAACTGAAACTACCTCTCAGTGTGTTGGTAGATATATTAGGTGATATTTTAGTCACTGACAAAGAGTGACATAAAGTCCGCCATGTTGGAATATCTACGATTTAAGATATTTAGTATGCGCTGGATTTACTATTACCCGGTTTTAACAAAGATCGCTGGGAGAGAGGAGCGCGACGGTTTTGCTCCCGCACGCCTGTCTATCAAAATTTTTGCTCAGATGTACACATAGTTGCCGGTCATTATACAAGGTCTCTCTCTTTCTCTTAAAATGAAATAAAACAACATTCCCAGTACCTTTATTTATTCAAATCAAGATCTAAGTAGTAAGTTTTTTGTTGTTTCTATTTAATCTAGATTAGTTTTAAAAAGAGACGAAAGATGCTTTCTACCCCTAAATTAAAAGTGAAGAGAACTTGATTGAAACAGTGACGGTGGTAAGAAAAAAGGTAGGGATCTCCAAATGCTTGGACTTGTAAGAGCAAAAACGTGCGACGTCAAGGACTAATAATAACCCGGATTTTGTAAGAGCCACAACTAAAACCCTAAACCTAACAGACCTCAACCAAAAAATCCTCGATTAGCGTAGGAATAAGTGTCCTGGGGTTATGGATTGAACTGACAAAAGTCTTGGTAGCTTGATCCATACACATTTCCAATATGGCGTCTATTCAAACTCAACCATTTCTCAACTCAACGGTGCAGCTACAGAAAAAAATTACAGGCTTTAGTGCATTATTGTTTATGGTCTATAATCTCCTCTAGGATATACACTAATATAGGAAACTCCTTTATCAGCTGGTTTAAACTGATCTCCAATGGTAACATTCTTAACAGCTCCATCCTTCTTCTTCCTCTTACGTAACTTGGTAATACCTTCAAACTTCTTGGGCAGTTTATCCACAAATGCTGCTTTCGTCTCTATGGTAGCGTCTATGGTTGTGACTTTATTCTTTTCTTTCCGCTTATAGTAGAACACTTCCCAGGCTAAAGTTATCATTGCTAGACCTAATCCAAATAGTGTTGCTATGAAGACACCACCTATAAATAAGGATAGTATTTTAGGACTACCTTTACTTTTAAATCGTGATTATGTCATGCCCGCAACACGCAGCGTCTGCCCTTGAGCTCTGTTTATCGTTATTGCGTAACACAAACTAACCGGGAACTGTACACTTTTAAAACGGAAGGGGTAATTGTTTGAAATCAGTGGAATTCGGGGTATAAAAACTTTCTCACCAACACCACACCATGTCAAAATCTCCGCTTCTTCCGTTGCATAATTTTGGGGGGCTTAAATTTCGTAATACAATAATAGGGTCGCCATTTTTTAAATTTATTTTGTGTGATGGAAGTCCAGGATCACTCAGAGAATCAAGGAATTCAACTGGGTAGTTGGTAGCGTCATTTTGATCCATTACTCGGTTGATAGAAGTATACTCCACTAATTCTCCCTCAACATTGGCGAGCATATCCAAGTTGATTTTCGGCTTGGTCATTTCGCGGAGTCAAAATTGCTCTTTCACAAAGCCATGATTTCTCACGATTTATTATTTGTCTTTGGTCACCATAAACGGAAGTGATAAGTTCTTCAACTGATTTAACTGTATGGCAGAGATTATTAGACAAAACTATTTGCCCTTCTTCTTCCGGATACGTGCCATCTATGATTATGATTATTAACTTACCCAAACTCTCCAAAGTGATGCCTTCTGATTCATCAGCATCTGGACAAGCTTGTCGGGCTGATTCATTCCAGTATCTGTTAAATATCATGTCTTTGAGTTTGCTTTTCTACCCGCGATGTACGAGGTAGCTAAGCGGTACGAGAATGCGTAACGGAGCTGTGAAAAGATGTAAGCCATTCTACCAGAGATGTGCGAGGTAGCTGAGCAGCGAGGATTCGTAGTGAGCTCAGATTCCTCCTAAATAAGCAACTTTAAAGGAGATATTTCACCAACTTACTTTGCAGCTAACTGCTCCAAAAACCTTTCCTTCTGCAAATCTAACAAAGTTCTAGAAACGTCTTCCTGTAACCTAGATCCTTGTTGTACAGCAATTGCGTAAGGTTGTTCCGCAAACACCTCTCCTACTTCTGTTAGATTACAGTTACGGGTTATTTCGTATCTGGTGAAAGAAAAAGAAATATTAGGAACATTCAGAGTTAAATTTGATTCGGTAGGTTCAGTCCCAGGTACTTACTTAATTTCAGCCGAATCATGGATGAAAGCAAAATCAGCTTCAGCATGCTCATTTACTTGTTGGAAACCAGTTTTGGCATCAGGTACAGGACCTTTAAGTTGAACATGGAAATATTTATCAAAATTTATTGATGATGAACCTTAGAAGTGGAGAGTTTTGTGACTTACCAGAAGCATTAATAGCTAGAAGTATGTGTCCATATTGTTCCCGAATTGGATAGTCCCACACTCGATATTGTGATTGATCAGACGTTGCATTTAAAGTTATTTCTTTCCAAACCCTGGCAAAATATGGAGATGAGTTTAATTATATTTAAAGAGTAATAATCTGTCTGTGGCTTCGTAGCGCCCAAGATAATGGACCAACTCAGATGAAGCTTTATTTGTTTGAAAGGCAATTTAACCGAGATGGTTCTTATGTGTATGGTGATGATCTGGCCAGCCGTTTGAAAACTATTAGCCCTTTTGTATCTTCAGAAAAATTGATACCACCGGCTTTTATATCGGATTTTCTGATTTTTTGAATCGCGGGTTTTTTATGGTTTACCTATAAAGCGTATCTTCAGCAAATTTCATGTTGATGAAGTATTGATGGATTGTAGAACTTTCGACTACTGTATAGTTGATACGAGATTGTCGCGCTAATTGTTCCAAAGATGATACTGGTGTCTGCAAAACCATGAGAATATTGCAGGAAAAATTACTACAGAAAGGAATCAAAGTCCAAAGATTACAAAAATCTACCTGCATTCTTTCAACAGTTAAGAAAGCAGCCAAGTTAGCAGTAAAAGTAGCTAACATTAACACAACAAACAGCCAATACGCTGCCACTAATGTTCTTCCCGATAAAGCCTTAGGAGCTTCTCCACCACCTTGAGGAGTGAAAGATGTTAAGGCAAACCAGAAACTTTCCTTAAGTGTGAATTCTCTGAAAACATCAAATTTTGGAATATTGAATTGAATCAGGCGTTACTTTGCGGAAATTCATGGTTTAAAAGGAATAAAAATGTTACCTTGCTATAAACCGCGGCAATCTGAACTACCAAACTCGTATGGTACAACCTAGAAGAGCACCCTGTCCACACAAAAGTGAGACGCGCGAACCCGAACTAAGACACACCACACAAGTAGGTAGCTTGACGATCTAACAACCACACTCGTACGGCACTATCCGGAAGAGCACACCGTTGACAGAAAAGTGTAACGCGCGAACCCGAACCAGTACACACCACACAAGTAGATCGCGATCGACAATCGACGTACGTTTCGCTCCGTAACCGAAGCATCTTCAGGACGTGTTGACTCTACAAGCGTCACTTGCTAAGTGACAATTTTGTTCAAAAAACAGCCTTTTATACCTTAACTCAATACTCGATATTCGAGACGCAATACTCGATACTCGATACTTAACTCGGTATTCGTGTTTTGTTCTTACAACTAAAGATATCGAGTAGAGTGGATTTAGACACGTTTATTTGTTCGTTCAGCAGCTCAAATGTTTGATTGGTATTTTTAATTATTTCTAATTGCTCTAACAAATTAAGTTTAAAACCTTTATCGCAAATATGTAGTATTTTGTGAGAATGGCCCATATTGTGGCCGCTATCTAAGAGATGTTTAGCAAAATGGGATTTCTCAGGTTTATTGTTCCTAAAAGCAGCTAAGTGTTCTTTATACCAACCAACCAACATCTCTTAGATAGCGGCCACAATATGGGCCATTCTCACAAAATACTACATATTTGCGATAAAGGTTTTAAACTTAATTTGTTAGAGCAATTAGAAATAATTAAAAATACCAATCAAACATTTGAGCTGCTGAACGAACAAATAAACGTGTCTAAATCCACTCTACTCGATATCTTTAGTTGTAAGAACAAAACACGAATACCGAGTTAAGTATCGAGTATCGAGTATTGCGTCTCGAATATCGAGTATTGAGTTAAGGTATAAAAGGCTGTTTTTTGAACAAAATTGTCACTTAGCAAGTGACGCTTGTAGAGTCAACACGTCCTGAAGATGCTTCGGTTACGGAGCGAAACGTACGTCGATTGTCGATCGCGATCTACTTGTGTGGTGTGTACTGGTTCGGGTTCGCGCGTTACACTTTTCTGTCAACGGTGTGCTCTTCCGGATAGTGCCGTACGAGTGTGGTTGTTAGATCGTCAAGCTACCTACTTGTGTGGTGTGTCTTAGTTCGGGTTCGCGCGTCTCACTTTTGTGTGGACAGGGTGCTCTTCTAGGTTGTACCATACGAGTTTGGTAGTTCAGATTGCCGCGGTTTATAGCAAGGTAACATTTTTATTCCTTTTAAATTTTGGAATTATCTGAATCGTCAGTATTGTTGTTAACGTTCGGAATTTTGCACCTACCTGCACGGATAAGGATAAGCGTCAGGATTATTCCTAGCCGAATAAGGTGAATACTTCTCTAACAGCCATATCATGAAGCCAGTAAGCAACAGCGCTGCAACAATACTTAGCCACACTTCTGTGCGAAGTACCGTCATGAATTTGAAGAGCGATGTCTTTCGAACTGGTTTCCTTATCACTACAAAACAAAACCTTCTTAGAACATTTTTTTATACATGTTCTGTTGTATTGTGTTTAGACATACCAATAAGTATGCCCGTTTGTTCAAAATATGGCGCAACAAAATCGACAACTTCTTCTCTCTCTGCTGTCATTGTTAAAGCTGCTACAGCTATATCCGTTTCCTGCAATTAAAAGTATATTAAATCATATATGTATTATACTTCTCCAACTATTTCGAGTAAGAACTTACTCCAGTCATCAAATCTCCAATTATACCATCCCATGAACCATTTGGAAGTCTTCTACCAAATGCACCAGTTTTTGGAGTCACGATTTCATAATCGAATCCCATTGCCTGTAATTAGCATATTATTATTAAATATATTGATTTAACTCTCTCTACTTCTCTTTTACTCACATCAGCAATCTTATCTATAAGATCGATACAATATCCCTCGTATACAGGATTCCCATCTTCAGTAATCATTAGTTCTCCAGTATCCGGATCATATTTTGGCTGAGTCCAGGGAACTGCCTGTAAATTATCCTTACAATTATTGCCTATGAACATGAGCAAAAAGTCAGTAAATGCAATACTTACAGCAGAAGTGCCAATTCTAAAAAAGTTCCGTAAAGGTTCTAATGTCACACCAGGTAATAATTTGTATTCTTCATTTGAGGACCATAGCGCAATCCTTTGAAGACCAGTGTCGGGTATGTGGGTAGACAGAATGAATCGCGATCGGAGAAAAATACCACTCCTAAACAAGAGACGCAAATCAGATATCAGATAAGGTTGAAGAAGCTCGAAATTATCTAGATCTTTTACCTTTCGTCATCCCAATAAAACAAAGTGTCATTACTCGCACTGTCTTCTTCAAAACTTTGGTACAATCTGTCCTTAGTCGCATTCATTTCTCCACGAGGATTGTCACAATCTACATTCGTGATTTGTGTATCCATTTTAGATAGCGTTTCCGCTACATACTTTATTAGATTGTTAAGAATATATTGTTTTTTCTGAAATTAGACAAGATTTGTCATTTCCAATTCAGCTAAGGCTTTGCCAAACTAAAATCCAACTTTTTAATACCTTCATATCTTTAGGACAACTGCACTCTTTTATACCCAGCAATTTACAACATCCTACAGTATCAGACTGCATTATAACAGTTGGCAACACTAGAATAGATGTATCCAGTGTATCATAGTCTGTTATCACTAAATTCCATCTGTAAGGGCGTTTCACTAACTTCTCTTTTACTGCCTGTTAAAAAAAGGAGGTTACCAAAATTTGAAAATTATAAAACCTGAAGGTATTCCAAAAACTTTACCCGTTTGTAGGTAGATATAACAAATTCGCTTTCTCCAACGATTACGTAGAAATTTGGTTCAGGTCGCATGCTCTTTAATGCCTTTGCCGAATCCCTGGTCAAACCAGCGTGGACCCAAACGCGGACATGAGATCGTCCAAGAAGTTCGTATAGTACTTGATCTACATCTATAGGAAAACAAAAGAAGATAAAATTAGATGTCTACCTTAACCTTAGAACAATGACGGCGATAGAATATTGTGGGGCCCTTTTTGGATATGGATGCTTACCACTGGCGGATTAGCTATAAAGCAGATGTAGGCCCCGCGCTTAAGGGGGCACATCATCTAAAGATCCCGCGTTTTTTCAAGTACCCAAAACTTCGTGAAATTAATAAGAAAAAGTAGGCATGGTTAAGGGGGTAACTTTTGTTGCTACTCTCTTTGGGGCCCACGCTACAAAATGCTACGAGCCCCGCGCTGATGCATGCTGTTACCCAATAATTTGTGCTACTTCGAAAACCGAAAAAGGAAAACTGAGACTTACATCATGCCACCTATCCACTTAATGATGGCTCAAAGATCCTGGAAGAGCAAGAGAAACCACAGGCGGTTTCCTTACACACCCTCTAAAACTACTGCCTAAGACTCATAATCTTAGGGCACTTCTGTGATGATTATGGCCATGTGAGTTGTACAAGGACATACCAGCTCCTGGATGGTGTTGGATAGGGTTCCAAAAAGTTGTAAAATATTCAATCAAAATTTATACAAACCACTCTCACTCTCCAGCAATATAGCAGCATCAGTAGCATTCCTGGATTCCAAATATTGATCGAAACCTCCTACCATTTGTTGGGATCCAAGCAAAGACCTTATTACTGGAACTCCAGCTGATGAAGACAATTCTTCAACTACCTCCCATGGTGACCAGGACAAATCAATAATTAGAGATGCACCTTGGGATAATGATGCACAGACTGCAAAAATTACAGGATTTGTTATTGCAGATTTGGATAGTGTATCTCTGTTAATCCCGAAAATCCTTACGTTTCCGCGAACTCTCCTCTTCATTCTCCCTATCAAGTTGTATAACTTCATCATTAATGGTAAGTCCTGGAGTGTTATCCTCTGTTAGTTTAATTGCTCGACCGATCTCCTGTGGGAGTTCTGTTTCATGGTTTTCTGTTATTATTACTGAAATAATGTTACCTGTGTTTAAAAAAGATATCCTACCGACTGCGCCATGTTTATCAAAACATCAATTTAAATTAAGATCTGTTTTTTTTAATTCTTACCAAACTTCAGACTCAGCTCAGAAGCAACACAGCACAGATTAAATAAAATAAATAAAAGAAACTCCATCTTAGTTACACCATTTACAATTACAATTTCCAACTTTATTTATTAATATGGCGGAAATGTATTCTTGTAATAAGTATGGTATTAGCAATGTTAGAAAGAGATAGAATAATATTCTCAATTTTTCAAACATTATTCAGGCTGAATGCATTTTTTCTTTTGACACTAAAAACAATTTAAAAATATATTAAATTTGTTTAGGCTCTATGCCTTATTGCTTAGGACTTTTTTTTAAATGTTGAGAAAAAAGTTAACTGTCAATTGTTATATATTTTTAATTTATTAAGGCTGAATGGAATATTTCCTTTGATCTCTTTTTTAAAATGTTTTAATAATAAATATTATTTTTTAGGGTTTTAAATTTTTTTTAAATATATTTAATGGCGGACGAAATTATTTGACATGTTACAAAAATGGCGGGAATCAATGATTTAAACTTTATGACTTCGTTCTGTAGTTTTTTTTTTTTAATTTTATTTAAAACCATCTTTGGGCCATTCTCTAGTTATGCGCTTAACAACATTCATTCTTATTTATTTAAGATAAATAATGAAATAAAAAGTTTGCCATATTTTTTATACGCAGAATGAATTATTTTCTATAACACCTTAAATAAATGGCGGGAGAAAAAGTTAACTGTCATTTGTTTAATAGAGAATTTTAAATGATATTAATTTTTTCACATTTAATTCATAATTGGTTATGACAGTTTAAAAATCAACAGCTTATGTTTTTTTTTTAATTTTGAAAGTTTACAAATTACGGCTAAACGCTCAATAGCTTAGGACTTAATTTTTAAATGGCGGAAGAAAAACTTTGACAGGAAAAAAAATTAACTGTCAATAATTTAGTTTTATTTGTAAATAGAGAAATAAATAGTTGCCATATTTTTTATAGTCAGAATTGCCTATAGCTCTTAAAATAAATGGCGGGAAAAAAGTTTTTAAATGGCGAAAGGGAAAAAGGCGGGCAGAAAAATTTACTAAAAATATTTAGAAAATTTTTTTGGGCAAGTTTCAATTTTATTTAAAAATAGCAAATTAAAAGGTTTCAGTTTTTTTTATTATTTAGGCAGAATAAATTAGTGCCTATAACACTTTGAATAAGTGGCGGGAAAAAAAGTTAACTGTCAATAATTTAATCAGTGATTTTTTTTCTCTATTTTTATTCCATAATGAAAAAAAACAAATGTATTACGCCGTACAGCCTTGTCGTAAAAAATTATTATCAATTAAATGACGGAAGATATAGTTTTTTTTTAAGAATTTCATTTTAAATAATAGCGTATACTTAAAACTGTTATTGGTTTACGTAATTTTGTTTCCACTATTTTTATTCCATAATGGCAAAGGCAAATGTATTACGCCGTACAGCCTTGTCGTAAATTTTAAATGTTTTTATTAATCAGGCTTAATTATTAGTAACAATTAAAATAGCTTTTTTGAATTTTATTTTTTTAATTACTTTGGCTGAATGAATTATTGCCTAAGACACTTTATAAAAATGGCGGGAGAAAAAGTGAACTATCACTTCAAAGGTTTAACAGTGAATGTTATTAGTGAGTTTAAAGGTTTTATTGGATTACGTTTTAAGTGAATGTGATATTGACAATGATAAATCGCGTTTCGTTTGTGAATTATTGAAATTGAAGGGTAAGTCTTAAACAAAGCTTTGCGCTATTATATATAATGGTTGACGGGCAGGTACAGTTAGGAAATAAAAGGCTGCGTTAAACCAATAGAATCTATTCTAATAGAATATTTTTTGCATAAAAATAATATATGTAAAATTTTCTATCTTTATTACACGTTGTAAAACAATTGACAATCAACTTTTCCCGCCATTTCATACAGTACACACGGCAGTGTCTCCTTTAATATTTAGATATTATTTTGTTCCTATTAATTGTCATGGCTGTACAGTGTAATACCTTAACTTTTTACTTTATGAAATAAAAACAGAAAAAAAAATTGTGATTAATTGTATGACTTTTACTACTAATTCAAAAACATAAAAATTTGTGACGTCATCAATGAATATTATCAGCTTGTGTTGAGACGCGCGACGTGACGTCATAACGATGACTTGCTGCCGTTATTGAGTGTGACGTCATAGTGAATCATTGTACGAGAAACAAGCCAACAAAGAGTGGAGTCGTTAAATCGAGTGACGTCACATAGAGTTTATAGTCTTCTTGTTTTTTTTTTTATTGAATTATGGTTGTGAGTGTACCCTTTATAATATTAAAACCAAACTGTCTGTTCGTGATTTCAAACAAGCGTGAGATATCACATAAGGTGATTGAATTATATATTACATAATAGCACGCGAGGTTTACCTACAAGAAAAAAGGAGGGTAATTGCCCTACTTAATATATTCTGTAGTGATAATAAAAATATTTTGTTTTTATTGTGTTTTATTTAACTCTGCTTAGGTAAAGAGTGAGAGATAGATATAGTTTTTTTATAATTTTTTATGATAATATTAATTTGAAATATTGATGATTATGAAAATCGATTATTTTTCTACTTTTTGTTTTCCTGTTTTTGATAATTACTATAAATGGTGACTTCTCAAAATCCATACCGAAAAAAATTTCGATTAATAGAAAATCGATTTTCTTTTAATATTCTCCTGTATGACTTCCCAAACTCTAGACAGAAAAAACATCAATTAATTTGAAAATCGATTATTTCCATGTTTTTTGTTACTTCTCAAATTCTAGACAGTAATAATTATCGATTAATTTGAAAATCGATTATTTCCATGTTTTTAGTTACTTCTCAAAATCTAGACAGTATTAAACATCGATTAATATGAAAATAGATTATTTTCAACGTTTTTAATATTCCCTGTTTATGATAATTCCTCAAAAATTGGACAGAAATAATATCGATTAATATGAAAATCGATTCCACATTTCTATGTAGGTATAAAAAAAAATAAAACAACCGATATAATATATGATAACTATATTAAGTATAAACATTACATAGATGAAAAAAAAATTATCTAAACAATTAAAATAAAGTACACGCTATTAAATTAAAAAAAAAAAATATTTTTTTTTAAATCTATTTAGTCTAACTTACTCTAATCTTTTACTCTGCAATTTACAGGGTTTGTGTGAAAAAAAAAATGGAGATTCGACAAAATTTTTTTTTTCGAAGTGAATTTTAATTATTTACATATTTAATTAATTTTTAGTTTCACTTCGTTTTATGCGTTGATCCAAAACTTTAATTTTCGTTTTTTTTAAAGACAAATAGTTTTGGACCAACGTAATAAAAAAAAACTAAACATGCCAAGTTTTGGATCAACGCTGCAAGAACTCCAAATATATCAGAAATCGCGTCAATCCAAAACATTACACAAAAAAAAGAAAAGTTTTGGACCAACGTTGTAGACTCCAAAAAAAGACAAATCGCGTCGATCCAAAACATAATTCTGATCAAATTAAAAAAAAAATGTAAAAGTTTTGGACCAACGCATCAAACAAATTAAAAGAGACCCAAAAAACGCAGAGCTGGACATTACAACTACCTCCAAGTAATCTAATTTATACAATTTCCGTACACCCCAAAAACTTATACTATTAGTACTGGACGCGAACACATCCACCTATTATATTACAGACACATAGTTCCACTCACCGTGACGTCATCAACCCCAGATAACTAAATGGCGCTACCACTTCATTCACTATTCTATACATGAGTCAAACTGAAGTCTTTAAGTAGGTATTCGAAAAAACGAAGAGAGGGTACTCACAAAAAAGTATATATAAGGCAACACAAACTCAACTGCTCGTTAGTTGTGTTCGTGCGGTGTTAGTGATCGGACATCTACGCTTCAATGGATTCCAAATTTGAATTTTTTTTATTATAGAACGAAATTATCTGACGTCATTACTCCCTGACATGACTAATGTTTCCTGGTCTATTGTGTTGTTCACTCAAACTGAAACTAGATGGCGCCACCATTTCGTTCTTTATCTTCTGTTAAAGAGGGTATTCGCAAAAGTGCAGAGAGGGTATACACAAAATAATATTTATATAAGGCAAGACAAATTCGATTACTCGTCAGTTGTGTTCGTGCTGTCCTTGTGACCGGATGTCTACGCTTCGATAGATTCCAAATTTGAATTTTGGATTGAGATTATCTGACGTAATTCTGATCTACTGTTGTTTACTGATACTAGATGGCGCCACCATTTCATTCTAGAAGCTAACCTTGTATTGTTTACTACCTTCTTACAAAGTGGGTACTCACATAAATAGTATATATAAGGCAAGACCAATTCAATTACTCGTCAGTTGTGTTCGTACAGTCCTAGTGACCGGACGTCCTCAATAGATTCCATATTTTGTATTGTGATTATCTGACGTCATTCTGATCTACTGTTGTTTACCTATACTAGATGGCGCCACCAGTTAATTTATAAAATAAATTATTTAATTTCCATTGTACATCTTATGTCTAGTTATTGAGACCTCCCTGTAAGTACAATAATACACGTATTGGGAGGTCTGGCTCCTTTAATGTCGATGTCATAAGGGTTAGAAACTTCAAATTTTGCACAGGGGAGCACTAAGAAAGGATTTTTAAAAATTCACCCCCTAAGGGGGGTAAAAATGGTGTGCAAAGTTACGGGTAAAAGCTAGTATGTTACAGTCCTAGTGATCGGACGTCTTGTAGATTCTAAATTTAAATTTCATCAAATCAGATTTAAATGTAAATTTGATGGTTGCGACTCATTGAACTCGTGGCGCCATCTAGTTTCGCTCTTCTGACTGCAGTAAAGTTTATAGTAAACGACATAGTAATGACGTCAGATCATCTCAATCTTAAATCAATGGATTATGAATTGAAAATAGATTCCAAATTCAAATTTGTCAATAGAAAATTCAAATTTAGGTTCTATTTTCTATCTTTAATCTGAAGATTTAGAATTACGAATAGAAAATAGATTCTAAATTCAAATTTGTAAATAGAAAATTCAAATTTAGAACCTATTTTCTATCTGTAATCTGAAAATTTATTCAAATTTGGAAATTCTCGGTCAATGAGAACAAAAAAGTAAAGGAGGTCTATCGGTCTACTACTTCTTTTTACGTCTTCCAAATTGGTCTATCTGCAAGCGAAACTTCAGCTAAGTGGTCTACGGATCAAATAACTAGCGCCATCTAGTTTCCAAATAAACGAAATGAATGCAATTGTTAGAAAGAGACAGATCTTTCATTCTGAATAAGGAACAATAGTATCCATACTATAATAGGTCAATGTGTTCGGCCTCTCATACAATGTTACCAGGTAGAAAAAAACGAATCTATTACATCTATCTCATGGTATAAAACTTTCTCATAAAAATTTTTCAAATTTGGGAAGCGGTGACCAAATATTTAAAGTCTTTTAATTGATTGCTATCAAAAAAATTACACACGTAACTTGTGATGCATAAATTTTTGTGATTTTTGGCATTTTTAATGGACTTTTAAAAGTAAAAAAAAAATTTCAAAAATTTTAATTTTTTAAATTATGTAAATTTTTTTTAATTTACATACGATTTTTTTTAAAAAAAAATTCTGTGCTTGCATATTTTTTAATCGACCACTAAAATTAAAAAAAAAAATTAAAAAAAAATAACAAACACAACCCATAAACTTTTTTCATACCAATCAATTGAAAAAACAAAAGCTGTTATATACAGCCAAAACAAAATGGCCACCACTCCAATCGTGAATAAATGCGAGTTCATATGTACGAGAAATTAAAACAAATTACATCGCACATACAAACAGACGTATTATATATACATTGCAATAAATAACACAAACAGACGCACCGAACTACTAAAGGAACATTTGATTTAAAAAAAATGGAAGATAAACTTCATTTTTTAATATAATACATAAGTGAGAGGTTTTGCGTCTCTTTCTAATGAGTTTCTGTATTTTTTTTTAATGAAAGTGAAAAAAAAAAAACATTTTTTGATGGTTTTTTTCGATTGGGTGTGCATTAATTACACGTTTCACTACGACACTGGAGTCTTAAGGAAATATGACTATGTAGTTGTTTTATAAATTAAAAAAAAAAAGGGGGGGGGGGGTTCCATTAAAACGAAAATGGAAGACAAATTACTAAAAAAAAAGGGTTTTCTCATATATCCAATTTTTTTTGGGTCATTGATTTGATTAATTGGGTCCTTAGGGAGTGTGCAATTATACGTTTCACTACGACACTGGAGTCTTAAGGAAATATGACTATGTAGTTATTTTATAAATTAAAAAAGGGGGGGGGGCGTTAAAACGAAAATGGAAGACAAATTACCAAAAAAAAAAAGGGTTTTCTCATATATCCCATTTTTTTTGGGTCATTGAATTTGATTAATTGGGTCCTTAGGGAGTGTGCAATTATACGTTTCACTACGACACTGGAGTCTTAAGGAAATATGACTATGTAGTTTTATACATTAAAAAAGGGGGGGGGGGAGGGTGGCGTAAAACGAAAATGGAAGACAAATTACTGAAAAAAAAGGGTTTTCTCATATATCAAATTTTTTTTGGGTCATTGATTTGATTAATTGGGTCCTTAGGGAGTGTGCAATTACACGTTTCACTACGACACTGAAGCTGGGAGCCAAGAAAAAAAATTTTAGTCTATTAATTGCCTCCTCTATTAATAAAGTGAGGCGTTTAAAGGGGAAGGGGGGTTAAGTTAAATCATCTTTTTTTATATATAAGGCCAGCCTTAGACCGTGACTAGTCTGTTGTGGATTTGAGGACACCAACGTTATCTAAATCTCTCTAAGGGGAGAGGGGGAGTCTCAACGTAATTTGTCTCCTCAAGAAACAGAGTACAATTGCTCACCAGAGGGGAAGGGAGGGTCGGAAAATCGTCTCACGTAAAGAACAAACCTATACTAATTAGGTCCTTAAGTGAGAGCTTAGAACCTATTAAGAAGAGGGTAGATCAACATTTTGACCATAATTGGCTAGTCTTTTATGTTGTCTATGAGACAATGAGGTCTAATTACTGGACTTTTTTTTAGGCATCCGGATTTCCCGTCCATCTGGCAACCCAGGAATATCAAGAATATAAGACTCCCAAAAAAAATAGCTAAAATAGGATCAATAATTAATTATGCATGATGTTGGCAACACTAAGTTGAGGAGCATCTTGTTACTTGTGAGGTTGATAGGATTAGGAATGTTGTTGGTAACACCCCCCAGGAGGATATTCTAGTCAAGCCGTCATATTGTTAGTCTGCGTATAGACTACAACCCCCCTTTTTAATTAACACTTAGAAAGAGACACAATCCTGTTTACCATCTCACTCGTACAATGAAACATGGAGTGTGTGTCAAAAAAGGAAACGGAAGACCAAAGTGTTAAAAAAACGGCCATTTTAAAAATAAATTACATAACCTTAATCTAAACCTGAAACCACACACTCACATGTTATCTATAACAAAAAAAAAAATATTTTTTTTTTCCTTTTTTTGTATCATAGAAAAAAACGCACGACATTCGGTGCGCGTTTTTAACTGCAATGTGTAATAAATATAAAAGAAAAAAAAAACCCTGGATATATTACATAATACTTTCATAAAAAAAATTACAGTTAAAACATTTAAAAAAAATATAATCCATCATGTATACATATAATTTATTCGAAATGTGAATATACGGACAAACTATTTCATTGCTAAGTGCTTTTATATTTTGTGGTTATTTCCAAAAAAAAATAAACATCGACATTTTTAAAAAGCATAAAAAAAATTAAAAGTGTAACAAAAATGTCAATAAAAAAGGACAAGAAATATTTTTATTTAATAGAAAATTTCTTAATTTTTTTTTTTGAAAATAACCACATTTAAAATAAAAATAGTGCGATAATAAATAACCGAATGAAAGCAGAGGAAGAGCTTCAGATCGCATCGCCAATTCCCCTCAACCTCAACGAGATCATTGGAAAAATCGAGACTTGGGACGTTTTTGATATTCACACGCTTTTTTTAAACATTAAAAGTATTAAAAAAATTAAGTGTACCAAAAAATTTAATTATTTGACCAAAAACTAATATTCGTCCGTTTAGATATCGAATGAAGTGTCAAAAAAAATTAAAAGTGTACCAAAAATTTAATTATTTGACCAAAAACTAATATTCGTCCGTTTAGATATCGAATGAAGTGTCAAAAAAAATAAAAGCGTATCAAAAATGTTAATTAGATGACCAAAAACTAATATTCGTCCGTTTAAACATCGAATGAAGTGTCAAAAAAAATTAAAAGTGTACCAAAAAATTTAATTATTTGACCAAAAACCATTATTCGTCCGTTTATACATCGAATGAAGTGTCAAAAAAAATTAAGTGTTAGACAAACTGATTGACTGATATATTTAACGTGTCAAAATATTTCATAATGGAAAAGGCAAAGGTATTACACCGTAAAGCCAAAGCCATCTTTCGTTATATCATGGGTCAAAGTACTTTGTAAAGTTTTTTTTGTGTTTGCGACATAGTCTCGACTTCATTGGCTTTTAAAACCATATACCGTAACCAATGTTGTAGTTTTTTTATTAAAAAAAAAAATGTAAATAAACTACATATTTTAAGTGAGTGAAGTACTGCGCGCGCAGTTTATTGTGAATGTGAAAGTAGAACACTTTCACGTCACCGTTAGACGTTCAGTTGATGGAATTTCATTTATGTTTTACTCAAGACTTTGGTATTGAAAGTAAAAAAAAAAAAAAATCTATTTAATTTTATTTAATATATTAATAATTTCATTAAAAAAAAATATTCACGATTTGGTCCATATCTACCCTCAAACAAAAAACGTGTAACTCAAAAACATCCCTCAATCGGCAAATTGGCGACATTAGTATATTCACTGCATGAAATAGTCCGGATGATCTGGATCTTTCTCGAAGCGTTTCGCCTCTTCCTGCATGCTCTCTTTTATTTTCAAAATGGCCGCGGATTCCGTTTGATCGTTTTGGTCGCCGCCTGGTCCTCCGAAACCTTTGGGCGATAAATCAAACTTTTGTACACATTACCTATTGCTCTATTGCTCTGCGGTTGTTGGTGCTGTATTGAATCGGAACGGAATCGGAACAGTGGAATGGTCGCTTCAGTTGTTAACTAATATGCCTAATTTATTTAGGTACTATCAACTTATATTGCGATTAAGTAATCGATAAGGGAATCGTAACAACGTTTGAGAATGTATTCAAATGATTGTAAATTGAATCGCAACAAGATCCTTAATGTTCCATACGGAGATCGTGAATTGAACCGCCACAAATCCTAAGTTACATTCGAAGATAATGAATCGAATTGCAAAATCATAACTGTTACATTCCAAGATCGTGAATCGCAACAAAATCCTAAATGTTACATTAGATCGTGAATCGAATAGCAAAAAAATCCTTAATGTTAATTCGAATACCGTGAATCGAATCGCAACAAAACCCTAAATGTTACATTCGAAGATCGTGAATCGCAACATAATCCTAAATTTTATATTCAAAAATCGTGAATCGGAACAAAATCCTAAATTTTACATTCAAAGATCACGAATCGAATCGCAACAAAATCCTAAATGTTACATTCGAAGATCGAGAATCGCAACATAATCCTAAATTTTACATTCAAATATCATGAATCGCAACAAAATCCTAAATTTTACATTCAAAGATCATGAATCGAATCGCAACAAAACCCTAAATGTTACATTCGAAGATCATGAATCGCAACAAAATCCTAAATTTTACATTCAAAGATCATGAATCGAATCGCAACAAAACCCTAAATGTTACATTCGAAGATCGTGAATCGCAACATAATCCTAAATTTTACATTCAAAGATCATGAATCGCAACAAAATCCTAAATTTTACATTCAAAGATCACGAATCGAATCGGAACAAAATCCTAAATGTTACATTCAAAGATCATGAATCGCAACAAAATCCTAAATTTTACATTCAAAGATCACGAATCGAATCGGAACAAAATCCTAAATGTTACATTCAAAGATCATGAATCGCAACAAAATCCTAAATTTTACATTCAAAGATCACGAATCGAATCGGAACAAAATCCTAAATGTTACATTCAAAGATCATGAATCGCAACAAAATCCTAAATTTTACATTCAAAGATCACGAATCGAATCGGAACAAAATCCTAAATGTTACATTCAAAGATCATGAATCGCAACAAAATCCTAAATTTTACATTCAAAGATCACGAATCGAATCGGAACAAAATCCTAAATGTTACATTCAAAGATCATGAATCGCAACAAAATCCTAAATGTTACATTCAAAGATCATGAATCGCAACAAAATCCTAAATTTTACATTCAAAGATCACGAATCGAATCGGAACAAAATCCTAAATGTTACATTCAAAGATCATGAATCGCAACAAAATCCTAAATTTTACATTCAAAGATCACGAATCGAATCGGAACAAAATCCTAAATAGCAACAAAAATCCTTAATGTTACATTAGATCGTGAATCGAATAGCAAAAAAATCCTTAATGTTACATTCAAACATCATGAATCGCAATAAAAGTTTATAGTAGACCCTGCTATAGTATAACAAATTCGCATCGCTCCAACAACACAATCGAATTGTCTTTGGTTATACCTTCAATGGTTAGTCACTCTTAGAAAATTTGTTTTTTTTTTTAAAGTGAATTTCAATTTAAACAACCATTCCACTCTTCGACATTCCAAAAATATATAAAACTGAACAAAAGTGAACCAACGTGCACAAAAAATCTATTTAGATAAGAAACAAGGACGATTGATAAAAAACCACATTTTATCAACAATTTACATAAACTAACGACGCGCCACGGCTTCGCACGGTTTCTCTACCATAGTATACATATATACCTTCCTAGAATCACTTTATCTATTAATGAAAACCGCATTAAAATCTGTTGCGTAGTTTAAAACATATAACGGAAATTAATAAATGTCCGAAGTACGCATATATTCCAAATTCAAAATTTTTGTATACAAAATTCAAATTTGGAATCTATTTTTAATCTGTAAACCATAATATATATTCCAAATTCGAATTTTATATAGAGAAAATTTGAATTTGGAAGCTGTGAGTTTATGGACATGGGTAGAGCGAGAGGAGCAGATGCTTTAGGCGCCATGTAGCAATTAAAGATTGTGGGGGTGGGGGGGAGTAATGAGGTTGTTAGAGCTTCTACCCCTATCTGCGTGCGGTGTTCATCAACTGATGAGTGAGGTGGGAGGGTGTGAGAGACCCACTACAACCCGACCAATAGAATCGCTTCATTTATCACTCTGAGCGACAACACTCAGTGTTTGATTAAGAATCCGTAATTTTCAGATCAGTTTTGTGACGTCATATTGGATTCCGTTCACATTAATAACTTGACTTTTAATGTTATACTAATTCACTTTTACAAAAAATAGTACACTACGACGCCATATTGCTTTTACTTTTGTTGCGTTTGTGAGATTAATGTTACATTGGTTCACTTTTATTCAACCTGCACTTACAGACACAATTTTTTAGACTTTTCAAGTGTTTAAGGGAAATTAGTATAAATTGGAATAAGTATAGTAAAACAAAGAAGTAACTTATATTGTTTATTTACAACTTCTTTCGATTGAAAAGTAAAAAATTATTTACATCAAAAGTTATAAAAAAAATGATTTTAATCTCATAACAGGTTTTTTTTGTAAAAAGTTACAATTTTGAAAAATCACATAGTTGCCTAGCTGCTTATAATCATCAATAATACTCACTTAAGTTGTAATCGCCCATGCCGGAGCCCGAGTCCTCCCGTGGCGTGCCGGGGCCTCCGCCCCCGACGCCGCCTGGTGACGATTTCATACCGTCCACACCACCCAACCCTGAGTATTTAAATTAATTTTATCTACAAAATATTGGCGACGCTAGATTAGTTAATGCGTCGCCAATTTTTGTAAATGCGTCGCCATTTTTTATTTTAAAAAATTTGACTGCGACTCATTATATTCAGTTTGCTTCATTCTTAACATTTTGTGATGGCCAAAAAAACTACGTACACTGAACACATGAATAAAAGATCAAGTTGTGGTGAGGGTAGACTTTAAAAATCTAATTTTATTGAGTCTGTCGCTAGAGATTATGTTATGACACTCAAATAGATAACTACGTAGACTAGACACTAGAATGAATGATCGAGTTGTAGTGAGGGTAGTCTAAAATGGGTAGAAGTCCCCGAGAGCGAGAACTCTCCTATCAGCGTGTACGTGTTGTCACCGCCTGCCGCGATATTATACGCGTCAGCTTTTTGTTTAACCTACCCACAATCAGAAGTCATAAAACTTTGACAGTTTTATTTTAAAACCTAACCTAGAGTCTTAGAATTTAAAAAAAAACATTCACTCGAATGACTTCTAACCGAGAATTTGGGATTGGAGATTGCCAACAAGATTTTTAAAAAAGATGGCGAGGATTGCTAATCGAAAGGGGGTTTTCAAGTATTGTTTAAGTTGTTAAGTGTCTTCAAATATATTAGAAATTTGATATACTCCTAAAGGAATAGAAGGAGACGTATCCAGGAAAAGATGTACTCAAGATTCCTTAGGCATAAGGAGTCCCCAAGTATTCAAACTATAGATCTCCAAAAAAGAGTCACATTAGAAATGAAGCGAAGTCATGAATGATTTTAAAAAAATGCCTTGTAATTTGATATACTCCTAAAGCAATAGGAGGGGGGAGCCCTATCCAGGAAAGAATCTACTATGACATGAGGAGCCAAATTATAGTGAGATCCAAAAAAAGAGACATTTCTAATAAGTGGCTCCACGATCTATCTCAGCACCAAATTCTTCGTACGTAATTGGACACCCCTCAAAAGTATTTCAATTTCCAATTGGAAATCTCATCATAACATTATGGATTGTTAAAAAAATATTTGTCTATGAAACGGTGAAGGAACACATCGTGAGGAAACCTGCACTCCTGAGAGTTCTCCATGATCTCAAAGCTGTGTGAAGTCTGCCAACCCGCACTGGGCCAGCGTTGTGGAGTATGGTCTAACACCCTCCTTAGCAGTGGGACATTAGCAGGTTGTGATGATGATGTCAGAACGTGCATGAACAAAGCGTGAAGATGAATGAAGCAAGCGGAACAAAGAGAGACAGAATCTAACAGAGCGCCACAGTCTTAAACACCTGGTTTTGTAAAACACTTGAAAAAAAGTATTTTTTTTGTCATTAATTTAAAAAAAAATTAATAGAAAAGGAGATGTGACAGAAAATTTAACAAAAATGGCGCCAAACAAATCTTTTTGTAATTTTATAGGATGTTAATTTTTCTAATGGTAGATAAGTTGCAAACGAGCAAGATGGTCCACCTGATGGTAAGTGGCCACCATAGGCCATGGACATCGACAAAACAAGAGATGCGTTGCATCCTCGAAGATAGAGTGGGGAGGGGGAGTGAAGAAAAAAATGCTGCGGTTTCAGTGGACCCTGAGCATCCACCACCAAGGCACCCCTTTTGTGGTGGTTGCTCAGGGTAACTCGGCTCTTACGAGATGCTCTCCCAGCGGCAGAGGGGAATAGTATTCTAACCCGTCTCCTAACGGGTAAATTTGTTTTGATGTTGATTCCTAAAATGGACTATATCGACTTTTAGGGGTCCATGATGAGTTGAATATCTACTTCTAACACACAATCATATTTTAATAAAATTTAACCTCAAATTCTGAATTCATTTTAAAAAAATGTCTCACTTTAGTTTATTTTTGTAACATCACCTTTTCTCAAAAGTGGTTAGGGTTACAAGTTTTTGGTAATATTTATATCCAAACCAATATAAAAATTAGCTTTAAATGTAACTAGCGTCACTTCTAAAACAACTCCCAAAAAAAATTAAAAATATACTTATATGTACTTAGTTTCACTTTTATAAAAAAATTGTTCCTTGTGCAGATAAAAATACAGTTATTTCACTTTTATAAAAAATGTTAATAATAAAGTTATTCCTAAACTTATATAATGTACCTATTTAACTTTTATTAAAAAATAGCAAAAATATCAATAAAAAAGTTATTCAGAAACTACCTACTAAAAAATATAACTATAGTTGAGTTTCACTTATAAAAAAATTACAAAAAATATTATTTTGTAAAAAAATGTTACTTCCATATAACCAAAATCACTTACCGGAGTTCGAAGAGTCTTGAGGGCTCGGCATGATCGGCGTGGGCGGACCTGGGGGACCATTAGACCCAGGCGGAGCCCCGTACGCCCCAGGGGAGCCTCCACTGTAGTTCAATGGTGCGGAGGCCCCCGCCGCCCCCGCACTTCCACCAGCCCACGCGCCCCGAGGACCCATTCCCATTGGTGGCATACCTAAAGGAAGAGTTGTACTTAAACACTTTAAAATAAAGCTATTTCACTTTTTTTTAAAAAGTTTCAGAATATCGATATTCTTAAGAGATATTTTTTTTTCTAAATATCGATATAAAAATTGAGTGTAGTTTTTTTTAAATCTAAATGACTATTTTTAGCATACATATAGGGGATCAAAAAATATATTAATCATCAGTTTTAGACGAAGCTTACCTGGTGCCTGGGGCGGAGGACCGCGCATGCCGGCCGCGTAGGCCCCCGGGCTCATGGGGCCCATGCCGGGGCGCGGGGGCGTCATGCGCGGCCCCCCCAGCATCCCCGCGCCTCCGCCTCCTCCACGCTCCAGTGAATTGCCCATCATTCCCTGACCTGTTCAACAACATATCCTTAGAGCTATCAAAAAAACAAAAAAATCTTGGACCGTCCGCCATATTGGATTTAAAATGACACTTAGCTAACCATCACAATCTACATATAAGGAGACATACCTGGAGGTCCATTAAAATCATTGCCCATTCCCATCCTGACTGCTGACCTCGGTCCCCCAGAGTACCAAGGCCCTATAAATGGCTGCCCCGTCCCCATTAGCTGTGGCTGTGGTCCGTGCGGTGAAGGTTGTGATCCAGGGTGAGGGGCGGGGGGTGACGGCCGGAGTGAGGAGTTGGGGAAGAAACCTGGTGGCATTCCTCCTCCGCCCATACCTGGAACAAATTGTGGGTTATTCGCTGACCAAACATCTTAGACCCACAACCAATCTCCTGTATTATACAGGCATTGACCCTTTTGTACCTGTCATTAACCCCCATTTTTTTTTACTTGATATACAAGGTTTATGACCACATTAAGTAATATAATGTGTTCAAATGTCCTTTAATAAGGAAGGAGAACCACCTTACAAGTAGCCTTTGTGGCTACTTGTACTACTTTAGACAATGTTTACTGTATGAAATCTCACATTCCATCACAAAAAAGTTTCCAATCAACAACAATAGAGCCCATAATGCTATGGATTCACAATCAGCATTTAAAAGAGAGATCTAAATTACGTTATAGTCCAAAATAAAATTTAAAAAATTGTTAGAAACAGACAAATATATGACTTCCATTTAGATTGTCACTGACAAAAAAAACTTTTTTTTTTAATATCAAGTTTCTAATTCTCTTTGAAAATCTCTCGACAGATAATTTGAAAAAAAAAACAATTATTAATAAAGGTAAAGAAATTGATGACTATAATCTCGTCTCTTTTGAAAGCAAAAAAAAGAAAGACCCACAAGCAATTAAGCATCTTACAAAAAAAAATTATTATAAATACAAAATAACCTTGAACGGCAACCTCGAATTATGGATTGAAAAAATACAGATTAAAAATATATTCCAAATTTGAATTTGGAATCCTACTAATATTATAAACATGAAAGTTTGTAAGAATGTTGCTACTGTTTCACGCAAAAACTACCAAATGGATTTTGATGAAACTTTACAATAATATACAGACATCAGAATAACATATAGGCTATAAATTATAATGATATAGTGGGAATAATCCAAAATATATCGGGTGAAGCCATGTGGTTCAGCTAGTATATGATACATCAATGTCTATCAGTACAAAGTATATGTAGTGCAAATTTGTATCACTATTTAGCGACTAAGTATATTTCCAGATTATAACTGATAAACAATGTTGGGCCTCATTCTTACACACTAATACACTATATTTACACTAGATAACTCTGCCCTAGAAAGTACATGGACAAAAACATTTACCAACTTCAAATAAAGGTGATAAAGGTAATATAATCGAGATGGTTCTTAGCTATGTATTGTGAAGATCTGATCACCCGTTTGGAGACTATCAGCTTATTGCTGACTCGAGAGCTGCCTCACAATATTAATACATTGACAAGTATAGCAATCTCGTAACCATGGCAACACACTCACATTGCTTCCTGATATTTATATACATGAAAATACATGAAACGCGATCACAAGTATCACACACACATACACACACTGCCCTCCAACCCATCCCCCTGTTTAATATTTATTACGTAAGAATCTAAATGAAAAAATAAATGGTCCTTATCAATTGTTTTTTTTGTCTCGCTTAACATAATTGTTGTTTTTTTTTTAATATTCTTACAAGTTGAATTGTCCCATTACTTAAGTGGGGGGGCCTGGCAACCCTTATCAGTACAGTATCCAGGTTCTCACAAACATTATTTGCGTACTTTGTACTACTCTATATAATTGTTCTAAGATAATCATAATGAGCTTGAGTCTCGGTTTACCGAGGCTTCAGAATGTAACCTTGTACTCAAAAGACCATAACGGATAACTCAACTGAAAAAATCAAGGATGTCAAGGAAAAAATTTTTTTTTTGTATTTTATGAATGTTAGTTAAGTCTATTTATATATTTTGTTTTCAACAATACTAAAAGATTGATTCAAAGAAGAAATCAATGTTGCGGGAGTTTCAGTCTGGGGTAAATTAAATTTCTATATTGGCAACAAAAGGCTTGTGAAATTTTGATCTTGTCTTTACTAATATTATAAAACTGAAGTTTATTTGTTTGATTGAACTCTCTAATCTTAAGAACGACAAATCAAAGTTTGAGCTCCTATATGTTCCTATACCACACTTTCTCTAACCATCTCTAAGTCACAAAATATTAATAATTCTTTTTAATTGTGTAAATAATTCTTTTCTATGCCTCAGAACACTTGTTTTTCCCACAATAAAAAGTGCAAAAATCTATTTACTAAATTTCATTTAACCTCTAAACATATATAATTAAATACAATTAAACTGACCATGCTACTTTCAGAGACAATCATTTCATGTTCATTTCAATATTTATGCACACTTCCACATTATTACAAAACTAACATTCACTTTTTTCTATATCTCTCTCTTATTTTTAAAAAAACAGAATCCTACATATATAGGGATTGAGGTATAGGTCTGATCTAGTTAGATAAATATAAAACTATACATTGTTTATTTATTTACCTTTTATGTGAGGCAAAGATCAATGGCTATACAGCCTCACTGTTGAGGTTTTATATATTATTAGAAATTTCTAATTACAATTATTTAATAGTTTTATAGTTGCGTTTCTAACTCAAAATAACATCTTACCATCATTTGGAGGCGCTGGTCCTGCATTGTGTCCGATCCCGTTAACGCCGTACCCAGAATTGACGAATCCGTAATCGTGAAATGCCTTCGCCTCAGACGAGTGCTCGCAAGTGTCCCTCCGCTCGGGCGCCGCGCAGTAGAGGTCCCAGAACACGCACCACCACGAGTGCAGGAACCCGGGCGGCTCGCCGAGCGTTATGTTCTTCTCCCATCGGATCTCCGAGAGGAACGTCTGTGCCGCCTTCTGCGCGCCGACGTGCAGCAAGTACTCGTACACATATAGCGCCAGCTTCTCGCGGGCCTGGGCGTCCGACGGTACCGTAGAGCCTTTGCCCTTGGCATACATATCGACTGGAAGCCGACGTTTATGTTACAATTGTTTGTTATTTACATTAACGTTTAATATCAATAAATTCAACACAAAATGTCATTGATCGATGGCGACATTTGGCGTCTGTGCGTCTGTGGCATAGACAACGGATTGTTCTCTATTTCGTGTTTTATTGTAATTGTCACTTTCATCTGTCTATGGTTGCACAGAGTAAAATTATTGTGAATAATACAGAGTGCGGGTGTGTTTTAAAAATCCATCGTGAATCTGAATAGGGCTAACTTGAATGCGCACATGCACTGAAAAAAACGTTCCGAAGAGCACAGCCACTATAGGGGATTGCATCTCTTTCTACTAGTATGACCATGCTTTAAGGAATAGAGAAAAATTAAATATTGTGTTACTAATAACATCTTGTTAATAATAACATCATTTAACTGATTAAATTATTTGTATGGCACATTGTCACAAACACTTAAAATTTAAAAAGAACACCGTAAGAAAGAGACAAAGTCCCCTTTAGTCGACAGTCTTGTTTGGAACGATTTTTGCTTTGATTTATTATTTGAATATACAATATTTTTAAGTGAGTGTTCCAGTTATGATATAATTTCCTTGGGCTAGCTATACTCATATAGATAGATTAAGTTAAAGTAACGTGTATTGAAATTAGCCATGATTAGATAAAATAATATTTATTAATAAAAAAAATCTAAATATATATAAACCAAAGTCGGATTATTTCACTCACTTATAACTCGAAAATTGTTGTGCTGCGATTTAAATGATCTCCGATTTAGTTGCGTTCACACAAATAGCAAACAATCTTGGAATAAAATAAAAATTACTACACGCGAATGTAGTTATCAACGGTGTTGCTAACTTATTTAATTTTTAATATATTTTATATAGATTGTTTCAGGCGTAATATATATAAACATATTTTATTATCAACGATTTTAACCTTATTTGGATCACACACATTTCAACTACCACACGACCCACAAAATTGCCACCTGCCATAGACAAAAGCTAAAGTTTCTTGACATTAAAAAATGTCATCGAAAACAGACAAGTTCTAGGAATGTTGTTTGTCTATTCCTTCTTCCTTTTCGTGCGGCCGTGTCACCGCGTGCTCAGCCGCATTTCGTGAAACAATATCAAAATGGCTATCAGACCTGTGTACAGGCCGAAAATCGTCAAAAAGAGGACGAAAAGGTTCATCAGACATCAATCTGATAGATATGACAAACTTAAACGCAACTGGCGTAAACCTAGAGGTATGGAAAGTGTTTGCTTGAATAGTTTTTTAAATAACCTATAGGACTTAACTATTAATCCGTATTTAAGCGTTGTTTTCATGTTAATCTTCAATATACATTCAAACTATAGTTAGCTATTACAATTAAATTTATTATAACCTATATCAATATGATCATAATGTGTCAACACTACCACAAGGAATTTGGATTTAGATTACTATAAAATTAATATGACAAAGCTGTACGGTGTAATACCTTAACATTTTCCATTATTGAATAGAAACAAAAAAAGTTTCATTATGTGTCATATAAACAATTCATGGGAGGACTAGCTCATCGCACCTAAAGATTCAGGATTGTAAATGAGAAGTGTAGCATGGTTGCCATCACCCCCTATCCCCCGCGGACATCACCTATACATTATATATATAATGTAGGTTAAGTTTAATTATGTGCTTTTTTTTATTCTAGTGCTAAGATATTTTATAACCACAAAAAAAATGAAGATCACTATCATATTTTATTCAACCATTTTATGTTTTTAAGTATGATTTTTTGTTTCTGAATTCTGTAGAAAAATTAAACTGCCTTGTTTAAAAATATTTGGTGAAATGTTCGCGGAGTTATTCATAAGGTAGGTCGCAAGGGCACTCTGTGTTATGCATTTTCAATATGTTAGTCACAATTTGTTACCTTGCAATACTAAACTCTCTTATACCCTATTCTGAATAACTAAACAGGTTATTTAGTCATAATAAGAGATACATTTTTTATTTATTATACAGAAATATTCCAATTCAGTTTACTAACTACTCGTATTCATAGTGAGCTCATGTTATTTGTCGAACCAATTGGATTTGATTGTGAATCCACCACTGATGCTCGTAGAGGGTGACAAGACTGCTATTTGTACTGAAATTGTTTTTGTCTTTTTTTTTTATTACATTCAATCATTCATGAAGCTGGATAGCGCTACAAGTAAGCCTAAATGGCTTGATATTGATACTAATACAGTTTAACTATCGATAATTTTACACTCGTTAATTGAAATCGCTCGATAAATTGTATAAATGTTAATTGGTCCAACCAACCTGCGATAATTTGAAGTCCAGACTTCTATACTCCATAATTTGAAGCGTTTATCGTACACATACCTGTCAATTGTTTACATAAATGAGATATGATTACCTAAGTTCGCATTCCAGTCCAATTTGATTTGTGCTATTAAAATGAATCCAAGAAAGAACAAATGTCTTTCCATGATTGAAAAAAAGCATGTGGTTCAAGCTGTGGCAAATGGACAATTAAAAAAGGTTCTCAAACATTCAATGTTTTAAAGGAATAGCTGCCCTCAGCTTATAGATCAAACATAAAAGTGTGGATGACAACAGTTATTTAATGAATGGCTCATCTTAGTGTACAGTCATATAAAAAAGGCAAAATCCTCTGTCTTAAGTTGAGTCCCTTTCTCCCCCTCGTGGTTATTTAAACACTTGTTACTTTGAACGCTTGACAATTTGAAATTTATCTCTGGTCCCTTGAATTTCAAATTATCAAGAGTCGACTGTAATTAGTATCATTGTAACCTCCTCAGATTTTCTCGGAATAAAGATATCAAAAGTTGAATAAAGTTAGAAAGACTCCGACATTTGTCTATACCAAGAAATGGCTATAACACACTGAGCTGATTTGTTCAATGTCGCTCTTAGCAGGAGACCCTTATGTCATCTATCTGTCAACAGGGTTTTATAGGCCTCTGTGTTGGTGATGAACTATATCATTAATAAATGTATTTGTAATATTTAAGGTATCGACAACAGAGTGCGAAGGCGTTTCAAGGGCCAGTACTTGATGCCCACCATTGGTTATGGATCAAATAAGAAGACACGTCATATGCTCCCCAATGGCTTCCGTAAGGTAAATATAAAAGACCTAAGTGTGTCCAGAATGGTAGTAAATACTACACTGGAGCGAGTACCCTAAGCTGCGGTAATAGGATTATACCAAATTTGGCTTCGAGGGGAGAGTATGACGAGTAGAGGTGGGTGTCGATGTGCATCAGAGAGGGGGCTCCTTAAACCTACTTCCGTATCACAAGTCTTGGACTCTACTCGTATTTACTCTGCCACACAATGAACTTGGGTCTCGCAAGACATGTCAAGGAGTTCGTCTCTCTTTAAAATCATTATAAAAAAATAAAATTCAGTATTAAATGTTCATCTTTTTTTTTGGGTTCAAAAGATCTCTCAGTCATTTGTTTGGGCTTCAGTGACTAATAATATGGTCATAAGTCAGTTCTTACCTTTTATAGTGTAGATGACATTTGGTAATTTTTTTTTTTATGCAAGGACCACTCTGTAGGAATATATAATATATTATGTACAATTTGTTACCTTGCAACATTAGTGCTGCCATTAGTCTGCCGAACTGTAACACATATAAGATTGGTTATAATGGCAGATACAAATTTTCTTTTACTTTTAAAAAAAAAATATGTTACAGATACATAGATATTAAAATAAAATTTTCAAAATATTTTTTCTGTAATAAAAACAAGGAAATATTTTTCCCACAATTTTTTCAAGTTATCCAATTAAAAAAAAAATTTTCCTTGAAATTCTTGAATTTCTTTAATAAAACATATTTTTTTTAAATATTAATTGATAACCTTGTTGCGGTATTATTGTTTTTCCTTTAATGACTATGGCAAATTTCCCACAATTTTTTCAAAAATTACCCCATTTTGAAAAAAAAAACCAATTAATAATTTTATTAGTTAACAAATAAAAATTACCTTTTCATAAAGTATAATTTTTTTTTTAAAATATTAATTGATAAACTATTATCTGTGGTGGTATCATGCATTATGATGTCTATGGTCTTTTTAAACCACAGTCTGAACAGATGGTGCAATTTGTTCCAGGTCCTCGTCCACAATGTGCGTGAGCTGGAAATCCTCATGATGCAAAACAGGAAGTACTGCGCAGAGATCGCCCACGGGGTCTCCTCCAAGAAGCGGAAGAGCATAGTGGAGCGCGCGCAGCAGCTCAGCATCCGAGTGACCAACGCCGCTGCACGCCTCCGCAGTCAGGAGAACGAATAAGTTTAATATTAAAGTTATAAAATCTATAGATCGTTTTTTTTTTTTTTTTACAGCAATTTTTGTATCGGTTACTGTTTGTTATGATATTGGCAATATTGATTTGAGTAACATTTTACGCAATACATGACTAAGAGCCTCCTCTAAGTCTTAAGGATTTAAGTCGGTGATAAGGTTTTGAATTCCCGGGCACCGGAAAAAATATCTCTAATTCCTGGAATCGGGAAATTTTGTTGATTTTTTTTATATAAGGATGCTTTTAAGTAAAGTACAATAAATAATTAAATAGGGTCATTTTTTTTTCTTCCTTATGGCTGTTGATACTATTTCCCGAAAACGAACCCCTAGTCTGAGTGATGGCCCCTTAATAAATTTAGTTAATTTTTTTGATGTTATCCAAAGATGTCGATGACGATTAAACATCGATATTATAAGAATAAAATATCGAAACGTCAATTATTCTTTAGGGCGCCATCTATAATAGTGTGCATTGAATATACTAAGTTCAACTATTTTCCACTAGATCACACATCAACGAATCGTTACCTATTTTTCAAGGGATAAACAGGGCCGGATTAACCCTATCGGGGCCCCTTTTCTTGCTTTAAAATATTCTATTACAAAAGTCGATCAGATTGACTCCTGCTTTTTGCTTTCATTGAATTAAATGATCTTATTTTCTCTAGTTTTTGACTCCCTTCTCCCCTATCATAAGAATAAGCCGACCGACCTCCCCCCTGTTTAATATTTATTACGTTAGAATCGAAAGGAAAAATGAATGTTGCCCGCGCTTTTTCAAAGTATCGAATAAGACATTGTCGAACCCCCCACCTAAATCGTCTTACGTAATTAATGAATAGATTACACATAAATAAGTTATGATTTAGGTCTCAAGATGGAGTAGGAAACAGAAATGAGGCGCGACGCGTCTATAATGAGTGCGTTGCTATCAGCATTGCAGTCCTTGATGGACAAGCTAGAATAAACCATATAGTACCAACTTCATTTAGTTTTAGAAAAATTCCCCCCCTCCCTCTCCATCTAGTGGACTCTGGGCTCTTGCTCAGGGCCCGCTGGAACGGCAGCATTTTTTCTTCTCTCCCCCTCACCACTATCTTCGAAAAATTCATCTTTTTTGAGATTCTCGAGCATAATTGCCTAGCGATTATATTTCCTTTCCAAAATCCCGTGACGCGTTCCCGTCTCGCCGTATGTAATCCAGATCTCAATAATGTAATTGTAACCCGTGAGAGGTCGGGTTAGAATACTATACCCCTCTGCCGCTGGGAGAGCATCTCGTAAGAGACGAGTAACCCAGCACCCCCTTTGTGTTTCGAGCCGCATGTGGGCCAGACTTACCCCCTCCCTCTCCCATCCCATTAATGCTGCGGATCTAGTGGAGTCTGCTCAGGGTCCGCTGAATCCGCATCATTTTTTTTCTTCACTCCCCCTCTATGGTCCGCATCGACTAGGTTCCCGTAGGACCCTAGTCGGTGCGGGGCCCCTAGGCAGTTGCCTAATCCGGCCCTGGGGACAACAAAATACTGGGAATGTTAATTTTTTTCTTTAACTTGTATTTTCAATAACAATAAACACATTTCATTAATATAATAAATGTTTTATTTGTAAACATCGATGATTTTCAATCAATATTTGTCGTATATAGATACTTTTTATTCGGAGTTAGTGCTTGCGTTATCGATAAAAAATAGACGGACATCTATCATGTTAGTGATGTTCCTTTCATATCTATTATTTTTATTATTTATTTTAAATTAAAAAGAGACATTTATTTAAATTAAGAAAATTATTAACTTCTAAATTTAAATGTGTTGAACTAAAATTCAGTGTTACCAATTGATGTATTTAAAACTACCCACATTTTCAAAAAGATATACTCGTACCGTAAAAGTGTGTCAGTTTCCCTGGTGATGTCGCGCAGTGTACATGGAAGTTAGTGTTATGGTGTCGTGGTTAAGGGCAATCCGAGTGGTGAAGGTGAGAGTTAATATATTATGAAAGAGCTCTTTAAACCTGCTTCTGGGTCTCAAACCCCAGGCACTACTCGGCTCAGGGAAAGCAATTCTTAAGGAACGTAGGTAATACTTAAGAATACAAACTAAGCGATTTAATATACTACTCACGCCATCTGGTCTGTTTGTCTATTTCGCTTTCACGCTCATACCACTGACCCGATTTAGATAAAATTTTGTACAAAGATAGATTAGAGTTTGGGGAAGCTACACCATCAAATAGTCATATATAAAAAATGTTGGTGTAAAAATTAAAATTGAAAAACGTCTAATTACGACGCCCTAAGCTTTATCGATATAAAATGCTTTGAACATTTTACACACATATGTGTTGCCAATGTTCGGGTATTTACCCGATTTGTGGGTAATTTCAGTAAATTTTTTTATTTGCCATCACCACTACCGACTTTAGGGATATAGATAATTTTTGGTCCTAAACTTTCAGTTATTATATTGGCAACACTGGAGTCAAGGTCATCATTACGGCAGATACTAAGCATAAGTATATGGTACTTAGGGACTACTTAGGGAAGCGGGGGCAGGTAATAAATAATGTTCAAATAAATCCTGAATGGTAAATCGATGGCGTGATAGTGGTCGCGTGCTCGCATGTAATAACTTGATTTGCCCAACTACTGTCACAGCTGGGGACGGTTTTATGCAACACCTTTAATTTACTATAAATCAGATTCCCTCTGGGAGCGTAGGTTCGAATCCTACCGGCTGCGTCGTTTTAGTCAATTTTTTGTTTACTTGCAATATTTGTATGTATGTATGTTAAATAAAGCGGCTCGTGCAGACTCGGGTATTCTCCATCTTTCTCTTCAGCTCGGAATCCTGGACAATAGGAGAAGAAGAAGATAGACGCCTTTGAGATGTGGTGCTGGCGAAGGTTTCTGCGCATACCGTGGACGGCCAAGAGAATCAATGTTTCAATTCTGCGACAGCTAAACATAAAAACGAGACTGTCAAGTATTTGCTACCAGCGTGTCTTTCGCTATTTTGGGCACATAGTGCGAAGGCAGCCCGACAGCCTGGACAAGCTTACTTGGAAAAGTGGAGGAGAAAAGACCACGAGGCCGCTCCTCCACACGGTGGTCTGACCAAGTTACCAATCTCACGGGCCTCCAAGTGACCACAGCCCTGAAGAAAGCCGAGGACAGGACGGACTGGAGAAAGCTCAAGACCCAGTCCCTGGACCAAAGTGGACACGACCTTCAGCAATAAAGCAAACGACCGAGAAGGAAATGTTGAAAAATTTAAAATCCAATATGGCTAACTACCCAAGATGGCGGGCTATTTTTTATGCATACCCATGATATTGATATAAAATAAAATTTTGATGAAAAGAATACCTACGAAAAATGAAATGAATTTACTCTAAATCCAATATGGTGGACCATCCAAGATGGCGTGGTCTACTTACTGTAATATCGATGTAGGAACTGAAACTGTCTTAAAATATCGTCAGCCATCTTAGGTCGTCACACATATTGGAATTAGAATTTTATCTCAATTGATAACTGTTTTAAAATTCAGTTGCAAGACTTAATTCGAACATACATACGAACATTGCAAGTTTATTAAAAGACAAAAAAATATAAAAATGACGCAGCCGGTAGGATTCGAACCTACGCTCCCAGAGGGAATCTGATTTCGAGTCAGACGCCTTAACCACTCGGCCACGACTGCTGTGTCATAGGCTTCCAAAGATCGGAACTCACCCTAGTTCTTTTCATCCCCTTTCAAAGAAATAGATTTTATACAGAAAGCCGTGAATGGGGATTGCGACCCAAGGGGGTGCAATTCTGATGTTCTTACCAAAGTAAACACACTAAACTACATTACTCTTCAATGCATACAGTGCTTAGTAGAAAGAGAGAAAATATATTGTAATAGTTAATATTACATAACATGATCCAAATATGGCAGATCATTGGCAAACGCTAGGGTTATGATATTTTTTACGATGCACGCGCCCGTACCAAGTACGGCTCGTTAGACTCCTATACAGGGTGTTCACAAATTACCAAAAAATAATTCCAATTAATGTACATGCTATTAACTGCGCAGTAACGTAACGACAATATTAACATGTAATCTAGATGGAAGCCGAGTAGTGCCTGGGGCTTAACACCCAGGAGCAGTTTTAAAGACCTCTTCTACTTCTCAATAACGGAGGCCTAGCACCACCCCACCAAACAACACCACACAAATAGTCTCGCTATTTAATCGATACTTATTAATTCAGTCACTCATTTGAGTGTACAGACAAATACGCACCAAGTCAGTTATACAAGAGCCACAGGCGAGAATGGACGTGCTGGTTATTTGTACAATTCGATAAGTGTATGATCAAATGACATGTGTTAATTGTGTGTCTACAAGAACACGAGCTATCTGTCCAACATTCAGTGCAAGCTAAAGGGGTAAATGAACCAATAGAAACCCCTACCCTTGCTCCTATACTCCTCCACTGAATAATACTGAGCTAAACCGCGAAGTGACACTTAAAGACAATACTAATATGCAATCTGGACGGACTTTGACGAATGGCCAAAATCTATCGGAGTAGTGATATAAAACAAAAGAAACTACCCGCAAATACAAAGTTAACAAACAAATTTTCGATTTTATCATCATCCCGCAGAATCCATGACTTTTCCGGGATAAAAGGTAACTTATTCGTTTAGCCGTTTTAGTGTAAATGAGTGACAAACATCTAAAGATAAAAACTTTCACATTTATAACATTAGTAGGATTTAAATAAATATGATCAGCCTGTATAATCCGCAATAACCATCGCCTGTCTCGATATACGAAAATCCATGCAAAATGCCACTGAAGGAATAACTTGCTTCGCGAACACAACGTAAGTACTTATACATTTTTAATTTTATTAAAAAAGAGACAAAAATGAATCTACCTACATTTCCAGGTCAATGTTTATACGATGTCATTGAAAATACTGAGCTCAGCATCACAGAAACCAAGAAACATGCACAGCGTCAGATTCTCCAGCGATGATATGCCCAAATTTAAATCTTTCGTAAGTAATTTTAAAAAATTATCCCATCTCTAAAGATTCTTACATCTACAGTTGCTCATCTCTAAAGATTCTTACATCTACAGTTGCTCATCTCTAAAGATTCTTACATCTACAGTTGCTCATCTCTAAAGATTCTTACATCTACAGTTGCTCATCTCTAAAGATTCCCACACCTACAGTTGCTCATCTCTAAAGATTCCCACATCTACAGTTGCTTATCTCTAAAGATTCCCACATCTACAGTTGCTCATCTCTAAAGATTCCTACATCTACAGTTGCTTATCTCTAAAGATTCCCACATCTACAGTTGCTCATCTCTAAAGATTCCCACATCTACAGTTGCTCATCTCTAGAGATTCTCACATCTGCTGTTGCTCATCTCTAAAGATTCCCACATCTACAGTTGCTCATCTCTAAAGATTCTCACATCTACAGTTGCTCATCTCTAAAGATTCTCACATCTACAGTTTCTCGTCTCTAAAGATTCCCACATCTACAGTTGCTCATCTCTAAAGATTCCCACATCTACAGTTGCTCATCTCTAAAGATTCCCACATCTACAGTTGCTCATCTCTAAAGATTCTCACATCTACAGTTGCTCATCTCTAAAGATTCTCACATCTACAGTTGCTCATCTCTAAAGATTCTCACATCTACAGTTTCTCGTCTCTAAAGATTCTCACTTCTACAGTTTCTCGTCGCTCAAGATTCTCACATCTACAGTTTTTCGTCTCTAAAGATTCTCACATCTACAGTTGCTCATCTCTAAAGATTCTCACATCTACAGTTGCTCATCTCTAAAGATTCTCACATCTACAATTGCTCATCTCTAAAGATTCTCACATCTACAGTTTCTCATCTTTAAAGATTCTCACATCTACAGTTTCTCGTCTCTCAAGATTCTCACATCTACAGTTTCTCATCTTTAAAGATTCTCACATCTACAGTTTCTCGTCTCTCAAGATTCTCACATCTACAGTTTCTCGTCTCTCAAGATTCTCACATCTACAGTTTCTCATCTTTAAAGATTCTCACATCTACAGTTGCTCATCTCTAAAGATTCCCACATCTACAGTTGCTCATCTCTAAAGATTCTCACATCTACAGTTTCTCATCTTTAAAGATTCTTACATCTACAGTTGCTCATCTCTAAAGATTCTCACATCTACAGTTTCTCATCTTTAAAGATTCCCACATCTACAGTTTCTCATCTTTAAAGATTCTCGCATCTATAGTCTATTATCTCTCATCTCTAATATATAATTTCTAATTTCAGGATTCTCCAGAAGCAAACGGTCCATATGCTCCACAATCACTCTTGAGCGTGGATTCTGGAGCACCGAGTCCAGATTGCGCTTTCCAACCAGCAGCGCAACGATACAGACTAAATGAACAACGTAAGAACTCGTAAATAAATATATGGGGATAGATGTAATTGTCTATATGTGGTTTAAAGCTCAATAACCGATCCTTACCTTTCATTCTGTCACGCATTCATTCGGTCATTCATTCATCCATCTAATAGATTATATATTGATGGTTAAAAAAAATCATTGTAATTTTGTGACTACCTTCAATTTTAACAGGAATCAAACTCCTTAATGCAATCAATCAAATAGTCCAACAAAGAGCTGATCTAGAAGCAAATAGAACAACACTCTCTGGCATGCTAGAAGAACTTAGACGAAAACTAAAGAGACGCATCGAAGAATGCCATTTTGACAAAAAGGAGAAAATGAAGGTATTTAAAAAAATCGTTTGTTACCACTTCACGTCCACAGACTCGAATACAAAAATTTAACACTACTTTATAAACAACTCAAGTTGTTGCGACCCGAAGATGTTTGTCGTCCATATCAGTTGTACTTTGACCATAACACATATAATTAGAGAAGGTTGTTTTGTTATAAGTTTGTTGTAACTTGCCACCAGATGGCGCTTCAGCTTATGTTACTAATAGCAACTTTTTGTGGTTCTGTATATCATTTTAGCGAGGGCTGATACTTCAATGTGTTGTGTGTTTATTATTAGGCTTTAAAACAAGCAAATCAACGTTTAGAAAGAGAAAAATTCAGTATCGTGACAGAGATAGAGCATCTGAAACGACATTTGGAGAAAGAGGAGGCTCATCATTTGCAGCACGCGAGGACTGCTGTAGTACAGGTATATATTATACATGTATACATATAAACCTTCCTCTTGAATCACTCTATCTATTGGTGAAAACCGCATTAGAATCTGTTGCGTAGTTTACGAGCTAGAAGCGACTGTTTTATTCAAGGTCACGTGATTAAAATCCTGTTGAAAATTTTTTTTTTAATTTTTTATTAACATTAACTGGAAATCTTGTTCCACATTTTGTTTAGAAATAAATCCCTCCTTTATCCTATCCTCTACCAATTTTTTTTGTTTATTATTAATTTTGTTTATTAATTAACTCCCTGTATAGTCTAAAAATTATGACCTATATACATTCATCTTCATCTTTCAATTAAACTAGAGATGTATGACATTCTCTCTTCGCATTGATCTCAATCGAATTAGAATCGATTCTCAAATAAAACGAGTTTTAAAATATCGATGCTGGATTAATTGAATCTTAATTTTTAATATAATTTTTTATTTAAATTTACCTATTGATTTATTTTGTTGCCGTTTTACATATTTCTTGTTATTTCTTATAGCCGAAATTAATATATAATCTTTGGATTATGGATTAAAAACATATTCCAAATACAAATTTGTATATATAAAATTCAAATTTAGAATCTATTTTACCCGTGAGGGGATGGGTTGGAATACAATATCTATCTGGCGCTAGGAGAGCATCTTGTAAGAGGCGAGTTATTCTGCACACATTGGTGTCCCTGTCCCCGACTCGCTTGCGACCACCATTATGCTAATCTACCCTCTCCCATCCCATTAATGCTGCAGTTCCAGAAAACCCTGGGTTTTCTTCTCTTCGCTGCCCCTCCTCGATTATTCTCGAGACGGCAACGCATTCATAGCTCCATGGGCGACGGTGGCCACTTTCCATGAGGTGAACCGTCTGCTCGTTGGTCCCTTATCTATCATAAAAAAATTCAAAAAAATTATATTTTCAATTTGTAATCCAAAGATTTTGGTTATTAATTTCAGCCGTTTGTCTTTCAAAAAGAATGAGAGATCGATTTAGACCTAAATATATTGCAAGTTATGAAAGCAACATTAATTTGAGTACCATTCTACTTTTAATAATAACTGATGCGTTGCTTCGCTGCAGTAGAATGAGAAACTAAAAGTTGTTTCAGGCAATACAAGGAGTTACGAAGGGAACATCCGATCACCTGTTCACGCCGTGCTCTGTGGCGGAGTTGCCAAACATCGTCAGTCGAAATGTTGCCAGGAATGCGCCATCACGAATTGTAAGAAATACTTATATATTTACTGAAGTAATGTTATAAAGAAAAAAGTTACCGCATATCGAATATCGATATTTATTTAATTATATTCGATACAACATATCAATATTTACTATATTTTTTACTCTAAAAATGATATATTATATTTATTTTTAAAAAGAGGGGTAAATAAGGATGATTGTCGAAAATGTTCAATAACGTTAGTTATTCTAATACTTGTAACCACGCCCACACATTACCAACACTTATTTAGTATCAAATAGTTGCGACCAGGCGACGTCCATCGTCCACGACAGGTGAACTAATGAGTAAAGTAAAAAGTTCCCTCCCCTCAGTATATATGTAGGAGAAGAGTCAACGATGTTCGAATAATCGAATCGTCATCGCCATCTATGGCGCTGGAGTAGGGTAGTAGCCACTTCCGTCATTTTTACAGTCTCGACTCTTTATACGCCATCGACAGTCTGACTGAAGTCTCTAGATAGTGTCAGTGATGCAAATGCAGTAGTGTGCAAGCGCTGGGAGTGCTGTTCGATTAAGGTCACGCGAGTACCTTACAATTTAGTTGCCACATCTTTTAAACGATTAAACAGAGAGCCAAAGTGGAGGCTCGTGTCTCGTTCGAATAAAGGACGTCCTTAAGCCTACTCCTTGGTCACAAGTCCAAGGCACTGCTTAGGTTTCTCTCGTAATTCTTAGAGAACATATTTGATTATTTAGCGGTTCAGTAGAAGTTAATAGTCCATTTAATATTATCACCTCTTCTAGTGTTTTTCCAATATTTCTATCTCCTCCTTCCTTCTCATCATTAAAATCCCCGAGATATATGTCTTGTTGCTGAACATACAGTTTATTGATATTGTGTCACAGGCAGATAGCAAGCTGGCGGCCGCGCGGTTGATGCGCGACATCGCTGAGCTGAGGCAACGTGTGGCGCAGGTTGAAGCACGACTTGCTAACGAACTTAAGGTATTAATATCATCCATATCTGTATTCAGTCTTACCAAAGATAATTGTGCACATCACTAAGTTGACTTAATGTTTTTTTTATCTAAATTTATATTCCCTAATTTCATTGAGAAATAAATAAAATGATAAGGTTATAGTCATAGAATGTGATATGAAAAATAATCCAACAGTGTATTTCCAGCGTAAACGGCAGGCTGAGATCGACATTGTGCGACTGAGGAAGGAGCTGTCATCCACCAAGAGCTGTGTCGCATCACTACGGATGCCCGCGCCGAGGAAACCGTGCGCTAAATTTGCTTAAAATTAAAAAATGTCTTTTTTTCACGTAAAGATTTAGAGTTTAAATCGATTATGAATCGATTCACAAAAAAATCGAGACCTTAGAAATAGATTCCTCGAAAATCGATCTTTTGGTAGAGATCATCATCGCCAACGGAGTCTTAGATCGAGATAAAGTGAGATTGTTTTTTGCACCCTCTGAGGTGAAGAGCAAAAAAATTCATTGTCCAAAAATTTCATAAAACTGGCAGGCGCTCATTCGAGTATCAAAAAAATAAAAATCGAATGTCAATTTTCTAGGGTGAAATATCGTTTTTTTTGCTTTGAAAAATCGATTCTTCGATCTTGGATCGCCATCCCTAATTTACATTCAGAGCAATATATTCAAATTTCAATGTATAAATACAGTGAAAAATATGATGATTAATGAAATAAGTATAAAAAGCTATTTATATTAGAAAAAAATAGATAAATAAAAAATTATTATATATAGTATTATTAATCTATGTAATAGAGTAGAACCCCGATTATCCGAATGTTCGATTATATCCACAACATATTAATATTACAATATTGTGTGATTTGAATATGATTTCAATTGATTCGGTTAATCTGGATTTAGATCAAAATTTAAAATATATAATTTAAAATATTTAAGAAATAATTTATTTATAAGTTTCATTGTACTCATTTAACAGCTATTAAGTTTATTATTAAAATATATTAAATTATTTATTTTATATTTTCTGCTCACCTTAAGTCCCATTACATTGTCACAATTCACAACTACAACAAACAACAACACACTGATTTAAATAAAAAAGTATTAAAAAATAAATAAATTTAATAAAAAAATAAAAAACAAAACGTATAAACAGTAAAATTGTAAAAACATTTAAAAAATCTCGAAATAAATTATCCATCTTCGATTTTAGCGCCAAACAATGTTCACTACAGATAATAAATTTTAATGTCATAGAGAAGAAGTCCTTTGCTTTGAACGTCCACCCAGTAGCATTAGACATAGATGGCGCTGTTGTACTCAAAGGTATTTTCCTTATATAAACTTCAATATTAAATTTAATCAAATAAATAAAAATTATTTTTCATGTGTCAAGTAATGTGTTTCAAACTTTCGTTTACCCTTAATAACTTTGAGACACACGTCACATTGGTAAATCGGTTCTCCCGTGTGCATGCGCATATGTCTGTCTAATAAGTCTTTTGTGTGCAAGTTTTTATTGCAAACATCGCATTCGAAATTTGTGATTTTAACATTTTTGTGCACACTCTCCACGTGCTGATTTAAATGTTGAGCGATGGAATACTTTTTGCTGCACTGACTGCATTGATACTTTGGTTTTAGAAAACTTTCCTGTTTTGATATTTCAGAAGGCTTTTTTGGCAAGCTACAGAGCCTGAAATAAAAAATATAATTTTTATTAATTATATTTTACAACCAATACAATAACACTCAAAATACTACAATAATTTGCAGTCTAGACGGAAGATGTGCAATGACAGATAGGGTCAGAGGCCTGTGTTGCCAATTAATATTTAAAACTTACCTTTAAATAATAATAATTTATTTAATTATACACAATTTAACAAAGGGAGAACCGAGAACTTTTCAACAGAATGGTAAATATTTATTTTAAGGAATTGATTTAAATTTAGCTAATTGTGAAATAGAAGCTATAACACTTACCTGCTCTTCCTCCTTAAATCAGCTTTAGCATGCATCTCCATGTGATTTCTCATCGCATTAGCAGTTATTAATACATCACATTTCCTGCACCTACTTGTCCGAGACTCACTATTCTTTTTACATCTCGAACACACGAAGCTTTTCCACCCCTCGAACGGTACAATCATCGGATATTTATGTTTACATACAGCACAAGCTATATTCATCCTCTTCAATTGAGAGTTAGAGCTAAAAGGTTGTTTGCGCTCATTTATTCTTTGTCTTTTATTAACATTAATCACTGTTGTGTGGGTAGCTTTTTTTAAAAGTTCGTGTGTTGATTTCCGTATCCTCCTTTTTTTCTTTAACAAGCCCTCACCAACTCCCAATTGTGATTGATTAGTTGAAACTAAGTCCAAAAATATTTTAATTATTAGCCTTACTAATATAAATTCGAAAGTAATTCTCTCTGTCTGTCGCGCTTTTATTCCAAAACTACTAAACCAAATAGACTAGAGTCTAAGATAGAACATAGGCTACTTTTTAATGCCAAAAAAGGGTTGTAAGGGGCGAAAAGGGGGATGAAAATTTATATGGATTATATAGTATAGTAATTTTTAGAGCTACAAGCTTAAAATTTATTTCTAGTCTGTTGATTCGATATAAATGTCAATAATAATAGGGAATAGGGAATGAAAGTATGTATAAAAATATGTAAGATTAGTGAGTCAGAAATATGTCAACCTAACTTACATTCACTGGGTGCTCCAGCAAAGGCTGCTTGTACAAGAGCACGGAATCGTTGTGTATTCCGCAATTGACGAACACATCGATCACATATCATGCTATCAGCTGGAATAACCTTTGGAAAAACAAAATTAATAATTAGGGACGCGCCGTCCATAGGTGAAAGGACGTGCGGTGTACGACGGCGCCAGGAAGCTTTCAGAACGCACGACGGCGCAGAAGATTCCTCGCGCATGGCTGCGCTTAATAGTCTACGCCTGTTGAGATAGTATTGTCTTACCCGAATACCAAAACAATCGAACAGTAGCTGATCATATCGCTCTTCAACTCCTTCCCACACGTAGGTATCAGAAAAATGGTATAGATTAGAATCACCTCCACACAACCGACAACAACGTATACAGACACCAGCATCGCCGGATGCATGCGCTGCAGTTAATGGGAGCGAATCCTATAATTTAAAACTTCTGTTGATATTTCTTCCATTCAGAGTAATTAGTATCAATTATAACTATAGCTTACTTTACTAAAAATCTTTTGCAATCTTTCTTTAGTCCACAATAGATCCATTGAAAAGTATTCAAAATTATAATAAATTCTAAATTCGTGGTATCCAGTAAACTTTATTAATTTTGTTTAAATAGTAATTAATACTTATTGCATAGGAAATAATTAATTAAATGACAATAAGCGTGACACCTAGTATATTTCAGAGGGTATTGACGTCATAAAAAAAGTTAAAAAAATATATACAAAATACAACGTAAAAGATTTAATTTAAAAAATAAATTATTGTCTATGAGATACCCATAATGACGTCAGTGAAAGTCTTGCCAAATAAACGATGATTCACAATTTATGGGTTTCGAATAAAATATTGTTATAATTAATTTCAATCCACTGAATAAAATCATTTAAAAATGTAGTATGTAGATACGAAATTAGGCTGCGTCTTGATGTCAACCGGATAAATAAATTTAATTTATTTTAATTCCCGCCCCCCAATTTTTTTTTGCTTGAGACTCATATTTTAGGAATAAGGAGTCTCTCCTCCTACTCCTCCTGTTGGGTGGAATAATCTAAACAACCTTTTTTTATTTTTATTATCAAATATTTAATCTAATCAATAATAAAAATATAACTATTAAATTTTTCATATTTGGCCATACTTTTTTTTGAATATCAATTTCTAATATCCCGAAATCGGGGAGAAATCCTGCAAATCAGCAACACCATTAAATATTTGGTTATTGTAAACTTGATATACGGATAAATTGCGATGAAATTAATAGATTAAAGAAAAAGTTACTGTATTTAATATTAACACCCTAATATCGGGTAAAACAAAATTATCTAAAACAAAATATCTAAGTGGAAAACCCTGAATTTACTTATGGTAACACCATACTAATTAAAAAAAAAAAGTTAAGTGTCAAATAATTGTTTTCAATTTTTGTACCTAAAATAAGCTTATTTTATAGCTTAGAATTAGATAAACAAATAAATAAAAACTAGTTAAAACATTAAAAATTATATATTTATATTTAAAATATTTACAATTATGTATTACTATTGACAATTGTTAGAACAACAAAGTTTAAATATCGAACACTGCAAAGATGGGGAAAGCAGAAAAAGGTACACCAAAATACATAGCCAACAAAATAAAGGCGAAAGGGTTGCAGAAGCTTCGATGGTACTGCCAGATGTGTCAGAAACAGTGTCGCGATGAGAACGGGTTCAAATGCCACACTATGTCGGAGTCCCACCAGCGCCAGCTGCTGCTGTTCGCTGACAACGCATCCAAGTATATCGACGAGTTTTCGAAGGAGTTTGCTGACGGGTACGTCGAGTTGCTGAAGCGGCAGTATGGGACTAAGAGGGTTAATGCTAATAAGGCGTATCAGGATTACATCTCAAATAGGTAAGTATCATCATAACCCACTACTCATCACTGATGTAGAATCTACAAACCCTTTTTTGTTTTGTCACGTTTAGTAAAGTCTCCCGCAGTTTGCAAAACATTGATTTGGATAAACAATTAATTGATTATCTTCAAGATGAGAAACTTTATCCATCTGATTTAATCTTTAATATATCAACAATTGCACAAACCACTCTCAAACTTGTGTAAACTATAGTTTTGCAGTCCCTTTGTTCACACACTCACTTGTAACTTTGGAAACTTGTTTCTACAGTTAACAGTGTAGGTAAGACGAGAGTGGTGTGATAAATAGATAATAAATGAATGATAAACAATGTTAATTAAATATATCATCAGCAGTTGCATAAACTACTGACTCACAAGTATGTGGTCAAAGACCACACACACTCAAGTAACAAAGGTGAGATGTTTAGTATGTGTGAGAGGGCAGTGCCGGCGTTAGCCATGCAGGTGGTTACTTACCATATACCTTTTCATCACAAATTGACGACCAAGGTCTACCCTGATGCTGCTACTGTGAACTCATCTCAAGTCACAAAGGTCTCCTCAAGCTCTAACAAGTTTTCTCTTTCTCTAGCTAATCTTGTCCTGATCCAGAGACAGCAGTTGTTATAATTCCATCAGACCACCTCTTCATTGATCTTCCTTCATTCTATCACTCCTTGTCCATTTTTCTGTCTAATCCCGTAAAATATTATATTGTAAATATTTCAGAGATCATCTGCACATGAATGCAACACAATGGGAGACGCTCACCGACTTTGTAAAGTGGCTTGGACGGGAAGGCAAGTGTGTGGTAGACGAGACGGAGAAGGGATGGTTTGTGGCGTATATAGACAGGGATCCTGCAACTATCGCCGCTCAGGAGGCTAAGGCTAGGAAGGAGAAGTTGGATAAAGATGATCAGGTAAAGTAATGATATAAAGTAATGTAGACATATTTGATAATTTTATGAGGAAGTCCTACTAACTTACCCCCTTAAGGGATGATTTTCAAAAAAATATTTTGCACTTGTTTCATGACTTTCAATGAAGTACCTTCATACTGAATTTCATTTGAATTACTTCAACAACGGCAAAGTTTCATACTAACTTTGCACCCCCGTTTTACCTCCTTAGGGAGTGAATTTTTAAACATCCTTTCTTAGCGCTCTCCTACGTTATAAAAGGAACCCCTGTGCAAAATTTCAAGTTTCTAACCCTTATAGTTCAGGCCCTGCATTGATATGTCAGTCATTAAGTCAGCTTCTTCTTCTATATAAATAGTTCAGTGTTGCCACAATACCAATGCGGGTAAGTACCCTATTTTCGGGTAAATTTTAACAGTAAAATTTTCTTTCTATTTTAGGAAAGAATGCTAGAATTTATAAAGAAACAAGTGGAGAAAGGAAAGAAAGAGTCGACAAAAGACGAACCGACCTACACAGAGTTTAAGAGAGAGAGTAGCCAAGAGAGACTTACGTTAAATCTGAATCTAAAGAGGAAAACAGAAGGTAAGACTAACCACTTGATATACTGCCCGATAGCTATCTGTAGGTTTGAGCAAAAGTAGTGGTCAAAATACTAATTAATTGTGAGAAAATTGGTTCCCAAACTTTTTGAAAAAACACTTTGATCTTGTTTGCTTGTAGATAAAGACCTCCTTTTCTCATATTGTGAAATATGAGACATAATTTGGAAACCCGGAAAAGGAAATTAAATGGAAGTTTTAAATAATATCCTGACTATATGACAAATATTAAATACACTATCTGGATTGTAGACCCCTTTTTACATCTCACTGACTAACAATTGTTATTTTTTGTTCAAGATGTCCCCTTTTGTAACTTGTCATCAAAGTTTACGGGTAGATATGGACCCCCCTGTAACCTGTCAGAGACTCGTAGGTTACGATATAAATCCCCTGTCACTTGTCATACATCCCTAGGGTATCTATATATCCCTGTAACTTTACAGAGGCACAGGCTCCTAGGGTTGATATGAAACCCCTGTAACTGGTCATAAGCTCCTAGGGTTCGTGTGGACTCCCTGTATCTCGTCATAAGCTCCTAGTTGTTGATATGGACCCCCTGTAACTTGTCAGAGGCTCCTAAGGTTCAATATGGACTCCCTATAGGTCGTCACAGGCTCCTAGTGGTGATATGGATCCCCTGTAGCTCGTCTTAGGCTCCTAGGGGTCAATATGGACTCCCTGTAACTTGTTATAAGGTCCTAGGGTTCAATATGGACTCCCTGCAACTTGGCTCCTAGGGGTTAATATGGACTCCCTGTAACTTGTCATAAGCTCCTGGGGTCAATATGGACTCCCTGTGACTTGTCATAAGCTCCTAGGGTTCAATATGGACCCCCTGTTGCTTGTCATAGACTCCTAGGGCTCAATATGGACTCCTTGTAGCTCGTCTTAGGCTCCTAGGGGTTAATATGGACTCCCTGTAACTTGTCATAAGCTCATGGGGTCAATATGGACTCCCCGTAGGTTGTCATAAGCTTATAGGATTTGTTACAGACCCCCTGTAGCTTGTCATCGACCCTTAGGAGTAACAGACCATTTAGGGCAAGCAATTTATTAACCGGACCCCTAAGTCCATGAACAAGCAAAAGTTGTGAAACTGTGTTTAAGAATATTACAATAGATCCACAGCAGTTTGACTAGTACTTTATTAAACCTGCTGGTATAGATAATTTCTCATTTCAGAGAAGAAACCGGAAGCAAAGACAGCGTTCAAACTGAAAGCCAAAGAAGAATCGTCAAAGAAATCAAGAACAGAAGAGAAGAGCAAACAGTGTGCGTTAGACGAGATCATGATGATGCAGGAGAGAGAGAAAGAGAAAGCTAATAGGTAAAGTACAGTAAACTTGATATACAACTATTACGTTATATATTAATAATTAAATAATAAATGATTCTACGCTTTGGGGAGGTTGTCGTTAAATAGAGTGACGTTATATGGAGTTTGCGCTATATGTTTTTTTTTTTAATTTCCGACTAATTTTTTGTCGAACTAAAGTGTAAACTCGGTATAACTAAAGTGAAGGGACTGTGACGTGTGTATTTTATTATTTTTCAATAATGGAACAGGCAAATGTATTTTACCCTAAAGCCTTGTCTTTATTTATTTTATAGTAAGGCCGAAGCCATGTGTTCCGTTGTGACGTATTTAATTTTGTTTCCTCTGTCTTAAAGGCATAGGTATTACACCGTACAGCCTTGTCTTTAGTTAATTCTATTTATTTTATATTAAGGACGAAGCTATGTCGTCCATTGTGACGTATTTAATTTTGTTTCCTCTGTCTTAAAGGCATAGGTATTACACCGTACAGCCTTGTCTTTAGTTAATTCTATTTATTTTATAGTAAGGCCGGATCCATGTGTTCCGTTGTGACGTATTTTAATTTTTTTTCCTCTGTCTTAAAGGCAAAGGTATTACACCGTACAGCCTTGTCTTTAGTTAATTCTATTTATTTTATAGTAAGGCCGAAGCCAGCTTCTGTTGTGACGTATTTTAATTTTGTTTCCTCTGTTTTAAAGGCAAAGGTATTTTACCCTAAAGCCTTGTCTTTATTTATTTTATAGTAAGGCCGAAGCCAGCTTCTGTTGTGACGTATTTTAATTTTGTTTCCTCTGTTTTAAAGGCAAAGATATTTTACCCTAAAGCCTTGTCTTTATTTATTTTATAGTAAGGCCGAAGCCAGCTTCTGTTGTGACGTATTTTAATTTTTTTTCCTCTGTCTTAAAGGCAAAGGTATTACACCGTACAGCCTTGTCTTTAGTTAATTCTATTTATTTTATAGTAAGGCCGAAGCCAGCTTCTGTTGTGACGTATTTTAATTTTGTTTCCTCTGTTTTAAAGGCAAAGGTATTTTACCCTAAAGCCTTGTCTTTATTTATTTTATAGTAAGGCCGAAGCCAGCTTCTGTTGTGACGTATTTTAATTTTGTTTCCTCTGTTTTAAAGGCAAAGATATTTTACCCTAAAGCCTTGTCTTTATTTATTTTATAGTAAGGCCGAAGCCAGCTTCTGTTGTGACGTATTTTAATTTTGTTTTCTCTGTTTTAAAGGCAAAGGTATTTTACCCTAAAGCCTTGTCTTTATTTATTTTATAGAAAGGCCGAAGCCAGCTTCTGTTGTGACGTATTTTAATTTTGTTTCCTCTGTTTTAAAGGCAAAGATATTTTACCCTAAAGCCTTGTCTTTATTTATTTTATAGTAAGGCCGAAGCCAGCTTCTGTTGTGACGTATTTTAATTTTGTTTCCTCTGTTTTAAAGGCAAAGGTATTTTACCCTAAAGCCTTGTCTTTATTTATTTTATAGTAAGGCCGAAGCCAGCTTCTGTTGTGACGTATTTTAATTTTGTTTCCTCTGTTTTAAAGGCAAAGGTATTTTACCCTAAAGCCTTGTCTTTATTTATTTTATAGTAAGGCCGAAGCCAGCTTCTGTTGTGACGTATTTTAATTTTGTTTCCTCTGTTTTAAAGGCAAAGATATTTTACCCTAAAGCCTTGTCTTTATTTATTTTATAGTAAGGCCGAAGCCAGCTTCTGTTGTGACGTATTTTAATTTTGTTTCCTCTGTTTTAAAGGCAAAGGTATTTTACCCTAAAGCCTTGTCTTTATTTATTTTATAGAAAGGCCGAAGCCAGCTTCTGTTGTGACGTATTTTAATTTTGTTTCCTCTGTTTTAAAGGCAAAGATATTTTACCCTAAAGCCTTGTCTTTATTTATTTTATAGAAAGGCCGAAGCCAGCTTCTGTTGTGACGTATTTTAATTTTGTTTCCTCTGTTTTAAAGGCAAAGGTATTTTACCCTAAAGCCTTGTCTTTATTTATTTTATAGTAAGGCCGAAGCCAGCTTCTGTTGTGACGTATTTTAATTTTGTTTCCTCTGTTTTAAAGGCAAAGGTATTTTACCCTAAAGCCTTGTCTTTATTTATTTTATAGTAAGGCCGAAGCCAGCTTCTGTTGTGACGTATTTTAATTTTGTTTCCTCTGTTTTAAAGGCAAAGGTATTTTACCCTAAAGCCTTCTCTTTATTTATTTTATAGTAAGGCCGAAGCCAGCTTCTGTTGTGACCTATTTTAATTTTGTTTCCTCTGTTTTAAAGGCAAAGGTATTTTACCCTAAAGCCTTGTCTTTATTTATTTTATAGTAAGGCCGAAGCCAGCTTCTGTTGTGACGTATTTTAATTTTGTTTCCTCTGTTTTAAAGGCAAAGGTATTTTACCCTAAAGCCTTGTCTTTATTTATTTTATAGTAAGGCCGAAGCCATGTCCTCCGTTGTGACCTATTTTAATTTTGTTTCCTCTGTTTTAAAGGCAAAGGTATTTTACCCTAAAGCCTTGTCTTTATTTATTTTATAGTAAGGCCGAAGCCAGCTTCTGTTGTGACGTATTTTAATTTTGTTTCCTCTGTTTTAAAGGCAAAGGTATTTTACCCTAAAGCCTTGTCTTTATTTATTTTATAGAAAGGCCGAAGCCAGCTTCTGTTGTGACGTATTTTAATTTTATTTCCTCTGTTTTAAAGGCAAAGGTATTTTACCCTAAAGCCTTCTCTTTATTTATTTTATAGTAAGGCCGAAGCCAGCTTCTGTTGTGACCTATTTTAATTTTGTTTCCTCTGTTTTAAAGGCAAAGGTATTTTACCCTAAAGCCTTGTCTTTATTTATTTTATAGTAAGGCCGAAGCCAGCTTCTGTTGTGACGTATTTTAATTTTGTTTCCTCTGTTTTAAAGGCAAAGGTATTTTACCCTAAAGCCTTGTCTTTATTTATTTTATAGTAAGGCCGAAGCCATGTCCTCCGTTGTGACCTATTTTAATTTTGTTTCCTCTGTTTTAAAGGCAAAGGTATTTTACCCTAAAGCCTTGTCTTTATTTATTTTATAGTAAGGCCGAAGTCAGCTTCTGTTGTGACGTATTTTAATTTTGTTTCCTCTGTTTTAAAGGCAAAGGTATTTTACCCTAAAGCCTTGTCTTTATTTATTTTATAGTAAGGCCGAAGCCAGCTTCTGTTGTGACGTATTTTAATTTTGTTTCCTCTGTTTTAAAGGCAAAGGTATTTTACCCTAAAGCCTTGTCTTTATTTATTTTATAGTAAGGCCGAAGCCAGCTTCTGTTGTGACGTATTTTAATTTTGTTTCCTCTGTTTTAAAGGCAAAGGTATTTTACCCTAAAGCCTTGTCTTTATTTATTTTATAGTAAGGCCGAAGCCAGCTTCTGTTGTGACGTATTTTAATTTTGTTTCCTCTGTTTTAAAGGCAAAGGTATTTTACCCTAAAGCCTTCTCTTTATTTATTTTATAGTAAGGCCGAAGCCAGCTTCTGTTGTGACCTATTTTAATTTTGTTTCCTCTGTTTTAAAGGCAAAGGTATTTTACCCTAAAGCCTTGTCTTTATTTATTTTATAGTAAGGCCGAAGCCAGCTTCTGTTGTGACGTATTTTAATTTTGTTTCCTCTGTTTTAAAGGCAAAGGTATTTTACCCTAAAGCCTTGTCTTTATTTATTTTATAGTAAGGCCGAAGCCATGTCCTCCGTTGTGACCTATTTTAATTTTGTTTCCTCTGTTTTAAAGGCAAAGGTATTTTACCCTAAAGCCTTGTCTTTATTTATTTTATAGTAAGGCCGAAGCCAGCTTCTGTTGTGACGTATTTTAATTTTGTTTCCTCTGTTTTAAAGGCAAAGGTATTTTACCCTAAAGCCTTGTCTTTATTTATTTTATAGAAAGGCCGAAGCCAGCTTCTGTTGTGACGTATTTTAATTTTATTTCCTCTGTTTTAAAGGCAAAGGTATTTTACCCTAAAGCCTTCTCTTTATTTATTTTATAGTAAGGCCGAAGCCAGCTTCTGTTGTGACCTATTTTAATTTTGTTTCCTCTGTTTTAAAGGCAAAGGTATTTTACCCTAAAGCCTTGTCTTTATTTATTTTATAGTAAGGCCGAAGCCAGCTTCTGTTGTGACGTATTTTAATTTTGTTTCCTCTGTTTTAAAGGCAAAGGTATTTTACCCTAAAGCCTTGTCTTTATTTATTTTATAGTAAGGCCGAAGCCATGTCCTCCGTTGTGACCTATTTTAATTTTGTTTCCTCTGTTTTAAAGGCAAAGGTATTTTACCCTAAAGCCTTGTCTTTATTTATTTTATAGTAAGGCCGAAGTCAGCTTCTGTTGTGACGTATTTTAATTTTGTTTCCTCTGTTTTAAAGGCAAAGGTATTTTACCCTAAAGCCTTGTCTTTATTTATTTTATAGTAAGGCCGAAGTCAGCTTCTGTTGTGACGTATTTTAATTTTGTTTCCTCTGTTTTAAAGGCAAAGGTATTTTACCCTAAAGCCTTGTCTTTATTTATTTTATAGTAAGGCCGAAGCCAGCTTCTGTTGTGACGTATTTTAATTTTATTTCCTCTGTTTTAAAGGCAAAGGTATTTTACCCTAAAGCCTTCTCTTTATTTATTTTATAGTAAGGCCGAAGCCAGCTTCTGTTGTGACCTATTTTAATTTTGTTTCCTCTGTTTTAAAGGCAAAGGTATTTTACCCTAAAGCCTTGTCTTTATTTATTTTATAGTAAGGCCGAAGCCAGCTTCTGTTGTGACGTATTTTAATTTTGTTTCCTCTGTTTTAAAGGCAAAGGTATTTTACCCTAAAGCCTTGTCTTTATTTATTTTATAGTAAGGCCGAAGCCATGTCCTCCGTTGTGACCTATTTTAATTTTGTTTCCTCTGTTTTAAAGGCAAAGGTATTTTACCCTAAAGCCTTGTCTTTATTTATTTTATAGTAAGGCCGAAGTCAGCTTCTGTTGTGACGTATTTTAATTTTGTTTCCTCTGTTTTAAAGGCAAAGGTATTTTACCCTAAAGCCTTGTCTTTATTTATTTTATAGTAAGGCCGAAGCCAGCTTCTGTTGTGACGTATTTTAATTTTGTTTCCTCTGTTTTAAAGGCAAAGGTATTTTACCCTAAAGCCTTGTCTTTATTTATTTTATAGTAAGGCCGAAGCCAGCTTCTGTTGTGACGTATTTTAATTTTGTTTCCTCTGTTTTAAAGGCAAAGGTATTTTACCCTAAAGCCTTGTCTTTATTTATTTTATAGTAAGGCCGAAGCCAGCTTCTGTTGTGACGTATTTTAATTTTGTTTCCTCTGTTTTAAAGGCAAAGGTATTTTACCCTAAAGCCTTCTCTTTATTTATTTTATAGTAAGGCCGAAGCCAGCTTCTGTTGTGACCTATTTTAATTTTGTTTCCTCTGTTTTAAAGGCAAAGGTATTTTACCCTAAAGCCTTGTCTTTATTTATTTTATAGTAAGGCCGAAGCCAGCTTCTGTTGTGACGTATTTTAATTTTGTTTCCTCTGTTTTAAAGGCAAAGGTATTTTACCCTAAAGCCTTGTCTTTATTTATTTTATAGTAAGGCCGAAGCCATGTCCTCCGTTGTGACCTATTTTAATTTTGTTTCCTCTGTTTTAAAGGCAAAGGTATTTTACCCTAAAGCCTTGTCTTTATTTATTTTATAGTAAGGCCGAAGCCAGCTTCTGTTGTGACGTATTTTAATTTTGTTTCCTCTGTTTTAAAGGCAAAGGTATTTTACCCTAAAGCCTTGTCTTTATTTATTTTATAGAAAGGCCGAAGCCAGCTTCTGTTGTGACGTATTTTAATTTTATTTCCTCTGTTTTAAAGGCAAAGGTATTTTACCCTAAAGCCTTCTCTTTATTTATTTTATAGTAAGGCCGAAGCCAGCTTCTGTTGTGACCTATTTTAATTTTGTTTCCTCTGTTTTAAAGGCAAAGGTATTTTACCCTAAAGCCTTGTCTTTATTTATTTTATAGTAAGGCCGAAGCCAGCTTCTGTTGTGACGTATTTTAATTTTGTTTCCTCTGTTTTAAAGGCAAAGGTATTTTACCCTAAAGCCTTGTCTTTATTTATTTTATAGTAAGGCCGAAGCCATGTCCTCCGTTGTGACCTATTTTAATTTTGTTTCCTCTGTTTTAAAGGCAAAGGTATTTTACCCTAAAGCCTTGTCTTTATTTATTTTATAGTAAGGCCGAAGTCAGCTTCTGTTGTGACGTATTTTAATTTTGTTTCCTCTGTTTTAAAGGCAAAGGTATTTTACCCTAAAGCCTTGTCTTTATTTATTTTATAGTAAGGCCGAAGTCAGCTTCTGTTGTGACGTATTTTAATTTTGTTTCCTCTGTTTTAAAGGCAAAGGTATTTTACCCTAAAGCCTTGTCTTTATTTATTTTATAGTAAGGCCGAAGCCAGCTTCTGTTGTGACGTATTTTAATTTTGTTTCCTCTGTTTTAAAGGCAAAGGTATTTTACCCTAAAGCCTTGTCTTTATTTATTTTATAGAAAGGCCGAAGCCAGCTTCTGTTGTGACGTATTTTAATTTTGTTTCCTCTGTTTTAAAGGCAAAGGTATTTTACCCTAAAGCCTTGTCTTTATTTATTTTATAGTAAGGCCGAAGCCAGCTTCTGTTGTGACGTATTTTAATTTTGTTTCCTCTGTTTTAAAGGCAAAGGTATTTTACCCTAAAGCCTTGTCTTTATTTATTTTATAGTAAGGCCGAAGTCAGCTTCTGTTGTGACGTATTTTAATTTTGTTTCCTCTGTTTTAAAGGCAAAGGTATTTTACCCTAAAGCCTTGTCTTTATTTATTTTATAGTAAGGCCGAAGTCAGCTTCTGTTGTGACGTATTTTAATTTTGTTTCCTCTGTTTTAAAGGCAAAGGTATTTTACCCTAAAGCCTTGTCTTTATTTATTTTATAGTAAGGCCGAAGTCAGCTTCTGTTGTGACGTATTTTAATTTTGTTTCCTCTGTTTTAAAGGCAAAGGTATTTTACCCTAAAGCCTTGTCTTTATTTATTTTATAGTAAGGCCGAAGCCAGCTTCTGTTGTGACGTATTTTAATTTTGTTTCCTCTGTCTTAAAGGCATAGGTATTACACCATACAGCCTTGTCTTTAGTTAATTCTATTTATTTTATAGTAAGGCCGAAGCCATGTGTTCCGTTGTGACGTATTTATTTTTTCCCTCCGTTATAAAGGCAAAGGTATTACACCGTACAGCCTTGTCTTTAGTTAATTCTATTTATTTTATAGTAAGGCCGAAGCCATGTGTTCCGTTGTGACGTATTTATTTTTTCCCTCCGTTATAAAGGCAAAGGTATTACACCGTACAGCCTTGTCTTTAGTTAATTCTATTTATTTTATAGTAAGGCCGAAGCCATGTGTTCCGTTGTGACGTATTTTAATTTTTTTTCTCTGTTTTAACGGCAAAGGTATTACACCTTAAAGCCTTGGCTTTAGTTAACTCTTTATTTTATTATATAGTAAGACCGAAGCCATGCTTTCCATTGTGATATATTTAATTTTTCCCCTACTATTTTAAAGGCAAAGGTATTACACCGTACAGCCTTGTCTTTAGTAGGTTAATTCTTTTTCTTTTTATGGTAAGATCAAAGCCATGATTTCTTTTTTTTCGTATATTCATTTTTATTTTCTCTTTTAAAGGCAAAGGTATTACACCGTACAGCCTTGACCGTTTTCTCCATTTAACGACCACTCCATGTAACGTCAATTTTTTTTATTGTTTTTTTTTCAGAAAAGACTACTGGCTGACTGAAGGGATAGTTGTCAAGATAGTGACTAAATCATTAGGCGACAAGTACTACAAACGTAAGGCAGTGGTGGTGAGGGTTGTGGACACTTACGCTGCTCAGGTCAAGCTCATTGATGACGGGACCAAGCTGAAGTTAGATCAAGTGAGTTGGAGTCGGATATCACATTTGTTACGTCATGGCTGTACGGTGTAATGCCTTTGCCTTATTTCATTATTGAATAAAAAAATCATTAGAAAAGTGTATGTTTAAACAAAATATGGATACTTTGCGATACATCGACTAGTCTTTCGTTATGTCATGGCTGTACGGTGTAATGCTTTTGCCTTTTCCATTTATGAATAAAAACAAAAAAAATGTTACGTAATGACTTTAATGAAAACAGAATCTGATCATTTAAACAAATTATCGATATATCGATGCTTTGCGTTATATCGACAATAATTATCGATATCTGTCTGTAAAATTAAAAAAAAAAAACAAAAAAATTTTAAATAATTTTCTAATTTTTTCTTTAAAATGACGTCACGTCAGTGGACGATTAATATCACTTACGTTATGGCTGTATGATGTAATACCTTTGCTTTTTCCATTAAGGAATAAAAACAGAAAAAAATGTTTACGTCATTAAAATACAATGTGCCATTTAAACAAAATATCGATATATCGATACTTTGCGTTATATCGACAAGAAATATCGATCTGTCTGTAATATTTAAAAAAAACAGTTAAATAATTTTCTAATTTTTTCTTTTAAATGACGTCAATTGGAGTGGACGAATAATATCACTTACGTTATGGCTGTACGGTGTAATACCTTTGCCTTTTTCCAATATTGTATATAAAAGGAAAAAATTGTTGATGTGATTATCATAACAAAGTATCGTTTGTCGGGATCGCCAGCGCCATCTATGATCGTGTTCGAGAACTAATTGATGACATTTTCCAACAGAACCACATGGAGACAGTGATCCCGTCCCCGGGGAGGCAGGTGCGGTTTGTGAACGGGGCGTACCGGGGGCAGGCGGGGGTGCTCCGCCACATACACACGGACCACTTCTGCTGTGACGTAGAGGTGTGTGGAGATGATATGACGTCATATATAGTTTGAAATCGGTGTCTGATGTAATTGTTTTCTTACAGATATCCGAAGGGCTGTTGACAGGCAGACTCGTGAGAGGAGTTCAGTATGAGGACATCAGTAAATTGGCAACATTATAATAAATATTTTTTTTATATATAAAGTGTTTTATTTAATTAAACGTTAACTCTTGAATCACTTTTTATTATTAATTTCGGGTGTATGAATTATCATAGATACTAAGTGGCGTCATCTCTCGACCATCGATGGAACTATATTAGTTCTAAAATCATCACATAGATGGCGCAATTACTTACTATTGTAATTAAATGAAATTCGCGCCACTATTATAGATAGATTTTTTTTTTTTTTTTTTTTAATGGCTTTGTATGTGCTTAAGCACAAAACATTCTGCCAGTGTCGCGTATAATGAAGAAAAATCTATAGATAGATGAAATCGCCATACGTATGAGTTGTCATTGACGGATAACAGATGGCGCCACTAGTATATTAATTTAGTTTATAGGAAGCAGAGGATAATAAAACAAACAACTGCACCAATAGATATTTATTATAAAATTTAGAGACAATTGTAAATATTTGGTAGCGATTACAAATAGTCAAAATATTCGAAGCGACAGCTGCACTGACGCCAGTGTTGCCATATTGTATACTAGGCGTAGGAGCACCGGGGCTAAGGCACGTTGGTGTTGAGGAATATTATAATACTTTAAAATGTTTTATAAAATATTAATTAATTTGACAGTGAGACAAAATGTTATCACAAAAAACATATATTAAAAAAACAACACGTATTTTGTATTTAAACAAAAGCAATATAGATTTCCCGCGAAAACACTGAATAGTGTCATGGCGTCTTGAATGACGTCACGCTCTGTCAGAAGTAACCAGCTGTCGTAAGCGCGGCGTGACGTCACACTGATCGGTGTTCACTGATACGTGACCTAATTCCTATTATATTTGAATTTGGAATCTTTCTTTATAGAGATTTTGAATTGAATGGATTTATACGTAAAATGCACTGAATAATCAAATTATTGTAGTTTTAACATTTATACGGGATAAAAAGTATCCCAATCTACACTTCGTCTCACGTCTATATAGATATTTAATTGCACCAAAGTTTACACTTCATAAGTATTGGAAGGGATAATGGATGGCCTTAAATTGATAAAACTTTTATATAATTATAAAAAATGTTAATATTAGGGTGTTGACGAGTCTAATATTTGTTTCAACTAGTGTTGCCAACTGTAATTCATTTAAGTATCTAAGCGCAATTCGCAACACCGCAAAATAATTATTGTTGTAAGAACTTAATTATCCCAAAAAGGCGGTAAAGTTAATAAATTGGCAACACTAGTCTCAACATTTTTTTTACAAGAAAATATGTCGAAATTTTTATAAAATATCGATAAATTTTTAGAATTAAAAGTATCGATATTTGTTAAATAGTGTATCGATATTATAAAATGTAGAATAATAAAATCGATATTTCTATATAAAAATGTAAAAAAATTTATCGATAATTTTTATTAATTAAAAGCGTCCATATATGTATCGATATTATAAAAAGTATATCGATATTGTAATTCTTCGCGCTGGCAACACCCGTATATGTCAAAAAACCAACATGATTATATATTTACGTTTACTTACAAACTATGCAGGCTTGTTAAATATAAAAAAAAAAACAAATCTATAAAATTCATTTATAACCTATTTAAAACGGGACGTACTGTCAGTGTGACGAGTGACATCTGTCATCCGCCATTTTGTAAGTCAGAATGAGTGAGTGAGTGAGAAGATATTGTCATCTCTTTTTACTTGAAAATCTCACCAATCTCAGTCATAGTCATATTACTTTCTCTTTTCCGTATTCATGTAATGTGACGTCATCACCCACGCGATGACGTCACATTACATCAATACTAACCCTACAAATCTGTGATGTTTACGTATAAAAATAAAAAAAAAACAAATTCTAGACTGACTAGAACTGTGTAGTGATGTTGGACATCGTCCCGTACTGTGTTGCCATGTAAAAAAAATACGAAATAAGTACTGTCTCCTAAGTCTACACTAAAACTATGTTAACGCAAATGCCATTTTAAATACTAAACATTTGAACTCCAACCCTATATAGCGACGTTTAGCTGAAAGCTTTACTTGGAGTACCTCAAGGAAGGACTCTTGCACCATTGTTAAACAGTTGTTACAGGTGTTGCTAGGCAACGTGTTGATATGCAATCAGAAAAGTCTTCAAAACCTAGGAGTTTTAGAGCTGTTTTATATTTGGAAACAAATCTCTCATTTCTCTCTCCACTTCATGGGAAATAAATAAACCAAGAAGGTTCATTGCTGACTCTGCTTACTATTTGCTATAATTATGGGTTGCTAGGCAACGGATGCCGACGCCTTTAAGAATATCTTCAAATCTTGGAAGGAGAGATTCTCAGACATATCTAATGCATTATACCATCTGATGTCATCTAAATAATAGAATTCAAGGAATAATTGAGAGTAAGGAGAAAAAACCAGGGGATCTTTTATCCCTAACAAATAATTTGTTTTTTTACAATGCATAATAAGGAAATATATGAGGAGAGTATTTATTAGATACTCTAGATTTCTTAAAAGCTTTCGATTGAGTACATCATGCAACACTGCTCAGGGAGTTATGTTATGAATGCAGAAAAGATAATATCCTCGATCCATTGATTTCATACCTAAATAATTTGATAGACAAATCAAACTCAACGAGATTAAAACTCCTGGGGCTCTTTTAAATATGGGAGTTCCTCAAGGAGAGACCCTTGTACCATTTCTCTTCCTTGGTGGTGTATAAATATTATTTCTACGTCGCTATATAGTGTATTATAATAAATTAAGCTTTCACCGCGAAATTGTCATAAGGGCAGTGTTGCCGGTTACTTCAGCAGTTTCTCCTCTTCAGGGTTTGGGTTGTCGCGTGATTTGAACGTCGAGTTGGTTAGAGGGCTCGCTGATATTGGCTGCAAAAATAATTTGAAAAATTACGTACAATCACAGTGTAAAGGAAAAAACCTAGCCTATATATAATACGTACTAGAATCATTTCATAAATACCCACCAAATTTAATATCTAGTTTTCTCCGTCTGAGAGCGTGAAAAATTAAATTAAGATTATAATCTACAATCTGTTTGCAACTTCGTTTGCCATAGTTAATTAGAGAGAAATTGAGGGTTGCATTATAAAATAAATTTCAGAGATAAAAAGTATTTTTTTTACCAGTTTAGGCGGAGTCTTCTCCTTGGAATTCTCAACAATCTCTTCCAACTTGTCTCCTTCCAGAAGTAACTGAAGATAAAACAGATACGTTAAAATCTCATAACACTAATGCCCTTTATACAGGACTAAATAGAATGAGTTCCATTATTTTATAATAGTAAACATCTACCAGTAATGAATCTTTTCTCATAATTTTTTTTTCTTATTAATAAGGATAAATAAGAAAAAAAAAAGAATGGATAAAGAACAGAGTAAGGAAGATTAATGAAAAAAGAGTAAGGATGAATGAGAAAGGAGTAATAAGGATGGACGAAGAAAATAGTAAGGAAGATGAATTTGAAAAGAGTAATAAGGATGGATGAAGAACAGAGTAAGAGGATGAATGAAAAAAGAGTAATAAGGATGGATGAAGGACAGAGTAAAGAGGATGAATGAGAAAAGAGTAATAAGGATGGATGAAGAAAAGAGTAAAGAGGATGAATGAGAAAGGAGTAATGAGGATAGATGAACAAAATAGTAAGTAAGATGAATTGGAAAAGAGTAATAAGATTGAATGAGAAAAGAGATGAAAGTAAATGCCGCAACTTCAGAGTCACAAATCCACCATCCACCGAAACCAAAGCACCAAAGTCATAAAAAAGGAGAAGTAATGAGTATCGAAAAGTGACTGCTCTATATTTTAGAGATGTAGTTGGCCTACCTTGTCAACTTCCGGCTCGATTTGTTCGTTGGTTCCTCCTTTGTTCAACGCCCCCTTCTCCATTAACGTCGCACGTTTTGCAGCTAAGTACATCGATCTGCAAACAAAAACCTTTTGATTCCAGAATTCACAGAATCCAAAGCCTTTTAATCCAGCTAACGGTTTTTTAAAGGAAATTCCAATTTCAAAATTTAATACAGAAAAATATGAATCACTTTAATCAATCAGTTTTATTCTAAGAAAAATACATCTATTGACTTTTGGGTAGAGTTTACGTCGTTCTCACAGTCGATTCAAGAGTCCTCCATTTTCCATTCTTCTTAACACTTTCATCTTCAATTTCATAGTTACGCTTTTAAGCTCTTTTTTTCTTTATAGGCGGCATTTATGACGTAGCGTTAAATTATGTATCTCTAATAAATGTTAAAACACCAGCCAGCCGAGCTAAGCACACCCACAAGAGGGAATCCCCGTAGAACAAAGTCGTAGGCCCAATTCTTCAATTATTTTTTTTTATATATAATTAATAAGGGGCAAACGAGCAGAAGGTCCACCTGATGGTAAGTGGTCATCGTCCCCATGGACATCTGCAACACGCGAAGAGCTGCCGATGCGGTGTTGACCTCTTAGGAACCTGTACACACGCCATTTGAAGACCCTCATGTTGTAGTCCTCTGGGAATACCTCTGGGGGAAGGTCCATTCCATAGCTTGCACGTGCGTGGGAGAAAGGATCTTGACGCACGTACATTACTAGGACGCCAAGCATCTAAATGGTGACATTCGGCGACCAAAGAGAAGTTAATGGCTACATGAAATTACTGTAACCTCAACCTTTTTATCTCAGAATTATGCGTGTAAAAACCAATTTCTATCCAAAGATCTTTACCGTTGGGGGCTTTTTTCTTCGAACCTCACGAGTTATGCGCTAAAAAACCGCGCACGGCAGATTAACACGCAAAAAAGTAAATGTCGGACAGGAATGCAGATAAATTGACTACCAACATACCTCTTAATAGTAAGATAGTAGAGCTCAGTGATGGCTCGCACGGAGTAGTCCGGCACGAAGCTGTGGCGCAGCATCGTGTCCATGTTCAGGTTCTGCAGGGAGCCCAGGTTCGAGGGGGCTGGGGCTTCCGCTGAAACGGATATCAATGTTTAGATTTCTTGTTAATAACTAATATGAATTTGTTGATTTAACAGATATTTGTAGACTTGTGACGTCACAATTCATTGTAACGTATATTACTTGATGAATCAAATATTGTGCCTTACCTAGACCCATATTCTGACTAAGGGCCTGAACTCCGAAGTACGTGAAGGGTCCAGCTTCAAAGACCAAGTTTTCTCTGCCTACCGTCACTTCAACGCGACCTTCCAAGATCAGAACGAAGTAGTCCACCTAGTAAACAGATTAGAAATAAGTATTACAATCAATAGGACAAATTCTTTTTTTTTTTAACTCTTCATCTTAGATCAACTGTGCTCAAGTTTTGGAATTTTTTTTGACTAATCAAAAATTTTTCACACATTTACTATGACGTCACATGTTAGTAATCTACTTGTTTTTGACGTTAGTAACTCACGTATCATTGTCACCATAGAAGTTGTCAATATCTCTACTCACCGACTTCCCCTCCTGGAAGACGTATATCTTGGGGTCGTTCTTGTCCTCGTCTCCTCGCAGCTTGATGTGCTGGATCACGTCCTGCTTCAGCAACCTTCGGAGAACTGTCTCCGATATCATGTCTGCACGGAATGAGTCTACACCTGCAAATATTTACAATTTAAATCAAATTTCTGAACTAAGCTCATCTGTCATTTGTCAATGTCAAAGTGACAGCTGTCAAGTACACAAAGTATCAGTTTAGTTTATGGTTATAAAATATGATGGAGTGGTAGATCTTACTGGTGCTGAGGAACTGGAAGGTGGCAAGGATGAGCTGCGGGGACACGTGGACGCGCTGGTGGTGGTGGCCGGTGAAGGCGGCGATGTCGTGCAGCTTGTTCATCGGCCTCATCAGACGCTTCTTAGTTCGGTTGTCACCTAAAAAAATATTTTGGAGTTAATTGGTTTCTTATTTTTAATTATTTTAATTACATGGGAGATGAGGGGGTGGGGTTAGAGATTTGTGTTTGTAGTGGTGATACTCACTATAGACGTCACTCTCATCAACAATCTCAGCCTGGATCATCTCCTCGATGACGTCCTCCAGGGTGACCAGCCCCACCGTCTCGTAGACCGGGTCTCCCTCTCCTTCCTCAATACGCTGGACAAACGCCATGTGACCTTTGTGACCTGTTCACAATAAAAAATATTTTAGTAAGGAGATTTATCGCACATTTTTAAAATCATCTATAGAATGTTTAAATTATTAATAGAATTTTTAAAATCATCTATAGAATGTTTAAATTATTAATAGAATTTTTAAAATCATCTATAAAATGTTTAAACTATTAATAGAATTTTTAAATCATCTATAGAATGTTTAAATTATTAATGGAATTTTTAAAATCATCTATAGAATATTTAAATTATTAATGGAATTTTTTAAATCATCTATAGAATGTTTAAATTATTAACAGAATTTTTTAAATCATCTATAGAATGTTTAAATTATTAACAGAATTTTTTAAATCATCTATAGAATGTTTCAATTATTAATAGAATTTTTGTAAGTCTTTAACTAAATCCTTACAAATTTAAATCATAAAAATCTTCTTAGTAGTCTATACATCATCCAAGTTCGAAAGCGAATGTTTACCAACAAAGCGTCGCCTAGCAACCAATCACAGGCACGTATTCCAAAACTTTTTTTTTACAATACATATTTTAAATGTATTATATTGTCAGTTAAATTTTTCTGATTCTCTATTTCAATGTATAAATTAGGATTCTAAGCAACAAAAATATTTACAAAATGGCGGCAAGTCGCTATATTTAAAAGATAAAATAAATCTAACTTTGACATTAAGAAGTCAGACTCAAAATTCACATTTAATACTAAAATTCTCATTGAGCGAAAGGTTTGAGATTACTTGGAGTGTTGCCAATGAAAACTATATTATTGTAGTTACACGAGTGACTGTAGTGTGATGAGTGGTGTAATCATCATCATCATGACCCGTCAATGGCCCACTGCTGAGCTGGGTCTCCTCCTCAGAATGAGGAAGGTATTATGGTTGGCAGACTTCAGACAACGATGAGAACTTTAGGGAACTCTCAGGAGTGCAGGATCCCTTACGATATTTTCCTCAACCACTGGGCCAGCACTGCTTCGCTAAATTCGGTTTGTTTTGAACTCTCTTCAATTTGACTCCCGTATAGTTTAACTAGTACAGTTTAGTTGAGCTCGAGACTGAGAGCAAAAGCAACCGATAGTATAAATAAACAAGTCTGACCGAAATATAAATCACTGAGCTATTTTTCATAACAATTTTTTGGCAAACTTCCGCAGTTTTTCGTAATTACTATCTGATGTATTTTTCGAATCGTCGCACACATTCTAAAATAAAAAAAAATTGTTCCTGGTTTTAAATGGAGAGAATACAAAAATCTGTATTATTTTCGCGCTAATCTCAGGAACTTCTAGTCCGATTTGAAAAATTTTAAGTGTTATATAGACCATTTATCGAGGAAGGCTATAGGCTATATAACATCATGCTACGACCCATAGGAGCGGAGCTACACGCGGACTAGTCATTTATAAAAGATTCAATGCTTTAGGAAGTTTCGTTATAATACAAATTTATAGACGAAAAAAAGAACATAAAACCGACTCGCACTTGACGGCCTATTCGTTCTTCACCATCAAATAATGATAAACGATGTAAACATTAGTGTTATTAAACTCGTTGAGTTAAAACACATTTTGTTTGTTACGCATTACTTTTTTAATTTTTCTTACCATCAAAATCTATTTTTTTACCTTATTTCTAAATATCGTTCTAGAACCTTCTGTTCTTTTCTCGCTTCAGTTATAACTATTCTGCTCATTTTAGTAATACTTTTTCCGATGTAACTTGAAGAAACTTTAATACTTTACAATGTTACTCCTTGAAGAACCTTTAATACTTTACAATGTTACTCCTTGAAGAACCTTTAATGCTTTTCAATGTAACTCCTTGAAGAACCTTTAATACTTTACAATGTTACTCCTTGAAGAACCTTTAATGCTTTAAAATGTAACTCCTTGAAGAACCTTTAATACTTTACAATGTTACTCCTTGAAGAACCTTTAATGCTTTACAATGTAACTCCTTGAAGAACCTTTAATACTTTTCGATGTAACTCCTTGAAGAACCTTTAATACTTTACAATGTTACTCCTTAAAGAACCTTTAATGCTTTTCAATGTAACTCCTTGAAGAACCTTTAATGCTTTTCAATGTAACTCCTTGAAGAACCTTTAATGCTTTACAATGTAACTCCTTGAAGAACCTTTAATACTTTTCGATGTAACTCCTTGAAGAACCTTTAATACTTTACAATGTTACTCCTTAAAGAACCTTTAATGCTTTTCAATGTAACTCCTTGAAGAACCTTTAATACTTTACAATGTTACTCCTTGAAGAACCTTTAATGCTTTTCAATGTAACTCCTTGAAGAACCTTTAATGCTTTTCAATGTAACTCCTTGAAGAACCTTTAATGCTTTTCAATGTAACTCCTTGAAGAACCTTTAATACTTTTCGATGTAACTCCTTGAAGAACCTTTAATACTTTACAATGTAACTCCTTGAAGAACCTTTAATACTTTTCGATGTAACTCCTTGAAGAACCTTTAATACTTTACAATGTTACTCCTTAAAGAACCTTTAATGCTTTTCAATGTAACTCCTTGAAGAACCTTTAATGCTTTTCAATGTAACTCCTTGAAGAACCTTTAATGCTTTACAATGTAACTCCTTGAAGAACCTTTAATACTTTTCGATGTAACTCCTTGAAGAACCTTTAATACTTTACAATGTTACTCCTTGAAGAACCTTTAATGCTTTTCAATGTAACTCCTTGAAGAACCTTTAATGCTTTTCAATGTAACTCCTTGAAGAACCTTTAATGCTTTTCAATGTAACTCCTTGAAGAACCTTTAATACTTTTCGATGTAACTCCTTGAAGAACCTTTAATGCTTTACAATGTAACTCCTTGAAGAACCTTTAATGCTTTTCAATGTAACTCCTTGAAGAACCTTTAATGCTTTTCAATGTAACTCCTTGAAGAACCTTTAATACTTTTCGATGTAACTCCTTGAAGAACCTTTAATACTTTACAATGTAACTCCTTGAAGAACCTTTTTTTTTTTTATGTAATTAGGTCGGCAAACAAGCGTACGGCTCACCTGATGGTAAGCGAATACCGTAGCTTATAGACGTCTGCAACACCAGAAGCATCGCAAGCGCGTTGCCGACCCTGTCCCCGATTCCCCCCAGGAGCTCTGGTCACCTTACTCACCAACAGGAACACAACACTGCTTTAGAGTAGTGTTATTTAGCTGTGATCTTCTGTAAGGTCGAGGTACTACCCCAGTCGGGCTGCTCCATATTTGAGCAGGAAATTTCCTGCTGTGCCCTACCTCAGTTAAAATGAACCCTACCTCAGTGAACCTTTAATGCTTTTTAATGTAACTCCTTGAAGAACCTTTAATGCTTTTCAATGTAACTCCTTGAAGAACCTTTAATGCTTTTCAATGTATGTAACTCCTTGAAGAACCTTTAATGTTTTTCATCGTGAAACTCCTCAAAGAACCTTTAATGTTTTTCATCGTGAAACTCCTCGAAGAACCTTAATACTTTTCTAATGAAGAAAATCCTCTGTTTCCCCTTCTTTTCCAAAATCCTATATAACTTCTAAAACAACATCTACTATATAAGAAATATCCTTCTCAACTCACCTTCCTTAAACTGTTTCAACATGACGTCCAGGGTAACATCCTCGAAGACGAAGTTGCACGGGTTCTGGTAGTACTGGCATAAGGTTTTGAGTGGTGTGTTGTCGTCGGGGTCCACGAAGGCCAGATCCTTGATGAAGAGCACCGTCTCTATGTTGCCGCGGTGACCCTCGTATACTGGGATACGGGAGTAACCTGGGAGGAAGATATTAAGGCTTATCAAGAATCCTGAGATTATTGAAATTATGAGTGGCTTTAACTTTACGAGAAGAAAAATACAACAAGAAGAACATAGAATAGAAGAGATCTAGGAAGAGATGCTTATATAGATTAAGGTGATTTCAAAGGCAAAAATGATCAGAATCTACTCTTCTTGAGAAAGTAGATTAACACTTACCAGATTTAACAATCTCCGTCATAGTTTCAAAGTCCAGAACACTGTTGATGGGCAGCATGTAGCAGTCTTTGAGTTTGGTCATCACATCCTTGACAGTCTTCTTGCGAAGATCCAGGGCTCCAGAGATGATGTTCACTTCTTCCTTGTCCAGGTCGTTCACGTGGTTGGTAATCTAGTGAAGAATAGAAACAAATATCAATGTTTCTGTTAGCATAGCACCACTAAACTAGACAATAAAAGAGAATTTACTAACCTTGACAAGCTCCTTTAGCCTCTCTCTGTTGTAGTGTGTACCTATTTCTTCTCCCAAGAAGTAGTCAAGAAGTTTACTGGTGGGCCACGCGAGTGGAGCGCAGATTCCCATCACGATCTGAAGGGAAAAACATTACATTATAAATTGCTACATTTGACTAAAGGATTGTGGGCTGCAAATTTTCAACGAACTGACCTTCATTATCCAAATACTCTTAGCACCAATAAACAGACCATGCCTGGCGCAAATGGCTTGAGGCGTAATTTCAGCAATAAATACGATAGCCAGCGTCGAACCAATAACCGCCACCAGACCAGATGTCAAGTCATCCAGAATAACTGTAAACGTGCTGTTAACAGCCACATTACTCAGCAAAATCGTGCATAGAAGATAGTTCCCGTGAGCTCTCACTGGCATAATCGCTCTAGCGTACTTCCTCTCCTTCTCCGTTCCTGTATTCGCGATGATCTTTAACTCAGTCCTATCTAACGCCATCAGCCCAAGATTCAATCCAGAGAATAGAGAAGCCAACATGAGCAAAATAACGATAAGGATCAAGGAAGCCCAAAGTGGGAGCATTTTGTCGTGAACGCCCAAAATTTTCCATTTCTCGTCGCCTTGATGCACGAAGTCTTCCTGATTAGGGTTCTTAGCGCAAATGTAGAACTTATCGCCTTCCTTTGGTTCAGGTGCCACTAACTTAAAGAATGCAAAGTTGTCACCGATCTCATCTACCTGTAAATATATAATAGGTCAGGTTTATGTTAGGTTAGCCTTCCACAGTTGTTTGCGTAAGCGTTCCTGTGGCGTCTCCCTACAGCGGAGGTAAGGTACCGTTGGTTTTAGTGGGTATGCCTTGAACCGCCGCTCGCCCAATGGCGGACGGCATCAAGGAGAGCCCCACATAACCTCCCACTCGTCGGCGGGGGGGTATGCATAAGACGCATTTCCAAAGATAAAAAAAAGGTTAGGTTAGCGTTATGTTAACCTAACCTAAGGTTGTGTTAACACATCTAAATACAATGTAGGGACTCACAATAAATAAGACGTAAGAACTGACATGATCCTTGGTAGGAGAGGTCCAAAATAGCGTAATATAGCGACACACATACACTTCAACTCCAGGTGATGTTCACTCAAAAAACCCTGTCAGTCGGGGGAATATAAAGGAACTAGGACTAGCAGGTAGGAGCTGGTTGCAATGATCCTTCTTAGTGAGATCTACATAAAATAGATAATATGGCGCTGGTGTTCCGATTAATCGATAATCGATTACTCGTTTGAAGCTATCAAAAATCGTTGAATAAAGTACCGTAGATGTCGCTCGTATACCGATTATTCGATAATCGTTTACTCGCTATTAAAAATCGTCGAATATTAAAATGACGCGACGGAAGTGACAACAAATACACTTTATTATTATCCTACCCTAACTAACACGACCTCCATTATTATCCTACCCCGTTGGTAAGCTACATACACAGGTAACAGGACTATAATACTCCGACTAGGCCTTTTTCTTTCGACTTTTCGTGTTAGAGAAACCACCTCGAAATTACAATACACTTGTAGGAACGATTTTCGTTTTGATAATTCTTGTATGTTGTGGAGCTTGCGTGGAAAGCTTGGAAACCCAAAACGTTGTAGGGAAGACGATACCATATTCCTGAATCCAGAACTTTAAACTGCTTCTTTCCAACTGTCCGCAACTACGAGGACTTAAGGTATGATCAGACATAAAAACTATCTAGGAAATTAAAAGTCTTGTGATAAAATACTTTGCAGAAAGGCATCAATAACCTCAGTGAAGGGAAGAGGATATAATTTAACACAGATTGATCTGAATTCAAAATCATGGCGTGATAACAAATGCAAATTTAGTAAGGCCATGGAATGGGAGCAAGGTTAATGATGAATATTTATCTCTATTAATGACCTGCCCTCGCTTCGTTTGGTTAATTTTTTAAAACATAACAGTAATATAGGACGTGTAATTTAAGTGTAGTGTGGAAAGTGAAACGAAGTCGGAAATTCTGTGAAGACAAACAATGGGTTTTATTTCAGTAAACACAATTAATGTCTTGGACGGATTGTTTGTCGAAGGCGAGGAGGTCAAAGTGACAGACAGATTGACAGGGCGGCAAATCAGGGATGGGGACAAAGAAATGAGCAAGAGCAGAACTACTGTAAATACAAATAAAGGACATTTTAACATTATGATTAGATGAACATACAGAAAAACGAATAGTAGAACATATTTTACAAAAAAAAAAACACAAGCATCAAGAATGATTTTCAAAGAGTTTCGAAAAATTAGGGGGTTCGGGAGATGGATAGGAGAGAGGATCATTTTTTTCCAAGTTGCTCAAATGTTATGTTAGAATGAATTATTATCAAGTAGAGGGTCTACCTAATAAGTGAGACTATCTAAATATGCGAATTTAAATAAGTTGGAAAGCGGGAGAGAGAAAATGGGGGGAATTAAGTTGCGGGCTTGGTAGAGACCTTCATCGGACAGATTTCAAACACTCCAAACTTAGTGCAAAATACAATCTGTCATCAATAGCAAAGCTTTCCAGTAAACCAATCATCAAAATCGGATCAGTAGTCATCTAATCCCCTCCTTCAAACAAATGATTTATAATAATTACCTTATATACCCCCTTCCGTAAAAAGTTACATTTAGCTCCATAATGATCAGGCTGCAGCGTGAAAGCAATGACTGTTTCTGGAGTAAAACCTTCACCGAACAGCCTCAACTTGAACTTAGTCGCACCCAACACACTGGGAATAATCTCCTCCACAATCTTGGGCTCCTTATCTGACTTTTCAACCCTCAAACCCATAACTTTTATCGTTCCATTGATAAATAGTGAATTAACAGTCTCTACAGTTCTAGCTTCTTCAGTTTTTGTGTCACCTTCTGGAATAACTGTTGCTGCCTCTTGAGTTGTATCTTCTGCATTGGATGTAGCAGGATTCTCAGCTTGTCGCTTAATTCTTGCTGCTTTTTCATCTGGATTCCTATAAGCGAAATTCTCAATGAAGACATCTTGGATTTGGTCTCCGTATTTGTTAACAGCTAGATCTCTGTAGTAATTCTTAACTCCATCTTCTTCAAAGTCTTCTATCTCATCGTTTGGTGTTTCTTCAATTTCATTTTCTGATGGCCTGTAAAAAAATAATAATTTGAATTCTGGTGTTGTTTGGTCCATGTAAGGACACATAAGACTTCTGTGGTTTCTTTTAGCCCAACTAAAACAAACTTACTCGTCAAACTGCGTTGGATCTATGGAAACAAAGTTCTTTAGAATATTGTAAATTGTAATGTTACACTTAACCCACATTCACAATTACAACAGATAGAGCAATTGACACAATTCCACGAGAGCTAATTATATTTACTTACTATCTACAAATATAAATGCAATTGAGTGTCTGTCCTTCATCCTAAACAACCTACTTATCACAATTTCTTCTTTTATTAACTTGTAAACCCATCCCGGCTTTGCCTTAATTTATATATTAATATCTCAACGGTCACACACGACAAATGCACTTCATCCCCTATTTCAACCCCTCCAAGTCCCATTTTTTCGTGATAAAAAGTTTATTTCTTTCCCTAAGCTATAGTCTATTTCTGTACCAAATTTTAACAAAATCAGTTCAGTGGATTAAGCGTGAAAGCATAACAGACAAAATTCTCAAGTTTATAGAGAATCTACGACGAGTTAAAAGTTACTTTAAAAAAAAAACATCGTGTACAGAAAAAAAAGAAATCACTGATTAATTCTGTGTAATTATTTTAAACTCTAATTTTAATTCCAGTCTATTGGAAACGAAAAAAATACCGCTCAATCTCCTTTTGCAAATTGCTTTAATTATACGAGACATTAGCATATTTCTTCCATAAGCAGTAGTCGGTCACCAAAAAGAGCAAGTGAACTAGTTAGCTCTTTTATTCGTTAGTTCCTTTTTTTAAATAATATAGTAACAATAATTAATAAAGGAAAAAATATTTAGTTCACAATCCAATGGCAAACTAGTTCGCTCTTTTATTCGTTAGTTCCTTTTTTTAAATAATATAGTAAAAAAAAAAATAAAAGAATAAAACATCGATATTCTCAATAGTTAAATATCGATGTTTATGAACAATATTTTGATATTTCTATCACTATTTAAATATATAAGTATATATCGATTTTTTATTTTTATTTATTACACATTTATTTTATAGAAAACAAGTAGTCAAGTATGGATGAAGCATCCCTAGAAGTAAATAAATCGATTTAAAAAATATAAGAACTAAAAAGAACTAAGAGCGAGATCGTCGACGAACCAGTTCGTATAGTTCACCTAAAGCGCTCTTTCGCGCGTTCGACCGACTAGTAAAGAGTATAGACGCGCGAATCACGTTCGAATCGAATGGAATCGATTTTCAATTCGAATCTTTCTATTAATTCGAATATAATTACAAAATAAAATTTACGCTGTAGTAAAAAAATATGTGTATTTTATCTACTCTGTGTAGATATAAATATTCGTCTGTCAATAATTGTTGAATGTTTGATATAAAAGCAGACGCGAGATAAGATAACACGTTAGGCGATATCCTGCGCTCGGATATGTAATTTTGGAATTATACATTGACTAGTAATACGCGCCGGCTTTGCACGTAGGTCAGCCATCCATACAAATAAATAAAATTGTAGTGTCTGTTTGTAATATTAAAATAACCGCTTTTTTATTAGTGCACACGGAATATATACCAACAACTACATTTTTTACAATTTTGTCTGTTTGTTCCGGCTAATCTCTGAAATGGCTGGACCGATTTTGACAAGACTTTCACTGGCAGATATCTGATGTAACAAGGAGTAACTTAGGCTATTTAACATCTCGCTTCAACCCATACGAGCGGAGCAACACGCGAACAAAGTCGCGCGGGTCGGCTAGTCTTGTATAAAATATATTTGGAAATATCGATATGTAATTATATAGTAGATCTTTGGGCACCAATGTGTAACGAGATGTGTTTGTTAGGAACCAATAGAATCGCTTTATTTGAGACACTGAGCAAGACTAGGTTAAGCGCACATTTATCATCACATCTCTAATATTGGTCGTAAAAAGGACAAGATTTGACAACAATCGATATACTATAAATATCGATATTGTGATATTCGTTTGTTAAAAATATCGACATTATTAGTACAAATCAAATTCGATTTAGGCAATAAAACCAAGACAGACAGACAATATTATATTTAAAACCTAGTGATAGCGTTAATACTACTGGAATTATTATTATCAGGACACATCTCTAGTATAAGTGTTTATTAACCAACTTCAAAAAAGGAGTGTAAGATATATATTGTAAAAAGTAAGACGTTACGTTAGACTTTGTTCACTTTATAAAATCATCCAACTGTCTCTGATTGAGATAGAGGTCAGTGTGTTCACTGCACGAGATCACATTGACGACTGGCTCAAATCTATCGAGACAAGAGCTTATATAATGTCTACAAGCAGGTATATTTGAAATACAAAAGGAAATTAATGTTGCCAACATTATAACGAACAATAGTTAATTTTGATTCCGTGCTCAAAGCTGCGTTTGACCATTAATAATATAAAGTAGAAAGGTAAGGTCAAAATGAGGTCAAACTAAATTGATCTAAATCACGCGAGGGTTACTTTTACTAATCAAAACGAGGGCTTAAGGCTGGGTTTCCACCAGACGAGAGATGTGAAACGCTTACTTAGCCTCGCTTCTATTGGTTCTTAACAAACACATCCCTCGCTACACATCTCTGGTGGAGACGCAGCCTCAGTCAGAAAAGATGTGAATAGCCTCGCTCAGAGTGTCAAATGAAGCGGTTCTATTGGTTCTGGATTGGCCCTCACCTGGGGATTGCGACCCAACACGCTACTCAACCTTGCCATCTAAGGCCTAACTAAGTATCTGAGCTATGTCTTCTAGCTAGAGATGATATGTTTTAAGACACAGATAGTCGGGTAGATGTAAATAATTATATTACTTTGTTTTCGAAACGCAGTGACGTAAACAAGTGAAAGTGTAATTAAATTGTCAATGTACATAACTACTAAAATATACTGTGACGTCACTCGTTGGCAGCTCGCCACGCCACTCACCACCGGATAGACGTGATGTGTGTGGACATAGATCGCATCGTTTAGATCACAGCTCCTAAAGGAACTAGTTCCCTCTTATAGTTCCTTCACTCCCAACTCGAATCACTTCACGAATTCTACACTTTTACCAACGATTTTTGCATTCTGAGAAACAATAGAATCATTTCATTGGACACACTTTGAGTAAGGCTAGGCAAGTGAAGCGATTCTATTGGTTCTTAATTAAAGCTTGTACCAAACACATTCCTCAGTAAATTCACTAGTTTTTATGAAGTTTAAAAAAAACTGTATGTACTGCAACAGAACAAAACTATTCCACTTCCACTAACACTCCAGGTAATGTTCACTCAAAGAAATCATTTTAAATACTACCCACTCCGTCATATAGATAACCTCTGCCCCGAATTCTGATAGACTTGAGTCAGTTGTCAATTGAGCTCCACTGGTGGCTATTATGGCTGTGTGAGAGGTGTGGTGTTGTGATGCTGGGTCTCAATTACTAAGATTTGGAGTAAGTGTTTAATACTAGTTACTCGATATACGTTTTAAGTGCATATTATTATTGTCTTGTGCGTCTGTACGGTATCGGTCCCATGTAGAAAACATATTAGTATCCTTTAATGGGAAACCCTCTCTCATTTAAGTCGGAGAAAAAAAAGAGAAGGAGGAAGGAGAGGGAGTATAGGGAGATCGCTTTTTAACGATTAGGCCGCCATTTGTACAATGTCCTATCTCGCTCATACGGTCACGAACTAACCGTAGAGCGAGGAACTAGTTGTGTCTTTCAAACGAACCTAGTTCGTTCGCGAACTAGGTTCGTAAAGGCCTTAGCTCCCGCTCTGTATGCTTAACAGATTTTAATGCGGTTTTCACTAATAGACATACGGATTCAAGAGGAACGTTTATATATAAAAATGTATATTATAGTAGAGAAATCGTGCGCAGCCTTGAGATGTGACTGATGTCTGGCATTCAGACAATCAGACATAAACAACTAGTTTTATTGATTCGAATGGCAATGTTTAAGCAAACAAGATGGCGGATCTTCGATCTTAAAATAACACAATCCCAAAAATGTCCACCCATAACAATATTTGGGTGGAAATTTAATCCTACTTCTTCAATCATGACACACAGTAATAATTATAGAGCTTGTGGGTTGTGACCTAGGTGTAGGTTTTCTGAGATGTAAGTTCCATCTGTAGCAGTTTGACAAATAATTTCATAGAATTGTAATCCAAGAAATTGGTTTACGAGGTGTATGGAAATCCATAAATCTGCATTTGGTTCACAATCCCCAGGGAACTCGACGACTAAATGTAATTATTGAGATACTATTACTGGCAACACTTTACAAACCTTTGATAACACAGATTTTGAGTCTGACTTTTTAAGGTAACATTTCGATACGTGGACGCCATTTTGTGACTACGCGTCTTGCCGCCATTTTGGTTTAAATTGTTTTTCGTTTTAGAATCAAAATTAATCTATTGAAACAGTGAATCAGACAAATTACATTTTTTGTGAGTTACTTTATTATTCATATAAACGTAAATAAACGTCAAATTGAGACAGAGTTTACGACGCCATAAAACCAAGATGGCGGCGAGTCAGTGAGCGAGGCGCGAAATTGATCTATAAACTTTTTATTTCCCACTTTACTATAATTGCCGCTTCATTTGATGATTATTTAGCTCATAGTTAAGAGTGAGATATAAAACTAGCAACACCTGACCTCTTTTATATGTCTGGGGCGTGTGAACCAGAAGCAGGCTTAAGGACCTCTCCACTCCACTAGAGACCTTTTTATCCCGGAAACAAGAAGAGATTTTGTTGGAACAATAAAGTTGCATACAGATACTTTTCGCGGGAAGATAACAAACGAGTAACCCAACCCCTCAACCCCTGGTGGTAGGGGATCTGTTTTCCGACACTAACTGTCAGACTACCGTCCGTTTTCCATTATCCTCCCACTGCTTCCTCCTTCTTCACCTCCATCAGTATGTTACACAGTACGAAAACCCATGCTCCCCTTCGCAGCTTCAGCAGCAGCTTTCGCAGGTTTTCGTACTGTGCTACACAGCGCTGAAGACGTCTCAGAAGTCCAGGAAGTGAAAGAGAAGAAGTATGAGGAGAAGAAAAAGAGGCAGGCGTACGTGAAACCGTAGCATTCATATCCCCCCACCACTCCCCCTGACCCTCCACTCTCACTATACCTTCGAGGATGCAACGTATCGGCAGAACAAGATACACAATCTGCCATGTGCGATGCGTCTACTGACTTTAATGCAAACTACTAATGTGTGTAAACAAAGTGGAGCGCGGAATGTGAGTCCATAGTATTATCGATCAATGTTTTAACTTACAAATAATGAAGCGGAGACGGGTTATTTATATAATTATTTAGTATATTCCATAAAAAACCAGTAAACTTAAGTTGACTCATAAATATTACACAATATTAACTATTGTTTCTACACGTATACAACAAATAACGATTGATGTGATTTTAACACTGTGTTACAAATTAATTAACCTTCTAAAGTATGCGTGCATTAAATTTCATTCAAATCGGTACAGCCGTTTTGACGTGACGGCACAAACACGCCAATTCTACGATTTTATTATATGCATATAGAATTGAGTCATGATTAGTCTGTTGACCGTTTCGTTAAATGGAGATCAACAAAGCGGTGACGTCACTACTGTACACTTGAACTGATGAATCAATGTTAGGTTGGGAACACACAACCACAAAAATTATAACATTTGATTAGCAATAGATATACAAAATAACTGATCAAAGTAAAAAAACCATAGACAATAATATTCAATAGCAAATATTCTGTTATCACTGTTAGATACATTTGGGGGGAGGGGGGGAGGCGGGGGTGTTATTACAGCCGTGGCAACATTATATTTAAATGGAGTCTAGTTTAGAGGAGGTTATTCCGTCATTAGGCTCTCGGGGAGTGAAGTAGTCTCTGGATAGTGTTAGTGCTTGGAGTGCTGTCTGAATAAGATCACGTGAGTACCTTACAGTGTAGTATGATAGCCTAACCTTAGGCTTAGGTATCCCTTATTTTGCTCCGACATTTGAGGGTAGTTAATACATACACACACACACACACACACACACACATTGTCAGTTGAGACGGCGTGTATGTGAGAGAGTGTGTGCTCATTTCCACTATGTCATTGCAACAGTCTATGATCTTTGATAGCTTCTGAAGATCTATTCTAATATTTTATAATCTACCCACAGTTTAATACTCATCATATGTCAAGACGGACGCCAGTTGGAGTAAGAGTCGTAAGACGACAGGTAGTGCGTGATGCTGGTCATACAGTCAGTGCTAGTATGTAAAAAAATCCTGCTCGTGTCGCACAGATTTTTGTCTGTATTTGGCAAAGGTATTACACCGTACAGCCTTGTCATAGAAATAAAAAAATATGTGTAATGGTAATCGAAAAGGCAAAGGTATTACACCGTACAGCCTTGTCATAGAGATTAGAAAATGTGTGTAATGGTAATCGAAAAGGCAAAGGAATTACACCGTACAGCCTTGTCATAGAGATTAGAAAATGTGTGTAATGGTAATCGAAAAGGCAAAGGTGTTACACCGTACAGCCTTGTCATAGAGATTAGAAAATGTGTGTAATGGTAATCGAAAGGCAAAGGTGTTACACTGTACAGCCTTGTCATAGAGATTAGAAAATGTGTGTAATGATAATCGAAAACGCAAAGGTATTACACCGTACAGCCTTGTCATAGAAATAAAAAAATATGTGTAATGGTAATCGAAAAGGCAAAGGTGTTACTCCGTACAGCCTTGTCATAGAGATTAGAAAATGTGTGTAATGGTAATCGAAAAGGCAAAGGTGTTACACCGTACAGCCTTGTCATAGAGATTAGAAAATGTGTGTAATGGTAATCGAAAAGGCAAAGGAATTACACCGTACAGCCTTGTAATAGAGATTAGAAAATGTGTGTAATGATAATCGAAAAGGCAAAGGTATTACACCGTACAGCCTTGTCATAGAGATTAGAAAATGTGTGTAATGGTAATCGAAAAGGCAAAGGAATTACACCGTACAGCCTTGTCATAGAGATTAGAAAATGTGTGTAATGGTAATCGAAAAGGCAAAGGTGTTACACCGTACAGCCTTGTCATAGAGATTAGAAAATGTGTGTAATGGTAATCGAAAGGCAAAGGTGTTACACTGTACAGCCTTGTCATAGAGATTAGAAAATGTGTGTAATGATAATCGAAAACGCAAAGGTATTACACCGTACAGCCTTGTCATAGAAATAAAAAAATATGTGTAATGGTAATCGAAAAGGCAAAGGTGTTACTCCGTACAGCCTTGTCATAGAGATTAGAAAATGTGTGTAATGGTAATCGAAAAGGCAAAGGTGTTACACCGTACAGCCTTGTCATAGAGATTAGAAAATGTGTGTAATGGTAATCGAAAAGGCAAAGGAATTACACCGTACAGCCTTGTAATAGAGATTAGAAAATGTGTGTAATGATAATCGAAAAGGCAAAGGTATTACACCGTACAGCCTTGTCATAGAGATTAGAAAATGTGTGTAATGGTAATCGAAAAGGCAAAGGAATTACACCGTACAGCCTTGTAATAGAGATTAGAAAATGTGTGTAATGATAATCGAAAAGGCAAAGGTATTACACCGTACAGCCTTGTCATAGAGATTAGAAAATGTGTGTAATGGTAACGTACATTGGACACATTTTAATTCTCTGTTTTTATTTAATCGAAAAGGAAAAGGTATTACACCGTACAGCCTTGTCATAGAAATAAAAAAATATGTGTAATGGTAACGTACATTGGACACATTTTAATTCTCTGTTTTTATTTAATCGAAAAGGAAAAGGTATTACACCGTACAGCCTTGTCATAGAGATTAGAAAATGTGTGTAATGGTAATCGAAAAGGCAAAGGTATTACAACGTACAGCCTTGTCATAGAGGTGATTTTTTTCTATTTTTCCACCAGTGTATACCCGCCTTTAGATAACACGCCCACTCGTTTTCTCAACGCTGATAATGCTAAACTAATTGTACAGACATTACTTCAACATCTATACTTAATATATAAAGCTGAAGAGTTTGTTTGTTTGAACGCGCTAATCTCAGGAACTACTGGTCCGATTTGAAAAATTCTTCCAGTGTCAGATAGCCCATTTATCGAGGAAGGCTATTGGCTATATATCATCACGCTACGACCCATAGGAGCGGAGCTACATACAGACGAAGACAAGGTCGGCTAGTTATTTAAATATGACTAATCTATGGGAGACAGCGCGACATACACTTCACCCCTTATTTCAACCCTTTCAGTGTATCCCTGTCCTATATTACATCAAAATCTGTGCAGTACTTTAGGCGTAACAGACACACATATGCGGAGTTCTAACACTATCCGTGATGAAGTCAGACGTCCATATAATTATAGGTCAACATTTCTCCAGTGGTCTCTGGCGTCTTGCCAATACGTTAAAGGACATCCCAGGAATAAAAATAAACCGAAAAATTGGCAACATTTGCCAAATATTTCAAGTTTTCGCAGTTATATCTTAATGTTTTTTTCCTATTGGTTAGGGTTAGGGTTGTCACATTTAGCTTTCTTATTTCTTCTGATTCCTGATTATCCAACTGTCTCTACAAATATTAGTGTAAGGTATTTATTAGTTTCGAATTAAGTGGGGGGGGGGGGGGTGGACAAGCAGGGGCAGCTCCCCCCCTCTAGTAAATTTAGAAGAAATGTAGCAAAACAGCCGGAATTCGAATAAATTCACTTATCTTTAGGAAAACACTTTCACCTTCCATGAAAACCCCTCTCCCCTCACGGGGAATGCAAAGACGGGTCAGGTTAACTAGTATATATATGTATGTATATAGGCTATTTAACATCTCGCTACGACCCATAGGAGCGGAGCAACACGCTCACGAAGTCGCGCGGGTCGGCTGTTACGCAAACAATTCCAGTATACGTATAGTCAGACATACGTTATCTAGATTATTATATCTAGATAAAGTCACGAGTCAGATATATATATATATTAATCAGAGTTGCCATATCTATCTAATTTCTTCGAATTCCGGTTTACATGTATAACACATACATAATATAGTAGATAAACACTTAAAAATTTAGGGGTTTCTAATATGATGTCGTAAATAAACACATTTTGCTCTTACATTGCAAACGCTGGCTGAACCCTACGAGATAGATCAAAATAATGTACTACAGTATTGTACACCTTAAAAAGGACTACAGAAAAGTCCGCGATAGTATATGTCTATCTCTTAGGGATAACCTAGCATTAATCCTTATCCAATTAAGTACCTTAAATACATTGCGCATTTAATATAGATCGTATGATACTACAGTCCAGATTTTTATTAATTTCATTCATTAGTTCATTTAAGGAGACCCTACCGTACGGGATAGATAGATAGATAGACATGCACATTATTGCACACATAATAAAGAGACAAAAGAAAAAATATATAACAAAGCGTGCAAAGGTGGTCTTATTGCTAAAATAGCAATCTCTACAAAATCTGGAAACAGGATCGGTGATCAAATCACTCTAGTGAGATGGTCACCGACCATCACGACTGACAAAAGAGACGGATAAGAAAGTCGGAAATACATTCGAGATAATTCTCATACTGAAGATTTCCTCCATTTTGGGTTGCTCTGGTACCCCTCTGATCAGCAGAGTAGACTATTTGAGCGATCCCTATGGTAAAGGGTAGAACGTCAAAAAAACTGAAGTCAGAATTAACATACACTTCTAAGGGTCAATTGAATCCTCGCGGAGTTCCTCAAGGAAGCGTACTTGGACCGATAGAAAAACTGATTTTGAGTCTAAAATTAACATTAAATTAATGGATATTGTTGACTGGTATTAACCTAATAAATTAATTTTAAATTATGACAAGACTAAAATTATGTCAATTATAAATAAAAATAAGAAGCGTCCTAATTTAAAAATTATGCTATATCTGAAACTCCGACTATTAAGTATTTAGGGCTTGAACTAGATCAAGAATTGAATTGGAAGGCACATATTGAGACGGTTTGAACTAATCTACAAAAATTTTCATATGCCCTTTACATGCTCTCCAAAACTGTGAACAGAGATACCCTTTTAGTTACATATTATGCATATGTGGGCTCTGTCCTACGGTGTGGAATTATCTTTTGGGGGTAACTCTGTAAAACGAGATGACGTGTTTAGAGCGCAGAAAAGATGCATCAGGTCGATTTTTGGTTTGAAACAAACAGTTATTTTTAAAACTATGCAAAACGGTAACACTCACGTAGATTGGTACTACAGTTTAGATCGCATTGGGCGATCTTCTTCAGCCAGTGGACGCGCTCGCGGTGGCCGCTCGGCGAACACTGCGGGCCGCCGCTCTTCGAGCGCGCGAGGATAACGGTTGCGGTGTGCGTGAGGAAACTGGAACGGCTATCATGTCATCGTCTGAGGCACTTAGAATTTCCTCACTGGAATCACCTCGTTTAAGCGGAATATTCCAGCATGCGGAACTAAACACATCGTCACTAGACTCTCGGTCCATATCTCGAGCGTTGTGAAGACACGGTTTCCAAGTCGGTGGCAGTTTCCATCCTCCGTCTCTGTTGTATGTTGGACGCTTGCTGATTTCGATGGCTTCTCTGACTTTTCGAGGTATGAAATGCTTATCTCTAGCCAGGACCTGATGTAATGTCTCGCGTCTGAGGACAGGGAATGTTCCGCCACCGCGGAACTCTCGCTATCTAACTTTTTCATGGAGCGTATGTGCTCCGAGAGCCTAGTGGACACGTTCCTTCTAGTTTCTCCTACCAATCTACCATAATAATACGTGAGTGTTAAAGTTTTGTATAGTTTTAAAAATGACTAATTACCACGTTAGTTTCTATAATAAAACAAACAGTTAGTTGCAAACCGTATTTCAAAGAATTGAAAATACTAACTGTACCTAGTTTGTATATTTTTGAGTCATTATTATTCGCAAAGAAACATCTCGACATATATGCAAGTCTTAATAATGTATGACACCAACACAAATTAAAAATTCCACCCTCAAATACTGTAAAGTTTAGTAATTGCGCTTATTCCATGTTACCGAATTATGATTAATCACTTCCTATGTTTTTATGTTTCATGCAAATAAATAAAATTTGAATATGAACGTAGTCTCTACCGAGAGGGTGAGGAAGACAACCACGTCAAATAAATTACCCCAATCTCAAAAAAAAGGTGTTGGCATGTCATGTTCCTTTAAATATGATAGTGTGCGAGGATAATATAGGATCCTGTATAGGACAGATAACATGTGTGATTGCGCCGATTCTTGATGTTGAGCCACTTGAGTTTAGCACGGAACTCATAAATAAATGCATACATTTTGCAATCGTTCTAACTTGTTCAATTGCTCTTCAGTCAGATCAGGGTCTGCATAGTCTAAGATTGGAAATAGAAAAGTCTGTGCTAAAGAGGTTTTATTTTTAATTGGCAGAGGGTATTTCCACCGCTTTATTGAACCCATTGTCGCAAATATTTTTTTACTGACTTCAGACACCTGAACGTCCCATGAAAGATTAGAATCTATGAAAATCCCAAGATTTTTGACGGAAGAACTTAGAGCCAAAGTAATATTGTCAAATTTTTTAGAGGGTATTCTGTGATAATTAATTTTAGACAACTGTTTAGGGTCTCCAATGATAATCACTTGAGACTTAGAAGGATTTACACAGGGCCTATATGATTTTGACCAGAGGCAAATGCTTTGTAAGTCTTTATTAAGTTTGTCTGTAGCACAATTGATACTATATATATAACTGAGGTAGGGCACAGCAGGAAATTTCCTGATCAAATATTGAGCAGCCTGACTGGGGTAGTACCTCGACCTTACAGAAGATCACAGCTAAATAACACTACTCTAAAGTAGTGTTGTGTTCCTGTTGGTGAGTAAGGTGAACAGAGCTCCTTGGGGGAATTGGGGATAGGGTCGGCAACGCGCTTGCGATGCTTCTGGTGTTGCAGACGTCTATAAGCTACGGTAATCGCTTACCATCAGGTGAGCCGTACGCTTGTTTGCCGACTTAGTTACATAAAAAAAAAACTATCAGCAGGAGAAGTTACATAAATCTGTAGGTCGGCAGTATATAGGTGATAGGAGGCTGTGTGAATTTTAGTTATCGTGTCAATAAAAATGGAAAATAACAGTGGGGAAAGAACACTACCCTGAGGTACTAGTAAGGCGGAGAGAGGATAATAGGAGCTTTTATTATTTACACGCACACATTGCTGACGACCGTATAAATAGCTATAAAACCCCTCGGTGGCGCGAGAAGAGACGGATAATGACTTAAGTATAGCAAGTAGTAGTTCGTGGTCAACACTATTAAATGCATTGCTTAAGTCCAGGAGTGCCGAAATACTAATATATTTTTTGTCCATATTAGAACGAATTCGGATTCTATTTTAATGCGTATGATACTATAGTCCATTTTTCTGTACTTGACTCAAGATATAAACGAACATACACAATTTCGTTCATTCATCTAAAGAGCTCCTACCCTATGGAATGTCAAATTTTTAGAATCTGCTTCCATTGTTCTTCACTATTCGGGTTCTATTTTAATGCGTATGATACTATAGTCAATTTTACTTTACTTGACCCAAGATGAGTCGATCACACGTCACGACACTTCGAAGTACTCGCACAATTACATTCATTTCATTAACCATTCATTTATCATCCTATGGAATATCAGTAAAGAAAAACAGACTATAGTATCACACCTTGCCCTGTCAATAACTGACACGGTATATTTTTACCCGACTTCGGCGAAGCCAAGAGTTATGATTTTTGCATTCTATGTATGTATGTATGTTCCACTCTAGCGCCTAAACTACTGAACCAATTTTCATGAGTGAGGTGTCAATAGATTCGTAATAATGGCGCGGGTGCCATAGGCTATAAAAATTTATGATTTTTTTTTAATGACGGAATTTAAACCTCAGATTCTAACTTCGAAAAAAATTAAACTGAGATAAATATCACGTGTTTGTTGTCAAAAGAAACTATGATTAGAGGAACACTACCATGAAACTGACATAGTATGGTTCTACCTTGACCATTTTTATACCGATACATTTCTAGGTCCAGACCACTTTTTACGTAGTCGGGTTATAGTTTTTATTTATACAGATTAGTTTCAAAGTTTTGGACTCACACTAAACCAACTGTTCTGTGGACTCTAATTAACACAAATTGACGTACAAACAAAATAATCTACCAAATACGACTAAATTACACTCGTATATACAATTGGTAATAAAAACACTGTTAAGCTAAACCATAATACGTCTTATTTGTAGGAGCTTAAAGGTTGTAATTGCTTGCAGTGTTGCCATGACGATATTAAATTACTATGTAAGAACAATTAGGAATTTTGTTACTTTAAACCTCTTATATCTTTCATCCCAGGCTAGGTAGATTAAGCGATTCTATTGGTTCTCAACAAACGCATCTTATCATCTCTGGTGGATCTCCTAATAGGTGTCACGTATGCTCAACAATGGTGTTACTATAGTCATTTAATATTTATTGTTGTTACACAGCAACATTGTTGATAAAGTTAAGATAACATAGACCATATCGTAACCCTATTTGTAGTCCATCTCTGTACCGAATTTCATCAAAATCGGTTCAGTAGTTTAAGCATGAAACCGTAACTGGCAGACATTTAACTATAGTAAGGTTATATAAGTTTAGTACAACTTTAATTTGTCCTAGATTGGGTAGTAGTCCTATTAGTTAGCACTTCTCTACCCACAGGTAACAGGCAGTTTGACAAGTAATTTAGTTGAATCATCATAAAGTAGTACAAGTGTAGTTGAATTTTGAATGTTTTTTCAATCTATTGACTAAATATCTCTTTCAGTTCCAGAAACACAAAGCACAAGAAAGTTCCGAAAATAATTGTGACAAGTGTCGAATGCGGTTAAAACTATAGTACATTACAAAAAAAAAATTTAATTTCTCTCGAAAACTATATAATATTTTATTATAGAAACTAACGTAGTAATACTTTCTTCCTCGGCTAATGAAACGCGGCAAACACTGCGACACGAATGCGGTTGAAACTATAGTACATTACAAAATTTTTTTTTTAATTTCTCTCGAAAACTATATAATATTTTATTATAGAAACTAACGTAGTAATACTTTCTTCCTCAGCTAATGAAACGCGGCAAACATTGCGACACGAATGCGGTTGAAACTATAGTACATTACAAAAAAAAAATTTTAATTTCTCTCAAAAACTATATAATATTTTATTATAGAAACTAACGTAGTAGTACTTCTTCCTCAGCTAATGAAACGCGGAAAACATAGCGACACGAATGCGGTTGAAACTATAGTACATTACAAAAAAATTTTTTTTTTGGAAATAATTGTCTATCAAAACAATCTTATAAAATATGTCAAACAATCTACCTCAAAAAAAAATAATTCAAAAACGTTTTTTAAATTTTCAAAAAATTATATCTCGAAAACTATAGTTTTTCTACAAAAACGGATTTCAGCAATAGACTTAGGACAGAAGATATAATCGAAAAAAAAATTAAAAAAAAAAAATTAAAGTTAATTATTAGTAACAAGTGACAACCCTAACAAAGGTGTAAATAAAATCTTTGTATTACATTGAATTTTTAGTGTAAATGTGTAAATTAGTGTTAATAGTGTAAGTGTATTTGGTGAATGATGAAACAATGAATTGAATCATCGTTCTGTGGTATATCTAGGTGATGATGATGAATGTCTATAGGTATTTAATGATGATTTTTTTCGCTTCTATTATATTATTATTATTTTGCAAATTGCTTATGGTGATCATGATGATGATGAATATCTTAATCACTGATGATTGGATGGATGGATAGGTGATAATGATGATAATGAATATCTACAGATATTCAATGATGATTGATTTCGTTTTGTTTCTATTATATTATTGATATAAATTGCTCATGGTGATTATGATGATGATTCAATGATGATTGACTCCATTTCGCATCCATCATATTACTATTTAGTTACAATTTGCTTATGGTGATGATGATGATGCATATCTACAGAAAATCACTGATGATGAAGATGCATATTCACTGATGGTTATTTCGTTTTGCTTCCATCATATTACTATTATGATGATGATGATGCATATTCAATGATGATTAATTTCGATTTGCTTCTATCACATTATTGATGTCGTAAATTGCTTAAGGTGATGATGATGACGTATATTCACTGATGATTGATTTCGTTTTTGCTTCTATCATATTATTAATTTATGTAATTTGCTGATGGTGATGAATATCTACAGAAAATCACTGATGATTGATTTCATTTCATTTCTATCATATTATTGATGTTGTAAATTGCTTAAGGTGATGATGATGATGAATATTCACTTAGGATTGTTATTGTTTTGCTTCTATCATATTATTAATATAAATTGCTCATGGTGATTATGATGATGAATATGCAATGATGATTGATTCCATTTAGCATCCATCATATTACTATTATGGTGATGATGATAATGCATAATCACTGATGATTAATTTCGATTTGCTTTTATCACATTATTGATGTCGTAAATTGCTTAAGATGATGATGATGACGTATATTCACTGATGTTTGATTTCGTTTTGCTTCTATCATATTATTAATTTATGTAATTTGCTGATGGTGATGAATATCTACAGAAAATCATTGATGATTGATTTCGTTTCACTTTTATCATATTATTATTGTCCCAAATTGCTTATGGTGACGATGATGATGATATTAATAAAATAGATAATAAGTTTGATGAACAAAGCTTACTGATGTCATTAGAGTAACAAAGATACAATATGACACATTTTAGGCTATTTATATTACAACCAAACAGACGGACTGAACTTTTCCTCAAATTACTAATACGGGGAAGTACTGTATATATAATTAGATTCAAAACAATCTGTTTGTGTTGTGCATATATACATATATAATGAAGTTGGGGAAAATCTACCAATTTATAGTTTTGTTTGTCTGTATTCTCTGTATGTGTTCCTTTTATTTTATTCCAAGATATTATATAACCTCAGTTCCGATAGACTTGAGTCATTTGTCAAACAGAGCTCGTCTTCTCCCTTAATTCACCAAGGCCCTCTTATTCAGAGGCCACCAAAGCTGATTATTTTATTTTGATTAGAAACACAGCAATAAGACATAGAACTAAAGTTACTGATATACTTTCTTGAATAGATCACCAGAAGTGGAGCTGGACCGGTCACATGTTCTGCTGTAAGGCTAATAAGTAGAGCAAGCAAGTCACTCGCTGGTACCCAGGAGATGGCACTAGAAATCAAGGTTGGCCAGCACAAAGATGGGAAGATGATATTTGCCTGACTTTGGGGCCTCAATAGTCAAGGGTAGCAACTGATAAAAACCAATGGAGAAAGTTGGAGATGGAACTGAAATTAGCGGCGAGAGCTAGCGGCCGAACGCATAGGGTTGTCACAATCCAGTATAACTACATTTGATCACAAAAATCTAAGTTTTTCAAGTTATTATATACTGTTTCATATTTTTATTACAGGTCAAACAATATTTTTTATATTCTGTATGTTAAAAACATTAAAATATAATATTATCATATTTATTATGTAAGTACATGTGTATACCATGTGTTAGAGACTACTTTATTTAACCTTCTAATAAACATAGAAAGCAAACTGCTGCTATATTCAGCTTTTGGTATTTGATTGATATACTATATATCTAACATATAATAAAACAATTGGAGAGAATCAAGACTTAGTTTATTTTTTTTATAAATTTTAATGCCGCACAATCTTATACTCGACAGTGGGTACTTTAGCCTTCTAATAAACATAGAAAGCAAACTGCTGCTATATTCAGCTTTTGGTATTTGATTGATATACTATATATCTAACAAATAATAAAACAATTGGGGAGAATCAAGGCTTAGTTTATTTTTTTTTAACTATTTCTTCAACGGTGTCTTATGGTCGAACGCGGTTACTTTAACCTTCTAATAAACATAGAAAGCAAACTGCTGCTATATTCAGCTTTTGGTATTTGATTGTTATACTATATATCTAACAAATAATAAAACAATTGGGGAGAATCAAGACTTAGTTTATTTTTTTTTAACTATTTCTTCAACGGTGTCTTATTGTCGAACGCGGCTACTTTAACCTTCTAATAAACATAGAAAGCAAACTGCTGCTATATTCAGCTTTTGGTATTTGATTGATATACTATATATCTAACATATAATAAAACAATTGGAGAGAATCCAGGCTTAGTTTATTTTTTTTATAAATTTTAATTTCGCGCAATCTTATACTCGACGGTGGGTACTTTAGCCTTCTAATAAACATTGAAAGCAAACTGCTGCTATATTCAGCTTTGGGTATTTGATTAATATACTATATATCTAACATATAAAAAAACAATTGGAGAGAATCAAGACTTAGTTTATTTTTTTTATAAATTTTAATGCCGCGCAATCTTATACTCGACAGTGGGTAATTTCGCCTTCAAATAATCATAGAAAGCAAACTGCTGCTATATTCAGCTTTTGGTATTTGATTGTTATACTATATATCTAACAAATAATAAAACAATTGGGGAGAATCAAGACTTAGTTTATTTTTTTTTAACTATTTCTTCAACGGTGTCTTATTGTCGAACGCGGCTACTTTAACCTTCTAATAAACATAGAAAGCAAACTGCTGCTATATTCAGCTTTTGGTATTTGATTGATATACTATATATCTAACATATAATAAAACAATTGGAGAGAATCCAGGCTTAATTTATTTTTTTTATAAATTTTAATTTCGCGCAATCTTATACTCGACGGTGGGTACTTTAGCCTTCTAATAAACATTGAAAGCAAACTGCTGCTATATTCAGCTTTGGGTATTTGATTAATATACTATATATCTAACATATAAAAAAACAATTGGAGAGAATCAAGACTTAGTTTATTTTTTTTATAAATTTTAATGCCGCGCAATCTTATACTCGACAGTGGGTAATTTCGCCTTCAAATAATCATAGAAAGCAAACTGCTGCTATATTCAGCTTTGGGTATTTGATTAATATACTATATATCTAACATATAAAAAAACAATTGGAGAGAATCAAGACTTAGTTTATTTTTTTTATAAATTTTAATGCCGCACAATCTTATACTCGACAGTGGGTACTTTAGCCTTCTAATAAACATAGAAAGCAAACTGCTGCTATATTCAGCTTTTGGTATCTGATTGATATACTATATATCTAACAAATAATAAAACAATTGGGGAGAATCAAGGCTTAGTTTATTTTTTTTTAACTATTTCTTCAACGGTGTCTTATGGTCGAACGCGGTTACTTTAACCTTCTAATAAACATAGAAAGCAAACTGCTGCTATATTCAGCTTTTGGTATTTGATTGTTATACTATATATCTAACAAATAATAAAACAATTGGGGAGAATCAAGACTTAGTTTATTTTTTTTTAACTATTTCTTCAACGGTGTCTTATTGTCGAACGCGGCTACTTTAACCTTCTAATAAACATAGAAAGCAAACTGCTGCTATATTCAGCTTTTGGTATCTGATTGATATACTATATATCTAACAAATAATAAAACAATTGGGGAGAATCAAGGCTTAGTTTATTTTTTTTTAACTATTTCTTCAACGGTGTCTTATGGTCGAACGCGGTTACTTTAACCTTCTAATAAACATAGAAAGCAAACTGCTGCTATATTCAGCTTTTGGTATTTGATTGTTATACTATATATCTAACAAATAATAAAACAATTGGGGAGAATCAAGACTTAGTTTATTTTTTTTTAACTATTTCTTCAACGGTGTCTTATTGTCGAACGCGGCTACTTTAACCTTCTAATAAACATAGAAAGCAAACTGCTGCTATATTCAGCTTTTGGTATTTGATTGATATACTATATATCTAACATATAATAAAACAATTGGAGAGAATCCAGGCTTAGTTTATTTTTTTTATAAATTTTAATTTCGCGCAATCTTATACTCGACGGTGGGTACTTTAGCCTTCTAATAAACATTGAAAGCAAACTGCTGCTATATTCAGCTTTGGGTATTTGATTAATATACTATATATCTAACATATAAAAAAACAATTGGAGAGAATCAAGACTTAGTTTATTTTTTTTATAAATTTTAATGCCGCGCAATCTTATACTCGACAGTGGGTAATTTCGCCTTCAAATAATCATAGAAAGCAAACTGCTGCTATATTTAGCTTCTGGTATTTGATTGATATACTATATATCTAACATATAATAAAACAATTGGAGAGAATCAAGGCTTAGTTTATTTTTTTTAATGGAACTGAAATTAGCGGCGAGAGCTAGCGGCCGAACGCATAGGGTTGTCACAATCCAGTATAACTACATTTGATCACAAAAATCTAAGTTTTTCAAGTTATTATATACTGTTTCATATTTTTATTACAGGTCAAACAATATTTTTTATATTCTGTATGTTAAAAACATTAAAATATAATATTATCATATTTATTATGTAAGTACATGTGTATACCATGTGTTAGAGACTACTTTATTTAACCTTCTAATAAACATAGAAAGCAAACTGCTGCTATATTCAGCTTTTGGTATTTGATTGATATACTATATATCTAACATATAAAAAAACAATTGGAGAGAATCAAGACTTAGTTTATTTTTTTTATAAATTTTAATGCCGCACAATCTTATACTCGACAGTGGGTACTTTAGCCTTCTAATAAACATAGAAAGCAAACTGCTGCTATATACAGCTTTTGGTATTTGATTGATATACTATATATCTAACAAATAATAAAACAATTGGGGAGAATCAAGGCTTAGTTTATTTTTTTTTAACTATTTCTTCAACGGTGTCTTATGGTCGAACGCGGCTACTTTAACCTTCTAATAAACATAGAAAGCAAACTGCTGCTATATTCAGCTTCTGGGATTTTGATTAATATACTATATATCTGACATATAATAAAATAATTGTAGAGGATGAAGACATTGTTTATTTTTTTGTTGGTATTTCTTCTGCCGCGTTCTCTCATACTCAACCGCATCCACATCTAACTAAAATACTAAATTAAATAAAATGTTTGATACTTATAAATTTTATTTTAACTTATAATAAATTTGCTATAAATATATTGACGAGAAATAAAATATTAAATAGAAAATATTAATTGAAACGCGTTCATTTTATGACTCGAAAAAATAAATTTTTATATTATATTAATAATTTTATTTCCTTAATTAAATGTAATGATTACCTTTGATTAATTTAATGTAGGATAATGTAAAATATTACATAAAGTAAGCATTGGGCGCGAGCGGAAAACGACGCGGTGTGGCAACCCTGATTTTACAATCTGACCGCCGCTAGGTCGCCGCCAGTTTCAGCTCCATAAGTTGGAGGAGGCCTATGCCAAAAGGCACACTGAATTGAGGGACATACTTTAAAATACAGTTTATTTAGAATTATGAATGAATGGCTAATTTATTTATATTGTATCCTTACCTTATGTTAAATCATAGTTATTGTAATTATGAATGAATGGCTAATTTATTTATATTGTATCCTTACCTTATGTTAAATCATAGTTATTGTAGTTGCTCTGTGACTCTCACAGTATAACGTTAAATGGAGTTGGTTCCAACGTTGGAGCCAACGTAATTGCTCTCAATTATAGTAATGATGTGTTTATATTGTTCATAATTAAAAATAATTTTTGTAGTAAAAATTAATATAAAACAAGTTTTAATGCTACTATGAAAATATTTCTAAATTTCCCACTAAATCTATAAGTGTAACATTTTTTTTAATTATCTTATGTAACGGCTCTGGGTACTAGCCCTTTTGAGCCTCAAAGTCAAGTGTAACATTTATAAACAGTGTTAACAACTCTCAAAATTATTTTCCCCTAAAATTTAAGTTAAAACCTGTCAAAAAATCTCACATTAATTATTTTCATCCGTTTTTTTACCATTTGGGAAATTTTAGTCCCTAAATTTAGGGAGATAAACCCCAATAGTGTTCACAAATCATATTATGAAAAAATTATAACTTTCGTTTTCGCGCCAATTTTACATTTACAGATAATATTATAATGCAGTGACGTCGTACGTCCGAATATTTGGCAGATGTTCGAATATCAAATTATAAAAAACGAAACCAGTACAATTACACTTGAAGCTATTTTTTTATAATTATAACAAAGACAGTTGCCAGAACTCTCGATTTTTCGAAAATTCTTCCGACCTTCCGATTTTCATATCAACTTCCAAATTTTTTTGGGAAAATTTGTAAGCCCGTGATCTTATAAATGCGAAAGTAACTCTGTCTGTCCCGTTGCATGCTGAACATTATATTGCGAAATATAAAAATAGGTTAAAACCGAATAAAAAAGGAATGAAAGTTTGTTAGGTTAGGTTAAAAATGTATGTCGACAGTCACGCGCCAAACATCTGCGCTAGCTTGCCAAATACTTATGAGCGATAAACTTAAAAAGCAAAAAAATGTAATTCTTAGCGTATACTCGAAGAACTAAAAAAAAGTTTTTATTATTTGCCTTACTTTCGGACATGGACGGCACGTCCCTATGTGTCGAACTGGTTGACCGTTTAAGTCTTCGGAAGTTCAGCATTTTAACTCAATTGGATAACATTTAATATTTAAATAAAATATTAATATGTTTTATTTATTTTCTACAATTTATGGAAAGCTAGAGTTAGGGTATGATGATGGAGCCAGGAGTTGAATAGTGTGAATTGAATATTAGTATTTCAAATACGTGCAATGTCAAATATATAATCTGTAGTAAAGCCACAGATGTGATGAGTGTTTGAATTTCGACCGCCATAATTATTTTAAAGCATACGTTTAGAGCGCCGTCTGCCGATGCGTCTGGTCTCTTGCCAACAGTGAACAGACATACAATACGTCTATCCATCACTCATTCAAATAAAAACTTTAATCTTCAACAAAATCTGGCATCATTGGCAGTGATTTTGATGCAGAAAAACTTATTAGATTTCTGTGATTTTGGAATTACTATTTTTATACTGTGATCTGTGTTACAAACCCAAAAAATATTTACCTCTAAAACATACATTATTTGCAAATAATATTGTCAAAAACATCGATATATTATTGTAGTTGGACATATCGAAAAGATCGCTTTTTTTTAAATCCAAAATGTGTTTCCATTGATTATGGGATAATTCTGTGTTGCAATACTTACGAAAATTTTATAGGTGATTGAATCTCTTTCTACTAGTATGACCATACTTCAGGGAATAGAGAAAAATTAAATATTGTGTTACTAATAACATCAACTTCTGTCTATTTAACTGCTTAAAATTATTTGTATGGCACATTGTCACAAACACCTTAAGAAAAACACCGTAAGAAAGAGACAAAATCCCCTTTAGTCGAGTCCTGCTCGGAACGATTTCTCAGCTTTACATGTTGAAACAAATGTCAACCTTATGCTAGTTACTTCAAGGTGCATAATTGAATATACAATATTTTTAAGTGAGTGTTCCATTTATGATATAAGTTCCTTGAGTGTATTAAAAAAACAACAAGATGGAGATTTAGCGGTATTACTAAAATTTTTAAATATCTAGATTACTTTGGTGAGTGAGGATGTAATGTAGTAGGGGTCATTTAAATGATAGGAGACAGGTATAAATATATATGTTAACATAGGGTGTGAATTAGACCATGTTATATTAAAATAACGATTATGAGATAGTTCATTTATTCAGGGTTGCCATGTAACGGGATTCATCGAAATTTTTTAGAGGTGTTGCCGCTATTTTCGTGCTACAAGCAACCCTAAACACAATTATTTATTCAATAACTATTGCATGTAGTTTATTACTTCAATCAATCTGTGAAATGTGTTACCCAATTGTGTCGGTCCAAAACTGAAACACGTGTAAATTATGTGTAAGTCAAAGCTGTTTTGCTTAAAAATTTCATTGCGCTAAAAAAAGGTCATACACCCGTTGTCGTGATAATTTTGCAATATTTATCGATATCGTGTTCTATAGTAGGGTTGGTTCTATGCACATTTTTTAGCATTAGTTTCTTTATCAAATATTTACATTTTAAAAATAGAACTGATAAAACAATATTTTTTGACATTTAAAATCGTAGTTATTAAAACTTCACAGATAATAAAAAATGAACTAACAAATTAAAAATCGATATTATAAAAGTTAATACTTAAAATCGATATAACTCCAAATAACGTCACACCATGTCGTTATATAAAATGTGCGTCAAGTAAATTGGAATTGAAATTTTGTCCACGCGTGGGTCACACGTCGCCGAAATCGTCGAAATGACGCACGATTTGACGTCACGACACGCGAGTCATTTATCTGACCTACATACTATATTTACAATATTGAATAAGCATTTGAAAATTATTCCATTTATTTTTGGAGGCAGAATAAATCACCTTAACAAAATTAATTTAAAAAAAAAGATTTTTGTTATCTGTGTCTCAAATTAAAAGTGATATATGTTGCAATATGAAATTATTCTGTCTATGTGGAAGACAAAACAATTTTATAAGATAGTTCAAAACTGATTATTATCTGTGACTCATCTCTTTAATGCTTGTAGAAGTTAATACATGTAATTTAAAAATTATTTTATCTATATATCTGCCCCCTAAGGCAGATAAATAAAAAAAAATTATTATTCTACTTACCTTTGTGGCAGTATAACTTAATTATGTTACAATATTAATTTAAAAAAAAAAAAAATTTACTATCTGTAAATAATTTTATAAATCATTGCTTAAAAGTAAAAAAATATCGCAATTGGAAATTATTCTTCTTACTGTTGTGGCAGAATAATTTTAGTACCTTTTAAAAAAAATATATATTTATCATCTGTGTCTGTAAAATCCCGCCTTTTCTTTGATGTTTGAAAAAGTTAATGCCGGTGATAAATTACAAAATGATTAACATTATTTTGTGAGAACCTCTGCAAGATAATTTTCTATCTAATCTATATATTGAAAATAGAATTTGAGCATATTATGTAATAATCAAAATGAATGTAAATCATATGTGTATATTACTTATTGATACTTAAATGTAAATGGTTACGGTGATGTTGTACGTTATGCATAGTAAAGAGTTCATTAAATCCAAGCCCGAGACTCGGTAAGTATAATAAAATATTTTAAATTAATTTATTTACAATTTTAAATTAGTCACTCTTAATTAAACACTTAATAACTTTATTATTCACGTCAATAACTTTTTTTTTGTATTAAGTTTATAAATGTTAATTAGAATATTTTAACTCGGATTTTTTTTAAGAATTAAAAAACTACAATATTTCAAAAATAGTGATATAAATTATTTTAACAATTTAATTGACAGATTATTTTTTTTTAATTAAAGTTTGTAAAGTAGACGCGTACAGCCAACAATTAATTAGTAACCAAAAGTTGAACTCACCGCTTCAATCGGGAGATGACGTCACTACCACCCAAGTAATAACTCGTGTGATACCAAACTCCATCACTTTCCGCACAAACATACAACTTCTTCCTCTCAACTTCGATATCCACATCAATTCCAACAGGATTAGTTAATATAAAGTGTGTACACACGGCCGGCTCGGAGGTTAACGACCACAGATTATAATCGCCATCAACACGTATAGAGTAAACACATTTATTTGTACCACACGTGTAATTTTTCACATTTACATCTATCCATGGCGCTGCGAGGATGTTTGAGAGGAATATTAATATAACACCACTAGTCCGTAACACGCGCGCAGCGGCCATGTCAAGTGCGACTGGTTTAGGAAGAGAGAGGCGGGCGACTGTCAATTTAAGTTGCGACTTGCGTCAGTGTTGCCACTTGCCATGTATATTTCCCACCTTGGTTATTTTTCTATCTATTAAAATTAGGTTTAGATATTTTTATACTGATATCCGATTTAAATAAAAATATTTTTATCTGATAAACCTTAACGGCTAAAATTAAATTTATGCATAAATTCAAATTTGGAATCTGTAATCCAAAATAATAATTTCAGATTTCTTTTTCATTCTGATAGATTTTTGATTCTGACGTCCTTGACGTTGCCAGTCAAGGCGAGTGGATTGTCTGGGAGGAAGGGGAAGGGGTGGCTACCTAAGGGGTTAATACAAATGGAAGGTGAATCGTGGGAATTCATTCATCGATTTCATGTCAAATTCTAACGATTTGGTGACGTTTTTTCTTTAGGTGGTAGGGTGGCAGCTACTCCTACCTTTAAAGTATAATTTGATGAATGGCAGCCCTTTCTCTTGTCGTCAAGAAAGCATCTATATTCTATTATTTTGATACTATACAGAAGTTAAGACATATTTTATATTCCGGGATAAAATAAATCCCATATTATGCACGCAAAAAAATTACCCCAAAAACAGGGAATTTTCTTAAAGTTACAACATTGTTCCAAATTATAATTAGGATTAGTGATGTATGATTCAATTATCGATAAAAAAAGTATAAATATTATTTTTGTTGCATAACTCAGGAAAACACGTCTTCAGATTTGAATCAGTTCCGTGAAGGACAGAGATAAGATGAGGTAGATAAATAGATTGATGGATATTTTAATTCCAATTTAAAAAAACCGATATAACGATATGTTCTAATTATGTTACGTCATTCATCAGATAATATTGATTATCTGTTGTTTTTCCGTCATTTGCCATTTTAAATACTACGTTTTCGCCTTACTTTGTTTGGGTTCCAATCTGTCTCTCATCATCGATCATTTACAGATATATTATCATTTTTATATATTACTAGTTGATCCGCCCTCCCTTCGCTGAGGTTTATCGCTTACTCACACACACACGTGGTCTATTCTATAATACGTAGTACGTAGACAGTGAATACTCTTCTGTCTCACTCACACCTTGTGCTGGCAATAACTAACACAACAGCATTCATTCTGAAGTTGTGCGCGTACATACATACAGGCAATACATTTTTATTTACCTACATAAAACTAAATTTATTGACAAAATTAAAAATGTCCTGCATTTATTATATTTGTAGACTAGCCGATCGGCGCGTTGCTCCTTCGTTCGCGAGTTGCTCCGCTCCTATGGGTCGTAGCGAGATGTTAAATAGTTTAATAAGTTACTCTTTGTTACATTAGCTATCTGCCAGAAAAATTCCCGTTAAAATCGGTCAAGGTATTTCTGAGATTAGCCGGAACAAGCATACAGACAAAAATTGTTGTTGTTGATATATGTACCGTGTGCGTGTATACATCCATATGCACTTAATCAAAAGCGGTTATTTTAATATTACAAACAGACACTCCAATTGTATTTATTTGTATGGATAAAACAAGTCATAAGTAAATATCTTTTTTTAATCGGTTTATGAGCAACACTTTTAAAAGATGACAGATAAAAATAAATCTTTAAATGGATGCAAAATACTTAATTATGTGTCTGATCTTAGATAAGTTAAAACCTGAACAAACATAATTGGCCATTAACGTGCGTGCAATTTGTGAGTGTTACTAACTCTCAAAAATATTTTTCCCTAAGGCTTAAGTGAAAATACCCTTAAAAAAGTTATACATTTTTTACTCCACTGAAACCGCAGCGCATTCATGTAAGTTTGGTACACATACGGCATGACTGAAACTCGTAAAAGGCACAGCTGGTTGCATTCTCCTGCAGTCGCAAGCTAGTTCAGCAACACACACACACCTTCAAGGGTAGTGACGGAACTCCCCCCAGTGCAACCATTTGTTTTTTTTACGAGTTACTGTGCAGCAGCTCTTATACTGATCTAAACTTAACATATCTAGGAGAAACCGCCATAGAAACTATTCATGTTAGTCTAAACATGAAACATAGAGCGCTATGTATGACTATATAGGTATGGACCATAGAGAGGAAACATTCTTCTCAATGTTCGTGCTCAATTTGGCAGCCATTTTGAGCGCGGCCAAAACCTTAGACGACTGAAGCACGTCCGCGTGCGTCCCCTTCACTCCCCCAAAATACCTTATTTTCGACTTCTGGCTGCATTCCGTCTTTGAAATGCAAATTTTTTGGCCAATATGTAGGCCAGCTTTCCAATCCCGGGTCACATCGTACAGGCGCGCCTCCGGCCCCCATGGACCCATCGTCTCTACGCCAAACGGCACAAATATGTAGCCTTCGCCAAGGCCAGCATATTTGCGCCGCTTTGCATTTTCAGCGTTTGCAGCTGCCGTACCAGCGCATGATGAAGATGCTAAAATATGGGAAGGTGCCATGGTATCTACGCACGTGGCGTCCCATACCAGCGACTTTCCATGCCGCCACGGAATGAACGTCACACCATCCGGGCGCTTACCATCATCACGTGGTATTCCATTCGGCTCTAGAGTGGCCGGCACGTTAATGGTGGAAAGCGTCCGACGGATGACGTCATTCAAGTTGGCGTGTCGACAGACCATGAAGGCCGTGATGGTCAACCCAGTCTCCGACAACGATATGGCTCATTTAATTTAACACAAAGGCGCAGGCTTATGGGAACAGATAATGTATTACTGTCTACTGTATCGTTCAACACCAACTGTATCGAATTGATTCGATATATCGAAAAAAATATCGATGTTTTCTACGCATCCCTATGCTGCATTACCAGCAACAGATGGCGTTATCTCGTAAATAAATAAAAACAAACAAATAAATGTTTAATCAACTCCTCACTACAACATTACTTATTCAACTGATACTTCCTCGTTTTTGATACACGTCCAGGACTTCCAGGATACAATCCAGACACTTTAGTGCACACAGAGAACTTGCTCAGCTTCCCCTCCACATCCACACCTTCCTTGGCGACATCTCGAACCTTCGACGAGCACGACGAGCTCGACGAAATCGACGACATTGTTGTCGCATTCCTCAAATAATGAGTTCTCATGTTACCGTAAATGTCAATATGTTGGATTATGTTCAGGAAATTACATTTCTTGTAGCGATCTTCGTTTTCGTTGATTGTCAGTGTTGCCACTTCTGTATTTTTCGCCATTTATACAATTTTGTACATATTAATACGAGAATTTAAAATTTCATTATTATGTGATAGTGTTACCAATTCTGGAAAATGTTTTCCTTAAAGCTTTAGTCAAAATCTCGTAACTTCCCCTAAAAAAGAATTATTAAAAAAGTAGTCACTTATTAAAATAAAATATAAATTAAATATGGGGGAACTGTTAAATTTAAATATGTATCAATTATAAAGGAGGAAATTCCCTAAGTTGGCAACAGTGTTATAAGTATATTTAGCTCAAAAAAAAAAATGATATTTAGAGCGGGAACAGACCATAAATCAATTCTCTAATTTTTTTATATATTAATACAGCTTCTTTAATTGTATTTGTTTTTTTTCACATTTTTGAAGAAGACACAGATAAGGTATATAAAAAGGAAATAGTGTAGCATTTTTTTAAAAATTTTATTGACTGAGGTAAAGGCTTATACAGTCTCGTCACCTAAGATCTATATCTATGCATATTATAAAATCGTTGTCAAAACTGCTGCACCGATTTGAATGAAATTTGTTACACTAATAATTGTAAAAAAAAAGCAACATTTACTACATTTGTTTTTTTTATCGGAATAAATAAATGTCATCCGGCTTTAGGATTTAATTCTTTTTCCAGTTTCATATTACAAAAAAAAAACAAATACCATTCTTGTTATTTTATCTCTTGGAAGCAAAGATAACAGACCATAGATACTTATGAGTCGATAGCCATTTTTTTTTTCATTTTTTTTAATGAGCAATGGTATAATACTATAATATACAGCCGTAATTCCATCACAGATTTTTTAATACTGCCTAATTATTAGGTTTTTTTAATTACGTATTTAAGGCAAAGGTAAAATATCATACAACCAAATCAATCATTGATTTTCTTCAAGATTTTTAAAATTATTTGTTCCGTCCTTGTGACGTCACAGTAGGTATTGGGAGACTGCCACAAATAAAATTCGTGTGACGTCATATAAATCTTCAGGAATGTTATAAAAAATAAAAAAGCAGTACATTTAACATTTTTATTTAATTATAAATTATCCTAACTTAACAAACTTGGCTTATTGAGAACCGACGCGTCTGGCTAACAGACCGAAACAATTATAAAAAAAATTTTTTGGTTTAGCTGTACAATTGATATAAAATACAGATAATATAAGGAATATGCGTGTATTCTTTTTAAAGAAAAGGCTGTACGGTGTAATACCAATACCTTTTTCATTATGAAAAAAAAAAGTATTTACTGTCAGAGAGAAAGCGCGGGAGTCTCCGATAATTAGTTGTATTGTGTGATTTGGATGGCGGTGAAATAAGTGGAAGGGGGTGGTGAGGGAGATTAAAAATGAAGAGCGGTAAATATTTTTGGAAGGTCCGCCTTAATCGGAGATTCCCGCTACTACGACTAACACAAGGAATTTTACAGCTAACTAAAGACAAAGCTGTACGGTGTAATACCTTTGCCTTTTACATTATAAGATAGATACAAAATAGAGGAAAAAAAATTGTATACTGTCAAGTGATAATCTTAAATATTCTAATTTCACGCCGCGTGATGACGTCACCAAGTGGAAAAGGGATTCATAAGTAAATAGAATGTCAGTCATTTGGCGCGCTTAGTGTGACGTCATAATTAATATTTATAAAATAATTTTAAATTTAATCACTAAAACCAACTTAGGGTTTTTAGGGGGTTAATTTTTTTTGTATTATTCTTATTTTTTGATCTTACGGGAGTGTTTAATTTTGGCGCGATTGGCGTGACGTCATGATTAATAAAATCATTTATTTAAAAACTACTGCTATTAACTAGGGGAGGATTTTTTAATTTAAATTTTAGGGAGAAATATTTTTGAGAGTTGGTAACACTGATCTTAATGAGTCAATGTTTTTAAACCATATTAATTTTTCAACATGATAGTATATTCATAGACCCGGAACGTTTTTTTGGTATTCATAGTCGCGCCAAAAGTATTGAATAACACGCACATTCTCTTAAATAAAAAAGCCATAATTGAACACTTTATTATAAAACATGTAAAGCCAGACGCGTCACATAATACTGTCTCTCTCAAACATCTCCGGGACTCTCCTCGCACACTATTTGATAAGTTATCAAATATTCTGGATAGGCCTGGAAGTAAAAAAAAAAATAATTAACCCCAAACCCTAAATATTCATGAGGGGTCTAAATTACCTTAGGATTAGTATTTGTACTAACAGTCGCATCGTATTAGGCTGCGTTTCCAACAGAGACGTGCGAGGATGAATGAATGGATTCTATTGGTTCTTAACAAATACATCCCTAGCTACACATCCTTGCCAACAAATTGACAATTAAGTGTAATACTAAAATTTTGAAGTAAATTCAAGAACAAAATATTTCGGCGCACTCACGCGCAGCGCCATCTATCGGACGATAGAGGAAGCGTCAAGCCGTTCAAGTATTACGTAAGCATTAAAGAGGGGTGGGGAGGCCCTTGATTTGCTTATTTTTAATGACATGAGGGATGGGGGGTCTGCATGGTGAACATATACATGAGCAGCGAGAAAAATGCATGCATCAATGTTTAAGTAAGCATGGGGGGAGGGGCGGGGGGTTGATAATTGCAAAAAAATCTGGACATGTCTTAAATCTCCATTTCACTCTTTCACGCAAAAACTACTGAACGGATTTTGATGAAATTACTTTTTATCCCGGAAAAATTCAGAGTTCCTGCGGGATAATGACAAAATGTTTACTGTTGTAAGTTTCCAATATATGAAAATAGGTTGGGTTAAATGATGATGGGATTCTGGCAACCCAAGAGTACAATTTAGGGTTTAAATACCATTGATATTATGTAAATATCAATTTTCTGTATAGAAAATTCAATTTGTTAATAAAATGGTGTCCTATAAATGGGAGCTTACCTGTTCCCCCCTGTACACCACGTACTCGGGGAAGCAGAGGCCGCCGTGGGTGGGGGTGCCGGCCACGCTGTGGTGCCCGGGCGGGGCGTGCGCCATCTTCATGGCGCTGGCGAGTTGGAAGGCGCGGCCCAGGGTCACGCGGCACAGGAGCATTTGTCTGCAAAAACAAGACAAAGCTGCTACAGACACCAGAACCAAATATGACGTCATCACGTTACGTCATAGTCACGTATAAGATTATTGGACACCTCGTGACGTCATTAAAGAAATACGTAAAACTAGCCACTAAAAATAGAAGAATGTTATTGAATAGAATAAACAATAGAGCAAAATAGAGGAGAGAGAGAGAGACAGAGAGAGTTACCTATGACACAGGTAGCACCCGCGGTCCTTGTGCGCCGGACAGCCCGCGCCGCCGCCGAACCCGTACACGTACTGGTTGGACTTGGACGAGTGCTCCGCGAAGTAGATGCCCGCGCCGAACATGCCGCCTGTGGGTTGCCAAGGAAAAAATATATTCAGGAGTGTGTCTCAGCGTATTGTACTGTGTCTCACTGTCTAGTAATACGCCTCAGTGTATTGTACTGTGTCTCACTGTCTAGTAAATACGCCTCAGCGTATTTCACTGTGGCTCACTAAATAGTAATACGCCTTAGTGTATTGTACTGTGTCTCTCTGTCTAGTAATACGCCTTAGTGTATAGTACTGTGTCTCTCTGTCTAGTAATACGCCTTAGTGTATAGTACTGTGTCTCTCTGTCTAGTAATACGCCTTAGTGTATAGTACTGTGTCTCTCTGTCTAGTAATACGCCTTAGTGTATAGTACTGTGTCTCTCTGTCTAGTAATACGCCTCAGTGTATTGTACTGTGTCTCACTGTCTAGTAATACGCCTTAGTGTATTGTACTGTGTCTCTCTGTCTAGTAATACGCCTTAGTGTATAGTACTGTGTCTCTCTGTCTAGTAATACGCCTTAGTGTATAGTACTGTGTCTCTCTGTCTAGTAATACGCCTCAGTGTATTGTACTGTGTCTCACTGTCTAGTAAATACGCCTCAGCGTATTTCACTGTGGCTCACTAAATAGTAATACGCCTTAGTGTATTGTACTGTGTCTCTCTGTCTAGTAATACGCCTTAGTGTATAGTACTGTGTCTCTCTGTCTAGTAATACGCCTTAGTGTATAGTACTGTGTCTCTCTGTCTAGTAATACGCCTTAGTGTATAGTACTGTGTCTCTCTGTCTAGTAATACGCCTTAGTGTATAGTACTGTGTCTCTCTGTCTAGTAATACGCCTTAGTGTATAGTACTGTGTCTCTCTGTCTAGTAATACGCCTTAGTGTATAGTACTGTGTCTCTCTGTCTAGTAATACGCCTTAGTGTATAGTACTGTGTCTCTCTGTCTAGTAATACGCCTCAGTGTATTGTACTGTGTCTCACTGTCTAGTAATACGCCTTAGTGTATTGTACTGTGTCTCTCTGTCTAGTAATACGCCTTAGTGTATAGTACTGTGTCTCTCTGTCTAGTAATACGCCTTAGTGTATAGTACTGTGTCTCTCTGTCTAGTAATACGCCTCAGTGTATTGTACTGTGTCTCACTGTCTAGTAAATACGCCTCAGCGTATTTCACTGTGGCTCACTAAATAGTAATACGCCTTAGTGTATTGTACTGTGTCTCTCTGTCTAGTAATACGCCTTAGTGTATAGTACTGTGTCTCTCTGTCTAGTAATACGCCTTAGTGTATAGTACTGTGTCTCTCTGTCTAGTAATACGCCTTAGTGTATAGTACTGTGTCTCTCTGTCTAGTAATACGCCTTAGTGTATAGTACTGTGTCTCTCTGTCTAGTAATACGCCTTAGTGTATAGTACTGTGTCTCTCTGTCTAGTAATACGCCTTAGTGTATAGTACTGTGTCTCTCTGTCTAGTAATACGCCTTAGTGTATAGTACTGTGTCTCTCTGTCTAGTAATACGCCTTAGTGTATAGTACTGTGTCTCTCTGTCTAGTAATACGCCTTAGTGTATAGTACTGTGTCTCTCTGTCTAGTAATACGCCTTAGTGTATAGTACTGTGTCTCTCTGTCTAGTAATACGCCTTAGTGTATAGTACTGTGTCTCTCTGTCTAGTAATACGCCTTAGTGTATTGCACTGTGTCTCACTGTCTAGTAAATACGCCTCAGTGTATTGTACTGTGGTTCATTGTGCAGTAATATGTCTCATTGTGTAGTAATATGTCTCATTGTCTAATGATGTGTCTCAGTGTACGTGTCTCACTGTCTAGTAATACGACTCAGTGTATTGTACTGCGTCTCATTGTGTAGTAATATGTCTCATTGTCTAATGATGTGTCTCAGTGTACGTGTCTCACTGTCTAGTAATACGCCTCAGTGTATTGTACTGCGTCTCATTGTGTAGTAATATGTCTCATTGTCTAATGATGTGTCTCAGTGTACGTGTCTCACTGTCTAGTAATACGACTCAGTGTATTGTACTGCGTCTCATTGTGTAGTAATATGTCTCATTGTCTAATGATGTGTCTCAGTGTACGTGTCTCACTGTCTAGTAATACGCCTCAGTGTATTGTACTGCGTCTCATTGTGTAGTAATATGTCTCATTGTCTAATGATGTGTCTCAGTGTACGTGTCTCACTGTCTAGTAATACGACTCAGTGTATTGTACTGCGTCTCATTGTGTAGTAATATGTCTCATTGTCTAATGATGTGTCTCAGTGTACGTGTCTCACTGTCTAGTAATACGACTCAGTGTATTGTACTGCGTCTCATTGTGTAGTAATATGTCTCATTGTCTAATGATGTGTCTCAGTGTACGTGTCTCACTGTCTAGTAATACGACTCAGTGTATTGTACTGCGTCTCATTGTGTAGTAATATGTCTCATTGTCTAATGATGTGTCTCAGTGTACGTGTCTCACTGTCTAGTAATACGCCTCAGTGTATTGTACTGCGTCTCATCATTTCACATACTGTTTTACTATATCTGTTTGTGTCACAGCACATTGTACTGTGTCTCAGTGTATCGTACCGTGTAGCACTCACCGATATATGCGTGCCGCTCGTCGAAGCCCTTCTGCACGATGGCGTTGATGAAGGGTGAGCCGTGGAACAGCATGCGCTCGTTGTGCGCCCCCGCCTCGGCGTGCACCTCCCTCCGCCGGTGCTGGTAGCGCTCCCACAGACGCCCGTTTACTATTTTTTGTATCTGTTAACAAATGAACAATACAATAATAGGCTAGTTGAAATTATTTAAAAAACGCAGTGACGTCACGACGTGTATGTCACGTTGTATAGTATAGTACTCTGACCCACTGTGTCTCCATGTGTCAAACTGTGTGTCATTGTATAGTACTGTGACCCACTATGTCTCCATGTGTCAAACTGTGTGTCATTGAATAGTACTGTGGCCCACTCACTATGTCTCCATGTGTCAAACTGTGTGTCATTGAATAGTACTGTGGCCCACTCACTATGTCTCCATGTGTCAAACTGTGTGTCATTGAATAGTACTGTGGCCCACTCACTATGTCTCCATGTGTCAAACTGTGTGTCATTGAATAGTACTGTGGCCCACTCACTATGTCTCCATGTGTCAAACTGTGTGTCATTAAATAGTACTGTGGCCCACTCACTATGTCTCCATGTGTCAAACTGTGTGTCATTAAATAGTACTGTGGCCCACTCACTATGTCTCCATGTGTCAAACTGTGTGTCATTGAATAGTACTGTGGCCCACTCACTATGTCTCCATGTGTCAAACTGTGTGTCATTAAATAGTACTGTGGCCCACTCACTATGTCTCCATGTGTCAAACTGTGTGTCATTAAATAGTACTGTGGCCCACTCACTATGTCTCCATGTGTCAAACTGTGTGTCATTATATAGTACTGTGGCCCACTCACTATGTCTCCCTGTGACAAACTGTGTGTCATTGTATAGTACTGTGACCCACTATGTCTCCCTGTGTCAAACTGTGTGTCATTGTATAGTACTGTGACCCACTATGTCTCCCTGTGTCAAACTGTGTGTCATTGTATAGTACTGTGACCCACTATGTCTCCCTGTGTCAAACTGTGTGTCATTGTATAGTACTGTGACCCACTATGTCTCCCTGTGACAAACTGTGTGTCATTGTATAGTACTGTGACCCACTATGTCTCCCTGTGACAAACTGTGTGTCATTGTATAGTACTGTGACCCACTATGTCTCCCTGTGTCAAACTGTGTGTCATTGTATAGTACTGTGACCCACTATGTCTCCCTGTGTCAAACTGTGTGTCATTGTATAGTACTGTGACCCACTATGTCTCCCTGTGACAAACTGTGTGTCATTGTATAGTACTGTGACCCACTATGTCTCCCTGTGTCAAACTGTGTGTCATTGTATAGTACTGTGACCCACTATGTCTCCCTGTGACAAACTGTGTGTCATTGTATAGTACTGTGACCCACTATGTCTCCCTGTGACAAACTGTGTGTCATTGTATAGTACTGTGACCCACTATGTCTCCCTGTGTCAAACTGTGTGTCATTGTATAGTACTGTGACCCACTATGTCTCCCTGTGTCAAACTGTGTGTCATTGTATAGTACTGTGACCCACTATGTCTCCCTGTGACAAACTGTGTGTCATTGTATAGTACTGTGACCCACTATGTCTCCCTGTGACAAACTGTGTGTCATTGTATAGTACTGTTACCCACTATGTCTCCCTGTGTCAAACTGTGTGTCATTGTATAGTACTGTGACCCACTATGTCTCCCTGTGTCAAACTGTGTGTCATTGTATAGTACTGTGACCCACTATGTCTCCATGTGTCAAACTGTGTGTCATTGTATAGTACTGTGACTCACTATGTCTCCATGTGTCAAACTGTGTGTCATTGTATAGTACTGTGACCCACTATGTCTCCCTGTGTCAAACTGTGTGTCATTGTATAGTACTGTGACCCACTATGTCTCCCTGTGACAAACTGTGTGTCATTGTATAGTACTGTGACCCACTATGTCTCCCTGTGTCAAACTGTGTGTCATTGTATAGTACTGTGACCCACTATGTCTCCATGTGTCAAACTGTGTGTCATTGTATAGTACTGTGACCCACTATGTCTCCATGTGTCAAACTGTGTGTCATTGTATAGTACTGTGACCCACTATGTCTCCATGTGTCAAACTGTGTGTCATTGTATAGTACTGTGACCCACTATGTCTCCATGTGTCAAACTGTGTGTCATTGTATAGTACTGTGACCCACTATGTCTCCATGTGTCAAACTGTGTGTCATTGTATAGTACTGTGACTCACTATGTCTCCATGTGTCAAACTGTGTGTCATTGTATAGTACTGTGACCCACTATGTCTCCATGTGTCAAACTGTGTGTCATTGAATAGTACAGTGACTCACTATGTCTCATTGTGCGATATTGTGTCTCATTGTATGGCACTATGTCACACTGTGTCTCGTTGTATGGTAGTGTGTCTCATTGCGCATTGCTCTTAGAAATTTCTACGTGACAGAATGCGTATGTTAGCCGATACTACCATATTCTATAAAGTCCACCCTCCTATCCCCCTTGTGTGCAAAAAGAAGGGGCTTCATGATATTTAAGTGTATCCCTGATTGAACTTTGAAGCTGGTAACACTGACTCATGCCGTCACGTGTGATAAGACATAAAATAATAAAAAAAAAATTAGCCATGTAATAACTTTACAACTTACCCTAACAACGTTATATCTAGTGAAGTGTCCTCCCGCGTGGTCCCTGTGCACCCTCACGGAGGCTTGCATCTCTCTCTCCAGCACTGTATACTCGCACTCTCCGTTCTCTCCGCACTCTCCCGTAGGCGTCACATCTACTAGTGTTGTACCGCCATAATACTCTGCGAAGAAGTTTATATTATACAAACGTGTATGTGTAAAGGGAGAATGGAATTAACATCTATACCATCCCTGTTGTCAATTTTACCTGACACCAGACTCCTGGCAGTATATCTATTTCCTGTCCTTCCTAAAAGATCTGGTGCAGAAGCCAATGGGAAACCACTACACTATATTTCCCTATTAGTCTTTAATGGGTCAGGGGTGCTAGGAATCCAGGGCGGAAATTTTAAAGATGGGAATATAGAAGACAAGTCTTTACATAGAATTAAGGAACATAAGGGAGAAGATCGGGATTGCTAACGTGAGGGAACTCTTCCGTTTGTCTCATTGATGGTTTGAAGCAAGCTAACTCCAGCGCCATATTTCCTATTTGTTGATTTCCTTCTCCCCACTAGTAGAGGGGCATTGCTACCATTGTCTAGTCCCTTTATATTCCCCGATTGACGTAGTACACTTTAGTCTCTCGACAAGTCTCTTTGAGTGAACATCACCTAGAGTTGCAGTGTAACAAATAGTGTGTGGCTATGTTACTGATATTGGACCTTTCCGACCAAGGATCATGTGAGTTCTTACGTCTTATTTATTGTACGAGTCCCTACAAAGTATTTGGATGTGTTAACACAACCTTGGGTTAGGTTAGCCTTATGTAAACCTTACCTAAGACAAACAGGCACTGCTTGGGTTTCAGTCCAAAAACTACTGAATCATTAGATTCGGTCACATCATTTCCAATTACGAGTTTGTGTAATTTTGGATATCATGTAGGACTTATTACTCAAAGGACTGTTCTGGTGTGCATTACCATGTCGAACGTTAAATCATAAGAAATATCATCAGCGAAGAGATAAAATTAAAAAAAAAAAAAAACAATATTTTAATATCCCCTAATTACATTTAGCAGCTAACCCTTCTGTTCATCCCAACCTTCGTTTAGTCTGTCAATGTCATTAAGGTACTATTCCGGTATAAGGTAATAGTGGGGGTACTATTCCGTTTGACTAAAGTAGAGAAAGGTCGCGAAATTGACGGGCAACCACGGGTGACCACGATCGCCCATGGACATCGAAGTTAGGAGGGGGAAGAATGTTGCGGTTCCAGCTGAACCTGAGAAAGAGAGGGGCAGGATATACCTGATGGTCGACTCGAAGAAGAACAGTACTCACCAGAGTTGTTAGTCTGCCTGTGTCGTGCAGCCTTGATGAGCCTGTGCCTGTGCCCGTACGCGGCGACCCCCACCGCGCGCAGGTCGGAGTGCGACATCTCGGATATGATGTCCACGGTGATCTGCTCACGGGATAGGACTGGTTCCAGCTGCTCTAGGCCGATACTGGAAATAGAATTACATTGTATAGAAAGCTCCTATATACAAACTTACGCCATCTATTGACGGATAGATGCTCTGTCTGTTTGTTACGCAATCAAACTAAAATAACTGAAACGATTTTGGTGAAATTTGGTACAGAGATAGATTAGAGCTTGAGGAAGGGCATTGGCTATGTTTTATGGTGAAGCAAACAAATGAGTGTGTGAGGACGCCATCTATCGGCGTGGTGATGAAGTGCATGTCGAGCTCCCTTAAAAAATTGATGTTACCTTGCAAGGAAAGTGTGTAAGGATTCCGAAGTGGACAACGCTGATGCTGGTCTACCGGCCGCATCTTCTAGACTGCCTCTAGAACCTTCTGCCCAGTAATTGCTGGGCATTACCTGAAAAGTATTGAAATTTAGCACACAGATACTTTAGAACCTGGATTAAAACTTAGGGTACTTTTTATCCCGTAAAAAATTATAGTGCCTGTGGGATAATAATAAAATATGATTTATGTGGTAAGCGCCACGAAAGTTTTTCCTTACATATAAACAACACAGCGCTCATAAACAGTATTGCCAACTTAGCAATACAAATCAAAAAAATATGGTAGCAAGATTATTTAGCCACCATTTTATTTATTCAGCTATGGCAACATTATTTTAAATATAATAAAATTATTTATCTACTTTAATTATTACTTTATAGATAGATTTAGCTACAAAGATAACAAACAGTTGGCAACACTGCTCATAACAAACTTTTAGTTAGCTTTTCTTAAATCGTCCAAAAAAACAAATTATAACAAAAATGGAATTACGTTAAATTGGCAAGAAATCTTCCTCCTCACTCTGAGGAAACCCGGGTCTATAGTAGTCCATAAATGGTTGTGATGATGAGGCAAGAAAGAAAAAGAATTTTTTTAACTATAAGAGACGCGCTGTGCACTCGTTAAAGTCTTTTTCAAGTCTCTTTCATTCAATAAATATTTAAAAAAAAATACATAGTAGCGTACAGTGACAAAGCGTCAATGGCCGTCGCCTATATGAAAATTATCGCTTTACTGTATAGCACTTACAGGTAAAGGTAACGGCGCCGTATCCCCGCTAGGTAGCAGCACAGGCGCCGGTGGAGCTGGAGGAGCTGGTGGGACTGCCATTACGTTCTCCTCACCCCCAGCGGTTCCGGTCATCGCGTCTTGGAGAAGAGACCTGACGTCATCAGCGCCAGCTAGTTCTAGTGCTGTTTGGCCTTCTTGGTTCTTTAGGAAGGGGTCAGCTCCGTGAGCGAGCTGGAAGCATATTTTTTTAGAAGGTTGATTAACATACTATTCAGCTGAACATAAAATAACTGAACTTAAATCATAGATGACGTCATAATACAACAAGTCCTTGATACAAAACGTAACCAATGGAAAATTGCTTTGATATCCGAAACAAAATGGCGGTTGGTGTCATTGTTTCACAGTAGTAACAATACTTAACCTGTATCTGTGTATCTGTCTGAGACATCGTAGCTCCAAAAATAATGTAATTTAATCCAGATGGTCCTTATCTATGTATTGTGAAGATCTGGTGACTTACCAATAGAGCACATAGCTGAGTCCTGGCCTTATGAGCAGCCTCATGTAAGGGGGTGAAGCCCCACCTGTCCGCCGCGTTGGGAGGAGTCCCAGCTCTCAGCAGCAGGGCAGCAAGTTCCACGTGTCCATACGACGCTGCGTTGTGGAGTGGCACTAAGCCCCCTTTGTCACGGGCTGAGACAGCTGCCCCCGCTTCGAGGAGGGCCTCAGCCACCTCCAAGTTGTTATACCCAGCTGTTGCATAAACAAATATTATAAATGCGAATCTAAGTCTGTCTGTAGACTAGAGCTCGAGAAAGGTTTTTTTTATCTTAAAAAATGCATTGAAGGGGTTGAATTAGGGGATGTTACCAGCAAGATGTAGAGGCGTTGAATTCCTTCCATGTGCGTCTCGACAGTTGACGTTTTGTGGTGTTATCAGTTTCCTGAAAAAAAAAAAAAACACTTTAATATCCACTAAGAAGCTCAAACTTTTGAGAATACGAATATAAATTAAAGTCAAGGGGTCCCGTTAAAAAATGTTGGACGATGTGTTCTTGGGTTTACGACATATTACCATAGATTTACTCCTATGTTATGAAAAATAAAGAAAGAAAAGACCCCCTAAGGGGTCCAGATTATGTACTGGCATAGTCTTTAAAATTTAATGCCTTTGTATAGACTTTTGAATTGGAAATGAGTAACGTTATTCTAAAGCAAATATGGCGGACGGCGCAAAATGGCGGACTAGTTATTTCTTGCATAGCTATCAAATAAAAGAGCTTATTTCCAATATGGCAGACGGTTCAAGATTGCGGACTAGTTATTTCGTGCGTAGGTGTTAAATACAAGAGTTTATTTTCAATATAGCGAACGGCTCAAAATGGCGGACTAGTAATTTCTTGCATAGAAATCAAATAAAAGAGTCTATTTCCAATATGGCGGACGGTTCAAGTTGGTGGATTAGTAATTTCTTATATAGGTATGAAATAAAAGAGTCGATTTCCAATACGGCGGACGGCCCAAGATGGCGGACTAGCTTTTATTTGATACATATGCAAGAGTTAATTTCCAATATGGCGGACGGCACAAGATGGCGGACTAGTTATTTCAGATACTTTCTATCCGTATGGTATTAAGCTTCACTTGTGATACGGAGGAAGTAGAACTGGTGAACGTAGACTCACTTAGCTCTAGCCAAGTCCCCTCTCTTCGCTGCGTCCAGCAGTGCGGCGTCTCCTCGCAGCGCGTCCGCTGTGTCACTGTCGCCAGCGCGCACTAACTGTAGCGGCGTGAGTCCGTCACGATTCCGTCGTGTCGGATCCGCGCCGTGCTGTAAATTACATTACAATTTTTATTATAAATGCGGAAATAATTGTCTGTTATGCTTTCAGGCTAAAACTACTAAACCCAATTTGATGAAATTTGCTACTGATATAGACTATAGCCGAGGAAAGGACATAGGCAACCTTTTATCGCTAAAAAAGGTCTTGAAGGGCTTGAAATAGGATATGAAGTGCATGCAGTGTTTAATTTTCTTATATGTCGGCGCGTAAGTTAGGCTTCGGTTTAAACAGTGAAACTAAGCAGTGTAGGCGAGTGTTTCAATTGAATAAAGGGCATCCTTATAGCCTACACCTTGGACACAAGTCCCAGGCACTGCTTATGTTCCTGTCGTAATTGTAAGAGATCATATTTGAGTATTTATCGGTTCGGGAGCAGTATCTACAATGTACAAACCTTCAACAACAACCGTACGATGTCAGCCTTGCCCTTAGCAGCGGCCTCGTGCAGCGGAGTGAAGCGCCACAGGTCAGCGGCGTTGACCCCAGCACCGGCAGACACCAGCAGCTCCGTCACCTCGAAGTGTCCGTACGAGCACGCGTTGTGAAGGGGCACCAGCCCACTGGAAATAAACGCCTTTAACAACATGTAAAGTTTCTTGCTGACCACTTGAACACACAGGAACCCAAGCAGTGCCTTGGACTTGTGACCAAGCGTGTAGGTTTACAGAGCTCTTTGCCATAATTGCAACACTCACCTCCACTGCCAAGCATTGTCCAGATTGCGGACTACTTATTTCTTGCATATTTATCAAATAAAAGAGTTTATTTCCAAGACGGCAGACGGTTCAAGATGGCGGACTAATTATTTCATGCATATTTATCACATAAAAGAGTTTATTTCCAAGACGGCAGACGGTTCAAGATGGCGGACTATTTATTTCTTGCATAGGTATCAAATAAAAGAGTTTATTTCCAAGACGGCAGACGGTTCAAGATTGCGGACTATTTATTTCTTGCATATTTATCAAATAAAAGAGTTTATTTCCAAGATGGCGGACGGTTCAAAATTGCGGACTATTTATTTCATGCATATTTATCAAATAAAAGAGTTTATTTCCAAGACGGCAGACGGTTCAAGATTGCGGACTATTTATTTCTTGCATATTTATCAAATAAAAGAGTTTATTTCCAAGATGGCGGACGGTTCAAAATTGCGGACTATTTATTTCATGCATATTTATCAAATAAAAGAGTTTATTTCCAAGACGGCAGACGGTTCAAGATTGCGGACTATTTATTTCTTGCATAGGTATCAAATAAAAGAGTTTATTTCCAAGACGGCAGACGGTTCAAGATGGCGGACTAATTATTTCTTGCATAGGTATCAAATAAAAGAGTTTATTTCCAATGTGGCAGACGGTTCAAGATTGCGGACTATTTATTTCTTGCATAGGTATCAAATAAAAGAGTTTATTTCCTATGTGGCAGACGGTTCAAGATGGCGGACTATTTATTTCTTGCATATTTATCAAATAAAAAAGTTTATTGACAATCTGGCAGACGGTTCAAGAAGGCGGACTAACTATTTCTTGCATAGGTATCAAATAAAAGGTCATATCAAGCTTAAGGCTAATCTGACACAAACCTAACCTAACCTAGTGGTTATATTGTAAGGTACTCATCATCATCCGTTAACGACCCACTGCTGAGACGGGGCTCCTCCTCAGAATGAGGAAGGATTAGGCCAAGTGAGGGTTGGCAGAATCCTACGTGACCTTAATCGGAGACGTCTCCGCAGCAGCAACACACTTTCACTATCACTTCTCCAGATAATATCCACTCCTAGAGATCTCGGTTCAGACTAAGCTGTCGTGTGTGGGTAAGAAAATATAAAGGGCAAAATGGTTGTTAGAACACACCTAGAGGTGTAGGGTAGGGTAGAAGTAAGTTACCAATAGCAAATCAGAAGCAATCGAAACGATGAAAGTGATTATTGTATTACTCACGCATCGTAGATGGTGCTGGCGTTCCTTACACACACACACACACACACACACACACACACACACACACACACATATATGTTTTCTATTGGTTGATTTACTTGTATCCCACCCGTGAAGGGTGTTGGTGGGGCTGTCTTGTCCTTACAAGAGCTTAGTCTTACTCACCCTAATACACTTGGTTAAAACCACTTCACTATGAATGGATTAGCGAATGGAGATTATATAGATTCACACACACACACACACAAACGCACGCACACAACCATAAATGAAGGATCTAGTTTTTCTATACATTGTTTGTTTTTGAATAAATAGTTTACTATTATACATCATCACATTAAGGCTGCGTCTACACCAGAGATGTGGGAGGATTTGTAGCGAGAGATCTCTGATGGAAACTCAGCCTTAGTGTAAAGTGTAGAGTAACCTCTCGTTCTTACCCCTTATCCTTGGCGTGGACATCAGCCCCTCGCTGCAGCAGCAGTTGCGCGAGAGGGAGTCTGTTGTACCTGCAACAAGTATATACATATAGGGTTGCCACTCGTAATCCTAACTAATATTATAATTTTAATCAAACTGCGATTTAATATACTACTTACGCCATCTATTGACGGATAGATGTTCTGGTTGTCTGTTACGCAATCACGGTTAAATCACTGTAACGATTTTGATGAAATTTGGTAGATGAATAGATTAGAGCTTGTTGAAGGACATAGGCTATGTTTTATCGCGAAGTAAACAAATGAGTGTGCGAGGACGCCACCTAGCGACGTGGGGTGAAGTGCATGTCGAGCTGTGCCCTTTTCCGGGATAAAAAGTATCCTACATATTAGTCAAATATCTAAAGTATTCGCGTATGAAATTTCATTCAAATCGGTTCAGCCGATTTAATATGAAACGTATACAAACACAATAGTCCTTTATAATAACATAGGTGTGAGTGAGACAGAAGAGTGAGCGAGTGAGTGAGATGGTACTGTCCACATACTATAGAATGGACATTTTACTGGTGTGTGAGTGAGTGAACAATTTGAATGCACCTCAGTGAAGCGAGGGCTAATCGGCTAGTTCTCTAAAACTATTTGAGGACTGAATTAAATTGAGGCAAAGCATGTTATGATTGAAAGTAGATTCCAAATTCAAAAACTTCAGATTTCAGTTAGAGAATACATTCCAAATTTGAATTTTGATTCCATATTCAATCTTCGGCCAATAAGTGGCAACCCTATCTGTAATAACGTACCCAGCGGCGAAGTGCAATGGCGTAGAGTGTCGACCATCTACATCCCGGCAGTTGACCAAGCGAGGTCGCGCGTCCAAGATGGCGCGCGCAGTCTCCACGTCGCCCGTCCGCGCGGCCTCCAGTAGTCGCAGCGCGGCTGCGTTCGAACATGCGTCTGGAATGATTTCATAGAGTGAACATTGACTGATCACTGAAACTAAGTTACAAGCGCAGTAACTGGGACTAGTGACCTAGTCGCGGGTTTAAAAATTTAATTTTTTGTAAAAACACTCGCCAACACTGCTGGACCTTTGCTCGCTAATATTTACTCTAAACTATAGAAAAAAAAACCAGATAATAATCTTTAGATTTTTTAGAGTGAATATTGACTATCATAGTGAAGTGTAAGCGAGGTCAAACAGTGGTGGCAAGTGTTTAAGTAAAGCAGTTAAGGTGGTTTAAGAATGTTGACTACGTGAACAACAAAAAATGACGTCACAAGTATATCATAAAATTATAAAGGTCAATGTTCATTACCATATATTATCTAATATCTAAACAAAATGATCGAAATATTTTTTTTAATGCATAATAAAAAAAATAATAAACTACTAGTCGACCCGCCCCGGTGTCCTGAGTGACATAGGTGATGTAGTGTTGCCATATATATTTTTAATTAATAATAAAAAATTCTTTCACTGAGAGAAGTTTATAGTACTCCCGTCTTTACTCTTCTATCATCCTCTCGCTTTCATTTTTGACGTGACAACGTCTTATAAATTGGTTTGCCGGGTGACACTTCAAGAAACTGCGTTACGCTCCGCTCACGTTATGCGCTCACAATGAGAGCGAGTGAGAGGCACGCGTCCCTTCCACTCGGGCATGGTTAGCCCGCCTAAGAGCGAGAGAGACAGACATAAAAAGTGAAAGGCACGCGTCCCTTCCACTCGAGCACAGTTAGTAAATTAATGTTTTAAATATAATTCTTTGTATAAATAAATGTTTTAAATTGTTACTATTATTTCATCCTTCTTCCTACTATACGAATGAATATTCACATTAAAATTATTTTACCACTCAAAGTCGTTGTCACGTAAAACTTTCGCCCGTATACCGACTTTACAGGCAACCAATTTTTTTAACTCGTCACTCTCTCTTTTTTTATCAATTATATTGCTTCAAATTCCCGGAGCGAAGCGACGACAGCGACAACGCTTGCTAACCCAAAGCAAGAATTAACGATCATCGATGTCTGTGGGCCGGAAGCCCCACCTTGTCTTACCCTCACGCGCCTCACATCACAAGGAGTGAAGATCTCGTGAAGTGCTTATTATAGAAATGATCGTATAAAGTAAGGACTTTATGTGTAACAATTTGAAGAACCAACTACAGAGCTGTCTCGTGACATTTCACCCTTCAACACAACTAAACATTCCATTGTTTTATTCGTCTTTGCGACAGACAGCGACAACGCTTGCTAACCCAAAGCAAGAATTAACGATCATCGATGTCTGTGGGCCGGAAGCCCCACCTTGTCTTACCCTCACGCGCCTCACATCACAAGGAGTGAAGATCTCGTGAAGTGCTTATTATAGAAATGATCGTATAAAGTAAGGACTTTATGTGTAACAATTTGAAGAACCAACTACAGAGCTGTCTCGTGACATTTCACCCTTCAACACAACTAAACATTCCATTGTTTTATTCGTCTTTGCGACAGACAGCGACAACGCTTGCTAACCCAAAGCAAGAATTAACGATCATCGATGTCTGTGGGCCGGAAGCCCCACCTTGTCTTACCCTCACGCGCCTCACATCACAAGGAGTGAAGATCTCGTGAAGTGCTTATTATAGAAATGATCGTATAAAGTAAGGACTTTATGTGTAACAATTTGAAGAACCAACTACAGAGCTGTCTCGTGACATTTCACCCTTCAACACAACTAAACATTCAATTGTTTTATTCGTCTTTGCGACAGACAGCGACAACGCTTGCTAACCCAAAGCAAGAATTAACGATCATCGATGTCTGTGGGCCGGAAGCCCCACCTTGTCTTACCCTCACGCGCCTCACATCACAAGGAGTGAAGATCTCGTGAAGTGCTTATTATAGAAATGATCGTATAAAGTAAGGACTTTATGTGTAACAATTTGAAGAACCAACTACAGAGCTGTCTCGTGACATTTCACCCTTCAACACAACTAAACATTCAATTGTTTTATTCGTCTTTGCGACAGACAGCGACAACGCTTGCTAACCCAAAGGAGGAGTGAACGATCATCGATGTCTGTGGACCGAAACGCCGCCTTGCCTTACGCTCACGCACCTCACATCACAATGAGTGAAGATCCCGTGAAGAGCTTACTATAGAAATGATCGTATAAAGTAAGGTCTTAAGTGAAATCACTTAATCACTTAAGTGAGATTAGTTAGGCATTAGTAGCAACAAACTGCACTAACTACTTATTATGTACGTAACAAGTTGAAGAAGCAACTACAGAGCTGTCTCGCGACATTTCACCTTTCAACACAACTAATCATTCCATTGTTTTATTCGTCTTTTGCTATTTGACGACAATCCATATCGAGGACGAGCGGGCTGCCCTCGCTTCGCTCCGGGTTTAGTGTGAAATCGTAAGACAGACGGAGTACTTTCACATTAACACTTGCAGGGGTTGAAATTAGGGATGAAGTGCATGTCGGGCTGTGTGATCATTTATGTTTTTGGAAATTAGTCATTATAATGTCGCAAATTTAAATATAAGATTAAACCGTAAATTAAACAAGTATAATATGTAACACTTGTAAACAATAAAGCTTTTAAAATAAATTATATTCATTTTGGAAATCAGTAATGCGCTCGGAGCTCCGGGATCTACACGCGTGCAATTCTGATAAAGGTAAATTTGACCTTCCATCCATTCATCCATCCAACCAACCGAGGTTCATTTCTTAGGTCGAAATTTCCACAACGGAAGCGGTCAAAACAACAATGGGCGGTGCGATCTGTTACAACCCTACATAGTATGTAGTTAGTGCCGCGTTAGCGCTTCTATTGTTTAATTACTTTCTACATTTATTTTATCACATTTTTCCATATTTTCGAGTTAGTTGGGTTTTGGTCGCGGTAAAGGGCAGTAGTTCCCTAACACTTATGTAGAGTGCACAGACAATTATTATATTGTATTTTCTCTGCAAATAAAAGTGTTAAGTGTAAAGTGTAGTTTTTTTAAAAAACTGAACGTGACGGTGCCGTGAAACAGATCGTTAGGGGGCGTCCATAAATTACGTAAGGTGTTTTTTTAAATTTTCTGTACCTCCTTCCCCCTGCTAAGCTGTTGCAATGTATAATAGCTGGACTAAAATAATATATTTTTTTTCAATCAGAAAAAAAATTGCATGATATTTGCCGACACCCCCCCTCTCTTCAACGTAAGATTAGAAGAGATTTGACTCGACCCCCTCCCACCCTAAAACATCACACGTATTTTATGAACGCCTCCTTAGTAGTGTTCTCGGTACTCATACTCCATAATCACTGGAATTTTTAACGTATCCATGATGACGAAAAACGCTCACCATTAAACAAATGACTAATTTTCAAAATTCCATATTTCAAAAATAAAAATAATTTGAACTAAGAATTCTTACCGAAAAAAGAAAAAATTGGACATGAAATAGCCAGTACGGCAAAACGGCAGTTTCATGTATACTAGTTGTGCCCGCTACTGTGTTCGCGTTTCATTCCCTGCTCCCTATTGTTAGTTTACACCCTTGAAGGTGAAATTTTTACAAACTTTGAATACCATATTTATTTATATGGCATCAACAGCCTACAGCTCTAAAAATGACGATACTTCCATACCATCCAACTTTTCATACCCCCTTTCAATCTTTTGTTCGCCTTAAAAAGTAGCCAAGTCCTTTCTCCGACTCTAAACTATCTGTAGTTTTGGCGACAGACAGAGTTACTTCCGCATTTATTAATATTAATAGCAGTGATGGCCCAGTGGTTTAGACTTTAAGTCTTACTCGGGAGGTCCGAGGTTCGATCCCCCCACTCACACCTCTGACTCTGAGTTATGTGTGTTTTAGACAATTAAATATCACTTGCTTTAACGGTGAAGGAAACCTGCACTTCTGAGAGTTCCCAAAAAGTTCTCAAAGGTGTGTGAAGTCTACCAACCCGCACTGGGCCAGCGTGGTGGACTATGGCCTAATACCCTCCTCATTCTGAGGAGGAGAACCGGCTCAGCAGTGGGCCATTGAAGGGTCGTGATGATGAATATTAATACCCGCGGCCATTTTGTCTCAAGAATTATGTTTAAATATAAAAAAAAAAATATGGAAATAATTTATAATTCTCCAAAAAATTAAAATTACAAATCGTACCGTAGGATTAAGATTCCTAGATTCATTTATGTTTATGTATTGTAGTTTAGATTAATTAGCAAAAAATCTCCCAACCAATATGACTTAATGACCACGATAGAAATTTCAAAAATGACATCACCACAAAGACATGATAAATTATTGTTAGCATCCGTTTTAATTTTATATAAATGGTTGTTATATGTCCGTACAATGCTTGAATATTATCTATGGTATATGATAAATTGTTTACCGTACAGGAAGTTAATTGTCTATGAGGTAGATCATATTAGTGATGAATTGTCAGCATTGATACTGTTTCCGTTATTTTTTTAGACTAAGGTAGGATATAAAAAGATGATGCAAGGTGAGAGAGTATTTCTTTGATTTCTGATGTAATAAGTGCTAATAAAGTGGTTATGTGTGAAAGTGCTGGTGTTTTTCTTACGAAATATCTGTGGGACCTTGATTGGACCATTACTGGAACTCATGCTGAGGTCCCAACACTTTGGCACTGAGACGAAGCAAAACTCTAGATCTGGGATTCGTTCTTCCAATTTATCATCATAGTTACCTCTATACTTATTTTTATCCTACTCGCACTACGTAAGTAATTTTGAGCCTCAATGACCTTCAGTTTTAGTTTTGGCTAAAATCTTTATCTGTACGTGAATAACTGAAGTTAATATCCGTTTATGAAAGTGTCAAATTTCATGAAATACAGAATAAAGGTAACATCTAATCACAATGTTCTGAAAGACAAGGAAAACTAGGCGAACGTTTATCAGAATATTTATCATTTTAGATTTCAAGAGAACTTACTGAAAGCGATGTTCTCTCTGTAAATGAGACAGATATTTATTCACAAGTACCTGGATATCTGAGACACTGGGTAAGTGGAATACCTCTATATTGAAACCAATTTCCAGATCCCTTGATGACTCACTTAACCAGGTTTTTTTACGTTTAACGCAAATTTGACTCCGACGTCAACTTAAGTGGCTACATGCAGGCTGTATGCAGTGATGGCCAAGTAATTGAAACTTCAAGTCTTCCTCGGGAGGTCCCAAGTTCGATCCTGGGCACACACCCCTGACTCTGAGTTTTTGTGAAGTCTGCCAACCCGCACTGGGCCAGCGTGGTGGACTATGGCCTAATACCCGCCTCATTCTGAGGAGGAGACCCGGCTCAGCAGTGGGCCATTGAAGGGTCGTGATGATGATGATATAGACCTGTATAGTTTACTCAACCTCTTCTCCACCTTTTTATGCGAGCGCTTCCAAGAGTCTTCTCCGAGAAAAGACCTGTACGATCCCTTCCACTTTCACTGTTGCCGCAGCCCGACTAACCCGAACTAAGGTAAGATACCTTTAAATTATGATTGAAGGAACAGTTTCTTTCTCTCACTTCTGAATATGTATATTGTTAATCACAATTACAACATATAACAGGATCCCAATCAGTGTTAATCCACCATTTTTTTTAAATCAGTAACCTAGATCCTGACACAAGACCAAATTCTCATTGGATTGCAAAAGCTCTAGCCCATCTCTGTACCAAGTTACATAAAAATCGATTTGGTGGTTTAGACGCATACCATACCGTAGCAAAAAAGTTTCTGTGTCTGCTGCGGTATGGTACAGAGATAGACTAGTTAGGGGTTCAAATAAGGGATGAAGTGCATGTCGAGTATAAATTATGTTCGTGTTGAAAATTAAAATAAGCAAAGTCAGAGCGGGTCTACAAGTATATGTATAATTTAATCACCTTCCGCAACACTTGTGAACAATAAAGATTTTAAATAAATTATATTCATTTTGGAAATCAGTAATGCGCTCGGAGCTCCGGGATCTACACGCGTGCAATTCTGCTCAAGGTAAATTTGACCATCCATCCATCCATCCATCCATCCATCCATCCATCCATCCATTCATCCATCTACATAATTTTATCATTATTATTATATAATATCTGCATTTAATTTTTTCTCTTTACTTTGTCTGAAAGTTCCTTATTATAAAGCTGAGGAGTTTGTTTGATTGAACGCGCTCATCTCAGGAACTAATAGTTCATATTAAAAATTTGTTTTAGTGTTGGATAGCCGTTTTATTGAAGGAGGGTATAGGCTAGATAACATCACGCTACGACCCATAGGAGCGGAGTAATTTATATATATAATTTGTTTCATAATAAAAACATTATTAATATCAACAGTAGGGACTATATGGGTGGGAGAAATAGTCCTTCGCCGTTTTGCTAAAGACGGGGAGGAAGAGGAAAGAAATTATAACGCTCGCCTCCACTTGCTTTAAACTATCTTCAATATAACAGATCACTTGGACGTGGCTAAATATATATCTAAAAATAAATACCCACAATCAAAATATGACAAGTGTTGCCAACAATCTATTTTGATTTTTTCTTAAAAACATTGGAAAATTGACGAAAAAATACAAAAAAAGAAAAAATATTTTCCCGTACAAAATGTTGACATTTAATATTCATCTTCGAAAATATTCATTTGAATTCCATGCTGTAAAGGGCCATATGAAGCGTCAGTAGCTCAGTGGTTCGGGCGTTGGATTCACGGTCAACAAGTCGTGGGTTCAAATCTCGGACATTGGACCACTGGCGTGGCCCACTCCTAGCACAAGCATTTTAGCTTAGTTGGAGGGGCAAAGGGAATACTAGTAGTATGTGATCCATACTGCTAGTAATCTTTTAAAAAAAAAAAAAAAAAAATATATATATATATATATATATATATAAAATGCACAATGTATGTAAGGTATCTAATTGGATAAGGATTAATGCTGTATTGTTTAAAATCGCTTCGTATATAAGCCATTATTTCTCGTAAAAAGTAAAGGATAAAAAATGGTTATTGTGGGTTATCCCTAAGAGATAGACATATACCATCGCGGATTTTTTTGTAGACCTTTTTAAGGTGTACAATACTGTAGTACATTATTTTGATCTATCTCGTAGGGTTCAGCCAGCGTTTGCAATGTAAGCGCAAAATGTGTTTATTTACGACATCACATTAGAACCCTCATAAATACTACATACATGTAAACCTTCCTCTTGAATCACTCTATCTATTACAAAAACCGCATCAAAATCCGTTGCTTAGTTTTAAAAATCTAAGCATATATAAGGACAGACAGACAAAGGTGACAAGCAAAAAAAAAGGTCATCATCGTCAATGAAGCCTTAGATCAAGATAAAGCGATGCATTGTTTCTTGCGCCCCCAGGGGTGAAGAGCAAAGACAAAGGTCATTGTCATTGAAAAAAATCAGCAGTGGGTTTTAAGAACAAAAATGTCGAATTAAAAGATCGATATTTTGTTCAGAGTAATCGATTCATCGATTAATCGACCTCGGATCGCCATTGATAACATTTAGCGAATATTAAAACAGCGCCTAAAATTATATTTCAGAGAATGCCGCCCTACACAAAAGCACCGGAGACAGAGGATCAGCTCGAGAAGCTGGTAGCTCCTCAGGCTGACTCCAGGAAACCCGAGATCGTATACCATAACCTGTTCACCTTCGGCTATGGTCATGTAGCTGCAGCATATGGGCTGTATCTAGCGTGCACTACTGCCACATGGAGCTCGCTGATATTCCGTAAGTTTACCTAGAGCTTGTGACTCAGGGGCAGGTTTAGAAAGATCCGATTGCAGTGTAGCTTCCCCTAGCGCCCTCCCCGCGGACCCCGATCACCTCTTAAAAGGTCGAACATAGGCTTTCTCGCCCCTTACGAGGACTCACCGATTAGACAGACAACCACTGACGAAGTAGCGTCTATTATTCGTGACATTAATGCCAAAAAGGCTCCTAGTCCCGCTAAAATCAATAGGCTTTAATATTTAACGCCCCCCCAGCAGCTTCGGCCCGTAGGCTGTACCTCATGAACCGTGATAGCTAGGCAGTTGAAATGTTCACAAATGATGTATGTCTATTGCGCCTATAACAACAAATACTAAAAACAGAATCAAAGAAATATTTAAGGGTGGCTCCCATACAACAAACGTATTTTTTTGTCAAATATTGGTACGGTACCCCTTAGTGCGCGAGCCATTTTTTTTCGTAGCGTGATCGTAGTAATTACAAAATTGTACAATTAAAGCTTCTTTGTCGTGTTTGCTATCAAATGAATCATCAAAATCGGTTCAGAGATCATTACACACACACATACAAACTCCAATCTACATGTGATCTCAGACATACATCATGTTTTGAACACCTTCAGTGTTTTTATTTAATTTTTTATCTTTTTAAAATTTTCCTTTAATTTTAATTTAATCTATTGTTCTTGTGTCCAAATTATTTGACTGACGCTTATGTAAATATTCACGTACATTTGTCGACGCGTCGTTTGAATATCGAAAGCTGATTCGTTTAGGACTTCTTAGGGCGCATCGTTTGTATATCGAAAGCTGATTCGTTTAGGACTTCTCAGGGCGCATCGTTTGAATATCGAAAGCTGATTCGTTTAGGACTTCTCAGGGCGCATCGTTTGAATATCGAAAGCTGATTCGTTTAGGACTTCTCAGGGCGCATCGTTTGAATATCGAAAGCTGATTCGTTTAGGACTTTTTAGGGCGCATCGTTTGAATATCGAAAGCTGATTCGTTTAGGACTTCTTAGGGCGCATCGTTTGAATATCGAAAGCTGATTCGTTTAGGACTTTTTAGGGCGCATCGTTTGAATATCGAAAGCTGATTCGTTTAGGACTTCTTAGGGCGCATCGTTTGAATATCGAAAGCTGATTCGTTTAGGACTTCTTAGGGCGCATCGTTTGTATATCGAAAGCTGATTCGTTTAGGACTTCTTAGGGCGCATCGTTTGTATATCGAAAGCTGATTCGTTTAGGACTTCTTAGGGCGCATCGTTTGTATATCGAAAGCTGATTCGTTTAGGACTTCTTAGGGCGCATCGTTTGTATATCGAAAGCTGATTCGTTTAGGACTTCTTAGGGCGCATCGTTTGTATATCGAAAGCTGATTCGTTTAGGACTTCTTAGGGCGCATCGTTTGTATATCGAAAGCTGATTCGTTTAGGACTTCTTAGGGCGCATCGTTTGTATATCGAAAGCTGATTCGTTTAGGACTTCTTAGGGCGCATCGTTTGTATATCGAAAGCTGATTCGTTTAGGACTTCTTAGGGCGCATCGTTTGTATATCGAAAGCTGATTCGTTTAGGACTTCTTAGGGCGCATCGTTTGTATATCGAAAGCTGATTCGTTTAGGACTTCTTAGGGCGCATCGTTTGTATATCGAAAGCTGATTCGTTTAGGACTTCTTAGGGCGCATCGTTTGTATATCGAAAGCTGATTCGTTTAGGACTTCTTAGGGCGCATTGTTTGTATATCGAAAGCTGATTCGTTTAGGACTTCTTAGGGCGCATCGTTTGTATATCGAAAGCTGATTCGTTTAGGACTTCTTAGGGCGCATCGTTTGTATATCGAAAGCTGATTCGTTTAGGACTTCTTAGGGCGCATCGTTTGTATATCGAAAGCTGATTCGTTTAGGACTTCTTAGGGCGCATCGTTTGTATAGCGAAAGCTGATTCGTTTAGGACTTCTTAGGGCGCATTGTTTGTATATCGAAAGCTGATTCGTTTAGGACTTCTTAGGGCGCATCGTTTGTATATCGAAAGCTGATTCGTTTAGGACTTCTTAGGGCGCATCGTTTGAATATCGAAAGCTGATTCGTTTAGGACTTCTTAGGGCGCATCGTTTGTATATCGAAAGCTGATTCGTTTAGGACTTCTTAGGGCGCATCGTTTGAATATCGAAAGCTGATTCGTTTAGGACTTCTTAGGGCGCATCGTTTGAATATCGAAAGCTGATTCGTTTAGGACTTCTTAGGGCGCATCGTTTGTATATCGAAAGCTGATTCGTTTAGGACTTCTTAGGGCGCATCGTTTGTATATCGAAAGCTGATTCGTTTAGGACTTCTTAGGGCGCATCGTTTGTATATCGAAAGCTGATTCGTTTAGGACTTCTTAGGACGCATCGTTTGTATATCGAAAGCTGATTCGTTTAGGATTTATTTAGGACGACCAGCCATTAATTTGCAAATGACGTCGTTAAGTCGTTTGAGGAAGTATTTTATAATCTGTTTTAAAAAATTAGGCGCAATTTGAAGAAACATTAAAAATGAATTGTGATAATGATAATTCTATTTTATCATTAATTAGGAATACTTCCTATATTGGACATTGATGTGTTCATATGGGGACATGGACTCGTTACCTCATTTAACTTTTACTTACATACATATAACTAGTCGACCCGCGCGACTTTGTTCACGTGTAGCTCCACTCCTATTGGTCTTAGCGTGATGGCCTATAGTCTTCCTCGATAAATGGGCTATCTAACACTGAAAGAATTTTTTAAACCGGACCAGCAGTTCCTGAGATTAATTATCGCGTTCAAACAAACAAACTCTTCAGCTTTATATATTAGTATAAGATTTCCTTAACCTGTAGCGTGTAAAATTCGCTACACCCTATTCTTATTATTTTTAATACAATCTTCTTCAAATATACAAAAATATTTTACTTTAAATTTGTTTAAATAGTGCATACTACTGCCATCTATGGTGAACCATCCACACTAAGCGTGAGCGCCATCTAGTTTCGAACGCGTGGTCTAGCACGTATAAATCGATTCGTTTGTTTAGTAATATTATATGATTTCTTTTTTTATTTTCAAATAAACAATTTCAAAATTAATATTAACTTCTGTCTTATTATTGTATTCGTTATAGCTGCCGTGACGCGAGCCATGCTGCGTGCGAGCATGCCTTTGATCATCATGCCAGGCTTGGAATCCTTAATGCCCTAACAAGCCTGACATACTAAAAACCTCCACAGGTTAGTTAAATATAATAATTACGTATTTCATACAGTTCTAATTGTTCTAAACTTATAGAGGTTATTACCATGTGCTTACATTATTTATATTAATACTTATATTCTCTTTATAAATTCCTATTTAAAAACGTTTGAATAAAATATCTAAACGATACGAGAGCGTGTCTTCATGAATTTGTACGATTTTTGGGAGTTTATTCAACTTAATATGTTACCGCTATCCGGCACATATAGGTTGGATGATATATGTCCATGAAATCTTAATTCCTTGTTAATAATCTTCTAAATGTAGTTAAAACCAATAAAAGAGATAATGTATGCACATGATTTATGTAGAATTTCTAAATATTTTGGGGTATCCGGAGACAGTTGATGTCCGGCCTCTCCGGAAACAATTTTCATTTCTTAATTCTTATTTATATGTTTGAATAACATAATTTAATAGTCAAAGTGGACAAATATTAATGTGTCTGTATTGGGATTCTATTGGATTTTCTTGTTGTTTTGGAGATTTTGGATAATTTATATACCGTCTCAGTGAACATTTAAGTTTTCTTTATTTTATATTTGTGTTATCAGATAGTAGTGTTAAATGGTTGATTTGGATTACTGTTAGTTTCCTGAATATAGATTTATTCATTTTTTTAATAAGATATTTTATAAAAATAATTAAAGTTTCTTCTTATGTAGCTTCGGACTACAGTTGTTCTTCTTAGTCCAAGCCGTTATAATAGCTTTGTTTATTCTGTAATTACAGGAGGTGTACCTAGGGGGCGTGTGTACCTAGGGGGCGTGGTACCTAGGGTACTCCGTATCCGGAGGGTAGTCCGTATCCGGATGTTCGTCTGTATCCGGATGTTTGTATCCGGAGGGGATTGTGTTGTTGGTGCGTGGAGTTGCGTCCGGAAGACCCTTGTTTCCCGAAGGACAAGTTCCTAGGATTCTTTTCTTTTTTTTACTCCCTGCATACCCTGCTCCGGGTTCCATTATGAAGGAGATTAGGAGGCTGATGCTGCCTCTCCGAGTCGCCCGGCTCCGTGAGAAGCCCGCGGACTCTGGCATGCGCGCCGTCTGGCGTGGATGACCGTGAGCAAGTAACCGGTTGTTTTTTCTTATGTCTGTTAATTCAACTCAACCCTTCAATTTTACCACTGTAAGTCCTACGGTCAGTCCCTCAGGCGCGCAAATCAAATCCTGTAAACTATACTAGAATGCGAAGGAAGCTTTAGGTAGCTTTTCGATTCATTTCTTGCTAATAAAACTTTATGTAGTAAAGAGTTGTTTTTTTTTTACAATTGTAACTGTGGAATCTTCTGATCGTATTGTCATTAAACAATTCAATTTAATTTACATTTTTTTTTTGTTAACCTCCCACCCGAAGGGTAGGAGAGGTTACAATGGCGACCCTGCCAGGATTAAATTTGCTGCGCGGACGTTGTTTAGTTCTTTTTAATCGAGTTTTCTCAGTTAATTACTGTTGGACTGATTGTTGAGTTGAGTTGACATACTACTTACTACCTGGTTAAGAATGTATTTTCTTAAGCCGTTTATGTGTTACTTGGTTTACCTACATTATTTTTTTTACTTGTACTTGTATTTTACTCGTACTACTTTGTAACTACCGTTATATTTAACTGTTCAGTTTAATACACTGACAGTATGTATTATTCTTACTTAAATGTTACGTATGTACCAATGATCTAGGGCATTTTAATTGTTTACTATTTTTTATTGTTTTGTATTATACCTACCTTAGAGCTTCACTCTAAACAATTTGTTATTTCTACATTGTGCTCCGTATTTGCTATCCTGGGCTACTGACCATTTATTTTTTTTATATTTGCTTTATTTAATTAATTAACAATGGAGGAACGACCAATTAATTTTAACCTTTTACATAAAGATGAGTTGATATACGAAGTCTTAATAAGAGAAGGCAAGCCTTCGAATACCGTTGTTGGCTTGCGTTCCCAAATTAAATCCTTAGCTAAAGAATATCCTAGTGATGATATCGATGTCTATGAGGGTGACATTGCTGTCGAATTAAAATTAATTTCCTGTAAGTTAGTTGAGTTGTCCGGACTTATGTCCGAAAAGCAATTGCGTTTAAAAAGTTTAAATCGTATTCATACTTTAGGTAATCATTTATTTCATCGGTTAGGAAGGTTGAAGCCGGTCGAACCTGATGATATTACTTTGCATACCGATCTACAATCACAATTGGATAAAATATTAGACAAGTCTGATTCCGTTTTCGTGAGTTACCAAAGGAGCTTAAAGGACTCAGTACATTCCTTGTCCGTCGAAGCAGAGAGTCCACCGGAACCTAGTGTCAGCGCGTGTTGTGATCGAAGTAAGGGAGTTCACACGCTCGGTATAAAGTACAACGGTCGCTCTTGCGTGCTTTCTTTTGTTCAGCGGTTGGAGGAATTGTGTTTGTCGCGAGGATTGTCTCACCAGAGGTTGTTTGAAGGAGCAGCGGAATTATTTACGGAAGAGGCGTTGTTTTGGTATCGTAGTATTCGTGATTCGGTACATTCTTGGTCGGAACTTAAGGAATACCTATTAGGTGATTATTTGCCAGTGGATTATGACCAACGGTTGCTGGGTGAGATCCGAGACCGAACCCAAGGTCGTGATGAGTCTATAATTAATTATTTAAGTGTAATGAGAAATTACTTTAGTAGGTTACGGGTTCCTTTAAAGGAAGAGGAACAGCTACATATTGTTCGATATAATTTACGCCCTCATTTTTCTTCTCAATTAGCTTTTGTGGATATTCATTCTTGGTCAGAATTAAAGTCCAGGTGTCTTTTGTTGGAGTACGCTAAGCAACGAGCGGATTCATTTACCGAACCCCCTCGATTTAACTCAAATTTAATTGCCCCAGATTTAGTATATAAAGGAGTACAGAAGCCGTGTCATGTGGTTTCTAAGTTATCTACCGAGAAACGTCAAGAGTTCTGTGTACGCTGCCGTAACAGCGGACACACTTTAAAAAATTGTCGGGAGAAGCCTTCCTTGGTTTGTTATCGTTGTGGTGAGAAGAATTTCACGGCAACGAATTGTCCTAAATGCAACCAAAGCCAGACAAACAGGCCAGGTTCGAGTTCTGGTACAAAAAACTTGCCAGAGCGGACCACAGAAGGAAAGAGCTAGAACTCTCCGACTCTATTGATAGTCATATTCGTCCTACCTCGTTACCTATGAGTGAGGATCCGGCTATCTCTTGTACAAGCTCAAGTCACGTTTCGAATTATAACTCCTCTTTGGTCCGCGAAACGAATAAAAATCGTGTTCGTGTTTTCCCTACCCAGGGCATACGTAATGTTATTTCTGTTACCCAGGAATTACCTATTTCTCGTCGTGAAACCCACGATGTTATTTCTGTTACCCAGGAATTACCTACTTCACATTGTGTTACCCGCAATGTTACTCCTGTTACCCAGGACTTATTTATTTTACCTAGTACCCATCGTGTTACCCACGATGATATTCCTGTTACCCAGGAATTACCTATCTTACCTACGTCTCGTCGTGTTACCCATGACAATATTCCTGTTACCCAGGAATTACCTACTTCACATCGTGTTACCCACGATGATATTCCTGTTACCCAGGAATTACCTACTTCACATCGTGATACCCACGATGATAATCCTGTTACCCAGGATTCTACCCTTAAGCTGCCCCATGTTTACAATGGCGTAGCAGTTATACACCATGTTACCCATGGTGCAGTTTCTGCTAAACAGAAACTTACCCCTTTTACCGCTTTGGGACTGGAATCTCGGACTGATTCCAATTGCCCTACATTAATTTGTTCGCCTGTAACAGATCGTTATAATAATGATCTCAGACCCTATTTAGATACAAATATTTACCGTGTTAGTTATGCTACCTTATATAAAGATGTGGATTTGGTTTTTATTTTAACCGCAAAGGGTTCTATATCTCCCGTGGTAGGTTACTACCTATTGCTTGTCACGGTTGATACTTTTACTCCAGTGGTTGAATTAAAGACACTTTGTTTTAAATACCGCCGTAAACGAGGTTTATGTATTTCTAAGATTTATTTTATTGTTTTAGGATGTCTTCTGATGTTCTTACTTTTATTTAAGGTTTCTTTTGGTGTTGTTTAGTTTAGGATTAGATTTTGTTGCTGTTTTACTTTGGTGTAGTGAGTGGACGGGTGAGGGCACCCGACGAATTTTCTATCGTAAATTCTTTCTGATGGGAGGGGCACTGTAGCGTGTAAAATTCGCTACACCCTATTCTTATTATTTTTAATACAATCTTCTTCAAATATACAAAAATATTTTACTTTAAATTTGTTTAAATAGTGCATACTACTGCCATCTATGGTGAACCATCCACACTAAGCGTGAGCGCCATCTAGTTTCGAACGCGTGGTCTAGCACGTATAAATCGATTCGTTTGTTTAGTAATATTATATGATTTCTTTTTTTATTTTCAAATAAACAATTTCAAAATTAATATTAACCAATGTTAAATAAATTATAATTTTTGGAACTTTAACAATTAAATTATTATTGATATAATGGTACACGGACCTATATTTCATTATTCGATTTTTAATTGTCTCTCGTAGGAGCTGGCAATATTTTATTTCTTTTCCGTCAAGTTGTAGTACTTCATTTCTTTCTTTTTCTCCATGTCGTTTGGGTAGGCGACTGTTCCTTGTGATCCCTGGAGAGGTGCCAGGAGCACCTAATATTATTTTCTTTTTTTGGTAAGTACTACATTTGAATCGTATTAACGTTGGCGTTGGGAGTGGATAGTGTCTTATTATTGTATTCGTTATAGCTGCCGTGACGCGAGCCATGCTGCGTGCGAGCATGCCTTTGATCATCATGCCAGGCTTGGAATCCTTAATGCCCTAACAAGCCTGACATACTAAAAACCTCCACAGGTTAGTTAAATATAATAATTACGTATTTCATACAGTTCTAATTGTTCTAAACTTATAGAGGTTATTACCATGTGCTTACATTATTTATATTAATACTTATATTCTCTTTATAAATTCCTATTTAAAAACGTTTGAATAAAATATCTAAACGATACGAGAGCGTGTCTTCATGAATTTGTACGATTTTTGGGAGTTTATTCAACTTAATATGTTACCGCTATCCGGCACATATAGGTTGGATGATATATGTCCATGAAATCTTAATTCCTTGTTAATAATCTTCTAAATGTAGTTAAAACCAATAAAAGAGATAATGTATGCACATGATTTATGTAGAATTTCTAAATATTTTGGGGTATCCGGAGACAGTTGATGTCCGGCCTCTCCGGAAACAATTTTCATTTCTTAATTCTTATTTATATGTTTGAATAACATAATTTAATAGTCAAAGTGGACAAATATTAATGTGTCTGTATTGGGATTCTATTGGATTTTCTTGTTGTTTTGGAGATTTTGGATAATTTATATACCGTCTCAGTGAACATTTAAGTTTTCTTTATTTTATATTTGTGTTATCAGATAGTAGTGTTAAATGGTTGATTTGGATTACTGTTAGTTTCCTGAATATAGATTTATTCATTTTTTTAATAAGATATTTTATAAAAATAATTAAAGTTTCTTCTTATGTAGCTTCGGACTACAGTTGTTCTTCTTAGTCCAAGCCGTTATAATAGCTTTGTTTATTCTGTAATTACAGGAGGTGTACCTAGGGGGCGTGTGTACCTAGGGGGCGTGGTACCTAGGGTACTCCGTATCCGGAGGGTAGTCCGTATCCGGATGTTCGTCTGTATCCGGATGTTTGTATCCGGAGGGGATTGTGTTGTTGGTGCGTGGAGTTGCGTCCGGAAGACCCTTGTTTCCCGAAGGACAAGTTCCTAGGATTCTTTTCTTTTTTTTACTCCCTGCATACCCTGCTCCGGGTTCCATTATGAAGGAGATTAGGAGGCTGATGCTGCCTCTCCGAGTCGCCCGGCTCCGTGAGAAGCCCGCGGACTCTGGCATGCGCGCCGTCTGGCGTGGATGACCGTGAGCAAGTAACCGGTTGTTTTTTCTTATGTCTGTTAATTCAACTCAACCCTTCAATTTTACCACTGTAAGTCCTACGGTCAGTCCCTCAGGCGCGCAAATCAAATCCTGTAAACTATACTAGAATGCGAAGGAAGCTTTAGGTAGCTTTTCGATTCATTTCTTGCTAATAAAACTTTATGTAGTAAAGAGTTGTTTTTTTTTTACAATTGTAACTGTGGAATCTTCTGATCGTATTGTCATTAAACAATTCAATTTAATTTACATTTTTTTTTTGTTAACCTCCCACCCGAAGGGTAGGAGAGGTTACAAACCTAATATAATGAATCCACAATCAGCGCTTGAGCGTCCGAGGTAAAAGCGTTCCAAAAGGAGGTCCAACTAAAATTTAAAAAAAAAACTAACAAAATAAACGAAACAGTATTTTTTACTCCTCATTATTAGATAGAACAAAAATATTTTTATTGTGTGCTCGGATACATTTTCGAAATATTTGTATGAAGACCTGGCGTCCATGTTAGAAAGAAAGAAAGAGTATTGAAGTTTACTAATCAAAAATAGTAAAATATAATTTTCAAAATTATTATACAATAATTAGTAGATGAAATAAAGATGCTTCCTAAATTTTATTTCATATCTTTTTCGAAAAAAAAAATAACCTCGAACGTGTTTTTTAATTTATTTTAATTAAATACTACCTAGTAATTTACATAAATAATTAAAATTCATATCCTCTCTTTGTTTAGACAGAAGGTAGTATTTGGAGATTGCGACCCACGTGCAGTTTTATTCACGTTTGAATTGAAAAAAACTTGCACCCTGAAATGCACCCCCACCACATATTATGAACTTTGATTATTGATTTTAAGAAAAACTCGAGCGCGTCAGATTAAGACAAGATAAGTTAATTATATGCAGAAAAGTGTATATTTCAATAATCTGACGATTTGAGCGAGACACAGTGAAATGAGCGAGTTTCGAAGTTTAAAAAAGACATCACCTCAAAATATTCAAGCGCAAAGTTTTTTTTTGAAGGAAATCCTCTAAGAATTACGGAATAAATAAAATCTGACGATTTTCAAGAAGTTAACTTGACAAATTATCTATTGGGTATTTTCCTTCGTTCGGGTTTTCCACAAAAAACGATACAATCGACAGAAGGGTAAAAAAAACAGCAATAAATAAAATTGGTGGTAAGAAGAACAAGGAACCAAACAACACCGCGATGTAAACAACCACTAGCGCCATCTAGTTTACGACAAAGACTTTACTTAATCTCAACACATGCAAATCTAAGAATTTTCTTGTTCAATATTATTTACAACTGTTATTTATTGTACACAACTACATCTTCTGGAGCCGTTCAAGGTTTAAGTAAGCATTAAAGGGAGGAGGGGATGGTCCTTGCTTTGCTTATTTTTAATGACATAGGGGATGAAGTGTCTGCATGGTGATTACGTCAGCGACAAAAAAGTAAACACGCACATCGAAACGTGAATATCCTCATTCTGAGCATTTACATAAGCATAGGGGGAGGGGATAGGGCTCTGCTTACTTTTGCTTTCAATACTTGAACCCTCTTCTGAAGAATATAAAAATGTTAGTATTCTTAACCTATTCAACTCAGCTAAAATGTCTGTATTATTAGGTGACGTCAGTAGTCCAATGAGTGGGATTTGAACCCACGAGACTGGGATTTGATCGTGAATCCAACGCCTGAACCACTACTGACGCTTAATTTATTTCAGGGTCAGACGTGATGATGACTAAAATGATTAAGTGAATAAAAGTGTATTGTTTTCAGATAATATATTATTCGCTGTATCATTAGTGGGAGTGACTGCTGGGTCACACAGACTATGGACTCACAGGGCATATAAAGCGAAAAGGCCATTACAGATCCTGCTGATGGTGATGACCACCTTTGCCTTCCAGAACACCGTCATAACATGGGTGAGAGACCATAGGATGCATCACAGGTAAGAAGATAATATCGACGTAACCCTACACGACACTTCTGGACATTTAGAAATATTCGCGAAAAAAAAAATTGTTAAAAAGTCTTTGGGTCCCTCGAGGCGGATTCAAGTCCGGCTAGAAGGACCATGTAGAAGACTCCTCGGGTGGTATTAATTTAATGAAAAGTAGTGGTAACTTGAAATGCGTGTAATCAGTACAGCGCTACAATCAGTAAAAACGGAAATTTGCTCTAAAATATTCACAATAGACACCTCCGACACGTTTTCGTGATGTTTGTATAAAGCCCCGCCTTTTAATATAATCTAGATTTGGTTAATTAAGTAATCAGGCATTATTATTTCTAGATACAGCGACACAGACGCCGATCCCCACAACGCGACGCGGGGGTTCTTCTATTCCCACATAGGGTGGTTAATGGTGAGGAAGCACCCTGAGGTCATAAAGCGCGGCAACACTGTGGACATGTCGGACATATACGCCAATCCCGTTCTACAATTTCAGAAAAAGTAAGATTCTATAGTAAAAGGCATGACTTTCGCCATATTCCTAGTCGTCCCTCAATCATTTCGAGAATGTTGGAACTGTCCCGCACCCTGCACATCAGGGATCCACATATTTTTCTTATCGTGGCATAAAACTACTCTGGCCTTCGCGAACATCCCTGACGAGCTACAAAAACGGCAATCTCAGCAGCACCCTAAAAGCGTTATTAAATTGGACACGGAGAGCGTTGTACTCGGCCCAGAGGTTGCACGTGTAAAATGTACAGTACGCTCTAAATAAGGTAATCTTTACATCACTAGAACAACGTGCAAACCTACGGGCCAGCATATTCGCTCTTACCGCTCTCTCTCTATATTTGTGTCATCTTTGAGGTCTGGAGTGAAAACATGGCCCAAATATTTGAATTGAAACACTCTTTCTAATTCTGCACCATTTAGTAGGACAGGCGGTACTTTATTGGGTTTTTTACCCGCGACCATCATAACCACAATCTTTTTAGCATTGTAACTAAAGCCATGCCTTTACACATAAGCCTCATAGATGGCGCTTAAGAGCACCATATCATCGGCGTAACCTATATTGTTGAGATAAACCCCATCTATGTAACAGCCGACCCTAGAGCTGTCTAGCTCTCTGATCAATTCGTTGACGTATAAATTGAATAGCGTTGGCGAGCTCAGCCCCCCTTGTCTCAAACCGAATTCCAACCCATACGGCTGGGATAGGTCTCCAGCCCATTGCACTTTGTTCACCTGGTTTCTATACCAAAATTATAAAGATATTTATAGATATTGAATCAATCAAAATCTTTTTGACATTAATGAACAAAATACTATAAGTAACGTCAGCAAAGCCGGGCCCTCCTTTTCTGGATGAGGTTGTTGTAAAAGATTAGGATTTTTGCTCTGACTGCAATCTCATGCAACAACGGATATCCTATATTTAATCCTAAATTTATTTTTTCAGATATGCAGTACCATTCATAGGAACGGTCTGCTTCATTCTACCAACACTGATCCCAATGTACTTTTGGGGGGAAACCCTGAACACAGCCTGGCATCTATCAATACTAAGATACGTTACAAACCTACATGGCACGTTCCTGGTGAACAGCGCTGCCCATCTGTGGGGAAACAAGCCCTACGACCAAAATATAAAACCCACGCAAAACTTATTAGTATCACTAATTGCCTTTGGAGAAGGTTTCCACAACTACCACCATTGCTTTCCATGGGATTACAGAACTGCAGAATTGGGAAATAATATGTTGAATTTAACGACACATTTTATAGATTTCTTTGCCTGGATCGGTTGGGCGTATGATTTGAAAACTGTCTCCGAAGAGCAAATAAAGTCCAGAGCGAAGAAATGTGGTGACGGAAGTGACATGTGGGGGGTTAAAGGCTGAAGCGTTAAATTCAATTTTAATTAGATTGTTATAGTTAATAAAATAAACCAAAATTTACTTTTTTCTTTATGTCAAAGAAATAATAGTTGTTGGTTTTGTAAGTAAAGGGAACTTGTAGTATATGCATTTCTGATTTGAGGGTAGTAATAACTGTCGCTGTCATCTGGTTGAATTTGCTATTTGATTGAATAACTAGCGCGTTCATTGAATGACTAGCCCGAACGTTGATTGAACAAGCGTCACTCAACGTCCAACTAGTTAGCGGATTGTAACATAGGCCTTTGAACAGAGCGGACGTAAAATCAGTCGGGGGTTTGAAATTTAGTTCATTTTTTTCCCACTGCGGCGCTAGTAGTCACCAAAACAAATATGGCGTCAAACAGCTCTCACAGATAGCACTGTGTTGATATTTATGATAAATTTATGTATAACGATAAATTTATGTATAATGATAAATTTATGTATAATGTATACTTTTGGAGATTTAGAGGTTTAAAAATAAAATATTAAATGGCTGTCCTAGTCTTTGATTCTTTGAATTCCTTGAATTAGTAGTTTTAAAATACAATATAAAATCATAACAAGGTGTCATGAGGCGCAGACATAGTCGCGTTTTGATATTTTATAAATCTGAGTACACGTGGTAAATTACACTCGTGCGAAAATTGAATTCGGGATGGGTCGACTAGTCCTAACTAAACAAACTAAATTGCGATTAAATATTCTACTTACGCCATCTATTGACGCTCAAACCAATGTCCCGATTTTGATGAGATTTGCTACAGAGATTGGAAGCACCCTGAGGTCATAAAGCGCTAAACATACCTAAGTTATCTACTTAGCTTTAAGCACAGGTAAAAACACACATCAGAAACCATACAGCATATATATAACCGGTGCTTCTCTCGGACAAACTGACTATAAACATCGACACGACCAAGTAGCAGCAATAACCCACCAACATTTAGCTCATCATAATTTATTTAAAACCTATAATAGGCCAGATATCATCCTTCACAATAGTAATACAAAGTCAAAGTCAAAATTTTTTATTCAATGTTGGAATTTACATTCTCTTATTGAACGTCGGAATCTACCACCCTTTCGGAAACGACCTTACCCAGACCTGAGAAGAATGGGCGCAAGAAACTCAGCGGGACTGTTTCTTTTGGATATTTTTTATCTTTGATTTTTTAAACGCCAATTTTTATAACAAGTATATTTATACATTGAGAAAGCCTGGAGCGAACGCATCATTCCCAAGGCGTGACATCTTCCAAAAAATCTTTAATGTTATAATAGCCTTTGTCACACAAACGTTTTTTAACTAACTATTTAAATTTTCCTATAGAACAATTTTGAACGTTTTCTGGGATCCTGTTGTAAAAGCATACACATCGCCCAACAAAAGAATTACTAATTCTACTCAATCGAGTAGTAGGAGTAACAAGTTTGTGTTTGTTCCTAGTATTAATGTTATGCAAATCACTATTTCTAATAAAATCATTAATATTTTTACGTACATACATAACATTTTCAAAAATATATTGTGAAGCAACAGTCAATATATTAATTTCTTTGAATTTATCTCTTAAAGATATTTTAGGGCCGAGACCATAGATTGCGCGAATAGCCCTCTTCTGCAGTATGAAAATCGTGTTTATGTCGGCTGCGTTACCCCAAAGTAGAATGCCGTAAGACATTATACTATGGAAGTAGCTAAAGTAAACTAAACGAGCCGTGTCTATATCAGTTAATTGGCGTATTTTCTTAACCGCGTATGCTGCAGAGCTGAGTCTATTGGCCAATCTCTCAATATTGGGGCCCCATTGCAATTTAGAATCGACAGTGATGCCCAAAAATACGGTAGATTCCACTGGTTCCAACTCCTCTCCATTTATAAATACACCAGTCTCTATTTTCTTAACATTGGGTGTCGTAAATTTTATATATTTAGTTTTCTTACTATTTAACATTAGATTATTAGCACTGAACCAATGTACAATATCAGAGAGAGCATTGTTTACATCGTCATATTCAGTTTTATAGCGTTTCACTTTAAATATTAGTGAAGTGTCATCAGCAAACAATACTATCTTGTTCTTTTTTTCTACGAGGTTTGGCAGGTCGTTTATATAAATGAGGAAGAGAAATGGTCCAAGAATAGAACCCTGGGGGACCCCCATATCCAGACGAGCCCCAGGAGATCTCTTGCCATTCACGTCAACCCTTTGAACCCTATTGTTTAGATAGGAGTTCATAAGGTCGAGCGCAGTTCCTTTGATGCCATAGTGGCGCAGCTTTCTGACCAGAGTCGCATGTTGTACACAATCGAAGGCCTTAGATAAGTCACAGAATATTCCAAGTGCATTCTGTGATTCCTCCCAGGCCTCGATGATATTCTTAATTAATTTGACACCGGCATCCGTTGTTGAACAACCCTTAGTAAAACCAAATTGTTTCACATGGAGAAGTCTCTGTGAATTAAAATGAATTAACATTTGGTTTAAAATTAGTTTTTCAAAAATTTTACTAAGCGTTGGCAATACTGAGATGGGTCGAAAATTATTTGGATCAGTTATACATCCAGATTTAAATATAGGCGTTACTTTACTATGCTTCATCAGGTCAGGAAACACGCCACGTTTAATACAAGTATTGAAAATAGTAGCTAGATACGGTGCAATGGCATCAATAATGGAGTTAATTATTTTAACAGAAATACCCCAAATATCAGCTGTTTTCTTCATATCTAGGGTTTTAAATGTTTTAATTATATCTTTACTGTTGACAGTACTAAATTCGAACAAGTACATCACATTTTTTAACATTTTCTAGCAATAATGATTCAGCAACGCTGGCAGATGAAGTGAGAGAACAAGTTGTTGAGATTGGAATGTCAGAGAAATATTTTTCAAACGTGGATGCAACTTCCTGATCAGTTTTGATATTAATGTTATTATAAATGAGATTATACTTGAAGTTACGATCTCTGACTCTTCCAGTTTCCCAATTGATAATATTCCATGTCATTTTTATTTTGTTTTGTGCATTATAAATTTTTTGTTTAATATGTAACGACTTTGCCATGGAACACACTTTTTTAAATAACTTTGAATATGCTTTAACAAAGGCTATAAAGGACTCTGAATGGTTGCATGATCTCTCATTATAAAGTTGATATAGTTTTTGTCTACTTCGATGAATACCAACAGTTGCCCAATCATTAAATGACAAGAGACCACCCGAATTGACTGTCTTGGTAGTGAATATAGCAGTAAACTCTGATTTTATTAATTTAAATAGTGTGTTATATAACATATCAGGGTCATTGTTGTCAAAATTTAAGTATGTGAGTTTTGCTATAATACTACCTATAAACTTCTCCATACGTCTGGAGTTTGTAGGAATAAACACAATCTTTTTATTTTCTTTTTTTAACTCACAGTTAAAAGAGACTAATTGCCCAAAATTATCCGAACTCAACTTTTTAATAATTGAATACGAATTGGGTTAAAAGTTGGTAAATATATTATCAATACATGTTGCTGAGTTTGCAGTTACTCTAGTTGGCTCTAAAAATATATTTACCAGATTATATGAATTTAATAAGGATCTGAATCTAACACTTGTGGTGGAGTTTTCTAATAGATTAATGTTAAAATCACCACATACTATAATATATTTTTTAGATTCAGATAATTTTAATAGTATTTCTTCTAACACATTTTCAAATAATTCATATAACGCTCCAGGGGGACTGTATATGCTCACAACAATGAAGCGCTCAAGTTCTGCACAGGCTATCTCAATAGTACGTTCTACAGAGAGGCTCACAATGTCTTTGCGTTCTTTAAATTTAAAAAGTCTACTTATAATTATTAAGGAGCCCCCACGTAACGACTTTTCTCTGCAGAACGCACTTGCTACCTGGTGACCACTGAAATTAAATATGAGTTCATAATTACGAAGCCAATGCTCCGTAATACAAAAAAAATGAATGTTTTCACATCTCATAAATAATTCCAGTTCTAATTCTTTACCTAAAAGTCCTTGTAAGTTTTGGTGCACCAGGTTTACAATTTTATTATTATTATTAAGATTATAACAATTTTTATTATTATTATTGTCTAGGTTTAATATGCTAGAGTAACTCTCTGTTGTCTTATTATGTAAAATTAATTGGAACGGTTTCCAAGTTATTAAATGTCAAATTATTGATCTGCTCAATAGGAGTTATAGTTTTTGGGTTATTTACCTGCTCAAAAGAAGCAATGGTAGTCAAATCACAATTTGACTGCTCAATAGAAGCAGTGTTAGAGGTAGCCAACATATTGGCTGAGTTAAAAAGTATATAATAAGATAGCAATTTTGCTACCTGTCTTTTTCTAAAGTTAGATAGATGTAGCCTATCACAAGTAAGTAATTGATATTTGTTATATATTATATTATTTAAGTCAATAATGTGACATTTATTATTTACATTATCATTGTTATTTGGTGTTAGAGTCACATAATTGCAATTATAATAGTGTGTTAACAAACTATTTAATTTATATCTATTTTGATTTTCCTGTGGCAAGTCTTTTATATATGGTAAGGTAAACATAATTAGTTTTTTAATTTTTAGATTATTTAATTGGGTAAAATATCTTTGTATCATATTTTTGTTTAATTTGCCTCTTCTCCTAATCATAACTATAATGGTTGTGTTTTGACAATGTGTTTCACTTAGAATTATATCTATTATTTGAGAATAAGAAGCTCCCGGCATACACATATTTAAAACCGTTTGATCTTTACATAGTTTATTAAGTAAGATACCCATGTTTCTACCCAGCTCATCACTATAAATTTTTATATATTCCTTATGAGAATTGGATGCAAACTGGGTACAAACCGGGTTCAAAGATATGAGGTCAGTGTTAGCCTCAGCAGGCGTAGAGACTGATTCACTAAATTGCCCTGAAAGATCTGGAGAACAATGACATTCACAATTTTGTTGTTTAGTAAGTGAGTCAAAGCGATCCGTCAATCAAAGCGAGCAGTGAGTCAGCTTTCTGACCAGAGTCGCATGTTGTACACAATCGAAGGCCTTAGATAAGTCACAGAATATTCCAAGTGCATTCTGTGATTCCTCCCAGTACATCTAATAGACAGATAATACATTATATCTAATAGACATAGTAATCCCTAACACTCACAATATACAGTCCACAGTATCTGACAAACTTACGAAATATCAAAACCTCGCAATAGAATTAAAGACGCACAACGAGCCCTGATTGAAAGTTTGAAGGAGGGTTTGAGGTCCCCGAGTGCAGGCCTGGCGACGGTTGAGGCGATCCGCCCTCATATCGTGCGCTGGGTCGAAAGGCAGCACGGCGTCCAGTCCTATCGGCTGACACAGATACTTACCGGGCATGGTTGCTTTGGTAAGTATTTGTGCCAAATTGCCAGACGGGAGGTGACGCCGGCCTGTCACGAGTGTGGTGCGGCAGAAGACACGTCGCAGCATAATGCCCAGGGTGGGGACCTCAACGCCACAGCCTGTCGGCGGTCCTAGCTGGAGATCTCTCTCTCTCTCGAGCGTGATTTGCGCCATGCTCGAAAGTGAGAGATGCTGGTCGGCCATGGTCGACTTTTGAGAGGGCGTAAACTCGCAGAAGGAGGTCGCGGAGCGGAAACGCGAGGGTGGGCCTCTGCAGACCCGCGCCGCCGAGCTCAATCGGGGAGGGGTAGGCGGCGTTTCGCTCACCTCCTCCCACCACCTTGAACGGAGTCGTCAGGCAAGGGAGCAACCACTCTCGGTGTACCCTGAGAGCCTTCTGGCGTGCAGGCCTGCTATAAGAGCGGGCCGACCCGCTTCATACAGCGGAGGCAAGGTACCGTTGGTTTTAGTGGGTATGCCTTGAACCGTTGCTCGCCTTTTGCGGGCGACATCAAGGAGAGCCTCACATAACCTTACATAAATTTTGACATCCTCATCTGCATCCGCGGATGTGAGCCTCGTAAAATCCGCGGATTAATATACGAACCCTTGCGAACCAACCAAACACTTAAGTTTTTTTTTACAGATCCGCATCCGTATATGCATCCGCGGATGTGAGCCTTTTAAAATCCGCATCCGCATCCGCGGAAAATAGTGGATCCGCAACATCCCTAAGAGACGCCCCTGTCTGCAGAGAGAAAATATAAATAAATAAAGTGTTAAATCTTCTTGGTTTTTACCCGACTACGGCGAAGCCAAAAAGAAGGGTTTAACTGAGGTAGGGCACAGTAGGAAACTTCCTGCTCAAATATGGAGCAGCCCGACTGGGGTAGTACCTCGACCTTACAGAAGATCACAGCTAAATAACACTACTCTAAAGCAGTGTTGTGCTCCTGTTGGTGAGTAAGGTGACCAGAGCTCCTGGGGGGAATTGGGGACAGGGTCGGCAACGCGCTTGCGATGCCTCTGGTGTTGCAGACGTCTATAAGCTACGGTAATCGCTTACCATCAGGTGAGCCGTATGCTTGTTTGCCGACCTAGTTACATAAAAAAAAAAAAAAAAAGAAGGGTAATGATTTTGGCAGTCTATGTATGTATGTATGTATGTATATATGTATGTATGTTCCACCCTAGCGCCTAAACCACTGAACCAATTTAAATGATTGAGGTGTCAATAGATTTGTAATGGCGCGGGTGACGTAGGCTATATAAATTTTATGTTTTTTTTTTTTGATAGAATTTAACCCTCAGATTCTAACCTCGAAAAAAATTAAACTGAGATGATCATCACGTGTTTGGTATCAAAAGAAAGGTCTTGGCGAGCACATTACAAATATGTATATATATCTTATTGTTTTAGTCAAAATAAATAAGAAATAAACATTACGTTAGAATATTAGATTATAAAAATAATATATTTATTATACAAAAAATAATAAAAAGCATAGTAAAGTAAATCAAGTATTAATTAATAAGAAAATGAAAGGTATTATAAGCACTTGTAACCTTCGTTCCAAAGATGGCGCTCTACGTCTTTCTTATATGCGGTTTTTACCAACAGAAAGCCACATTATTTGAGAGTTTCTTAAGATATATATTACCGCAAAAAATAAAGACTTTTTTAAGAAGGCTGCCGTAACGATGAGACTTATATGGTTCATAGTTGTGCGAGTGAGTGAGTGAACAGTTTGAATACACCTCAGCGAAGCGATAGCGGGTCCGCTTAAGAAGATCTTCGATATATTAGGTAAAGAGGTAATTACGCAATGTTTTAAATTAAGTTTTTTTATAATAATAATAAACTGTACATGTCATCACAAAAAAGTGAAATATTTATTTACAGAAATTTTTAATGTTATAAAAAACAGTTCCGTGAGTATTAAGACTTCGATTATAATCATCACCTACTACTAAACAAAAAGATCTACACCATAGCTGGCGCAAAACGTTGTGTCCACTCTGCCACTGGGAGAGCGTCTTGTAAGAGCCGAGTAACCTAACACCCCTTTATGGTAGGGGATTCCCCGACTAGCTAGCGACCACCAGCCTGCAAATCCGACCGCCAAGTGTCATAGACGCCTTCCGGTTCTCCCATCCCCTCGGCTCTTACAAGATATACTCATGCAGTCACAAAATGTGAGTGAAACTCGATGGTTGAGGGTAAACTCTGAGGGTGAGGGTTCCGAACAATATGAATTAATGGACAAACTTAACTTTACCGTCGGAAAACAGGTGTCCCCGTACACCGACACTGGTCACAGCTAATTTACCAACTGCGATAAATTATTTTTTTGCTTAATCTACAGTTGCAGTATAGTCAGGAGGGGGGCCACGCCAGTAGTTGAGCTTGACAGATAAATATACAGAAAGACGGACAGTCGAATCAGCGAAATCATGAAATTTAGTAAGAAGCAATTCTGTCCCCTCGGTCGAATTGCCTCCTTTAAAGTACGGAACCCGAATAACACTACGGCCAATTTTCTAAAATCATTAATAGAAAAATAGTGAGTATCCTTCGAAATTTTTTTGTCTATCAAAGGTATAAAAACAACCCATCAATATTATTTAGCGTTTAAAGTGAATAAATCAGCATTTGTTCGCGGACCGCCTTAAGTAGTAGTTTTCTGAACTACAAATTTTTCACTAACTTCGTAGCTGCAGTAGTTAACACTAATATAATTAGTGTAATTTATTTATATCTCAAATAAACGAAAAACAGTAAGTAATCACCGCAATCTATACTAATATTATAAAGCTGAAGTTTGTTTGTTAGAATTTAATAATTCTTTTAGTGTTGGATAGTTCATTTATCGAGGAAGGGTATAAGGCTATACATGACGCTACGACCCATCTCTCTCTTTCTGTGGTAGCTCCCTCATGGCTGAGGATCGTGGTCATCAACGGATGTGGATGGTATACACCTAGTTTGAATTATCTGCTATTACCGGTGCCTTTCATCGCGTCTCTGGCGACCAAGCAAAACTTAATTGAAGATGGACCTCTCACTTAATCACTCCATCAGGTTGAGTCCGTCCCAGGGCGCGTATTCCCTCCAATCCTCGTTGTGTTTCCAACAACGATCAGTTTTTTAATTACCCCTTCTCATTATGTGGCCAAAGTATGATAATATACGCTGGAGAGGCGGGTTTGGACGTGAGCTGCGAGAGGATCGATGCATTGGTACGCTTGGCGGTCCAGGGTATCCTCAGCATGCGCCTCCAGCACAACACCTCGAATGCATTAATCCTCTGCCTTTCTCTGACTCGTATCGTCCATGTTTCTACACCATACAGGAATATGAGGAATATTAGAGCGCGTATTAACCGGGTTTTGGTAGTGTTGGTAATACTCCTTAAAGAAATCTAGTTGCTAATTAGAAAATGGATGTACCTAGGACATCAAAAGGTATACCTTCAGGTAAATTACGTCTTTCCAAAAGGCCTCTGCGTCCTGCTTGATTGCAAAAAGCTCCAGAGTATTGGAAGTAGATGACATCGGAAATGATTTTATACCAGAAACCAATAATCATGATACAGATATTGATATATCTGATGCTAAAGCTATAATCCAGTCCCAAATACATGAGGAAATTTTTTGTCATTCCCCGTCGGAAGAAGCAGCTAGCATAAAACAGCTCGACAACTAGTATTAGAGAATATGAAGCGAAGGGTGGTCAACTTACGTTTGGCCAGAATACTCGGTTCTGATATGCCAGATACAGTTCAAGGTCAAGCAATGATATGAGCATCTTGTCCACTTAAACTTAACAGAAAATCCACATTTCAGTGTTATTCTTGCAAAATAACATACATTTGTTTACAATGCGCTAAACAAATGGGCCCTGATTGTGATTAACTTTCCTCCTCCTAGCGTCGTCTATCCTCAATGCTGAGGGTCGTGGCCTTTCCACTCACTTCCGTTCACTCTATCTTCTGCAGCATGAAAAGCATCACAGATCGAGATATTTAATGTGGAAAGGATCTTGTTAGACTGCTCTGCTTCTGGGCAAGGATGTGGTGCTGAGTCTCATAGGAACATTGAGTTCATTTAAGATGGACTCATTGGTTCGATGTTCAGTCCAGTGAATTCCCAGCGTCTTTCTCCAACACCACATTTCAAATGCGTCAACTCGCTGGCTGTCGGCTTTCTTAAGCGTCCATGTCTCTGCTAGTATTTATTGTTGTTGCTAAAGGCCAGTATATTTTTTTTTTAATTTTATTTCGTGTCGTAGTCTTTTTTAGTACAAAAACAGATCCAAAGAGGATAAGGCATATAATTACAAAGTTGAATAAAGTCAGTTATTCTTTTTATTATTTCTTCTATTTGTAGATATTTTGAACAAAATTCGATGTTGTATTAGCGGCCTCTCCAACCTCACGTCTGTCTAGCGTGACAAAAAAGTGACATACAAAATCGTCTGTATGTTTGTCCGCGTATCACGATAAAACGGTTGGATCTATCTGAATGAAATTTGTCATACAAATACTTCATAGTCTGTATTGAAATAGGATACTTATTATTCCGAAAAATAGTACAATTCTTTGAATAAAACTTTGTTCGTACTAAGATCGTACTTTTACCCTGAAACAAAGCGCAGTTCTTGTAAAATAGAAAGAATATTATCTGAAGGATGAGTGAGGGAGTAGAGGTTGAGTAAATGAGAGTAAGGTTGACAGATAAGATTAAACGATAGAGTATTAGAAGATTCTTCCATATTTACAATATCTGCTATCCTCAAACCTAATAAATAGTTTTTTTTAGACAATGCCACCGTACACAACAGCAACAGAACGGACGGAGGATCAGCTCGGGAAGCTGGTAGCTCCTCAAGCTGACTCCAGGAAGCCAGAGATCGTTTACCAGAACTTATTCATCTACTGCTACGGTCATGCAGCTGCTGTATATGGGGTGTATCTAGCGTGCACTACCGCCACTTGGTACACGCTGATGCTCCGTAAGTTTATTATTCATCACTTTACTTAGGCCTCGTAACTAACTAACTCACCAATCACTGCAGCTGATCCCGGGTTTTCCAAAAAAAATTAAAATAATCTTCTTGCAGTCCATAATTTAAACTCGCGTCAGGACAAGTCACCTGATCGAAAATTCGTAAGATTATGGATGAAAGTTCGTGTTTCTGAGAGATTAAATTTCTTACGACGCAGCGATAGCCCAATGGTTAAGACATCGGTGTCTTACTCGGGAGGTCCGGGCTCGATCCCCCACACACACCTCTGACTTGTCTGAGTTATGTGTGTTTTAAGAAATTAAATATTACTTGCTTTAACGGTGAAGGAAAACATCGTGAGGAAACCTGCACTCCTGTAACTTTATTCGTATTATTTGCTATGGAATTTAATGGGGGGTGGTAAATGGTAAACATTTATAATTTAATAAAATTGTAAGGGTGAATGATAAAACTTTGTCATTATCATTTATACTACCATATTTGTTCTAGAATTGATAATTACCATGATGGCGGGGTGGGGTATCACTGCAGGAGCACACAGACTATGGACCCACAAGGCGTATAAAGCCAAGATGCCATTACAGATCCTGCTGATGGTGATGAACTGCTTTGCCTCTCAAAACTCCGTCATAACATGGGTGCGAGACCATAGGATGCATCACAGGTAAAGTGTTAATTACTAAATTTATGGTTTAACACATCGGAAGTTAAGCTCTGGCAGCTACCAGTATGTCTGAGTAAAAGTAGTGGGGATAGTGGCGCATAGTGAGCGTGCTGTGTGGCTGTATTGGTAGTTCAATCCACGACACCCTAGTATGTCTGAGTAAAAGTAGTGGGGATAGTTGCGCATTGTGAGCGTGCTGTGTGGCTGTATTGGTAGTTCAATCCACGACGCCCTAGTATGTCTGAGTAAAAGTAGTGGGGATAGTGGCGCATTGTGAGCGTGCTGTGTGGCTGTATTGGTAGTTCAATCCACGACACCCTAGTATGTCTGAGTAAAAGTAGTGGGGATAGTTGCGCATTGTGAGCGTGCTGTGTGGCTGTATTGGTAGTTCAATCCACGACACCCTAGTATGTCTGAGTAAAAGTAGTGGGGATAGTGGCGCATTGTGAGCGTGCTGTGTGGCTGTATTGGTAGTTCAATCCACGACACCCTAGTATGTCTGAGTAAAAGTAGTGGGGATAGTTGCGCATTGTGAGCGTGCTGTGTGGCTGTATTGGTAGTTCAATCCACGACACCCTAGTATGTCTGAGTAAAAGTAGTGGGGATAGTTGCGCATTGTGAGCGTGCTGTGTGGCTGTATTGGTAGTTCAATCCACGACACCCTAGTATGTCTGAGTAAAAGTAGTGGGGATAGTGGCGCATTGTGAGCGTGCTGTGTGGCTGTATTGGTAGTTCAATCCACGACACCCTAGTATGTCTGAGTAAAAGTAGTGGGGATAGTGGCGCATTGTGAGCGTGCTGTGTGGCTGTATTGGTAGTTCAATCCACGACACCCTAGTATGTCTGAGTAAAAGTAGTGGGGATAGTTGCGCATTGTGAGCGTGCTGTGTGGCTGTATTGGTAGTTCAATCCACGACACCCTAGTATGTCTGAGTAAAAGTAGTGGGGATAGTGGCGCATTGTGAGCGTGCTGTGTGGCTGTATTGGTAGTTCAATCCACGACACCCTAGTATGTCTGAGTAAAAGTAGTGGGGATAGTGGCGCATTGTGAGCGTGCTGTGTGGCTGTAGTTCAATCCACGACACCCTAGTATGTCTGAGTAAAAGTAGTGGGGATAGTTGCGCATTGTGAGCGTGCTGTGTGGCTGTATTGGTAGTTCAATCCACGACACCCTAGTATGTCTGAGTAAAAGTAGTGGGGATAGTGGCGCATTGTGAGCGTGCTGTGTGGCTGTATTGGTAGTTCAATCCACGACGCCCTAATAATAACTTCTGCGCAATCAAGGTTAGAAGCTTATTTAGAAGTATATTTGTGTTCCTTTTTCCTTTAATTTGACCAAATTAATATTCATAGGTACAGCGACACAGACGCCGACCCCCACAACGCGACGCGGGGGTTCTTCTATTCCCACATCGGGTGGTTAATGGTGAGGAAGCACCCTGAGGTCATAAAGCGCGGCAACACTGTGGACATGTCAGACATATACGCCAACCCCGTCCTACAGTTTCAGAAAAGGTAAACAAAAATCATGTATCCCTAAACTAGTAACAACAACCCACCAACAACATTACGAAGATCCTTCATTTAATCCGAAACTTATTCTTTCAGATACGCAATACCACTAATAGGATCAGCGTGCTTCGTTCTACCAACACTGATCCCAGTGTACTTCTGGGGGGAAACCCTGAGCGCAGCCTGGCATCTATCAATACTAAGATACATCATAAACCTACACCTCACGTTCCTGGTAAACAGTGCTGCCCACATGTGGGGCAACAGACCGTACGACCAGAACATAAAACCCACACAAAACTTATTAGTATCACTAATTGCCTTTGGAGAAGGTTTCCACAACTACCACCACTGCTTTCCATGGGATTACAGAACTGCAGAATTGGGAAACAATATGTTGAATTTAACGACACATTTTATAGATTTCTTTGCCTGGATCGGTTGGGCGTATGATTTGAAAACTGTCTCCGAAGAGCAAATAAAGTCCAGAAAGAGGAACTGTGGTGACGGAAGTGACATGTGGGGGGTTAAAGGCTGAAGCGTTCAATTTAATTTTAATTAGATTTTTATAGTTAATAAAAATAATCCAAAATCTATTTTTTTCTATATTTCAAAGTAACCTCGTTTAAAAATTAATGTTCGCGGGTAGTTCCTTTTATTTCAAATGTACCCACGTGTAGACAATATATAACCGTTATTGCGATAGAGTCTGTCTCTCAGTATTATAGTGTCGTGGATAAGGTATACTTGAGGTCCATACTTCTTGAGGTTCAAGTTTACTTTATTATCTAATGTAGTTAGCGAGGTCGAGTGGTGGAGGTGAGGGTTAATATATTATCAAAGAGCTCATTAAACCAGCTCCTCAGTCTCAAGCCCCAGGCACTGCTTGGCTCCGTATAAATTGCATGTGAATACGTATTGCTGTACAGTAATGGGTATCATTCCTCTCTCATATATGACAGGATTTTTCACCTTTTTCACCAGACGTTTTTAGGAACATTTCCATTAGCACATTTGAGGGTAGTTATATATACAGACAAATAGAGCTGAGCAGAGGGCGACATGCTTGTGTCTGTAACAGTAAGATCATGTGATCGAGAGGCTTGTCTCATGTGCTAGAGGAAGAGACACGTGTTACGGTTTTTCATTACGTGACGATATCGAAATAAAGGCACACAGCATACTATAGCTTTAATATACACGTGTACGTGCAAGCTGTATCTGGAATGGAAACATGATTTTTGAACTTTTTATAAACTATTAACACTAACAACATGCTTTTACGTGGCGCAGACAAAGTCGCGCGAGTCAGCTATACTTTTATACAAATATATTGAAAACATATTTCAATCAAAGTTCACGTGGTAAATTGGATCCGCACGAGGCCGGGTGGGTCGACTAGTCCTAACTAATATTATAATTTCGAAAGTAACTCTTAAGAAACGTAGGAAATACTTAAGAATATAAACTAAACAAATGAAACTGCGATTTAATATACTACTTACGCCATCTCTTGACGGTTAGATGGTGTGTCTGTTTGCTTCGCTTTCACGCTCATATCGCTCACCCGATTTTTATGAAATTTGGTACAGATATAGACTAGAGCTTAGTGGAGGACATAGGCTACCTTTTACCGTGAAAAAGGCTTAAAGGATTGAAATAGGGGATGAAGTGCATGCCGAGTATGACGTTATGTCTTTGGGAAATAGTCACATATAAATTATGTTGGTGTTGAAAATTAAAATGACAAACTAAACCTACATACACATGGTAAATTGCACCAGCGCGAAGTCGGGACGGGTCATCTAATTTTAATATAAAGTAATGAAAAAATTTAGCAGTTTTCTTAAAAGAAATTGTTAGTAATGTTCTGGTAAACTGACCGACAGTTTTAGACAGTGCCATCTTCACAACTCCAAGAACAGCAGAAGAGCCAGTGGAGGATCAGATCGAGAAGCTCATAGCGCTCCAGGCTAACTCCAGCAAGCGCAAGATCGTTAACCGGAACCTGTTCAACTAAATGTCGCCGAGCACCTTCTGATCTACTCGGTGGTTGAGCGAATGACTAAATTGTAAACTGATGAACATGTACAATACACACTGATCTGAATACTGACTGATACACTGGTAACGAGGGGCCTAACCCGCTAGTGCCGACCTCCCCTAAAGCTACCCCAAGCCTCGCACAAGTGACTACTCATCTGATCAAGGTTGGGGTGAACAAACCCCGCACACGTGGAAGCTTGCTGGGCCCTTTATTTCAGCTTCTTTAAAATTAAGGGAGTTATCTATTGTCATTTAGGCGATAAAGACACAGTACTCACAAGTTCTTGATGATCTTGAATCTTCTTTGAGCATGCTCATTACACATTTCACACAATAACACAAATAGTATAAATAGTTTTTACTTCATCGCAAGTCGGTTATTGTCAGGGAAGGGTCAATTAACTAGCGTTTAGGAGATATAGCACTCACAGGACTCGGGATATTATCAATCAATAATCACAGGAATGTATATCGCGCGCGCTACCTGTCACGACTGCGACGGCGCCACCAACACCTCCGCCCGCGCAAGCAACCCCCGTCGCCGTGCTTGCGCCGGTCATTCAAATATATTGAACAAAGGTACTGCTCTGATCATACTGGTCTGATCATATCACTCATTCTGCTGTAACTGAACTGATATAACTGGCACTGATTTACTACGGCTTTCACTGATACTGCTCTCAGATGCCACACTCACTCACTGACACTGAATCACAAAGTATGAAAATGTTCTAATAAGGTAACTCACTGATTTCTACGAGCACTAATATCCACTCAGAGACCCATAGCGATCGACTGCTCCGCCCAAAGTCCGATTAATGAGTGAGCTAATTTTGGAAAAATTACTTTTATGAGGTCAACATGAGGGTCTTCAAATGGCGTGTGTACAGGTTTCTCAGAGGTCGGCAACGCATCAGCAGCTCTTCGCGTGTTGCAGATGGCAGACGGTGACCACTTACTACCAGGTGGACCTTCTGCTCAAATATATACTTTACTACCCTCACCTCATCGCGACACTGAATCCCTGACCTTTTGCCTGGGACTTGTGACTCAAGTAAAAGGCAAGCTAAATCGACAGACCTTGATTTTGGAGCAAAAATGAAAAAAAAAATATTCCTCTAGCTATTGCTAATGTAAATATTAATTCATATTTTCGATATGTCGTTTAAATTCGGTCATCCTATTGTGACTTGGATTGCCTGTAATTTGTACGCACTTGTGTCTTACAAGTGCAGCAACTCTCAGAAAGTCTTTAATACTGACAAATATTGCTGGTATTGTTTTCATACATTTCTAACCTAGATCACATCGTAAAAACGGTCAAATCAGACATGTCTGCTTATACGATAATAATACTTAGTTATTAAACATGTTATGATTTATTTACTTAAAAACAAATATTTTATAGTAAAAAGTGAATTCAATTAGTGTAGTCAAGTGTATTTATCGTTAATTGCACTTAATAGTGACTTTCATGGCCACAATATCATAGACATTGCACTCAACTGTTGCCCTACTACTTTTGCAACTAATGTTGTAACCTGAACTTGTATACAAAATGGCTAGATTAGAAGACATTCTAGAAGTTCACCGGAGTATAACATTCACAAGTAAACACAGGGTCGCCGTATGACCGATTTTGAGAAACAGCTGAAGATCACTAGCAGTAACGATTCTAATAGTTTAGATAAACTTGCAAATGAGTTCAGAGAATTTAAAATGTCTGTGTGGAACATCCTGGATCTCCTGAGGTCTCTCATTTCAAATTTAGCAGCTCAAATAGATGAGGTTGATAATATGTCTAGAAAAAATGCTCGCTTATTTGGTGGCATTCAAGAATCCGAGGGTGAGAACTTGGTTTCAGCTGTCTCAAGTACAATTCAAATAATAATGGTTATTTCTGATATTCAGACATCTGCTATCCAATACTGCCATCGGCTAGGTGTTAAATCAGACAATAAGATCCGCCCCATTGTTGTACGTTTTAATGACTTTAAGATAAAAAGCCTTATTTGGTTAGTCCTCTTGAGTGAATTCTTAACAAAAACCTTTCAATCCATCTTCTTAAAAGCAAGGAAAAGTTTTGGCATCACAAACACTTGGACACTCAATGGTCTAACATATATTAAACTGCCAAGCAATGAACGCAGACGAGTGACGTCACAGAATGATAATGACGAATGCTTAAAGCTGCTTTCCCACAGACTATATTAGACTTGCCACTTCAGCAATTTAAAACTTGAATAAAAAATGTTTAGTAAATAAAGCTTACTACTCTGTACAAGATTATTTGAATGATGACAAAGCTGGGATTCAAAATGACGTTGATGTTCAGCTGAATAATTATACCTTTGTAACAGAACACAGACAGACTGATGTAAACAATGGCATTTTGAAAAGAGCAACTGTTGAGTTTGTTGCCAGTTCTTCTCATCAGGAAACTGCTTTCCGAACTGGCGGTAGCTTCAGACAAACTGACTGACTGACCAATTTTGACGTGTCAAAAGTACTTTGTAAAGTCTATTTGAATAAAATATTTTGAGTTTGAGTTTGCTTCCAATGCTTCTTCTGTCTTCTTCCTGATGTCAGTAGGAGACAGGTCCGGCGTCCCTTGGCAAGGAAACCGTAAAAGAATAAACTAATTGTATAATGCACTTCACTTTTTACTTTAAAAAAAACCTCTTTATCACTGTTTTAACATCCCGTGGCAATTGTTTATATCTAATGTTTACACTATTTTACTGTTTACGTAACATACAACTCGCGGGTACTGAATTAATTTTTATTTTAAAATACCTACACAGAATTATATGACAGATGAATAAAATTTCTTGACAACAACTATAATTTCTTTTTTATAAATTACATTTAGATTAATAAAACTATTATTATTATTACAAAATTACATAAATAGTAAAATAGTAATAAGTAAAAACAAACTATAACTAAAATCCTAACCTAAGGCCTCATCGCAAATAGATGGGAAGGTGCCGAAGATGCTGGCTGCATTCCCTCTTTGAATTGCAACGCTAATTTTTTGGCCAAAATGTAGGCCAGCTCTCCGATCCCGGGTCACATCGTACAGGCGCGCCTCCGGCCCCCATGGACCCATCGTCTCTACGCCAAACTGCACAAATATGTAGCCTTCGCCAAGGCCAGCATATTTGCGCCGCTTTGCATTTTCAGCGTTTGCAGCTGCCGTACCAGCGCATGATGAAGACGCTAAAATATGGGAAGGTGCCATGCTATCTACGCACGTGGCGTCCCATACCAGCGACTTTGTAGCTTTGATTTTTTTTCTTGGATTTCTCTTCAATATTTTGTTGTTCTGAATCTGTTTACACTGCCATTAGTAGTAGCAATAATTCTTTCACTAGTTTAGACAGTAATTCTCTGACACTCGGAGAGATCTTGTCAAACGAGTTTTCCTCTGTTCGCAAAAATTTTAACATTTGTCATATTTATGCTCAGAGTGTCCCAGGCCATTTTTCAGACCTATACAGTACTTTCAATCAGGCACTCATCCATGTTGTTCTTATATCTGAAAGTTGGTTGAAAAAGTCGCTTCCCTCAGTTTATTATTCTATGCCTGACTATGTATTGATACGAAATGATCGAATTGGAAAAAAACTGTGGTGAAGTTGCTATTTACATTAAAAGTCATATTCCTTATAAAGTCATTTGTCAATCCAATTCCTTATACAGTGCGTCCCCTGAATATCTCTTTATTGAAATTGACTTTAGTGTTAAAATAGCTCTTGGTGTAATTTATTGTCCCCATAGCATTAATTATTTTTCCTCATTAGAATGCACGTTGAATGACCTTATGTCTAACTATAACAAAATTACAGTCATGGGAGACATGAACGCTTGTCTTCTTAAGGATGACTTTCGCTCGGCCAAACTTTTAGGTCACTGATGATATTAGGCTAGGCATGGAAAATAAATATGTCACAGTACTCGTTCTTATTGACTTCAGTAACGCCTTCAATGCCGTTGATGACCTTCTCCTAGCTTTATTAACCCAAGCTAACTTATCAGATTCTGTGGTAGACTGGTTCTCTTCTTATCTTCGAGGACATCAGCAATCTGTCCGGATTGGTCGGTCGTTTTCTGATTGGTGTGACACACTTGCCGGCGTTCCCCAAGGCGGTATATTGTCTCCCATCCTGTTTTCAATTTTCATAAACTCAATTATTCCTATTATAACTTCTCACTACCACTTGTACGATATCAGCAGTATAACTGGGACCATCGATTCACTGAATGAAAATCTTCGTCGCATACATACATGGTCAATAAAGTTCGGCATTGCAGTAAATCCGGATAAGTGTAAGTGGCTAAGCTAGATTTATTATCCCTGCCAAAATTGATGTATAACAACATTCTAATCAATTTTAGCAGTAGTGTCAAGAATCTTGGTATTATTATCGACAATAGGCTCAACTGGTGTGAACAAGTAAAGGAGGTGTCTCGTAAATTTTACGTCACTTTTCATTCATTGATGCGTCTCAAACACTTCTTACCGACATCTACAAAAAAACACTTAGTTAATGTCCTTTTGCTGCCCATTATTGATTATGGTGATGCGTGTTACCTCGACTTAATACTTGTATTAGTTATATCTATGGCCTTCGTAAATATGACCATGTGTCAGAATTCAGGAAAAACGCTACGCTGGCTACCAATACCCGAATTCTATGCCTTCTTTATTCCATCTTAAATGAACCAAACTCTCCCACCTATTTGTTTTCTAAATTTAGTATACTCCCTTCTTCACATGACAGGGCACTACGTTCTTCTGAACGCCTCACTGTGCGTAAGCCATCTCACCACTCTGGGTTCATGTCTAACTCATTTGCAGTAGCTGCTACAATTATGGAACCAGTTACCTGAATCGTTTAAGAAACAGATGAGAGTTTTATTTAAAAAAATCTACTATCTTAATGTATTATTGTTGTGTATATCGGGTAGCAAAGAAACAACCATCTCACTCCATAGCTGGTTTATTACTTCAGAACAATCCAATATTACCTCCGATGTTCATTATTACATACACTTCAATTATTCATAGTTCCATATGTTTGGGTTTCTATATCTATATATTTATTTTAGTTATATTTATTTATAATTTGCTATTACTCTTTGTGCTCGCCTACTGTTTCCTCTCTTGCACAATTCTGTGTTGTCTGGTAGTAAATGCTGTAATAGCGTTAAGTCCGCCCTTGTACATTGTTTTTATTTTGTGCAAAGAATAAATAAATAAAAAATAAATAATAATTAACAAAGTGTGTGAAGTTATTTCATTCTTGTTTGCTTATACGTGTAACCAGTTTATTTAGGGACTTGTTTTAGGGGTTTTAAAGATCAGTCTCTGAAATATGTTAACGGTAAAAGTCAAAACGTTGAACCAGACAATGATGGACAACTAAATCAAACGCAAAATATATTGTCGAAAACTGTGTATTGGACATGATTCTTTCGTTACTCCAATTTGTAACATTGAAACACCACACTGAACATCAGAAAAATTTCAAATCAAAGATGTTGTACTGTTTTGAGAAAATAATGAACTCTAAATATAATAATTTTTATAAAATATTCACTGATGGTTCAAAGGACGAATCATTTTTTGACCCGCAGATAGATGTTAAGATAAAATTCAGAATAGGAGCTCAGATATCCATAATGCAAAGTGAGTTGATAGCTATTTCCGAGCCACTATTCTATCTGACTCAAAAAGTGCGTTATTACACTTGGCTCGGTTAACCTCGAGTATTCGAGGATATCCGATAGCTTACGATATTTTGGAGTCCACAAGTAATTTTCAAAACATTAATAAAACTGTAATCATCCAATGGATATCCTCACACATTGGAATCATGGGCAACGAGGTAGCTGACCCGACTGATGGAATTCCCTACCAGTGTATACCTATGTATAGCGAAATTTTAAACAATTTTAGACAGAGGTGTAGGCGCGATTGGCAAGAATATTTTGATGAGCGTTCGCGAACCAAAGGTATTTGGTACAAAACAATTGTATCCCAGCTCCCTCGGTGCCCATCGTTTAACAAGTTAAAATTGAGTAGGTAAAATATTGTAATTCAGTTAAGACTTCGTTCCGGGCACATTCCATCTAATAAGTTTAATTTCATAATGCGTAAGCCAGTCACTAACAAATGTTTGAGTTGCCTTTTGATGGAATGTACTCGGAACCAACTGCTTCGACCTAGATTACTTCGTAATAATTATGATGTGGGTATTGGAATATTGTATTAGCTACTCCAACTACGGACGATACGAGATTAATTCTGAAAATGTTTGTAACACAATAAGTGGAGCATAAAGTTAAATTAGTATTTATATACGATAAGACTGTACGGGGGTGACATAGTCAACTTATGACTAAACCCCTTTCGATAAAATAAAGAATTAAAAAAAATCTGAAAAATTTATTTACAATAATGAATCTTGTATTAAAGATAATTCGCCAGCATCTGTGGTATCACATTTGGAATAAACAATGCCAAGCCCGAGCATGATATTTGGAGACATTGATAATAATTGTAACTCTTTCAGCGAACGTGAACAGTTACTAACAAATCTAACTGCCTAGATGTGAAAAGAAAGTAACTCGTAAATTTTGGAAAATATCATCAATAATATAAAGCAACAAATAAAGGATCCACGCTTAAAATGTTTCGAAATATTAAATATGCTAGAACGTCAAAAAATGTTATATATATAATTTATTGTGGAATCTGGGGGATAGTTTTGATGGCTTTTAAAACGATGTTCATAAATACACGTTCTGTAAGTAGGTAATAGTTTTATACAATCTGCTATCGATTAGTATGATCAAGAAATGGACATCTGTACTAAATATTATAAATGCCCCAATGAAGGACCTCTGTAATTAGACCACATCAAAAGTTTAGCACCTATAGACAGTCAGTATGTCAGAAAAGATTCTAATAAACAGTAATCAGAAGCGATTAGTGATGAATGGAGTGACGACGCAATGAAGAAGGCACAAGAGGATGATAGGGGTATACGGCCGATCTTAGAAAGGCTAAGGAACAATGCTCCGTGGCCCACTTGGCCCGAAATTGCTCCACATAGTACGGAAACCAAGTTTGCCCACAGTGGAAAAGCCTACATTACACAATGGCGTACTGTGTCGAAAATGGGAGAACGTGGAATGGACCTTCATTTGCAGATTGTGGTTCCCAGATCGAAAATTCCCGAAGTACTGCAGTTGCTACGCGGCGCTAATGAAATGGCAAGTTGTCAAGCAAGTTTTCTATTATAAACAAGAAAGTTGAAGGTTTTAGATTCTGATCAGACAACTGCGCGGGCCAGAACCTCAATCATATTGTATTTTATAATGTACTTGTTTGTAAGCATCAAAAAGATAGACTTGTATTATCGTTTCTCATCGGAGACATACTCAAAAGAAGGCAGAAAGCATTCGTTTATAATATACCTGATGAATGGTCAGTTGGTCGTTGGACTAAACAGAATGTCCCACCTTATACAGTCGTAGAAGTGGATCAAGTTTTAATTTTAGATTTCAAAGAATGTCTATATACTAAATACTCGATAAAAGATACGAACTCTGCGAAAATTATTTAGAATAAAAAAAGAGAAGTTAAAATTCAAGGATTTTTTTTTGAAGATAGCTATAGAAAACTGAACTGTGGCTACAATTTGAAATACATAAGAGCAAGAAAGAAGAGCAAGAGATACTACAAACATCCAATTGCGATAACCAAAGCAAAGTCTTCAACAAACAAAGACTTCAATAGTTTGTGTGACACAATGATGGTTCCGCAAATAATATATCATGAATATCATGAAACAAGTTCAGGATGATGACGAAGATAAGTTTAGTCAGTTAATTTTACATTTTCATAAATATTCAATAAATTAAATAATAAATAATACTACTAGTCTGAATGAATGAAGTGTAATGCAAAGAATAGTTTATGGTTAATCTCAATTTAGAATAGTTAATTGTGTAGCATTAAATGCACTGTTTTTGTCTATTTTTAGTTCCTATTTAATTGTGCCTGATTAAAAACGTAGATAAGGTTATTACAGAAAACTAAGCGTATTCTATTTAGTTAAATATGTTGTCTTATTATTAAAAATAATGCTGACTTGTGGAACATACAAACATACATACATAGATAGATACATACATAGACTGCCAAAATCATAACCCTGCCTTTTGGCTCCGCCGTAGTCGGGTAATAAAGAGAGAGAGGGAATGAAAAGTATAAAAGAGGAAGAGAGACTTGTCTCAGTAAAAGAATTTTTAAAATAAGATTAGTAACATCAAAATGTCCATATTTTATTAATTAATATATGTATATATGGCAACACTACATCACCTATGTCACTCAGGAATAGTGTAGTTTTCTGTTAGTGAAAGAATTTTCAAAATCGGTTCAATAGTTCCAGAGAAAACGTACAACGTACAAAATGGCCATGTTATGGCACTCAAATGGTCATATCTATTTAATTATAATATTTATGGCAACACCAAATAGGCTATGTTACCCGGAAAGGATGTAGCTTTCTATCGGTGAAAGAATTTTCATAATCGATTTAGTAGTTTTCGAACAGAATCGCAACAAACAAACAATCAAATCTTTCCTCTTTATATAATAGTGTAGACTGTAGATGTAGATAAGTGTGTCCGTCCGTGCAATAGAGTAAAAAGGGGTACAGAGTTTTTGCTTCACATATAATTAAATAGATTAAAAACATCATGAGTAATTATACAAATTATATTTAAATAATAAAAACATATATATATATATATGTGTGTGAATGTTTGTATGTTTGTTACTCGACACGAAAACGGTCGTGTGACGTCACGGCGAAGAAGCCTTTGGCAGCGAGACGTGTACGTTAAGTACCGATAGAATCGCTTCATTTACCTGCCGCTAGCTTCAGTTCATTAGAACAAGGGAGGGATTGTTAGTGTTGCCATCGCTGCCCTGAGTTATGAGGTAGATAACCCTACGTCACTGAGGTTGGGTGAAAGAGTAAAAAATAAAAGTTGCAAATTATTCGCACCCACATATATTTTTTTTCTATGTGTGTATATGTATGTCGGAGCATAGTAAAAGATTATCGATTAATCGAATCGTTGTCTATGGCGTTGGAGTGGGGTAGTAGTCACTTCCTTTGTTTTGACAGTCTCTACCCTCGACCCTTTATATGCGATCGACAGTCTAACTGAAGTCTTAGTCGTGCGCGGTCTCTCAAGAAGTGAACATCATCTAAGAAGTGCTAGTGATAGTGATAGTGTCAAGTGCAGTGTAGTGTGGAAGTGCTGTCCAACTAAGGTCACGTAAGTCCTTACAATGTAATTGCCACGTGGTTAAGTAAACACAATGTTAGGTTAGGTTAGCCTTAGGTTAGGTTAGCCTTGTGTTAGATTCGGTTTATGTGCGTTTAACCTTGGGTTTAAATAGAGAGCCTAGCAGTGGAGGCGAGTGTTGTAATTACTTAAAGGAGCTCCTTAAGCCTACACCTTGGTCACAAGTCCAAGGCACTGCTTAGGTTTCTCTCGTAATTGTTAGAGATCATATTTGATTATTTATCGGTTCAGTAGAAGTATCTACGTTGCGTTTACCCAATATTCCATTCAATACCATCACCCCCTTTTAGTGTTCCCCAATATTCCCCATCTTCCTCCTTCCATTTCCTTCCACATCGTTTTTTAAAATCCCCGACATGTATGTATGTATGTATGTTATGTATTGTTGTACTACAGCACTACACTTCACTGCAACTTACTCATTTTCAACTTATCTGCCCAAGTCCCATACAAACTTTCAACCCTTTTGAAGCCTTCTTTCGAGATAAAAGGTAACCCATTAAATTTCCACAAGAGTAGTCTATTCCCCTCTGTCGCTGGGAGAGCATCTCGTAAGAGCTGAGTAACCCAGCACTTCCTTGGTGGTAGGGGATCTGTTCCCCGACTGGCTTGCGACCACCAGCATGCGAATCCAACCGCCAAGTAACCGCAGCATTTTTTCTTCACTCCCCCTCCCCACTCTAGCTTCGAGGATGTAACGCATCGACAAAACAAGAGGGTATCTCTTGTATTGCCGATGTCCATGGGCGATGGTGGCCACTTACCATCAGGTGGACCATCTGCTGGAAAGAAAAGAACATAGGCTACGTTTTATCGCGAAAAAAGGCTTGCAGGGGTTGAAATTGGGAATGAAATGCATGTCGGGCTGTGTGAACGTTTGTCTTTGGGAATTAGTCATATTATATAATTTTTAAAATTTAAAATATAAAATTAAACCGCAAATTGAACAAGTATATGTATAATTTAATCACCTTCCGCAACACTAGTGGACAATAAAGATTTTAAATAAATTATATTCATTTTGGAAATCAGAGCTCCGGGATCTACACGCGTGCAATTCTGCTCAAGGTAAATTTGACCATCCATCCATCCATCCACCAGTCCTTCCATCCAAATATTTTATTTCAATTTGACTTTTATATAAAAGTACTTTTGGTACGTCAAAAATTTGTCGGTCAGTCAGTTTGTCTAAAGCTACCACCAGCTCAGAAAGCAGTTTTACAAAAGCCATGCTTCTACTATTGTGGTGACTCTGCGAGAAGGCTGTCGAGACCAGTGGCTGGAGTTTCTACGAGAAGCCCTCACACCTACAACCGCTCATCTGCTCATCTGCTGTGGCTAGCTAAACCTAAACTCAAAGACGGAGGTTTCTACAAATATGTATGGTGTAGGAGGGGGTCGGTTTTGATAAGAAAGGACGAAAGAGAGAATGTCCACACCATCAGAGGAGAAAAGGACATAGAACATTGGCTATCAACCGCTGAAAGTGAGTAAACAAGTAAAATTTATATTTCTAATTGGATCTTCTCTCTTTCGTTCTTTAATTTAATTTAATTACTTTAGATCATTTTTATGGATATAAACCATTCATATAAAATCATTGAGGTATGTTATTTTGATGAATTTAATAGTAAAAACAATTTCAAGTATGGTGATTATTATATATAATAATCCACGTCTTGTAGATATATTTATACTAACAGTGGCAGATTTTAAAAAGAGCTGTAACTTTGAATCAACTTTGGGTAATAATAAAATATTAAAGGACTGTATACCAAAATGTGGAGCTGAGTAACATACATAATATGGAAGACGATAGTAGTTACGTAAAAGAGAACACACTAACTCACTTGCATCAGACCAGGGGCACTTCACCTTCTAAATTTGCCCATATTGTTGCCCATGCCCATTTATACATTACGAACTAACCGAACTGTATGTAAGGGTTGATTACGCGAACATCCCGCCTGTCACTTACAACGGTGCTAATTTACCTTACTGCTCTACCAGATGGTCAGAGCAAGTGAAGGAAATTAGCAGAAGAACCTTTGCAGCACTTAGTTGTCTACGTCGGCTTCAAAATGTCCTACCAATTCCTACTAAAACTATGTTAGCAAATTCCCTTCTCTTATCAACTCTCGATTACGCAGATGCAAGTTATCATAGTCTGTCCGAGGAACACCTTAATAAACTTGAGCGAATTCAAAATCTCGCAATCCGGTTCATATTCGGACTCCGAAAATATGACCACGTATCACAATTTCGTTCAAAGCTCAAGTGATCTACATGTTCTCTCTCTTCTGTACTGTGTGTTATTCCACCCGAATACTCCTTCTTATTTGAAGGAGAAGTTCGAGTGTATTGGATCTCCTAGTAGATCACGAACAGCACGAAGTTTATTGCTCAAAACGCCAATCCATAACACTAAAATGTATTCAGATTCGTTGACAGTGCAGTTAATTATACTTAGTTTATTGTTATCCGGATATTTATTAGTTTATTATTAACATATATATGATATGTATAGTATATAAGTAAATGTTTATGTATTAGGTTGTAATAATTTGAATGTAGTTTATGGTTGCACCACCCTTTACCCATCTCGTAATAATTTTCCTAACCTGAAGGTAGTCAGGAAGAGATGGCTAATAAGCCATAAGGCCGCCTTTTGTTTGCCATTGTTTTTTTATGTTAAATTACTGCTATTGTGATCCTGTATGTGGTGTACAATAAAGTGTTAAATAAATAAATAAATAAATATGTCCATAATAACAACCTTCTATAACATGTAATTTTGACCGCCTACGACCGATAGGTAGATAGAGCTTTGTACGGGAGCTTACTTCATTACACTTCTAATAGGTGATACCAACATAAATATAAGAAAACAAAACAATATCTCAACTCGCTATGCGATGTGGCATAAATCAGTATACACGAGACTATAAGTAGTTTGTGCGCAGTGTGCATGCCAGGACAGTGCGGACCGCTGTTATCAACTATATAGTTGGCTGCGCTTGCACCCCGCCGCGCGTTATCACCAAACTAGACAATAAGCGTGTTATATCGAATCTTTCAAAAGTGGACTGGAATGCAGCGCTCGCATACCAATGTCCCGATCAAATACTAAACTTAGTGAGTGTATAAATATTATATGTACGGATAAAATAAATAAACGTAAGATGTGTGTGTGATGAATGGGCTAACGGTACAATCAAATATATGTGCAAGACCTACTAATCTCTCTAATAGAATTTTGTATAACAAGTACCGAAATAAAACAAATAAATATATAAACTATGTTAAAAATAATTATTATAAAAAGAAATTAAGAGACAACTTCAAAAATACTAAGAAAGTATGGGAAATTATTAACACGATATGTGGAAGGGTCAGTAAATCTGTGGAAGATATTAACAAGGATATAGCGGACAACTTTGCCAAGGAATTTAATACAGCAGCAGCATGCATGCATTTCAGACATAGGACGTCCACTGCTGGACATAGGCCTCCCCCAGAGACTGCCATTACGACCGATCACCTGGCTCCCTGCCGTCCTGACCAGGTTGTCTGCGCATCTTGTGGGAGGCCTTCCAACGCTTCGACGTCCTATCCGTGGTCGCCACTCAAGAACCTTTCTGCCCCAACGGTCATCGGTTCTACGGGCTATGTGCCCAGCCCACTGCCACTTCAACTTACTAATCCGCTGGACTATGTCGGTGACTCTGGTCCTTCTACGGATTTCCTCATTTCTGATTCGATCACGTAGAGAAACACCCAACATAGCCCTCTCCATAGCAAGTTGAGCGACGCGGAGCCGACGCACAAGGCCTTGAGTTGAGACCACGTCTCGGATCCGTACGTCATCACTGGTGACACACACTGTTCGAAAACTTTCGTCTTCAAGCACTGAGGTATTTCTGATAAAATTAGTAACGATAAAACATATAAGATAATAAATAGTTTAAACAGCAACAGCATACGTGCAAATGATATGAAATGTATAGCTAAAGAAATAACAACGGCCATAACTCTACTTATAAACTCCTGTCTCGCTTCCCGTAGGTATCCAGATAACTTAAAACGAGGCATGATTCGACCAATCCATAAAAAAGGTTCCAAAAAGGATTATAATAACTACAGGACAATAACAATATTATCGTGTATTGATAAAATAGTTGAGCGACACTTAGGCGACAATATAAATAAATTCCTACAAACATATGATATAATCAACAAAAAACAAAAAGTACTGCTCAGCTGTTGTGTGAATTCACTGACAAAATTAATACTTACCTTAACGAGAAAAAACACGTATTGGTCATTTTCATTGACTTCAGTAAAGCGTTTGATACCTTACAATATGAAATCCTCCATAACAAGCTAGAAAAAAATGGTATACGGGGTCCTCTTTTAGAATTTTTCAAAAATTACCATACAAATAGACTGACCACAGTCAAAATAGGCGCAGCCTATAGCAACATGATACCAACTGTTAAAGGTTCAATAATTGGACCTACTGAATACCTTATATACGTCAAAGACATGTGCAACATAGTGGATGAGGACACTTGCCTTGTGGTGGCAGGTAGGGACATAAAAAAGGCGGAATGCACACTTCAGAAAAATTTCGATTCTCTTTGTAAATGGTCGCATGACAACGGTCTTATCATAAATATAGACAAGACGAAAGCTATCCATATACATTCAGCGCACAATAAAGTTAATCACAAACCAAATATAATTCCAATAATAACCACAATTACAACTGTAATACTATAGAAATTGTAAAGGAGCAAAGGATGTCGGATTGATAATAGATCACAGGTTTGATTGGTCCTCTCACATATCTAACATATGTAAAAGACTATATCTAGCTACAGCTGATTCTATAATTAATTATGGGCTCAGCAGTTATGGTAGGACATTCAAAACTCATTTAATTAACATCTATAATTTACAATTAAGAATTTTAAAAACCATTGTGCCTAATAAAATTAAAATAAAATTTAAAAACGATTATTCTCAATTATTTAAATATTGCAGGGTTATGCCAAAACAAAATAAAATTAGAATATCTATCTTAAAGGACGAATATAATAAAATTCAACTTAAGACATTTAAAGGATACGAAGGAGAACTTACATTTTACCTACCTATAACAACAACTACGGAATGAGAATTGTTGATTATATATTACCTAAAATTATTAATGAACTGCCATTGGACATACGGGATAAATACTTATCCAGTATTAAAAATACTTATCAAGTAAAATAATTCTACTTTACACAACCAATACACCCCAACTATATATTATAATCTATACATTATAAAACAAAAAAAAAAAAACATAGTCTGTTATAAAAATGATTTAACTTGAGAGTCAACGTCACTTAGATTCCAAGCATTCTCATCATTTAAGTAATCCTGTACATTATAGTATGCTTTATATATTAATGACTTCTTGATCCGAGTTTTAAATTGTTGAAGTGGCAAGTCTAATATAGTCTGTGGGATCTTATTATAGATGCGAACACCAAGCCCCATGAAGCTATTACTGACTTCGTGGAGACGATAGTAAGGCGTTACAAGTTTAACTTTCAAACCGTAAACTATGTATTTGTCAAGATTATTTTAGAAACATCTCACGCTTAAAAACTAATAAAGATTTTTCAAATTTAATAAAAGATTCCAAAAGAGGAGGTAATTTCCAATAAAAAAAATCTACTCCCGGAACTCTATCCCCATTATTTATAATGTTAATTAAACGTTGAAAATAGGCGCGACATTTTTGGGTTTTGCGCGCGGCGTCAAAAGCGAGTACGACAAATTGTTTAATTTTTGGACTATTAAATATGTTTTTAAAAATTAAAAAAAAAATTATGGTGTATTCTGAACACTTTTGTGAACTAATAACATTTTCTCGAACTCTCATCTTCATAGTACTTTCATGTATAATAGCAATTTCTATAATTTTGTTACAATCATAAAAAATCATAAACACATAACGCTATCGATAAAAACTGTATTTTATGTATCGATATGTCTATCCTATTTTTAAATTGGGATTGGTGGGATCCGCGCGAACAGTTTGGAATCGCGTAAAAACGTTTTGGACAACTCTCCAGACACTCAAACACGATTTTTTTATATTTACCGCCCCGGGGTGAAAAGCGCATTTAAAAGGAGGATTAAAGCGTATCAGTGCAGCAGAATTGAGTGAGTTTAGAAATAAAGTATTAAGTTTCACTTCCAAACATACACGTGCAGCCAAAACCTTCAAGGTCATATCAAAGTTTTTGAGAAATTTATATTATTGTTATAAATAAATTACCAGTGCCTAAAAATAATAAATAGAATTAATGAATATATACATACGTTTACATATTTCATTATAATTTAATATAATACAATACAATAATACAATGTAATGTAATACGTTACTATGATGTATTATAATACATTATTGTGCAAATTCTGTATTTATTGAATTATATCTAGTATGCTTTCTGTTTGTTCATAATGAGGGTCCCGATGAGGCTGAGACTACATCGATTTATCACATACTTTGCTTCACGTGAAAGCAAAGATTCAACTGCAATTACTGCTCTGCTCTCGCTTTTTTATCAATTGGATGTCTCACCTAAACAACACATACGCCTATCCAGAGACGCACCATCCATATGTGCGAGGATGGAAAAAACGGCGCTAGGAACCTTTTTGGTGGCACCATACCGAAAATATTGTGCCTGACTATGGGCCGACTGCTAAAAAATCTCACTAAAAGACAACAACAACTCACCAAAGAAAGTAATGAGATTGAAATGATTGGACATTCGCACGGGGACATATTTTAATTAAATCATTTTTTTTATTGGATGGAGTTGAGCTTTCAACCTCATGTGCTCGTCATGGACGGTTGACATGATGGTAAATGAAAGAAGTCTTGAAGATAAAATAATGAAGGGGACTGAAGAGAAGAATGTTACGGTTTCGGTAAACCCGGAACTGGAACCTAGGGTTCACTAGAACCGCAGCAAGAATGGGAGGGGGGTGTTAAAAATTCGAGTGAAACACACTTGGCGGTCGGATTCGAATTCTGGTAGTCGCAGTCGCAGTATACTGAAGTATTTTTCCTCGCATTCTAAGTATGGACGCCTTCATCTTCGGTAATCATGGTATCGCCAAGACGAGCCAAGCGAAGCACATGATTGCATGCATTTGTTTGAGTTCCGCAAATTTTGATGCTATAAGTCTAAAAATGTATATAGGGACTCCCCATGTTAAATATAAAAATTATATCTAGGGGTAAGGTAGATAGGCACTACTACCTGTACACTTAGTTACGATTATTTTACCCGTGATGGGTCGGGTTAGAATACTATTCCCCTCTGCCGCTGGGAGAGCATCTCGTAAGAGCCGAGTAACCCAGCACCCCCTTGGTGGTAGGGGATCTGTTCCCCGACTGGCTTGCGACCACCAAGCATGCGAATCCGACCGCCAAGTGTCATAGACGCGTTCCGGCCGAGCCGCATGTAGATCTACCCCATCCCTCTCCCATCCCATTAATGCTATGGATCTAGTGGACTCTAGACTCTTGATCAAGGTCCGCTGAAACCGCAGCATATTTAACACCCCCTCCCCACTCTATCTTCGAAGATGCAACGCATCAGAAAAACAAGTGATCTCTTATTTTGCCGATGTCCATGGGCGATGGTGGCCACTAACCATCAGGTGGACCATCTGCTCGTTTGCACCTTATGTACCATAAAAAAAACAAGATAGACAAAATTCTCTGCGTCACTGACTTACTGATGATAAACAAAATTTTTCGGATCCTATAAAGCTGACATATGTATCGCCCTGATCTGTCTGTCTGAAGAAATAAGACAACGAGATGCAAGAAATATACCCCAAAAAAAGAAAGAAAGACATGAACTAAATAAAAAAATATTGTCAAGTGGAAGTGGAAGTGAAATCCCACCAAAAACATTTTCATGTCAAATGTAGCCAAGACTAGCCAAGCTGGTTGACAAGGTGTTGAAAATTAAACCTAAAGCAAGTGGTAAATTGCGCCCGGACAAAGTCAGGGCGGGTCTAAACGTATATGTATAATTTAATCGCCTTCCGCAACACTTGTGAACAATAAAGTTTATAAATAAATTATATTCGTTTTGGAAATCAGTAATGGGCTCGGAGTTTCGGGATCTACACGCGTGCAATTCTGAAAAAGGTAAATTTGACCTTCCATCTACCCACCCCTCCATCCACACAACTAATATAACATTTCGCCATTGGTTACTATTATTATATAACATCTGCATTTAATTCTTTTCTCTTTACTTACGCGCTATTCTCAGGAGCTACTAGTTCGAATTTGAACATACTTTTACGTGTTAGATAGGCCATTTATCGAGAAAGGATATAGGCTATATAACATCACGCTACGACCCATAGGAACAGAGAATCAGTGGAAAAATGTTGCTAAGAAATGGGCTGAGCTGGCTCCTTCAGTATTATATGTACGTTGCTTTCTTATGAGAAGCAGACAATGTCACAGGGGCCTTCTAGTCTATACATATAACGGTGGTAACAGTGGATCGGTTGGTTAAAATAAAATTGTCTGAATGTTTGTCCGCGCATTGCTAAAACGGTTAGATCAATTTGAATGAAATTTGGCATACCGATACTCTATAGTCTCTATTAAAATATGATACTTTTTATCCCGGAAAATAGTACAATTCCTTGAATTTTGTACATATATAGTTTTTTAATCTGAACGATCGCTCATTATATTTGAATAAAACTTTGTACGTACTAATAAAAAAATTTAGAAGACATCATATAAATATGGTTGATAAAAGTACACAAACAGATAGTGGAAATGTTACAATAGATCAATCACAAATCAATCAATCCCCTAATGATCGAAATAGTTTTTTTCGTGTATAAGAAAAGAAATATTCTACACCAAAACATTAATGGGCTCGTAAATAAATTGAACTTCTACTGATGTTAAATTCAATTGAAGATAATACAAAACGTGTTGATATTCTTTGCATTACTGAGCACAATATGGCTGCAACTGATACGAAAATGTTACATGTAAATAATTGAAAGAAATAATATTAGTTAGACATTCGCATAAGTACAACCATTACCTGAATGTTGCGCTATCGAGTTAATAGAACATAAAACAATATTCATATGCATATACCTACCACCTAAAACTACCCCAACTGCTATTGAAACCTTTTTTCATAACTTTATTGGTATTTAAAAAAAATCTGTTGTAAAAAAGAAACTTACATATAATCTAAAGCTTGCTTTATCTGATCACACTGCACAATTGCTTTCTTGTCCTGTTAGGGTTACTTATTCTGTTAACTAGTGGTATACCGAGATTCGTGACTATGGTACCGAAAATTAAGAAAAGTTTAAGACTGTGGCGAAACCCGGGTTAGCTCGTAACAAGGTGATGCTGTGTGTGTGGTGGGATTGGCATTATTCATTATGAGCTGTTACCATCAGGCAGAACCATAGATTCTGAACTCTACTGCGAACAACTGATTTTTCATCATGATAACGCTAGACCTCACACATCTTTAGCCACTCAGCAAAAATTAAGGGAGTTTGGCTGGGAGGTGTTAATGCATCCGCCGTATAGTCCTGACCTTGCACCTTCAGATTTCTACCTGTTTCGATCTCTTCAGAATTTTTTAGGCAATGTCAGGTTAACATCACGAGAGGATTGCCAAAACTACTTGTCGCGGTTTTTTGATCAGAAGCCCCAAAATTTCTATAGCAATGGGATCATGTCCTTACCTACAAGATGGCAAAAAGTTATCAAACAAAATGGTACCTACATACTTTAGTTAAATGCAAGTAAACTATATTAAAAAATGTTTTGAATTTTCTTAAAAAATGCGAAGAAACTTTTGCCCCAATCTATTATAAATAAGAAACCTAATTGGATTTCAAGGGGCATAAAAGAATGCTCAAAACAAAAACGTATGTTATTGTGGCAATACAGGAAAATATGCTCGATTAGTAATAAAATTAAATTAAAAGGTTACACTAATCGCTTAAACAGAATCATTAAACTAACCCAAAAATCTAAAAATACTTTTGCTTTTAATTCAGCTATCAATAAATCTAAGGCTGTATGGAATAGTTAACAAAAAATTAAATATAAATAGACCTAGAGAAGACTTCCATAGTATAAAAACCAATTTTAAAATTGTTAACGATCCCACAGAGATCGCAAATTCTTTTAGTAACTTTTTCATTGACTTAGTAAGTAACCATCACGTCCACAACCATACCTTAACCACCAACAAAATTAAGTGTAAAAATTTTAATTCACTTTTTCTCTGTCTGTGTTTATAGAATCATTAAGTCTCTCAAATGCACTAGTAGTACTGGTTATGACGAAATATCCATAAAGGTTTTAAAATACGTTGCTAATATAATTTCATCTGTCTTAAGTTTTATAAATAACAAATGTATTTCTGATGGCATTTATCCTGATAAACTAAAAACTGTTGTCCTAAAAATACTTTTTTAAAAAAAAAAACGATAAGGAGGACATGAATAACTATAGACCCATAGCTCGTTCCGATTTTGTCCAAAATATTTGAGAAATTTATATATGAGAATTTATACAACTATTTCGAAAAGAATGATAAATAAACTGCTATGCATATAGTCTTTTGAAGTCCATCATATTAAATTTAAATAACAAAGTTCCGTATGTGTCTTGTCAATGGATTTAACGAAAGCTTTCGATTTTGTCGATCATAAAATTCTTTTAAGTAAACTTGAATGTTACGGAGTTAGAGGTAATGCACAAAGTCTTATTAAGTCATATTTAACTAATAGAAAACAGCTAACACAAATATCTAGAATATGTCCCGAAGGAAATAAATTTAAGCTAATTAATTATTTTTCAAAAATTAGAACTATACAATATACCTCAAGGCAGTATTCTAGGACCTCTGTTCTTTTTAATTTATATTAATGATTTATCTAAAACTACTTCCCACGATATGGTTATGTTTGCTAATGACAGTTCTCCTATTTGTCTTTTCAATATCTTTTGACTATCGAAAATCGGTAAAAAATTTTGATATACACTATAATAACAAAAAATAAATAATATAATAGTAACAGAATTCCTAGGATTAAATATTGATTATAATATGAAATGGAAGACATACATCATCGATTTGCAACAAACTAGGAAAATTTTCATACGCATTGTATATTATGAGAAAAACAGTAAATGTATCGGCAATGTTAACAGTCTACCATGCATATGTTGTATCATCGTTGAGATTTGGAATAATATTTTGGGGAAACCCAAGCGAAAATTTGACAGCATTCAAGGCGCAAACAAATGTATTATGGCAATGTTTGGGCTAAAGATTACTGAAAGCTGCAAAGAATACCTTAGAAATTATAAGATTCTTACATTCCCGAACCTCTTTATTTACGAGTCCATTGTTTTCATAATAAGTAAAAGCTTCTTTTGTTTTGGACCACAGCCTTATAATCACCTTCCAACGACCATTCTTCAGATACAACAATTATCGCTATTTAAAATAAGACTTAAAAACTTATTATTGGACAAAACATATTACGACATAAATGAATATTTAAATGACAAAATGTTAAGGTTATATTAATTTGTAATTTTATTTTTATTCTTATTCAATGACTAAAATATATGTTTATTAAATTGGACTTAATTAAAATTTGTGATATCGATTAATAATTATAAGACATTGTAAATATTGCACTCATTCTATTTTATGTCAACATCTATGTATCTATAACCTATATTCGCAATAAATAAATGAATTTGAATTTGAATAAAGGATGAGTGCGTGAGTAGAGGTTGAGTGAATGAGAGTAAGGCTGAGAGATAAGAATGAACGGCAGAGTAAGTGGGAGGGTAGGTTGGTTGAATGAATGGATAAGTAGGCGACTGAATTAATGAAGGAGTGAGGGAGCAAATAAACGACTAAGCGTTGGAAGTATCTACTAATATGGCGTATGTAAAACGAAATGTAATAAAATTGACTAGTTCTTTTATCTGCTAACCTAATTAATAGTTGGTTTTTAGATAATGCCACCATACAAAACAGCAACAGAACGGGCGGAGGATCAGCTCGAGAAGCTCGTAGCTCCTCAGGCTGACTCCAGGAAGCCAGAGATCGTTTACGGGAACCTGTTCATCTACTGCTACGGTCATGCAGCTGCTGTATGTGGGGTGTATCTAGCGTGCACTACCGCCACTTGGTACACGCTGATGCTCCGTAAGTTTATTATTCTTCACTTTACTTAGGCCTCGTAACTAACTAACTCACCAATCACTGCCGCTGGGACAGACCTAAGTTGACGAATCTTTGGGTATTCCTAAAAAAAAACTAAAATAATCTTCTTGCAGTCCATAATTTAAACTCGCGTCAGGACAAGTCACCTGATCGAAAATTCGTAAGATTATGGATGAAAGTTCATGTTTCTGAGAGATTAAATTTTTTACAACGCAGCGATAGCCCAATGGTTAAGACATCGGTGTCTTACTCGGGAGGTCCGGGCTCGATCCCCCACACACACCTCTGACTTGTCTGAGTTATGTGTGTTTTAAGAAATTAAATATTACTTGCTTTAACGGTGAAGGAAAACATCGTGAGGAAACCTGCACTCCTGTAACTTTATTCGTATTATTTGCTATGGAATTTAATGGGGGGTGGTAAATGGTAAACATTTATAATTTAATAAAATTGTAAGGGTGAATGATAAAACTTTGTCATTATCATTTATACTACCATATTTGTTCTAGAATTGATAATTACCATGATGGCGGGGTGGGGTATCACTGCAGGAGCACACAGACTATGGACCCACAAGGCGTATAAAGCCAAGATGCCATTACAGATCCTGCTGATGGTGATGAACTGCTTTGCCTCTCAAAACTCCGTCATAACATGGGTGCGAGACCATAGGATGCATCACAGGTAAAGTGTTAATTACTAAATTTATGGTTTAACACATCGGAAGTTAAGCTCTGGCAGCTACCAGTATGTCTGAGTAAAAGTAGTGAGGATAGTTGCGCATTGTGAGCGTGCTGTGTGGCTTTATTGGTAGTTCAATCCACGACGCCCTAATAATAACTTCTGCGCAATCAAGGTTAGAAGCTTATTTAGAAGTATATTTGTGTTCCTTTTTCCTTTAATTTGACCAAATTAATATTCATAGGCACAGCGACACAGACGCCGATCCCCACAACGCGACGCGGGGGTTCTTCTATTCCCACATCGGGTGGTTAATGGTGAGAAAGCACCCTGAGGTCATAAAGCGCGGCAACACTGTGGACATGTCAGACATATACGCCAACCCCGTCCTACAGTTTCAGAAAAGGTAAACAATAATCATGTATCCCTAAACTAGTAACAAAAACCCACCAACAACATTACGAAGATCCTTCATTTAATCCGAAACTTATTCTTTCAGATACGCAATACCACTAATAGGATCAGCGTGCTTCGTTCTACCAACACTGATCCCAGTGTACTTCTGGGGAGAAACCCTGAGCGCAGCCTGGCATCTATCAATACTAAGATACATCATAAACCTACACCTCACGTTCCTGGTAAACAGTGCTGCCCACATGTGGGGCAACAGACCGTACGACCAGAACATAAAACCCACACAAAACTTATTAGTATCACTAATTGCCTTTGGAGAAGGTTTCCACAACTACCACCATTGCTTTCCATGGGATTACAGAACTGCAGAATTGGGAAACAATATGTTGAATTTAACGACACATTTTATAGATTTCTTTGCCTGGATCGGTTGGGCGTATGATTTGAAAACTGTCTCCGAAGAGCAAATAAAGTCCAGAGCGAGGAAATGTGGTGACGGAACTGATATGTGGGGGGGTAAAGGCTAAATAATTAAGTTCAATATTTGTTTATTGTTAATATGAAATAATAATAATATGAAATCCAAAATTTTGTTGTTTTGTTTAAGCCGACTACGGCGCAAACATTTTGAGCACATTAAAATTTCTAACGTTATCTAGGGAACATAAAGAAATGAACTACCTGTTTGGTAACTTGTTTAGATAGGCTACATTGTAGACCGTCATTTTTTGAAAACTTATCATTAGTATTAAAAGTATGGACTCACCATCGGACTCCGGTCTGGCATCGGGGGCGTGGGCTCCACAGGCCAAGAGAAGGCGACAAGCTGCTGTGGAGTCCCGCCGGGCTGCGAGGGACAGGGCGCTTGCCCCGCGACCGTCACACGCGTTTACTTTTGCACCTGAGTCATACATTATATTAATTTCTAAAACTGCATATGTAGTTTATGCAATATAGTTATATCCTATATGGAGTGACGTCATGATTCAGAAAACGTCATTTTCTCTTATTGAACTTTTCTTTTGCCTTGTAAGACAAAAAGTATACTGTTCTTTACTTGTAGACACACATTCATACAAATAACTTGCTATGTCGCCTGTGGCTCTAGTATATTATTGTCTGTACGATTGAAGGATAGGACGAATAATTGTTATAACACAAATACATACACAAATTAACTATATTATTAAGGAAAACCTGATTGACTGATAACATGGAAGCTAGATCTTCATAAAAATATCACAAAAAAGTGTCTTGAGGTACATATTTATTTAGTCTTACGATTTTTCGTATTTATATATTTGTCTTTTTCTAACAATTACACTACAAAAGTTAGTAAGAATAAATACTCGACGAATAGATGAGAGCAAAGTCTTAAACATACCATGCCTCAACAATAAGTCCATAGCGTCCAAATGTGCGTTTTCAGTCGCTACGTGTAATGGTGTCTGTCCGTCTTTGTTCTTCTCATTTACTCTCGCGCCTTTACGGATAAGGATCTCCATCACCTAAAGAAAGGGGGAAGTTTGATATTTGGACTCGTCGACCCGCCCCCGCTTCGCGCGGATGCAATTTAACGCTTCTATGAATTTTACAATACATAACAAGTTCAGGCACAACACAGTCATTTCACCATTGAAAATCACTGAAGACATTCTTAACAATGAAAATAAAAAATTAACTGTATTGGTTTTGCTAATTTTTGCGATGCATTCGATTGTGTCGATCATAATATACTTCTGGCAAACATCAGAAAACATAAACTTTCTACTTCCATCATAGCCTGGTTCGGTCCTATCTTTATGATAGGAAACAGCTAGTGAAAATTAATTGTGATCGCTCTAAGTGGTGCAACTGCACAGCAGGAGTTCCGCAAGGAGGTATACTATCACCTCTCCCTTTCTCTCTTTTATTATACGTAGACGATAAGCAACTATATGCTGATGCTACTTTCCATTATTATCAAATGGCGACTTATAAACTTCATTATGACTTGGATAGAACAGTTGTTAAATATAAGTATATGTGGTAAATTGCAATCGTGCAAAGACGGAGCGGGTCGACTAATTAGTTTCCTTTCAAATATCTACTTTTAGTCAACAAAAAAAAGGTTGTTACCTGTTTCCGTTTAGGATAAACACTAGCTGCAGCACAGTGTAGGGGTCGGTCTCCGGTACCCAGATGCTGGAAATTGACCAGCTCGGTTATCCTCTCTGCTGGGACTGGAGTAGGTACTTGAGGGGTTATTGTGGATATGTCCTATGGAATTATAAATAAAAGAAATGCAAAGCTTTTATGCAACAACTGTCTGTACTGTCTCAAAAAACGCGGCAAAACTACCCGTAACCCCTAACCGTAACATATCCATTAAAAATGTTTGATATATCTAGAATAAATTTAAAATTTTCAATGTTAAAAAAAGAAAAACCTTGTTTTTTGAACTTTGAACCATTGAATAAATTTTTTCAAATTCAAATTAATTCATTTCGAACATTTACAGATAGCAATTTCTTTCTATTTTTCTAATTAACTCTTCTGAACGAATAACTGCCCTTTGAAGGTAATGTAGAATATTCTACTTACTTGTTGCCCTACAGACGACAACTGCTTTTTAACTCTAGTCGGTTCAGCGAGTCGACACGCTTCTAACAAACAGTGGCCTCGATATTCAACTAAAAAAAAAATATTCATATACTACGACAGAAAGGTATTGAGAAATACCGTTACATGTGTACTCAGTGTGAGCAATGTGAGTGTGTTGCCATGGTTACGAGATTGTTATAATTTTCAATATATAAATATTGTGAGACAGCTCTTAAGTGAGCAATGAGCTGATAGTCTTCAAACAGGTGACCAGACCTTCACAATACATAGCTAAGAACCTCATCAAAATAGGTCCATTATCTTAGGTGCTATGATGTCACAGACACAGTGTAGGGGGTTAATAAAGTACTCACAAGTCAGTCTATCCCTTAACTCTCGTGTAGGGGCAACATCCAAAGCAGACTTGCCGTGACAGTTGAGCAAAGTAGGATCAGCACCTTCACTTAGCAACAACGAACAAACCTAAAACAAGTTTCTTATTAGATAAATCATCTATACATATAATAAAATTGTATCGCATGTCTTTACATAGAAGATATTTTTGATTCCTTTTTAATTACTTTATTCTGATTCAAAACCCTATTACTAAGACTCGGTTACTCACCTCCAGTCTAGCCTTGCTAGCGGCTTCGTGTAGAGGTGTGAACGCCCACAGATCAGTCGCGTTCACATCCGCACCAGCTCGCACTAGCAACTCCGTCACCTCGTAGTGTCCGTATGAACACGCGTTGTGAAGCGGAACTAGTCCTCTGGAATGGAGGACAACATACGTGTCAGTTGAGCGAGAGCCACATGCCTTCTCATTCTAGTTCCAACAATGGAGAAGTTTCATGATGTTGATAATGCTATATTTAACTTAATAGATCGAAACTAATATGCCCCTGAAATGCGCGGAACCATTGTGAGCCTCTGACGTCATTTCACCTATAGTCGCACCAGAGCGCTTGCGCTGCTTGTAGTTGTTTTACGCGTAACTGTTTGTTGATTGTTTATAAGTAGTGTAGTTTTTATATTGACATAATGGAAGATTTCGTAAAAGGACAATGTCTCTCTCTTCATTTACTATGTCCCCACCGCGGGGTAGAGGGCCGACACAATGCTTCGCCATTCCTCCCTGTCCTGGGCCTTACGTTTTATCTCGCTCCAAGTTAAGCCAATTGATTTGGCTTCAGCAATCACTGAACGCCGCTAAGTTTGTTTAGGGCGATCACGCTTGCGCTGTCCTTGTGGATTCCAGTCCATAGCTTGTTTCGGAATGTGATCCAAGTCTCTGCGCAAAGTGTGACCAACCCAGCCCCATTTACGACGTCTTATCTGCAAATCTATAGGATCTTCATGGCATTGCTTCCAGAGATCTATGTTGGCGATAGTGTCTGGCCAGAAGATCTTCAGGATTTGTCGCAGGCAGTGATTAATAAAAACTTGAAGCTTCTTAGTAATTGACTTACTAACTTTCCATGTCTCACATCCGTACAACAGAACGGTCTTCACATTTGAATTAAATATTTTAAGTTTCACTCTACGAGAGAGGTGTTTAGACTGCCATACTGGACGGAGGATTGCTTTGGCAATCCGGGATAATATGTCTAATTCAGTTCCTCCATGGTTCGACACGACACTTCCCATATATGTGATGCTCGTGACCCTTTCCACTACTTTACCGCCTAAAAGAAGTTGGTTATCGTCACGGGCTCCACACCTCATGTCCTTAGTCTTAGTTTTCTTTACGTAAAAGAACAAAGTAATAATAAACAAAACACGACACGAGCTGTGCAAGTAACTAAGTGAATACGCGCCGCATGTCGACTAGGTGAAGTGACGTCACACGCTGGCCTGCCGCTTGAAACGAGATTAATATTACAGGCGCAACTATACAGTCCCATTACTTTTCATATTTTAATGATTCTTTAAAATTAAAAAAAAATGATAAAGATTGTATTGGTTGTTAACAAACACATCCCGCACATCTCAGGAGAAAAACAACCTTTGGTTGTGCGGGGGATGTGTCTGTTGAGAACGAATAGAATAGCTTCATGTCATATAGAGACTCATATCATGCATCGACAATCAACCACAGTGTTGCTATTCCAATAAATTAAATTACCACCGATATTATTAATTCTCCAATATATATGTCGGCGCGTAAGTAAGGCTTGGTTTAACCTAAACTTAGGTTTAAACAGTGAGACTAAGCAGTGGAGGCGAGTGTTGGAATTCTGTTAAGAAGTCTTTAAGCCACTGCTTAGGTATCTGTCGTAATAATAAGAGATCATGTTTAGTCCAATATATCCCCTTTCTCTCTCTGCTCATCATTTTGTTCCGATATATATATAAAACAGTAAACCTAGGCAGTGAAGGTGAGTGTTCACATACGGCTGGGAACGCGTCACAATTGCAAAGCACCACCTATCTTTGTTTTTGTTCGTTCTTACCCCTTATCCTTAGCATGCACATCAGCCCCGCGCTGTAACAGCAGCCGCACAGCCCGAGCCCTGTTGTACCCGGCGGCGAGATGGAGCGCCGTGGAGCGTCGCCCGTCGCTGGCGTGCACGTTCACGTTGAGGGGCGTGAGGAGGGAGGCGAGGCGGTCGTCGGCTCCAGACCTTGCTGCTTCTAACACGTCCGCTGCACAGTATTCACCTGGGGACCACACACCAGCTATTACAAATGCGAAAGTATCTCTTTCTTACGCTTAAACTACTCAACCGATTTTAATGAAATTTGATAAGGAGATAGACTAGACCTTTGGGACAGGACATATGCTACCTGTTATCGCAAAATTAATTATTTTAAAAGAGGCTTTAAGGGTTGAAATAGGGCATGTTGAGCTGTGTGGTCGCTTAAGACTTTGGGAATTAATCAAATATAAATATAGCAACCCAAACCCACGTGCACGTGGTAAATTCCAGGCCAAAAAGGGTAGTTCGACTAGTATATACTATTATATAAAGAGGAAAGATTTGATTGTTTGTATGTTTGTTTGTTGAGAATAGGCTCGAAAAGTACTGAACCGATTTACATATACATTTTTTAAATAATAGAATATGGCCATTTTGATGTTTCTAATCTGATTTTAAAAATTCTATCACTGAGAGAAAACTACACTATTCGTGAGTGACAAAGGTGATTTAGTGTTGCCATATACATTTTTTAATTAATAAAACATGGCCATTTTGTTGTTTCTAATCCTATTTTAAAAATTCTTTCACTGTTAGAAGATTACACTATTCGTAAGGGACAAAGGTGATTTAGTGTTGCCATATACATTTTTTAATTAATAAAACAGGGCCATTTTGTTGTTTCTAATCTGATTTTAAAAATTCTTTCACTATTAGAAATCTACACTATTCGTGAGGGACAAAGGTTTAGTGTTTCAGTTTTAGTGAAGTCTATAGTATTTCCGTCTCTCTTTTTCTTATAATACTATCATTGTCTCCCATCCTCTCTCTTTTTTCTCACTTTAATTTTTATTTTTATCTGTTCAGAATGATTAGCCTCTTCGCACTTTCTTTCTGTCGATAATTTCTCTCTTTCTCTCTCCTTTACCCATTCAATTTTAGTTCGGCTATGTCCCTCTTTTATCATCTGTCGCTTTTCTTTAATTTTGTTTCTATTATTTGTCTTTTTATAACTTCTTCTTACTCTCTCTCTCTTTTTTCAAATAATGAAAAACTACACAATTACAGAATGAGAAATTAAGGACATCAATTATAATATATCTTTAAATACCCGGAGCGAAGCGAAGGCAGGCCGCTAGTAATATAATAAGTATGCTGGCCATTAATGTTGTACAATGTAAAAAAAAGCTATTGTTGGATCTGTGCTGTCAACGGTGACAGTCACTATGACAGCTGTCATTGTGCTCCACTCACTTGACTTCGGGAGCTTAAAAAGTATCATCCACCAGGGATCCCTGGGCGTCCCAGGCGACCGGATAAGGTTAGTGGAGTATTTCTGTTATTGTTTTTCAGTTCAGATCCGATATACACCTCACTAGCACACTATCCCCACATATTTCGTACAGTCCAGATTTTTGATGAGAACATGTACGACGTTCGTACATAGTTTTTTCTGGTCCTTCGAGCCAGATTTCTGATTTATTTTCGTGTTTATCGCGTAGTTCAAATGTCCAAATTACATTATTCGTCGTACAAATTGTGTAATAAGTAGAAAAATAACCGCGTTAGTTGCTGACGTTCACAACGTGGTGTAATAACGTTTATTACATCATATTTCTTTATAATTTATTTAATTTGAACATAAATTTTACATATTTTAACAATCTTTTTATTTTTTCATATACGTCAGGTAGTCTTGTATTCACGGAATAAAAATGTCGAAAGCCGATGGTTCAGATACTAATCATATTGCATTAACAATATTAATAAAACGCAAAGAAAGATATTTCGAACAAATGCAATTTATTTTTGATTTACCTAAAGAAATTAGTGATGAAAAGACTAAAAATTTTTTTTTTATAACAGATAAGGTGCAAACGAGCAGATGGTCCACCTGATGGTAAGTGGCCACCATCGCACATGAACATCGGAAAAACAAAAAAACACTCTCGTTTTGTCGATGCGTTGCATCCCCGAAGATAGAGTGGGAAGGGGGAATGAAGAAGAAAAACGATGCGATTTCGGCGGACCCTAGACAAGAGCCCAGAGTACACTAGACCCACAGCATTAATGGGATGGGAGAGGGAGGGGGTAAGAATGGCCCACATGCGGCTCAACCGGAACGCGTCAATGACACTTGGATGGATGATCGGACTCGCATGCTGGTGTTCGCAAGCCAGTCGGGGAACAGACCCCCTACCACCAAGGGGGTGCTGGGTTACTCAGCTCTTACGAGATGCTCTCCCAGCGGCATAGGAAAATTGTATTCTAACTGACGTGAATGTCACAGTATCGCTGGAGAAACCGTGAAAAATCATGGCATGACGTCATTCACTATTATGCCGTAAATTATATATAAATTCTTCTATTTTAATTTTAAATATAAAAATAATACACGTTTCTATTGTATGCAAATGAGTATTCTAATGTATTTAAAAGTTACACTAATTAGATTTAGCATTTCAAAATAACTTGAACTGTTATGTAAATGTTAGTAAATGGTTATAAAAGTCATGTTTGATTAAGTAAATGCTTATGTCACAGATAAGATATTGCGACTTTACTTACGAAATTTCATCACAAATTCATGACTGATTCAAAGCCGCTTAGAGGACAAACATACAAAACATTGTTTTTTATATAGAAGCATCAGTAGCTCAGTGGTTCGGGCGTTGGATTCACGATCGATAATTCGAGGGTTCAATCAAACAATCAATCATTATGAGCCAAGCATTTTGAGTTATAGACCATAGTATCCGGGTGGTTTACTTCCCATATGATTTATACCAGATCTCCCTTTTAACCCGTGAGGGGAGGGGTAGAATGCTATTCCCCTCTGCCGCTGGGAGAGCATCTCGTAAGAGCTGAGTAACCCAGCACCCCCTTGGTGGTAGGGGGTCTGTTCCCCGACTGGCTTGCGAACACCAGCATGCGAATCCGATCATCCATCCAAGTGTCATTGACGCGTTCCGGTTGAGCCGCATGTGGGCCATTCTTACCCCCTCCCTCTCTCATCCCATTAATGCTGTGGGTCTAGTGGACTCTGGGCTCTTGCCTAGGGTCCGCTGAATCCGCATCATTTTTCTTCTTCATTCCCCCTTCCCACTCTATCTTCGGGGATGCAACGCATCGACAAAACGAGAGAGTGTTTCTTGTTTTTCCGATGTCCATGGGCGATGGTTGCCACTTACCATCAGGTGGACCATCTGGTCTGTTGAAGGCGACTTTCGAAAGCTTTAATCCCGAGTGTACGAAAAGCCGTTTCATGTCGCTGCGAACGATATTTTTTTATAACCTCAAAGGGAGAAAAAACATAGAGCGAGATAGAGACAGAAAGAAATGAAAAAGAGAGAATGAAAGTGAAAGATAAAAGCGATTAAGGAGAGCGAAATAGCATGATGGGAGTAATGAAGCTTTTCATGATTAAAATTTTTTAAAATCGAATCTATACGAAATAAAATATATATGGGGCGTTTCACGTCAAGCGGACAACCGAAAAAAAATGAAGTCGTGAATTTAGTTTATACTCTGGTCAGTTATACTTCTAGGTAACGTGGATGTGTGCACACCATTTTATATTCGTATGAAGCTTTATTGCTGAGCTATATCACTATAAATTATAGCCTATGTGTTATTCTGATGTGTAAGCTATATTATTATAAAGTTTCATAGAAATCCATTCAGTAGTTTTTGCGTGAAAGAGTAACAAACTTCCATCCACACATCCATACGTTCTTACAAACTTTCACGTTTATAATACTAGTAGGATTATAATTCATCTCCATTGCCAGTGGTGATAATTATCCTTGTTTATTCTGGAACTTTCGAAGTTTTCTATGTATGGTGTATGTATGTGTGTATGTGTATGTTGTAATCGTTGCATGATTGTAATTTGAACGACCGTTAGACTTTACTCTAAGTTTAATAAGACTTTAACCTAATCAATAAAATGTTTCCGGTTGAGCAACTGTCAAGTGAACACGTATTTTGAACCGTCGTAAAGAAATAATCCGCAATCTGGTGAAAAACTAAGTGTACCCTTAAAAAAACTTGTTAACTTATCAAACATTTGGCGATAATGTGTGAATTATCGCACTAAAGTGAAAATAATTCGGGAAAACACTAAACAAAACAGTGATAAAATTGCTATAAGCAATATATGCAAGCATAAATAAACACATATTGTATTGTGTCAAAACTACTAACTTCCGGCGAGTGACGTTTGAGATATCAATTCAAGTGTTGGCACAGAGAAAAAATCAAATCATAGACTATACATAAAATTGCCAACTTCAAAACTAAAAATTGACTAAGAATGATTTCATGAATTTTTAGACGCTTATAATCTGTATTAATTAATTTGTAAAAAAAATAAAAAGTGTTGTGTCTTATAGTTAAAAAGTTGAAGTTTTTAATTTTTTTGTCGAATTCTAAATTTAAATTTTTTTACGTGTAGTAAACCGGAAATGAAAATTTCAAATCGATGTTTGAGTAACTTCTGCCCTTTTTTTTTAATATTTTAATTTTCAATCCTGGCTTGAACCTTTTTAATAATCTATTTCTGACACAGACTTCTAAATTATTTTATATATTTATTTTTTTACTTTTTAGTGCAATTTCTAGATTGAAATCGGTAAAATTTTTGTGTTAAAAATCTTTTATTTCTTGCTTTTTAGTAAATATCACGTTCTGTAACTCATTTAAGTAATAAATGTAAAACCATTTTGTTGTTATGTTTACGTTAATTCCCTCCTAATTTCCATCCCATATTTATTCTTACATTCATTCACTCATGTATCAATTCACTCTCTCACTTGTTAACTTATTACTTACTCGCTATACCACCAATTCACTCACTTACCTACCCACCTACACACCCATACACTCTACCCAACCTTCCTCAACAAATAGCCTTCAGCTCTTCATAGATTGTAGGTCAGAAACATTTTGAACACCTGAAATATTGAGTATAAAGAACCGCACCAAAACGGTTTCATTTATTAGGGTAGTACGAAGTCATAGACAGACACACATATTTACTGTCAAACTTATAAAAATCCCCATCAAAATCGATAACTACGCTATACCCTTCTGAAAATATCTAAATCACTATACGTATGCATTTAACTTTTGAGGAGTTCTCACAATTTCTCCAGGATCCCATCATCAGAACTGAGTTTTTGGGACCAATCTGTAACCATCTGCTATCAAATATATAATATAATTTCCAATTCCGTTCATAGATGTAAGAGTTCTGGAGTAACAAACATTTAGTGTGAGGATGTGTACCGAGGAATGTGTTGGACAAGAACGTATAGAATCGCACACATTCTGAGCGAGACCAGGTAACTGAATCTCTGGTGGAAACACAGCCTAAAAGATGTTCATTAATAAAATTTCCATACGATATTAATGCACACTTATTAGTGTCATAGTTCCAAATTCTGCGGCTTCACAGAGACAATGGGATGAGATACTGTGTGGTACCGTTGGAGATAATCTTAGGAGTTCTTCTGTATCCACCAAAGATCGCGCACACCTCCTACTAAAGAATCTGGATACTGGCTACAAGCGGTCCCATCACCTCACCATCTCACTCTCACAATAGCAGTAGACTTACGACTTGGCGCCAAGTTGGCTGTGGACGAATACGGACACCATGGTTTGTCTTGCACAAAGAGTGCAAGCCGTTTCTCTCTGCTTCCTTATATGACATAATTCGCAGGTCTCTTGTAGCGATGGCAAGACCTGATGGAATGACGCTCGTTCCGTGGAAGCTAGGAAGATCTCGTGTGGGATGCTACATGTGTGGATACACTTGCAGCTTCTCATTTATATGTGACTTCTGTTTCTGCGGGAGCAGCGGCCAACAACGCTGAATCTGCCAAGCGGCGCAAATATGGAGACATAGAAAGAAACTTTATGTTTGCGCCGTTCGGCGTAGAAACCATGGAGCTATGGGGTAAGGAGGCTCGTGATATTTTCACTGTGAGGTGAGGGCTGGCAGCTACCTCGGCCAACAAATTAGCCTGGCTATTAAAGCGGAAACGCTGCCAGCTTTTTGGGCACACTGCCTCTCTGTAGTGGAATAGAATTTTTTTTTGATATTACTTAATTTAATTATTGTTTATTTTAAGTGTAAAATTTTAATTTTTATAGTGTCATTATGTAACAACACAAGAAAGTTCATTTTTCGATATTAAAATCGACAACGTAATGCAACTACGTAATTGTTCATGGTAGTAGAAAAAATCTAGCTTGCACCTACACAAAACGGATTTTTCGACGTTCGCCTTCAGCTCATTAAACTGTAGCTAGTTTAACTCCCTCTTGTAAGAAAAAGCATTTTTTGTATGCAGCACGAAATATACTATTAGTCGTTATATAGAAAGTAATTATATGGTAGTCTCTGATTGACCCATTTGAATTGATGGGGTGGAATTGTATAAAAACAGCGAGTATGGTTTGTATTTTTGCCACCTGAGGGCCAGCAATTGTTGATCTGATTCTGATCTTATCTGAGCCACATTTGTATGCTGAATCTTATATTAGATCAATAAAAGCTGCCACAACCCGTCTGATCAATATTTGCCTTGTGGACATATCTATATATATGTCGGAGAATACTAAAAGACTATCGAATAATCGAATCGTCATCGCTGTCTATGGCGTTGGAGTGGGGTAGTAGTCACTTCCGTTGTTTTGACAGTCTCGACCCTCGACCCTTTATATGCCATCGACAGTCTGACTGAAGTCTTAGTCGTGCGCGGTCTCTCAAGAAGTGAAGTAGTGTCTAAATAGTGATAGTGTTGTGCAGTGTTGTGTTAGTGCTAGGAGTGCTGTCCGATCAAGGTCACGTGAGTAACTTACAATGTAATTACCTCGTCTTGTGTTAGGTTAGGTTTATGTGCATTTAACCTTGGGTTTAAACAGAGAGCCTGAGCAGTGGAGGTGAGTGTCGTAATTACTTAAAGGAATTCCTTAAGCCTACACCTTGGTCACAAGTCCAAGCACTGCTTAGGTTTCTCTCGTAATTGTTCAATAGGTTCAATAGGAGTATCTACGTTGCGTTTACCCAATATTCCATTAAATACCATCACCCCCTTTTAGTGTTCTCCGATATTCCTCATCTTCCTCCTTCCATTTACTTTCACATCATTTTAAAATATAGTATAGTTGGGGGGTAGGATAGTAATGAAGGCCGTGCCGGGTTATAGTTAGGGTAGGATAATAATAAAGAGTATTTGTTGTTAGTCCTTACATTGTATTTAGATGTGTTAACACAACCTTAGGTTAGATCAGCCTTAGGTTAGGTTTATGTTAGGTTAGGTTAGCCTTATGTTAACCTAATGTAAGACAAACAGTGAGACCATGCAGTGGAGGTGAGTGTTATGATCATTTAAAGGAGCTCCTTAAGCCTACACCTTGGTCACAAGTCCAAGGCACTTGCCGGAGTTCTGTCCAAAAACTACGGAATTGTGATATTTGATTAATTCATTCATCCTAATCGGCTCTCTCCAAGTGAGAGAATTTCGAAAGACACAGTAAATAATATGCGGATGGTGACCACTTACCATCAGGTGGATCATCTGCTTGTTTGCACTTTATCTACCATAAAAAAAATTTGATGCGGTTGCTGCGCGTCTTCCGCGCATTGATGGGCAACGCGTTTTAAACGTAGCTTGGGAAAAGACATAGGTTAAGTTTTTTTACTAAAAGAAGGCTTAAAATTAGGGGTGAAGTGCATGTCAAGCTGTGTGAGCATTTAAGTCATTGGAAGTTAGTTGTATTCATAACCACAGACTGACATAATCTGATTCAATCTATAATGTACCATCGACAATCAACCACAGATACACTGTTCCTTCTATTAATTTGTGTCATTACAGTGTTGCCATTCCAATAAATTAAATTACCACCATTATGATATTTTTTGAGGGTGGCTTGACTAGTATGCAAATAATTAATAAGGATTTATGCAGGACAGATTACCTGTTAAAACAGGCCTAGTAGCAGAGTCTGCGAGGTCCAGTGGAGTCTTTCCTTCAGTGTTCCTTATATTCGGGTCGGCGCCATGTTGGAGGAGAGCTGAAACACGCCATTTTGGATCATTATCGGGCACCAGAACTTGTCTCCTTTAAATGGTAAAGGTACCTCACAAATTTATTTCACTGTTTATCCGTCTGTTTATTTTGATACCTACAGGTTCTCTGAGAATCAAAACCTACAGGACATATTCTAGTGTTATAGAATTTTTTCAAGATACAAAAGAATTTCTTAATTAATGTCTCACCTATACAAACATCCACTTTCCCTTTAGCAGCAGCTTCATGCAATGGAGTATACCCCCAGTTATCACGAGCAGCAGGTGGGGCTCCGGCAGATAATAAAGCTCTCACTACATCTGCATGACCAAAAGAACATGCATTGTGTAGCGGTTGCAGCCCTCCTTCATCTCGAGCTTGTAGGGCTGCTCCACCGGCTATAAGGATCTCTACAACTTCTCTGCGTCCATAACCTGTAATATAAAATATTGTACATTAGTGTTGCCCTCGTTTAGAGCCTAAACTAGGAAGGTTCTTTCTTTTCTTTCGTATCTTGTCTATAATTATACCAAATTTGCACACACATTCATCATCCATGCTAACTGACTTCACTCTAAAACAATATGGCAGACATCCCATGATGGCTGTCTACTTATTTTGTATACACCCATGATAACAATTATCACTCTAATCCAATATGGTGGACAACCCAAAATTGTAAACTATACATCTTTAATCACTCTCATAATATCAAAGGAAAGATTTTGCCAAGAATCAATATAAGAATTAAAATGACTTCATACTAAATACAATATGGCCGACCTCCGACGATAGTGGACTTGTTATTTCAGCCACTTCTTAAGCTGAGACTTGGCATACGGATGTAGGGGCTGTTGATTTCTGGCTTTTGATTTTTTGAAATGTTTGAGTTTTAGTATTACTTGGAATGTTTGTTTGTTATACAAAGACCCTGAGAGACTTACCCATTATGATATTAGATTATTTTTTTTACATGGACCAATAGTACCTTCTTCAGAATCAAAATCTTTTTAGTTTTTTAAATTTAGGAGAAACCAATCATTTTTCCTTATTACCACATGTAACAGACGAGTATCACATTTACAGATTTTATATTGGGAAGGAACTGGGCATACATTATTTAATACCAGCTTCAACATTTTGCCATCGAACTACCAGACGCCGTGAGGGTCTCCACCCTGTAGTTGACAAACCGTTTTTTACAAAGCGTTTTTTTTTTGTAATAGATAAAGAACAAACAAGCAGATAGTCCACCTGATGGAAAGTAGCCACTGTCGCCCAGAGACATGGACAGCAGCAATGGGATGGGAAAGGGAGGGAGTAGATGAACGCGTCAGAGACACTTGGCGGTCGGATTTGCATGCTGGTGGTCGCAAGCCAGTCGGGGAACGGATCCCCTACCACCAAGGGGTGCTGGGTTACTCGGCTCTTACTAGGTGCTGTCCCAACGGCAGAGAGGAATTGTATTCTAAGGCATCAGTTTTACCATATAATTTGGGTATTTTCAAAAGAAAAATGAATCTGCTAGAGAATCACGCTACATCTCCATTTTCCATCAGATGAGATACAGCCAAGCACTTGTCTATTGTTTATAAAAAAATAACTCTTTTTAAGATGTCTCTGTTTGTATCACTACCAGTAACTTAATTTAAAATATTTTACATGTATCTGACTGTGTATGACTAGATTAAACTTTAATACTTTCATGATTGTTATCAGTAAAGCATTTTTTATGTATTGCCTAATCTATCATATCACAATAGATAAAAGGTGTTATACGCTTACGTCGACAAGTGTGTTCAATAAAAACATTTTATTATTATCCTGCAGGAACTACGTACTTTTACAGGATAAATAGTATCCTAAATGTTAATCCAGGTTATAAAGTATCTGTGTGCCAAATTTCACTTAAATCCGTTCAGCCATTTTTTGACATTTGAGCTATTGAGTTGCTAATGTATAAAAAAGATTATTGTTGTCCAGATCCCGGGTTTACCAGTCAATCTCTACGAATAAACCAAAAGAACAAGACAAATGTCTAGAACTGATAATCAAAACTGTGTTTTCTCTTTGTTGATATTAGATGCAGTATTAGTCATTTTCTGATTTGAATGGGAGACTCTCAAAATCTTATTTAGACTTCTAATTTAATTTATAAAAATTACAGATATGTTTGAAAAATAATTTAATTATCTTAAACAACTCCATAGTAGAGAAATAATTTACCATAACAAGCTGAATTATGTGTGATAATAAACTATAACATGAATTGTAGTGAATATTTATATTTAATAACTAAGTCTGACCATATATCATTTTAAATCCTGAAAACTATTAATTTCCTAAAAAAAAATTATTTCAGAAACATACTAAGTACGGTAAATATTATCTTATAAAAATTTAAAAAAAAATTCAGACACTTCTCGAAAATTACAATGAAAACAATATTTTTCACGAATTTGCAAAAAATCATATTTCGAAAACTAAATACATTTCCTAAAATATTGGGGGTGCCCTATTCTAAAAAAAACTTTTTCAGGTGGCAGCCCTCGCCATAATAAATAAAAACAATGTTAACAAGGAACTGAGCAAAATGACAATTGGCGCAGCAACCGTGAACAATTATGCAATTACCAAAACAAAAACCTTTCACTTTTGTGTTGTATATTGTGTAGTGGTACATGCAAAGTATTTGTTACTGAAGGTACACCTGCAGCGAAGTGTAGCGGAGTGGATTTGCGTCCAGCTGTGTCCCTCGCGTTCACCGTCTGTGGAGTGATCAGCTTCCTGACCCGCGGCACGTCGCCCAGCTTGCACGCCTCGAACAGCTCCCGCAGCGGGTCCTCCAGCGCCTCCACGCACCCGACCATGGAACGGCGGCTCGACATCTTCTTATCACATACTAAACTACCATATTCGATATATGAACACCAAAACACGTACAATACAGCAAATACAGCTGCTTTACATTTGTTTGACAATTCAACTTTCAAACAGTGTTGCCAGTAAATGACAAGAATTATCCGGTTTCCAATACAATTACCCTGATTTTACAACAATTTAATAATAATTATAATATATATAATAATAATAATAGTAATGCATTAAACGTATAATGTTGTCATGTTTAAAAATACTAATATGCTTATTGTTTATAAACAAAATATGCTGAACTTAGAAATCCTCTTAAGTAATAAATAAGACTGCTGATTTATATGTTGCTGCTCTATCATGATTAAAAAAAAAGACCACACGCGCTGTACATATGTACAAGGTGCGGCGTACGACGGCGCCAGAGCGTAAAAGGCGCTAATAAAAAAGAGTGCCTAATGCCTGTTGTGTTGGCGGCTGCTCAACAATTGCATATACATACTCAATCTCCTTGTTTTTTTTATCTTCATCTCAGTAGCCGGCACTGACTAATATAAGCGCTCATGAGTTTTAGCACGACGGCGCGGAAAGTGCTTGACTCGTTCCGTTGTAATAGGCATACATCAAATACCAAAGTAACTCTGACTGTCTGTCGTTCTTTCTCGCCAAAACTACTGAACTGACTTAAATGAAATTTTGTGCACAGATAGTCTAGAGCCTGAGAAAGGTCATAGGCTACTTTTTAATGCGAATGAAGGGTTGTAAGGGGTTGAAAAGGGGGATGAAAACTTGTATGAAAGTATCGTCATTTTTAGAGCTAGAAGCTTGACTTATTTAGACACTATTCCACACGAACGAAGTCGCGGGTATAGCTAATAACTAATAAAGATAATAAAGTGCTTCTCAGACTACAAATTTGCCCGAAATGGAGGACTGAACCTCCAGCAAGGACTTTAGTACAACTGTTGTGTTAGTTATTGTCAGCACAACGTGTGAGTGAGACAGAAGAGTGAGCGAGACAGTGAGATGGTGACATTAAAGAATAGACATCCAGCGGGTGTGTAAGAGAATGAACGATTTGAATACACCTCAGCGAAGCGAGGGCTAGGCTGAATAATCTCAAATATCATCGAAGAATTGATCTTATAGAAATCAAGTCAATCCAAGAAACTTCTCGAAATAACTTCTTCCTTCCTTTGAGACAGCGCTTCATTCATATCCCACATTTCTGTACCTCTTCTCAACGCGTTGCTCGCTGCGCTGCGTGGATTCACACCGGCTCGTCGGCATGGACGTTTTGTTTATATTGATATAATTAATTTCGTAATATCTTTTGAATGGAATGTACGATTTCAATAATACAAAAAGTAATCAACAGGTATTGAAACAGTCTTGAATACGAAATAATTTATTTGGATTAAGAATTAATACAAAGGTATGGATAACATCAACTTTTAAAATGTAAAAAAGCAGTTGTAGTGACATAACTACAATAGTTGGACATATGGTCTCGCAGAGTTTTTTGTAGATATTGATACGTTCTATAATATTGTAGAACATTTTTTTGTTCTATCATCAATACTTTCCGCAGCGCATGCGATGAAAGACATTTTATGGCAAATTTTTTGGCACCTTGGGTTGGTTTTCGTGAGATTTCCTAAGGATCTCTAATTTTTTCTTGTAATAAATATAGCCTATGGTACTCAGGGATAATGTAGCTTTCAAACAGTAAAAGAAGTTTTTAAGTTATTCGTTACATACAAAAATATAAATCTTTCCTCTTTATAATATTAGTATAAATTAATATGGCCATAAATCTCTAATGACATATTGATTTATTAACGTATTTTTTGTATTGTCTGTAGAGTCGATAACGTCGATAATTATCTGCTTAAGCTTCTTGACAACCAGGAAACCTTGTTCCGTCCGCCATCTATGTCGAAGGTTGTATTTATTAAGAACCAATAGAATCGCTTCATGTGACATACTGATAGTGATGAAATATTCGTCTCCTTTCATTCCTTGTTAGACAGACAAGCTTCGGTCATAAAGTTAATTAGCTTTTGTATATAGATAATAAAAGTCTAGTATGATCGATGACTCCCTCCCACCCCTGCTTCGCAAGGATGCAATTAAAAAAAACATTGTGTCAATCTCCCCCCCATGCTTACGTAAACATTGATGCACTTTCTCCCTTCTCATTTCGAGCAGATTTCATTCACGTTCGTTTCGATTTTATTATAAACAACAATTTTATTATTATCCCGCAGGAAGTCTGGGATAAAAAGTACCCTATGTATTAACACAGGTTATAAAGTATCTGTGTGCTAAATTTCATTAAAACCCGTTCAGTCGTTTTTGTGTGATTGACTTACAGACATCTAAAGATCCAAACATACGAACTCAAATTTTTAATATTAGTAAAATGAATCAACTATGTTTTTATATTTAATTTTGTGCGGGAAAAGAGTCAGTCTTCCTCTTGCCATTCTTTGGAAGTGTTGCTTTAAGTTTTTTTTTTTTTAAATCCATTATGGTAAAAATGTTATTTTTCTAATGACTGATCCACCTCTTTATGTCGTAAGTTTATGCAAATATTTTATATTAATAATAATTGTTTGTTAAAAGATTTTTTTTACGATATGAAACTAGCCTATACGTTATAAACTATATGTGAGCCAAATTTCATTAAAATCCGTTCAGCCGTTTTCGCGTGACGTTTTTTTAATTCCAACCCTATGCTTAGCCACCCACATTAACTCCCCTATACCAAAGTTTGTTTTCGAAAATGAGAGCGATATATATTTTCATTGATTAACTTGTAATAATCTATAGTCTAAGAGCCCGTTGTTACCAGACCCTCGTTATTATATAAAAGCTGAAAGTTTTCTCAGCGCATACCTCTAATATAGATGAGAATTTGCCTTACTATGAAAATCTCGCCGTGTTTCCATACTGGAATCTTTTTTTTTTTAACATTATACTGCTTATTGTGGGAATTTTTTTTGGCTAATAGTATTGTGTATTTTTATCAAAACTTTTCTTTTACTTCTACCCCTTCCCTCTCCTATCCCATTACTGCTGCAGTTCCAATGAACACCGGTTTCTTGCTCGAGGTCCATTGAAACCTCAGCATTCTTCTCTTCGCTCCCCCTTCTCCCTCTATCTTCGAGGCGGCAACGCATCGACAAAACAAGAGATACCCTCTAGTTTTGTCGATGTCCATGGGCGACGGTGGCCACTTTCCATCAGCTGGACCGTCTGCTCGTTTATTCCTTATCTATCATAAAATAAAACATCCTTGAAAAATTTAGGAGTCATTTTTTTGGGTTATTTTTGGAGATACGATTTCCCTACCCATCTGCACCTATTTCATTAATAAAAGTGGGATTTACACCTAAAATTGCAAAAGTTTTATGTACAATTTCTTGCCCAACATGTCAGTTGATGCTGGTGTCTGTAACTGTGAGATAGCGTGTGACAAACCTGTGCTATGAGCTGGAACATGTGATATGTGCTAGTGTGCGTCCACAGGAATACTACAACCAAGGGCGTCTCTAGCCCATGTAGAGCGCGTCTGCAATCATCACCGTAGAGCTCTAATGAAAAAAAAATGAAAATTTTAAGGCTTCATTGACGACCCTGATCCATTTTCTTCTCTTCATTATTCTCTTCGAGTGTTTCTTGGTGCCCGTATGCACCGCGGATTATATAATTGGAGTTAACATATGTTATAGTTTAATGTGTAATTTAGGCGTCATGGCAACAGCAGCACACTCACCCATGGAGGATCATTTCGAGAAGTTGGTCGCTCCTCAGGCTGACTCCAGAAAATACGAAGTCGTTTACCCGAATGTCTTAGTCATTGGGTATTGGCATGTTGCTGCTGTATACGGGCTGTATCTAGCTTTTACGACTGCCACATACAATACGCTGATATTCCGTAAGTGATGTGATGATAACACATCTTTTCCATTACTTTGTCTTTGTAGTGCTCTTAAGAATTTCAACAATCTCGATGTCTTACCTGACCTTTTATAAAAATAAGATAACAATTTACAGAAGCTGTCGCACTCGTACTCGGAACGTTAGGAGTGACTGCAGGGTCTCACAGACTGTGGACCCACAAGACGTATAAAGCGAAGATGCCGCTACAGATCCTGCTAATGGTGATGAACTCCTTAGTGTACGAGTACACCATTATTACATGGGTACGAGACCATAGGATGCACCACAGGTTTGATTTTCAGCTTATAACAAAAGTGATAAACAAAGAACCCTCTCCTGGAGAAGTCCCGTACCCTTTTTTGTTTGGTATCTCTTAATAATATATAAGAACATTATTAACTAGAAATAAAATAGAACATTGTTTTTTGTTGTAAACTTTAATTTTTATAGATACAGTGACACAGACGCTGATCCGCACAATTCGACGCGAGGGTTTTTCTTCAGTCATATTGGATGGCTGTTAGTCAGGAAACATCCTGAGGTGAAGAAGCGCGGCAAGTTCATAGATATGTCGGATATTTATGCCAATCCTGTATTAAGCTTTCAGAAAAAGTAAGTATTTAAAGGTACAATAAATATACTTATAATAAAATCAGTTTTCATAAGCCAAAAAAGTACGTAAAATATCCATTAGAATATTGCTCATAGAAAAAAAAATTTAATTCATCAATTGGTTAGGATAGACTAGAATAAGATACACTATATGACATATATATGAAGGTACGTGCCGTCCGTATGTGGTAGACGCCAGAGCGTAAAAATCTCCGCGAAATAAACAGAAAATATACATAATTTGATTCGAATTAAATAATGTGAAGTGCGAAGTGGTTGCTCAACGATTACATAATAATATACTTGTAGGACTCAATATCCGTTTGTATTTTGCTCTCACCTTAAATTCATTCTATATAGGAGCGCCATAAACCACGGGCGGGGGGCAATCAGATCATTGTAAGCGAACCAAGACAGAAGGATTTTTATTTGGTCTTCAACTATTGGCGCTCATAAGTATTTGCCGCGTCCCTGCATATATGTCTGTATAATATATATATAACGATCGCTTTTTAGGTACGCTATCCCGTTTATAGGAACAGTCTGCTTCATTCTACCAACAGTGATCCCAATGTACTTCTGGGGAGAAACCCTGAACACAGCTTGGCACCTTGCTGTGTTAAGATACGTTTGCAACTTAAATACTTCATTCTTAGTGAACAGTGCTGCCCATATGTGGGGTAGCAGACCCTACGACCAGGACATGCAACCCACACAAAACTTCATTGTATCTTTCATTGCCTTAGGAGAAGGTTTCCACAACTACCACCATTGTTTTCCATGGGATTACAGAACTGCAGAATTGGGAAATAATATGTTGAATTTAACGACACATTTTATAGATTTCTTTGCCTGGATCGGTTGGGCGTATGATTTGAAAACTGTCTCCGAAGAGCAAATAAAGTCTAAGTCAAGAAAATGTGGTGATGGAAAAGATATATGGGGGTTTAAACATTAATTATGGACTACTTATAAGTCTCTGTGCAGCATAAAATAGCCAATGATACTGGTCACTTCAACCCACATTTAAAGTAAAAACTGTTCTTTCCTATAAAATATCTTTCCGTATCTTTTCTTACCCACGGGATAAGAACTTTGGACATGAGTTTTACATACTCCCTACCTTTTCTTTTTTATTTAAATGACGTTACATGAGGATCGTGTAGCTTCGCGTAATGTACTCCCTTCCCCTAATTTTAAAGAGAATGTAAAAATAAGAAAATATAATTATAAGAGATATTCCGTGTTTTTTTCCACTCCTGACGACGACCACTCTATATAACCAGCTAGTTCCGGTAGAGCCACATGTAACCCAGATTTCCCCCCACTTTCTCCTATCAATAATGCTGCGGTTCTAGTGGACTCAAAATCAAACTTTGTGGATCTCCTAGATCCTCAGCATTCTTCTCTTCACTCCCGTTTCTCAATTTTTAAGACGACATCGCATCGGCAAAACAAGAGCCACGCGTTGCCGATATCCATGGGCAACGTCAGCCACTTACCATCAGGTGAATTGTCTGGTTGTTTCTATCTGCCATGAGAAAGTTATGCAAGACCAATATTACAACTCAAATATATTATAATAAACGGTTATGTAATGAATCACGATGAATTTAGATAACAACATAATACAAATTCACGGTAAAGGAGACTCTCTATAACTACAATGATAAAATACTTCACCGCCTTTATGTTCACCGCATGACATCTCTCGACAGACTGCCCGAATCTATCGAAATCTAGACTAGTATAATTTATTCGTCATTCGTCAGGGTATACTTAAATAAAACAAATTATCTTAATATGTAAAATAAAATGATTTATTTTCACATTGATTTTAATAAACAAAAATATGATTATTTCTTGTCAAAGGTAATCAAAGATCCCGAGGCGACCAGACTTGCCTGATTTTATAAAACCTGAAAGTTTCTCTGTGTATGTCTCTAAAAGAGATATAAAGTTATAAACGATCCCCAACTACTACTTCAAAATGATTTCATTAACCTGCTACCTTTTGCTTGAACGCGTTAATCTCAGAAAATACTGATCCGATTTCAATAATTCTTTCAGTGTTAGATAGCCCATTTATCGAAGAAGGCTATAGGCTATATATCATCACGCTACAACCAATAGGTGCGGAGTATCACGTGGTTGATGACGCGCGGGTCGACTAGTAATAAATAAAGACATATTTTAAAACTATTAGCATAAATCATTTAGATTTACGTTTGTTTTTTATAGCTATATAATTATTTATTGAAGTAGAAGGACACACACACATATTTAAGTACAGAATACTAGAGCTTGAGAAACGCTAGACTACCTTTCATCCCGAAAAATGGCTTGAAGGGGTTCAATTTAAAAACTCTCTCATTCTAGCCATTTTCAATGATAGATGAATCTCTTTATAACGAATCTATTTACAGAGACGAAAATATTTCTATAAATATAATCTGCTTACATGAAAATTTTGTACCGCTCAATCTCCCTATCACTATTACACTTACAATTGACATTTAGTTATGACACTTGTTCAATGTTTACAAGTTACGTGAATAGATTACCACCAAAATATTTTAAATGATCCGAGAAAGATGTGGTTACGTTTTACAAATTGTGACCCCAACACTGATCCATACTATTCAAAACGAGAATATTGTGACCCCAACATAGATCCCAATGTATTTCTGGGGGTCTCAACCTCTCCATATTAAGATACGTCTGTAACTTACACACCATGTTCTTAGTGAATAGCGCTGTCTATATTTATTTATTTATTTATTCTAGGACTACCAACATAAGATACAGTTTCACATTATTAATTTAAAACTGATATTGACATTGATATCTAACTGTTCTTACAATTACAGGTAATCACAGCATGTTATGTGTTACAAGTTATACCGGTACCTGAAATTAAAGGCAAACATACACACACACACACGCACGCACGCACGCGCGCGCACACACACACACACACACCTATGTATTTAATCTTTAGTTTATTAATTTAATATTATTTAATTATTAGTTTATTAACTTATTATTTTTAATTCAAATTATTTTTACATTTTCTATTAAGAGTATATAATTTAATATTAGGAAGAAGGAACGTCATATTTAATAAGTTTAGACTTAAAAGTGGCCAAACTATCAAAATGTATATCGATGTTGGGAATTTTCTTTATGTAATAGTTGTACAGACGAGATAGGCGGACCACCGGTGCAAAACGACCCAAGTTGGTCTTGCAAAGCTGAAGTACAAATAAGTCGCTAGGGTATCGTGATTTTCTGGAGGGAACATTAAATTTAAATTTATTTAAGAGAGATGGACAATCAGTAAAACCGTTCAGTAGCTTGTGAAGAAATAAAAGATCTAAATGAGATCGGCGTGTAGACAACTGTTGAAGGTGGAAGTGCTCCACTTTCTCTTCATAAGTCTTGATACTATTTGGAATTTTAAATCGATATATTAAACATCGAATTAATTTCTTCTGTACTCTTTCAATTCTATCTATATGTACCATGTATGTCGGACTCCATACTGTACTACAATATTCAAGTTTACTTCTCACGTAACAGTTGTATAATTGAATTATAGTACTTGGTTTTTTGAAGCATTTCGAAGATCTCAAAATGAAGCCTAGAGATCAATTAGCTTCCTTTACGATCTTGTCAATATGATCTACAAATCGTAATTTAGTATCAATCAGTATGCCAAGATCCCGAATTGAAGTCATTTCCTGCAGTTTTTTTCCATTATTGAAATATTCCGAGTGAATTTTACAGCGCTTTCTAGTAAACTTTACATGATGAAATTTTGAGGCGTTTAAAAACATTTTGTTTTTGCAGCACCAATCTTGAATGTTATCAATGTCATCCTGTAGATTCTTTGTATCTATGTTGTTTTTCACTGTCTTCTTCAACTTAGCAAAAAGGTAGATTTCACTGTGTTTCACAACATAACATATGTCATTGATGAAGACATTGAAAAACAGAGGTCCAAGTATCGACCCTTGAGGTATCCCAGAAGTCGCTAGATTATTTGGCATCAATTACAACTCTTGACACACGATTTGCGAGGTAAGATGCACACCATTCAAGTAGATTATCAGTTATTCCAAATGCCTGTAACTTATTTATAAGAATTTTGTGATTCACTTTGTCGAACGCTTTTGAAAAATCTGTGTAGATCACATCTACCTGTACATTTCGGTCTTCTGTCTCTATCAACTCTGATGTAACAAGTGCTAAATTCGTATTGGTTAACCTTCTATCCATAAAACCGTGTTGATTTATCATTATATATTTCTGAATATGTACGTAGATAACTGAATGCACCAAAGATTCAAACAGTTTGCATATTGATGGTAATATAGCAATTGGAAGGTAATTAGTGATATCATCTCTCTTTCCGCTTTTGTGTACAGGCACTAACCGAGCTTCTTTCCAAGCGTCGGGAAATATACCTTTCTGCAGAGAATTGTTGAATAAATATGTCAAGGGAACACTTAAAACTTTTGCACATTTTACTAAGAGGAGTGGGTGAACATTATCTGATCCTGTACCTTTGGTCGTGTTCACCTTTTTAAGTTTTTTCTCTACTTCATCGATCGAGAATTCGAAGTGCCCTATTATGTCTGGTGTTCCAGTTACTAATGACAAATTTGAGATACTATTTTTATTGCTATCTTTTTCATATACTGACTTGAAATGCAATCCAAACATGTTGGGAAATCAGTCTGCTTCACTCGATGTTATATCATTTAGAGTCATAGTATCTGGGTATGATGAATAATTTTTTTGCATTTTTTAAATTGTGTATAAAACCTTTAGAGTATGTACATATGTTTGGCAATAAACCTTACGACCAGACTATAAAAGCTGTTTAAATCATCTTATTCCTCTTAGGAAAGGTTTCCACATATACGGTATTATAAAGCAGCTGATTTCGAAAACAATGTGTTGAAATAGTCAAGACTTTTCATAAATTTCTTAACTGATCTTGATCTTTCTTAATTGAACTTGATTTGAAAATTGTCTCCGAAAAACATAGTCTAGATCGAGCAAATATTATGGTGATGGAAGTTACATGCTTTTTTTAATAAGAATACTATCAGTATGGATCACATACTACTAGTATTCCTTAACCCCTCCAAGTAAGCTAAATTCTTAAGTTAGGAGTGGGCCACGTCAGTAGTGCAATGACTGGGAGTTGAACCCACGACCTACCAATTGTGAACTCAACGCCTGAACCACTGAGTTACTGACACTTAAGAATAAATTGCTTTAACAAAAATTATTTATTATAACAAATAAAAGGTGTATATATTTTTAATAAATTTATACCAATAAATAAAGAAGAATTATTTAAATTTAATTTAAAAAGACAAATGTATCATGTCGATGAAAAAAAATTGAATGACAGATTCGTTAAGCTTCCATTATTTCACGGAAGATTCAACACTCTTGCAACATTATTCATAGACAATTTCTTAATATTTTTTTGTAAATTATTGTTATGTTTTTATATTTTAAAATATATATTTGTGTTAAACTGTCGTTACTATATTAATTATCTTTCATTTAATAATAATATAAAGATAATTTAATATAATCTGTATTTTCAATTGAATTGTCTATGAACGTTAGTTGACGAAATCAAAATGGCGTCTTTCACGGGATAGTGCATTTATCCGCCGCACACGGGATATTGTTAAAAATCATTGTGATACGACTTTCTGTTAGTGCTGATTTATTTGTGAACTTGTACTTGGTGAATTTGTGTTTATTTCTATGAAAGTTTTCATCTGGGATACCATCACAATTACCATTCCGCAAGGTATGTCCCTTTCACTCATCGAATATTGTTTAATTAGTAAATTGGCGTAGAGACGTTGATAATTGAAGATATAGATATGACTAGTATGTGAGAGTTTGAGTGCGGAAAGTGCGTTGTTTAGCTCAGTAGGTGAGTCAGATGAACAGGTTTTTTGTCGAGGACGCAGTAGGTGGGTCAAATCTTCACTTTTCATATCATTTTTTTTATTATGGCTTGATACTGCTTTAAGGTGTAGTCACTTCCAATGTCAACGTAGTGAAGAAACACGTTCAGTTTAAGCGTCAAGGTGTATGTTCACATTTTTTAAAATATGTTTTGAAATTATAAAACTAGTGATATGACTAATGTCAACCTACAACTATTTTAAACCTTCCTTGCAGGAGGGAACAGGCTTTTTTGTGGGATACTAAATGTGTTGACACAGTGGCCCAGTCTCATGTCAGAGAGAGTTCTCCAATAAAAATGTAAAAAAAAGTATATCATTTTTCAAGCATATTGTATATTTTTAATATTAAAAAAAAACTCAGTGCACAGCTAGCATTTTTGCCATTTGTGCATTTACCTAAATATTGTAGTTAATAAGTCATGTTATTGATGTCATACTGTATGTCGCTGGGACTAGTCCGCTAATTCAATTAGCTAGGCATGACCTCCACTATTTCTCTTGAACTATAATGCAGTGTTTGTGTACATTTAACTTTACAGTATTTGCTGTAAAGTTTAAAAAGATGTAGACAGTTAGTGTCATATCAGTGATATCCATGTCAATGTTAATTTTGACCACAAAATGATACCAGTCAAACCACATTCCATGATAATTTGCAACAGAATATAATCACTAACTTCATTAGAAAACCAAAATTTAAAGTGATTTTGAATGGTTATAATACAAGTTTCTGAAAATTGAGCATTTACTTTTCCACATCCATTAATTTTGAGCAGATGTTCCCAAACTTACTTGACTCAAAGAAGTGGTCTTTGAGTGGGAATTTTTTGTTACTTGTAGTTTACATTATAACCAAGGACGGTTAAAAATTTGAGGTCTGTAAACAAGTAATCTCTAGTTAACAGGTTACATCAAACTGTGAACAAAAGTGATTAATGGAAATCCTGTTATTTTTTTTAAATAAAAAGTTAAAATTATGCCTTATAAACATCTAACCCCCAGGAGTTGATTACAAGTTACAAGGGGCCCTCACTTCTCATAAAAGACAAGAATACTTAATGCTTGTAATCCAATCAGGATACAATTACAAAATTCTGAAATTATTCTATTGTAGAACAGACTGTAGCGAGGGGAGCGGGCAGGTAAAGACAGCTGTCCTCCCCTCTTCCTAAAAAAAATGTTGCCAAATCATCAGAATTTGAAAAAAAATCCCTCATCTTTATGAACTCACAAAACAATCAGCTGTTCTATACAAAAACGTCAAATAACACAATTCCTACTGTCCCCACCTACCATATATATCAACTTGCTTTCGTCTCTCCCCCTAGGCAATTGGCTCGCATTGACACTCTTGGGCTGTAGAAGTTTTTGAGCTTTCAAATTGATCAACTAGACCACTTAGTTTCTACAAGTGCAATAAGTTTGGGAACTCTTGACCGACTTTTTTCTATCAGTGGCATAGAACATTAACTCCATTGTTAAGCCAATGTTGGAATTTTTATATCAATTTAAGATGCACTGGAATATAGATAAAAGATCAGATAAACGTACAACATGACATTATCATGTTAGGATGAGTAGATAAGATAAAATATATTGACATATTTTTTTATACATAATAGAATATTATCTGTATTAGGTTAGAAGTCAGGCAATTGATTATTAACGACCTCTTGTCCAACATTCTGTCTCCGTAATTATTAAACTGTTTGTTGACAACTTTATATACTTGACAATTTATTATCATACCTACCAAATATACTTTAAATTAATTAAAATCAGTTAAGCCATTCTGGAGAAGACGGGGTGATTCATCTCACCCTCCTCTGACTGAGGGGGAGATCATCACAGCAGTGGGCGATTAATGGGTTGTGATGATGGTGATTTTACTACTCCTTTGAGGTTTTCTATCATAATTCATTGATTAAAAAAATACAACCGAATTGACCTCCCTTTATTTTTTTTTTAAGTAGCTTAGTGAAGTGGTTCATCAGGTCTGATTGTGTCATTTGACTCTTCAAATTAAATCATGTCGCCTTAGCTCGGATTGTAGTTTTTAATTAATAGTTTCAAGGACCCAGAGCAATAGCTCATACATCATCATCATCTGTTAATGGTCCACTGCTGAGCACCTCAGAATGAAGAGGGATTAGGCCATAGTCCAATAAGCTAGCCCAGTGCAAGTTGGCAGGCTTCACAAACCTTTAAGAACCTCTCAGGAGTGCAGATTTGCTCAGGATGATTTCCTTCACCCTTAAAGCAAGTGATATTTAATTGATTAAAACACACATAACTCAGAAAAGTTGTTGGTGATTCCGTGTGTGGGGGATCGAACTTGGACCTTGCTAGTAGACATCAACTTCTTAATCACTAGGCCATCACTAGCTCGTACGGATGGAGATAATCCATATAGGTAGGCAACCTGATCCAGAAAATTGAATGTGCCTGAAAGAGTGTGTCTATTAGTAAGTCGGTAAATGATTCTAAATATTTTGGGATAAGGTAATGAGCAAATTATTAAATTGTTTGCTGCTTTTGTATAGCAACACGGCAAAATATAAATTTAAAAATAATTATTTGATAACAGCTTAGGTAGTGTTATCATTGTTTTCAATTAAAATAAACTATTAATATACTTAGTCTGATAAAAAAATTAATGTTCTCATTATTTTGTTTTCGTAATTTTGGTTTAAAATAAATTTTTAAGAAGTTGAAGATAAACTTCATAACAGTTTTTTATTATTAGACTATAGTCACTATATTAACTCGAAGAAATTTGTCGTTCTCAGTCTTTGCACTAGTTGTGTGGTATAGAGGAGCTGGATGACCTCAATGTTTACATGATGGTGAAGCCCTCGTTCATGTTCCATATTTATTGATGACGTCATATGATGATAATATATAGCCTATAGCCTTCCTCAATAAATGGGCTGTCTAACACTGGAAGAATTATTCAGATATATTACAAATTCACAAACACTTATACAATCACACAGCTCGACATGTGCTTTATCCCCTTTTATATTCTCTTTTTTTTGACTCGGAGGAATCTGCTCATCAGATACTTCCCCAAACGGGGACTAGGTTATGCGGGATTGGTGTGATTGTCAATTAAGGAGACAGTCCAAAACTGCCTCAGAAGGATGCAGCCCGACTAAACCCCTAGACTAAGCCCCTAAACCATCTGGGGTTATGGGTTTGGGCTATGAGATTTATCCCCTATTTTAGCCACTTCTAGCCTTTTATTTGCGACCATCTTCTAACCAAATTTCATGCCACTGATTGCGTGGGAATCCATGTGGTGTTACCCTCGTTTATTGATTTACGGTTCACTCTCCTAGCTTTTAAAACTTCACCACATCCTGTAGGGAGTTCATCAGAGCTGGCAAACAACTCCATTGACCAGTCCACAGGGACGCCCTTACTAACCCCATACGGGTGACATTAAAAGTTGAAATTACGGCTTTATATTTGGCAATACTTGGTTGGTAAATTGTCTTCACGCCATCGGATGCTGTACCTTGAAATTTATTATTATGCAAAAACTGGCCAAATTTGATGGCACGTATTAAGATTCCAGCAGCAGGGTCTGGGGTATCACGCGATACATAAATAATGTAAGATCCCTTATCATCGTCGTAATAAAATTTCGGTCGGTCAATTAAAGAGAGATGAATGATGATAAGTAAGGGTTAACAATCATTGTGTAAAGTAATTCAGATGCCTTGTAAATCCTTACTTGGGTACCATTTTTTTATTTTTTTTTATGGTAGATAAGATGCAAACGAGCTAATGGTCCTCCTGATGGAAACTGGCCACCATCGCCCATGGACATCGGCAAAACAAGAGATACCCTCTTGTTTTGCCGGTGCGTTGCATCTTCGAAGATAGAGTGGGGAGGGGGAGTGAAGAAAACAATGCTGCGGTTTCAGCGGACCCTGAGCAATAGCCCAGAGTTCACTAGACCCACAGCATTAATGGGATGGGAGAGGGAGGGGGTAAGTCTGGCCCACATGCGGCTCGAACGGAACGCGTCAATGACACTTGGTGGTCGGGTTCGCATGTTGGTGGTCGCAAGCCAGTCGGGGAACAGATCCCCTACCACCAATGGGGTGCTGGGTTACTCGGCTCTTACAAGATGCTTTCCCAGCAGCAGAGGGCAATAGTATTCTAACCCGTCCCCTCACGGGTCCCATACTCAAAGTGAGATTGAAGACTGTCAGTTAGATGGTTATGTCCACTGCAGATCATGCCCATCCATGTCCATAATATGGAAATGCTTATGAGTGAGTGAGTTAGTTCTATCAGGAAACTGAAGATAAGGATTAGCTTTTAGATCCTGACGGAATGACCGATATGCAATCATCCAATCATCGGTTATAATATGTGAAATTTCATAACATTGAGGGTAAACACACATTGGCGAGGTAAACGTTATTACGTCTGCATATTCCAAACAAATATTATTTGTGGAACGCATAATGTATCGCGTCGCGTAATGGAGTTTTGTGTTGCCCACTGGATTAGTAAAGCTATACAGTGCTAAAGCTATTTAAATCTGTATGTAACGTGACCCGTACTGAGGGGGGAGAGAGATCTTCAAAATCATTGTACAATAATATTGTCTAGGGAAATCTCGTGCTTTTTCGAGCTATATTCAAATATGGCAACACTGACGTCGGGGCGATAGCTGATTGAGAACTAAATGTTTGTAGTGCTGTGCTCTGTATGCAGAAAAAGATTTAGAAAGAAAGAAAAAGAAGAAGATAAATTACTACGTAAGAACTAGTGGGGGAGGGGATTTTGTCATATAATACTGATGGTCACTGAGGGGGTCACGTAGTTTTGGCAGCAGAGAAAACTCAAATTAATTTATTCTTGAAGGTACTTGGATACGCCTTGTTATTTCTTAATCAAAGGAAGTCCAATGGATATCGTAATTATTGATTCCTCCAAAAGATAGGGAAAATCCAACCAAGATAGGGCTTTGTTTCACTTATAACTGAAGAAAGGAGGACTCGAGGGTAATGATATATAAGGACCGGACTGTAATAAGATAGAGGACAGGAAGGTAGAAGATAGAGGACAGGAGGGTTGTGAGATATAAGGATTCGAGGGTAATGAGATATAAGAAGTGGAGGGTACAAGCTTCCTTCCGTCTCACTTAGTTTTTCATTTATACAAATCTTGTCCTGAACAACAAACACAACAGCAGTCGTCTTGTATTGCGCGTATACATAGAGGCGATTTATTTTTATTTATATAGATATAACGTCTAGCGCGCCTGATCCAATACCGGAAAGAGAGAAATATAAATAAAACCATCTACATGTCTCACACTCTTTTTGCCTTATTTGAACGTTGCCATTATAGCGCGTATCGTATCGCATTGAGTAGGCACACTACTAATAATTAATAGCAACACCAAAATAACGATATTTTATTTCTAATCTCACTTCGCCTTGAATTTTATATTTTCGCAGTCGCGTGATTATTATTTTTAAAGGTGACATTATGTGATATATTTGTTTATTTTTAGATAATTTTAGGAGGCCTTTTATTATCTACTAGTCGACTCAACCTAGCTTCGATGGGCTAAATCATTTGAATGAAACAAAACCTATATTTAAAGTTGCCTACTGCGTTTACAAATAGGCAGACAGGCCCTTAAATTTTGTCCTACCATTATACCCACTTGTAGACTATATATAACCTTTGTCCCGAAAGATTTGAGTCAGTCGTCCAAGTGATGTCACGCTGTAAACATTAAATAAATTAAACTATTGGGTACTGTATTTTATCAAGGGGGTCAAGGTCGAGCAGTCCATGTGAAACCGTGTGAAGTCAGGGCAAGAGCTTAGTAATTATGAAAACACCAGCAAGTTTAACAATCTTTTGTAAACATAAACAATGATGCCAAGCCATAGTTTCATCACAAAGAGTTTACGATCCAGGAAGTAGAGACACGTGTCAGCGACAACATTCTTTGAACTGCGAATTCCTTACATTATCGCGACCTTTTAATATCTATGGACATACACCAGATGCCTTTACGTAACGTGTAATAAAATGAACACTAGCCCTCCCTTTGATGAGTTAAAAAGGTGTTTTATATTACACTTCGTATAACTATGAATAGTGTAGCTTTTTATCATTGAAAGAATTTTTAAAATCTGATCAATAGTTCCAGAGATAACTGCTAACTTACAAAATGGCCACATTATTGCACTTAATCGGCAGGGTACATTCTTTCAATGATAGAAAGATCATTGAAAGAATTTTCGAAATCTGATCAATAGTTCCAGAGATAACTGCTAACTTACAAAATGGCCACATTATTGCACTTAATCGGCAGGGTACATTCTTTCAATGATAGAAAGATCATTGAAAGAATTTTCGAAATCTGATCAATAGTTCCAGAGATAACTGCTAACTTACAAAATGGCCACATTATTGCACTTAATCGGCAGGGTACATTCTTTCAATGATAGAAAGATCATTGAAAGAATTTTCGAAATCTGATCAATAGTTCCAGAGATAACTGCCAACTTACAAAATGGCCATTTTATGGCACTTAAATGACCATATTTTTATTTGTAATATTTTTTAGCTTGTCCTATGTTATTCAGGAAGTATGTAGCTTTTTATCATTAAAAGAATTTCCAAACTTGGTTCAGCAATATTAGGGATAACTGCTAACTTAGAAAGTGGCCACTTTATGACACTTAAATGGCCATATTTTTATTTGTTATATTTTTTGGTTTAGCCTATATTATTTAAGAAGGAAAACTTTCTATCGGTAAAAGAATATATCCATTGCTTGGATAAAAAGTAGTCTAAACCGTATTTAGCCACTCTCGTGTAAATAAGATTAAATTTAGCCACTTTTTGTCGACCTCAAAATTCTTTTTATTCTCTTCATAAACCGGTAACACTATAAGTCTTCCCAATGTATAACTTCCGCCGAATCCAGATTTTTTATCCTTGTGGTTTATCTTTACTATATTTTTTTTTAGTATCTTCTATACTAATGAGGGGTTGATCAATAATAATATGGACGTCAAATCATTAAATAAATGTAGGGGATTGAGTAAAGTGTTGTCTTAACTATCGATTTGATCTTCTTCTTTGGGTGCCATCTTCTATCTAAGGTTGGTGACCATCATGGCAATTTGGAGCAGCTCTAAACAGGGAACGTGTGCTCTTTTTGTGCCTTTGGCGCAGATGTTCTGGGATCGCTTCCTGGGTTTCTTCCTAGTATCTTTTCCTGGATTAAGAGCTATTACTGTTCCACTCCAGCATTCGTCTCTTAATGGCCTTGAGAACTTCAACCTTCTTCCCAATTCTTTGCAACAATAAAGCCTCAACATTCTTCTGTAATCTTACCTTTCAAAAGGTTCTTTCCACCTGGAATGATCGAGGATATGTAGTGAGGTATGTGTTGGTTAAGAACCAATGGAATCGCCTCTTTTGATATACTCTAAGCGAGGCTAGGTAGATGAAACGATTCTATTGGTTATTTAGAAATACATCTCTTGCTCGCATCTGGTGGCAATGCAACCTTAAAAGTTTTTCAAATAAAGTGTGTAGAATTTAGTTGCCCCGGACAATCATGCGCTGAATGTGTGTCCATGGTGTAATAGATCAACTGTGTGTATATGATAACAGGTGTGTATAGAAAGGCACAGCCCTTCAAAGCAAATAAGCTCTCAAGGTATCGATGAGGCAAAGGGAAGGAATGCGACAAGGCATTAGAATCGAAAGCGTGTCAGACGTGTGCGTTTCGCTCACACCGGCACCGGTGCGCTGTACTGTCGGGCACGAATTGTATTCCAACTAATATATGTTATGTCTGGTTAAGCTTTCACGCTTAAACCCCTGAAACGATTTGGATGAAATTTGGTATAGAGATAGACTAGAGCTCGCGAAAGCAAATGAACTACGTTTTATTGCGAAAAAGGGCTTGGACGAATTGAAATAGGGGGTTAAGTCTCTGGGAGTTAGTTTTAGTATTTGTGTATGTAAAATTCAAATTTGGAATCCATTTTTTTTTTTTTAAATGTTACTAGCAGTAAGGATCACATACTAGTAGTATTCCCTTTACCTCTCCTAGTAAGCTAAAATGCTTGTGTCAGGAGTGGGCCACGTCAGTAGTCCAATGTCCGGGATTTGAATCCGCGACTTATCGATCGTGAATCCAAGCCCGAACCACTGAGCTACTGACACTTCAATCTGTAATCCAACTATTTTGTATTCAGCTTGAATATTAATTTCGACCGTAAATCGAGCTGATTTTTTGACGGAGGTCTTAAAATATCCTAAAATATTTTTATTTATGTTTCATTGTATACAGGATTCAAAATCTATTACGAAAAGAGAAACGTCTATTTAAATGTTGGGAACACTTTTCTCCTCGGCTGTCCTCCTCTCAGACCGGAGGGCGTCTCGAACACGTAAAGACGCGTTTTCACTAATGCGGTCGTAGCTTTTACGCACTCCAAATCACTTTTTCACGTTTATATTTACACTTTTATGTATAAACAAGTCGACCCTCCCCGGCTAACCTGCCATTATGACACCGTTTATCAAAGACTTTTGTGGAATAAAAGGTAGCCAGCCAATGCCATTTCCCAAGCTCAATGTCTATCTCTACCAAATTTCACCAAAATCGGTTCAGAAGTTTATGCGTGAAAATGACTGAGTCTTGAGACCGAGGAGCAGGTTAAAAGAGCTCTACTTACTGTAGACTCTTGCCTCCACCGCTTGACCTTATTACAGATACATTACATTATATCGATATGGAAGATGTACCACAACACTACTTGCACTAGTTTAGATAATGTTATTGTGTGAAATCACTTGACATACTCGGGACAGTGTTGCCAACTACAATAAGTGTATACTGTAGTGTACTTTAATGTAATTAGATAATATCATACAAGAAATACTGTCCAATGTACCAATTTATGAGTTATGCACAAATACGTAACTCTTCTCTTTCCAGGAAATCTGGCGTATTTTTAATAACATAAATGGAAAACTAGAACTGGTATTCATAGCTTTTTAGAACCTTCAAGATTAAGTTCTGTTTGTGAATGTAGAATAGTAGAAAGATATCTAATTCCATTTAAATCAAAGTATGTCATGTCAATAATTTAAATTTAAAACGGTATAAGACAACGCTGTCATATCAAACCGGTTCCTGTAACCATAGATATTCATCATTTACATATCTATTAGCGGCTAGTGTTAGCTTGGTTATCTATTTATACTCCTAACCAAAGGTTCTCAAACTTGTTTCACCCGTAGACCACTTAGCATGTTTTTAATCCACAAAACATAGACATAATTCCACCAATAAAATTAAAAATGTTTAATATATAAATCAAAAATAGAAAAGGACTGAGTATGGGTCCTTGTGGAACGCCCACCCGTAGAAATGATTTAGCAGATTTTACTCCACCAATAACAATCTTATGGACTATTTGACTTAGATATGAAGTAATTTAATCAAGTGAAATACCACACTGTAATAATCAAGTTTATTTTCAAGTTTTTAAAGTTGAACACAATCAAAGGCATTAGATAAATCGCAAACTTATACATGGAAACTTACCGTACTTTTAGTAGAGGATTAATCAGCTTTAGCTAGGTTGACTGACCATCAGGATTTACTCATCCTTCATTTCAATTTCCTCAAAACTACACACGATGCCATCATTGAATAATAAATGCCTCTCAAGGTATGCAGGTTTGACAACTATTTCCTTAGCAGTAAGGTCAGGGTGCGAAGCTGAATGAATTACAATCATTACATCCGGTTTTATTGAGGTAATACTCAATGACCGAAAATACTTGATGAATTCTGGTTTGCTGTTACGGGGATACGTGTCCATATACTCCCTAGTTATGGATCCCTTAGCAATTTTTAATATCTTAGCTAGCCGATTTGGTCTGTTTTAGGTCCAAAACTTCTATTTATGTGTAGAGTCTTTGGAATTCTTATTTCTAGTTAGAAAGATGGACTATGCAGGTCCAAAACCTCTTAAGTGCCGATCTTTGGCGTTAAAAATCCTTGAGACAAAGGATTTACTTCAAGATTTCTTCAGGATTTTGCTGAGTGAGACAAAATTGAAGAGCTTATTTGCATTCAGTGTTGAGAGCCTATACGACATCTTTAGGATTCTTGCATGGAAATTATCGGTACGGAGATATCGCTTCATTTACTCGTGACAAATGTATCGATTCTATTGGTTCTTAAAAACACATTTCCTCTAGTGGAAACATTGCTTAATAGTGATTTATAAGGCGGGCCAAAAGTTGTAAACAAGACAGTATGACACACATTAACATAAACATGTTAAATGAAACCAATTAAGGCCATTTGTTTAAATGGCTGTAAATGCCAAATTGCTGTCATCTTAGAGCAGAAGCTCTCAAACATATTTTACTCATAGACCACTTAGATCACTGTCTAATTAAACATATTTCGAAGCCAAATAGTTCTTCTTATTTTTCGCGCGAGTCGGTTAAACAGTTTAGTGTAACCCTTTCTCTGGACACTTGACCGTGGTGTTCTCGTATAATTAAACGTTAAGATATTCCAATTAGTATATCGTATTCAGTAAGCGTCTCAATTGTCACGTTGTGTGGTACACGAAGAGGACTCGAGCGATTTAGTATATATATATTGACAAGATGGGTGCTGTTAAATGGTCTTTATAACCTATCCCATGGCACCCGACATGACGTACAAGGGTACCCCCTTGCATTAATTCCCAGAAAGCTAAAAATTAGCAAGAACCTTAAGGGATACCATAGTAATGAAATTGTGAAGTCCTCATCAATCCGTCTGCAATTTTTTTTTTATCAAGGTCAATGTTCGCAATGGGTTTTTTGGATTTTTGCTTTTGCTATTTTAGGTCCCATTAACTGGAGACACTTTCCGTTTGCTGGCTCCATTCATAAATGGCGGATTAACGAATTTAACGGACATTGTAATTTCTAGAGCTTCTACAACATGCGCACTTTTTTATTACCTTGTCCCTTTTCTGCGGGACACCGGGATCCGGGACGATATTCTACTTTAGGATTTATATTTATTAATGAACAAACAACAAATATTTTCACACTTAAGCCATATCTATAATAAAGAATGACATCACCGTCACTTGTAAGTTTGTATTGTGTGAGTAATCTCTGAAAGTGCGGTAGTAGTTACGTAATGCGATTGTGGTGTTTATTAATATAATAATCAACTCTCGCTTCTCTAAGATTTTAATTAGGTATATATAGGTTTTGGAAATTTGTTATACCTCAGCGAATCGAGAGCAATGAAAGTATATGCGTATCTTCAGTTAAATCTCACTATTTGGGTTCGCTTAGCTTTAGATATTTGTTCAGTCTTTAGACCCTTTGTGCGTCAAAAAGACTAAATGACTATATAATTCAAAGTAGCCGGCAGCTAACTGTAGTTCTGAGTAAAAATAGTGGGGGATAGTTGCGCATTGTAAGCAACACGCATGCCTGTATTGAAGGCCCTAATAGTGAGATTTCCTCTTCAGTATTCAGAGCTTCTCTTGGAACTCGTGTAGTTTTGTAGTACTTTAGAATGTTATCTATACATTCCATGATGCAAGACGGCAAATATCAAGAAACAGCTATTTTATTAAATGGCCACGGGTCACTGATACCCATCCGATCAGCTGTGACGGTCCGTTACGACATGTATACAGTGAGATACATATACAGCTTGCCTAACCTCGTTTCCATGAGATATTATTGGTTTCTTTCCCAGAAAACTATTGAGTTTGCCTGTACTTCTCTTATAGGTCGCACTTTCTGATCAGAACATTAAGTTAGTCTTGCCTCTTACCTTTTACCGACAACAGATAAGCTGTCAGTTGTGCCAACTTCGAAAGTAAAATGTTACGCAAATCAATGTTACCAACATTGCCAATAACTTTAGTTAAGCGACAGTTGGTTAAAATTGTTGGAAAATTGTTGGAAACAGTGACCAAATCAACATAAGCCAGTCTGCATCAAATAATTACCTGAAGAAGCAGTGTCGTCAGGTTCCACAATTTCCCGGTTACAGGCGTAAAATCAAAAAATTCAAAACGGCTGCCATTTTGCCATTCGAGGATGAGGATTCAAGAATATATTTTACTATCAAAACCGCCACCAAAGAAAACGGATGGATTTTGCGGTTTTAGGTCCAAGATCAAAAAGTTGCTTTAGGGTTCATAATCGAAGGTCCTTAGTATACATAGATTAGGGGGTACATTGTTAGGATATTCTATAGTCCCTCCGCCTTAGAATAAGACACTTCTTGCTCTATAAAATATCATCTGTTTTGAAGCGTAAAATAGTTTACAAAATGGTTATATGTCAACATTATCATGTCGGCGGAAACTGCGCGGCTGATAACATTACTGGGTAATTGAACGATGACTCAACTGCGTGAGCGTGGTACAAGTTACAAACTTATGTAGTTTGGGTTTGTTACATTTTTTTGTTCTGCGGTGTCCGTCTGTATCTCTTGATTTTCAGTAATGTTATTTATATTATTTATTGCACAGAGAAAAAAAGTTTTAGATGTCTTATAGCGTAAGACAATAATACAAAATAAATCGAGAAACGAATAAGTGCAAACATACATAAATAAATAAATACTGGGCCGTTCAAGTATTACGTAAAAAAAAAAGCTCCTCCCGTTTTCCTTCGCAGAGATATTCACGTTTCGATGTGCGTGTTTACTTTTTTTTTATCGCTGACGTAGTTACGATGCCCCATGTCATTAAAAATAAGCAAAGCAAGGACAACCCCCGATTCCATAGACTTGATCTTAGATCAATTTATGGTTATGGTGGTTAATACATTTATACCAATTTCAAGAGCAATAGAGGACTTTAGTGTCTAATAAGTGAGAAATATTGGAATAATAACAACTACAGATGTCATCGTATATTCAAAGACAAAGTATAGAGACGTTACGTTTGTCAAACGACTGATTTATTATATTTTTCAATTACTTTTTGGACGTTAGGCCCCGGACAGTTGCTCTCGCTATCTTCCTGTGGCTGTTCAAAAAAAACTAGATTTTTATAAGTTGGAATTCCGTAAGGTAATGTCTAATTTAAATTGTATTCCAGATTATTACAGATTGACTTATTATTTTAAAAAAATATCAAAACGATTAGTAATCGAGTTAAGTTGTGATCCTATAACTTGTACTATACACCAAGTTAATTTAGTAGTTTCCTCAGTTCATCTCGCTTCACCCAGTTGCAATTGATGTCACATATCTGACTCAATTCTTTACATAATACTTATTTATACATTTTACTCATTGAGTATATCTAACTTATGACGGACTGAAACTGTTTGACAGAAAAGCCTCTATCCATGGTCGCCATCTTGTACTTTGATTACAAAGCTACGTCATTTAGATCTTATTAGTTACAGACCGGTTACATATCATTTATAATGGAAGACTCAAAATTAAATTGGAACTCTCAATTATTATCATCTATAGCGAGAAGACACAGTTCGGCAACTTACGCCGTAAAAAAATTAAACAAATTACTGATACCCAGTTGAAAAAAGGTTGTTATGCAATGAAATTATTCTGAAGAATTCTAGTCTAGATATCTATGTAAACTAAGTCACTATCGCAGACAAGGACGAGACGCTTGTCAAAGGTTATACACAAGCGGGTGCAATGCTAATGATGGTCTGGCTCTTACTGATTATTTGCGCTATTTCTGGCTCTGGCTCGAGAACACGACGTTTGTAGGTTAAGGTTGGGTTATTTATAATTATTTATCTGTTGTGACTAATGAGAGTTTTGTATACAAAACAAACATAGATTGACATTCATGAACCGAAGAATTCCCATAATTTTTTGATGCTGGAATGTTTGTCGCGCACTCAGTGTGTTTTGCGCATTTTTTATTTTGTCTATAAGTTATATTCAATTCAGGGTAAAACTAGATAGGGTTAATATCATCTTGAATAACGTTGAGGTTATGCTGTAATCAGGGCTATTTTCTTCTTCTTGGTCGATACGGTCTTGACAGACCGGTCGTGGTCATTTGAAAGTTGTGGCCCTCTTGACAATACGCCTTCACTCCTCCCTAACGGAAGCCTTCCTCGCACATTGGTGTACTGGGACGTCAATTGCTGCTTTCGGTGATCTGCCACGTGCCCTAGTACCTTCAACTCTCCCTTACACCACTAAGCCCTTAATGGACACATCGTCGCGTCTACACACGTGACCAAAGTACGTGAGAATTCAAGCCTGAACGATGGAGGGTAGACGTTGTGTGATGCCGAGCTCAGAAAGGATCGAGGGATCAGGGGTATCATTATTTGAGACATTTATTCCTATTTATAGATATACCGCGCAGTCTCCTTCGTGTTTTTTCATTGGCAGAATGTTTCGTGCATAAGCACATACAAAGCCGTACTTAATTTTTTTTTTAAGTATGATTTTTATAACTCACTTCAAAATAGCTGAACAAATCTGCACAGATACTATATCACCCGGACATAGAAATATTAATTTGTTATATAATAATGAATAATGTCTTACTTTTGTTGCAGAGGAGCGACGCCCGGCGTCAGGATGAGTAAAGACGGTTGAGGCGCCCGCGCGTCGGCATCGGCGCGCACATCAACATGTCATTCTTTAATAATCTTAAAAAGGTTTGCTACACTTACAATTACATATAAAGACGTCTTAGAAGCCGTGGATATCAATAAAAAAGACTTGGAATCTGAATCTTATCACTGTTCTAAGCTCCCATTACCAGAAATAGAAATAAGCTAAGAAAATACCATCCCATCTTCCTTGTGCTTCTATATCGTCACCAATAAGAAAATTCTCTCAAACATTCTAGAAAAAGTGAAATGTTTCCAGAAGCTTCTACACACAAATGATCAATCCATCTGTCCCCCTTCACTGATTTCCCAAATATAGAATGACATTTCCTGCTTTAACTTATATAGTATATAAGTCACAGCATTAAGAATGCAAATGTAATGGCGACGACGATAATTTATTATAAAATTATGAGCAGAATTATCACTAAAAAGAATTTAGTATACAAACATTTGCAAATTGGCTTAACCTCCATCTTTAATCCTATCGGGTATTACGAAAGGCAAAGTATGAGATTGAAAGGTTGGGATATGTTTTTTAGGTGCTGCACCTTGGCGGCGGAAATGACGCCAAGAAGAAGAAGGTGTTCAGCAACATACGCGACAACTTCGATCCTAATGAGAACTGGGATATGGTCGGCGAGCTTGGCGATGGCGCTTTTGGAAAGGTAAAACCTTATTTATTGTCTTTAGCAATTGCTGATGGTCTCCCCCTTTATCAATTTAATATATTAGAATAATCTCCTAAAACCAGAATAGGTTTGGCATGTCCGCTGTTTGCTGCACGTTTGGATGATGGATAAGAAAAAGTAGAGGACTACTATGTTATCCAAGTGTTATTGAATTAAAAACCCCTTTGATCAGCCCTTTATAGACTTGATTTTATCGCCAAACTTTTCCATTTCATAATATTAACCTACGGTTTGACCGTTCCAGGTATACAAAGCGCAACACAAAGTCACGGGCCAGCTCGCCGCAGCTAAGATGTGCGTGCTGGACAACGAGGACGACCTCGCGGACTTTACCGTCGAGATAGACATACTCTCGGAAGTTAGGCATCCCAACGTTGTGGAACTGCACGAGGCGTACTTCATAGATAATAAGTTATGGGTGAGTCCTTCTTTTTAACTCTTGTCTTTGGGTTGCTGTGAAGCCGACACAGTCATTGTCACCAATGGATGCAATTGCCAACCTAACAAAAGGGTATAAAAATGTCTACATCTGATTTCTCTCTTTGCTCCTTTTCCTTTGTGAAAACCAGACATTTGCTTTTGTCTCCTTCCCATGATAGCCTAGAGGTTCCAGGACGTCTGGGGTTTGGCTCAACTCTCACATAGGTCACACAGGATCATCATAGGACTCTGGAGGACTCCCAAGGATTTTTACTTATATTTATTACCTAAATGTTATATTTTTTTTTTGCTCTGTAAGTAATCCGCAATCTGCTCTTCCAGCCATAATCGGATGGTCTGAAGTAAATGCTGTTACATGTTAGGGGCGCTCCTTTGAGCATCCTCCTTGTTCGTCTCAACCAATGGAGCTATCTGGGCTCCCAGTCCAATATACGCCATCTCTTCAGTCTGCTAAATATTGACCACCTGAAAATATAATTGTATATTTCCAGATGCTCCTTGAATACTGCGACGGTGGAGCCCTAGACTCAGTAATGTCCGAACTAGAGAAAGGCCTCAGCGAGTCCCAAATTGCCTATGTTTGTAGAGAAATGTGCCGTGGACTGGAATTTCTGCACTCGAGACGAGTTATTCACAGAGATCTGAAGGCTGGGAATGTTCTTGCTACTATGACAGGAGGGGTTAAATTAGGTAAGTCTGCTCAACTAGTTACGTAGTTTATGTATAAATATGGAGTATGTATTAAAGATTTAATTTCATTTCACAGCTGATTTTGGTGTGTCAGCGAAGAATAAGTCAACCTTACAAAAACATGACACCTTCATTGGCACACCGTACTGGATGGCACCTGAAGTTGTCTTATGTGAGACATTCCGAGACCATCCTTATGATTTTAAGGTAATTATATACTGAGAATCTAGATTAGAAGTTTCCAAACTTAATCGAGAATTACAATTAGAGAATCAAAAGAGCAGAATGTCCGTCAAACCCTTTAATATGTTTGGAAACCCGTTGGAATTTGAAGCTGCTCCTCACTCTTGGAAATCTTCTGGTATAATCACCAATTTTGATGTAACCTTTATCCAATTTCCAGGTGGATATCTGGTCACTCGGAATCACTCTCATCGAATTTGCTCAAATGGAGCCTCCTAACCACGAGATGACACCAATGCGAGTCTTACTCAAGATACAGAAGAGTGAACCACCAGGTCTTGATGCACCTTCACGATGGTCCAAGGCCTTTAATGATTTCATTGCAAAGGCGCTCATCAAGGTGAGACCTTAACATAAAAAAAGATTCTAAAATTACTACTACTGATACTGATTTTTGCCAGTATTTTTTTAATATATAATTTTTAAAATTTTTATATAAAAATTGAATGTATTATCTTGGACTACGCTCTGCTACCAAACATATATTGTGAATAAATGTAATTATTCTTGTTGTAGGATCCAGAAAAGAGGCCAACGTCCACTGATTTGTTGAAGCACGAGTTCGTTTCCGGTGACCTGAACTCCAAATCTCTCCGGGACCTGCTCCTCGAGTACCGAGCTGAGGTCGTTGAGGAGGAACTACTCGATGATGACTCTGAGGTACAAATAACTCTGTTGTTTGATACAAACGCACAAACTAACGTTTTTATATGAATATTTATTAACTAACACATGTGTGATTCACGCTTACTAACGGATAGAATAAACGTCGGCGCCTGCGCAACAAAGAGCAGTACCAAAGGGTTGGTTAGTATTTATAGCTTATGTACAAAAAAACCTCTCTCTTCTCCCCCCCTCAAATGTCATCTGTAGACTGTTTTGGACTGGATTTTATATCTTATGTAATTTAATATCTTTGAATAATTAATCAAGATAACATAAGATTCAAATTTACAACCTATTTTGAATCTGTAAATCAAAATCTTTTATTTTATATGTACAGACAACCGATTAGTTATTTTTATTATATATGTGTTTGTGTGTGTGTGTGTGTAACTATACGTTAATGTTACGTGTGTGTGTTACATTGCATGCGACTCGAACCAGCCGCGAGAGCTTCCGCTGTCGTCGAAGGTACTATAAGGCTGCGTCTCCACTAGAGATTCGACTCCATTCTCGAACGTCTCTGGCGGAAACGCACCTTAATACAGATATTACTATGTTTTATTTCATTTTGTTGCTTTTGATATTACTTGGTTCGTTATAGCTACTAACGTGTCCATTTATAACTACCTCCCTCCCCTCTAGTGAGATATCGCGAGAATCCAGTCTCGTGTAAGATTATTCTAAATATGTATTTTTAATTAAATTAACCTCCTAAATTAATAGTTATAGTATACACGCAGAGCTTCCGTATCACGGCTTATTGACTGGAATATTGCTCACGAGAGTAATACTTTAGACACAGAGCTTACTGCTAAAATTTCGGCCTATATATTTGGTTACCTCTTAGTTTGAAATCTATATCTTTGAGTTTAAAATCGATAGTAAAATCCGACTATGTGTATAGTCTATAATGAGTATGTTTGTCTGCCACAGGAGCACCGCAGCTCCCAGATGCATGTGGACATGGAAGATGACTCGACGTCGGTGAGGTCGGGCGAGACGCCGGACATCAAGAGTGAGTCAAACAAGACAAATGTCAATAACCAGATACAGGTCACTAGTAAGTTAGTAATATATCACTGCGTTCCCCAGTGTCAGAGGCGGAACCGACCCCGGGCTCCACCCCCGCCGCCACGCCCGCCCCTCGCCCTGCGCCGCCCTCGCCCCGCGCCGCCTCGCCTGCGCCCGCCGCACCCCCTGCAGCACCCGCCGCCACCGCAGCCCCCGTCAAACGCGCCGCCGACGACTCTAGCGCCGACAGGAGACCGCCGGTAACTCTTCATTCAGACACCTTAATATTTAAAAAAAATTGTATAAAATATTATATTATGTATAGAATACAATTTCCCCCCAGGCACCAAAGAAAGAGAAAGGACCTGCGCCCCCGCCCCCGGCAACGCCGTCACCCCCCTCGCCCCCCGCTCCCCAAACAGCCAAGCAGGCTAAAAAGTCTCCTGCGCCTCCGCCCCCCGCCACACCCACCACCATCGAACCCGCATCCGTTGCTGGACGTATTGTGGAACAGGTAACACTGACATTAGATTACTAGTTCACTCCTACACCAGCGCATTTGCAGATATTAACTAATACGATCTGCTACAGGTATGCCGCGAAGCAGAAAAGGCGGTAGAAGAGAAATCCGATAAAACAGACGTAAAGGATATTAATGATAAGGATGTTAAACCAAAGCCCGAAAATAGATTAGCCACACCCGAACCCATGGAGGACAACAGAGTCAACGGTACCGCTGCTGACGATAAACTGAGCGAAGTTAACAAAACTAGTCCCAAAATTAACGAAGTTAGCCCAGACGTTAACAAAGCTAGTCCAGATGTTAACAAAGCAAGTCCAACGAGTCCAGATGTTAAAGCGAGTCCAGTAGTCAATAGAGTTATAGAGATTAATCGATCAAGCCTAGATGTAAACGAGATTACCACAGAAGTTAACAAAGACGTTAACAAATCAAATGTAGAGATTAACAAAGCGAGTTTCGATGTTAAAGTAGAAAGAGTAGAGAAACCAAGTCCTGAAAAATCTAAAGTGGAAGCTCGTAAGAGTGCTGATGATGTCAGATTGAACGAGGAGGTTAAGAGTAAGAATCGTGATATAAGCAAGTCTAGTATAGAAATAAGTAATGATGTGAAGCCGGAACTGCGTGCTGTGACGGATATTATTAAGAACGATAAGAAAGAACGTTCTAGATCTTCCTCCACTGAGATTGAGACTAAGCGAGTGAGTGCTGAAGTGAGCCGGATAGAATCTAGATCGAGGTCTGTTGATGATAAGGATGTCCGTGTTGAGACGAGGTCGAGGTCTGTGGATGATAAGGATAGGTATAGCGTTGAGGTGAAGAGGGTCAGCAAGGATTACTCGAGGTCTGGATCTATTGAAGAGGGAGTGAGACAGGTGGAGATTAGACCGGTTATGGTGAGTTTCACCATTTTAGTTTAGCCTACTTCCTTTCCTATTTTGGTTGTAAACTATCTGTACATTTGAGCTAAAGTAGTGGGTATAGTTGCGCATTGCCAGCGTGCTGAGTATCTATATAGGTAGTTCAATCCATGACGTCTAGTATTGTAAAAAATAGAAGGCGCGCTTGAGCAGAAAATGGCATTAATGGTAACTTAATTATTACCCAACTATAATGTTTTTTGTTACTCTTCTAGCCGCCCCAATCCCGACAACCACAACCGCAGCAAGCTGTGACAGTGGTAGCGGTGAGCCTGGAGCCCAACTCGTTGGCCGCAGCCCCGGTCGGGCTGGTCACCGTCACCACCACACACCCTCCTGTGCTGAACACTGCTGCTACGGTCAGTTCTAATCCGATTTGGATCATTTTTTCTCCGATAGAAAGCTAAATCCTTTCCAGTTAACATAAGCTATGTGGTGTTGCCATAAATACTATATTGTTAAAGATATGGCCGTTTAAGTGATATGTTGTGTGCCATGTTTTCTTTACAGTTACCCCACAACGCGGTGACCATATCCACCACGCCGCCCATGGACGAGGTGGTAGTGGTGCGGGCCAGCTCCTCTTCTGATGATGACGCCTTCGCCCCCTCCTCGCTCGACTCCTTGGACTGCACCACATGTTATACTGGTAATGTACACTTAAATAATGATCATATGATCGTATATCTAATAATCATATAATCCTTGATTAAAGAGGTCCAATATGTACAACCCAACAAAACAGTTACACTTTCACTAACACCACTCCGGGTAATGTCCAATCCAAAATCTTTAAATTACAGATTAAATATCGATTCCAAATTTAAATGTTCCATACACAAATTTGAAATTTAAATCTATTTTCATCTCTATGATTACGGATTGAGATTGATTATTAATTTCGGCCGTAAGTGGATTAAAAAGGTTAAAGGGATTTCCAAACTTAGACAATCCTCTTTTGGTAAACAGAAAAGAGCCGTGGCAGACGCCTGGACAGCAGCGAAGTCCTGATCCTGAGCCCCGGAGCCGGAGACTCCGGAGTCTTCGATGACAGTCAGCACAATCATATCAATTTGGTAAGTTTGACACTTTATAGTCCCCCCTTCCTCATATTATCTATTTGGAAAACCCAAAAAAAGGACAATTGGAATTTTTCAATACGACGTTATTTAATACCAAATGACGTCACTTTGGATATGCCTAGACCAGCAGTAACTGACCAGAATATGCCCTCCATCTTCCTTCGTATATTCCAAGATTTAATTTTCCATAATCTCTAATCGATTGTACTTCCAGGACACTTCCCACGTGTCCGTAGTGACGGTGGGAGAAGAAGTGAAAGTGAGAGACTCCTCTGCGCCGCACATGCAGAGACTGAGCCCGGACAGCTTTGAAAGGTAAGATCTAAATTATGATTGCTTCACATTCACTTGGCAACACCAGGCCTAAATTTTTTTTTTTTTTTTTTAATAATAAATAAGGTGCAAACGAGCAGATGGTCCACCTAATGGTAAGTGGCCACCATTGCTCATGGACATGCGTTGCATCCCCGAAGATCGGACCCTAGGCAAGAGACCAGAGTCCACTAGACCCACAGCATTAATGGGATGGGAGAGGGAGGGGGTAAGTCTGGCCCACATGCGGCTCAACCGGAACGCGTCTATGACACTTGGCGATCGGATTCGCATGCTGGTGGTCGCAAGCCCTCAGTGTTCTCCCAGCGGAAATAGTTTTTTCACCCGTCCCCCCAACGGGTGAAAAATTTTTTTTTCAGAATTTTTTTCAAATACAAATTTTGTTTTAAAAAAAAAATTTTTAGGTTAAAAAAAATTAATTTTGGCATATTTTATATTCATCCTAACATTTTTGAATAAATTAAAAAAAAAACCTTTTTTTGTATGTTGATTGCCTTCTTTTCTTCATTGTACTGGGATTTAAATACTTTTCTGAAGAAAAACATCTTTACTTGGACTATCCAATCTTCCAACGGCAAAATTTTATTAACTTTTTTTGTCGCTGGTATTGGTTTCGCATTTGTGAATCAGACTTCAATTTTTTTCTTTCAGCCAATTGTTGAGAACCGAATATTCATTTTTGCAATTTAAAAAAAAAAATTCGGAGCAATTCTCGTCACATCTTCAAATTGGAAGGGATTATTGCAGAATTAGTTGAAGATTTTTTAGAGTAAAAAAATATTTCATACATCTGGGGTTTTGAAAATTAAAAAAAAAATTCCCTAACCGTCAAGTTTTGAAAAAGTTCTAGCATTTTGAAAATAAAAGCGGTATTTTTTTCAAAAATTTGTAACTTTATTTGAGTTGGGAAAAAAAAATGGAAAAATTCTGAAAAATGTCTTTCGGGGGGTAGAAAAACATAGAAAATTTTTAACGAAATCGATGGGGGTCATTTGCCTGTTCGTTGGTTGCTAAGTTACGCTTTGTCACTAAACATTCTCTATCTAACTTGGATGAGGTATACTACTTAGTATCGTATAGACTTAGAAGTTCGTTTAAAAAAAAAATGCTAGAAAAATTATACTATCATTACGATTGTGTATCCATAGTATTATAGATCAATATTTCTAATTCCAGTGGCAGATCCCAATCCGACAGTGGTTCCGTGGCTTCGGAGAGGTCTCGCCGTGGTGACGCAGACTCCCTGGCCACCACGGCCACCACCGCCTCTCATGATGAACAGCATCTGGTTAATGGTGCTGCCAGGTCAGTTTTATATAAAAAAAATCTCCTCCTGGATCTCAATCCCCAGGCACCAGATAGAAACTATTCATTATATTTACATTGGCAGAATTACTTCATACTAAACCCTAAAAGCCCAATTAAAATTAAAAAAAAAAACTTTGAGCTATATGATTTTCTTTTACGTGTTTGTTTGTCTATCTGTCGCGCAGCATATAAGACAGACTTTCTACTCTTCAGTATTTTGGGGCTCTTCAAATATTAGCGTTATTTAAGCGTTAAAATAAAGAGGATGGGGGGCTTGGTTTGCTTATTTAATATGGCATGGGGGGTGTCTAAAACAAACTTAGGATCCTTTTGGTTTTATCCGAATTTTTTTTTTACAGAGTGAATGCAGAAAATCAGAGCATAGACACGGAAGAGGTTGTGTTGCGGCGAAAACCACAAGATGGCCAGCCTAATAGAATACAGAGGTAACATTATTTTCTATCCCACAGAATCTACTAATTTTTCCGGGATAAAATGTAGCATAGGTGTTAATCCAGGTTATAAAGTATCCATGTGTCAAGCATTAATAACTTTATAGTTGATCATATCAAACAAGTCCTGGGTCACAAGCCCCAGGCACTATTTGGCTTCTTATACAAAGTGATTGAATATTAAAGTAAATATAACTTTGCATTGGAACTCCCATTTATCATCTCAGACGGGAAGAATTAGCTCAGCTGTTTAACCGACGCTTTCTTCCGTCAGATCCAAAGAAGACATCCACATGGCGAACCTTAAGAAGAAGACGCGGAAACGTACGAGAAAGTTTGAAATAGATGGCGTTATCGTCACTACCACCACCTCGAAGGTAGGCTAAAACATTTTATAACTGATATTCTTTATATAGAGGTTATTATTAAATGTGAACTACGCTCTGCTACCGATTTTTTTTTTCTTTTAGGTCATATGGGGTGATGAAGAGAGTGGAAGGACCTGGGACGACCACGCCCTCCGCAAGCAGGAGTTGCGTGAGATCAAGATGCTGCAGAAGCAGGAGCAGAAGCAGTTCCAGGATCTGAACGCTAAGGAGAACCAGCTGAAGGAGCAGCAGGACAAGCGGTAAGATGAAAAGCTTTTTTGTGTGTCTTAATTGAAAGCTTTCACCTATAATAATATGTAATGTGATTCCAGATTCGAAGCAGAGCTAGCGTCGCTCGCGCGAGCACACGAAGCGGATCTCGACACGCTCGCACGAGCGCAGCGAGCGGCCGCCGAACGAGCTGAGCAGCAGCTGGAGACGGAGCTCCGGCAGCACGCCAAGCGGCTGCGAGCAGAGCACGAGCGGGATCTGCGCCATTTCCGGGACACGCTTAAGCAGGAGCTGAGGTTGCTTAAACAGGTTAGACACATACAAATCATATATTAAACACGGATTGACTGCGACTGACCCGCCCTCGCTTCGCTGATGTGTATTCAAACTGTTCACTCACTCACTCATACAACTATGAATAGTTTCTCTCATTGTTAAGGCTGCGTTCGTAACAAACGTTTCCGACTTATTCTGCTAATCCGAATCACGAAAAAGTCTTAATTTTTCGGTTTAATATATGTCGGGGATTTAAAAACGATGAAAAGGAGATGGAAGGAGGAAGATGGGGAATATTGGGGAACACTAAAAGGGGGTGATGATATTGAATGGAATATTGGGTAAACGCAACGTAGATACTCCTTTTGAACCGATAAATGATCAAATATGATCTCCAACAATTACGAGAGAAACCTAAGCAGTGCCTTGGACTTGTGACCAAGGTGTAGGCTTAAGGATATCCTTTAAGTAATTACAACACTCGCCTCCACTGCTAGGCTCTCTATTTAAACCCAAGGTTAAACGCACATAAACCGAATCTAACACAAGGCTAACCTAACCTAACATTGTGTTTACTTAACCACGTGGCAATTACATTGTAAGGACTTACGTGACCTTAGTTGGACAGCACTTCCACACTACACTGCACTTGACACTATCACTATCACTAGCACTACTTAGATGATGTTCACTTCTTGAGAGACCGCGCACGACTAAGACTTCAGTTAGACTGTCGATCGCATATAAAGGGTCGAGGGTAGATACTGTCAAAACAACGGAAGTGACTACTACCCCACTCCAACGCCATAGACAACGATACGATTCGATTAATCGATAATCTTTTACTATGCTCCGACATATATATGTCAGAACAGAGAGACGATTATGATGAAGGAAGTGATCGAACCTTACGATTCGGTAGTTTTTGAACAGGAACCCAGGCAGTGCCTTGGACTTGTGACCAAGGTGTAGGCTTAAGGATATCCTTTAAATGATCATAACACTCACCTCCACTGCCCGGTTTCACAGTGTCTTAGGTAAGGTTAACATAAGGCTAACCTAACCTAAGGTTGTGTTAACACAACTAAATACAATGTAGGGACTCATAATAAATAAGACGTAAGAACGAATTCACGTGATCCTTATGATGTCCAATATCCGTGAAGCGACACACTATTTGTTACACTTCAACTCCAGGTGATGTTCACTTAAAGAGACTTGTCGAGATACTAAAGTGTACTGCGTCAGTCGGGGAATTTAAAGGGACTAGACAATGGTAGCAATGCCCCTCCACTAGTGGGGAGAAGTAAATCAGCAAAACGGAAATAGGGCGCTGGCATCCCGATTAATCGATAATCTTTTACTCGTTTGAGACTGTTAAAAATCGTTGAATATTAAAATGACGCGACGAAAGTGATGATTAATTTTCTTAATCATTATCCTACCCCAACTATACCCCGACATATATTTAAATAATGTGGCTTTCTATTGATAAAAGAATTATCAAAAACGGTTCAGTAGATCCAGAGATTACCCCCTACAACCTCACACACTCCTCTTAGTATAGATTTTAAAATTCTAAAAGTCATTCTATTATATATCGTCGACGGGCGTGCAAACCACGAAAGATCACTTCGCAAACAACTACTGTTTTTACTGTTAGAATACCGCTGGGACAGCATCTCGTAAGAGCCGCGTAACCCGGCATCCCCTTGGTGGTATCTGTTCCCCATCTCTTCCCCGAATGGCTTGCGACCACCTGCAGGAGAATCCGACCGCCAACTTTGTCTGACGCGTTCCGGCTGAGCCGCATGTGTACCAGATCTACCTCTCCCTCTCCCTCTCCCCATCCCATTTCTGCTGTGATTCCAATGAACACAGAATTCTTGCTCGGGGTCCGTTAACCGCAGCAGTCTTCTCTTCGCTCCTCCACCTCACTCTACCTTCGAGGCGGCAACGCATTGACAAAACAAGAGATCTAGTATTGTCGATATCCACGGGCGACGGTGGCCACTTTCCATCAAGTGGACCGTCTATGTCAGCAGATATTTGTAACTGGCTGTATGGTGTGCGGTGTGCGGCGAAGGTCTACTAAGGTTAAGGTTGTTCTCGTACCTTCCAAATATATTAGAAACGATAAGTAATTGTGGAGAAAAACTGGTATTATAAACAGATATGTTCTCGCAGGAAGTGGAGCTGGTCGCGAAGGAGCGGCGCAAGGAGGCCTACCGGCAGCGGCGCGCGCGCCTCGACGCCGAGCACGCCAGCCGCGAGCGCGCCTTCGTGGCGGCGCTGGCCGACGCGGGCGACGCCGTGCTGCGCCGCGTGCACGACAAGCACCGCGAGCGCCAGGCGCTGGCCGACAGGCAGTATCTGCAGCAGAGGCACCAGGTAGGGGAGTCCAATAAAAAATAACCATTACATGGTACCAGAGATATTGATAGTTTATATACTGATATGATGGTATGTTCATCTACCGACTTGAGTAGTGGTGAGTGGCGTATGGCCACTACAGAAGGGTAGAAAAAGATATACCCAAGTACATTCTCATCTGTGATGATATCATGGAGTTAGAAAAGAGTGTGGTGATGGGGCGTGAAGGTCAGCAAAGAGATAATTTTACTAATCCCAGGGCTGTTTTAAGTTTTGAATATTTGGCTAATATTCTAGAAGGTTCCAGCGTAAATAACTTTGTAAAAGTAACTTTATTAAGGAAACAATTTCCATCACTGTTGAACCAAGTCATGTGCTGATGATGGAATGGATGGATAGACTAATTACTACTTGAAACCATTTCAATACACAAAATGACATCCAATCCGTCTGGATTAATCAAAATCTTTAAACAGAGCATAGGATATAGGATTTCGTTTTTTCCATAGATAATGCGAACACGAGAAGCTGCTCTATGGGAGTTAGAAGAGAAGCAGATCCACGAACGCCATCAGCTCGCGAAACGCCAGCTCAAGGAGGAGTTCCTCCTTCGAAGACACCAGATGCTCGTACGGCATGATAAGGAGTTGGAGCAAATCAAACGGTACCAGTATTACACTTTTAACCGGTTTGATAAGTATACTCGTCACACAAAAGTATCACGACGAATATACTCGTCATCGCTCGACACTGCAACTAATGTAGATACTTACACTGTTATTGCAGAAAGAACAGCCGCAAAGAGGAGGAGCTAGCCAAATGTCAGGCTCTAGAAAAGAGATCCCTTCCCAAACGGATCCGAGCTGAACAGAAGGCTCGGGAGATGATGTTCCGGGAGTCGCTGCGTATTGGCGCTGCGCCCTCTGCCCATGAGGACGACAGGGATAGGCTGAAAAAGGTAAATAACATCTCTTACAAGACAGTACTTGTAATGTTTCTATAAGAAATTTAAAGGACTTCACTCGAAATCCAATATGGTGGACTATCCAAGATGGCAGATTAGTTTTTTATCACTCATAATCAAAAGAAAATGTTTTTTGGGAAGGATATGAAAAATGAATTAGTTCATTCTAAATTCAATATGGTGGACCATCCAAGATGGCCGATTAGCTTTTTTAATTACTCATAATCATAAAGGTTTGTTGGGAAGAATCCGAAAAATAAAATGAATTCTCTCTAAATCCAATCACACTATCCAAGATGGCGACTAGTTATTTTTTGTTCACTCTAAATTGTAAATCCAATATGTCGGATTAGTTATTTCGTTAGTTAGCGTTCGTAGCTTCACTTGTCATACGTAAGTAGGGACTAGAACTGTCTGATGGTAAATGGTAGTAGAACAGGTGGATTTAGGTTCATGTATTTTGTCTTCATAAGTAGCAAAAAGCTTGTTTGATTCATCTTTATCCTTACAGTTCCAAGAGAACGAGAAGCGTCGTTATCGCGCGGAACAGCAGCGCCTTGCTACCAAACACGCCAAGGCCAGGGAGGAGCTCAAAGCGGCAGGAGAGGTAGGTTACCTTCATTACAAGCCTTAGCGCAGAGGTTCCCTAATTTTGAAGTGACCCCCTGCTTTGCTCCCTGGAGGAATCGCTGTCTTAAATAATGTCTGATAAAATGATTTTTGCAAATTCTCTTCAGGCTCTCCTCCGCGAATTGGAGCAGTACCAGAACGAGAAGCGTAAGGCTCTCATGAACCACGAGAGCGGCAAGATGAAGGCCATCGAGGAGAAGTACGCGCACGAGTTGAAGGACTGGCGCGCCACCCTCGCCGATAGGAAGACGGTAAGCCAGACACTCACAAACACACACACCATATATACATTTCGTTTTGATCTGTCACATTGACGCACACGCACACTTTGACATTAACTGTTACACACATGTAAAGCGCATGATCTGTATTCATGTTGTATATAGGTGATGGTATTTGTTTGTTTGTTTGTTCATCAAAACAATTTTGATGTCCAATGTACAGCATGGCATGTAACCAAGGGCATGAGCATGATGGTTCCGCTTGCACTAAAATGGTGGAGGGTTCATTGGTTTTACAGGAACGCTATCGTTTAGATTTGCGCACAAGTATACACAAAACACAAGGTTCAGGTCATCGCGGATACATGTTTGTGCCGTCCCACGCCCAACGCTGCACTAAAACGAAACGTTTTCAACAGAACCTCATTCAGACCTTCGAGAAACAGTTGGACGATCACGAGAACAAGTACGGCCTCACTATACCGGACAGACACGTCTACTTGGATGTGCCGTGGCCCAAGAACGTCCTCCAACATATCCTAACCGCGTACCATCAGCGGAACTCCTTCATGGGATCCTTATCCCGGTCGCGGACGAGCCTAAACCTGGTCATCTCCAGCACTAACACTCCAAACATGGACAGGAGACGCAGCATAAGCCCCAACGCCAACTTTAGATTAACAAAATCAGCAGCGTCCAGCGCTACCAACACAACGAAACGAGGAAAACTAACAAAGGCCCAAAAATACGGATCCACATCCAATCTTAAACTGGTGTCCGAAAAAATATCCGGCTTCTCCGTTTTCAACGGGTCCGAACTGCGTCGAGATCCGATCATGGCGTACGATGATGTTCCGATAGAACGGCAGAGGATTGAGGAGGAGCCGAAGAAGACCTTCGAGAGATCGAAACCAGTCGAGCGAATGCCGATATCGGTGAGGAACAACAAGAAGTTCAACCGGCAGAGCTTGAGCGAGCACCTCTTCAAGGAGATGAACGAGCCCACGATGAAGAGGAGCATCTCCCAGCAGAGCCTGAAGCAGGACATAGCCATGGAGGCCGTCATGATAGACATGCCGTCTATCGAGGGGAAGGTCGAGGGGAAGTACGACACGTACAAGAGCGGCGCGAGCGTGGGGAGCGACGAGATGTACTTCAGCAGGTGGGGCCCGACGCGGGGCTCCAACAGCTACTCCAACGCCCCCAGCGTGCCCGTCAGCCAACTGTCCACGCTGAACTTAAAAGACATTGCCGCCGAGAAGAAGGAACCTCCAGATTCAGTAGTTTAAGGTCTAATTGGTGTTCGGGATTCCTTAATAGATATGCTTCCATATTTCCATTTGTTTTTAAGGTTTAAGCTAAAATCCAAGATGGCGGACTCATGTAAAATTCGAAGTTATATTGTGTTCGAAAGCATCGGAACACAAAACGGATTATTAGTTAGTTTTAAATTCGAAAATCGAACGTCATTCAAACGTTAGTGTTGCCAATGAATAAAATCGTTTTGCCTTATTTTAATATAATATTGCATTCCTATTATAACAATTTGCTCATCGAATCCTTCCATGAAAAAGACTAAAATGTTTTTTTGAGATTTTTTGAAAATCTTTTCGTTGTTCACAAGCTCCTTTGATATACGCGTAGCGTGTGAACGTGCCCAGTTTTTACCTTTTTTTTACGTTTATGTATTCGAGCAAATAATGGATAAAATAGATGTTTTTTCATAGTTTTTCAATTTAAAAAAAAATAATGTATTTTTATTCCCTCTCTCTAAAGTTTTGGACCGACGTAACTGTGGGATAACGTCTGTTTTATCCCGTATAATAATTCAATGTGCCTAAACGTAGGTTACCAGTAAGTTAGACTTCTATATATTCGTTGAATGTTGATTGTTTAGATGTTTAATTCGTTATAAGAGACGATGCACATTGCCGGCGAATTTGATGTCCTAATTTGTACAACGTACGTTGGTTCAGAATTCTGATACTTTTTGATACTTAAAACAGTATATTCATGATTTTCACTTTACACACGCAAAATAAGTATGCAAAAAAAAATTAACGCGTTCGAACGACTTTCATTCCTTTGTCCTTCGTTTTTACGAATCGAACCGTCGTGCGATAGTTCTATTGAGCTCTATGACCAGTCAGAGACAGTTTAAAATGATAGATTCTTAATTCAAAATTTTTGTATAGAAAATTCAAATATGGAATCTATTTTTAAATCTGAAAACGGAATCTTTGGAAAATAGACTTATAAATTTTGTGACAAATTTGAATTTGGAACGTATTTTCATTCCATAAACCAAAGATTTTGTTTCCCAGATATTGATAAATCTTGTCCAATGTGTGCCGATACAATAATAAATTCGATTCTATTGGTTTAAAATAATTAAAGAAGAGGGTTCGGTTGCCAAGAGCTTCTGCAACTCTTGTATTCTCTTACTCTTCTCTCCCGCCTGCATCTTCTTCTCTAATTACTAACAGAGAAGAGGTTAGTTCAGTGCCCACTATCAATGCCGATCCAAGATTTGATAGATTTTCAAACTTCATAAACAAAATTTGACGGAAACAAAAACCAAAATGCATACAGTAAAAAATTAAATCTTCTTGTTCGTTGATTAGGTTCATTTCGCCCGCAATGTGTCATAAGTCTTAGATAAGGTATGCGTTTATTATTTAAAAAATATATTACTCTATATAAGGCTCAAATGTCTGTCCAGGGAAAATACGACGTGACGTCATATCCGCCATGTTTATTTCCTGGTAGAGCGTGTTGTTACAAATTATGTTTATATTATGCATGTTTTACGCTGTAGAAAAATGCTTATGTACAAACTAACATAGTAAACTGTAGTGTTGCCATACTCAAACGATTCCCCACTATCACCACACTTAAGTATGGCATTACTGTTTGACAGTAACATTAACATCTGTCGGTTTAATCCAGTGAATTATTTTTAATTTAATTATTAAGCTGGTAACACTGTTCGCATGCAGACGGAATTCTGTTGGTTTGCGAGTATAGTGAATGCCCACCTTTAGGTTTATGTTTATATTACCTGTGCTTGCCAAATAAATGTTATGTTGGCATCATTGAATGTCATTTCATTTATAAATAAAAATATTGATGACGTAATCAACTTTGAACCTACTGTTTATTACTTAATGTCGTTATACAGAGTTGAGATATGTTGTATAGAGAAGCTGTGCTAAGCAAAATTGGTGCTCCATTTTATTATTTTACGAATTTAAACCAAAGTTCGCTGAAGCGCTGAATCAATAGCTATCAGTCTAATCATACACTGTAAACACGCAGCGCTAAAGCGCGTTTAGTGTACAATTAGTCACTCAATTTTGAGCTGAAGTTAGCTGCAGCGCTGCAAGCATTATTAGTACTCTAACCATTCAGTAAAAATACACAGCGCTGCAGCGCTTTTTATTTACAATACGTCGCCATAGCAACGCTATAGACTAAAACGAACTAACTACAGAAGTGAAATGATAGATTTATGCCTAATTAGCTTCATCAAATTATCTTAAGCTAAGCCTGTTTCTGTTTAATTGAATCTAAAATAAAATACGCTTAAAATGTATTAATCTTATATAAAATGTCATGATTCACTGACATTTCAATTTAAGTCTTGCAAACGGTTTTTTAATGGAACATCTGCATGTTATAGTCTATGACAATCATTTATATCGAACCAAAATCACAATCAGTCTATATCGAACTCCCGCCTGTGACGCGTACGAAACTCAAAGAATGTTCCACAGCACCCCCCATAAACTATCTGTAGTGCAACGAAAGTGCAGTGCAGTGAAAGTACAGTGTGACAGTGCCATGAACACGTTACTACGCAAACTCCTCCCGCAGCAAATCAACTTAAGAGTTCAGCCGTTTTCTGAACCAGCGCCTTACAGGTGAGTCGGTTCCTTTATCCCACATTTAGGGATTATGTCGTTAAATGTGTCGTTACATGGAGTTTGATGTTAATACATTTCAATATTTAAACTCTTTCTAATTAGGTAACAAAAGCGTTATTAATTTTCCCGCCAAATGGCGCTGTGTAAAATTCTCCACAGATTATCTAAATGCTTGGCATGATTATGAGTGAATGTAAATAAAGATGTTAATATAAATGCTCTTTAATTTATTGGTGGTGGCTGTTAAAAAAAATAAACGTGTAAGTACCGCGTGGTCTATATGTATATAATTTTTTTTTTACAAAATACCGGTGTAAGGAATTTTATTGTAAGGCTTCATAACGTTTATAGAAAAATGAATCGCTTTTTACCTTTGTGACGTCATCGCCCGTTGACGTCACAAGACAAACAAAGACAACATTCGGAAGTAAAAATTAGTGTTGCCAACATCATAATTAAAAGTCAAATATAGCATTCAAGAAAATCTGTCTCATCTTTGGATTGAATGTAAATTCCAAGTTTTCAAATTTGGAATTTATTTTTAATCTGTAATGCAGTCTTCATATTTGAGATAGAAAGAATATTCCAAATTTAAATTTGGAATTCTGTATACAACAAAATGTTTTTATATAATAATATCAATATAATTACGTTGATCCAAAACTTGTTAAGTTTACTCAAGTTTTGGGCCAACGCGACTTTATAAAGCTTTTAAAATCTGAGCATGGTAACTAATAAGGTTGGAGGTGAGCTAACGAGCCGGCGGTGGATCTGCATGGTATGTGGTACTTTGCATGTATATTGCTTTAATTGCCTGAGATTTTTGCCGCCAATTTTTTTTTTTAATGACATGGATACGAGGATTTTTGTAACTAAAAACTTATGACGTACAGCACTTTTAAAAAATTTAACCCCCTAAATTTGGAAATGCCATCAGTCTAAAACAGATATAACACGTGTAATTATGATTTAATATTTTGAAAATGTTAATCTACTAATGACAAGGCTGAACGGTGTAATACATTTGCCTTTTCCATTATGGATTAAATACAGAAAAAAAAAGATTTAGTTTTTGCCGCGAAACTACTTTTTTTTAAATTAACTGGATAATATGTTTTGAATTATATTTATGAGACGAAATTACTATTTGTTTTTTTTTTAATCAAGAAAACGACTTGGATACGAGGATTTTTGTCACTAAAAAGTAATGACACGCAGCCTTAAGTAACTTTTATTTTTTTTTAAATATCAGATACATTTAAAATTACAAAGGCAAAGGTCGAGATTACATTTATAACCTTTTTTTTCATAATGGAGAAGGCAAAGGTATTACACCGTACAGCCATGTCTTTTTACATTTATAGGGCGAAATTAATTTTGTTTTTTTTTTAACCCGAATCATTATTCTTTATTTTTTACAGTTTTTTTTCATAATGGTATGTAATACATAAAGCCTGCTATAGATCCATAGATAATAAAGCAGATACAACACACAACATACTGATTCATGATTTTTTTTTGACATTTTATTGAGAATTAGGCAAAAATCTCAAGCTATACAGCTCGCTTAATAATCAACATTATTAAGCACCAAAAACAATATTATATATTTTAATATTTAACTACAGGCCTTGGAAGATGAATTCACTGGACAGTTAGATGAACAGGAGAGATTAGCTGCAAACGCTCGGCTACCCCCACCAACGTCCAGCATGCCACAGCACAGCTCAACATTACACTCGTCTAGAACCAGCTTAACTTCCAGCCATTACGATTGACGAATAACAAAAAAAACTATGATCAATGCTATTTAAAAAAAACGTAAATGTCATCTGTCAAGTTTTGGCGGCAAATGCTTTACAAATGAACCATAGATATTATAATAGATTTAGGCGTCCAAACTTAAGCTAAATAATCTGTGGTCAATACGATGGCGGCTAAGTAATGTTAAACTTTGGCAGGATAATATAAACATTGAACTACTTAATATTTAAAAAAAAAACAATTTTTTATTTGACTAAAAAATTTAAGGTAACATTGCTGCGTCCTTAATTCGTATTATCTATGGTTAATATAAAAGTTTGATGTCAAATTTAGGCGGCAAAAGACGGACCTTATGATTTAGATAAATAATCTGTGGTCAATGTGATTTTATGTCAATGTCAAGTTTTGGCGGCAAAGTACATATTACGATTTCAAGCTCTAACTTTTGCGGCAAAATATTTTTTTTTGTTTTTATTCCATAACGGAAAAGGCAAAGGTATTATACCGTACAGCCTTTAAAGCAAAATGTAAATATTGAACTACTTAATATTTAAAAAAAACCATGGTCAATGTGATTTTGTCAATGTCAAGTTTTATAGGCTTAAAAAAAAGTTAAACGTCACTTGTAAAAACTTTGGCGGCAATATATTTTTTATTCCATAAAAGAAAAGGCGAAGGCATTACACCGTACAGCCTTAATCCAAACCAATTTACAAACTGTCATTCTATTTGACGTTTGAGTGTGAGTGAAATTTTGGCGGCAAAAGAATGAACTACGTTATTTAGGTCTTCACAAAATACTATTTCTTCTAGATTCTATTGTCTATAAATAGGATATACTAAGATTTTCGTCTTTTTCTAGACATTTCAAAAAATTTCGTAGTCCATTCTAGCTTTTTTTTTTTAATTGAAAAAGCACTGGTATTGAATGAGTGCCAATGCGGGAAAATTGAGTCAGTTTTAAATAAATTAAGGAATTGAGTGGAGACTGCTTGCTAACACCAAGAGGTGCTCAAATGTAGCTTTGGCTAGTTGTAGTTGTAGGACGTCAGTCTGAAAGTGGCCTAATACACTTTGAAAAGGTCCTACATATCTCGATTATGGAATTAAAACAGATTCCAAATTTAAAATTCTATTCTGAATATGTAAGCTTCAGCTTGGAATCTATTTTTAATCTGTAATTTAAATTTTATTCGTCCACAGATAATTATTCCTCTTAAACAAAGTTCAAATGTTACATATCTATAGATTTAGAGAATAGACCATTTTCACACTGATACTAATATTATAGTTCGGCGTCCGCCATGTTTTTCGGGAACTTTTCGAGCTGTTTGGGTATTCCAGTTAGTGTTGCTTTAAGGACAAAGACTTTATTTTTAGATGCGACAGCCTACGAGCGTAGTCACGTTAAACTAATTGTATATTTTGTACAGTTACAACGTGAGTCAGCGGTGACTGACTGACTGACCTGTAGATATAGAAGAAATATTTTTTCATGTACAGTATTTGTGTAATTAATGTGCCTACTTAATTTATAAAAGACTTAGCGTGGCCCCCCCACGGGACGGAGTAGGTTTTATTTGTATAAACTAACCTTTAAATTTTAGTTTTTTAAAAATGGCTGCCGTCTATGGTTTCCCGTCGTTTTCAATGTACAGACCAAAGACATCTAAAGATCTGATTGTTTTAAATTACATTGATGGGAATTAATTTTTGAAATGTACAAATTTTTTTTTTTTATTTAAGTAATATAGATAAAAAAACATTCAGTAATTGATGCCACAGATGAAAAAACTAAGAATTATATTTAGTGTCTATGGTTCGGGTGTTTTATTTTTTATCCGAACCACAGATAATAAAAGCATTTTTATTGTTTTTGAGATTAACACAGTATTGAACAGGTCCGAAGCCATTTTTAGTGTTCTTTATTTTTTTATAATATTTTGTCTATAGTACAGTAAATTATTGTTACATTACAAAATATAAAGATCTTACTTTGTATTTGTGCGTTTTATTTTTTTTTTTTTATGGTAGATATGCTCATGGATTTTGGCAAGCGTTGCATCCTCGAAGATAGAGTGGGGAGGGGGAGTGAAGAAAACAATGTTGCGGTTTCAGCGGATCCTGAGTTCACTAGATCCGCAGCATTAATGGGATGGGAGAGGGAGGGGGTAATTCATTTCTAGTTACTAGTAACGAAATTATTTTCAAAGCATATATTTCATAAATAACGCCATCTAGTGTTTAGTTTGGACCTGTTTACGCAACAGCGCCATCTATTGGTAGGTTTCAAATACAGTTGCATTGCATTTAGTAGGAAATAATGTTTAAAATGATCACTGCCGTCATTTGTTTTTGTAATTAGTATAAATGGTTGGTATTGGTGTAGTAGGGTTTATTTTAAGCTACAAAATAAAACAATTTGTATTTTATTGTGACTAGATTATACACATTTATTTCTATTGAACACAACTATACATAGTTACATTAAATATTATATAAATACTAGTACACTTTATATTTCATCAAAATCTGTTCAGTGATTTAAGCGTGATCGCCTAACAGACAAACAGACTGTCTATCCGTCCCGTCAATAGATGGCGTAAGACGAAATTATAATATCAGTTAGGATAATATCTATATGAGTTATTTAAAAATATTAAAGGGATTTCATTTTGTATGTACGATGTGAAAGAGATGGAAATATCTCTGTCTCTGTCTAACACAACTCTTACATCGAAAAAAATCTTTCTCGTATTCCAACAGAAGATTATAACAAGAATGAAGTTTATCTGTCACATGGTTAGTGTTACCAACGTAATTAAAAATCGATAAATATAATAAAGTATTTGAAGTTAGTGTTACCAACATAATAAAATGTTGAATCAATTAAAATGAATCGCCTACACTAGTAAGGTACTCGACGTTAGTGTTACCAACATAATAAAATGTTGAATCAATTAAAATGAATCGCCTACACTAGTAAGGTACTCGACGTTAGTGTTACCAACATAATAAAATGTTGAATCAATTAAAATGAATTGCCTACACTAGTAAGGTACTCGACGTTAGTGTTACCAACATAATAAAATGTTGAATCAATTAAAATGAATCGCCTACACTAGTAAGGTACTCGACGTTAGTGTTACCAACATAATAAAATGTTGAATCAATTAAAATGAATCGCCTACACTAGTAAGGTACTCGACGTTAGTGTTACCAACATAATAAAATGTTGAATCAATTAAAATGAATCGCCTACACTAGTAAGGTACTCGACGTTAGTGTTACCAACATAATAAAATGTTGAATCAATTAAAATGAATTGCCTACACTAGTAAGGTACTCGACATTAGTGTTACCAACATAATAAAATGTTGAATCAATTAAAATGAATCGCCTACACTAGTAAGGTACTCGACATTAGTGTTACCAACATAATAAAATGTTCAATCAATTAAAATGAATCGCCTACACTAGTAAGGTACTCGACGTTAGTGTTACCAACATAATAAAATGTTGAATCAATTAAAATGAATCGCCTACACTAGTAAGGTACTCGACGTTAGTGTTACCAACATAATAAAATGTTGAATCAATTAAAATGAATCGCCTACACTAGTAAGGTACTCGACGTTAGTGTTACCAACATAATAAGTGTAACCAATAATGTGTGCATCTCTGTATTAGAAAGCTAGTGTTACCAAAGTAACAAAGCTACCTAGTTCAAGCGCAAGGATTCATCTCCCCGGTCATATTGACATGTGAACAGGTGACCTTCTGCCCGTTGGGGACAGCTATCCTGAACAGCTTCCCCTGCGGCATGCACACACACACCTTGAACTGCCCCGTCCCGTGGAACTTGTCCTTCAACGGGACAGCTATCGGGAGATACCTCACATCGATGAACACTCCATCCTTCCCACTTAGTATGATGGAGCCGTTGATGGACTTCAGGTAGATGTCCTGGTCAGCGCTCCAGAACAGCTCCTTGGACTCCATGTGAGTGCCTTCAGACCCTCTAAGGTACGCTGAGGTCTCTGAACGGAGTGTCAGGTCTTCGTCTACTGGTGATGAGATCCGTTTTGTTGATACTTGCTGGAAAGGTTAAATATACCCACATTATATTGCTGTATAAAATAGGAATTATGATTTTTTTCCGGGATAAAAAGTATCCTATGTGTTAATCCAGGTTATGAAGTATAAGTGTACCAAATTTCATTAAAATCTGTTCAGACGTTTTTGGGTGACTGAGTAATAAACTTTCAAACACCGTCTAAAGTGTTGTGGTATTTAATATTTATTTTCTTCTCTTGGGTCACAAGCTCCAGGTACTGTTTGTCAATGTTAATCTATATAAATAACAATGTATCGCCTATCATTATATGAGTGAGTGATACAGAAGAGTGAGTGAGTGAGAGATTATGAACAAATAAATACCTTTGCATGTAAATTCTTCAACACGTCGGTAATAGTAATCTCAGGGTTGGCTGTGCTGAACACCTGCTCTCCAGACTCAGGGTCGGTCAGCTCCAGCGAGTTGACGCCTTTGATGAACACTCCTGACGTGTTCACCACCAGCTTTGTATCAGAACGGGATAACCTGGCAACAATATATTAAACAAATTTATTGAAAATGTATAACTGAACTTTTGTTATGCTGGTAACACTGACTTTGTAAGGAATTAAGGTAAAGGTACTTCACATTTCACTATTTATTATATTGGTAACACTAACTCTGTGACAAGTACTGAAGACATGAATAATCAATTAAAATAATTGACTTTATTTATATACCATTTTTATAAAGTTGGTAACACTTATATTATGAGGAAGATAGTTTAAAATAATTAATTTTTTTGCACTATCGTTGCCTGCTTTACAACACTCACTTTCGTAGGTTGAGGTTAGCTGGAAGAGATTTCTTTTAGAGATAATCGCACCTTTGACGACAGCCTTTATTATAATTGTTTTTTTTTTTTTTAATTTTATTTGTGCAATAAAGAGGTAACATAGCTATTATTACATTGGTAACACTCGTCTTGTTAAAACTTTAAATTTATTTTGAAGCCATTATTAGATTAAAAATATATATTTAAATATTTTTTTGGTCCTGCAAAGAGAACGAAGAGACTCGCTTTGTAGAAGTTTGTGCTCGAGGGTTAAGCCCTTCTACATAAATCATGATAAGAACATATCAATCATTTATTAATGATAGTGGTTGAATATGTATAAAACATTTTATATACCTTGTTTGTAAATTAAACATAACAGATCCGTTCTCGCTGGTGATACTCATTGGATCGTCTTGGAAGCTCTCGATTAAACCGTCTCTCTTGTACACATGATCCAGGTTCGTCTCTCCGAAGAACTTTATAGCTTTGTGGTCAGGTAGGAACTCCATGCTTTCTAGACCTGGAACATGAGTTAGAAATAAAAAACCAGTTTTCTCAATAGCCGCTATTTCTTATTATCTGTTAATTATTTTAATCTATCCAATTAAAAAAACATAACTATTTAAATATTTTTTAAAAATACTATCTAATTTATTTTATTTTATTTTACATTGCTTTGTTGAATTAAAAAAAGCAAAATTAGCATAATTAATAATGAAAAAAAAGATTATTTTTTCTTTTTTTTAAAATTAATACCTTGTCCAAGTCTCAGAACTCCAAGTATAGTAAACGTCAGGATAAGATTCCCGATACTCAACACAAACAACAGACACACCAGAGTCCAGAACGCGAACGTCTTCCTCCCTTTATGCACAGACTTACTAACATCATTGCCATTCTTATCCGAATAGTTCATCACATTAACTTTATGCAGAAACACTTGACTCTGCGAAGGCGTCTTCGTCAATAACGCCTTCTCTCCGCGATTCCTTTCCAACGTATCGGACATTGAGGATAAGGGCGAAACTCCGCGGAGGTTAGACATCCTAATTTATTACAAAACCAGGTTACGGTTTGTGAAATTAAAAATAGAACAAACAATACATTATACAATGCAGTCAAAATATTGAGCGAAAATTCTTACACACTATTGGTTCGTTTTTTAACCAATAGAACGAGATTTTAAAAAATAGCTTGGAATCTTAGGAATTAGTCTGAGATGGTTCCATAAATTACCACAGTGGCGCTACTGTAGCTAAAGTGTCAGTAGTTTGTTTTGCTTATTAAATGACGTTGGCAGAATCTTTTGTGCATAAGCATATTCAGCCGTATAAAAAAAATACAAATTTTAACAGATTTAAAATTCAATATAAATGTTAATTTAAAACGTGTTTTGTACATAAGATTAAATTATGAGCCACTACAGTTAAATGTATATAGACAACATAAATTATACAAAATAAGATTTTTGCTAATAGTTTGGTAAATTGTCTCTTCAAAAAACTTTCTTTCACTACCTGTAGAAAACCATCTCAAAAAAAATGAGCGTAGATTATATAATTTTAATTTTTTTTTTATTGAAGTGAAACTTCTTTAGAATCGTTGTGATTTCAAACCGGATGCAACGGAAAAAACGACAGGTAAGAGACACAAATACAAAAATGTGTAGGAAAGAATGAGACAGAAATATACATACTATTTTATATTATTATATATATTCATCTCATTCTTTTGTCGATTTACTGAAGTTTCACTTCTATCGTGTGTAAATCGCATACAGATTTTTTCTTAATTAATCTAACTTATTTAATTTGAAGAAAAATGGTTATTTTTGTTAGTTTTGGCATGAAGAGTTAACCTTTATATTTTGCATATTTTTTTTCAAAAACAGCTGACAGGATTTTAAATAAAAGTTTAACACACATACGCTCATTAAAAAAATCGTAGTTTTATGAAAAAGATAATTAAATTAAACATTTTTAGTGGTCAGTATAGTACTAGTATGTTATTATTTTAGTAACGAGTTTCTGAACGAAAATAAAAATGTCAAACAAATCATTGGTGCCAACATGACAGAACGAATTCGATGATTCCGACAATTGTCAATTTGCTTTGTAATCATGGCGTCTGAACGTTACAGTTTCTCTTTAACTACTTTTAGGTAAATATAATTGTTTTCTACATTATAATATTACTAAAATAATACTTTATATTTTTAATTTACAATCCGAGTTATTAATGTTGATAAATTTCAATATTTCAGTTACTTAACCGGTATTTTTTCTTTAGAAGTTTGTTGTTAATATTTAGTGAATTAATAAACTTTTTAATTGTAGCCCGTCTGGTAAATTGGTGCAAATTGAATATGCGTTAGCCGCTGTAGCCGCCGGCGGGACCTCCGTCGGTATTAAAGGTACGTTTTATAATTTACAGGTTATTGCTTACTCATTCTTTATGTTGGTTAAAAGTTAAATTTTATTTGGTGACGGAACCCTTTTAGAACTTGAGTAATTTGAAGAGGAAGCCCTAAAATAATTATAGACTAGTTTGTGCAGATATTCTTTATTTTTACAATCTTTGTTAACAAAAACTACTTCAACTTTTAATAGAAAAAGAGAAAGACTCAAAAAGCACAAATAAATTACCATTCAGTAGTCTCCCTAAAATTCAGAACCATTGTCTTGCTTTGTCCTCCATATTAACCCCCCTTAAACACTGTTTCGCACAAGTATGTCGTGAGGAAAGGGAGAGTATTAAATGCTTTCATGGATTCATCACAGATCTGTAATATTGTGGAGCCCCTATAGACGCTTTGCGGAATCCTAGGGCTCTTCAATCAAGTGGTAAAACCTTTTTTAACGACATTGTGCAATATATGGTGATATTATTGTACTATTATTAATCAAGTATAAAAGATTTGACACTTCAATGGATTTGTCAAAATTAAAGACGATTCTTTTAGCACAAAGGAGGATTATTATAGCTCAGTAATTCGTTCCTTCCAGCTTCCAATGGTGTGGTGATAGCGACGGAGAACAAGCACAAAAGCATTCTGTACGATGAGCACAGTGTCAATAAAGTAGAGATGATTACCGGACATATTGGTAAGTAACAACATTGAAGTATACATATTAAACAGTTATATTTGTTTTTAATTTTTTATAATGACCCACATGTGGTGCACCCGTGTACAAACTGTAGATTCAGTGAACCACATGCTTATAGCGTAGAAACTAATGATTTTGTAATTAATGTATTCATTATTAAGCAACCAAAGAAATTTCACTCGAAAAACTTTAATACTTTTTTTAGTATTTTTTTTTTAATTTCCAATTATTAAAAGCAAACTTTTCATTCTAATGTTGTGAGTCATATGTGGTACACACACTATTAATGTTAAGCTGTATATGACATTAATAAATTTAATTTCTAGGTATGGTGTACTCCGGTATGGGCCCAGACTACCGTCTCCTGGTGACGCAAGCCAGGAAGATGGCCCAGCAGTACTACCTGATGTACAAGGAGCCCATCCCCACTGCGCAGCTGGTGCAGAGAGTCGCCACTGTCATGCAGGAGTATACACAATCTGGGTAAGATGATGAAGTATCTGTCTGTTTATTTATGGTCAAAATATATTTAAAAAAAAAAAAAAAAAAAAATATATATATATATATAACCTTATTCCATATTGTTTCCAGTGGTGTCCGTCCCTTCGGTGTGTCCCTGTTGATCTGCGGGTGGGATGGAGATAGACCATACCTGTTCCAGTGTGATCCATCAGGAGCTTACTTCGCATGGAAAGCCACGGCCATGGGGAAGAATTTTAATAATGGAAAAACTTTCTTAGAGAAGAGGTAAGGACTCCCCAACTATTCATGATATAATTCCGCCATTTTGTTTTAAGTATTACCACCCATTGTTTTACTATTAACAAATGGCAAAAAATGATGATGTTTAGAAAAATAATCAATCCTGTAAATTATACAATATTTCAAGCCCCGAGTGTACCAAATTTCATCTAAATCGGTTCAGTGATTTAAGCTTGAAAGAGTAACAGACAGCCAGACCATCTATCCGTCAATAGATGGCGTAAGTAGTGTATTAAATTAAGTATTGGTTTCTTAAGAGTTACGTTCGAGTTTATGATATTAGTTAGAGAATAGTTGGGAGATAATAGATATAGAATAAAAAGCACATCGTTGAGAGAGCATCTTGTAAGAGCCGAGTAACCCAGCACCCTTTGGTGGTAGGGGATCTGTTCCCCGACTGGCTTGCGACCATGACCGACAAGTGTGGACCAGATCTACCCATCCCATTACGGTTCCAATGAACACCGGGTTCTTGCTAGGAGTCCAGTGAAGCCGCAGCGGTGTTCTCTTCGCTCCCCCTCCTCACTCTAGGTGGCAACGCATCGACAAAACAAGAGATCAATCAAGAGAGCTCTAGTTTTGTCCATGGGCCACGGTCTCCACTGTTCATCAGGTAGACCGTCTGCTCATTTGCACACCTTATCTACCATAAAAAAAAAAGATTATATAATTTCATCAGTTGATCTACGGGAGATAACTCCCCTAAATCCTAAATATAAAAGTCACTGGAACATCCAAATGACCTGGTCTCCGTGTTAGCATCTATCAGGTACACTAGTAGAGGATAAGGTGTCTGTTGAGCTCCTTGAACATGATTACAGTGTGGGCTCGTCACAAGGTTCAGGTTAGCCTAACATTAGGTTAACAGGGAACCTGAGCAGTAGAGGCGACTGTTGCAATTGCTTGAAGGATCCTTAAACCTACACCTTGCTCGCAAGTCCAAGGCACATAATGTTCCGAAGCATCATTTGGGTTGCAATATCACCCCTTTCAAGGTTTTCAATATCCTCCCCAGCCAGGGGAGGGTGGAACTCGAGATAACCCTGGATACAGGATTTAAACACACATCAGACCTGCGATTAAAGGGAAACTCTTCAACTCGAGCATCCTCCCGATTTTAAGTTATGGTTATGGATGCAAATGCCCAAGACATGGTCACAAAACTAAGGAGCCTTAAGTGGAGATGGGCCGGTCATACAATAAGGGGGACAGAAAAATAGAACAAGTGCGTAACCCTATGGTACCCTAGAGATGGAAAGAGAAGGAAAGGAAAAGCATGGAAGAGATGGCAGGAAAACTGGGACAAGACTAGCGGTAATTGGAGGAGGCCTTTGCCAAATTTAACCCTTATATAAACCAGAGACAAAAACGCAATTACTAGCTCGGTCAAGTATATCAAGAGTTTCACAGTTGGGTAATGGCTCAATAGAACAACACCAGTGCGTCGGCTCCGCTATTTTTTTTTTTTTTTTTAATATATCATAACTTTATAAACTTAAAGATAATGTTACTCCCACTCAAGCTTGTATGGCTTATGTGTGGGAGTGAGCCACATAAGGAATGAAAAAAGAATAACAGTGCAGTTACATAATGTGGTATATATTATGTTTACCTTGTATATAACACTGGTCTACAGAGTGGTTTTGTTGCCAGATATGAAAATGATTTTGGGTCTATTTATGCCCACAATTCATGAAACTATCAATGATGTAAGTAAAAAAGAGGAAAATCTCGAAAATATATTTTATATTTCCATAAAACGTTTTTTATGAGGTTTTCTTTTATAATTTTTGAGGGGACAATCTCTTCAAAGACCAGCAGTAATCTGCCATCATCATCAACATTTTTTTTTTTTTTTTTAATATGAAAAAGCCAACGCCCGAACCACTGAGCTACTGACGCCTTTGATAACTTTCATGAATATATTCGTAGTCTGGGCACTTGAACACGTAAAAATTCGCGATGATATCGCTTATAGGTAGATTGTTCATTATTATTGGTAACAGACACTGCCAAGGTAAGTACTCTAGGTGATGAAGTCCAGGTTAGTCTATGTTTGCTCAACATGGGCACGCCATCAGCACCCGTAGCGTCATATCATTACGGCCTAGTATCCCGTGCACGTTCATTCCTTTCATCATCATAATATAAAAATATATCAGAAGATCCCTTATTATTGAGTAGCCGACCCTTGCGACTTCGCCCGCGTGTAGCTCCGCTCCTATGGGTCGTAGCGTGATGATATATAGCCTGTAGCCTTCCTCGATAAATGGGCTATCCAACACACAAACGTTTTAATCCATAACCCAAAGTTATTAATTTTGGAATATTACCTTTTGATTATGTTCAGATATACAGAAGAACTAGAATTAGATGACGCAGTCCACACCGCCATCCTCACCCTCAAGGAAGGGTTCGAAGGGCAGATGACGGCGGACAACATCGAAGTGGGGATCTGTGACGCGAGCGGCTTCCGCAGACTGGAGCCGGCGCACGTCAAGGACTATCTAGCTAATATACCGTAATTGTGTAAATAAATGGGTTTCTCTTTGTATCTTGTGTTTTATTTCATTTTAACACAACAAAACTTCAAAAACAAGTATGAAAAGAATTACGCGCCAATTTCTTATTTGTTTTTTTTTTCTCTTAAATCCGTAATTGTAAAGAAAGGTATACACCGTACAGCCTTGTCTTTAGTAAATAAATTCATTTTGAAGTAAGGCCGAAGCTATGTCTTCGGTTGATCGATGTTTTTTGATACATGGATAATTTTTTTTTTTTTTATTGACCAAAACAAAAGATATACATACTTTATAAAAAGTTACACCTATCCACAAAAGCCATTATGGTTTCTGCGTGGATAGTGAGTTCCTACTTATAATGTTACGTATTATTAAATAGAGGGGTAAAGGGAATACTAGTAGTATGTGATCCATACTGGTAGTAATCTTTTAAAAAAAAAAAAAAATAAAAATAAAAAAACTACTAAACCAATAAAATGGATGTTGTTGATGTTTGTTTGTCTCTGTGATACAGAGTTGGGGCTGGAAGAGAAGATGACTTGAATAGTTGCAAAAACTTTATTTGACTAGTTTACGAATGAAAATCTGATTCAAATTTAAGTAGAATAACTAACTAATGAGATATCTTTTAAGTATATGATGGAAAAATCTAACATTGATGAGGCTTATATTATTATTTGAATTATGTTTCCCGAAAGTAATTGTAAAGTTCACACATAAACCATTAAAAAATAAATAAGAAAAGGCATAAAAATGATTCTTAAATATTAAAAAAATGCATAATCACGGCTTGAAAAATATCTACAGCTAAATATGTCTCAACTTCTGAAAATAAATGCCTCGCAGCTTGGAATGTTATCCAAAACTCCTTTGACAATAATGTTGAAAAAAAGGAGATTGATGAGATAGTTATTATATACATAATTTGACATCGAATAAGAATTTGGTAAATAATAATATGAAACAACATAAATATACCACATAATGTAAATACTATGTTTGTTACTCCAGTAGACGAGCATGAGGTGAAGAAAGTAATAACTTCACTAAAAAACAAATTCAACTGGATACGACTTTTTTTTTTTTTTTTTTTTAAGAGATAATGTGCAAACGAGCAGATGGTCCACCACTCTCTCGTTTTGTCGATGCGTTGCATCCCCGAAGATAGAGTGGGAAGAAGGAATGAAGAAGAAAAATAATGCGGATTCAGCGGACCCTAGGCAAGAGCCCAGAGTAGCCCGCTTTGAATTAATAAAAAAATTAACAAACTGTCTTAATAGGAAAATATATCCATTGTCAATAGTTTTAGACATGAGCAAAGCCTTTTATTTTGTAGATCATGATATTTTACTTAGTAAATAGTAATATTATATTGTTATGGTATAAGTGGAAAAGCTCTAGAATGGATTCAAACCAAAAAAGAGATTAGTATGGTCCATAAAAATACAAGAACGAACTTCACCTCGAAGTGTCAATAAAACAGATATGGAGTTCCACAAGGAAGTATATTGGGTCCATTATTATCTTTACTTTATATAAACGACATGCCAGATTCTTTAAATCAAGATTGTATCCTATTTGCCGATGACACGACAATTATTGTTAAAACTAAAAATTTAGAACAAATAATCAAATACATTGATCTATTTATTAAATTTACTTACGTTGATGTAGTATATTATTTTTTTACAATATTTATTAGTGTATTATATTTGTATATGTCGGAGCATAGTAAAAGATTATCGATTAATCGAATCGTTATCGTTGTCTATGGCGTTGGAGTGGGGTAGTAGTCACTTCCGTTGTTTTGACAGTCTCTACCCTCGACCCTTTATATGCGATCGACAATCTAACTGAAGTCTTAGTCGTGCGCGGTCTCTCAAGAAGTGAACATCATCTAAGTAGTGCTAGTGATAGTGTCAAGTGCAGTGTAGTGTGGAAGTGCTGTCCAACTAAGGTCACGTAAGTCCTTACAATGTAATTGCCACGTGGTTAAGTAAACACAATGTTAGGTTAGGTTAGCCTTGTATTAGATTCGGTTTATGTGCGTTTAACCTTGGGTTTAAATAGAGAGCCTAGCAGTGGAGGCGAGTGTTGTAATTACTTAAAGGACGTCCTTAAGCCTTCACCTTGGTCACAAGTCCAAGGCACTGCTTAGGTTTCTCTCGTAATTGTTAGAGATCATATTTGATCATTTATCGGTTCAGTAGCAGTATCTACGTTGCGTTTACCCAATATTCCATTCAATACCATCACCCCCTTTTAGTGTTCCCCAATATTCCCCATCTTCCTCCTTCCATTCTCCTTTCACATCATTTTAAAATCCCCGACATATATATATAAATTATTGTATACATGTATGATGTTTATGTTATCGAAACGAGGGTTGTCTGGAAGAGAAACTCTTTGAAAAATGTTATATCTAGTTTATTAAGTTTTATTAGTGGTGTACAAAGAAGTTATAAAAAAAAAAAATGTTCGAGGAAATGTTTAATACATCGACAATACAGATTGAAAATGATAAAAAAAATATATCCTCTCGTTCATATCACGCAGCATACACTATGATTCGTTATATTATCTGTGACTTGTGTAGATGTTATCTGTTGGAATCAATGCATACTAACCAAGAAGTTATAGGTAAAAAGAGGTCACACTTGAATCACATATCTCTATCTCACTCTCTGTAGGGAGATTTTTCTTTTATTATTATTTTAATTATAAAAAAATATGGCGGTATAAGTATAGAAATATGAAGCTTTCGTTGTGAGACTCCGTTTTATGTGACGCAGGCGAAGTCGAGTAGTTCGACTAGTAAAAGGTTTTGGGCAAAAATAAAACAAGTCATGTTATAAATTTATTAAACATTCGTCACACAGATTATCTTAATTAAGCAGCAACTCCATCTGGGAGTCCTTCGTCATCTGAAACAAAAAAAAATAAATTTAAAAAAAAACTTGACTACATTCAATTCGATTATGATTTACAAATGGCGTCTTAGATTTCACTTTGAAATAAAGTTAATATTAGTAATAAATGGTGTAAATGAACCTACACTTTGGTCACAAATCCAAGGTACTATTTTTGTTATGATAGTGAAATATTCTAAATAACTTAAGTTTTAGATTGAATTTAGGGAAATAAATCTTGTGAGTTGGCAACATTTTTTTTTATACATAGACTAAGTTTAGTTACCTTTATCATCAGTATCCATGGGTTCCGGCGAGTCATTGTAAGCTGGTGCAAGCGGAGACACCACCACTCCGTCCCACACAGTGATCTCTGTGGAGATGTCCTTACCACCCTCGAAGGCCTGGAGCCCGAGCACGTAACGGTGACCACCACGAGCTACCACACGAAGGAGACTGTGAAGAAAACCCAACGGTTAATATATATAATGTAAATAATTAGTTATGCTATCTTAGTAGGTCCGCCATATTGGAATTTAGAACACCTTTTAGTTGATACTTATATCATGTTGTTGTCGAATTTGATAAAATGTTATACTTACGTTTGTGCAGTGGCTGCGGCATGGTCCTGTGCTGCAAGGTCCAGGGCTGTGTGTGCTCGAGCGTGGGCTGCTTCACATGGATCTGGTAGACCAGCACAGCCGGGTAGGAAGAGACCTCCAGCCAGGAGGGATAGGGCTCGTCTGTAATACAAATTATTATGAAATTTAGAGTGGGTTTAAAAACCATTAAAACTAGTAGTCTGCTCGGGTTCATACCTGAAAGCAACATTAATAGGAAGCGCCTGTCGCTGCGGGTTGTTCATGATGCAGTGGTGAGCGAGTAGGTCTATCATCCACGGGGTGAGGGGCTCCAGCCCCGAGTGACGCGCGCACATGTCGCGTAGCAGACGGATCAGTACCTGTAACAAAACAATTCACAAATAGGAGATAACTGAGATTTGATATATGAGACCACAAACTGAGACAGATCCTGAATTTACCTTAATAGAGGAATGGTGTGCGTTCTCCTCAAACCAACGGCTGTGCCGTATGGCAGCCAGATGACTGCTGATCACTTTATAGTCCAGGTGTACCTGTAACATCCTCCTTTTAAATACACCCTCAAAATAGTTTAGTTATTTGAAGCTACCACCAGCTCTGAAAGCGGTCTTCTGATGAGAAGAACTGGCCCCAAACTCAAAAGTGGCTCACATCAAAAATGTCATAGATTAAATCACGAATACTCACATCCGGCTCCAACTTCCTCAAGTTCTGGTGCAGTGTGGTGACCAATACCCTGACAGCAGCTGTCGTCGTGCTCACAGTGAAGCCCCGCTCGTGGCAGGTGCTCGACACATTGCTGATGCCCTCAGCTCTCATTAACTTATTCAATTCTTCATTTACCTGGAATTTGAAAGTTTTTGAACTAAGACTAAAAATAACTGAGTTTGTTCACCTAAGGGCTGTAACGTAAGCAGATTTTTTGCAATTTCAAAAATAAGCTCAGCCAGGACCCCCCCTTACCCTCTTTAGTGCTTACGTAATACTTAAACGCAGCCTTATGGGGTTGTATACATGCGTTTCCATCAGAGATGTGCGAGGTTGTATATTGAGGGGTGAGATTGTTAAGAACCAATAGAACTACTTCATGTGACACTAGGGAATGTAATCTCGTCTATTTTTCGGCCACAAATCTCGCTAGTTTAACGAGATGGCATTTGAGTATAAAAGCGTGACAGCCTATGAAGAGAGACAGAAAACTATGAATTCGCTGGAGTCATTAAACAAAAAGGAAATGAATTTATACGAGTCTGTGGTTTGAATGTCTGAAATGAACAAGCCTCTCATTTGATTAGTTTTTTATAATGAGATAACAGACAAACGAGCAGACAGTCCACCTGATGGAAAGTGGCCACCGTCTCTCATGGACATCGACTAAACTAGAGGGTATCTTTTGTTATGTCGATGCGTTGCCGCCTCCAAGATAAAGTGCTGAAGGCTGCTGAGATTTCATTGGACTCCGAGCCAGAACCCGGTGTTCATCAGTCGGGGACTGATCCTTTACTTCTAAGGGGTGCTGGGTTACTCGGCTCTTATGAGATGCTTTCTCAACGGCAGAGGGGAATTGTATTCTAGCCAGTCCCCTCATGGGTAAAATATATTCTGATCTCTGAGTAGGTATAGTTTAGTAGTAAACTCAACTTAGTCAATTAAAGGACTTTTTTTGATATTAGAAGAAAAGACTGATTGTTTATTTAATGTCTTATTTGATTAGATACGTCAAAGTTTACTAATTTAAAAAAAAAAATAGTTTCCTAATTTATTCAAATTTTGTGATTGTTTGCAAGAATAAATACAAAAGACTGCCAATCTCGCAAGATCTCAGAATTGGCGAGATCTCTCTATTTGACACACCCTGAGCGAGACTAGGTTTGCTCATCTTTGGTGGAAATGTACCCTAATAATTTTTATTTTCATAAAAATCAGCCTAATGCTTGATTTTTTTTTAAATTATAATATGAGGCAACAATCATGTAAAAAAAATCAAGATGTTTTGGAAAAAAAAAATTATTTATGATCTTCTTTGTGTACTTAAATACTGAAGGTCATGTCCATCCTGATAAGCTATCACGGCTGCAGTTATTAGCTATTTCTACTCTGCGATATCTTCGCTTTTCTCAGTACGGAAGGAATAGTATCAGACCATAGGGTAGGTGAATGCCCCCATGATCTTTGCTACTACGAGTTTATCCAGGCTGTCTAGTTGTCTCCGGGCAATATGACCAAGTAGCTGAGAACTCATTTGTAGCAGGTAGTGGATACTTTGGTCGTGATGTCTAGTTGGTGGAGATATATTTATAAAATCCAACATGGTATATTTGATTTAGATTTCTTACTTTATTAGCCAGTCCCTCCACAGCTTCCTTAGTGGGTAACGTCTTCATAATAACAACAATATCAGCAACATTCTTGCCGGCCATCATCGTGCTTTTCTTATAAGAACCAACTTGACGCACTTCTTCTAATTGCTGTAAAAAAAACATTAATGAGCACCTGATGGGTGTATTGTAAGGGTTTGGTCAGAGGTCCTCAAATCTGTAGGCTACTAAGCATCTCAATAGATAGAATCAGTCTCACTCATAAAATAGGGGTCAGACCATGTGTAATATGTTCATGGAGTCACGGTTAACCTTTTTTTTGGTATGGCAACATACTAATCTTTAAAATCCCTAAATATGTGTACCTAAGTATTTAAGATTTAAAAGACTAGACTGAACTAAAAACAATACTCTTCATTGACCCTTAGGGATTGATATAGAAGACTGATCACTGATATAGTATATCTATGTTGTACATTTGCTACTATATTATACTCACACAAGCAGCAAAGTCACCAGGGGCAACCACCAAGTTATCCAGCACTGTTTGAAGTTTAGTCACTAGACTTAATACTGCGGCTTGCTCAGTCGGTGATGGACACAGCTCTGTGTGTCTTTTGAGTAGAGCCTGTGTAGTAATAATTTTGTTAAAATCAAAATAATATTTATTTCTAACATCAAGGAGGTAGGTCCACTGTAAGAGCATCTCGTTGGAGATGAATAAAGTAGAAATCTAACCTGTGTCAAGGCAGAATCATCTGGAGCGGGTTTGCACCGTGGGAATGCAGGTTCTGCGAGGATTATGTCAAAAGGAGGTCTGAGCATCAGAACCCGTGGTCTGTTGAAGGGTGGGCGCCCCATTCCTCCGCGGCCCGGCATACCGCGTCCTCCACGGCCGGAGCCGCGTACCATTTTATAATCAATTTTGACGGTTGTTATTTCGCTTCTGTGTAATAAAGAAAATAATCGATTAATTAATATATCACTTTCTTATATCTTTATTGGTTAAAACTATTATTTAATAATGAAAACATCAAATTTATTACTGTCAACTAACAAAATGGACGCGGTATGATCGATTAGAAGGATTGGTTGGTTAGGTATATGTCAATTTTTTTTTTTTTTTTATCGGCTTGGCAATGAGACCTTTTAGCCAATCTTAAATAAAATATTTAAAAAGTTTTGAATATTATGTCAAGTTTATAACTAAAATTTACAGATAATAAATTTTATATTTTAATTTAAGGTTTCAATAAGGGATATAAGTTTGTATGGGAGTTAGTCATATTCATTTAAAGAAATATATTGAAAACTAAAATTAAACATAAATACTCTTTATAAAATACACCCGCGCGATTAATTGAATATGAAATGTATAGCAATAACAAAACGCCTCTTATTGACGTATAAAAATGACAGTTGTAAAATTCAATAGCAAAAATGACGTGGTGTAGAAGGTTATAACTTTGTTTTATATTGTATTTACAAATGAATTCCTCTTGATTTTGAGTAAATACGATCTACATAAGTGAGAGTCCATCATGATAGATATTACAGACACACAGAGTGAGTATTAATTATTAAAATAGCGTAATTTTTCTATGTTCAGATTAATTGATAAAATCGTTGTTTTATCACTGAGTGGAAGCTTGTTGAGTGTTCTATTTCCTTAATTACGTTATAATCACCTTGAAATAAATAATTAAACAATGATACATATGGTAGGAATCGTTTTTGGCTCATATAAATAAAATTAAAATTTGATGACATTTTTCATTGTTTTGTTAAAAAAATTTGGTTTAAATTATTTATGAATAATTTAAAAATGACCTCTATTTTACATGTCTTTAAAAGTTATTGATATAATAGTTTTAGAATGTTTTTGTTTTAATATATAATTCTGAATAACAAAATTGAATGTCCACAATTACAAAGCCAGTTTAGTTTAAGAGTACGGAACTCTATCTAGGCCTCCTAGATATCCTGCTTTACCTGTCTGTCTAAATTGAAACAGTGTAAACCTAGTTTCATAACTTAAAACATAGTATATGGTGTTTAGTTTAAATTAATTATTAAACTTAGTTATAGATCTAGAATGTTATATCATTAAATGTATTAAGTGATTGAACATTAAATATAGAAAATTTCTATGAATTATTTCATTTTTCTTCATTACAATGGAATATATAAAGATAAAATTTTTCTTTATTTTTCTACTCCCTGAAAGACATTTTTCTGAATTTTTCAGTTCAACAATTCAACTTAATTCAGTTCAACAAAAATCCCTAAATTTTTGAGTCTGGAAAAAAATTGTTAAAAATGTCTGGTGGGGTAGGATAGAAAATTTTTAGCGAAATAGAAGGGGGTCATGTAAAAAATTTGTCAATCTAGCATGGAATGAGTAAGTTAGGTTAGGATAATATTTAATACCACTTATATTGTCACTTAGCAATTCAACGAATTGGCCTGTGATTGGATTAGTGGGGTGCTTCTACAACTGTTTCAACATTTTATAATCCCTTTCTAGGTATATCAAAGTTTAGTTCAATGAGTAATCTCTTAGAGTAAATATTGTCTAAAGTGATGTTAGTGAAAGGCACAAATCCAAGGTACTACTTATTATTGATCGGTTTATTATATTGAGGATGTTTTTACCTTATAGTAACAGATTTACACCCTCCTTCTCCCATTGCAATAACGCTGCGGATATAGTGCATTACAGGCTTAGGGTCCACTTAAAGTACAGCATTTTTTTCTTCACTTTATTTTCGAGGATGCATTCCTTTAGATAAATTTACATGTAAAAAACCAATTCGCCAGATTGTACTGCGTGTAAGATGTCTTCCACATTATAAAGGAATGTGTTCGGAACGACGAATACAGATGAAAAATGTCAATGTATTGTAAAATGAAATATAGTGTTTTGGCCGAACCTCTTTCAGAAACTGCTGCTCAATTGTTCTAGCTAGTTAAGGTTGGCCTTAATAATAGAATTACTGATTTGTAAATTTAGATTTTAATTTATTTTGTGAACTTTACGGATGTACAGATGTCAACAAATAAACTCTTTAAATAAAGAAAAAAAAATGCATCGGCAAAACAAGAGAGTGTCTCTTGGTTTGATGTCTATGGGCGATGGTGGCCAGTTACCATCAGGTGGACCATATGCTCGTTTGCAACTTATATCTTCCTTATATTATCGACCATAAAAAAAAGTTTATTTAACATCACCCCTTTTAATGTTTTCAATACCCCTCTCACTCCGACTGGTATGATAGAGGTATTTTCTGACAGAATTATTGTACATGTTTTAAAATTACAAATGGTGTATATTCTTTTTCAGAGATTGGAGTGGGGCTGGCGGGGTTCGGCATGATGTTCCTATTCCTGGGAGTCCTGCTTCTATTTGATAAAGGATTGCTGGCTATTGGAAATGTAATGTATTATATGAAAAACTAAATATTTCACAATGATTTTTTTTTGTTATTCTTCTTTTTATATATTTAATTACTATTTCCAGATTCTCTTCATAAGTGGTCTCGCCTGTGTGATAGGTTTACAAAGGACATTTTTCTTCTTCTTCCAACGGCACAAAGTGAAGGCATCTGTGGCTTTCTTTGGTGGGATTGCAATAGTGTTGCTCGGTTGGCCCATGTTTGGCATGATCGCGGAGATTTATGGATTTTTATTATTGTTTAGGTGAGAAATTTGTATATCTACTACATTTATATGTTAAAACATTAAACCTTAATGAGCACAAATCTGAAATTACTAAACATGTATAAATTGAGTCCTTTTGGTATTATCCGGCTCGAAGGACCAACTTTCTGAACGATGGTCCTTCGAGCCGGATGATGCACTTATTTATTCTCAGTAAACCAACATACTTAAAACGTATCTAAGAGACCTTTGCCTTCGCCTTACGCGCTGTCCACCGGTTCTTACTGACCTTACCTACCTTAGTTTCAAGGGACCCGATACACGTTTCCGTTACCTATTAGTGTTTATAGAGAATTTCCTTTGGCAAATATTTCTATTCTAAATGTTGTTCTAATAAAAATGGCAGCCATTTTCTATAATGTTGTAATGGATTTGTGATTCAACTTTCTAGATTAATCTTAGATATGATAATGTAGGAAAAATTGATCTTGTAAATGATAAATTCAAAATGGTGGCAAGTTAGAAATATCTAAAATTATGTTTTTTTTTCAGAGGATTCTTACCAGCTGCAATAAACTTCCTCAGAATGATACCAGTTCTGGGTTCAGTCTTAAACTTTCCAATTATTCGTGGGGTAAGTTATTTAATCTGTAATACATTTGACATTTCATTGATATAAAAAGTTATTTTTCCCTCTGTTTTTATTCCATAACAAGGCAAAGGTATTACACAGTACAGCCTTGTCTTTAGTAGGTTAACTACTAGTACAACGGAAGGTTGTAGTTATCTAAATCCTTGTAATTGTAAAATTCCTTGTGGTAGTAGTAGATGACATATAGCATTTAACATATTAATATTGACCTTTTAGACTACAGATTAAAATTAGATATATTTTTAATCTATGGTGGTTTATTTGTTTATATTTTCAATAAATAAACAACAATAAATAATTATCAATTAAAAAAAAGCGTATTTTGCCGCCTTTTCATTGACATTTAAAACATCTGACATATTAATATTGACCATTCAGTCCACAGATTAAAAATATACCTAATTTTGTTCGTTTATATTTTCTGAACAAAGATAAATCATTACCAATGTAAATTATTATCATTTAAAAAAAACATATTTTGGCGCCTTTTAACTGACATTGCCCTTAAAGCGACCTTTCTGTCTACAGATAAAAAATATGTCAGATTTAATTTTTTTTTAAATTATCTAAACAATGTTTGATTATTGACAAGTTTAATTAAAAAAAAATTAAACCATATTTTGGCGCCTTTTGATTAATATTTAAAGCATTCAACTGTAGTAACACTGTGGCGTTGTAGGGAGATGTTGTATAATGGAGAGTATAGCAATTTTTTTTTTTCAGATTGTGGATCGAATAGCCGGAGACAACGGGCGGAACATGGTATGATAATGTTACCATACCAAACATAAACTAAAGTGTATGTTTTGTGCAAGTGTGGTTGCCATGTGTGTTTATGGACACGGCTAGTTTTAAGTATTATTTTGTTATTATTTAATAATAAAAATGAATAAATGTATTTTATTTGAATGGCCAAAAATATGTTTAACGGTTTTTTTTACTAATAGCCTTAGTTGTTTAAATATTAACCCCCCTAAAATTAGGGGGTAACATTTTTGGGGTTATATTTCCCACATTTTTGGGGTTTATGTTCAGGTAATTATTGTGATTTTAGGAGATTTTGTTTTATGCTTTAGGGAGAAATATTTTTGGGAGATAGTAACACTGGTTTGAGGTTAAGGAACTAACATAGAGGAGATATTTTAAAATTAATGGAGTCTTGTACTTGTGCACTATATTAAAAATAGATTATTAAATAATAATTATTACTTAAAAATTAAATTATTATATCCGTCATGGCGGATGTCATATCATTTATATTGATTCGACAAATGATGAAATGACATTCATTATCGCGGATTATTCTTTCAATTTCAATAGCCTTGTTAATTATTTAAAAATATACCGAAAGGCTGAGTTTCCACCAGAGATGTGCGATTCTATTGGTTCTTAACAAACACATTTCTCGCCATCTCGCCCAATTCAGGTGGAAACGCAGCCATAAATATTCGACGTCAAAGTGACAGTTGATTGATTGACAATCAATGGCTTCCGACATAAAGTATCTGAAAATGACATTCGAAATTTGAATTTTTCATAAACAAGTTTGAATTTGGAATGTATTTTCTTGTGTTATTGATTATTGATTCGGCTAGACGCCATTTTGAAAATCGATAGAAATAATTGTTAAAAATTAATAAAGTCTTGCCCAAGGACTGAAGAAAAACAAATGTTAAGTTACTGGTGGGAGAGTATGAATGAATAATTGAGTGAGTGAGGGAGCTGTTAAACTCCCCAGAGAAGCGACGCGAGGGGGAAAAAACTATGAAATTAAGTTTGATGGTAAACACGTTAACTCAAAATAAATCATCCAAAAAGTATTAGGTGACATGTCAGGAATTAACTTCTTGGCTGAACAATAGTAAACCATTGCCAACTTTAAATTAAAAACCAAAGTATATTTTGGCGCCTTTTGATTGACAGCTAGTGTTTCATTTCATATAAGTGTTTAACTCTATTTAGCGTTCGCGTTATTGTGTTTTAATGTTTAATGGAGTTATTTATAACGTGTAGTATAGTGAAGTGAGTGACGTCATAGTACAAGATACTTTGTCAATAAGTTTCTAGAAATAGTAGTGTTTTTGTGTTGTTACGTACAGGTATATTACAGGAGTATACTTCTTTTCTATGTTAATTGTTGTTATTTGTGACGTCACGCCAAGCGCGTCAAAATAATAGGTGTTAAAATACGAATATTATTTCCTTTGTTGTTATAACAGAATGAGTTTAAAATTGCTAATTTTTTTTTTGTTTACAAATATTTTTTTCTACAGGAGGCGTCGTAACATTCAGATGACATTCGCTGCCAACTCTACATTCCAGATAATACAGATTATATAAATAATAAAATGGCGTTTTTATTTAATTAACATTATTATTTTACTACTATTATTGTAGCAAAGATTAGAAACTCTATTTATTATTTATTTCTGGCAACTCTAACCAAACGTTGTTTGTCAAATTAATTAAAGAGAAATGGTTATTTTTAGAAACTTGGAATTGGGAACTAAAGAGTTAATATTGAATAGAGAAAAGAAACTCCTTTGCTTATACTTGAACAAAATAGAAAAAAAAAGTAATATCGATATTTTTTTAATCAACTACAAGAATTTTAAACTAAATTTTTATATAATTTAAATGACACAAATAAAAAAATATGGCGAACGCGCATGCGTTTTTCCAAACGAGAATTAATTTGTTGCTAATTAATAATATAATATAAAAAAACAGTTAGTTTTCATACAAAAAAAATAATAATTACAGATTATAAATGTTGTATGTTTATTAATCTGTCGAACTTAAGATAATGTTGAAAACGAAATATTGACACGAAACAATAAAATACTAACTAAAAGATACGTTTGGTGTTTTTTTCTCAATCTAAAAATACGAACAGACAGTCAATATAGTTTTATATCTACATACTGCGGAAGAGAATGAGAACTCGACAGGTGTTTAATGACTTACTGAAGGTGAAACATAAAATATGTATGAGATGGAATTTCACTATCATACAGAGACGCTAACAAAAATATTCATACAATCGTTTAACTGATTTTGGTTGATCCAAAACATGTAAGAAATAATGTGATATATATTACATGTAACAAGATGGCGGGCACCGATGTGAAAATCGCATAAAAATTTCAAATAATTTACACGAAACCTTCCTCACTAATCACTCTATCTACTATTGAAAACCACATCAAAATCTGTTCAGTACTTTTTGAGTTATCGCCAGTAATCAGACAGACGCGTCGTTGTACTTGTGTTTATAAAATGTAGTAAAAACTCTTTGGATTTCAGATACCAAAATTATCCTATTTTCATATAATCTGTGGTTTATTGAACTCGTGAACTTTCAGGAACAAAAACACTTGCTCAATTTTGACCTACATATCCTTACGGGATATATCCTTTCCATCATCCATTTTATCTATACAACAATTCAGCATTTATTACACTACATCCCAAAACATGGCTACTACTACTTGTATATTGAATTAAAGGAAATAATTAAAAAACAATTCAATTGCATACCAATCTGTCGCACATCGATATATTTTAGAGGGCAGCACTTATTATCAGCCTCAGTTACCGCCCGAGCCCGGGCAGAGACGGTCGTGTTATCGATTACGTCACAAAACCACGCGATTACTACAATTATACAATATAATAGATAATAAATAAAATATTATGTTATTAATATAAATAAGGTTATAAATGTTATATATAGTGACGGTGGTTGTTAAATCCCGGACCTGTGTTAAGGATCAGAGGGAGACGGCCGCTCGAAAAGGATAGTAGATCGTTTAATTAATTTATTGTTTCGAAATATAAAATAGGTAGTGAGTGATTGGTTGTGTTATAGAAAATATAATTGTAAGTATTTTTTTTTTACATTTTTTAAATCTAATAATAATTGTGTTTAATTAGAATTAATAATAATTTTTTTTATTTATTTTATATTTTAATTTTAATACATCACAGATTACACAAATATTACAATTTTTTTTAAAATTTTGTTCAAGGGGTGATGCTATTCATCCTAATGTTTAATAATTTTATTTTGCAATGCTTTTAATTTATTTTTAATAGTTTATTTTTTTTTTTATTTTTCTAACTAGGTCATCCACTTATATTATCTCTCGTAATTTACAACAATTATATTTTTAATTTTATCATCATTCAATGGGTAAAAGGTGATGCTATTCATCCTTACGCTTAATAATTTTTTTTTTAATATTTAATATTTTCATTGTAGAAATTAATTTAACTATAATTATTTTATTGACCATTTTTTTAAATTAAAATTAGTTTTTTTTTAATTTTAGCATATGTACAATATATTACGATAATATTTTATTTAATCTGTTATTGTTACTTAATATCATAAATAAAATAATTTTGATTTAAACCGCAAAGACACGGCTGTACGGTGTAATGCCTTTGCCTTTTTATTATGAAAAAAAAAACTGAAAAATTTAACTTTTTATTTAATCTGTCACATTCTATTTTTGAAATTGAAAATAGTTTATAATGTATACAGGCGATGCCTAAAATACCAGTCGTGTAATTAAATTGTATTACTAAAGTGTACGACGAAAATTGCTGTCGGGACGCATTCCCAACCTACGCCCGAATAGTTCGAAACATTACAAATACGACAAAATAATGTTAGGGTGGCACTTCTCGTGTTATTTGCGTGTTTGCCGCCCTCGCTTCGGTGACGTGTATTCATTCATACTCTGCCATCCTACAGCTATACTATTGCCGTTGAATGTTTATTTTATAATGCGTAATATCTTACTAAAGACAAGGCTGTACGGTGTTATACCTTTGCCTTTGAATTTATTTAATAAAAATATTTTTACTACATACTACATTTTATTTGTGATATGTTGTTTTTTTATATCACAAATAAAATATTTTTGATTTAAACCTACTAAAGAAGGCTGTACGGTGTAATACCTTTTCCTTTGAATTTTGATTAACTAATAAAAATATTTTAATCTGCTCCTTTTTTGATATTTTCACTTTTTTTTTAATTTTTAGTAGTTTATCTGTACAACATAATATAATGGTAAGAACTTATTTAATCTGTAATTTTTTTATCACAAATAAAATATTTTTGATTAAACCTATTAAAAATAAGGATGTAGGGTGTAATACCTTTGCCTTTGAATTTTGATTAACTAATAAAAATATTTTTTATCTGCTCCCTTTTTTGATATTTTCACTTATTTTTTAATATATAATATATATGTATGTCTGTACATCATAATAAAATATTTTTTATTTAAACTTATTAAAGATAAGGCTGTACGGTGTAATACCTTTGCCTTTGAATTTTGATTAACTAATACAAATATTTTTATCTGCTCCCTTTTTTGATATTTTCACTTTTTTTTAATTTTTAATAGTTTATCTGTACAACATAATAAAATATTTTTGATTAAAACCTACTTAAAACCAGGCTGTACGGTGTAATACTTTTACGTTTCCATTATGGTATAAAAACAGAGAAAAAAAACGTCGAACGAAGCTTCCATACAAAGAGACAGTATTAAATAAAATTATATTACTATAAGCACTAGTCGACCCGCCCTCGTTTCGCTGAGATATATTCTAACGAATTACTCACATTCTCACACACTCATGACACATTATAGAATAGACAACGTGTGTATGTGTGTGTGTGTGAGTCGTTGTTGATGAAATGTTTTATTAATATCTCAAAAGCTCTATACCTACTCGTCTATGTTAACACACACACATACACACATTTTAATTTATCAATGGTGAGGCTAAGCATAACTGGTAGCATTTCTTGAATGTTGGACAACTGATATACGTGTGTCAAGCCGTCATACCAGAAACTTTTGGAAAGGGAGGTAAAATAGTAACGGAATTAATATTATTTTAATCGATCTATTTGACACACTAGTCCTGTCATTATAGCCTTAATAGGGGGTTCACTTCGGAAAATCGATATACCCAAAATATAACCACGGAAAAACTTGTATTTTGGGATTCTAAAACTGTTCTCAAAAATCACATATAATTGGACGGTCGCAAGTCGCGATTTTTTTTTTTTAATTTTTAAATTATTTTTTTAGTTAAAAATTATAATTAAAAAAATTGGTTCTTAACAAATACATCTCTCGTTACACATCCTCGTATATCTTATCACGAGTATTTTAGCTGTAATGCTGTAGCTCTGCGTGCGTATAACACATCCTATTAATATTATAAAAGCGAAAGTTTGTAAGAATGTCTGGAAGTTTGTTACTCTTTCACGCAAAAACTACTGAATGGATTTTGATGAAACTTTACAATAATATAGCTTACACATAGACTATAATTTATAATGATATAGTGTGAAACCGCAAGACACGACTAGTTCAACAATATAAAGACAAACGGTCACAGCTCGACATACACTTCATCCCCTATTTCAACCCCTTTAAGACAATATCTCTAACAAACAGACAAACAGAGTTACATATATTGTAATGTTGCTATTATTAAATAAATCGGCCATTTTGTTTCCTATTTAAAAACAATATAAATAGAAACATTCCAAATCGTTCTAAAATAACGCCTACAGACAACGGCAGCCATTTGACGAAAATAATTCCCTGATGCCCTTTTACTAGAACGCGCCAATTTGTGTGTATCTATGTGTCTGTCTGTGGTATCGTAGCGCCCAAGATAATGCACCAATTCTGATGAAGTTTTATTTATTTGATAGGTAATTTAATCGAGATGGTTCTTAGCTATGTATTGAGAAGATCTGGTCAGCCGTTTGAAGACTATCAGCGCATTGCTGACTTGAGAGCTGCCTCACAATATTAATATATTGACAATTATAACAATCTCGTAACCATGGCAACACACTCACATTGCTTACACTGAGTACACATGAAACTGTATTTCTCGATACCTTTCTTTCGATATCAAGTATCGAATAGTATTGAGTATCAAACTTGCTTGAATGTCCGTGAATAAGACTAATAGCCCAAAGCTTTATTATACATAAAAGAATCAAAGTTCTGGCTATCATCCAGCGTGACTGAAAAGCCTTCGTTTTCGATTTAATGTGTTGCTTTCTTTCACTTGCTCTTGATATGATGATCTTGGTTTAGATTAGTGTTAGGTTAGCCTCGTGTTGGCTAGCCAAGCAGGGACTTGGGGAGGTATCTGTAAGTCCAAGACACTGCTTAGGGTCCTGTCGTAATGGTAAGAGATCATAATGTTCAGTAACGTTTGCCCAATAGTCCATTTAATCACCCCCCATTTGGAACTGAAATCAAGCCACCCAAAGTATCATACCTAAATAAAGTGTCGTTTATCAAGCTGAAGAGTTTGTATGAGCCCATTTATCTACGACGGATATAGGATATATAAACTAACGCTACGACCCATAGGAGTGGAGAATCAATGGGTTTCCGTTGCTGCGATGCGTTAACGACGATAAAATCAGCTCCAGTAAAATTGTATTAGAGGTCCCTACACACTCTACTAACCAGGGAGGGTTACTCTCTTATATGATGCAGATTGAGTTGCATAGTTCGGCTAGTCCAGAAACCTTGGAAATCCAGATCTAGGTTAAAATATATACCATGGTCTAAAAAAAATCATGTATGCCATAAGTTATTATAAAGATTGAGTGGTATTTTGGGAAATGTCAGACATTATGTAAGGCATACAATGGCTGTCGCCTCTATGAAAATTATCGTTTTAATAATAAATAGTTTATGTTAAAACGATATTGTATTATAATTCTGCCGAACTTTTGTATCATAACTTTTGCAGATTTTTACGGCGCCTTTGAATGACCCTAAAAATCCATTTTTAGGTCCGATTATTTCCCGCATCAATTCTCCTTATTTTTCGAAAACATTTCGGAAATACGGCACAGGTTATATAAGCCGAATAAACTTAAAGTTCAAGCTCACCCATCTTGGAGCTAATGTAGGTCAGTGAATGCTTAATTTCGTACACGACCTGGTTTCTAAACCTAAGCTAAAATAATGGCTGCCATCCAAATGCCCACCTAATCCGGTGTTTGGTCTTAACGACCTATCCGTTAATGTCATCATGTTACTTCCGGTTTAATGGCGTTTGAGCGCCGGAAGTCTGCGACTGCAAGTCGACTTCGACCAATTTTGCACTATTGAGTTTTCTAATAGATTCTCGAATTTTTTTCAATTTTATGTTAGGAATACGAAGAAAAATGCATTTTAGGCAGCCGACCTTAGACTTATGTTCAAGGCACGAAGCTCCTTTAAGTTAACAACGCTCCCCTCTGCTGTTAGACCTGATGCGAAACTCCACTGAGGGAACATGGCCAAATGAAATTAAATTAAAAAATAGAAGAAAAGAAGAAAGAATGGGCTTGTTATTTTCATCACTGTGGGGCGCCTATCTTTATTAAGGTACGGAACCCTAAGAATCGCTAAATTTTTGGCTTAGTAGGTAGGTAAATCAAATCAAATCGATTTGATTGGGACAGAGAGCTCGGATATATATAACCTCCGTCTCGTTTGGGACAGAGGTTATATATATCCGAGCTGATGAGGTATTCCTTACAGTCAAAAGATTTGCTAATATTTATAAACATGGGGTCCTAGCCCAAAATCTTTCTTCAATTCTACTACTATTTGACAACGTATAAGGTATGTCTAATTAGACTAGCTACAGTTTTAATTTATGACGCGTCAAACTGTATTAATTAACATAATGAAGTGTAAGTGAAGTGAAACTTATCGAGGATCATGTGACGTTATTAGCCTTGGGTAGCAAGGTAAGTGTTGTTGGATGACACAGATACTTACCAGGTACGGGTGCTTCGACAAGTATCTGTATCAGATTATACAATCTGTCGTGACAAAGCGCCGATTTGAATGAATTAAGTCTGTAAGTCCGAATCTAATTATTCTGTAGTTTTTGGACAGGAACCCAGGCAGTGCCTTGGCTTAAGAATATCCTTTAAGTGATCACAACACAGCGAGTGTTGAATAAAATAAAGATAAAAAAATAAATAAGACTTAGGAACTCACATGATCATTAGTCGGAGACGTCCAATTTTTATTTTTATTTTTTTTATGGTATATAGGTCAGCGTTTGACCATGACTTGCCTGAAAGCACGACACGGTCTAGTATGGAGCACGCTTTCCTAGAAGGTACCTATTTACGCAGATCGTTCCACATCTTCGCAGTGCGAATAACAAAGGTGGACTCAGAGCGCTTGGTACGTATTCGGGGAATGTCCACCATGTACCGATTGCGCTTCGGTCGGGTTTGTCTGGGAGTCCTGTAAAAAAAGGGGGCGGCAGGAATTTGATTATGTAATTTTTTTTATTTTTTATAATAGATAAGGTGCAAATGAGCAGATGGTCCACCTGATGGTAAGTGGCCACCATCGCCCATGAACATCGACAAAACAAGAAACACTCTCTCGTATTGTCGATGCGTTGCATCCCCAAGAAGAGTGGGAAGGGGGAATGAAGAAGAAAAATGATGCGGATTCAGCGGACCCTAGGCAAGAGCCCAGAGTTCACTAGACCCACAGCATTAATGGGATGGGAGAGGGAGGGGGTAAGTCTGGCCCACATGCGGCTCAACTGGAACGCGTCAATGACACTTGGCGATCGGATTCGCATACTGGTGGTCGCAAGCCAGTCGGGGAACAGATCCCCTACCACCAAGGGGGTGCTGGGTTACTCGGCTCTTACGAGATGCTCTCCCAGCGGCAGAGGGGAATAGTATTCTAACCCGTCCCCTCACGGGTGTAAATTCCCGGGCACACACCAAAATGTATCCGATAAAAAACCGATAGGGAGGCAACCCTCCGTCGATGCAATCAGCTCCAGTGCCTCAAATTGATATTTGGCAGAGCCGTCCCAAAGATGAGAACAATACTCCATGAACTTTGAGAAGATCCAATCGCTACGGCGGCTTGAATAAAACTATCAAAATCCTGTGTGCACCCGGACCTTTATAACAAAACTTATTATTGAAACGCATCTGTTCGGCCACCAGCCGATACGCATGGCGTTTAATCCACACACCTGTGCAGCCACCTATACAAAGAAGAGTCACCATACTGACATGGCTACGGGGCATCCACAATGTGTCAGATTGTGGAGCGTGGAGCCTCAACGCTATTTACTGATGACAACCTTAAGACCTCTGGTTGTCAAGTGTAATTGGTGCTATGCTTAATAGCGGGAGATTTAGGAAAGTGGCTTCTTTTTACAGGATGTAATAGAGGAGAAGAGCTATCGCCTATTCGCAGAAGACGTGCTCTTTAAACTTTTACTTGGGTCACAAATAGTGACAAGCCACAAAACCTTTTTTAAAAACTTTAGAAATGTATGAAAAATGTTAGACAAGTGTAGTTTTAATCAAGAAACAAAAAGCTGGCAAAAGGCTGAATTTCAAGCACTTTTGCTCTACCGCTTGCTTTGACGCTGCTAGATACGACTCTTAAAGTTAAAAATACATTTCATCCTACCCTACGTTATATTCTTGGAATATTAGCTATTGTTCTACTTATCACTGTAGTATTTTCCTATCTAGATGTTAAACAGGAATCAAAGAAGTGCCTGGGGTTTGTGACACATGTCCGATATTAGTCACAATGCTCTTAATAAAAGTCAAACTTGTCATGACCTAAGAGATGTAGAAAAGTACGATAAAAAGCAACAGTTCAGAGACAATAGGAAACTTGAGGGTTCTTTAACAAAGCAATTCACGGCACTTGGCGATAGTCAGTCTGAATTAATTTGTAGTAGTCTGTTTTAATTGTTAAATAGTCATAGTTTCCGTTACACACATATTACTTAGTCTAGTTAGATGTTTGGTTGTGAGGTTGAGCAGTAGAGGCGAGCGTTATTAATGGAAGGTTCCTCGTAAACCTGCACTTGAGTTGCAAGGCATGCTCAGTGTCGATGTCATCGTCAAATTCACATTAAGTGAGACTAAAATGTTGCCATCAAAAATTATTGTAGTTAACTAATAGAACAGGTAAAATTAATTATTAAACAAGGTCAAGCGATAGTGTAGCAACATTGTACAAACTATAAAATCTTAGTTTACGCGAACACTTGAATACACATACAATGTAACTGATTTAACGACAAACTACCCTCGTTGAAGCGATTTTAATTTACCTTATTTTCTTCTTTTCCATTTTACGACAACACCCAATAACGCTTTATAGTAAATTATATGAATTACCCTCAAAGTTTTTTGATTGCATTATTTTTAATGTTCACTCATGGAACTAAATTTTCGTCCATCTAAACCATCCCCTTAAGAGCTAAAACCCGCCCATGAGCTCGCTTTACCAAGCACCTAATTGAGGGGGATGCCAGGACATGTCTACTGAAATACCCTGCCCTCGGAGGAGCTACACGCCGGCGCTCCGCGAACTCTGCGCCCAACCTTGGCGCAAACCTCTGTGCCTACCCCCATCCCGGGTTACGCTACACCGTGACAGGAGAAGCCGAAATAACCAGCGCCAGCGTCACTCGCGCTCCTCGTCATCAGATCCATGACCGAAGGCGCAGCGGGCCACACCGCTGCAACGCAGCCAACGTCCATTGCGCTTACGAGCCCCTCATTTGCGGATATTGGTCTCCGGATAGTAATAGTGTAGAAATTACTTACTGTAGTTGCCCAGGGTGCACCGGCCAACAACATGGTGGGCTCTCGAGGAGGTTTCCGCAGCTTAAACTACGCGTCGATATATAAGTTGCTTATTTTAATATAGAAATTCATAATGAATAAATTCAAAATATATTTACATTTAGTATCAAATTGCACCCGTATAAAGCTAGATGTTTTAATAGTATAAACTTTGCTACATTAAATTTCTTTCCACTTAGATATTCTAGTTAGTTAAAGCATAAAATTGCACTAATTTATTCACTACACCGCCTTTTACTCTCTCGCTTTCAACGTTCAGACTTCAGATAGCTTTCAGGGTTCTTTGATTTTTTTTAAATCTGTGGTTCCGTGTTACTTAAATTTTGAAGGTTATTTTATTTTTCAATCAAAAACAAAACTGCTGAAATGTGTGAAATAAAGGTTTCAAAAACAGGTATAGTAGCTCTACTGTTTAACGTGCTAGAAGCGCCATCTTAATTGTATTTTATGACTCTTTACCAGACTGTAAAGCATCTTACCACAGTTACCAAGGAGCTAACCGCCAAGTGTCCGCGTTCTCGCTCTCCCATCCTATCAACACTGCGTGTCCAGTGAAAACTTGGTTCTTGCTCGGGGTCCACTGGAACCGCAACATTCTTCTCTTCGCTCTCCCTCCTCACTCTATCTTCAAAGCGGCAACGCATCGGCAAAACAAGAGATACTCTCTAATTTTTCCGATGTCCATGGGTGACGGTGACCACTTTCCATCAGGTAGACTGTCTGCTCATTTGTTCCTTATCTCTCTTAAAGAGTCATCGTTTTCTTGAAACAGTGAATTTTTATGTATTAAGGATTAGTTAGCCAAGTAAATGGCACTGGTATTCATAAAGGTCAGGAAGTACTTGGTAATCACATTGAGAGAGCTCTTGTTGCTCTGTTGATTTGCCAATAGTTTCTTCAAAGACAAAGAGTACTCGCTACTCATGGAAAAGGAGTCATCGTGCCTTCTGGACAAGAAATTTGAATTAATCAGGAATTTGGTACTGATATCCATAAAAGTCAAAAACTACTTGCTATCTTGCCTTGCCTGATCAAGGTAAGGAAGCTCTTGTTTCCTAGGAATAGGGCGTTGGTGTTAGTCAAGGATTTGGCAATGATATTTGCCATGGTCAGGGAGAAGAAATTGTAAAAGGACATGGACAAGGAGCATTTCTTCCCAAGAAATCCTCATCAGTTTCCTTTAAAAGTAACGGATAAACTAACAAACGCTAATAGAGATAAATGTGATGTCTTTAGTTTAAGTTTTCTTAATGAAAAATCTCGAAAGTTCTTAATACGTATAAAAGACTATTTTTTCTAATTACCCGACAGTTCGTATTAAAGTTTAAACGTGCAAACCATTTTGAGCTTTAATGCTGTGGAGTTAACGAGCTACAGTAATGCTAACTCTTTGGTGTTTAAGCTTGGATTTACACCGCGATGCTATAGATATTTACAACTCGAGTTTTTTATTATGAAAGAATAGTTGACCAGCTCTCATTTCGCTGAGGTATATTGTAATCGTCCATTCACTCACTTCCTCACACAGTCCTCACCCACTCATCAGATAATTACTTATAACACATTGTTTTGTTATATCATAAAATGGATTAGGCAGTAGCTCCCGGGTGGTGAGAATCCGCTCATTCCATGGCGGCATGGAAAGTCGCTGGTTCACACCAGACACCACGTGCCTAGATACCCCGGTACCTTCCCATATTCTAGCGACTTCATCGTGCGCCGATGCGCCAGCTGCTAACGCCTTCTTAGAAGGCTAAATATTTGCGCCGATTGGCGTAGAGACGATGGGACCACGATATAACCCGGGACTGGAGAGCTAGCTTGCATTTTGGACAAAAAATTAGTATTGCCATTCACATAGGAAATGCAGCCAGCATCTTTGGCACCTGAATCTGATTGCGATGAGGCCTTAGGTTAGGATTTTAGTTATATTTTGTATATTAATAAAGTTTTTTTTGCCAAAAGCCGTGATACAAACTTCATATTTCTAGATCGTTTATATCTACAGGATCCGAAGTAGAGTTGAACAAGCCACAAAATGGATAGGATACTTTGTGATTGTAATCTCAATCTTTCGCTACGTATAAGGGTCGCACGCTGTTACGTTTTCTCCGTTCTTCTTTACGGCGTTGCTGGACACTTACAGAAACACGTGTTAAAAATTTGGGCTATAGAAGAACGTTGAGAATATCGTGGGTAGTTGGGAAAAAAGTTCAAAGTCTTCAAGACCATAAAGGCGCGGAAACTGCTGTACTTTAGCCATGGCCAAGGCACTAAAAGAAGAAGTTCTGATCGTCGCGGTGTCTTGGACTGAAACGGCTATAGCGCGTCGCATCGTATAGCTCGCGGTATGGCCATAGACTATACTGGCGCTAAGCCAAGTAGGCAATCGCACTTGATACAAAAATGGCCCCTCGACTTGTATCGGAGAGCGATATCACCAATTACCAGCTATTTACAACCCAATACAAATCTGTACTAATATTTAAGCATTTTATACAATTACACTCAAAGATTACAGCTGCACACAATTTAAATAGAAGTCGGTAGCACCTGGGGCTTGAGATCCAGGAGCAAGTCTCTAAAGCCTTTTTATTTTCGGCGTAAGGCGTAAAAATGTACATGCACAACTTTGCTTCTTTGCTGTAGTGTCAGTGTGAGTGAGACAGAGTGAGTGAGTGAGATGGTGGTGTACATACTACGAATTATAGAATAGACATTCAACGAAATTGAATACACCTCAGTGAAGCGAGGGCGGGTTAGTTATATATTTACTGTAAACAACTTTACACAGAACTAAGCCGGAGCTCTTCTTCACTGTTCAAACGCACGACTCGATCTGTTAAAAATCTATTCTGTCTTACCTTTATCATTGATCGCAACTACCCTCTTATAATTATATTTTTAATTTAATTTTTTTTTATCGATTAAGGAATCAATGACTATGATAAAGTAATAATTTTATAATTTTTAGATATGATTTCACTAATATATTGTTAAACTAGTCGACCCGCGTGACTTTGTTCACGCGTAGCTCCGCTCCTATGGGTCGTAGCGTGATGATATATAGCCTACAGCCTTCCTCGATAAATGGGCTATCTGACACTGAAAGAATTTTTCATATCGGACCAGTAGTTCCTGAGATTGATTGATTTATTAATATTGTTTTCTGTTTTGTTCCGTTTTAATTTTAACAGTAGTGCCTTTAGAAAGTCACCTACTCAAGATCAATGTTACCAACATAATAACTTACAATATTTAATTTTATATTCAGTATTGTTAGAGCAGACAAACGAACAAACACACTCGAAAGTTAAATGTAAAGTTGAATATTTACCTTTAGCTGTAGCACTCAAGTAAACATCAAAAACTCTCGTCGTCGAGCTTTGCAGTGAAAAGGGAAACTATTACCTACTTCTTCATTTTTTATTTAACCTCATTCATAAACGTTGTATTTTTAATTTTAAACATTCGTTGGTCTAAAACGTTGGGTAGATAAAATATATACTGTTACGTACTTTAAAACAGCTTGATACTCGATGGTATCGAGAAATACCGTTACATGTATACTCAGTGTAAGCAGTGTGAGTGTGTTGCCATGGTTACGAGATTGTTATAATTATCAATATACTAGTCGATCCAAGCTAAGTGGCTAGTTCGCTAAATCACTATATCACTACGGTACCTAGGCTAATTAGTTAGGTCGCTAGGTCTTTCAACCGCTAGGTCACCATATCGCTACTCGCTTTGTGGTTAGGTAGCATTTGGCTACTTTCCTAGATAGTTAAGTGGCTAGGTAGCTAGTTCGCTAGGTCACTATGTCGCTTCGGTACCTAGGTGATTAATTAGCTGGGTCTCAGGTAGCTATGTAGTAAGCTAGGTCTTTCAACCGCTATGTCACCATATCGCTATTCGCTAGGTGGCTAGGTAGCTATTTGGCTACTTTTCTAGGTAGTTAGTTAGCTCGGTCACTATATTGCTTCGGTACCTAGGTGGCTAATTAGTTAGGTTAGCTATTCACCATATCGCTATTCGATAGGTGGCTAGGTAGCTATTTGGCTACTTTTCTAGGTAGTTAGTTAGCTCGGTCACTATATTGCTTCGGTACCTAGGTGGCTAATTAGTTAGGTTAGCTATTCACCATATCGCTATTCGATAGGTGGCTAGGCAGCTATTTGGCTACTTTTCTAGGTAGTTAGTTAGCTCGGTCACTATATTTCTTCGGTACCTAGGTGGCTAATTAGTTAGGTTAGCTATTCAACATATCGCTATTCAATAGGTGGCTAGGTAGCTATTTGGCTACTTTTCTAGGTAGTTAGTTAGCTCGGTCACTATATTGCTTCGGTACCTAGGTGGCTAATTAGTTAGGTTAGCTATTCAACATATCGCTATTCAATAGGTGGCTAGGTAGCTATTTGGCTACTTTTCTAGGTAGTTAGTTAGCTCGGTCAATATATTGCTTCGGTACCTAGTTGGTTAATTAGTTAGGTCGCTAGGTCTTTCAACCGCTAGGTCACCATATCGCTACTCGCTTTGTGTTTAGGTAGCATTTGGCTACTTTCCTAGATAGTTAAGTGGCTAGGTAGCTAGTTCGCTAGGTCACTATGTCGCTTCGGTACCTAGGTGATTAATTAGCTGGGTCTCAGGTAGCTATGTAGTAAGCTAGGTCTTTCAACCGCTATGTCACCATATCGCTATTCGCTAGGTGGCTAGGTAGCTATTTGGCTACTTTTCTAGGTAGTTAGTTAGCTCGGTCACTATATTGCTTCGGTACCTAGGTGGCTAATTAGTTAGGTTAGCTATTCACCATATCGCTATTCGATAGGTGGCTAGGTAGCTATTTGGCTACTTTTCTAGGTAGTTAGTTAGCTCGGTCACTATATTGCTTCGGTACCTAGGTGGCTAATTAGTTAGGTTAGCTATTCACCATATCGCTATTCGATAGGTGGCTAGGCAGCTATTTGGCTACTTTTCTAGGTAGTTAGTTAGCTCGGTCACTATATTGCTTCGGTACCTAGGTGGCTAATTAGTTAGGTTAGCTATTCAACATATTGCTATTCAATAGGTGGCTAGGTAGCTATTTGGCTACTTTTCTAGGTAGTTAGTTAGCTCGGTCACTATATTGCTTCGGTACCTAGGTGGCTAATTAGTTAGGTCGCTAGGTCTTTCGACCGCTAGGTCACCATATCGCTACTCGCTTTGTGGTTAGGTAGCATTTGGCTACTACCTAGCTAGTGGCTAGTACCTAGGTGGCGAATTACTTAGGTTAGCTATTCACCATATCGCTATTCGATAGGTGGCTATGTAGCTATTTGGCTACTTTTCTAGGTAGTTAGTTAGCTCGGTCACTATATTGCTTCGGCACCTAGGTGCCTAATTAGTTAGGTCGCTAGGTCTTTCAACCGCTAGGTCACCATATCGCTAGGTGGCTAGGTAGCTATTTGGCTACTTTTCTAGGTAGTTAGTTAGCTCGGTCACTATATTTCTTCGGTACCTAGGTGGCTAATTAGTTAGGTTAGCTATTCAACATATCGCTATTCAATAGGTGGCTAGGTAGCTATTTGGCTACTTTTCTAGGTAGTTAGTTAGCTCGGTCACTATATTGCTTCGGTACCTAGGTGGCTAATTAGTTAGGTTAGCTATTCAACATATCGCTATTCAATAGGTGGCTAGGTAGCTATTTGGCTACTTTTCTAGGTAGTTAGTTAGCTCGGTCAATATATTGCTTCGGTACCTAGTTGGTTAATTAGTTAGGTCGCTAGGTCTTTCAACCGCTAGGTCACCATATCGCTATTCGATAGGTGGCTAGGTAGCTCTTTGGCTACTTTCTTAGATAGCTAAGTGACTAAGTGGCTAGTCTCAGGTAGCTATGTAGTAGGCTAGGCCATTAAGCCGCTAGTTCACCATATCGCTATTTGATAGGTGGCTAGCCAGCTATTTGGCTACTTTTCTAGGTAGTTAGTTAGCTCGGTCACTATATTGCTTCGGTACCTAGTTGGTTAATTAGTTAGGTCGCTAGGTCTTTCAACCGCTAGGTCACCATATCGCTATTCGATAGGTGGCTAGGTAGCTCTTTGGCTACTTTCTTAGATAGCTAAGTGACTAAGTGGCTAGTCTCAGGTAGCTATGTAGTAGGCTAGGCCATTAAGCCGCTAGTTCACCATATCGCTATTTGATAGGTGGCTAGCCAGCTATTTGGCTACTTTTCTAGGTAGTTAGTTAGCTCGGTCACTATATTGCTTCGGTACCTAGGTGGCTAATTAGTTAGGTTAGCTATTCAACATATCGCTATTCAATAGGTGGCTAGGTAGCTATTTGGCTACTTTTCTAGGTAGTTAGTTAGCTCGGTCACTATATTGCTTCGGTACCTAGTTGGTTAATTAGTTAGGTCGCTAGGTCTTTCAACCGCTAGGTCACCATATCGCTATTCGATAGGTGGCTAGGTAGCTCTTTGGCTACTTTCTTAGATAGCTAAGTGACTAAGTGGCTAGTCTCAGGTAGCTATGTAGTAGGCTAGGCCATTAAGCCGCTAGTTCACCATATCGCTATTTGATAGGTGGCTAGCCAGCTATTTGGCTACTTTTCTAGGTAGTTAGTTAGCTCGGTCACTATATTGCTTCGGTACCTAGTTGGTTAATTAGTTAGGTCGCTAGGTCTTTCAACCGCTAGGTCACCATATCGCTATTCGATAGGTGGCTAGGTAGCTCTTTGGCTACTTTCTTAGATAGCTAAGTGACTCAAGTGGCTAGTCTCAGGTAGCTATGTAGTAGGCTAGGCCATTAAGCCGCTAGTTCACCATATCGCTATTTGATAGGTGGCTAGCCAGCTATTTGGCTACTTTTCTAGGTAGTTAGTTAGCTCGGTCACTATATTGCTTCGGTACCTAGGTGGCTAATTAGTTAGGTTAGCTATTCAACATATCGCTATTCAATAGGTGGCTAGGTAGCTATTTGGCTACTTTTCTAGGTAGTTAGTTAGCTCGGTCACTATATTGCTTCGGTACCTAGGTGGCTAATTAGTTAGGTCGCTAGGTCTTTCAACCGCTAGGTCACCATATCGCTATTCGATAGGTGGCTAGGTAGCTCTTTGGCTACTTTCTTAGATAGCTAAGTGACTAAGTGGCTAGTCTCAGGTAGCTATGTAGTAGGCTAGGCCATTAAGCCGCTAGTTCACCATATCGCTATTTGATAGGTGGCTAGGCAGCTATTTGGCTACTTTTCTAGGTAGTTAGTTAGCTTGGACACTATATTGCTTCGGTACCTAGGTGGCTAATTATTTAGGTTAGCTATTCAACATATCGCTATTTAATAGGTGGCTAGGTAGCTAATTCACTAAGTCTCTAGGTGGCGACAAATTGGTAAAGCTCTCTCACATTCAGAACTCTGCATATTAAATTAATATTTATTTTTATTATCTATATCTATATCTATACTATTATATAAAGAGGAAAGATTTGATTGTTTGTATGTTTGTTTGTTTGTTGCGAATAGGCTCCAAAAGTACTGAACCGATTTTAAAAATTCTTTCACCGATAGAAAGCTACATCCTTTCCGGGTAACATAGGCTATGTGGTGTTGCCATAAATACTCTAATTAAAAAGATATGGCCATTTAAGTGCCATAAGGTGGCCATTTTGTAAATTGAAGAGTTTCTCAGGAACTAAAAATCCGATTTAAAACATTTTTTCACTGATAGAAAACTACACTATTCGTGAGTGACAAAAGTGATTTAGTGTTGCCATATACATTTTTTAATTAATAGAATATGGCCATTTTGTCGCTACTGATCCGATTTTAGAAATTCTTTCACTGATAGAAAACTACACTATTCGTGAGTGACAAAAGTGATTTAGTGTTGCCATATACATTTTTTAATTAATAGAATATGGCCATTTTGTTGCTACTGATCCGATTTTAAAAATTCTTTCATTGAGAGAAGTCTATCGTATTTCCATCTCTCTTCCTCTTATAATACTATCATTGTCTCTCATCCTCCCTCTTTTTTCTCTCTTTAATTCTTATTTTTATTTGTTCAGTATGATCAGTCTCTTTTCACTTTCTTTCTTTCGATTATCTCTCTCCTTTACCTATTCAATTTTATTTTTGCTCTGTCCTCCCTCTCTTAGCATCTGTCGCTTTTCTTATATTTTTGTTTCTATTATTCTTCTTTTTATACTTTTTTCTTACTCTCTCTCTTTTTTCAAATAATGAAAAACTACACAATTACAAAGTGACAATTTAAGGACATCAATTATAATATTGTTTTAAATACCCGGAGCGAAGCGAGGGCAGCCCTCTAGTTATTTATAATTTTATAGCGATTTAAAAAATTGGCGTGTTGTAAAAACCGATACATATTTTTGTGGGTAATTGAATAATCTTCAAAAAAGGTCAAATATATTTTTTCACTAAGTCAACTCGTTTCAAAGTTATTGAAGGTTAAAGTTTAGTTTTTTACGTTTTTAACAATATTTTCATAGCATCCTAATTAAAAAAAAAATCTTAACTAAATATATGTATACACAGCTTTTCATTTCAATTTAACCGCGCAACATATTTTTTGCGCGCCATGACACTAACGGAAGCGGCACAGATAATGTATGCATGATTGATGGCTAAAGCTATTCTACTATACAGCCACAGTACACCCTACACACAGGGCTACCAACATAATATTTTATGTGTAAACAGTACATAAAAGCGCTACCATAAATATTCCTGATTTTATATTGATGGAATTACTTTTTTATTTTTATACAGGATTTTTTTAGATGGTAACATTTTTAGGGGATATATTATTTTTATCATTTCTTCAGAAAGAAATATTTTTAAAGTTAAATGGGTAAAGAAATTTGAATGAATAAATATGTTGGGTAAATATTTTTGGTCTGGTAACACTGATATTCAGACTGAGTTCTCTACATTAGTAGTATAATATAAACATTTACTTGATAATAATTCTTCTAATTAAATTTTAAATGTTACCATAGACAATTCGAATAATTTTTTAAAAAGCTAACGCTATTATGTATTCAGCCATAATTCTTGTGTTATCTGTCTTAATTTGCATATAAACAAATAATTAACTAGGATTGTATATGTTATGTGAACAGACTAACATATTTATTTACATATATCTGTGTAACTGTCATACTGACATAACGCACAGACTACATAGTTATTTTATTCTTAACTAGTCTACCCGCGCGACTTCGTCCGCGTGATGCTCCGCTCCTATGGGTCGTAGCGTGATGATATATAGCCTATAGCCTTCCTCGATAAATAGGCTATCTAACACTGCAAGAATTTTTCAAATCGGACCAGTAGTTCCTGAGATTAGCGCGTTCAAACAAACAAACTCTTTAACTTTATATATCTTATGACGTCACAGTACTGTGTGACGTTCTACATCACACCAGAGATTTACGAGGATGTCAACCAATAGAATCACTTCATTTACCTATCCTCGTTCAGTGTGTAAAATGAAGCGATTCTATTGGTTCTTCACAATTACATCTCTGGTTGAAACGCAGTCTTAAACCCTTCTTCAAAAATCTCTATCACTATTTTACACATCAGTTCAACTCACTACACATCTCCCTTTAAAATATTTTTGTACGACACACATCTCTACACATCTTTACACATCTTTTTATTTTACATATCACGGGTCTACATATTTCTCTTCTACTTTAGATTTGATGAAATTAGTGTGAAGTGAAAGCGCCGTAGATTTTGGCGCCATTTAGCACAAACAGTTGTCGATGTTGGCAACATTAGAGAGTATTTGTTGCCGAATCAGAAAATGTTACAGGACAGCGGTTACCATTTACTATTAATAAAATCAATAGCGCCCAGTTAAAATATACAGAATTAAATTCTACGTCAAACCATAAAAGATGGACGCTGTTTGTTTTTGGTGTTACCATTCGTTTGTTACTCGTACTATAGTCGCTAACGTAAATCCTCGACCATTACTTATACAAACCTTTGTCTTGATTTTAGGAAACAAACCCATACATTTTCATCGGTGAGAGAACCCGTCCCGGGTTAGAATACAATTCCCTTCTGCCGCTGGGGGAGCATCTCGTAAGAGCCGAGTAATCCCGCACCCCCTTGGTGGTAGGGGATCTGTTCCCCGACTGGCTTGCGAATACGACCGCCAAGTGTCCAGGGCCAGACCTACCCCCTCCCTCTCCCATCCTATTAATGCTGCGTTTCCAGTGAACACCGGGTTCTTGTTCAGGGTCCACTGAAAACTTAGCATTCTTCTCTTCACTTCCGCTCCTCACTCTATCTTCGAGGCGGCAACGCATCGGCAAAACAAGAGGTACCCTCTAGTTTTGCCGATGTCCATGGACGACGGTGGCTACTTTCCATCAGGTAGGCCGTCTGTTCGTTTGTCCCTTATCTATATTTTTATTATAAAAACAAGAAAATTAAACAATAATATGGCAAAGAAGATGTTGGATGTTAAATTTTGTATTGTTTATTTAATGATTTGCTTAATCAACTCCATGCATCGTCTCCTTTTTTTTTGGGAGTCCGGTATATATCTAAAACTGCGCTGTCCGTCCGTCTGTGTGGCTGTCACCAGGCTGTATATCGTGAACTGTGATAGCTAGAAAGTTGAAATGTTCACAAATTAAATATTTAAGGGGGGCTCCCATACAAGAAACGTCATTTTTTTGACAAATATTGGTATGAAACCCTTCGTGCACTAGTCCGTCTCGCGCTTGGTTGGTTTTTTTGAAGGAAATTTAAGATTTCTTTAGTTGATTATGATCTGACTGATCATTCATTTTTACAACAATGAACAAGCAAAGAATGTACGAGTGTTCGGAGACGGAGTATATCCTTCCTTCTTACAACCTTCCACTTTAAAAAACTAAAACCTAAGTCTGCAAACTGCCGTCCGAAAGCGCAAATCAGGCCGTGCATGGAGTATTGTTCTCATCTTTGGGACGGCTCTGCCAAATATCAACTTGAGGCACTTGAGCTGATTGAGACGCGTGCCAGAACAATAATAGGAGATGACACCCTGCTCAAGTCTCTGCTGCATAGCCTCGAGCTTCGACACAGAGTTGCCTCCCTATCGCTTTTTTATCGGATACATTTCGGGGAGTGTGCCCAGGAATTACATAATCAAATTCCTGCCGCCCCTTTTTTTTACAGGACTCCCAGACAAACCCGACCGAAGCGCCATCGGTACGCGGTGGACATTCCTCGGATACGTACCAAGCGCTTTGAGTGCACCTTTGTTATTCGCACTGCGAAGATGTGGAACGCCGGAGTCTGTATTTCCTGAAAAGTATAATGTTGGTGCTTTCAAATGTAGAGTAAATAGGAAAGCGTGCTCCATCCTAGACCGTGTCGTGCTTTCAGACAAGTCATGGTCAAAAGCTGACCTATATATCATTAAAAAAAAACTTCACTACCAACCAAATTATACCACGTCCAAAAAGTAGAGGTACGATCGGCCAAGGTCTTCAGTGCATTTACAAAGAATATAAAATGAGTATTTGATAATCGAGATATTATATTAAATATCGATTTTTTATTTCTTGTTCGTGAGGAGTTGGGTTGGAATATAAATCCCTTCTGCTCCTGGGAGACCATCTCGCAAGAGGTGAGTAACCCTGTTCTCAGACTGCCAAGTGTCTTTGACCCGTTACGGTCCTAACTTATTATGCTGCGGTTTCAGTGGACTTGAGGTTCTTGCTCAGGGTCATCTAAAACTGTCGCATTCTTCCTCTCCCCCTCTTCAATATCGAGGTGGCAACGCATCGGCAGTACAAAAGAATTCTGGTATTGTCGATGTCCATCGTCATCACGGCCCTTCTATGGCCCACTGCTGAGCCGGGTCTCCTCCTCAGAATGAGGAGGGTATTAGGCCATAGTCCACCACGCTGGTCCAGTGCGGGTTGGCAGTGAGAACTTTTAGGGAACTCTCAGGAGTGCAGGTTCCCTTCACCGTTAAAGCAAGTGATATTTAATTGCTTAAAACACACATAACTCAGAGTCAGAGGTGTGTGCCTGTGTGAGGGATCGAACCTCGGACCTACCGACTTGAAGTCTCAACCACTGGGCCATCACTGCTGTCGATGTCCAAGTCGGAATCAAATATACGCATTCGCTAGCGAGTATCGAGTGTAAAGTACAAAGGTAATAACGTATTTTATTTATGTAACAATGCACTTTGTGGAACAATATGTAGGTTAGTTGAAACACTAAATCATCTCAAAATTAAAGCGCGCATATACGATTACGTCGGTCCAAAACTTGCAATAACTTAAAATATATTATTACCATGTGTACTTAGGTTTAATTTTACATTTTAGAGACTTAAACGGTCACACAGCTCGAGATGCTCTTCATCCCCAATTTTAACCCCTTCAAGCCTTCTTTTCGCAGTAAAACGAAGCTTATGTCCTTTCCCAAGCTGTAGACTATCTCTGTACTAAATTTCATCAAAATCGGTTTAGTGGTTAAAGCGTTCAACTTGACTAGAACACTCATCCCAATCCTGAAGATTATTCAATGACATAACTTTTGATTAAGAGCAAAAACCAAGAACCACTCTCTATACATTAATGATGATTACGAAATACAAAAGTCTGGCTTATATACCTCTGGTTCGTGAGATACAGATGAGATTTATCTAGTCCAGGGGTCGGCAACCTTATGCTATAGCCGGGCCACATATGTTGCCAGAGTATGAGTGCGGGCCGCACTTATATTTATATTTTTAATATTTGAAATAAAACGCATATATATTCATACAATTATGTCTTTTTTAATTGAACTACTATACTAACATAAAAGTAAGTACTAGTGAGATTTTTGAGGCTGCATTTGACTTGCAAGTTTTTTAACGTCTGCTTTCATTTTAGTAGTAGACACGCGCAGTATCGCGTCTAAATGTTCATCCGTTAACCGCGAACAATTCTTATTTTTGCGGTAGTTGAGAATTGAAAAAGTCTGCTCACACAAATATGTACTACCAAACATAGTTATTATCTGCTGAGCAAACTTTTTCAATTCTTTGAAGTTTTCAGAACTCAAACCTCCGTAGAACTGTATCAAGTCAGTGCTTTCCTTAAATGCCGTTTTAAGTGTGCTATTACTTTGCAAATCTACTATGTTCATTTGCAAATTGCTTGGTACCTCACTAATATCAATTGCAAAAGGGTTTTGGAATATTTCCATGTTAAGGGAGCTCTTTTTAAAGTCGGTGAATCGATTTACAAACTCAGTTTGTAGTTGTGTTAACACGTTTCTCATTGTAATATTTTGCCACACAAAATTATCTCCAGCTTCTTCCACGGCTTTCTTGCAATTAGGAAAATGGTCAAGCTTTTTTTCATCAATATGCTTGATAAACAGTTTCAGTTTCATTTCAAATGACTTTACATCTGTATACATATCGCAAATCAATTTATTTTTTCCCTGCAAGCGTTTGTTGAGCTGATTCAGTTCCTTAGTCAAATCAGTCAAAAAACCAAGATCGATAATCCACTGTTTGTTAGTAAGCTCTTCTACTGGCTTTCCTTTCATCTCCATGAAGTTGCCAATTTCTTTCCTCAAATCAAAAAACCGTTCCAAAACGGCACCTCGACTGAGCCACCTCACTTCACAGTAGTAAACCACGTCACCATGTTCAGCTTCCAGATCTTCCAAAAACTTTTGGAACTGACGGTGTGTGAGCCCATTTCTTCTTATAAAATTAACAGTGGATGTTACAGTATCCATTATTTCTTTCCAGGATATAACTTTGGAGCACAATGCCTCTTGATGGACAATACAGTGAAAAATCAATGGCACAGTAGATCCAGAATCTTTCACTTTGCTGATGATTCTCCCAACAACACCTTTGTTTTGACCGCTCATGTTCTTGCCTCCATCGGTAGTGACACTTGTTAACTTTTCCCAGCTTAATTGCAATGAATCCAGAGCTTGTTCCACATGGTGAAATAAATCTTCTCCCGTAGTTGTACCTTTCAAACTGCACATTTTCACAAGCTCTTCGTAAACAGTAAAGTTTTCGTCAATGCCGCGTACAAATATGAGTAGCTGTGCTGTATCCGACACGTCCGTACTTTCATCCATCGCTAAAGAGAAACAGTCGAAAGACTGCGCCTTATCCCTGAGTTGTTCACACAAATTAGCACCCAAGTCTTCAGTACGTCGGGTGCAAGTTCTTGCAGAGAGACTAAGACTTTCAAACATTTTTTTCTGCTCTGGGCATATTTCTTCTGCGATAGCTAAGACACACTCTTTTACTAATTCACTATCGGTAAATGGACGTCCACTTTTTGCAAGAATCTCTGCTACCCTGTAACTGGCCCGAACATTCGATTCGCTGTTGTCTGCCACAACCTTAAATATGTTTTGTTGATTTTGTAATGACGATTTCAAAGTGGAAATTTTCCTTTTCCGTATTTCTCCTTCAAGACAGTCAAATTTAGCTTTGTGCTCAGTGTCGTAATGTCGCTTCAGGTTATATTCCTTTACTACAGAAATACTCTTTTGACAAATCAAGCATAACGGTTTTCCTTTCAACTCGATAAAAAAGTATAATTCTGTCCATAATTCGTTAAAAACTCTTTTTTCTTGTTCTATCTTCCTTTTTCTTGAAGCCATGTTTATATAATTATTCTGTAACAATAATGAAAAAAATTAAATTCGTTGTAAAATTATATGTTCCAGTTAGCACCTACAAATTCAACTCCACATTCAAATAATAATTAAAACATGACACACTCGTAACTAACTTCATGTCATGTAACTACTATCCCCGTCCTCATAACATTTACCCATCAATCTGAAGGTTCACATTAACAAGCAGTAAATAAAATAAAACAAAATGCTCGCGAGTGCATACAACTTACCTCATACGTCGTGCGTGAGAAGCTATCAGCGAAGGGAAGAAAGGTGAAACGAAACGCGTAGCTAGCAACCAGATGAGACGTGAGTTTCCGGCGAATTTCCACAACCGAATGTGGCGAGAGCTGCGCGCGGCTGTGATTTTAACTAAAACCGGTCGCTTTGAATTTTTTCGCCGCCGCACACCTGCGTCTAATCAAAGACTGCCGCCCCGCCTATTGTCTCAAAGGAGCCGCCCGCCGCCGCACGTGCGGCGGATAAACGCAAAAGAAATTGCCAAGAATTGAATAAGTACAGCAAATATTTATTTTCGGTAGAAACAATACATAACATCACAGTCTTGATAAACAATTCTTAAGAAATGAAATAGAGGTACATTTTTATCACCCCGCGTGGGAGCGAGCTTTCAAGAATACTCTCATGGCCCAGCAGCATGGCCGTATAAATTCTAGTGAATTTATATGGCCTTTTGCTTCGGTATTTTTTTCTTACGGACCTCAGGCTTGCGGGCCGCACCGAGATAGTCTACGGGCCGCATGCGGCCCGCGGGCCGCCGGTTGCCGACCCCTGATCTAGTCCAAAACTTCTTTTCGAAACTTTGCGATATTGCATATAAGAGCCAAAACCAAGAACCTTTGAGAATTAATTTATTGAATGTGACGTCTACGTATACAGATATTGACAATAAGAGCACAAACCAAGCACCAAAAGTATTGTACTTATACAATGGTGTTAATGTTGTCTGGCTTAAATACGGCTTGGTAATTTATTGTAGAATTTCGTCGGCCCAAAATTACAAATCAATTATGAAACATAACCATGTCGGTCCAAAACCAAGAATATCTCGATATTACCTAAGGGACAAACGCTATCAAATTTTTCTAAGAATGTATAGATGTTTGTTATTCTTTCACGCAGAAACTACTGAATGGATTTTAATGAAACTTTACAATAATATAGCTGACATATCAGAATAACACATAGGCTATAATTTATAATGATATAGTGTGAATTATCCAAAATATAGGTGAAACCGCGGGACGGAGCTAATACATAATAGAGTTACATGTTTAATATTAATTTCAGCTTGATAACTTCACGTATTCTTCAAAACCTTAATCTCTGGAATATCTTTTTTTTTGGTGATGTAACAAAAAATTGGCATTTTTAGTATTTTTCCCGAAACAAACACAAAAAATCATGTTCCTAGGTCAAAAGACAAAGGCTAGAAATTTTGATTTATCTCGAAAATCAAAATTACAATACATGAGATAAAAGCGGCTGCGGATTTCTATTAAATTGACTCAGCAGTTTGATATTTTTACATATTTGAGGAAATAGAGATTAGAAAAGAGAATATTTTGTATAAATTCGAGAAAAAGGGTCTTGCGTGAAGTTAATTTTCTAGTAAAGTAGAAAAAAAATTATCCTATGAGACCTTACTTCATGCTAAATTTCACGACACTAGGTCATTTGGAAGTACCTTATAATTATATGAGTGACCACATTAACGGTCATATCTCTTCAATGCGTGAGCTTAAAAGTTTGATTTATTGCCAGCCGCAAGGGACCGCAGGCTTCAGTATTTATTATTAATTTCAGCTTGATACCTCCACGGGATCCTGAGAAAAAGGGTCTTGACAGACGGACAGATTGAAACTTAAGAGCCAACACCAAGCACCGAACGAAAACATAAACTTCGTCGACTAAAGCACTCATCTCGCACTAAAAGTGCACCCAATACTGATTGTGTCGGTTTAAAACTTAAGAGCCAACACCAAGCACCGAACGAAAACATAAACTTCGTCGACTAAAGCACTCATCTCGCACTAAAAGTGCACCCAATACTGATTGTGTCGGTTTAAAACTTAAGAGCCAACACCAAGCACCGAACGAAAACATAAACTTCGTCGACTAAAGCACTCATCTCGCACTAAAAGTGCACCCAATACTGATTGTGTCGGTTTAAAACTTAAGAGCCAACACCAAGCACCGAACGAAAACATAAACTTCGTCGACTAAAGCACTCATCTCGCACTAAAAGTGCACCCAATACTGATTGTGTCGGTTTAAAACTTAAGAGCCAACACCAAGCACCGAACGAAAACATAAACTTCGTCGACTAAAGCACTCATCTCGCACTAAAAGTGCACCCAATACTGATTGTGTCGGTTTAAAACTTAAGAGCCAACACCAAGCACCGAACGAAAACATAAACTTCGTCGATTAAAGCACTCATCTCGCACTAAAAGTGCACCCAATACTGATTGTGTCGGTTTAAAACTTAAGAGCCAACACCAAGCACCGAACGAAAACATAAACTTCGTCGACTAAAGCACTCATCTCGCACTAAAAGTGCACCCAATACTGATCGTGTCGGTTTAAAACTTAAGAGCCAACACCAAGCACCGAACGAAAACATAAACTTCGTCGACTAAAGCACTCATCTCGCACTAAAAGTGCACCCAATACTGATTGTGTCGGTTTAAAACTTAAGAGCCAACACCAAGCACCGAACGAAAACATAAACTTCGTCGACTAAAGCACTCATCTCGCACTAAAAGTGCACCCAATACTGATTGTGTCGGTTTAAAACTTAAGAGCCAACACCAAGCACCGAACGAAAACATAAACTTCGTCGACTAAAGCACTCATCTCGCACTAAAAGTGCACCCAATACTGATTGTGTCGGTTTAAAACTTAAGAGCCAACACCAAGCACCGAACGAAAACATAAACTTCGTCGACTAAAGCACTCATCTCGCACTAAAAGTGCACCCAATACTGATTGTGTCGGTTTAAAACTTAAGAGCCAACACCAAGCACCGAACGAAAACATAAACTTCGTCGATTAAAGCACTCATCTCGCACTAAAAGTGCACCCAATACTGATTGTGTCGGTTTAAAACTTAAGAGCCAACACCAAGCACCGAACGAAAACATAAACTTCGTCGACTAAAGCACTCATCTCGCACTAAAAGTGCACCCAATACTGATTGTGTCGGTTTAAAACTTAAGAGCCAACACCAAGCACCGAACGAAAACATAAACTTCGTCGACTAAAGCACTCATCTCGCACTAAAAGTGCACCCAATACTGATTGTGTCGGTTTAAAACTTAAGAGCCAACACCAAGCACCGAACGAAAACATAAACTTCGTCGACTAAAGCACTCATCTCGCACTAAAAGTGCACCCAATACTGATTGTGTCGGTTTAAAACTTAAGAGCCAACACCAAGCACCGAACGAAAACATAAACTTCGTCGACTAAAGCACTCATCTCGCACTAAAAGTGCACCCAATACTGATTGTGTCGGTTTAAAACTTAAGAGCCAACACCAAGCACCGAACGAAAACATAAACTTCGTCGACTAAAGCACTCATCTCGCACTAAAAGTGCACCCAATACTGATTGTGTCGGTTTAAAACTTAAGAGCCAACACCAAGCACCGAACGAAAACATAAACTTCGTCGATTAAAGCACTCATCTCGCACTAAAAGTGCACCCAATACTGATTGTGTCGGTTTAAAACTTAAGAGCCAACACCAAGCACCGAACGAAAACATAAACTTCGTCGACTAAAGCACTCATCTCGCACTAAAAGTGCACCCAATACTGATTGTGTCGGTTTAAAACTTAAGAGCCAACACCAAGCACCGAACGAAAACATAAACTTCGTCGATTAAAGCACTCATCTCGCACTAAAAGTGCACCCAATACTGATTGTGTCGGTTTAAAACTTAAGAGCCAACACCAAGCACCGAACGAAAACATAAACTTCGTCGACTAAAGCACTCATCTCGCACTAAAAGTGCACCCAATACTGATTGTGTCGGTTTAAAACTTAAGAGCCAACACCAAGCACCGAACGAAAACATAAACTTCGTCGATTAAAGCACTCATCTCGCACTAAAAGTGCACCCAATACTGATTGTGTCGGTTTAAAACTTAAGAGCCAACACCAAGCACCGAACGAAAACATAAACTTCGTCGACTAAAGCACTCATCTCGCACTAAAAGTGCACCCAATACTGATCGTGTCGGTTTAAAACTTAAGAGCCAACACCAAGCACCGAACGAAAACATAAACTTCGTCGACTAAAGCACTCATCTCGCACTAAAAGTGCACCCAATACTGATTGTGTCGGTTTAAAACTTAAGAGCCAACACCAAGCACCGAACGAAAACATAAACTTCGTCGACTAAAGCACTCATCTCGCACTAAAAGTGCATCCAATACTGATTGTGTCGGTTTAAAACTTAAGAGCCAACACCAAGCACCGAACGAAAACATAAACTTCGTCGACTAAAGCACTCATCTCGCACTAAAAGTGCACCCAATACTGATTGTGTCGGTTTAAAACTTAAGAGCCAACACCAAGCACCGAACGAAAACATAAACTTCGTCGACTAAAGCACTCATCTCGCACTAAAAGTGCACCCAATACTGATCGTGTCGGTTTAAAACTTAAGAGCCAACACCAAGCACCGAACAAAAACATGACATTTATAGAAAGTGAACACGTCTAGATTGCATATGGCTGGATGAGAATTTAACAAGATTACGTCGGTCCAAAACTTCTTCGATTAAAGCACTCATCTCGCACTAAAAGTGCACCCAATACTGATCGCGTCGACCCAAAACTTAAGAGCCAACACCAAGCACCGAACGAAAACATGACATTTATAGAAAGTGAACACGTCTGGATTACATATGGCTTGATCGCAATTCAATACTTATAGCGTCGGTCCAAAACTTCGTCGATTAAAGCACTCATCTCGCACTAAAAGTGCACCCAATACTGGTTGTGTCGGTTTGAAACTTAAGAGCCAACACCAAGCACCGAACGAAAACATGACATCTATATAAAGTTAACACGTCTATATTGCATATGGCTGAATGAGCATTTAACAAGATTACGTCGGTCCAAAACTTCGTCGATTAAAGCACTCATCTCGCACTAAAAGTGCACCCAATACTGATTGTGTCGGTTTTAAACTTAAGAGCCAACACCAAGCACCGAACGAAAACATGACATCTATATAAAGTTAACACGTCTATATTGCATATGGCTGAATGAGCATTTAACAAGATTACGTCGGTCCAAAACTTCGTCGATTAAAGCACTCATCTCGCACTAAAAGTGCACCCAATACTGATTGTGTCGGTTTTAAACTTAAGAGCCAACACCAAGCACCGAACGAAAACATGACATCTATATAAAGTTAACACGTCTATATTGCATATGGCTGGATGAGCATTTAACAAGATTACGTCGGTCCAAAACTTCGTCGATTAAAGCACTCATCTCGCACTAAAAGTGCACCCAATACTGATTGTGTCGGTTTTAAACTTAAGAGCCAACACCAAGCACCGAACGAAAACATGACATCTATATAAAGTTAACACGTCTAGATTGCATATGGCTGGATGAGAATTTAACAACATTACGTCGGTCCAAAACTTCGTCGATTAAAGCACTCATCTCGCATTAGAAGTGCACCCAATACTGATCGCGTTGGTCTAAAACTTAAATGCCAAAACCAAGCACCAACCGAAAATATTTCATTCATAGAAAATCAATACGTACTGATTACATATGGCTTGACTAGAGTTCACTACTGATCGCGTCGGTACAAAACCAAGCACCTACACATTATAATTAAAAAAGGTCTCTCTGGCTTATGTACATCTTATTTACGAGACACACAGAATATAGGCGAGCAAGTGAAGCATTTAATATTAATAAGAAATGGCTCTCAAGGTTTCAGCGGAATGTTTTCAGTCGGCTCGTTTGCTCGCCATTATGCGAGCCCTCGCGCTTTCAAACACTATTTTTAGCTAAACACCATTTTATACTCTTTTATATGCAGCCCTCGCTTCGCTGAGAAGGTGCTGGGTTTAGAAGTTGTTTAAAGTTGATTTTTAATCACTTCAAATTTTCTAATGTTAATAATAGTAGTACTGTTTGGGTTTGTGGCAGTTTGACTAGTAATTTCATGGCGTAAATATTGTTTCCAAAATCCCTATAGTTTCTGAACTTTTAGAGTAAATAGTCCTACTAATATGTTAGATGTTTGTCACTCTTTCACGCAAAAACTGCTGAATGGATTTTGATGAAACTTTCCAATAATATAGCTTACACATCAGAATAACACATAGGCTATAATTTATAATGATATAATGTGAATTATCCAAAATATAGCGGGTGAAACCGCGGGACACAGCTAAGGACTTATCAATGATCATGTCAAGAAGTTAACCTGCTCCTGGGTCACAAGTACCAGGCACCGCTTAGCTTGTTATCTAAAATGCATTTTCATTAAAAATCTTCTAAATAATTATGTTTGAATATTTAAAGTGATATTGCTTTATAACACAAATGCGACTCCATTTTTTAAATGGAGCAAACGATTGTTGTGTGTAATTGTAGACTCCATATTCAGTATAAGGCAAGAGCGATTCTATTGGTTCTAAAAAACACATCTCCGGTGGAAACGCAGCCTTAAGGAGACGCTCCACAATAATTATGTTTGTACCTGTAATCATGTTAAAATGTCTGAATTAGAAATATTGTTGTGTATGGGTGTTGGCACGCCGCCATTTTGAATGGCTAATTGAAATAATTCCGCCATTTTACTTTTGTTTTTTTTTTGTGCTGCTCTTGTTTGTGATATAACATTAAGATAATAATACTATATCTTGTGCACACGGGCGCTGCATTTATATGATACTAGCCGACACGCTCTCGCTTCGCTGAGGTGTATTCAAACTGTTTTCTCACTCACACAACTATGAATTATATATCTCTCATCGTTGAGGAACGTTTCCGACTTACTTTGCAATTCCGTCCACCACGAAAAAGTCTTTTTATTTTTCGGGTTAATATATAGTCTGTGACACTCACAAATAACGTGGCTTTCTATTGGCAAAAGAATTATCAAAATCGGTTCAGTAGATGCAGAGATTACCCCCTATAACCAAACTTTATAGAGATAAAGCGTCATAGCAGATGAAAATCATTTCGGTTTTTTTTTTTTTTTTTTTTTTTTTTTTTTTTTATTATTATAGATGACTAGTATAGGAGTTACGAAGTGTTATTCTATAATACAAAATTTTATTATTACATACAGTTGTAAAAATCATGTTATTTTCTTCTACTAGAAAGCTACACTATTCCAAAGTGACGTAAACTGTAGGGTGACCAAATTTTTACATTTTTAAAAAGGACATCAGTTTCACTTCCCTGAGAAAACTTAATGAACTACTTGTGTGCAGCTGGTGATTTCAGGAATTTCAAATAAAGTTCTACTAGTCCTCAGTTCTGGTCGCTATTTGGTACTTTAGGTTATAAGAGAGAGAGAAAAAATGTTGCCATACAAAAACACAATATAGCAACAGACTGTAAACGATACAAACAGCTATAACTTTTGAAATTTTCGCCATAAAAAACTACTGAAAATTTTCATTTTTTCATGTCTCTGGTTACCCCTAATCCCTTAATTATGATATTGGCAACACTTATTTGAGTGACATCCTGGATAACATTGAGTTGTGCCAACGTAAAGATATAAGCTGAGATGATAAATGCGCCGCCGTGACAGAAATCATGATCATTGTGAGTATATGCATTATCCCCTCCAACTAAGCTTGTGGTAGGAGTGGACCACGCCATTAGTCCAATGACTTGGATTTGATCCCACCACCTATCGATCGCCTAAACCACTAAATTATTAGCGCTTACGCTTATAACCCCTAGACGGATATTCTAGTCAACATAGGTATAATTATTCTGCCGCTGAGAGAGCATCTCGTAAGAACCGAGTTACCCAGCACCCCCTAGGTGGTACGGGATCTGTTCCCAGACTGGCTTGCGACGACGTGTCCGTCGAACTGCATGTGGGCCAGACTTACTCCCTCCCTCTCCCATCCCACTAATGCTGCGGATCTAGTGAACTCAGGGTCCGCTGAAACCGCAGCATTGTTTTCTTCATTCTCTCTCCCCACTCTATCTTCGAGGATGCAACGCTTGCCGATGTCCATGGGCGATGGTGGCCATTTACCATCAGGTGGACCATCTGCTCGTTTGTTCGTCAGATATGGATTTGGGGAAACTGTAGAATTGGAAAAGATCTTTAAAATGTGGAGCTGGGTTTTTAGATAGCTACAAGCCTCTATTCAAGTCTCATGAATACTTCTTCTTCCGCGTCTATATATATTCGAAATATGTATATTTGTAAAAAACATTTATATTTATTTAAAACTAACCACGACGTAATTAGAACCAATTCGCTCTATAAGGATCTACTGAATGAGTTATGCGTCCCTTTTCCTTCCTTCTTTTAGGATGGTCCCGAGTTTGATCCTGGGCCTACTCTGACTTTTTTTTTTATCGTTTATAGGCAAGCGTTTGACCGTAATCTGCCTGATGTTAAGCACGATACGGTCTAAGATGTGACACGCTTATCTAGAAGGTACCTGTTTACTCTGATTTTGAAGACACCAACTTTGTACGTATCTGGAAACACAAACTCCGGCAAATCGTCCCTTAATTACGCAGTGTGAATAATGAAAGTGGGTTCAAAGCGTTTGGTACGCACTCTGGGAATTTCCACCATGTACCGATGTCGCTTTGGTCGCGTTTGCCGGGGTGTTCGATAGTAGAATGGGGCAGGTGGGATTAAGTCATGGAGTTCTTCAGCGCACTCTCCGAAATGCATCCGGTAAGGAGGCAACTTTCCGACGGTGCTCGAGGCTTTGCAGCCGAGATTTCAGCAAAGTGTCGTCTCCTATTAACCTTCTGGCGCGCTTCTCAACCGATTCTAAGGCCTCAATTTGGTACTTGGCAGAGCCGTCCCAAAGATGAGAGCATACACGACCTGATTTGCACTTTGTATTTTTTTTTTTTTTTTTGTGCGGTGGAAAATGCATTTACGCATTCCCTCTTAAGCTGAGCAGGTGTTCCGGAGTGAAGTAACGTCTCACCTTTGAGAGGATGCCAAGTTTATGTGTGTTTTAAGCAATTAAATATCACTTGCTTTAACGGCGAAGGAAAACATCGTGAGGAAACCTGCACTCCTGAGAGTTCCCTAAAAGTTCTCAAAGGTTTGTGAAGTCTGCCAACCCGCACTGGGCCAGCGTGGTAGACTATGGCTTAATAACCTCCTCATTCTGAGGAGGATGTCCCTTTTCAAAGAATAACTCTATATGGGAAAAAGGTTTATTGCATGTCAATTCAAATTTATAATAATATTCCTCTTGACATTGACGAAATTTAAGAAAAAAAACCGGTTACAGATTGATTGACAAAATTTACAAATTAATATTACAATTTTGGATGATGAAGAAATCTGATGGCGGATGAGTTAATTTAATTTTAAATTACACGGAGAAGAAAAGAAAAAAAAATGGATGACTTCACTCATATTTATAATAATACCTCGACCTTACAGAAGATCACAGCTACATAACACTACTCTAAAGCAGTGTTGTGTTCCTGTTGGTGAGTAAGGTGACCAGAGCTCCTGGGGGGAATTGGGGATAGGGTCAGAAACGCGCTTGCGATGCTTCTGGTGTTGCAGACGTCTATAAGCTACGGTAGTCGCTTACCATCAGGTGAGCCGTACGCTTGTTTGCCGACCTAGTTACATAAAAAAAAATAAAAAAAAAATACATTAACATTTCCACGCCATTGTAATGGCTAGGCATGCGGCCATTTTCCAAAAAAAATACAAATGTAAACCATGCTTACCATGGTCTGTGTACCATGGTATAGACTATACTATGTTATTAACTGAGTAGCTGCTTTTGGAGTGAGACCTAGATGGCGCCCGAGTAGTGCCCCACGTTGTACAAGAGTCAGTTAGATATCGGCTATAGATGTAATATATGTTTATTGTTGGGTGACCCGGGAGGCCTAGACAGCTAAAGCCCGCCTTGTAACACACGTTTTAGGATTTTGCGAGACACGACAGAGATTTAGAAATAGAATTTTATTAAAACAAACGGAAGTGCGATTTAATATACTACATACGCCATCTATTGACGGAGAGATAGTCTGGCTGTCTGTTAGGCAATCACGCTTAAATCACTCAGCCGATTTTGAACGAATTTGGTACACCGATGGATTAGAGCTTGAGGAAGGAAGGAAAGTGTGCTCGTATGCCATCTATCGACCTGGGGGTGAAGTGCATGTCGTGCTGTCTTTGTGATCTTTGGGTTAACTGCAGTATTACTGCTTGTTTACTCGCGATCTAATAATAATTATTTCTGTCATGGCGTAATACAAAGATTTTGGACTAAGAGTGGTTATTAATTCTGGCCGAAGATTACATTGTATCTAAAACCCATAGTCACCCTACCAGTATGATAAACACAGACGCACATCAGTTTTTATCTTGATCGTAAATTCTCTTTGAAGCCCCCGAGCCACAGGCCACGGCCATTGACTGGAACTTACTAAATTACGTAGACTCATGTTTTGATGTTTCTTTTAACTGTCACTTCTATTTGTTGTTTCTACATTTGAAAGATAATATAGACAGAAAACCGACTATCCTAGGTAATGTTTACTGTGTGAACTCTTGACGTACTGCCGCATAACTATCGGGACACGGACAACCGGACCTCCCGTCCGGTTGTCCTTCAGACAACCACGGATGGATAAACAAATCGAAATCAAACAAAACAATTGCTTTCCGGATATTTATAACAGGCAACACAGTAACGACGATAGTCTAACTAAATAAAATCATTACCTTCCTTTGGTAGGTGTACCGTTTTCGAAATCAAGCAAAAATTACCGCGTTGTCGGTAATAAGACAAATACCTATTGTTTTTTTTTTTAAATACTAGGGATACTTCATAACGTCACCTACCAAATCCACCCGTGGATTTTTTCCGTCCGTCCGTGTCCTGTTTTGAGTGAAAATTAAATGGTGACTTATTATATAATAGGGATCGCGATCGCGAGGTCCCTCAAAGAGTGGATATTATCTGAGTAGTGCTCGTGAAAGTGTTAAGTGCTGGGAATGCTCTCCGATTGCCACCTGGTAATGTAATCTCAACGTTAGGGCTTCACTTAAGAGCGAAAGAGATACAATTAGAGTGTGGCGCGGGTTGAAACTTTCTTTACGTCACGGAAGCTTAGTGATGCTCCGCTCCTATGGGTCGTAGCGTGATGATATATAGCTTATAGCCTTCCTCGATAAATGGGCTATCTAACGCTGAAAGAGTTTTTCAATTTAAACCAGCAGTTCCTGAGATAAGCGCGTTCAAGTATAGCTACCGATAGGTAAGTATAGGTTTGACCTTGAATGCGCAGTAGTCTGCTACGTCACGCTCACAATACCCAACAAACCCCCCACTATTGCTGCGCAGACTTAAACTTAGCTGCCGGCTATTATAACATTGAATACATCCAAATTCCCGATGTCGAGTATAAATAACGTTAAAAGCTTTTAATCTGTATTCGAGAGTGAAGTGGGAACGTGTCAGAAAAATATTTCAATTGAATAACTGTTATTTTATTTAAAACGAAAGCTCAACAGCTGGCAATTATAGATAACAAGTAAATAATGAATGTAGGATTAAATAGTTAGCAACACTGTTGATAACTTTATATTCGAGGGTAGTACTTTTTATTTTGAAGCAGTGATAGTCCAGTGGTTAAGACATTGGTGTCTTACTCGGGAGGTCCGACTATTAATGTGTGTTTTAAGCAATTAAATATTACTTTGCTATAACGATGAAGGAAAACATCTTGATGAAACCTGCACTCCTGAGAGTTCTCCATGTTCTCAAAGGTGTGTGAAGTCTGCCAACCCGCACTTGGCCAGCGTGGTGGACTATAGCCAAACTCCCTCCTCCATTCTGAGGAGGAGACCCAGCTCAGTAGCAGGCCATAAATTGTGATGATGATGACTTTTTATTGTATTCCATGACTATATATACCTTTTCTTCTGATAGACGATGAGGGGACGGGTTAGACTGCTATTTTACTCTGCCACTGGGAGAGCATCTTGTGCATCTCAGCACCCCCTTGGTGGTAGGGGATCTATTCCCTGACTGGCTTATGACGCGTTCCGATCACTTGCTGCAATTTAAGGAGACTCTGGATTTTCGTTCATGGTCCACTGACACGTAGGACTAATCTTATCAATCTTCTTCTTCTTCCATCTTCAAGGTGGCAACACATAGACAATAAAAGAGATACTCTCTAGCATTATTGATGTCCATGGGCGGCCAATTACCATCAGATGAACCGTCAGCTCGTTTGCCTCTTGTATGCCATAAAAAAAAACATGAGGCAGTTGTCGAACGGAGGTCATGATGCTGGGACTCCATTCCTAAGGTTCTCAGTAAGTGTTTAATATTGGTTAACACCGTGAGGAAATCTACACTCCTGAGAGTTCCCTATAGTTCTCTGTCGATTTGTGAAGTCTGCCAACGTGGTAACTATAGCCTAACACCTTCCTCATTCTGAGGACGAGACCCGGCTCAGCAATGAGCCATTAATGGATTGTGATGATGATGATTGGTTACTTGGTGTTCCGTTTTATAACCTCTGAGAGAAGCGAGGGTATTTTAGTATAAGCACAATGTAAATTTGCCACAATTTATCACGTTACACCTTTTGTAATAAAACGAAAAATACTTTCGTTCCAGCATTGCGGTTTCAGAAGCCATTTGGGCGGAAACATCAGTCAGAATGACAGCTGACATTACGAGCTTTTTATGATCGTATCGGATTTGGGTTTTAATAGTAGTTAAATTTGGATTTGTGGATTCCATTCATTTTTATGTCATTACGAAAGTAACATTTAAAAACCTAGGTTGCGATTTAATATACTACTTGCGCCGTCTATTGACGGATAGATGGTATGTCGTGTCTTTTACGCAATCAGGCTTAAATCACTTAACCGATTTTGATGAAATAATATATAGAGATAAAGTAGAGCTTTAGAAAGGACATAGGCTATGTTTTATACCGAAGTAAACAAATAAGTGTGCTCGTACGCCATCTATCGACTTGGGGGTGAAGTGCATGTCGAGCTGTGCTCACTTAAATTTACAGTAGAGTCCCGATTATCTGAACATCCAATTATCCGGACTCATTTGTCACGGATACGAATGGTTATAATTTCGATTAAAATTTTAAATTACTTATAAATCTCTTTATATACTAATAATTCGGTTCAAGAGCGAGTGGGACTCGCGTACTGAGGGTTCTGTACAATTTGAATTGAGGCACAAACTTTACTTGGCCGATTTTCGGATAAATCCTTTACGTGTGCAAAGTCACCGCTTCTTGCCAAAGTTCATAGTGCTATATCAACGAAAAGCATCCAATACCTTGTGCTAGTTTTTTTTTCCAAAAGATAAGGTGCAAACGAGCATATGGTCCACCTGATGGTAAGTGGCACTATCGCCCATGGACATCGACACTGATGCTGCGGTTTCAGCGGACCCTAAACAAGAGCCCAGAGTCCACTGAATCCTCCTCCCACTCCCTCTCCCATCCCATTTCTGCTGCAATTCCAATGAATACCGAGTTCTTGCTCAGGGTTCATTGGTACCGCAGCAGTCTTCTCTTCGCTTCCTCTCCTCACTCTATCTTCGAGGCGACAACGCATCGACAAAACTATCGGCGACGGTGGCTACTCTCCATCAGATGGACCGTCTGCTCGTTTGTCCCTTGTCTATCATAAAAAAAAGAAAAAAGATATAACCCTTGTTGCTGACTGTAATGTAAACATGTAATTCTAAAACATAGTTAGCGTGTGTGCGACATCAGCCACAAGCCTGTTATGACAGTTCGTATTATTATTTTTTTTTCTATGAAACATATTTACGGCTTGTAACAGAAATCATGGCACGCGAGGTCAACTACATTATAATAATCGCGATAAGGAATGCGGTGCGATTACGATAAGATCTGTCATTTCTACTAATGTTACTTAAATACTATGTATGTTTTAAATCGATTCTAATCGCAAGTCAAAACCGGCCAAGTGTCGCGTTTGTTGTATGGGAGCCCCCCTTAAATATTTATTTTGTTCTGTTTTTAGTATTTATATGTATAGGGGCAATAGACATACATCATTTGTGAACATTTCAACTGTCTAGTTATCACGGTTCATGAGATACAGAAGAGTACAGAGACAGAAGAGTCTTAGTAACGGGGCCCGTTTTTTATACCCTTTGGATACGGAACCCTAAAAGATCAATGTCGCCAAAACTTTCACATTTCATAAAAAAGTATCAAAAAAATCGAATAGGGTGAAATATCGATTCACGGACATATGAATATCGATTTAAAATATCGGTTTTTTTCCGAAAAATCGATGCTTCGATTAATCTATTTCGGTTCGCCATTTTGTATAATCTGTCTTAATATTTTAATCTATGTTTCACTGGATTAAATGTATTTTTTCATCAACATCAAGATTTACCGCGCAGTCTCCTCTGTTGTTATTTCATTATAAGTGACACTGTCAGCATTCAAATCCATATTTAAAAAAAAAGATATACTTTTTTTTTACGAATACAAGGACATCTACTACCAGAAGGAATTTTACAACTACAAGGCTTTAGATAATTATAACGAAAGACATGGCGTCGGCCTTACTATAAAATTAATTAAGAATTAACCTAATAAAGACAAGGCTGTACGGTATGATACCTTTGCCTTTTCCATTATGAAAAAATAACAGAAAAAAGTTAGTTTATCTCAAACTTATGAAATGCAAGCTGTTGCCGCATTTTGTTGTTGTTTATACGGCCGGAATTTTTAATCAATCTCAATCCTTTTGGATCTGGATTCATTTTAAAATTTCTGTTTCTTTTTTTATATAAAATAAAACATAAAGAGAAAAAACAAATACAAAGAAAATGATTTATTTTGTTTACACCTACTTGCTTGACGATATAACCTCTGTCACAATAGGTTAGCGGGAGTCTGATCTATGCGCCCAGGCAGAGGTGGTCGAAGGCGTCGGGCTTACTTGGCATCACTGCCGCCCTAAGAGCGGTGACTGTATGGACCATGGGTGACAAACGGGGGTTTCTGCCAGCCATGTAAAGAGGTCCAGTGGTGGAAAGGTTAACCCAATCCAGACGTGGATAACTGCTGACGAGGTTGCGTAACAAACCAATAAGTGAGTCACCCCGGAGGTTTAGCGGGTCGGGCTGTTTCCTTCTGAAGCAGATCCCAACCCCGCATAAGCATCCTGAGTCCTGAGGATGGTATCTGTTGAGCAGATTCCTGCCGTGTTAAAAAAAAAGGCGGGAGTCTGACGAGTCATTTCGTAGATTATATGACCTTTGTTTCTTTTATTTTTATAAATATATGCATAGAATTCATAAAAATATGAATAAAATAACAGAAGGAAAGAGTCAATAAAATATTTAATCAGGAATGTGATCGTTTAGTCAGGACCCTTAATACGTTGTGTAAATAATAACCATCAAAGTTCTTTTAGAGTATCAGAGGCATGAGTTCAACAGGTCATCGAAGAAGATAAATTAAACTAAATAAAGATGTATAATAATTTTATAAATAATGACATCAGAAGGATGTTAGAAAGTAAAAGAATGAGTGAGAACGTTAAAAATGATGTAATTTTAAAGCGAGGTGACAAAGTATTGATTTGAACAAACTCCACATCCCAGAGTCCACGTATACAACGACTACATCGCTACAGTTACACGATGATCGATTGAACGCCTATTAAGAGCTTAGGGTTGAACAACCCTTAGGGAATCCATGTTATTTAATAGCTATTTGAATTGCAAGTTTGTTGCCAACACAAATAATTTAGTTATTTTGCAGACCCTTAGAATTCATTCTGTTTTATACCATTTGACAACTTTCCTGAGATATTCCTCACAGACAGACGAAGAACGAGAGTATCCTATTTTTATTATAAAATAAAAATAAAATATTACATTTTGGAATTGACAGTATCCGGCTCGAAGGACCAAAAAATGGTTGATTATGCAGCTCAGTGGTTATTAATTTCATGTCTCACCGTGCCGCCGATATATATCAATACACAATCATACAGGTTTTTTTGTATATTTCTTAATAATTTCGGGAGGAACTTGGCGCGCTCACAATAGAATTTTTGGCGGGAAGGTTAAAAAGAATGGACAACAGATGGATAAAATCGTTTGATAGCTCGATATTGGTTTGTAATGTCTATATCGGTAACATTTGCAACCTAATCGTTATTATGGCGTCCGAACTGGGACTAAAACTGTTATCGTATCATGTAAAAGCGTTGTGGGTATTTTAATGAATTTTAAATATGTGACATTTTGTCAATAGTTAAAAAAAAACATGTAATTTAGATAGCGAGCCGAGCAACACCTGGTGCTTATGACGCTGATGCATGGTTATGATGCTTTTACGTTAATATTGCTCCTTCAGGGTTGACCCTCGCTGACTAAAATTTAATTAAACCAGAAAATTTAACTGAACTGAACAATACTTACTGTATGGAATCATTTGAAATGTAGCTTTGGTTCCTTCGTGACAGAGTTGGCGTATTCCTAAATCTGTAGCCTATACCTAAGTATACCTACCTAGAGGTAGCTAGTTTTTATGCAACAGCTCCATCAGGTGGAAATATAAATAAAATGGCATACAACTAACTACATATAAACGTTCGTTTTAGGAGCTAGGGATTATAAGATAGTGGGTTATAATTTGTACCCTTGGACCCTTTTGAAACGCCATCTGGTGATTCCTATTTCGAATTTAAACTTATCAGGAACTCAAATATACAAAAAAGTATTAAAATCAAGTCATACGTTTTTTTAACTTTTGATACATCATTATTGGTTACTTTACCCGTGAGGGGACGGGTTAGAATACAATTCCTCTCTGCCGCTGGGAGAGCATCTCGTAAAAGCCGAGTAACCCATCACCCCCTTGGTGGTAGGGGATCTGTTCCCCGACTGGCTTGCGACCACCAGCATGCGAAACCGACCGCCAAGTGTCTGTGACGCGTTCCGGCCGAGCCACATGTGGGCTAGATCTATCCCTCCCTCTCCCATCCCATTACTGCTACGAATCCAATGAACACCGGGTTCTGAACTCCATTGAAACCGCAGCAGTCTTCTCTTCGCCCCTCCACCTCACTTTATCTTCGAGGCGGCAACGCATCGACAAAACAAGATACCCTCTAGTTTCGTCGATGTATATGTAGGCGACGGTGGCCATTTTCCATTAGGTGGACCCTTTGCTCGTTTGTCCCTTAGCTATCATTAAAAAAAATACTAAAGGAAAAATTCAATACAATGTTCTTTCTACAATTTAAATTTTTAACTACTCTGCCATCTTGTAATCGGACCATTAAATGCTGTTAATTTGGCATTTGAAAGACTTAATGTAGGGTCTTCTCACCAAATATTCAATGCCACCCATGTAGGTGATAAAACAGAGAGCAATAAAATAAAGTTAATAAGTTTTGACATCGAAGACTAACAGTTTAATGGCAGCTCGCCAGTTTCGGATATACAAACCAATTGAATTACTTCGGTCTGTTTATCATGTCGCCGGAATATATCTGCTGATATTTTTTATTGGCCTATAAATTTCATTGAACAATCCTGAAAAAGATCTATATCTCAATCTGTATCTCTATCTGGGACTTTATCTGATTATGTGTGTTCTGTTCTGATCTGTTTAAGTTTTATATTCCTGTTTGGGAATTTAGTGTTTGTCTTTCATTTTCATAATCTGTTTGTATCTCTCAGTGATAGAATCTGTATGTATACTGGCCAATAACTATTTTAATGTTTGAGCAAAAGTAGTGGCGACAGTTGCTCATTGTGAGCGTGCTTCGTGCCTGTATAGGTAGTTCAATTTACAACGTTTATTATTTTGAAAAATGTCTGTTTGCGTATCGGTTTGCTTCTGTAGCCCTCTGTGTCTTACGTAAATGAAGCCGGAAGATTAGACTAACAAACGAAAACTATAGTCAATCTTTCCATGTCTACCGTCCATCTCTGTCTCGGAATCTGGCTGTGTTTGTATCAACTTTATTTTCAATTCATCGTAATTTCTATCCATATCTATTTTGGATTAATCTGTATCTTTGATTATCTCTTACCTACCTCTGTCTGTTTCTCTATTCCAATCTGTATGTATTATATTATCTGGTTTTTCCTTTACTTCTACCTCTTTTTCTGTCATTAGATCTATTGAATTTATGACCGCGGTTAGTATTTTAACTTCTTTCTTAAATTTTCTACTTCTGTGTTCAGATTTAATCTTAAGGGTCGATAATTCTTTAAATTTTCCAAGTATCTAGAATAGATAATGCAAACAATTTTCTCTTGTTACAGAAGTCCTTCCCTGGAACCATCCATACAAAGTTAAAAATCATGTGCTGATTGAAAGACAGATGTCTGAGTGAAATATTCTATAATGGCAACACCTCCGGAATCTCCTGTGGAAGAGCACGCATATGAGCTAGAGCCCAGCAGGACCCCGAAGCCGATACCAGTCGCGTTAGAGGAGTTGTGCAGACAAACGAAGTTCTCGAAGCAGGAGATCAGGGTCATGTACAGAGGATTCAAGACGGTGAGTTGAACAAAGACCTCATTAATGTTTAGATTAAAGGGGCAGGAGAAAAATGCTTCACACCCTCACTCAAATCACTGTTTACATAAGCGTGGCCTCCCCCCATGGGAGAAGGGTTCTGGCTTTGCTATACTTTTGCTGACATGGGGGGCAGAGGGTTGATGATTACGAAAAATTTATACATAAACACAATGAATGGCCCCAAATGGCCGAGAAAGGAAAAAAGGAACCCTTATAAAATCACTTCACATTCTGTCTGTCAAGACCCTTTTTCCCAGAAACGGGTGGAGGAATTAAGTTGAAATTAAAATCAAATATTCAGGTCGGCGATCCCTTGGAGTAATCAAAATAAAATAATTTAAAACTCTCTCTCTCTTTTAACTTAGACCACATAAACCTATAATGGTGCTGACTCACATCGGAAGTTGTGTTAACTCCGCCATTTTCCAAATATGGGGTGGGGTAACGCCATTATCGAGAAAATATTCCAGTCTAGAACAAAATTTCATATACTCTAAATTGCGTAGTTGGCACAAACCAAGGTAAAAGATTCAGTTTCAAATATTGAACTACTATAATATGGATGCTCACTGATACTTTTTTACATGTGACATTTGAAAGACATGGAATCCATTCCTTCCCATGATCGGTTTTTCTTTTGGACCAAAGTCCATAATCATCATCATCACAACTCATTAATGGCTCACTGCTGAGCTGGGTCTCCTCTTTAGAATGAGGAGGATGTTAGGACATAGTCCACCACGCTGCCCCAGTGCGGGTTGGTAGGAACTCTCAGGAGTGCAGACTTCCTCACGATGTTACATAACTCCTAAAAGTCGTCGGTGTGTACCTGTATGGGGGACCGAACTCGGACCTCCCGAGTAAGATATTCATGTCTAAACCACTAAGGTATCAATACAGCTTTTCGCATCCGAAAGACCTCAATGATGAGGAGAAGAGCTACACCAAAAGGCACAACGAAATAGGAGACATTTTGTAAAAAAATATAGGAGGGGTAAAGGGAATACAAGTAGTATGTGATCCACATTGCTAGTAATCTTTTTTAAAAAAAAAAAAATATATAGACCAGCTACCCACCGCGGGTTTGTGGGAGGGTTCGTATCAGTTTTAAGAAGTTTTCAATGAAAGCTTAGCGGCCTGACTTTTCCGACATTTTCAACAATTATCGTTATATTTCAACCAATTTACACAACATTTTTACAGATTATATATCTTAACCTTCCTCATGAATCAGTCTATCGAATGGTGAAAACCACATGATTATCCGTTCAGCAGTTTTTAAGTTTAGAGCAAACAAAGAGATAGACGTCGCGAATGACCGTTTTGCCGTTCTCTTTCTAAGAATATTATTTTTGCTTCGGACTCTTTTAAGCGCTGTTTTTGTATGTGTATCTATAATATAATAGGTAAACGGTTCCAAAGACTAATGTTGTTTACGCAACTGAAAAGTTTACTCGGTGTAGGAGAATTATGTTCTGTGCAGTTGAAACTATTTTTGAATAAACTAATGTGATTTCATTTCAACATACCCCCACCCACGGATTTGTATTTCTATTAACTACTAGTCAACACGCCCCAGCTTCGCTCGGGTGCAATTTGAAAAATGTATAAAAATATTCAAGTGTCTAATATGTAATAAAAACTATTTATTCCTATACCGTAGGATATATTAATGTTTCCGGGATAAAAAGTAGCCTATGCGTTAAACGCGGTTGTAAAGTATACGCGCGCAAATTTAATTGTAATTCAACACAGTCACCAAGAATCGATACCAACATGACAACCATCTAAAAGAATCGATATTAACTTGTATAAGTCGAAGAAGAAGGGACGAGGATGGGGGGGAATATTGGAAAACACTACTAGGGGTGATGATATTGAATGGACTATTGGGTAAACGCAACGTAGATACTTCTACCGAACCGATAAATAATCAAATATGGTCTCTAACAATTACGAGAGAAACCTAAACAGTGCCTTGAACTTGTGACCAAGGTGTAGGTTTAAAAACGTCCTTTATTCGATCGAGACACTCACCTCCACTGCTCAGGCTCTCTGTTTAAACCCAAGGTTAACCTCACATAAATCTAACCTAACACAAGACGTGGCAACTAGATTGTAAGGTACTCACGTGACCTTGATCGTACAGCACTCCTAGCACTAACACTGCACTGCACAAAACAACACTATTCAGAGACTACTTCACTTCTGGAGAGACCGCGCACGACTAAGACTTCAGTCAGACTGTCGAGACTGTCAAAACAACGGAAGTGACCACTACCTTACTCCAACGCCATAGATACCGATGACGATTCTATTATTCTATAGTCTTTTTACTATTCTCCGATATATATACTGTTACGTACAAAAAAAGGCTTGATACTCGATTATTTTCCATCGAAAGAAAGGTATCGAGAAATACCGTTTCATGTGTACTCAGTGTAAGCAATGTGAGTGTGTTGCCATGGTTACGAGATTGTTATAATTGCCAATATGTGTCAGTGAGTCAGCTCTCAAGTTAGCAATGAGCTGTTAGTCTCCAAACGGATGATCAGATCTTCTCAATTATCTTAAGCGCTACGATGTCACAGACAGACAAACTTTGTTGTAGCTTTGGGAGTTAAAAAGGTGATCCAACGGTATTTGGGGCTTGAAACACAGATGCCATATAAACATATGAAGGTTGTGGAGTACGAGGTTTCAATGCACCCAAAACCAGAACCTTGTGTAGTTTGGAACCATACCATTATTGGTATGAGAGAAGGAAGTTGTGGAAAAGATCCCCTACCAACAAAGAACAGGTCCCGAAACATGGATTTGCGATTCTGCCGTCTGGATATCCGCAATATTTCTAGTCGGAGTATTCTGGTCTAAATGTGCTGAAAAACAACATTTTAGGAGTTTCCCTACATAGAAGACTTTATCAAATTCGTATCTAAACATGGAAATTACTAGCCCAAGACTTCATGATGTCGAACCCATCTCGAACATCTAAACCCTTTATCCCGTGAGGGGACGGGTTAGAATACTATTCCCCTCTGCCGCTGGGAGAGCATCTTATAAGGGCCGAATAACCCAGCACTCCCTTGATGGTAGGGGATCTGTTCCCCGACTGGCTTGCGACTACCAGCATGCGAATCCGACTGCGTTCTGCATGTGGGCCAGACTTACCCCCTCCCTCTCCCACCCCACTAATGCTGCGGATCTAGAGAACGCAGGGGTCTTGCTCAGGGTCCGCTGAAACCGCAGCATTGTTTTCTTCATTCTCCCTCCCCACTCTATCTTCGAGGATGCAGCGCATCGGCAAAACAAGAGGATAACGAGAGGGTATCTCTTGTATTGCCAATGTCCATGGGCGATGGTGGCCACTTACCATCAGGTGGACCATCTGCTCATTTGCACCTTATCTACCATAAAAAAAAGCAAGATGCAGACATTTTGATATGCTGGTGGAGACTTTTCAAAATTATTCGAAAATTTTCGAGTGCATTTAATGGAAATGAAATCTGTCCGTTTCGTAATTAGTGACACTTATATTTTTGATTACTAACGCACTCGCTTTCCCTAAATTGCCTAAAAACGACTGACACCGTAACGCGCGCTGCATTTTAATTAGGTTTCTAGTTCATGCCAAAACAATTTGCATACTACCCTACTAGGGAAGTTAAAAATTGAAAGAGCAACGTGCGCTTCTGAAGCCGAACAGCTACTGGTGTTTACCTAGGTAGAAATACTGTCAGAGAATCGGTCGATCGGAGAGATATGCACGCTGGGCAGTACCTTGGACTCCTTCGCCCGAGCACTAACTACTATAGATCATAAAGAAAATTTACTTCAACCTCAAGAAGGGTGACCTTAACCACAACACTACAATACTAACTTCCGTGTACACTGTGAGACAACACCAGTGAGACTAACTCTAATCTATCGCAACAAAGTTTTTATATTGTCTGCACGTGGGTATACTTGAAATAATTTGCTAACTGAATTGGTTCTAAGGAAACGAAGAAGTAGATTAGATTTTGGAACTTAAGCAGCATCTTATTGTGGTTGTAGATCTTGTCTTTAATTGCTTAGTAACAAATCAGTTACGATTAAAGAAGGAATATCTTACTTTTTCACACATTCAAGTCACTTTGGTCTGCTTAAATCACAGCATTTTTACGCAACAGTTTTGAAAGATTTTACACGGGGTCGAGTAGTAGAAGGTGTGTCTTACGACTGTGTCAAAGAGCCTTTTAACCCACATCTGTGTCACAAGCCTCTGGCTCAGCTAAGTCACTTGTGTAAAGTGCAGTTTTTAGAGTAGTGCTACAGATTCATCAGCAGGTATCATCCTTACAAACCTTACTCAATTTTCAGCCATGCATCATTAGCTGGATCAGCCATCTATTAGTCATAAAATGTCTAGATTTTTTGAAAAAAGTTTGTTCCCTAATTATTCATCCACCAGGAAGTAACAATTAAAATAGTTCCAGCATCCAGCTACTGTTCAAAATAAACATTAACAGCAAACTAGGCCACATAACAACGGACATTTCGAATTTAGTTTTATTTTGCTTCCTAATGAGTTTGTTCAGCACTTCTCCAACAAATAATTAAAAATGGCGAAGCTTTGGAAGGGTTTATTACTTTTTTAAATTCTAGAAAAAGCTTTTGGAATGTCTTTTCCAACTCCTATGGTATCTATTAATTGCAAAACTTGGCTAAATATTATCCCTTCCTTTACGACTTTCCTCCTCCTGCCTAATTTCAATTTAGCAGCCTGTTTTTCTGCAACATACCGCCTTTTAAGCGCAATTTTTCACCAAATCTTCTGCCATCTTGTATGTTTAATCATCGTGGTTTAATCCATCATAAATATTATTGTCTGTTGACACCCCTTCCTATAGAAGATCATGAGCAAGTGAAAATCTCGCTTGTAGCTAAAGAAAAGAAAGTCTTGTCGTTGAGTACCCAGAATTTAGGTAACTCTTGGTTGGCAGCTGTTTTTTTTTTTTAAATATTTTTAAATATCTCCTCCTTTTGAAGCAGAGTCAGATAAAATGTATTCCTGAATGTGACTGTCCAGAGAATTTGACAGAAGAACTAGACAGTACAAATCACTTACTTGAGAACAGTAGGTATATATTAAAAAATCCGTCGTTTCTCGTGTCATGTTTTGTAACCGAATTCCTCCGAAGCGGCTTGATTGATTTCTATTAAATTTTTTGTGTATATTCGCTGGGTCTGGGAATGGGTCGTTAACTAGTTTTTATACCCCTAAACGATAAGAGTGGCCCGCAAATTTTTTTTTAGCAAAACAACGTTAGCCGGGTCTATGTTCACTTCTTATATCTAAGGTTGGGTGTAGTACTGAGTTCTTTCAAAAGTTATTGGTTTTTTGCTTTAATTTGTTCTACGTAATATAGTTTCGAATGTCTCGATATTGGAGCGACAGCTGTAGGATGCTGCAATATTGGAAAAGGCAAAGCAACACAATATTGTACACCAATAGGAACTGCAGATCTTAATTTAGACTGGAAATTTATAGATCCTTCAATTTCAGCAATAGTTCCAGTAAATTCTAGTGAAATACGAAAATTCCTTTCGTTTATTATGCTTGTTGTCTAACAACACTTTTATCCCTATCTTTTTTTAGAACTATCTCCCCCAAAAAAAATATAAATGAATTCACTGATCAGGTTCACTTCATCGCCCATTTCAACCCCTTCATCCCTTTTTTTCGCGATAAAAAATTGCCTATGCCCTTCCCCAGATTCTAGACTATTTATGTGCTAAATTTCATCAAAATTCGTTCAGCGGTTTAAGCGTAAAAGCATAACAGATATTTCTACGTCTACGTTTAATTATAAAAATTCATTTTATTACCGTACCGGTTTAGGCTACCAGAGATTAAACACATCCCTTGCTACACGTCTCTGGTGAAAACGCAGCCTTAATTGAAATAAATCTGTTGTTCAAAAAATAACACTAAATTCTATTTATTTAATACACTGACAACAAAATAATAAACATCAACTGTTATTGAAAAACTCAATTTATTTTTAGACAACGTAATGGCTAGCGAGAATAGTTAAAACATAATGAGTGACAGCACTATACACTTAGTTCGCGAGTGAGCGAGATAGATGTACATTTGTCAGGTCACTCTAAAGGTTAGTAGGTGATGTCGATGACCGTTCCCGCCAGAAATAGGACTGTCAAATTGACAGCCGAGTGTAATAATTTAAATTTGGAACTCGTAATATTTAACGTAAACACGTATTAATTATTGAGATGTTTATTTTTGTTAACTTGCAATGTTTGTGTGTGAGTGAGACGAAATCGTTTAAACACTTAGTGACGATATTCTAAATCCAATATGGCGGACAGCCTATCGGATATAAGTATCAAATGAAAGTGTTTGCTGAAAATAATACAGAAAATAAAATAAATTCATCCCAAATCTAATATGGCGGACCACCCAATATGATGGACAAGTTATTTTTAAACACCCTTTTTAAAGGGTTTGCTGACAAGAATAAAAATAGTAATTTGATAATATTTAGATTGGATTATAATAAAAGGTTAACTTAGTGACGACATTCTAAATCCAATATGGCGGACAGCAGAAGATGGCGGACTACACAGTACACACCTAGGATATGAGTATCAAATGAATGCGTTTGCTGAAAAGAATATAGCAAATAAAATAAATTCACCCTAAATGTAATATGGCCGACCACTCAAGATGGCGGACAAGTTACTCTTAGACATTCTTAATATAGGAATCAAATGAAAGGGTTTGCTAACAAGAATAAAAAAGTTATTTTAAAAATAGTTTTTTATAATATGTAGATTGGATTACAATACATAGTTAACTTAGTGACGATATTCTAAATCCAATATGGCGGACAGCCCAAGATAGCAGATTACTGACGGATATGAGTATCAAATGAATGCGTTTGCTGATAAGAATATAACAAATTAAATAAATTCACCCTAAATGTAATATGGCCGACTACTCAAGATGGCGGACAAGTTACTCTTAGACATTCTTAATATAGGAATCAAATGAAAGGGTTTGCTGAAAAGAATAAAAAAGCCATTTTAAAAAATAGATTTTATAATATTTAGATTGGATTACAATACATAGTTAACTTAGTGACGATATTCTAAATCCAATATGGCGGACAGCCCAAGATGGCAGATTACTGACGGATATGATTATCAAATGAATGCGTTTGCTGAAAAGAATATAACAAATAAAATAAATTCACCTGAAATCAAATATGGCGGACCATCCAAGATGGCGGACAAGTTATTTTTAAACAGTATCTTAACTTGATTTATTTTATCTAGAAGGCATTTTATTATCACTGTCAGTTATTGAAAAAATAGCACCTAAAGTATTAGAGGATGGCAATGAAATAAAAAAAACAATCAGGAGAGAGATAGATAAAATAGATATAAGTCTGGCTAACATGTAGCTAGACGGTGCTGTATCTAAATCAGATTATTTTTAAAACTGTCACAGTAACTTTGAAGCCTTACAATTCAATGAGATTATGAAAGACGTTACGTCAAAACCTACTTACACTACAACAGGATTTTACACCAACCTGTCTGTCTAAAACATTCGGATCAATTATGGTAAACTTCCTAATCATGGACATGTCTTAATTGACTGAACTAACTGTAAGGAATTATTCTGAATACTGTACAACAGTACAAATTCGCATTCAGTATTGCTAATAGGAAGCTGAGAAGTACCTGGGCATTGCGACTCAGGTATAGGACTATAGATAAAGCTCACGTCATCCTCGAGGACCTAGAGCCACGACAGATAATATTTACTTTTCTGTAAAATCCAAGTCAATATTTACTCTATGAATTACTTGTCAAACTACCGTGAATCTATCACGACAAAGCGTATAGGTAGTGATAGAATTTACACAACAAACCAATAAATGTTTCCAGCCAGTTAAATGCTATTAACAGTGTTGCTAACTTAACTAACTTTTTGAAGAAAGATGCTGAAATAATTATTCGATGACGCAAGTACGTTATGTTGTGTCAAAAATGTATGAATACTAGTCAACCTGTCACACTGTGATGTGGTGTGGTGTGTGTGGTGTGATGTGGTGTGTGTAATGTGTGATGTGGTGTAGTATGTGTGGTGTGTTGTGTGGTATGGTTTGTGAGGTGAGGTTGGTGTGGTGTGGTGTGTATGGTGTGATGTGGTGTGTGTAATGTGTGATGTGGTGTAGTATGTGTGGTGTGTTGTGTGGTATGGTTTGTGAGGTGAGGTTGGTGTGGTGTGGTGTGTATGGTGTGATGTGGTGTGTGTAATGTGTGAGGTGGTGTAGTATGTGTGGTGTGTTGTGTGGTATGGTTTGTGAGGTGAGGTTGGTGTGGTGTGGTGTGGTGTGTGTGTGATGTGGTGTGTGTGGTGTGTGTGGTGTGTGTGGTGTGTGTGTGTGATGTGGTGTGGTATGTGTGGTGTGATGTTTGTCGTGTGGTGTGTGTGATGTGGTGTGGTATGTGTGGTGAGGTGTGTATAGTGTGGTGCGTGTTGTGTGTGGTATGGTGTGTGTGGTGTGTTGTGTGTGGTGTGTGTAATGTGGTGAGGTATGTGTGTGATGAGGTATGTGTGGTGTGATGTTTGTCGTGTGGTGTGTGTAATGTGGTGTGGTATGTGTGGTGAGGTGTGTATAGTGTGGTGCGTGTTGTGTGTGGTATGGTGTGTGTGGTGTGTTGTGTGTGGTGTGTGTAATGTGGTGAGGTATGTGTGTGATGAGGTATGTGTGGTGTGATGTGTGTGATGTGGTGTGGTATGTGTGGTGAGTTGTGTGGTATGGTCTGTGAGGTGAGGTTGGTGTGGTGTGGTGTGGTGTGTGTGATGTGTGTGATGTGGGGTGTTGGGTGGTGTGGTATGTGTGGTGTGATGTTTGTCGTGTGGTGTGTGTGATGTGGTGTGGTATGCATACAGTAGTCAACCACTATTGTATTAAGGTTAATTTCACATTTTAATCGTTTTAGTTTTACTTTTTAATTTGCAACACCAATGTTGTATATATTTGACTATTTCCCAAAGACAAAAAGCTCACACAGCTAAATTAAACATAGCCTATTTCCGCCCCCAAGATCTAATCCATCTCTGTACCAATTTTCATCAAAATCAGACAGCCAGACCATCTATCCGTCAATAAGTAGTATATTAAATCGCAGTATCGTTTTTTCAGTTTGTATTCTTAAGTATTTCCTACGTTTCTTAAGAGTCACTTTCGAAATTATAATATTAGGATCTTTTTTTCGTCCATTATTGTCTCTTGTCCATTACTACACCGAGAAACCAAACACTCACAAACATCCTTCACAATGGAGGCCCCGCATAACGACATCACATCAGTTGTACATTATAGTCAAAAGACGAGCTCCGTTTGACAACTGACAAATCCATCGGAAGAGAGGTTCCTCAGCAGACAATCGTTGATTACAAAACTCACTGCATTCCTAATCCCACCAAGGGTTAGGGGGCAGGTTATACTTTAGGGGGTTTTTAATAGGAATATGGAGATCAGCCAAATCATAGATAACGTCTAGGAAATCATAGCAAGTCTACCAATACAAGAAAGACCATCAATCATGTCGTCGACTGAATTAGAACTTATGGGGGTAAATTTCTATCATTTTGGTCTAAAAGAATTGGGATTACTACCACTTGAAGGAGGAAGAATATGCCATGAAAGTTGAGAAGCAAGGGAAGGTGATGAAATAGATAAATCTACTGCTGTTTTGGGATTATGTTGAGGACTGACCCTACGGGTAAGGGAGACGTCATTAAGAAATTGTTACGTGGGTATAATTCAAATAAAATAAAAGAAACTACTCACGAATATACATTTATAAACGGTGTTGCTAACTCATCTATAGTCCCAACAGATTAAAAATAATTAAAGAAAGCTTTTAATCTACAAAAACTGGTAATTTGTAATCGAAGCGCGATGGTTAACGAATCTAATGGCTGTTGCCAAATTTTATTCAGCCACGCAAGTTCGCGTGTAACTGTTGGTTTTGGCGGTGGCGTTAAATTCTGCGGGTAGTTTTACAGTTTTATCGCGTGTTTTGGATATCAGCTTAAAGCTTAAATTCTTGGCAAGTTTGTTTATAAATTTGAACGACTACTAAGCTCTGACAATCTTATTAAATAAATCAGTAACTATTGGAGACTAAACGAACTTACTGAAAGTGAAGTTCGATTCTAATTATACGAGTTGCTTCTTCCAAAGAGATTAACTTCCTTCCAACTCTGACAATTCTCAAAGTAAGTGGAATATTAAATAATTTTAATACCTACCTACATGTTTCGTAAGCTGAGCATAGCGTCACCGCAGCTGAATACAATGAATTAATTTCCGGAATTTGCTGCCACAGAACATCATCGCCAATCTTAGCCCCAAACTCTAGCTAGGCTCACCCCCCTTAGTTTTAAGTAAAAGGTGGCAACTAAGACATATAATTATAAGAATGTTTGGGATTTGCTTCCGCTCTTCACGAAGACCATAATGTAACTTACATAAAAATAAAGTCACTATTAGGGCTTTTTTAACGGCGAGCGCGGTAAGCGCGTCACACGTGATTGGTTCCTATGCGACGTTTCAGTTCCCGCGCGTCTGCTACATCACGGATGGACGCAGCACGCTCACAATGCGCAACAAACCCCCACTATTTTTGGCAACAAACCCACACTATTTGTCGCAACAAACCGCCACTATTTTTGGCATCAAACCCACACTATTTGTCGCAACAAACCCCCACTATTTTTCGCCACAAACCCTCACCATTTTTCGCCACAAAATCTCACTATTTTTCTCCACAAACCCTCACTGTTTTTCTCAGACCTAAAGTTAGCTGTCGGCTACTATTGACGATGTGAGGTTCACTGTTTAGATCAAAAATCACTACCTATATACCACTTAACGCGTAAGTTTTAAAACACGTCCGTCCAGGACAACGGGTGATACACAACTGACGCCATTTTGTATTTATCTGTACACCACAGATGACAATTTCATACGCTTCCTACATTGTATCCTATTAATCTCTTCGGATGAAGGAACGATTTATAATTGGGATTCTTGGAGATTTTACGCAATTATCAACTCCCCTCCCCCCTCTCCCCGCCTCCTGTCAGCAAAGACCTAATCCCTCCCCTCGTGCTTATGTAAACATTCTCATATTCACGTTTCGGTGTGTTTACTTTTTGTCTGACGAAATCACCGACCCCCATCCCCCCCATTTCCTATGTCATCAAAAATAAGCAAAGCAAGGACCGTACGTTACGTAATACTTGGGCCCCCTATGAAAAAAAAAGGAATTATTCCAGATGGAGAAAAATGTAAAAAGTTAGACTGTAACTTGAAAACAGCTGACAGCATCGGCCGCCATTTTATTTTATAACAATAGATTATATATAATTGCCTTTGTAGACTAATAACAAAGGAAGTGACGGATTAACTAATGCCCCCTAAATAAGGGAGCAATTAATTAAACAATAAAATAAAATCTCAAGCGTAGAAGTCAAAGAGATTTAAATGTCACATGTCATAGACTACGAAACCTTATTTATTATTGATCGTTATATAATCTGTGGTTAATCATATTTAGATAGTCTGTGGTCACACCAACTTATTAATATTACATTATTACTTTTTATCCCGGAAAAATGTATAGTTTATTGAACGCCTGATTTTTATATAGCAACTAGTCGACCCGCGCGACTTTGTCCGCTTGTAGCTCAGCTCCTATGGGTCGTAGCGAGATGATATATGGTCTACAGCCTTCCTCGATAAATGGCCTATCTAACACTGGAAGAATTTTTCATATCGGACCAGTAGTTCCTGAGATTAGCGCGTTCAAACAAACAAACTCATCAGCTTTATATATTAGATTAATTGAACCCGTGGGAAGCGAGGGCGGGTATTCTAGTGAAATATAAATATTTTGTTGTATTTCCAGGAATGTCCAGAAGGAGTGGTTCATGAAGACTCCTTCAAGGATATCTACGCTAAATTCTTTCCACACGGAAGTGAGTATTTAATGGTTTATTGTAACCCCTTTTTATGAAAAGGAGTTCAAGAGTTCGAGGCAAAACTAATCATACATCCCTCGCTACACATCCTCGCACATCTCTGGTGGAAACGCAGCCTTATTGGTAATTTGTTAAATATAATATAAATCGTAAAGAACTTTTTATTTTTAAACAAAAAGGCTGGATTCCAATTCCTCGTAAATATTCCACCCTTCCCGCTTCTCCGAAACAATGTTGCCAATACTATAAAATGTCTTGTGAGGAGTGTTGCCAACTTAGCTACGTTGTAGCTTTCATTTAAAGCCTACATCTAGGGTGTTTAGGCCGTCCGCCATATTGGATAACTACTTTAAAGTTGGGAAATTTGAATAAAAGTTGCTGAGGTTGGCAACACTTACTCGAGACAATATAAAATCTTAAAAATTAATGATACTTATCATTACAGATTCAGCGTTGTACGCGCATTATGTGTTCAAAGCCTTCGACGTCAACTGCAGTGGTGCCATCAGTTTTAGGGTGAGTACCCCCTATATTTGACTCCCCCCCTTTCCTCTTGAATCACTTTTGAAAACCAATTTAAACATAGTAATATTTTTCATATTAAAAAACATACATTTTTTTGATAAGGATATATATTTTTTATCTCAAGTCAACAGTTTAAGTGTTGTAGTGACGTCACGTAAAGCTTTAAGTCCTTGTTTTGATCGGAACGATACAGCGTGTTCTCCCTCTTATGGTATTGTTTATTTTTGGGGTGAAATATATTATCTGTGGGGCTCCGTGTCTTATTAAAGGGTTCTGTAAATTGGTATTATATATTTATCCATATTTTTCGCGTCGCGTTGTCAGCATTTACGCTGACGTGCGATATTTTATCATTTCATTCGTCATTCGTCAGTATACGTCGACACCTAAATCAGCGGTTCGCGTAGCTCTTTTTTTTTTTTTTTTTTTTTTTTTTTTTTTTTTTTTTTTTTTTTTTTTTTTATAAAAAGATTACTAGCAGCAGTACTAAATGCTCGTGTTGAGAGTGGGCCATGCCAGTAGTCCAATTGTTGATCATGAATCCAACGTTCGAACCACTGAGCTACTGACGCTTCAATTACCATCATAGTATAAGTGTAGCAATAAAGCAATTATACGCAGACTCTGTAAATCAAGTAGACAAGGTCTACTTGATTTACAGAGTATCTCTTGTTTTGCGTTGCCGCCTCGAAGATAGAGTGGGGAAAGGGGGTGAAGAACAAAATGCTGCGGTTTCAGCGAACCTTAGCAAGAGTCCACTAGATCCGCAGCATTAATGGGATGGGAGAGGGAGGGGGTAGATCTGGTCGCAAGCCGGGAACAGATCCCCTAACACCAAGGGGGTGCTGGGTTACTCGGCTCTTACGAGATGCTCTCCCAGCGGCAGAGGGGAATAGTATTCTAACCCGGTTTTTCAGCAGACGATCCACCTGATGGAAAGTGGCCACCGACGCCCATGAACATGTTGCCGCCTTGAAGATAGAGTGAGGAGGGTGAGCGAAGAGAGGAATGCTGCGGTTTCAGTAGACCCTGTAGAAGAACTCGGTGTTCACTAGTATCGCAGTATTAAAGGGATGGGACAGGGAGGGGTTTAGTCGCCCACGGCTTGACCGGAACGCGTCATATATACTTGTCGGTTGGATTCGCATGCTGGTTGGTGATCGCAACCCAGTCGGGGAATAGATCCCCTACCACCAAGGGGTACTGGGTTACTCGCCTCTTACGAGATGCCCCCTCACAGGAAAAAGTAATCCTCTACACTAATAAACCGCCCTCAGGCTCACAATGAAAAGGTTTCACTGGGTTTCATTTTACCGCTACCCTAGAAATGCCACCCACGTGCGAAGCATGCTTTGGACGCTTGTTTGTGTCGGGCCTCCTCACTGTCGCGATAATAGTCAAAAGCCCCAGGCACTAATCGACTTCCAGTCAATGCATATTTTTAGGTTTGTATTCTAACCTTTAAGTAATCTATTTACGGGAAAAGAATCCAAGACGGAATTCAGACGCCATTTCCTAGTTGGACCAACGATCAAAACAAGAACGTTAACATAGATCACATGACACTTGGGGTAATAACTAAAACTGTGGATCTAAGACAAATATTACCTATTTATTTTCATCTATTTTTTTTTAGTTTAATGCCATATCTATAAATAAGTAAAAATAAAAAAGCCTTTTATTTCATACAAGTGGAATAATTTTAGGTACTATTTTCATTTGCAAGAACCCCTCCTCGGGTAAAGGCCTCCTCCAAAGATTGCCAGTCTTCTCTAGATTGGGCTATTTTAACCTTAATTGTAGTTGCTACTTTCTTTATATCTTCTTCCCATTTAGTATAGGGTCTTCCTTTCTTTTTCTTAGTAGGTAATTGTTACTTTTTTAGCCCATCTCTGGTCCTGAAGGCGTGCTACATGTCCAGCCCATTTCCATTTTAAAGTTAAAGATTTTTATCTATACTAAAATATGTCGGAGCATAGTAGAAGATTATCGATTAATCGAATCGTTATCGTTGTCTATGGCGTTGGAGTGGGGTAATAGTCACTTCCGTTGTTTTGACAGTATCTACCCTCGACCCTTTATATGCGATCGACAGTCTTACTGAAGTCTTAGTCGTGCGCGGTCTCTCAAGAAGTGAACATCATCTAAGTAGTGCTAGTGATAGTGTCAAGTGCAGTGTAGTGTGGAAGTGCTGTCCAACTAAGGTCACGTAAGTCCTTACAATGTAATTGCCACGTGGTTAAGTAAACACAATGTTAGGTTAGGTTAGCCTTGTGTTAGATTCGGTTTATGTGCGTTTAACCTTGGGTTTAAACAGAGAGCCTGAGCAGTGGAGGTGAGTGTTATGATCATTTAAAGGATATCCTTAAGCCTACACCTTGGTCACAAGTCCAAGGCACTGCTTAGGTTTCTCTCGTAATTGTTAGAGATCATATTTGATCATTTATCGGTTCAGTAGAAGTATCTACGTTGCGTTTACCCAATATTCCATTCAATACCATCACCCCCTTTTAGTGTTCCCCAATATTCCCCATCTTCCTCCTTCCATTTCCTTTCACATCGTTTTAAAATCCCCGACATATATAAAGCTGAAGAGTTTGTTTGCTTGAACGCGCTAAACTCAGGAACTACTGGTCCGATTTGAAAAATTCTTGCAGTGTTAGATAGCCCATTTATCGAGGAAGGCTAGAGGCTATATATCATCACGCTAAGACCAATAGGAGCGGAGCATCACGGGCTCGAAGTTGGGTAGGGTCGGCTAGTTTTATAATACTTTTAATCATCTACGTATTCATTAAGTTCGTGAGATTTGAAGGGCTTGTACGCGAGGGTGAGGTGGGAGGGTGTGCGAGACACTCTCTTAATGGCAGCTTTTTGTTAGATCTCGATTCACGGATAGAGAATATTATAAGTTAATGTCTAAACTAAAAGTGGTCGTATTAGTACGACAATCCTATCAAATTATTTCCAGCACACTAGTCGCGAGTAGTTCGTGAGTGTTCAGAAACTTCCGATATACATTACTTCGAGTTATACGAACTACTTGTATCAACAAACTTGTTTATTTAAAATAGAAAAACTATAACTTACATACAATTTAATTAGAGCTAGCAACATTGTTCAGTGTTTCCAGTATATAACCTCTGTCGTCATAGATTTAAGACATTAATTTTGAGGGAGTCAAGCACCATCAAGTAGGTGCTTAAATCTCCTCCAGGGTCAAAAAAATCGGGATGAAGAAATGGATTATCATTTGAATTTAGCAATGATAGTTTGCAAGGACTTTCCTTTAGCTGACGCGACGAAGGGGGGGTCCCCTCTATCGATCCCCACCCTACATCTTCTTGCCGGAGACTCATATTTTAGGAATAAGGGGGGGAGAAGAAAAAATATTCCGGAGCATAGTTGACACCTAGAAAGTGAAGAAAAGAAGATAACGGGTTACAAGGGGATCCCTCTATAATTTCATTTTCCCCTTTTTTTACCGGAGACATATTTTAGGAATAAGGGAGAGGAAGAAAAACTATTTCTGTGAACCAAGTCTACGTTGCCCCATTACGTCAGCACTTGGAAAGTTTAGGAATCATTCTCTTTCTCCCCCCATAATTCCTAAAATATGAGTCTCCGGCAAGAAAAAAATGGAGGATACCCCATCTACCCCAATCATCAACCCTCGCTCCCCTTCGTCGCGTCAGCTAAAGGAAGTCCAGCCCTTACGTAAATGGACAGTATCTTAAGCTTAATGTTATAGTATAGTCAGGATATTTCCGCTATAGGAGTCTTACTCACATGCGCATAAAATGGCCCTGACGTCATTTTATCTTATTTACATTTGATTAAGTCCCAATGACTTAAACGATCACTCAGCTCGACATGCACTTCATCCCCTATTTCAAACTTTTTTTCCGCATTAAAACGTAGACTATATTTTTCCTCAAGCTCTACTCTATCTCAGTACCCAATTTCCTCAGAATTAGTTCAGTGGTTTAAGCGTGAAAGCCTAGCAAACAGATAGACAGATTGTTAGCAATACTTTTGCGATATTTTGACTGACTGTTTTTTTTTTTTTCTCATCTATTTGACGTGGAATGACCCACATATAAAGAATAACCCACTTGTTCGATGTTATATAGCATCTGTACCAAACCACAAGCACCACGCCATCAAGCGACACTACACTAACTCAGTCCTATCGGAACGAAGCTATATTTTGTCTACTCCAAATTATATAAAATGAACTACCCGCGAACATTTCCATCATGAAAAATATCTTAATTTAGTCATAAACGAAATAGGTCAAGAGCTATTTAAATAAAAATGTCTGACAATAATTACTCTTCAATTTATAAACAATGGCTACCTGCTAATTTATTACTCCCAGAGGAAAATATTTCGCTTCCCACTTGTACTATAAACACAATTTATTTGATAGTTTTTACTTGACTACCCACATTTCAATTTGCGTATGAGGTAGATACATCCTGTATTAATCTTCAATTGGCTTGTGTTAGGTTCTCCACCACTTTGGATCATGTTCACTGTATGAAGTCTGTTCTCATATTGTCTCTTCTATCAGAACTGATGTTATATTTCGTAGAACTATGAGGGTATCCCAACAATAAACCTCGAAATAATACCAAAAACTCGCGTGACCTTGAACAAGGACATCTCATCACACTTACAGTTTAACGAACTGTTGCGGATCAGTGTTACACACACACACGCACACACGCGCACGCACGCACGCACACATGCATATAATTTTTGTTCCAGAGATAAACTAGAGCCTGAGAAATTACATAAGCCACGTATAAACGCGACAAATAGGGCTTGAAGGGGTTGAAATAGAGGATGAAGTACATTCAAAGAGTTGGTGGGAACTATGCTCTCCTCGGCTGTGCTCGGCTATGCTCGGCTGTGGTCGCGTTTTGTGAGTCTGTGGTCTCAAAGAAAGAGGTGGCGGAGGGGGTAACAGTACCGCGCCGTAGAAAGCGACCATGCTTCCTAAGGAAGCAATTGGAGATGACAGCTGCTTCTCCAAAAGGGATTGAGGAGCATGGCTCTTCAGGTCCATCTAGGCAACATGGTTATGTGCTGAATGCGTTCCTGTGGTGCCTGCCTCATAACGGTGGTGGATCCGGTGGTTTTTTGTGGGTCCCCTCGTCCAACGGAGGGGATGCGTAAAAGCATTTTCCACTGTTATAAAAAAAAGGGTATTTGTAAACGAAAAATTTGAATTTGTATTTGTAGCAAATAATGTGCAAAGTTCGTAGACATCGTAGTGTAACTGGCAGCGACAGTGGCGACTCGCGCTCTATTGCTTTTTTGATACAAAGCTTCACTTTGTGGGGTTTAATTATTACTTCTTTGTTATTATACCTCTTTGTTAACATTTTTGATACTTACATAATTCTAGAACATTATTTCTATATCAAAGAATATTTATACTAACTCTAAATCCAACATGGCGGAACCATCAAGATGGCGGATTATAAGTGTGAGCATTTAATAGTGTAGGTATTAAATGAAAGGGTTTTAGTAATTTCCTCTAAATCTAATATGGCGGACTACCCAAGATGGCAGTCTAGTATTCAAAATTAGAATTACAAAGGTCGTTTCAGACAATCCAGATATAAAAATAAATTCTAAATCCTTGGTATTTGGCACCTCTATTAACATATAGTTACAATTGAGAATCCAGACATGGAGGGATTTGGTACTGGCGTTGCTCCAAGGACTAGTCACAGACATGTCTGAAAAATTGCATATATAATATTTGAATACTAGTCCAGACGCTTGATTTCGTCTGCGTATATAATATATTGACATTACTTACACTCTACAGATAGTAGAGATAAAACAGTATTCCACGATACGTTTCGTTAAGGGAATCACTGTGTAAGCCTAAGGTTAGGCTAACACAAGGCTAACCTAACCCCTTTTTTTTTTGCTAACCCGGAAGAATCTGCGTACAGATACCTTACCAAGCAGGGTCTTGGAAAGGTTATGCGGGGTTGGAGCAACTGCCCCTGAAGGGGACAGTCCAAAATACTACCTCTGAAGGAGGTAGCCCGACCCGCTAAACCATGCGGGATGTTCCTCTCCTCTGCAATAATGACGAGGCCATGGGATATGAAAAGCGCTCCACGGCCCCGTCAGCAGCCGTCGAGAACCAGACCCTCTTCCGGGAGACCGAGGTACGCAAAGCTAACCTAACCCTACTAAAGGCTAACCTTTTTTTTTTTTGATCCGGAGGAATCTGTTCAACAGATACCTTCCTAACCGGGGAATTGGGAACGGTTATACGGGGATGGTGTTTCTGCCTCTAAAGGAAACAGTTCAAAACTGCCTTAGATGCTGATGTTCCTACACGACGCTTGAGGCGACCTGCTCTCATCTGTCCTCCACCGGACCCAACACTGGGGACGAGGATGAGCAGTCTCCCCTTCCTACTCCGCAAAATGTCCTAACACAACACTGCACATAACACTTTCGACAGCACCACTCAGATAATATCCACTCCTTGAGAGACTTCACGTAATACTAAGACTGCTGTCCGACTATCGAGGGAATATAAAGAGTATAGACGGCAGTAAAGGGTCAGGCATATGTAAGTGGTAAACGCTATCCAATCAGAGGCTGTCAAAACGTCGGAAGTGATTATTATTTTAATCTAGCCCCATAGATAGTGTTTAATATATTTAAGGCAGTGATGGCCCAGTGGTTGAGACTTCAAGTCTTACTTGGGAGGTCCGAGGTTCGATCCCCCACACAAGCAGACACCTCTGACTCTGAGTTATGTGTGTTTTAAGCAATTAAATATCACTTGCTTTAACGGTGAAGGAAAACATCGCGAGGAAACCTGCACTCCTGAGAGTTCCCTAAAAGTTCTCACTGCCAACCCGCACTGGGCCAGCGTGGTGGACTATGGCCTAATACCCTCCTCATTCTGAGGAAGAGACCCGGCTCAGCAGTGGGCCATTGAAGGGTCGTGATGATGATGATATTTAAGGGGGGGGCGAGGGGTGTTGCTTGCGCGGGCGGAGGGTGTTAGTGGCTCCGCCGAGTGAGGAGTTGAGAGTCAGTGGTATTGGGACGAGAGCGGCGTGCGCGCGCGATATACATTCCTGTGATTATTGATTAATAATATCCCGAGTCCTGTGTGTGCTATATCTCCTAAACGCTGGTTGATTGATCCTTCCCTGACAAAATCCGACTGGCGGTGAAGTGAAAACTATTTGTGTTATTGTTTGAAATGTGTAATGGGCATGCTCAAAGAAGATTAGAAAGAGGATTCAAGATCATCAGGAACTTGTGAGTGCTGTGTCTTTATCGCCTAACTGACAATAGATAACCCTTAATTTTAAAAGCTGAAAAGGGCCCAGTCAGCTTCCACGTGTGTGGGATTTGTTCACCCCAGATAGCGATGACGATTCGATTATTCCATAATCGTTTACTATTTCCCGATATATAAATAAATATTCTGGTTCTTTTATACTATCTAGCAACACTATAATCAAAGATAAAATAAAATACATCCATTAAAAGCCACTAAACATGTCTACTTCACTAAGTAAGATTGATAGTGAAATACTCGTACACCCACGATACAGCCATTTAATGTGTATCTGGTGTTTCTCTACAGTCTACGAGTACGAGTACATCAATCGAACAAATGTTACTTTTTAGGGTTCCGTATCCAAAGGGTAATAGCGGGACTCTATTACTAAGACTCCGTTGTCCATCCGTCTGCCTGTCACCAGGTCGTATCTCATGAACCGTGATAGCTAGGCAGTTGAAATGTTCACAAATGATGTATGTCTATTGCCCCTATAACAACAAATACTAAGAACAGTATAAATATTTAAGGGGGGGCTCCGATACAACAAACGTGGTACGGAACCCTTCGTACACTAGTCCGGTTTTCACTTTATCTAAGTATTAGTGTATTTCTGGATTGAAATATTTACCGCGGTTTCTTCAACTGTGTAAACATTCAGTTGGAATATATTTCGTATTTGTTATATACTAGACGAAGCGCACATCTTTGTCCGCGCACTTACTCTACCTTTCCCTTACTTCGCCAGAGATGTGCGAGAGATGTGTTCGTTATGACCCAATAGAATCGCTTTATTTACTTAGCCTCCCTCAGAATCAGTGACGTAGTTAGCATCTGATGCTCATTGCTATTCCCGGGGATTCCCCTGACAATAGAATCACTTTATTTACTTAGCCTCACTCAGAATCAGTGACGTAGTTAGCATCTGATGCTCATTGCTATTCCCGGGGATTCCCCTGACAATAGAATCACTTTATTTACTTAGCCTCGCTCAGAATCAGTGACGTAGTTAGCATCTGATGCTCATTGCTATTCCCGGGGATTCCCCTGACAATAGAATCACTTTATTTACTTAGCCTCGCTCAGAATCAGTGACGTAGTTAGCATCTGATGCTCATTGCTATTCCCGGGGATTCCCCTGACAATAGAATCACTTTATTTACTTAGCCTCGCTCAGAATCAGTGACGTAGTTAGCATCTGATGCTCATTGCTATTTCCGGGGATTCCCCTGAAAATAGAATCACTTTATTTACTTAGCCTCGCTCAGAATCAGTGACGTAGTTAGCATCTGATGCTCATTGCTATTTCCGGGGATTCCCCTGACAATAGAATCACTTTATTTACTTAGCCTCGCTCAGAATCAGTGACGTAGTTAGCATCTGATGCTCATTGCTATTCCCGGGGTTTCCCCTGACAATAGAATCACTTTATTTACTTAGCCTCGCTCAGAATCAGTGACGTAGTTAGCATCTGATGCTCATTGCTATTTCCGGGGATTCCCCTGACAATAGAATCACTTTATTTACTTAGCCTCGCTCAGAATCAGTGACGTAGTTAGCATCTGATGCTCATTGCTATTCCCGGGGATTCCCCTGACAATAGAATCACTTTATTTACTTAGCCTCGCTCAGAATCAGTGACGTAGTTAGCATCTGATGCTCATTGCTATTTCCGGGGATTCCCCTGAAAATAGAATCACTTTATTTACTTAGCCTCGCTCAGAATCAGTGACGTAGTTAGCATCTGATGCTCATTGCTATTTCCGGGGATTCCCCTGACAATAGAATCACTTTATTTACTTAGCCTCGCTCAGAATCAGTGACGTAGTTAGCATCTGATGCTCATTGCTATTCCCGGGGTTTCCCCTGACAATAGAATCACTTTATTTACTTAGCCTCGCTCAGAATCAGTGACGTAGTTAGCATCTGATGCTCATTGCTATTTCCGGGGATTCCCCTGACAATAGAATCACTTTATTTACTTAGCCTCGCTCAGAATCAGTGACGTAGTTAGCATCTGATGCTCATTGCTATTCCCGGGGATTCCCCTGACAATAGAATCACTTTATTTACTTAGCCTCGCTTAGAATCAGTGACGTAGTTAGCATCTCATGCTCATTGCTATTTCCGGGGATTCCCCTGACTAGCAAAAATTTGCAGCGAAATACATTTTGGGGGAGTCGATCTTCAGACAGTATTTACATAAAAAAATGTAATTATCAATTATTTGGTATGGTTATATATTCAATATCCCCCCCCTTTTTAGTGTTTTTCAATCTCTTTCTCTTTCTCATATCTCCGATTAATGTATTATTTTATTACTTGCGGATATGCAATCTACTACATTTTTAAGAATTTTTATATCACTATTGATGTTCAAGGTCGAGCGTCACGCTACGCCACTGTTCAGTGTGTATCAAATTAAGCGATTCTTACTTATTCTCACACATCTCTGGCTGAAAGATATTCCAATGTCACGTATATTGTGCAAAGACGCAAAGGAGATTGGTCGGCTCTCCGTTAGAAATACACCACAATAAGAAGTTAATTTTATTTTTGACCTACAATTGTTGGGTATAAAAAAGGTAGGGTGGGTTACGTGGTTCGAAATAGCCCCCGCGTGAGATGGTTAGTCACGACCGTCCACTTTCACTTTACCCAAGTCCCGCGAATTTGTTGATTTGCTTTGGAGCGATGCGTGCTCGACCCGAGGTCATCTGAAAGAAGCGTGCAGAAGTCGGAACCGTTAATGAAGGCTTAACACGTTTTTTTTTTAAATATTATAAAACAGTACAAGAAGTGTTAGGTTATGTCACTTTTCATGTTAGGTTATGTCAAAGAGAAAAAATAGTTGGACTAGGATATCGATTGCCTGTCGCGGAACGCTTTCGATACCGTGGCGTGCCATCGTCAGGCGTAGTGTAGGAACCGTCCGGAGGTTTAGCGGGTCGGGCTGCTTCCTTCTGAGGCAGTTTTTGGACTGTCTCCTTTAGAGACAGTAACACCATCCCCGCATACTGGCTAGATGTGTGACAGTTTGACTAGTTTCGTAGATTAAATATTGACTATCAAAGTGAACAGGTTTTGGTTGTCATTAAGGATCTTGATATTGTTGCTAGCTTGTTGTTTGTGTCTCCTACACTGTTCGACTTCGACTCATAAGCCTCCAGTAAGTCTCGGCTTCCCATCTAGAGTGAATATTATTATTGTGCACAACAAAAACCTCAAATGACAAGACACTAAGTATAATAGCAAAAATTCTTTACAAATTACTTTTAGAAACGAGGGTAGTTAGAACTTTTCAAAGGCAATAAATTACAAATGGCGTGTACATGACGTCAATTGTTAACCAGACAATGGTATCACAGTTCACTGAACACTTTATAATGAGGTTTTGATAACAAATATTGACAAAACAGTTTGAAAAGTGAACGTTAGGGGGTAGCCCCTGTCTTTATAACCTTTTCTCCTAGTGTGGGGTTTTCAAACTTTATACTTCAAAAATTAGTAATATAGGGATAGTAGGTTAATGTTACCCACGTTTCAACATGGCGGAAATATATTGAAAGAATAATTTTGAGATTTAATAATTAACTTACATTTTTATTATTCCAATAATATTAATTTAATGTTACCCACAGTAATATGACATTACATATGACGTTTATAGAAAATTGATGTTGAGTTGAACTTTACTAGAATGTAATTTTTCACAGCGCCTCAATTTCTATTCCAGGAATTACTGGTAACCCTCTCAACTCTTCTCCGCGGCTCAGTGTACGAGCGGCTTCGTTGGGCGTTCCGTCTGTACGACGTGGACGGCGATGGTGCCATCACTAGGCAGGAGCTGGCTGAAGTGGTGGTGGCTGTGCATGAGCTGCTGGGTAGGCGGGCGCCGCCAGGGTCGCCTGCTGCACGGATTGATGATGCTAAGGCTAATGAACAAGTAAGGACAGAAGTTCGAGTCCCACGTTGGACGCCATTGTTTCAATCTCGATAATACATTTTTTTATTAGGACTAAAAATAAAGTAGTACACGCATACGATCATAAAAAAAACAATAATTTTTACAAAGCGACACGAAATGTATTACGTCTAAGCAAAAGTAGAAACTAATTCCGACCTAAAATTAGGGATAAGGGATATAATATTGTTGTTACACAAATGTAGCACAAATAGTAGTACATTTATCCGTGAGGGGACGGGTTAGAATACTATTCCCCTCTGCCGCTGGGAGAGCATCTCGTACCCTTGGTGGTAGGGGATCTGTTCACCAACTGGCTTGCGACCACCAGCATGCGAATCCGACCGCCAAGTATCATAGACGCGTTCCGGTCGAGCCGCATGTGGGCCCTTCCTCGCACATCCCATTAATGCTGCGAATCTAGTGGACTTTGGGCTCTTTTTCAGGGTCCGCTGAAACTGCAGCATATTTTTCTTCACTTCCCTCCCCACTCTCTCTTCGAGGATGCAAAGTCCATGAGCGGTGATGGCCACTTACCATCAGGTAGACCATCTGCTCGTTTGCACCTTATCTGCTATAAAAAAAAATTATGAACGTCTCGCTCATAAGCCTATAGTATAACTGATTATTCTACTAATAAATGTTAAAGTGATCAAGTTAAAACATAAATGTAGCGAAAAAAGGACACTCCAAAAACAGGACAGTTCAAAATATTCATAATGGAAAGTCATTGAGTTAGTAGCCACAATATTAAACTAATCTTTCCCAGATGCAAAGATGACACATTAAGTGTTGTATAGCGAGGACAAAAACATGTCTAGAATTTTAAAAAGCAAAGTGATTCTAGAGACCAACGTTGAGTATCATAAAACCCATCCTAATTTCAGGTGGACCGTGTATTCAGAAAGCTAGACCTGAATCAAGATGGCGTGATCACGATCGAGGAGTTCCTAGAGTCGTGCTTGAAGGACGACGTGATCACGCGCTCGCTGCAGATGTTTGACACGGTGCTATGACGGCAGACCGATGCGCATGTGCAGGACTCTAGGTGGGTATTACAAAACTCAGTTTATACGTTTAGTTCACACACATTCATACAATATAACAAAGACTTTCTAATAAAGGGAAAAGGTGTAGTTTTTGATAAAATGGCATTCAATTTGGCAAATTGGGTAGCCCCATAAATAACCTCAAGGTGTTAACCACAGTCCAAACCCAAATAGAATACAAATATCTCAAAAACGGGTCCATGACGTCACAAATTTACGGTTACACACTTAACAGAGTGAGAGGCAAATAAATAAAAGAGGTGGGTTGATCTGTACTAGCCGTGTAGACTGGATTCTCTTTCTTACTTTGGCACCCAATGTGGGTCCAGACATGGTCCCACATTGGGCGCCAATTTAACTAAACTGAACTGATCTTAGTTAGTAGAATTATACATAAAATACAAAATATATAAGTATATAGGATCTTTTTTTCGATGACGTCATCATCAAGTGCAAACACTCAATTTTAGAAACTGCACACCGACTTTATGGTCCGTCTTATATTATTAAGTATTTATTTCTACTACAAATTTATTATCCTCATTTCCAGGGTCGTTAAAAGAAGGTACCACACGTGCCACTGCGACAGCCTCAGCGTGGTGTGGTGGCGCGCGTGCTGGCGCTACCTCAACACCCTCGAACAACTCTACAACACCCTCAAGCCGAAGATCAGGAGCGTGTTATTGTTTAACTTCTAAATACCTCATTGGAAATATTGCAACATTTGGTTTGTGTTCAAGATTATATGCGTATAACATACAGAGTTTTGACATCGACATCCCACTCACATCTTTGTTACAATAGTGACAAGTCTTAGTGTTGCCAGTTTATTGCAATATTAGGTTTATTATCTATGGCTTGAGTTGAAGACGTGAGTGGGTAAAGTTTCAATAACATTTGATATTGACGTCTCACTTCTTCATTCGCAAAGAGTGAGAGGGAAAGTAATATTCTTAACAACCTATTTGAGTGTTGCCAACTGTTGCACAATATCGTAAATTTCTAATGAGGTTCTCAATGGATCGTTCCATATAACTATTTTAGAACCATTTTAGATAGTCGTATAAAGAAGTCCAAGGGCTTTTCTAAACGATTAAATTTTGACGGATTATTTCATTTTTAGATAAATTAAAAACGTAAACGTTATTGCGGGTATCCGTTAAATTAGGGAATCGCTGAATTACGTAACATTTTCGGGTAGACTGTCATAGTTCGGATGTTCTTAGCACATACACGTAGAATGGCTTAGCGATGTAAAGGTTCAAGTTCCATCTGATGCTGTCTCCACACGAGGCTACCAAACGCGGACTGTTTTCTGTATGATTTACGCATGCGGTTCATAAAAGGTCTATTAAAAATAATAGTAATTTCTGATCGTCCCTTCTTCCCTTATCCTTTCCATCATCCCTCTGCCTCCTTCTTTCTTCACCACCTTCTACTACTCCTGCACTTCCTGGACTTCTGCAACGTGGCCTCTTCTCCCTTGCGTAACACGGCACGATAATCCATCCTCGCCTTCGTAGCTTGGGGTCGCGAAGAGGAGGGAGGCTCTCATGAGGATAGTCGCGAAGTGATTGAAAAACTTCTACTTCTCCTCCTGTACTTCTCCAACGCAGAGGGTTGGGTGGCCTTCTCCCTTGCGTAACACAGTACGAAAACCCATGCTCGCCTTCGCAGCCTCAGACACAATGGCAAACCCGACATCATCTGTTGTATGCGTAAATCATACAGAAACCATAGAAAACCATAGAGTATATTTAATTGAAAGCTTTGACATCAATTAAAAAAAATAATGCTTACATTATTCCCGGGTAGAGATAGCAGAAAAAGAGAAAAAAATCAAGTGCTCTTTTACTCATAGCAGTAATCATCGTTAGGATAAATTATATTAAAAAAAAAACAAGGAATATTATTTAGAAGAATAAATATCCTGTATATCCTGTAAAATATTAAAACTTACATTTGTTAATCATTTAAAAAAGGAACACAACATTTGTCTTTGTATGCTTACTTTCAAAAATAAAAAAGTTTTAACTATTTTTTTTGTTTCGAAATAAAACGAAAACTATTCCTCGTTTAAAAAAAAATACAATAAATAGAATTCGAATCATTTTAAAAATCGAACAGCATTTAAGTAACAAGAAAAATTGTAAAATGAATTCCATAACCGTTGTTTATTATCAAAAATTAAAAAAAAAACATAATAAAACGAAAAGTATTCGACATTTAAAAACAAAAGCTTCCAATAATTATAATTTAGAAATCGAACAGAAGACAACAAAAATTTGAAAATGGAATGCAGAATATTTTTCTTCTAAAGCAATATGCTTCTTTTATAACACATATAGTCGCGACGACCATTCTCTGTTTGTGTTTAGTAATAAATAGTAGATAGTAAATAATATAGACTCCATTCATTGTTTTTATCTGTAGCGAGTATAGATATAGCATTTAGATTTATTTTTAATCTACATTGTTTGTATTGCTCAGTGAACACAGGCATGACAATGTTATAGTCTACGTAAGAATTTTAAAAAAATTAGAATGGAGTGGTGAAAGCATATTTAATCCATTTTTAAAATTATGAAACGGACTGGGTGTTTAAAAAAATGTCTATGGTCTGTTGTATGAATAATTCAAATTTGGAATGTCACATGTTAGGGGGGTTAAAACGATGCTAAATTTAACGTGATGTCACTTCAAAATTATTATCGGTATTAACATAATTTATAACTCGAGAATTGCTGAACCGATTTTGATGAAATTTAGTACAGAGATAGACTAGATCTTGGGAAACGACATAGGTTAAGTTTTATCCCGATAAAAGTTTGGAAGGGATTAAAATAAGGGATGAAAGTTTGTATGAGAGTTCTATATGAACAAATAGAGAAATTAATAAATTAAAATTTGTGACGTCAAATCAAAGCGAAGTACAAAAAATCATGTGACGTCATATATGGCTGACCTCTAAGTAATAAACCATGACGTGCTAGATATTTAAAAAAAGAACACATTATGTAATTATTTTTAAATATACTGAGCTAATGAAAAGATCAATATGCTAATGTCACATATAATGAATAGGAAGGAGATTGGTCGGTACATTTAAAAGAAGGTCACGTGTTCACTGAGTATTTATTCTAAACTCGAAATTCAACAATTGTTTAAGCTTTCGTTTATAACAAACAAATCCAACAGGGTATGAACTCCTTCAGAAATCGCTTATTTTACCAAATATATACCAAAAAACAATTTTGATACGCTTACGATATTTTTCGAAAAATCAATTTGAGATTTTTATATTTTTTTTCGCCCTATACCGATGCCTCAGATGTTATACTATCAATTCTTTATTGTTGAATTTTTTATTGCCATGATTAAATTTACCCTTAAATTAGGGAAACTGAATACAGCTTATAAATCTATCTTCTGATGATTTTTTTTTGCACTCGAAGTAATTACCATAAATGGGTAATTTACCACTAAATAGGGGTAATTGAGTACCGATTATATAAGAAGAATTTAAATATAAATTTACCAGAATTTTTTTTATTTAATAATTTAAAGTATCAATTTGAACACCAAAAATATAATGTTTTTGGTTTCAGTATTGCCATATGAGATAATTTACCAATAAATAGGGTAAACAACAATATTTTTTTTATTCATTTTAATTGTCATATCATTATAGGACTCAAATTCAGTGTTGCCATGTAGATAAATTTACCACTAAATAAGGTAAATTAATTACGGATTATTTATAATTAAAAACCATTAATGGTTAATTTAAAGCAATTTTAAAAACCATATCATGTTATGCTTAGGTTTAAATAATTATTTAATGGCGTTAAAAACAAAACATTTTTTAGCTATGGTATCTCCAAAACACCAAGACAGTTAATATTTTCTTTTTTTTAAACTTTAATGGATCTTAAAGCTTATTAGATGGTAAGTAACGTATCAAGATTAAGGGGTCGTAGCACACCATGCTTTAATTGAGACCCCCCCTCTATTGATTGTGGAAATGCTCCATTAAGCTACCGTTGTCACCGGGCGGTTATTTGATCCTCACCTTTTTAGGGGCTCGTTGGGAAACCTATGTGGGGGGTAGTGTTCAGGCACGCTCCAAGCATCTTCTGCGCCTGCGTGTCAACCCTGTCTACAATTATTTGCGCCTTTTTTTATTTCAAATCATATTATATTATGTTATCGGTTTGGCGCCCCCGAAAAAGTTTCTAGTGCCTTTTCTGTGACGTCGCGTCCCTGGTAGTATCTTGTCCGCCATTTTGATAGTTCAGATTTGCACACAAACTATAACAATCACAAATTCTCAGCATGCATAAACCAATGCTGGAGTGGTGGACTCTTTTTACCGCTCCGCCATTTTGATGCGCGTACACTTGCGACGCCATGCCACAGGATGGTTTGGAGCCCTATAGCGTGCTGCGACCCCTAACAGTCCTATCTTATGAATTATTATATTATGTACCTAGTCTATGGCATGTTTGGATGTGATTACATTAATCTACGACTGAAATTGTGTGAGGGGTTTAATGTTTTATTGCATTTATTTATTTTCACGACTACCCTCCATATATAGTTGGCCTACGAACGGAATAACATGTCATCAACAGAAACTACTGACATTTTTAGACTTTACAATCAATGTTCAGTAACTGACGGACACTTTAGGATTTCGCATATATTTTAATATTTCCTCCAAAGTCTAGTGATGATGTGGGTAGTTCCGCATGCTGGAATATCCCGCTTATACAGAGTGAATCCAGTCATGAAAATCTAAGTCCCTCAGACTCCATGATAGCCGTTCCCACACCCACACCGCAATCGTTATCCTCGGCCCAGCGAGTGTTCGCCGAGCCGTCACCGCGTGGGCGTCCACTAGCTGAAGAAGATCGCCGAATGCGGTCGAAACTGTAGTACCAAGTTACCAGAATAATACGTGAGCGGTACCGTTTGAACCATCAATGTCGCCAAGGCCAGCAAAAGCTCTCTGTCGCGCATCAACGAGATAAAATAATGATCCAATTTGTCCGTAATCCGTTCGTTGGTCAATTTGAACATGGTCCAAACATAGTTATTAGATTAATTGACAATCTGTTGAGATGTAAAGACAAACATATAAATTTTATTTACACATCCATAGAATATAAAACATGTTAATCTGTTTATAGTTTATTTAAATTTTAATAACTTCAATCGTTTTCCGATTTGTTATACTATAAAAATATATTATTAGTAAAATAGTTTCGTTATTATCGTCCCTCTTATAGCAGCCGGCAGCTAACTTTAGGTCTGAGCAGCAATAGTGGGGGGTTGTTGCGCATTGTGAGCGAGCTGCGTTCCAGCCGTGATGTAGCTAATAGTGACTTCTGCGCATTAGAGGTCAAACCTATACTTGCATGCTCCTTCTAAAGGGATTCGAAACTATAACATATTTTTTTCCAATTTGTGTAGTTAAAATTGAAAATGTCAAAATTTACTCCCCCCTTTATCCATTGTTTAATTCTATATAGAGTTTTCTTTGTAAATAAATATTGTTTCTTCAAATGCATTACAATCAATGGTGGTGTTAGACCTCTTTGAGGCCTCTTTTCTTTAGAAATTAATGTTGCCAGGTGAGTGTTAATAAATACCAGTACATGCAAATATCGTGTCTAGCACCGCTACTGATTCTCATTTATATTTATTTATAATCGCCGGACAACAAGTTGAACCTTATTAATATAAAAATATATATTAATTATCAATAATATTAAATAGAATAATTTATTCGAGAATGTTCTGTGAGTTCTGGTTGTTTGTGAGGTGTAAAGATTAAGGGAAACGTTTTCTATATCTTTTCTCGTGAGTCGTGTCGAATATGTAATGTGTGCGATGTGTATGACGTTGATGTGAAGTTAATTGTAAATATTTGTCGCTGTGTCAATACGTCCACGTTACAACTGATAGTAAAACAGTTCTTCATGTTTATGTGTCGTTTTATTTTATCCCTCATACTATATGTTGGAGCAAACTTCAATCACTTAACACTAGCACTACTTAGATAATACACACTCAGACTAAGACTGTCAATACGATTCGAGTAATCGAATTGTCATCGCTGTCTATGGCGTTGGAGTAGGGTAGTAGTCGTGCGTGGTCTCTCAAGAAGTGAAGTAATCTCTGAATAGTGTTAGTGCTATGAGTGCTGTACGATCAAGGTCACGTGAGTACCTTACAATCTAGTTGCCACGTCTTGTGTTGTGTTAGGTTAGGTTTATGTGCGAGGATGCATGGCATGCTGTCGCAGCTATCGCGGAGGCTGTGATGACGGCAAAGGAAGAGTCGGAGAGAGAGAGAGAGAGAGCTACAAACTCTCATCCTATGCGCCGGGGCAGAGGCGGTCGAAGGCGTCGGGCTTACTTGGCATTACTGCCGCCGTAAGAGCGGTGACTATATAGACCATGGGTGACAGACGGGGGTTTCTGCCAGGCATGTAAAGAGGTCCAGTGGTGGAATGGTTAACCCAATCCAGACGTGAATAACTGCTGACGAGGTTGCGGAGCAAACCAATATCCCGTGACTTCGCCCTATTAGCAGTGAAGTGAATAAAAAAAAAAAAAAGGTTTATGTGAGATTAACCTTGGGTTTAAACAGAGAGCCTGAGCAGTGGAGATGAGTGTCTCGATCGAGAATGGAATTCCTTGGTCACATGTCCAAGGCACTGCTTAGGTTTCTCTCGTAGTTGTTAGAGATATTTAATTATTTATCGGTTCAGTAGAAGTTGCGTTTACCCAATAGTCCCCTCTCCCCCTTTCCTTCTCATCATTTAAAACCCCCACATATATACTTACATTTAATTATATACGTAGAGAGAAGTTGAAAGGAGGATACAGTTGGGTTGGGTAGCCTCAGTAGGACTAATCCACATGCTCAAAGTCACTCAGCGAGCTATGCTGAAGGCACCGACAGCTCGCAGAGCAAGTCAGCTAAAGTGTCAGTGGGCTGGTCATGTTTGTCGGACTGATGGACGTTGGAGCAAATGTGTCCTTGAGTGGAGACTACGTAGTGCAGGACGTGGTCATACGATAGGATGACGAAAGAAGACATCACACTTTCTGATCGAGCCTATTAACGCAGCAGTTGCAAGTGCAAGTGTTGATGTGGTCCAATTTCACTTAGAAATTTAAAAAAGTTAAATAATAAAACCTTTTTTCTTTATTATTAAAATCCTATTATTTAGTTAACAAATTTTTTAAAGGAATTTTATTTCAATTGAAACCTATTATAAAACGGTAAAAATATTATAAAACGGCAACACTCAAAAGTCAAGTTAATCAATGTCACTAAAGACGAGACTGTATTTTGTAATACCTTTGCCTTTTCCATGGAACAAAAAATGAGAAAAAATCAATCAATGACAATATAACGGAAGATATGGCTTGGGTCTAACTATTGACTTTGACTTTGAAACAAAAAAAATCAATCAATGTTAATATAACGGAAGACATGGCTTCAACCTTACATAAAGACAAGGCTGTACGCTCTAATACCTTTGCCTTTTCCATTACGCAATAAAAACAGAAAAAAAATCAATTAATGTCAATATAATGAAGCTTCGACCCTATATGGAGGTCAATGCTTCGACCTTACAATAAAATGTATAAAGAATAATTAACCTAATAAAGACTAGGCTGTACGGTGTAATACTTTTGCCTTTTCCATTATGTAATAAAAACAGAAAAAAATCAATCAATGTTAATATAACGGAAGACATAGCTTCGGCCTTACATAAAGACAAGGCTGTACGCTCTAATACCTTTGCCTTTTCCATTATGTAATATTAACAGAAAAAAATCAATTAATGTTAATATAATGGGGCTTCGACCTTACAATAAAATGTATAAAGAATAATTAACCTACTAAAGACTAGGCTGTACGGTGTAATACCTTTGCCTTTTCCATTAAGTAATATAAACAGAAAAAAATATCAATCAATGTTAATATAACGGAAGACATAGCTTCGGCCTTACATAAAGACAAGGCTGTACGCTCTAATACCTTTGCCTTTTCCATTATGTAATATTAACAGAAAAAAATCAATTAATGTCAATATAATGGGGCTTCGACCTTACAATAAAATGTATAAAGAATAATTAACCTACTAAAGACTAGGCTGTACGGTGTAATACTTTTGCCTTTTCCATTAAGTAATATAAACAGAAAAAATATCAATCAATTTTAATATAACGGAAGTCATGGCTTCGGCCGTAAATAAAGACAAGGCTGTACGCTCTAATACCTTTGCCTTTTCCATTACGTAATAAAAACAGAAAAAAATCAATTAATGTCAATATAATGGGGCTTCGACCTTACAATAAAATGTATAAAGAATAATTAACCTACTAAAGACTAGGCTGTACGGTGTAATACTTTTGCCTTTTCCCTTAAGTAATATAAACAGAAAAAATATCAATCAATTTTAATATAACGGAAGACATGGCTTCGGCCGTACATAAAGACAAGGCTGTACGGTGTAATACTTTTGCCTTTTCTATTAAGTAATATAAACAGAAAAAAAAACAATTAATGTTACTATAATGGAAGCCATGTCTTCGACCTTGCAATAAAATGTATAAAGAATAATTAACCTACTAAAGACTAGGCTGTACGGTGTAATACTATTGCCATTTCTATTATTAAATAGAACAGAAAAAAAACCTAATGTCAAAACTTAAAACAAAAATGTAAACAATCATGTTTTACTGAAGTTTTAGAACAAAACAAAAGTTGTGAAATATATTAATTTTTACTTAATTTTATTGATATAAGAATAAAATATTTAAATTTAAAGTTATTTGAACACAATATGTCTAAATCAGCGCACGTAGTGGACGGCGAAGCGTCAGAATCTGATTCAGAAATCGAAATTGGGAAATCACCTGTAAGTTATTATGTTAACTACAACAACTATATGTATCTATTTATTTATTCATTGAAAAGAAAACATAAAGTTATATTTAATACAAATAGATGAACAAAATTAAAAAACCAATCAAGTTTTTAAAACTTATCACAATACATATGTAGTTTGGGATGGACTTCCAAGTGCTGACATTACGAATGGAGGGGAGGGGTAGTGATTAGGGTAGATGGTGGTCCCCTCTATCGATCCCCCCATTTTATTCTTGCCGCTGACGCATATTTTGGGAATTATGGGGGGAGAAAGAAAAATTACTCGAACTGCAGAAATCAACAGTTTCAGAAATATAACATTTTAAAATTCTACAATAAATTTTGTTTACAATCGTCAAATGTCACTTGTATTATGAAACTTTATGTTATGACTTGACATGAACGATATAGTCCTTGTTTTAGTTAAATGAAATAAAGACTTACAACGAGCTTGTAAACGAGGACATTTAAAGTAAATATTACTTAAAAGATAACTAGAATTAATATAGTTTCTTATTATTTTAAAAAGATAGATTTCGTCCCTAAAATGTAAAATCTAGTTCCATTTGTTTGAAAAGTAATTTAATCGAGATGGATCTTAGCTATGTATTGTGAAGGTCTGGTCACCCGTTTGGAGACTATCAGCTCATTGCTTACTCGAGAGCTGCCTCACACCTCAGCCAGATATTTTAAAATATTTTTGTTAAATTATATCTATTCTATTGTATTGTAATAATGAAAGCTATTATTGGCACTTCTTTAGAATAAGACACTCCTACTATTTTTTGAGCAGTGATGGCATTGAAGTCTTACTCGGGAGGTCTGAGGTTCGATCCCCCACACAAGCACACACCTCTGACTCTGAGTTATGTGTGTTTTAAGCAATTAAATATCACTTGCTTTAACGGTGAAAGAAAACATCGTGAGGAAACCTGCACGAGTGAGAGTTCCAAACAGTTCTCAAAGGTGTGTGAAGTCTGCCAACCCGCACTGGGCTAGCGTGGTGGACTAAGGCGTAATACCCTCCTCAGTCTGAGGAGACCCGGCTCAGCAGTGGACCATTGGAGGGTTGTGATGATATGACAATTTTTTGGAAATATTTTTTTCATTTTAATAAATACAAAAAACAGAAGTTCTAATTAACCAATCTTCACGCAGTACTTCTCTATCACATCCCAAGTGTATATAAGAAGCAAAGGCATGGAGGGAGGGAAGCCCCTGCCTACTGTAACAGGTTCAGGAGGAAATTTCAATGACACTCCTAAAAAAATAGATTTCTAAAATTCACTTAGAATTGTTACTTTTATCAAAAAAAAAATTGAAATAATTTTGGCGATTAACTATAACAAAATGTTTTACGAGCTCAGAAGTCTCAGGGCCTCAAAGGTTTAGACATCCTAGATAACATAAAAAAAAAGAATATTGTTTTAATTCTCACATTAAACCTCATGACACATCAAATAATCTGTTAATTATAATAAAATAAATGATTATTTCAGGACATTTCAACAAGTTCTCAGACGTTTGTCATATCAGGAGAAGCACCGGAATCTGATGATGGTAAATACCTGAACAGTTTGTTTGTTTGCTTGATCTGATTTGAAAAATTCTTGCAGTGTTAGATAGGCCAGTTGTCGAGGAAGGCTATAAGCTATATATCATCACGCTACGACCCATAGGAGCTGAGCTACACTTGAACAAAGTAGCACGGGTCGACTAGTATGAGTATAGTCCGCTAACTTCGTGACGTCACTCATGTAGTTGTATTTCTTTAATTGCTTTGTTCATAGCTTGCGATATTGAGGTGATGCTAAATAAACAAAAGAACGAATGTTCTAGAATGTTCGGCACGTTCGTGGTGTGACGTCATCACGCACAGCAATAGCTGCACTTACTAATTGAGAGTGTGACGTAACAAAAACAAATGAATTCGATACGTTTATATATTTACGATATAGTTTGTAATTTTTTTTTCAGAATTAAAAGTGACGTCACCGGATGTGAATGAGAAAGATGTGCCGATAAACACATCCATGTACCAGACGTCACCCGCTAAGTTGATACACAACTCGTTATTACATCAAAAGCTGTGTGAGTAAGCTGCATTTGTTGTCTCTTTCTAACTTATACTTGCATCTCTCTCTTCTTCAGATAATGTTGTCTCTCTTCAGCACATAATATCGGTTTTGTTGTAATGTAAAATTATTATATGATTTTTGGGTAAGTTAAGTTATTCATATAGCAACACCGATCTTTCAACGTATTATATTAATCTTTCAACGTCACACTTTAACTAGGGATGGAGATCCTTTTCAAAAAGATCGATTATTAAATCGATTTCTATAAAATCGAATGTTGGTCGATTCATTAAATTAGTTCAGTGCTATACATGGATTTAAATATCAAGAAGAATCGATTAACAAAAATATCGAGATCAAAAATATCGATTACACAAAAATCGATATTTCAAACTCATTTTATAAAATCGAGTTTGTTTTCTGGGGTGAAATACCGTTTCACTAAATCGGTTCAGGGCTAAATATTTATATAGATGATCAATTTTAAATCGATTTGAATCGAAGCCTAATGAATCGTTTAACAAAAATAGCGAGATTACCAATATCGATTCCACAAAAATCGATGTTTCAAACTCATTTTACAAAATCATTAAATGGGTTCAGTGCTATATATTTATTTAGATGATCAATTTTAAATCGATTCGAATCTAATAAAAAGGCATAACAAATACGAACTTAGCTCATTATGATGAACTGGAACCACGAGAGGAAACTGGGATGCCAACCTTCGCCACTCAGGGTGGCATAGGAAGAACAAGAAGATTGTATTGAATATGTGATCTGTGTTGCAGGGGAGTGTAACGTGTCCCTGCGAGCGACGATCGAAGGTCTCGCGAAACACACGACGGACATATGTGTGGAGAAGCTGACTATAGCTGATAAAACTCTGCTCAATGTACAGGTATTAAGGTGATTGTGTGTGTAAGGCTGCGTTTCCACCAGAGATAGTTTCAGACACAGAAATATGTGATAATATATGAAAGTGTATTCACCCTTTAGCCACACTAGCGCCACCTAGAGTGACCTGGACTTGGGTCAAAAATATCGATTTTTTCTACTTATATATTTTCTACCTTGGCGTGGGTCAAAAATATCGATTTTTTTACTTATATCTTTTCTACCTTGGCGTGGGTCAAAAATATCGATATATCAAAATATCGATTTTTTTTCTACTAATCTTCTTACTAGGCTTAGGTCAAAAATGACGATATATCAAATATCGATTTTTTTACTTATATCTTTTCTACCTTGGCGTGGGTCAAAAATATCGATATGTCAAAATATCGATTTTTTTCTACTTATATCTGTTCTAACCTAGGCATGGATCAAAAATATCGATTTTTTCAACCTATATCGATATTTTTTCAATTGCCCATCCCTAACGTCATGATCAAGGTCATCGTCATAATTAACCCTATGACGTCACATTTTAACTCAAATAGTATTACACTGAAACATTCCTTTAGTTTGATGTTGATTCTATAGAAAATAATTTAAAATATGTGACGTCACAATTGGGAGGGAGACGGGAAATGGAGTTTAAATCAGTGTGTCCTGAATGTTCTTTGTTTCCAGGAGAGCATAAGAGCAACAAACGCCAATCTGACGCTGGCGAGAGCGAGGCTGAAGCAACTCCACACGGAACTGGAGAAAGCGAACTGTTCCACTGCATTGCCAACTGTCAAAATTAAATAAATGTTTTTTTTTTGCTCAACTACCCATTTTTACTATTGATATGACTTGAGATTGTTCTTTAAAACCATTGAGATATTATATAGAGAACCTATGCTAAGAAAAGTTTGTGCTCCATTTTATTATTTTAAGAATTTAACCAAAGTTCGCTGAAGCGCTGAATCAATAGCAATCGTTTAACCATACACTTTAAACACGCAGCGCTAAAGCGCGTTTACTGTACTAATCACTCAATTTTAAGCTGAAGTTAGCTGCAGCGCTGCAAGCACTATTAGTACTCTAACCATTCAGTAAAAACACAGCGCTGCAGCGCTTTTTATTTATAATACGTCGCCATAGCAACGCTATAGACAGTAAACTAACTATAGAAGTGAAACTATAGATTTATGCCTAATTGAGACGGCTGAAATGTGTTTAATTATTTTGGAAAAAATGAAACTCGTGGTTCAGTTTTTTTTTTTAATATTTAAATTATTAAAAATCATGTATGAAAACAGTACTTATGTATTTCAAAAAATGGAATTCGAAATTTAAATCTTATCTATTTTTTTTGAACCTGTCAAATCTCGGCAACCTGGGTACAACTAACCGTACTTTTAAAAAAAAATTTACCTACTAAAGACAAGGCTGTACGGTGTAATAAACCTTTGCCTCTTTCTTTTATGGAATAAAAAGAGAGTAAAAAATACTTAATACATTTTTTCCTTTATTTGTATGTATTTGTTTCTTCTGGTACAGAAATAGCCAAACTATGTATAGAGACTTGAACCTCTCCTTAATAAAGTGTTAACCAACTAAAGACAAGGCTGTACGTTTAATACCTTTGCCTTTTCACTATGGAATAAAAACAGAAAAATAATTTTTAAATGTCGATGAACTATGATGAACAGAAATCCAAAGATTTTGGATTGAGTTTAAATATAAAAAAAACTAATTTCATTTCTAAAAATATTTATTTTAATTAGAATAATCAATAAAATAAATAAATATATTTTTATTTAAAAATGGTATTTAATGGACGCCATTTTGTTACACTCAAAACGGTACACTAAGCGAGTTGCCGCCATTTTGTTTTATAGTATCAGAATTTATATATTATATAAAATAAAAAAAATAAAATTTTTCTGTTGACCTACGTAATCGATTACAATGAAAATCGATTATTTATTTTTAAATGTAAGAAATGGTAATTTAATCATAAAGTATGCAAGTCTTTGACATGAGTATTCTCGAGTCTACTCAAGTATTTTATATAAACAAAGATCTTATTGCACCCAATATAATGTATTTAGTTAGCAGTGTACCCATCTGTGGAGAAGCCCCAGGCAGTCATGACGTCATCGACCCAGGACCTGAACATGGAGACCCTGGCGTAGACCGCGGGCACGTTCTTCTCCCCGCAGCCGATGCCCCAGGCTACTAGTCCAGTCAGTTTGTACCTGTCGCCTCCGATGGGACAAGCTAGGGGAGCTCCTCCGTCACCCTGGGAATGAGAGGATATAAATGTATATCATTTCGTAAGAGCCGAGTAACCTAGCACCCCCTTGGTGGTAGGGGATCTGTGCCCCGACTGGCTAGCGACCGACCGCTAACTGTCAAAAACGCGTTTCGGTTGAGCCGCATGTGGGCCAGATTTACCCCCTCCCTCTCCCATCCCAGTAATGCTGCTGATTTAGTGGACTCTTTGTAAGGTCCGCTGAAACCGCAGCATTTTTTTCTTAACTCCCCCTTTTTACTCTATCTTCGAAAATGCAACTCATCGATATCTCTAGTTTTGCCGATGTCCATTGGTGATGGTGGCCACTTACCATCAAAAACTATGGAGGCATATAAGCAATAAATATAATACAAGTTAGCAGGGCAACTGAGTCAGCGGTACGCGACGACCCAGAGTAGGGATGTTGCGGATCCACTTTTTTCCACATCCGCAGATGCGGATTTTAAAAGGCTCACATCCGCGGATGCATATGCGGATGCGGATCTGTATAAAAAAACTTCGGTGTTGGGTTGGTAGGGTAAACAAAGTAATGAAAAGTAGAATGGCCGCCTCTTCGGACTCCAGTCTGTTTCGCAAGGGTTCGTATATTAATCCTGCGCTACTAAATAACTGTTCACTTGGAACACTGGCTGGTGGAGCTGATATGACCTCGCTTTGATTAACACTCCACCATTTAAGAGGACTCTCATTTAAATTAATTCGCTTCTTATTGCGGAAAGTACAATAAAAAGAAACGCGCGCGTCAGATCTTGTCAGTTGTCACAACAAAACAATAGCGAGCGGCGTCACCGTCACCGATTCACCAAAGTCCGAAACAAAATTATCGCTCTCCTATTGGTCAATCAGCACGTGCGGTCGACACGCGCCACTCGCCGGGCCCTCCCCTTTATTTCTTGTCGCGACCTGCTACACATCCGCATCCGATTTATACGGATGCGGATGCAGGTGAGGATGTCAAAATAGATGCGGATGTTCCGCATGTGCGGATGTGAATAGTCGCAACATTCCTAATCCAGAGTTCTCCAGCTTCCCTGACAAGAACTTACCCGTAAACGCAATAAAAACTAGTCATTAATTATGGAGTTAGTACAGAGTAATAAGGCAGCTGTAATTTGATATAATTACTTTATTGCTACACTTACACTATGATAGTAATGGTAATGAGTAACGCGTGGTGGTGTGGGTGTACTGATGGATTAAATAATGAAATATCGCACGGCGGCGTAAATAATGCTGACTTGGATGGTTATTAATTCATATGATTTTGGACGAATCTATATATAAATAAAAAAAATTAATGATGCTATGGAAAAGTATTTAATTTCCTCGCTTCGCTGAGTTATATAGCTAATAAAGTCTAACCTAATAATTAGTCTGAAGAAATCTTTTTTTGACAACAATTTTCCAATTCGATAGATATATTTATTCGTAGTGTTAAAGCTGATATTGACAACACAGATTTGTGTGTATAATATCATTCAGTTGTGCCAACATAAAGATAAATAGCTAACGAATTAAATTCACCGCATTAAGATTACACCGCGAGTATTGTAGCTGTAAAGGTGTTTGAGTCTAAAGTATAACCCCCAGGAGTCTACGTATAGAATTCAAGTCTCTGCTGCTTTACTTAATGAACTATTTTTTTCTTGCCCTCCATTATTTATTTACATTGTAAATTCGGGCTAATAACTAACATAAATATATAACAAAAAAATCTCTATATTTACATAATATAGAGTCTGTTTGTCTAGCTCTATGTAAGTCGAATGATGGTGAGTGGTCGTTGTCATATCGAGGAAAGTAGTGTCTATAAAAAAACCAAGTAAAATGTTGTCAAATAAAGCGAGAAATAATTTGTCACACATTTTCCTAACCATTAGTGGACAAATAAACCGACAATTTAACTTTCGTAATATTAGTATACATTACCTGACAAGTATCCTTTCCTTCTTCTCCACCAGCGCACACAAAGCTCTCGTGCAGCCTGAACTTGGGTCCTAGACGCGTCCTCCGGAGCTGGTTACCACAGCGCTGGTGGGGTACCATGTCCACTTCTATCTTTTTAAGGATCACTGCGTAACGGCCTGCAAGTCCTGGAAAATAATTACTAATCCAATTAGTCATCATCATAACAACCCGTTTATGGCCCACTGCTGAGTCGGGTCTCAGAATGAGGAGGGTTTCAGGCCATAGTACAGACTCAGGAGTGCAGGTTTCCTCTCGATGTTTTCCTTCACCGTTAAAGCAAGTCAATCGAAACACACCTAACTCAGAATAGTCATCGGTGTGTGTGTGTGTGTGTGTGTGTGTGTGTGTGTGTGTGTGTGTGTGTGTGTGTGGGGAGATTGAGAGGAGGGATGATTTTTTTTGTTTCTGACCTCTAAATGGTATTAGGAAATTAAAAGAAAAAAAATATGTTGAATATTTCTGAACATCTCAGACAAAAAAAGGACAAAGTGTTCGATGATGGTGAAAAATTCTACGACTACCCTACTGTATATATATGTGAGTATACTTTATATTTTTTTATGATTACTTAAGTTATCCTTCTGTATTTATTTTAGGTTAATATATCAATAACATCCGGTCGTCCGGTTCACTATGGTCGTCTTGAAACCTGGAGAAAACATTATACAATAATTACCAAAAGTATCTTTCCCCCAGCCATTGGCAACACACTGCTTGTAACTATCGAAATCCTCGTTCTGGTCTGGCAGGCAGAGCACGTTGATGTGTTCAGCCAGGATCACGGGCTCCTGGAGGCGAAGGAGAGCCAGGTCGTTACGAAGACTTTTAGAGTGGAAATCTAAAACGAAAGATAGCTTTGTGTTAATAATTACTCAACAATTATTAACAAATTGCCATTAATGCAATTTTTAATGATCCTAATTCCATGAATTGTTATTAATGTCTGTCATTAAGGTTGTTTAAAAACACTAGTTCTGTTGTGTTGGACATCAGTTTGCAATCTGCAATTCATAGTATCTACATCATCACCCACCAAAACATCAAAAATGAAACTGGTAAGTTCACAAATTTTAACCAAAAAATACTTAGTTTTGATAAAGATTAGATTTCTATTGATATTTTATACAATTTACAGTTTTTGGTTAGCCTGTGCATCATTGTTGCGGCATCAGCTGCAACTATACCTGAGAGTAAGGCTGAGGAATTAGCAGCAGTTCGCGCTTTACCAGCTCTGGAGCATGAAGAAGTCCATGACGAATTCGGACAATACGCCCTAAGATATGTAACAGCTGAAGGTACTGTTGTGTCTGAACGTGGCCGCCTTGTCCCTTCTCCAGATGGCTCTGGTTACGTACTCATCACAGAAGGAGAAGTTTCCTACGTCAGTGATGATGGCAAAACCTACGTCACCAAATACAGCGCTGGTCTTGATGGTTCCCATGTTGAAGGAAGCCACTTACCTGTTCCCCCTGAACCAATTGTAGAAGAAAATAAAAACTAAGATTTAAATGAATTATTTGTTTTAGTAAATTATTTGTTGTCTCTGTGCTGTAAGCTGTAATTACAGTTGAAGTGCCCAGGACTGATGATCCAGGTGTAAGTTTACTGCGCGCTTGTTTTTAGTAAGAACCCGTCACCTTTACTACTCCCTCCTTAATGTCTATTTTACTATCTGTGATTGTACGTAGATTAGACACTGTCTTATATCTGAATATTGTTGAGGTTTCAAAATATCTAGACGAATATGATCAGATGTCGTTATGTAAAATAAACTCACCTCCTCTGACAACGCTATCTTGTACAATTCTTTCTTGCGCCTTCAATCTCTCCTTGTTTGTTTGTGTGTCCCACTCTCCAGCACGAGCGATCAACGTTCCAGGAGGGTATCTAAACATCAGAAATTTGTACTTTTCAATTTGAAAATTTACTGAGATTTACAAACTGAAAATTTAGAAATCACAAAAAAAGAAATACTCGAAACTTTTAGTATTAAATAAATCGCATGAAGTACGAAATAGTGTGACAAAATGATATAACAATTACAATACAAGTATTCTTGAGTTATCACAAGAATATTTCTGTCACTTTTCATCCATATTATGATAACAATAAAATTATCAAATTTGTGTAAAACCTAACTCACATTATGACACAAATAATCTCGAGTAGGGGCGAGAATAAATCTGTCATACACAATCCACAATAACAACATGAATAAATTCGTGTAGCAAACATGAGTATTCTTGAGTATGCTAGAAAATCTCTGTCACATTAAATGAGTAACTTATGTACCTGATATTTAAAATTGTTCTGGACTTACTTATAAGCAATATGAGCTCCAGTCATCACAACCTGTGGATGTATCAGCACGCCCACGCCCGCGTAGCTCAGGTTCTTTGCGTCTAACAACGCCACGACCCATGGGAATTCCCCGAACTGAGCTTCGTTACCCTGAAAACAAAATATCCATTTAATGACCGGTTGAAATTGATTCATGGGGGATTGTTCCCTCCTCCCTGAGCTGTCTACCAAAATAAATAAAATAAAAAAGCCTTTTATATTCCAGTAACATAAATCTTTTACATTATTAATATATATTTTTAAAGACTTTATTGCACTAAATTTATAAAAATAAATATTCGTACAAAAGGTGGACTTAATGCTAAAACCATTTTCTGCCAGTCAACCTTATATTGAGCAATGAGGAGAGTATTAGGCCATAGTCCACCACGCTGGCCCAGTGCGGGTTGGCAGACTTCACACACCTTTGAGAACTTTAGGGAGCTCTCAGGAGTGCAGGTTTCCTCACGATGCTTAAAACACACATAACTCAGAGTCAGAGGTGTGTGCCTGTGTGGGGGATCGAACCTCGGACCTCCCGAGTAAGACTTGAAGTCTCAACCACTGGGCCATCAATGCTGTGCATACCCTCCTCATTGCTCATTCTGAGGAGGAGACCCGGCTCAACTGTGGGCCATGGAAGGGTAGTGATGATGATGTATTTAATTAGATAACTTGACTTATTATTATTAAAATCATTATCATCAATCTAGTTCAATTACCCCTCTTCGGGTGTAGGCCTGCTGGAGCTTACTCCAAGTCACGCGATCTTCTAATTCTTATGTAAAATTCTTGATTACATGAGTTCAGCCATTAGGGGGCTCATGGCTTTATATCGACCATGTAACTCTATATCCTTTGGGCTCAAAGGGATCTTAAGACCAGGGGGTCTCATGCTCATGTAGCTTCCGTGTGCTACATGAGCATGAGACGTCCCTTATAAAAATACTCTTCATCTCAGCAGGCGGAAAAAAATATGTCACTTTACCTGAATAAGACCTAAGGTTTCATTGACGACAAAGAACCCTTTTTTTTCCTCTTATCGTTATAAGGCGCAATATTTACATTGTAAATGCTCATTCGAACAGATTTTAAGAATCTTTAATAAAAAATCCCTATGCTACCGGAGTCCCTAACACTGCGGCGCCTGTGTGCATTACACGACCTGTATTTTATAACCAATAGTTGGTATTGGTACTACAACCAATAACTGAACACAAGAGCATTCGAAAAGTGATTCACAACTTTTTTTGTCAGTAAAACTTCCATAATAGGAAAATTAAATCAATTTTTTCACAAACTATTATTTCTGACACAAGTATACCCGAGTATACTCGTAACTATTAGTGTACTTAAAAGTGCTACAGTACTTTTAAAGTATTATTTAAATATAAAAATATTCTTACATTGCCTCCAACAACAGTGAAATCTAGTCCCTTCCTGTTTCTGTACCCGCAGCCCTTCAACTCTGGGGGCTGGGGTTGGGGGATTGGCACGGACTCCGTCACGGGCTCCAGAGGGAGGTCCGGTTTATTATTCTTACAGCATCGCTCTACACTCTCTTGACAGTCATCATTTATACCGAACCTGTAAAGAGGTATTACGCTGCAGTCAATACTGGCTTGTGTTAGTTATGATACTGGCAACACTGATTAGCATCCTAGTACTTATGATGAATAATAATTATTAAAATAAGCAAATAATTTAATTTAATATTGTTATAAATATCAGTGGCGGCGCTAGACCTGATGAGGCATTCCTTTTATTTTATTCATCTCAACAAAATGGATACCCGATTTTAAATCAAAAATCTTTGGATTACAGATATGAACATGAATTCCAAATTTGAATTTTCTTTACACAAATTTGAATTTGGAATCTTAAGATCTTAATAATCCAAAGACCTTGCCATCTTGGATTGAATTGGTTGTTAATTTCGAGCGTATACGAATGACATAAGAACAAAAAATGAGTGTGAGGGTACTCAAAAACGTGTTATGCACATGACGTCACACGTATATTGAGTTGGTATGGTGTGTGTAGGGACGCGTCAAGCATCTTCTGCGCAGCCGTGCCAAATACTCATGACCGCCTATATTTGACAACGAAAAAACTAAAGGATATCTGTCTGTAGTTTTCCTCTGTCTGCAATTACTTTAAATCACAAATGTTGTTGACCTTCGCTCGACGCGTTCTTTGGACCAATTTGGCGCCCCCTAAAATCTTCACAAAGCCTTTTCCACTTTGGTACCTGACCTTCCATGTATGGGCGTTGAATGTAGGTGTGTGTGTTTGTGTTATATGTTCAATGACCCTGATAAGTTTTTCAGAAAAATCCTTTTTAATTCCTGCCTAGATATACAGAAGATGTATTGTAGCAGTCAATAGTAAATAAAAGTGTTATAAATACTACAAAACTTTAAAATTTATTTACTTTTATTATTTGAACCCATGATTATCCGGAAGATATTACAACTGTATCATCAGCAAAAGTTATTATTTTTGATTTGTTAAAGATAGTAAACAGAGGTCATTTATATAAATAAGAAAAAGCGTCGGACCCAAGACACTTCCCTGGGGGACACCATATTCTAATTTAACTTCACTGCTTATCACGTTTCCAACCCTAATACTTTGCGTTCGATGACTCATATAGTCCATCAACAATTTTAGGTGTAATCTACGACTACCAATATTGTCTAATTTTAAGCTAGTATCGGAATGGACACAGTATCGAATGCTTTTTGCAAATCTAGAAATATTCCAACATATTTATTTAATCTTTATTGTCCAGTAACAATGCAGATTTATTTTATTGTGATTTTTCTGGATAAATCGATCTGTTCCGTCATTGCATCGAGAAAGAAGAACTAGTTTTGGACCATTATTTTTTGGTAGCAATACTAACCTAATATCCAGCTCCCCCCACCCAGTGATGCTGGTATTAGTATCATGGATGAGGTTCAGATCACTATCACACAGGTAATACGGCACACACTGGCACTCCTGACCCTCGTGGTTGGTGAACACAGCCCCACTTTCAGTTGGACGGACTGTTATCTGAAAAAATAAAGGTTTTGTAAACCTGTTCAATGGTGATATGTCTCAAGTCTGAGGTACTTCTCGGTTACATCTAAAGTCGTCTAGCACACTGATAATTATTAAGGTCTTGATTCTGGCTTGGTATAAATAAAAAAATGTTTGCTTGTCTCCGTAAACATGTTAAGTCAGGAGATAATAATGAAAAGTAATGGTAGGTTAGGACGTTCCCCCAAAATTATTCAATGTTTATGTGTCTCAAGCCATTCTAAAAGCTTCTATCTAAAAACGTCTAGCACTGTCCGCCACTGATTTAGGATTCTCTCTTGGGACAAATAAAAAAAAATACTGACGCGACCGACCATTATTCAGGTCTGGAAATGAAGATTCTGGAGATGTGGGGCATACAGATCCGCCTAGCCTTACGCCTTATTAGACCAATGAAGAATGTTACTGACTGACATTCAGTCTGATTATGACATCGTGACCAGGATAAAATTAAAGGCAAGACATTCAGTTTCATCTTCGCTCAGCTAATTCTGGTTTGTCCCTAGTGTATGGTATGGTACATTCACAAATGCGAAGAGAGGGTACAATGAACAGGGCAAATACGATATTTCGGCAGTTGTGTTCGTGCAATACTTGGGGGGTGTCTGCATGGTCTGCATTACGTCAGCGATAAAAAAGTAATTACTAACGTTAAATTCTAGACCGAAACTTAGAACCGAAACCGAAAGTACTTAAACTTATCTTACATCTTCAATCCTGACTGGAGCACCAACAGGTCGCGACGGAGTTGGTGGAGTACCGAAGATGCCGACCAGCAACGTTGGGTCTAAGGTCGTCTGTGCCGTGCCCATGGCCAGGATTGCGAGGAATGGCACCAGCATCTGGAATAAGAGACTAACACATGAATAAGAAAGAGGGAGGACAAGGTTGAGCAGTAGACTATGAGTGTCTTGTCTTTACTCGTTTTTTTTAAACTTGTCTCCAATCGGAGTCAAAAACTGGTTTCCTTTTTAGAGTTCCATACCCTATTACCAAGACTCCGCTATCTGTCCGTCCGTCCGTCTGTCACCAAGTTGTATCTCATGAACCGTGATAGCTAGCACTTGAAAATGACGTATTTCTGTTCCCCTATAACAACAAATACTAAAAATAGGATAAAATAAATATTTAAGGGGGGCTCCCATATAACAAACGTCATTTTTTTGCCAAATATTGATACCTTCCTCCGTGCGCGAGTCCGACTCGCACTTGGGCCGTCTTTTTTAGATATTTGTCTCAAATTTGGATCTGATGAAAACCTTGGTTTCTTTTTTAGGAATTTATTTCCTATTAGGGTCTGATTAAGACCTGCTTTCCTTTTTAAGACTAAACCTACGCAATTAACTCAACTATCTACTTTAATATTTTACTTAAGTGCTTACTTTACTAGTAAAAGAGACATGTAGATTGATTTGTATATAGGAGTGAGCGAGAGGGAATGATGATGCAATATTCGCGGGTAGTTCCTTTTATATTATGTCAAGTATACCCACGTGTAGACAGTAGTGCGCGTGCGTGCGTCGTGTCGTGGTTAAGGTCACCATTTTTGAGGTCCACGTAAGTTTACATTATTACCTATTGTGGTTAGTGTTCGGGCGGAGGGGAGCCCTACACCTTGGTCGCAAGTCCAAGGCGCTGCTCGGCGACATATTTCAATGACGTATCTTTGTACGTCATGAAACCACAAAGCGGGTTTTCTATTCATGATTCTTGTTTACGCAAGAATAATAATAATAAATATTATATTTCTAAGAACTATCTACGTAAACATCTATAAATAAATATTTGTCTGTGCTTTACAAATTACAGCCATTTTTTATCTAAAAGTTTTTGAAGATTTCACGTTTAAATGACCAGTGTCTCCCAATTTTTTTTTCTATTTATTTAGAATTCAGGGGTTCTAAAATCATTTTATAAAATAACAAGCGACCAACATTTGCTTAGTTGATCATTTATGTGGAGGGCAGTTCAAGTATGACGTAAGCAATACTTGAATGGCGCGCGATGAATAAGAAAGTGGTTGTTAAATTTTAAAAAATTCAGAATTTTATCAATAGCGACATCTAGCGGATCTTTTTATGCACAAAGAGTTATTAGTTGATTTATTTAGTTCGTATTTCCATGTAGATACAGCCTTTAAGCAAAAAACTGGAAGGTCACGTGTTTGAAAATCGAGGCTCAGGATGGGGTTTAGCTTAGACAGAAAAAAAATTATTTACCACTTTCTTTTGTTTCTCGACGAACTTTCAATTGTTGTTCGAATCCGTTGGCTAATTGAGATCCAGGGGGTAACGTGATTGAAGTGGAAGGATGTGGTCATGTAGTTGAGATCCAAACACAAAAATATTTTTTATGTATTTGTTTTCTTATAAATGGGATACTAAAAATGGGAAAGTATAACTAATAACCCCCCCCCCCCCCAATCCTTAAATTTTCCACAGGACGTTCATTTGATCCATCAACTGTAACACAGGTTTCCAGCCAGAGAGATCATGTAATTGAAATGGAGGCTAAACAACTAAAGATGGAGTCACATAGTTGAGATCCAGACTGATGTCATTTTATTGTAAATAGTATGAGACGATTAATGTAATCATGACTCCCTGAACCCCTTAATTCGTCACTGAACTTTATAAGTATTTAATCAATAATATTATGGTAAATAATAACTATATATTAGGTATTTTATCAGTGCTTTCCAAGCAACAGTGAGGAAGAGGATCAGGTGAATGATGTGACCTTCATGACCCCCAAACCCTTGTAGTCCATCAGATGGTTTAAAATGTTCATGACAACAAAGCAAGGTCACCAACACTATAAATATAATGTCACGGCCGTCAGCATCAGGCCTTTAAAATCAAAGGGCATTAACCTTAATACATAATGATTCATAAAAAACTCCTGTCCAAGTGTCTACAGAACTATTATTAAACTGCGTTGTAACACATGAGTGGATGGGATAGATTCACCCGTGAGGGGACTCCACCGCCGTGTGATCATCTCGTAAGAGGTGAGTAACCCAGCACCCCTTGGTGGAAGAGGATCTGTTCCCCGACTGGCTTGAGACCACCAGCATACGAATCAGACCTCCCTTCCTCCCATCCCATCCCATTTATGGTACGATTCTAGTGGGCTCAGGGTCCGCTGAAACCGTAGCATTCTTCTCCTCATCCCCACCAAGTTACTCTCTTGTTTTGCCGATTTCCATGGGCGACGGTAGCCTCTTACCATCAGGTGGGCCATCTGCTGGTTTGCCCCTTAACTGCCATAACAAGAAGCATTTTCTTTTTCGTCTACCCTTTTTCTCAAAATCATACATCACATACAGGAACAGGTCCGTCTTTACATGTCACCGATCCCAATTTTTTTTTTCTATAAGAGAATAATATGTCCAGTTGTCTATAGATCAATAAAGTTTGGAATCCAGTGCCTACATATTGATATCGCAATCTCTTCTAAGCATAGGTCAAGTTTATCAGCTGTAATAGTACAAATAAAACGTATCAGTTAAATTTTATGTTTTCCTACTAGCTACGATAATCAGATATTCTTCACGGATTTTCCTTTACATTAATGGTGTAACTCTAAAGATAAAAAAAGCAAAATGATCAATTTTACTTGAAATATACCCATATATTATGAAAAATTTGTCAATTATTTAACTAAGCCGTAAAGGGTAACGGGGGGTAAATCCACATGAATTCCCCTTGAATCTCATCTTGACAACTTGGCGATTCACATGCAGACCCTTTTAAAACTTATCCTGGTAACACCCAAATAAAATACCAATTCTACTCTTTCTTTCGCTCTCTGTGTGATACGCAAACAAAATACTACTACTATCTCTACATTATAAATCCGCAGCCCCTAATTAATGGAAGGTTACTCCCCCCTCGGCAATCGGCTTGCGACGCCTTTGGTTCATTACCCCAGGGGCGATTCAAGTATTGCGTAAGTACTATTGGGGGGCGGGGGTCTTTGTTTCGCTCATCTTTGATGACATGGGTGATGGAGGGGTATGCATAGTGATTACGTCACCAATAAAAAAATAAACACGTGCACGGAAACGAGAGTAAGGCCTTTAAGAGTAGCTTCATAATTGATTGAATAATACATGTACTTGCTAATGTTTACGTCAGCCTGAAACGTTTGAGCTTTGATTACTTTTGCTGACATAGGGGACGGCCACCCACTCACTGCTACTAATTACTGCCTAGTTAACATGAGAGAGAGAGAGATATTATAATGATAGACTATGTTCAAATTGACTTTGGGTCTTGACTCATGACCTGATATCTAATAGGTTGTGGGGAAAAAGTCTTTTCGCATTATAGTATGTATGAACTTGTAATAAAATCTCTTTGGCTATACTATTTGTATCTGGCTGGTTTTGGTATCATTACAAGTTTACATTTTAAAGAAGATAATTCCAAATTCAAATTAGGAAAATGCGCGATTTTTATTTGTTTTTCGTACTGTGAAGATGAGTGAATTTTTAAAATTCATTTTAAAATTTTAAAATTCATTTTAAAATTTTACTACAAAAAAGGTAAAAATGCAACGCAAGCAGCGAAATATATTTTCGATGTTTATGGACCTAGTGTATTGTCTGTGAGAGTAGCACAAATTTGGTTTAAGCGTTTTTAACCCGGAAATTTTGATGTCAAAGATGCTCTGATCGCCCTATTACGGATAAAATGGATGCCATTTTTGAAAAAGTGGAGCAAGATCGGCAATCGGCATATCAGTAGTTACGAAGTAGCTGAAGAACTGGGAATTGACCACAAAACAGTTTTGGCGCATTTGAAAAAAAATGGGTACACAAAAAAGCTCGATATTTGGGTACCTCACGAGCTCACTGAAAGAAACCTTATGAACCGTGTACTCATTTGTGATTCTTTATTACGAACCGAACCATTTTTGAAAAAGCTGATAACTGGTGATGAAAAGTGGATCACGTACGAAAAAGGTCGTGGTCAAAGGCCGGTCAGGCTTCACAGACTGTGGCGAAACCGGGATTAACTCGCAACAAGGTGATGCTGTGTGTGTGGTGGGATTGGAAGGGCATTATTTATTATGAACTGTACCAGGCAGGACCATCGATTCTGAACTCTACTGCGAACAACTGATGAGATTAAAGCAAGAAGTTGAGAGAAAGCGGCCGGAATTATTCAACAGAAGGGGTGTGGTTCCTCATCATGATAACGCTAGACCTCACACATCTTTAGCCACTCAGCAAAAATTAAGAGAGTTTGGCTGGGGGTTGTTAATGCACCCGCCGTACCTGACTTTGCACCTGTTTCGGTCTCTTCAGAATTCTTTAGGCAGTGTCAGGCTAACATCACGAGAGGATTGCCAAAACTACTTGTCGCGGTTTTTTTATCAGAAGCCCCAATATTTCTATAGCAATGGTATTATGTCCCTACCTACAAGATGGCAAAAAGTTATCGAACAAAATGGTACTTAGATACTTTAGTTAAATGTAAATAAACTATATTAAAAAATGTTTTGAATTTTCTTAAAAAATGCGAAGAAACTTTTTCCCCGACCTAATATGAATTATTCAACCTAATTAACTATACGACGTGGTTTCATTCTAAAACATACGCGATCTCTTTACAAATATTACGATTTTACAACCCCTTAAGTCAATAAACAAATATTTTTAAGTACAGTTACTCAATATTTATCACTTTAGGAATCTCTGTCATACAATCTACAAACACTTGATTTTGTGCCCCCCTAGTTGCAATTCACAGTTTGAAAAACAATGTTCTAGACTAAAGCGTCATGACACTAATTTCCTTCTACGTCTTCATGGTTACGTGTATATTATTTAGCGAAACTAGTAAACTGCTGTTAGGGGCCACTCATTTATTACTTAAGACGAATTAAGGAGGGAGGAGGGTCGACCATGTCTTATTTTTTCTTACAAGGGGGTGGGAGGGAGTCTCGATAGTTCTTACGTAAGATTACAAAAATGCGCAGTTTAAATTATACTTTGACAAAGCGCAGCTTGCCGCGCGAGTGCTGAGGTTTACGCGGATGCATATAGATAAACGAATTTCGTTTCCATGGCAACGGACAGCGCTTCCCGGGAACTCCCCGCTTGTGGACTAGTCGACACTTGTTTAGGTAAACAACACTCGGGTTCGAGTAATCGACTAAGTTCCTTCTGTACCTTATAATTATATTAAAATTAGTTACTACCCTAATTTTAACAACAAAAAAAATTTTCCAGTGGAAGATCCTCTTTCCGAGTGGATTTTGATCCCCTGGACTGAAATTCTTATGTAGGTAAAGATGGGTGATTAAAAGCAAAACAGCTTTAAAAAACAAACCAAATATGTATTCATTTTTTTCCTTTAGATTCTTACGTAATAAATATTAAACAGGGGGGGAGGGGGGTCAAAAACTATCGAAAATAGCACAAGGTGTGAGCGAGACAGAAAATTAAGAGAGTGATCAGTGAGATGGTGCTGAGCACTGAACATCAGTGACATGCTACGCATTATAGAATAGTAATGAAACACCCGTTTCATTAGAAGAGAGAACGGTTTAAATACATCTTAGCGAAGCGAGGGAGGGTCAGCTTATTTAATATAAAAATAAAACAATTAAGTGAATCCACAGAATTCATAATTGTTTCATATAAGGAAAACGAAACAGAAGCGATTCGGTAACTTAAGGTTAAAAAATCAATGTCAAATCAATTATAAACGTTTTTTACTCCTCGCTTTTAACATTGGACGATTTACGAGGACCCCCCGTAACTCGTCAGTTATCAAATTAACTTTGGGAATCAGTAATATAAACCGTTGATCTCATAGAGATCTACTTAGAATTATTATTTATACTTATAGCGTATACTTGTGAGTATTCTTGTTTTGTTTCATGCTCAAATTACTAAACAAATTTTGATAAAGATTTCGTTAAATATTTTAACTAAATACCTACATCAGATTGTGCTAAATTTCATTGAAATCCAAACATACAAACTTTCATATTTATAATATTAGTAAGATAACATTATGCAATATTATTAATATCACTAATATTGAAATTATGAGTCAGTTATAATAATCATGATGTATTCAATATTTAATAAAGTTTAAAATAGCACAGTACCTTTCAGACGTAAAATTATTTCCAATATATATTAATGATATTTTTCTTCATCCTATAAATTATATATACAACCCGCCATTATCATTAAGTTATTTTTTTTAATCTTGAATTCAAGTTGAAAATTGTTCTCAGTTGTTCTGCCAATCAGCCAAACACAAAACCAGTTTTATAATATAATATATAAATTAAATTATAATATAACACTACCTTTCAAACGTAAAATAATTTCCTATATAATTAACATTTCATCATATAAATTATAATACAACGCGCCATTACCTCTAACTTATTTTTTTTCTTCTATTCAAGTTGAAGATGGTTCTCAGTTGTTCTGCCAATCACTAAACAAGTTTTATATTAAAATATAAATTACTGACCTTGAATATGTTTAAATTCACAAAAGCACAATAAAACTAAAACTATATTATTACTATAATTAAAAAGTTTGGACACTATTTATTATCTGTGGTGAACGTGTGTACGTTCCCGCGCTTTTGTCGCAACTGAACCTTCAAGCCTTCACTATTCACAAGCCGGTTGTTTACGTCATTTTGTTCTTTATTGAATATTGTGTATATAAGATGGACAAGGCTAATTATGTATGTTGTTAAATATTTGTGTCTGTGTGTTACGAACAAAAAGGTAAAAAAAAACTGCTAATCCTATATCTCATTAGTAATATTATAATTGTAAAAGATTGTTACTCAGATTTCAATGAAATTTGGTATACAGAGATACTTTATAACCTGCATTAAACGTATAATATTTTATTCCAAAAAAACAGTTCCTACGGGATAACAGTGAAATATTTTTTTATAAAACCAATTATTGAAAATTTAAATGTTTGTTTTGCACACACGCATAAACTGTTTATAGAAGAGTCTACTAATAATATATTAAAAGTATATGTCGGAAAAGAATGGGCTATATCAGAAGTTACGGGCGCAATACCATCAGGATAAAACTAAACATTACGATCTCGTACTATTCTGACAGGAACCCAAACAGTGCCTTGGACTTGTGACCAAGGTGTAGGCTTAAAGACTTCTTTTAATAGAATTCGAACAATCGCCTCCACTCCCCAGGCTCTGTTTAAACCTAACGTTAAACTCACATAGACCTAACTTAAGGTTGTATTAACACACCTAAATACAATGTAAGAATTCACATGACCCTTAGTCGAAGAGGTCTACAGGGGCTCGAGTAATACTACTTTATTATTGAAACGCACCTGTGCGGCCACCTGACGTACAGGTGACGAAGCTATGCCCATCTTTGTTATGTCGACTGTCTTCTACTTGCCTATTTGAAAAAAATAAATTATAATAAATAATAAAACCGGAGGATTAAAATAAAGTTGTCTATTGAAACATCTACATGAGGGTAGAAAACTTAAATAAAAGTCAAAAATAGTTTAAAATATTTAATTACATAATAACAGTTGAGAAACTTATAGTAGTTGACTATGTATGCGATAGCGCGCCACCGACGACATGAGATCTGTACAAGAATACAAACTATATAAAACTTGATATGAACGGACAAACTGTATAAAGTGTATATGAGTTATTTATATTGCACATAGTTCATAGGTTTTAATTTTAAGGCCAGCTTCATATTTCATGTTTATTTCATTTTTAAATAGAATTCACATGAGGCCCCTAGTTTCATATTAGTTGTTAGTTTGCTAATATAATGCACTGGGATCCTTAGTTTCATATTTCATTTTGTTAATTAATTATATAAAACAAAGTCATGAGGCCCCTAGTTTCATACTGGTTGTTGATTTGCTAATATAATACACTGAGACCTCTAATTTCATATTTCACTGATCATTAGCTATCGAATACTATGCCATGAGGGCCCCTAGTTTCATATTTCATGTGGTTTCCTATTTAATTTGATATTTGAGGCCCCTAGTTTCATATTGGTTGTTAGTTTGCTAACACAATGCACTAAAACCTCTAAATTTCATTGATCATTAGTTATCAAATACAATGTCATGAGGGCCCCTAGTTTCATTGATCATTAGTTATCAAATACAATGCCATGAGGGCCCTTAGTTTCATATTTCATGTTGTTTACTATTTAATTCAATGTTTGAGGCCCCTAGTTTCATATTGATTTTTAGTTTGCTAATATAATGCGCTGGGGCCCCTAGTTTAGTAATTCATGTTGTTTATACTTAATATTCTTTCTCGTATTCACTGGAGGGCCCTTAGTTCCAATTGTTTACTTAGTAATTTCCATAAAAACACTGAGGCCCCTAATTTCATATTATTTCATTACGACTTCTCGCTGTAGTATAAATAAATATTCAAGACAAAATCATGTCATATAAAAAATGCGAGGCCCCTATTAAAAAAGGGGCCTCATTTTTATACTACTGCTCTTTGTGACAATGCATAAAACATGCTGAGTGCGTGTAAATAAAGACGTCTGTCTACACCGTATCATACCATGAACGTATATACCTCATCCAAGTTAGAAAGAGAATGTTTAGTAACAGAGCGTAACCTAGCAACCAATGACAGGCAAAACACTTTAAAACAAAATGGCGGCAAGTCCTTTTAATAGTAAGATAAAACAAATCTAAATATGACATTAGTCTACTCCTAAATTTCCTCACGATGTTTTCCTCCACCAAAAAAAAAAAAAAAATTCGAGGTGTATAGAGCGTCGTCTGACGTCATCAGAAGGGAACGGTCATAGTATGACACGTTGTTGGCGACCCTCTTTATTTTATTTTTAATACTTTGAAAATACTGAGTGGCACGATATCGCATTTGACAGCTTTTGAAGATTCATTGTATAACGGTTCTATTTTTGAATAGAGAAAATATTCATAAACAATTCTTTTTTTTTCAGTAAAAAAATATAAAATTAATGCAACATGATTTTTAAGGCGCTTGTGTTGATGGAACACATTTGTTATTCGGCAGTCTGTGTGCGCGAAACACACTGATCGAGCGAGTTCGTTCAATTAACGAGGTCGTGGATTGAACTATCTAGGATGTGTTTACGCAAAAGACAGTGTATTTTTTTTTATATTTATCCGCATAACACGCCGAGTACGTATTCTGTATTACGTAAGCATTAAAGGGGGCAGGGATCCTTGCTTTGTTCATTTTTAATAACATGGAGGATAAAAGGGGGGGAGTGCGGATATTCCTTCTCAGAATGAGGTCTTCTTTTGCTGACGTATTTGAGGGCGATAATTGCAATTGAATTGTGTTTTAGGAGGGGGGGGGGGGGGAGGAGGTCCTTGCTTTGTTCATTTTTAATGACATGGACGGGGGAGGTCTGTATATAATAAACACGCACATCGAAACGTGGAAATCCCTTCTCAGAATGAGGTCTACTTTTGCTGACGTATGGGAGGAGAGGGGGGGGAGGTGATGATTGCTATTGAATTGTTTATGCGAAAAATATACTGCGTTAACTCTACAATCATTCTTGTTTTAAAGGGGATTAGGGGATCCTTGTTGTGTTCATTTTTAATGACATGGACTCGGGTCAAGGTCTACTTTTGCTGACGTGCCCCCCCATGCCCAGAGTGCGCGTTCTGTTATTGCGGCTGTTTCGCGCACCGTATGCATATTTTCTCTATTAGCAAATGCCGATTAGCGGAGGGGGGGTGCCTAGAGGTTTTCGTGTAGGAAGTGGAGTAGCGTGGCTTCGTAGTGCTTCGACGCGTGCATCGCTCTTAACGAGTGTCTCTCCCCCGGGTATACCTGTCGATGAATTAATACATTAGAAGAAAAAAGATTCCAAATTTGAATTTTATATGCACGATTTAAATTTTAACTTCGGCTGTACGAGTTGACATAATTGAAACGATCCATGGTTCTAAATAAATTAAAAAAAAAAAACATAGACGTCTAACGTCAGAGACGCCGAGCGTGGCGGGCTTTTTGGGAACGTCTTTGTATAATAAATTGTTTTGTGTAAACATTTAAATATAACGGAAGTCATGGCTTTGGCCTTACTATAAAATTAATCAAGAGTTAACTACTAAAGACAAGGCTGTACGGTGTAATACCTTTGCCTGTTCCACTATGGAATAAAAACAGAAAAAAAGAATTGTCAGACATTAAAAAAAAAAAATTTTTTTAATATATTTTTTAAATTAAAAAATAATATTAAAAAAAAACAGGTCAACATCTACATTTAAAAAAATCTTAAATTAGTTACTTTTCTACATGACATGCTAATTAGAAAAAGTTGCTTAGGTACTTTTATCCCGGAAAAATTCATAGTTCCTATGGGATAATAATAAAATATATTTATTAAATTCCTGTTTATTTTTATTAAACCAGGGGCAGGTCGACTAGTATGAAAATAAAGTTTACTACCTGTTTGTTTGGTAATTATCATGTTTGCAACACTATTTGAGTATCATCCTGTTAGTTAAGATGTTGGTAGCATTGACTTGACATTCAATGTTGGACCAACTGTATCAGTAGTGCTAACACAAGGATAAGATGCGCCGAACACCAAACAAATACGCCGCCCAACAGTCCATTCAATATCCCCCCCTCTCCTCTCCGGGTCACATACCTGAACTCGATGCGGCTTCCCCAGTCGTATTAGCTCGGAGAGCAGCGCCGCCGTGTGACAGAAGTGAACGTTCTCGTCCGCCAGACCATGAATTATTAGTAACCTGCCCTCTCTGGAAACAAAACACATCGGTTATTTCATAAACAGACGCATTATGATGTTGGCAACACTTATAATTTGATAGCTCCAGTTATTTGAATATTGGCCAACTGATAAACACAAATCAAGAAAGTGGGGATAGCAAAATAAATACGCTGTCACGACAGAATAACTATTGAATTACATCGTGAGTATTCTAGGAGTAACGCTGCAGCTCTATAGTCTAAAGTATGTCCGCCAGGAGGATATTCTAGTCAAGCCGTCATACTGTCTGTAGTCTGCATATAGACTACTACAACTCTCTCTCTCTCTCTCTCTTCTCCATTATTAATTAACACTATATAGTAACAACAGATCAGCCAAAAATGATTAGAAAGGGACGAATATATCTTTGGAATAAATGGCTACATGCTAGACTGAACAATACTGGCCGTGTTGTGGAGGATGGGGGGGTTCTGGGCGACACTGCCACTGCCTAAGGGCCTTGGCCCCTTCCTTAAAATGGTAGCGTTTTCTAGTATCAAGTAGTGTGTACTTTCTTATTACCATTTGCTTTTAAGACAGTTAACGCTACATGTTCATCGCACATCGTGACGTCACCATTCCTTGCAAACTTCTTAAAAAAGTAGGTAACCAAGTAAATCATTATTATTGCAATATATAATACATTTGTCTACTTACTCGTCCGGGAAGAAGGGCGCGTGAGCCAGCACGCTCGCCCGGCTGTACGCGTGAGGCGCGGCCCCCGGCAGCCCCATGTAGCGCTCCGTGTACGCCGTATCGTAGAGCCGCCAGCACGTCACCGGAGCACCCGCCACGCACACTTTAAACGTGTTAGGACGAGTGGCTAGTCCTAGGAGTGCTAGATAGCCACCTGTGAAATTATTTTTAATCGTGAATTTGTGAAACTATATTATTAGGGTTCCCCCTTGAGAGCATCCAAAAACGGTCCCTAACCCTAAAAAGGATACAAAAAATTTTCGAATTAGACATTAAAAACCATAACTGTCATAAGATTCCTGTGTAATTAGGTGCAATCAAATTAGTGGACAATCAAAGTTTAGAATACAATAAAACTCACCATAACTCCATCCATGTATCGCGACTCTATCCATATCGATACAGCCGGTCTCTTTCGCTAGCCATTGTAAGACTTCTACCTGAAACAATATTGTTACTTTCAATCGTAGATATAATGAACTACATATAAACGACATCCCATCGGCATCGTAGCTTTGCGTATATAACAAAAGAAAAGGTTCAAGGATCCTTCCTTGAGGGACCCCCATATGTAGAAGAGCCCTTAGAAATCTCTCACCACTTAAATCGGCATTTTGAATTTTATTATTCAGATATGGTTTCACAACGTAAAACCCAATTTCTTTTGTGTAACAGCGTCATCACTTCCTGATCAGTGTTGTATGTTGCACACAATCGAAAGCCACACATAAGTCACACAATCCATTCTATGATTCCTCTCAATCTTTGATATATTCTTCGTAGAGAAGAGCCTTAACTATTTTTTGACTTGGTGCATATCCAACGATATTTCTGTCGACAGCTTAACGTTATACATTTCCCAATCACCTGATCATCCAATTCGACTTGTCCCATCTTGCCTCTGATGGCAGCTTCCCAACCTCGACCTCGGTGTTTAGAGCCGCGCGAGTCCACAGCTACAACGTTGAAGCCTCGCGCTGCCAGCATATGCATGCGTAACTGACGGATACCCTGAAGGAAACATTCACATCTATAATAATAGAGTTTGTTGGTTTGGTTGAACGTGCTAAACCCTTACCCATTTGGATAACCGTTGGATAACGCGACCCATAGGAGCAGAGCATAAATGAGCTTCCATTGCGTGGGCTTCGTAAACAGCGACAAAGAAGGTTTTAGCTCCTTAACAATTGTTGTATTACGTCACACTCTCCCTGACCTTCTCTTTCTCTCTCTTATGTAACTTTTGGACAACATTTATTTAAAAGTAAATTGTTAGATACTCACCCTATAGCTATTAGTAACTGTTTGCACTTCAGGCCCTCCATATACGTGTAACACTGTAGGCCTTCGCCCTCCCGCAGCGCCTGCAGCTCGCCACAGAGTGCAATAGGCCACAGACCCACAGGATAGACGAGTGGAGAGTATTTGTGGAGGCGGGACGTCAAGACCTAGGGAACGTTCTGGAAAATAACAATAAAATAGAAGTGATAATTTCTCACGACTAAAGACTGATAGAAATGCGGGAGCCCTATCGAAACATAAGGATTTTTGGTCCTTTCTTATATGGTGGCGTTTCAGCTCCACCTCTGCCAATGGGTCCAAGGGCAGCAAATGATATTGTTGCCTTTGTACGGAAGTACTCCCTTTTTTGTCGCCCAAAAGTACATGCTCAATGGAGTTAGATATGACAATTGTTTAAACGCCACGGGGACATTATCACTCGGAGGCTCGGTTGAAGTCCCATATACAATGTAATATATCTTTGTGCAATAATTACCTCTGATGAGTAGAGACGTATCATTATCATCGTCTCCATCCGCTGACCGACTGTCCCAGGAGCCGTTAAACGAACGAGTGTCTGACGTTTCTGGAACAATATACTTAATCAGAATATTGTAAACGTTTTAGTGTATACCAGTTAAAAGGGTTGATAACACGTAGGACAATTTTCTCTAGTCTAGGAAGTGATCTCTGCTAGCGACTCCCAAAGACTTACATGGCCACATAGCTGGACATGCACTTCATCCCCTTTTTCAACACCTTCAATCGTTTTTGTTTTATGATAATACGTAACCTATGTCCTATCCCCAGCTCTAGTCTTTCTATGTGACATATTACAGAGGTATTAGTTGGGATTAATATGGTTGAGAAGTATGTAATCTCACCCGACTGCGCCCGCTCCACCAGAGTGCCGTGCGGCAGCAGCGAGACACCGTTGGTGTGGGTGATGCGGAACACCCGCGTGTTGGGCACTGTGCTGATGTTGGATGATGTTATCACCGCTGTTGAACACTCCTGTAAGGATATTCGGATCAGTGTTATCAAATTAAGAGAGAGATATAATGAAAAAACTGTGATTGTGGACACTTTCTTACCTCATCCATATCAACAGTATGCGAATGTCCTATGGATGTTAGTAACGTCACTTGTTGAGTTGGGGGGTTGTAGGGAGCCACGTATAGGTGGCGCTCCAAGGGCGTCTCCCGGAGCCCTACAAAGTAGACAAGACCTCTGCTTTCGTCCACCTAAAGAAAAAATTATAAACATTAATCCAACCAGGAACGTCTTGCCATGATTTGTGATAATGATTTCTTATGAGGCACTTATTCAAAGAGCCTTTGGGTCGCTATCGGAATTTTTGTGGGGGACGATGCTCTCCGGTAAGAGACGGCGGTTGTGGTCGCGTTTTGTGAGTCTGTGTTCTCAAAGAAAGAGGTGGTGTAGCGGGAAAGAGAACAGGCTGCAGTATAGCTCTGCGCTTTTATACATTTGGTAGCCCATACTTCCTAAGGAAGCAATTGGAGTTGACAGCTGCTTTTCCAAGAGGGATTGAGGAGCATGGCGCTTTGGGATGGTCTCCGTCTAGGCAACATGGTTGTGTGCTGAATGCGAGATCGTGGTGCCTGCCTCATGACGGCGGGCAGTACAGTGTTCGCTGATAGCTGATTTTATATTCTACCTCTCCAATCAAATTTATGACAAAAAAATGTCAATTGAGTTGCTTGAGATACTTCAAATGTAAACAAGAGATAAAAAGAGAGATGAAAGAACAACAGTATTAAGGCAAAAATGTGATGTTCATTAGAGAGTAGACGGTATTCCCAAAGCGGTCTATATCGATTCCCAGGGATTTATTATGAGTGTTCCAGGAGCTCTATAAAAATTTTTAAAAAAAATAACATCATCCTCATGGTTAAAATATATTTTCAAATTTTTCCGGATTTTGAAAAACATAAGGAAGGTTTCTTGTGCAAGTGGATATGTCAAATAAGTTTAAGAACCTCTTTAGACGAACAGACCAATACCAAAAAATCTGATTCAAAAAATATATTTTGAGTAGATCGCAATCAGCTGTAGAAAAAAAACTATACATATAATAAAAACATTAATCTATAGGAAATCAGGGAAGCTAGAGCGGGACGTATATTAATATTATTTATAACATACCCAAATCTTCCTACCCATGACTTCCCAGTCCCCGCTGGTGATGGGCTGCTTGCTGATCACGCTCGGGCCCAGCGCGTTGGACTCGTCCTCCATTATAATGTCGATTAGAGCTAAAAAAATATTTAGTATATCCCCACTACTCATGCTCAAACGTTAAGATAGCTGCCGGCCAGTATACGTAAGAATCAAAGTGGAATGTCGGTAGGTGTCCCCCCACCATTGAAGGAAGAAGGCAACAGTCATTGTCGCACTTTTTAACACTTGACTCACATAATTCGTTCGATTTCTGACTGATGGCTTTACAAGAAATCATTAAACTTTAAGTAATCACAATACTCACTAGTAGCTCTCTTCACGGGCACAGCACAAGTAACCAAATACAGATGCAAGTGTCCGGTCTCTTCGGAGGCCCATATGAAGGTCATGGTTCCTGGAGAAGATGGCAGGAAATGAAGGATGTCATGGACATTGACCCACGCCTCCGGCGCTGATTCTGATATGAGGACCTGGATTAACTGTAAATAAAAATAACAGTTGAAACCATAAGGGTGCGCTGCTGACGACCTTATGCGAAGGTACACTTAGACGCCATTTTGAAATGATGAATAAAATGAATGCAGGTTTTTCTTTCAATACATTAGCAGAACTCCCATTTATCATATCTGAGGGGAAGACTCAGCTCAGTAGATTACACATATTCATTATTAAACAGTGCACTGTTAATGGTCAATGAAACAAAACGACATTTACTAAGTTGTGACGTCACTCACTATCATGGCGGATCGTTTATAATGGTTTTTTTGGTATTATACCTGACTAGAAGAGAATCGGTCTTCACCCACTTCTACTGGCTGAATGTCGGGTGCGTTCTCGTATTGCGCACGCGCACTGAACTCCTCCACCGACACTAATGCCAGTTCCAGTCTTTGCTGCTTCCTGTCCAATAGCTGCACCCATACACTGGTGACAAAGATTATAATTATTACACTAGCAACACTGTTGATATTGCCACCAGCTCTTTTTCAATACACCTGTAGCAGTTTCACGAGTGGCATCGATTAAATATTGACTAATATGTGTAAAGTGTTATACTTAAATCCTTTTTATCTTGAATATTGTATCAGTGATGTAAGTGAAAGTGTAATAGGGTTATGATGTGTGACTGTTATATATTAAGTTAGGGTTAACTACTTACTATGAACCGCAAGGAGTCCATCCAACCCTCGCCAGATACTCAAACCAGGGGAAGATGTCCTTCAGCGACTGTCTCAGCTCAAACCATCTGATGTCCATCACTTCCATTGGATCGTTACTTGATTCTGGTACTGGAATTAATAATTATTTTATAGTCACTAATATCTAGACAAAACAAATACCCCGACACCCACAGCGCCTTAATCAATGACTGCCCAACCCGCGGGAAATGTGACATAGTAGCCCGACAAAACAAACAGACATGACAGACAATTCGCCCCTTTCACCTCTATAGTGATAGTATAAAAATATAAGACGGACTAACAAATGACAGACTAACAACATAAAATTATATCTAGAAGAATGTAATTTCGAGTGTCTAAGAATGTCTATGCAATGAATTTTGCGAAATAAAATAAACGCCTCAACATGTATAATGTTGTTTAGCGATAAGAAAAGATGTAAAAAAAAGACAAAACAAATATGGAGGAATAGAAACATCACTAAAGCCACCATGGATCCGGCTAGTTAAAACACTTGTTTCTCCATATTCTTCTACGCATCGGAATCCTGGACCCTGCGAGTGAATGAGAGGAGGATAGACGCGTTTTGAGATGTGGTGGTGGAGAAGAAGGTTACGAATACCCTGGAGAGTATTTCTGAGCTCGGCAAACGTCTATCCTCCATCGTTCGAGTACTTGGTGGTACAGAGGAGAGTGGAAGGCACTAAGACAAGTGGTAGATCACCGATGAGGTGGACAGGTCAAGTAAAAGCGGCACACAATTTGAGAGCGAGGAAGGCTTCCGTTAGGGAGGAGTGGAGTTAAATAGTCAAGCAGGCAACATTCATATGATCACACTGTCTTTATTCTAAACCAATCACCATTTTTTTTCCTTCTACCCTTAACACTAAATAAATAAATTTATCACTATTAATAAATTTGCATAATTTTTTTGTAAATTATAAAAGAGGCGACATCCGTAGGCCTCCCCGATTCCTATATCTGGCTGGTCTCTTCTCATCTTATAAGTAGACCAATTTCTTTGTTTGTCTGTCTTAGGGAATCCAATCTAAGTATTTCTTAGTCTACCTGTCTTTGTTCACTCTGCACATATGGCCAGCCCTTTTCTACTCCAAGAGTCTTATTCTATTCATAACGCCGGCCATTTTTGTTCTTTCTCTTATCTCTTAATTCTATCCGATACCTAACATGCTTCTCTCCATTTTTCTCTGATGTATGCCGAGCTAATTCTCATCCTCTTTTATACCATTACTAGCTGACCAATCCTCGCTTCACTGAGAAGAATTAAACTACAGGTAAAACGTTCCCTGGACTTCCACAAATGATTCAAAACCAAAATGAGTCTCATTGGTTCATCATCATCATCACGACCCTTCAATGGCCCATTGCTGAGGCGGGTCTCCTCCTCAAAATGAGGAGGGTATTAGGCCATAGTCCACTACGCTGGCCCAGTGCGGGTTGGCAGACTTCACACACCTTTGAGAACTTTTTGGGAACTCTCAGGAGTGCAGGTTTCCTCACAATGTTTTCCTTCACCGTTAAAGTAAGTGATATTTAATTGCTTAAAACACACATGACTGTGTGGGGGATCGAACTCGGACCACCGGAGTAAGACTTGATGTCTCAACCACTGGGCCATCACTGCTTTTTCATTCGTTCAGTCATTCTCAAATTTTGTGAGACTAACAAACAGCAATACATTTTTATATATAAAGAAGATAAAAAACATTGCAAAGGACATGACCACCTTCCATACATCGTTGGCCTACGAACGGAATAACATGTCATCATAACGATAATTACTCATTTATTTTTTAACTTAAGAATCAATTTTTAGTAACTGACGGACACTCGGAGGATTTTGCACATATTTTAAAAAGTACTTATTATAATTTCCTGCAAATCAGACTCCACTGAAATCTGATATCATAAATGTTGCCACGGGTGTATTAATACTCCCCATTGTACTCCTGTCCTGCACTGACTAAACGAGCTCAGTGTATTTCGCGCATGAACAAGATTTTAGAGCGTGCTGTAAGTTTTTTAACTATTAGCAAATAATATTACATTTTGTCTATAAGTTTAATAAAAAAGTTTATTTACGTTTTTATCTTACCAGAGGGGAGAAGCTAGTTACAAAATTACGAAGAGCTCGTATCGCACACACGGTATCGTATACCCATATAGTCATAAATAAAACAATTATTAAACAGGCAAATTGCATCACAAAATATTTTTTTTCGCTGATAAGCGAATATATTATAATTTAACTATTGTTAAGACAATACTTTAATTATCTTGACAAACACCTATTAATTGCTCTAAAAAAATTGCAACGTTATATTTATATATGATTAAAAAAATCACTTTGATTTTTAGAACTAAAAATGTATATAACAATTTTAATTCTGTAAGTTTTTTAGGTTATGTGAATGTTAATGTCATATTTGTTGTTATAATTTTATTATTACTTATTATATAACGATATAATCGGGTAATAAAGTGATAAAATAATCTTTAATATTTTAAAAAATGAAAATGTAAAAAATATCTAATTTAAGGTTAAGTAATATATAAAAGAAAAAAAAATACTTTGTTATTGTATATATTGTAGGTGCATATATCTACGTTCGTCTAGACGTTAATAGTTTTTAGGTATTTTAACGCCAAGGTCCCTTTGTAGTTTGCCGGTGCTTGTCATGAGGGGGGTATTATTTTAGCCTTGGCAACATTGATGATATCAGACTTAAATGGAGTCTGATTTAGAGGAAATTATAATGAGTACCTTTTAAAATGTGGCCGAGTGGCCGTCAGTTACTAGATATTGATTCTTAAGTTTAAAAATAATTTAGTAATTTTAGTTATGACATTTTTGTTATATCATTTTATTCATTTCGTAGGTCAATTTGAACATTGTCCTTTAATGACTCGGAAACCTAACTTAATAAACATTACTTTATTGATTTGTCTGTTTGTGTGAGAGTGCAAAAGTATTAAAAGCAATATATACCTTGTGCCATCCGTTCTGAGTGTCCTTCTTGATAATAATCCAGTACTGTCGGGTTGAGAGCTCTTTGCAACTTGAATGTTACCAGTTTTAATATTGATTTTGCATTGGATGTGCCCGCTCTTGGAAATCTATAAATACAATATATTGTATATATTGCAATCACATAAAGATTAGAAAAAAATATATTTTTTTTCTATTTATTACAAATGTCCCTCCCAATCGATTGTATACGATTTTTAAGTCTTAGAAATTTATCAATCTCAGATTTTATAATAAAATTGGGAATGAGCATTTGTGATGATGGCAACACTACATTTTGTAGTTTTAATTAAGTTTTTTATTTATGATTGAATTCTAATCATAGATAATTCAATTGAAGATCTTGTATGGTCAATAATTGTTTGATTTTAATGAAGTAAAAACTTTTAACTTTGACAATGACAACAAAAAGCGCGGGAAAATGAAAATGACAGCCAAACATTATTTTGTTTATGGTAATGTTCGACGTCCTGTCAACTCAAAACGTCTTACCTAAATTCTTCAACTTCCCCACTAGAACTCTGAGAAGAGGGGAAGCTAAATATCTTGACTTCACTTTCATCCACTTCCTCATAGACTATCCGGAACACATCATCTGTGGACACAAATATAAATAATAAGCTTAACCGCACAGTAACACTCAAAAGAATACAATAAGGAAGACATGCAGTGCATGGGGCTTGCGAACCAGGTGCAGGATTAAAAGGCGTTACCACTACCAGTAAACACTGTGCTTCACCGCTCTACTTCCTGACTGATTTAACTTTGAAGTCACACGAGCTCCGAGAATAACTAAACCTCATTGCGTAAAAGGCATCCTTTTTAGAAGCTTTTATTTATAATAATACAAAATACCCCCCTCATTTCTTCCACTATAATGACAAGTGGGGTTGTAGGCCAGTGTTGCCAAGTTAATATTTAAAACCTCCATTTAAATAATTTAGTAACGAAAATTTGGAATCTATTTTTTTTTATTAATTCGAAAATAGTTTTCAAATTAGATTTTGCTAGACAAGAAAATTGATTTTGGAATTTGTTTTCAATCCACAATCCCAACATTTCGGATTGAGATTGATTATTAATTTCGGCCGTTAAGAGCTCAGGCACGTTAAGGTTAGGTTACTTGACCAATAATATAACAATTTTGTACCTTTCAGCAAATAGACCAAAATTTGTCAATTCCCTTTTATTACTAACATTTTTGGGTAGTTCCTTACTCGCCTAGTGTTCAGAAACGTGAAACGAAACGCTTAAAAAGGCCTCCCTTATCATCCACTCGCTCTGTCTCTTTTTTTCACCCTTATGACTATCCTTATTTCTCACTCTTACTACTCTCATAACCGGAGTCATCTGCGCACGCTTATGCTCACTCACGCTTAACGCTTACAAAGATAAACGTCGGGACGCCCCAGGTGTGTTCCAGGAAGGTGGTGGAGTCCTCAAGTGTGAGTCCTACTTTATACCTTTTCACTGTCTACTCCTTTTAGCAGAGCGTCCGTCCGTCCAACATTGACATGGACAACTAAGCTCACGCCCCCGAGTCTAAATGCTAGTATCATCTAGGGAGTTATAACAATCTATTTCTATATCAATATAATTTCAGTGAAACTAATTTTAAACATTCTTAGAGGGAAGATAAGCGCGGGAAGCGAGAGTCAGGAAAAAACTAGAATTAGACCTAGATTAACTTTCTACAGGGAGGAGTCGGGGGAATCAGCCTTCGTCACTGATGGGACTTCAGCGGCTACAAACTATTTAGGGCTTTTTTGAAAAAAAAACAAAACTTATCAACTTACCATCTCTCTTAGGTTGCCACCAGATACCAGTATAGCGCGAGAACTCTTCCTGAGTGACGTAGCACGGCACACCAGCTTGGCGAGGGTCGTCTGCTAATCTGAAAGGAGTTTTAGCTTCAACGCTCATATAACAAAACTTATAAGACGAAATTAAGGCGACTTTTATAAATAAAAGTCGTCCATTAATAACGTCTCAAGAATTTAATGATTTTTGACATCAACCTCCTCTGTCTCATTAGTGTGACGTAATTTTTGGATGGCCTCTGAAATGAGCTCTGTAACCTTCCCTAGGTTACATGAAACAGTAAAACTGATCAAAAAAATTGTGGTCTAATAGACCCTTAAAATAGACATTGATTAATACAGCTTCTTCTCTTTGGACAAAAACCCTAGACGCAGACCCAAAACAAGGATGGCCATGCCATGAGAAGTTACTGATGAAGATATCCAGGACAAAGAAAAATGGCATGGTCCTTGGGTCAAAAAACGCCAAAGCTATCAAAAACAAAAGACTCACCTTTCATCCCGCCCCTTACATGCATAAGTCAATCTGGCCGGTCGTTTCAATATGTCCCCCGCCAGCCAAATATCGCCTCGGGCTGCGTGTGCTACTAGCGACGGTCTAGACGGACACATTGCTGGGGTTAGTGGAGCCCCCCATCCCGTACTGAGTGCTCGAGGGACCAGTGGTGGAGACTGCAAGTAAAAAGAAATATTATCATATTTAAAAGACTATGAAATCTAAAAAGGTTGTAAATGGTTCAAACTACCCTACACTAACTTTCCTTACCATACATGCAGCTGAGCTAAGTCTTCCCACTAGAAATGATAAATACATATTGTAGACTAATTTGTCGTCAATATAGAATTTTGCCGGAACCATTCCAATGAAGCTTTATGGCTCCCTTAGGGACCCTTTGCTACATACCTAACTACAATATCAATAGCTAAATTTGGCCCTTACTGTTATTTAAAAAAAATTAATCTGTATTATAATTTACCTGATTAGGCCCTTCCTCCGCTACAAACAATGATGAGGCACAAGGAAACAATACTCTCCCAGTCTTCGGATGCAGTTCATAAGAAGCTATACCCCATCCGGCAACTCTCTGCCGTTCCCATAGCAACTGTTCCTCACGGGACCACTTGCCTGATGATACTCCTAGTGCTACGTTGGATTCTATGAGTGGTTTCCAATCTAATCTGAAAATAAATTATAACTTTTTATTTTTGTACATTACATAAGTTTCAGTATTGCCATACTTTAAGGTACAATAAATTACATAATAGTGAGGGGATGAAAAATGATTTCCTCTCAAAAAGAACTTTGTTTTGTAAAATATTAAATACAGAAATTAAAAAAACAATAATTCATTAAGAATAATATTTGATAAATACTTATATCCAATAATCTGCACTTTAACAACCACATCATTTAAATACTTATGGCAACACTACATTAACTATGTCATTTTGGTTTGACAAAAGAATTATCAAAAACATTTTTTGGGAGTCGACTATTACTATAATAATAATCCAAAAAATATTTTGTTATATTATATAATATTTATGGCAACACCACATACCCAATGTTGTCTGGAAAGGGTTTCCAATCGGGGAAACAATTATCAAAATAAGTTCAATAGTTTTTAGCTATTATATTCACAACAAACAATATAGTGCAACATAAATTATTTTTTGGATGTTGACGTGTATTTTGGAAATCTTCTGCCTCAGACACTTAAAAGAAAATGTAATTACTTTTATGCTAAATTTTACAAGTGAACAATATATATTTAATATTACAATATATGCAATATCACTCCATTCCATTGTTTAATGTTATTTAATATTTAAATTACTTTAAATAAATAATTTATATAAATAAAAATGAATTAGCGATTGTATGTCATACATAAAGTGACCATTTTATTTTTCATTCAAAACGGGACAACAATGACGTCATACATAACCTTCCAAAGGAGAAGTTTCCAATTTTTTTTAAATATATTAATTGTAAAGATTAAAGTAAAATTAAAAATTAATTTAAAAGACTCATTAGAATATCTCTACAAATGAAAAAGTTATGGGACTTTGTCGACGCGGCGTGTATGCAATTAGAGATTGATACTCAGTTCAGGAATAAATTTTCTTCCCCCCCCCCCCCCCCCCATAATTCCTAAAATATGAGTCAGTGGCAAAAAAAAATGGGAGGATCGATAGAGGGGACACCAATCACACCTCCCCCCTCGCCCCACTTCATTACATCTGAAAGTCCTTCCATTAATTTTCTTAGGATTAAAAGAAGCATGTGTTTATCACAAAACAGCAGAAACAAGCAAATGTTTCAAATTATTTGTGTTCTTTTTTGTATTTCTGCAACCTCTACTACTTGTGAATATAAAATAGTGATACATGAAGGATTTATAAATTTATAAAACCACAAATCAATTACTAAATAATTTTTATACAAAAAATAATAGAGACTTGATGGCCAAATTGTATAGTTGTTTCAACAAAAAAAGTTCTTTTTTTTTTTGTTCTTTTATACACTAAAAACATTTTCTTAGTAATTTTAAATAATTAAAATACTCTTAGGATGGTAAATATTATTCGTATAAAAAAAAATTCAATGTCACTCCTTGAAAATGACTGAAAACAAGGTTATTCATGAATTTTCAAAAAATTGTATCTTCAAAACTAAACTTCCTAAGAAAACAGATTTCAGAAATATATTATGATGGTAAATATTATCTAAAAAAGGTCACTCCTCGAAAATTGCAATGAAAACAAGGTGTTTTGCAAATTTTTGAAAAATCATATCTTGAAAACTATAAATTTCCTAAAAACAGATTTCAGATATACACTTAGAATTGTTACTATTATTGAAAAAAAACATATTTGGGGTGCCCTATTCTAAAGCACCATCATTTGTTTAGTAAATTGGATCCGAGTGAAGTCTATTTATAAAAAACTAAAAATCTTGATATTTAAATATAAAAATTAAAAAAAAAAATATGAGGATATTTAAGCAAACCTTGCATTTGTGGACTGTACCGAAGGCGTGACATCAGTGTACAAGAGTGTGATCTCCCATCCATTCTGAGGAGTTCTTAAGAAATATATCCTCATCTTTCCGTTACTGAGTTTTCGAAACGATATAGCCATTGGGACCATGGTGGATAGAGAAGACAACTCCTTCCGTAAATCATGAACAGCCTGCCGCACCTCTGCCCAGCTGTACTTCTTAGGTGCCCGGTCACATTCTCCTGACACAGCACCATCTCCAGCCTCCCTCAACTCCATTTTGTCTATATCCAAATAAAATATAGAAAACCTCCTTTAACCTGGAATTATAGAAATCAGACTGTATAGCTTACGATCTTTGCCTTTCCTATAAAAATTAAATTGAAAAACAACAAACCCCTTCTCATGACGGAACAAAGGACCGTCAACTCATTCGTTTATGACTAATATATTTTATCTAATTTCATTGCTAATTGTATAATATCAGGCTCATTATATTAAGTAATTCTGCTTAAAACAATATTTTTCTAAATCGAGCTAACGCACTTGATTTTTGACTTTCAGTTTTCTTGCCAAATGGCATAGAAATAGATACAGATGTTAAAAATAATTCCGCCCATTGACCACAGATATACATCAAATGTCAAACACAGCTGATAAAATCTAGGGAATGTAATTATCTTTTGTCACAGATATAATATTTTCTTTATTGAGAAAAGTAATGTAATCACATTTCTATTTATTGTTTATTATTTGATAAATATTAAAAATTAATTTACACTTTATTTATTAAAATATTGTTTTCTGATCTTCTTCAAATAGTATAATAGTTCCCACACACGTAACGATTTACTAACGCTACTATGGCGTATGTCCTGAAATCACGAAAAAAATTTCTGTCCATACTAAAACATCAAGGACATGTAACAAGTGTTGCGTGGACCTGTAAATTTTAGGAGTTTTAAATAAACGTCACTATTCTTTTATAATGCATAATATATTTTGTATGTTACGTTACAAGAGTTAACACTGTAATACAGATAGTCAAACATCGTTTTTAGCGTTAATTCCAACAAAAAGGAAATTCCAAAAAAGGAAAAAAGATATTCTAACACTCATAACGTTTTTGTCGCTGTGAGTTTCATATCATTTACCTCAAAGGAGATGCCTAAAAGCATTATTCATCTATACTAATATTATAAAGAGGAAAGACTTAAAAATAATTACACCGATTTCAAAAATTCTTTCACCATTAGAAAGTTACATTATTTCTGAGTAACTTAGGCTATATGTATTACTAGAAAAATCAGAGATCCTCAGAAATTCTTACTAAAATCAACCCAAGGTGAAAAAATTTTGCCATAAAATGTCTTTCATCGTATGCGCTGCGAAATGTATTGATGATAGAACAAAAAAATGCTCTACAATATTATAGAACTATTAGTTGCTAGAAATTATGTTACTATAACTACTTTATTACATTTTAAAAGTTGATAGAAATGCTTATCAAAATCAGAATTCTTATCAAAATAAATTATTTCGTATTCAAGACTGTTTCAATACCTCTTTCATTCCATTTAAAAGATATTACGAAATTAAAAACATCAATATAAACAAAAGCATTTCCACGCAGCGCAGCGAGCAACACTGCGAGAGGGGGCACCGAAATGCAGGAGAGCCAAAATATTTAAAGATGGGCCGCTAGTCGTTTAAATAACTAATGCGCAAGTAAGCCGTCACGTGTATGTCTACAATTATTAGTACAAATGTAACCGGATATGACAACATTTAGTTCAAAACTACTGCAGTTCCGGCAACAATTGCCGCCGAACTGTCAACCGAAAAACATGTCGTTGTCTTGAAATACTCTTGTTTTCTTTTCGTCGCTCGCCCCTCGAAATGGCAGCAGTGTCGTGTGTGTTGCGGACTTGTGGGATATTAATTTGTTTAATAACACAAGTGTATGGTATAAAGAATTTCACAGTGGAACCATGGATAGTTTCGTTTAAAGTAGATGCGAAGTCGTGTTTAGATGTTAGGTGTAAATATTTATTATCAGTGAATGGTGGTGAGTTTTTGGGGCATTATTCTATGAAGTTAACATCTAAGGAAGACGCTAGAGGTAGTATATGCGATAGTATATACGCGAATTATGAATTAAACGAGATTGAAACTGCCCAGTGGTTAACGAGGATAGAAGTAGTTGTGCCGAATGTAAAGGAGAAGTTGTTCTTCTGTTTGCGACACCAGGAGAAGGAGAACACTCCGGTTGGTGGACAATGGATCCATCAAGGTGGAGATTTATTTTTGCATCCGAATTTAGATGGCGTTACTTTAAAGGAGAGGTAAGAAATAATATATTAACTGTGTATTTTTAAATAATTAAATAAAAGCGATTACAAAATTAATGATAAAACAAAAAAAAAGATTGAAAAATATCAATGTTGTCTTCCTATTTTAATAGATACATTTTTGTTTGTTCTAAATTGAATTATTTAGAAATTATTCTCCTTTTTCCATTCTATGTAAGCCAGGTACATACATGTGACTAAACTATTTATACATGGTGGGTATTCTCAGAATTCTAGACCATGTAGTCAATACAAAAAAACTTTCTTAATTTTTATTATAATACAATTAGTTAACAAAGCAAGAGACAAGTTTTTTTATTCTATGTATGTATATAGTTTAATTTTTTTTTCTAGCTCATGAATATTGATTATTAATATATTTTTGTAATAATTAATTGCTTTTTAGAATTTTTTATATTTTTATCATTACATTGCATAATTGAAATTTTATCAATCACAATTTTTTTACAATAATGAATTACTGTAATATGTATACATATTTTTGCTATTTATATTTATCAAGAATGACTGACTGATTCCACAGTATAAAGTATTGTTATGGATATCTGTTATTGTCCAACGGTTATTATAAATACCTTGAACGAAATAAGGGCATGCTATTATAATATACTTGTCGACCTGATCTAGCTTTGGGTGCAATTTACCAAGTATTAATTTAGCTTTAATCGCTATATATATGGCAAACCTGCATTCAAACTTTTTTGTATTACGAATATTTGGACCGAGCCGATGTTGTAGAGGCAAACCTTGCAAATGTCGGCACATTTCATCTGTTACAATGTGATAACTCTTGACATGGAATTTAAATCTAATTCTGACCTCTTCAAGCCATCAAACATACCAAATGTAATCAAAATTGATTCAGTGGTGTATGTGTGAAAGTGTAACAGACGGACACAGCTAATATAATACAATTCTTAGTAACTGGAAAGAGCAAATAAACAGGTTAATGAATAATGATAATGAAGCTCAATTATATTGCAAGATTTATTGTGTCCATAATACTCATAAAACTTACAATACTATAATAACTATAAATTGTAACAATTATCCATAAATCATCGTAAGACAAAGAATAAAAACATTTTTATATTTACAGGTTTCAGACATTTTTATATTTACTTTTAATGACAATATTGCTTTAGCCATCTTGTAGATGATTAGTTCAATAATAAGTGCTAATGTCTGTGTGACTCATTGTCAGTAAAGATTATATCGCCTTGAAAATAATAAGACTATTAAAGTAAATACAGAAAGAATTGTCTATAACTATTAAATCAATTATACAATAATTTAATACAGTCATCAAGTATCGATACCTACACGAAATCAATTTAGAGGAATCAATATTAAGTCGATCTTTTGTATTGTTGAAAATAAAATATAAAAACAGCAGGCATACAGACTTAATAAATATTTGTCAGAAACTAAAACAGATATAGAATCATTTATAAGGATTGTGCACAACGGATGGCCCATAATATAAGCCATATGGGCGCAACATGGTCAGGATACAAATAAACATTACGATCTCTTACTATTCTCACATAAACTATTATGTCAGGAACTCAAGCAGTGCCTTAGACTTGTGACCAAGGTGTAAGCTTAAGGAAGCTCCTTTAAGTGATCACGATACTCACCTCCACTGCCCAGGTTCTCTGTTTAAACCTAAGGTTAAACTCGCATAAACCTAACACAAGGCTAACCTAACCTAAGGCTGACTTACAGTTCCGACAAATTTTTAAAAAAATTTGATACTCGTTTCTATTCAATACTTGATATCGAAAGAAAGGTATCGAGAAATGCCGTTTCATCTATACTCAGTGTAAGCAATGTGAGTGCATTGCCATGGTTACTAGATTGTTATAATTATCAATATATTTTAAAAGAGACAGCACTCAAGTGAGCAATGGGCTGATAGTCTTCAAATGGCAGACCAGATTTTCACAATATGTAGCTAAGAACCACCTCGATTATATTACCTTTCAAACAAATAAAACTCCATCAGTAACCGTCCATCATTTTGTGTGCTATGATGCCACATACAGATGCACCGTTACGCAAACTTCTGTCCAAATTAAAGATAGTGTGCCTTGTAATGAATAGTATTCAATTTTATAAGCATTATTTAATTTATATTTTTCCTGAGGGGAATTTAAATGAATGATTATTACTGGTAATTGTTTAATTGAACTGATTTTTATTCTACAACTACCTGACCCAGCAAACGTTGTTGTGATATAAATTATTTCTAGAGTGCCAATTTTATTTTTGTCCATGAGTTACTAAATATACACAAAAAGTTTCATATATGTGAGTTGAGCAGTTTCGGATGAGATCGATAACAAACACTGTGACATGAGATTTTTATATTTAAGACCACCCGACCTTTGTGACATCCTGCCTGTGATTATCCACTCTCGATATGGGCTATCTAACACTGAAAGAATTTTTCAAATCGGACCAGTAGTTCCTGATATGAGATCAGTTAATATTAATCAAGGATTTATATTCATTAAGACAGGCGTTAAGAGTCTTTTAGCATAAGGTTTTAAATCTTTTGAGCATGTAAACCTTTTTACAGATTATAAATTTTTGTGACCCCCTAGGTCCATTAGCAAACCCATACAAATTGAAGCGAAGTTCAGTTTCTGCCATCTATCTAGTGACGACATAGAGTATATACATTAATTACTTGATTCATTTTGTCTGCGTCCCCTATAGAAGTTAGAAAATCATTAATGCAAGGGGGCCATAACTCAAACCTGGGTTGCAAGCCCAGGACGTCCTTCCGCTTCCTGTTTGTTGTTTTGTCAAATGGATTTATGTTTTAGGCAGCATTTGCACCAGAGATGTGGGAGGATACGGAGCGAGGAATGTGTTTGTTAAGAAACAATAGAATCTTTTCATTTGACGCACTCTGAGAGAGGAAATGTAAATACATTCCTCGCACATCTCTGGAGGAAAAGCACCTTACAGTATTGATCGTCTCTAGCAATAAAACGTTAAATCCATAACTATATTCTCTATCAGCTAGTTCTTCCCAAACTGTTTTTCCATTTCTTTTATAAATATTAATAGTCAATGGTGTAATATTTCGGTCGAGGTCAGTTGCGTGCGTCAGGGCTGTAAACTGAAAAGTGACCATCACGCCATCGCCATGAGATAAGTAACTTCCGCGTTCTTAGAAACTATGTCGAAAATAATATTTTTATTCTGCCGATTAAAATTTCCATCATTCAGAAGTGGTTTGTGATTTTGGAGCCCCTGGTCTTCCTATTCCTTTAGGAATTTCTCTTTAATTTGAGCAGTCCTAACTTCCTAACTAATATTATAATTTCGAAAGAAATTCTTAAGAAACGTAGGTAACATTTGCCTGCGATTTAATATACTACATACGCCATCTATTGACGGATAGATGTTCTGGCTGTCTGTTACGCAATCATGCTTAAAACACTGAACCAATTTGGATGAATTATAAATGAGAGATAAAATAGAGCTTGAGGAAGGACATTGGCTATGTTTTATTGCGAAAAAAATACTTAAGAATACAAAGTAAACAAATGAGTGTGCTCGTACGCCATCTATTGACGTGACCCGGGCGAAATCGGGACTGTTCCACTAGTTTATCTATTAAGCAGTTATGTTTTAGGCTGAGCCTAGACTATGAGTTCTTGATCAGTTTGTCCTTCTCTGAGTTGCTTGGACTCCCCCATTAGTTTCACACCTCTTCAACATATTGCAATCTAAGTAATTTAACTGAGACTGCCACTAAAGCAGCCATTTAACACAAAACATCTTCAAATTATATAAAATTCTTGAGAGGGAGTGAACGGCCGAGGTGTATTCTAGCCGTTCACTCCCTCTCATTGATTTATACTCAACTACCCGCAATATACTATTTCCGTGGAATTTCTATTCATCATCATCACTCACCATCTCACTCACTCACTATTCTGTTTTCTGTCTCACTCGATGCAAATCTAAAATATTGCATATTCTACCTTAAAGAGCGAAAAGGAGGGTAAAAGGATAAAATTATTAATCCAATATCAAAAGTTTAAAATCTATATATTCTGGCATAGAGAACGAACCATGTTAGGTATTTGATTACAAGGAGGGTAAGGGGGTAACATTATCCGCCCTTAGTCGCCGCCAAATTGGTTCTCGCAGTCAAAATAAAGCAATTTCAGGCTCGTGTAAGAGGTCAAGGTGAATGTAACGCTATTGTTGATTTGATTTTATCTTCGAGATATTTTTGCTGAATACGTTGTTTACTTTGCCTTCACAAGGACGTTTCGATTCATCGAATTTTCGAATTATTATTATCTATACCAATATTATAAAGCGCAAAGATTTGTATTTTTGTATGTAACGAATAAACTTAAAAATTACTGGACCGATTTCAAAAATTCTTTTGCCGCATTATCCCTGAGTAACATAGGCTATATTTATTACTAGAAAAAGAGATCCACAGAAATTCTTACTAAAACCAACCCATGGTGCAAAAAAAATTTGCCATAAAGTGTTTCATCGCATGCGCTGCGACAAGTATTGATGATAGAACAAAAAAATGTTCTACAATATTATAGAACGTATCAATATCTACAAAAAACTTCGCGAGACCATATGTCCAACTATTGTAGTTATGTCACTATAACTACTTTTTCACATTTAAAAGTTGATAGAAATACCTGTCAAAATCAGACCATGTTATACCTTTGTATTAATTCTTTCCAAATAAATTATTTCGTATTCAAGAATGTTTCAATAACTGTTGATAACTATTTGAATTATTTACATCGGATATTCCATTCAAAAGATAATACGAAATTAATAATAGTGGTGAGATAGGGAGCACCGAAATGCGGGAGCGCCAAAATGTTTAAATTGTCCGCCCGTGCGATGCCGGGATGGAACGTTAGTAATAGATAATTCAGAGAGCATCTTGAAAGAGGCGAGTAACCCAGCACCACTTGGTGGTAGGAGATCTGTTTCCCGACTGTCTTGCGACCACCAGCATGCGAATCCTCCCTCTCCCATTCCATTAATGCTGCCGAACTAGTGGATTCTAGACTCTTGCTCAGGTTTCGTGGAAATCGCAGCATTTTTCTCTTCATTCTCCCTCCTCACTATCTTCGAGATGGCAATGCATCGGCAAAGAAAGAACCCATGTCTTGTATGTGCGATATCCATGAGCGACTGTGGCCACTTACAATCTTTACAATACAATTTGGAATGTATTATCTATCTGTAATACAAAGATTGTGGATTTAAATTGATTATTAATTTCGGCTGCATGACAGATACCTGAAATGAAATGAAACCTGAAAGTTGGTTGAAAAGTAAGAAGCAGAATTTCAGACGTTCGAACGTAACCTATGTATGGTATAATGTGATTTTTTCTTTAGGTTACATAACGACCCTTTTCTTTAGGCTCGCAGTTCATTTAAGTAGGCCATTATACTGTTGTATAGGTCAAGGCGAATGAAGTGTGAAATATTAACACATAACTATAATTTCTAAAGTAACTCTTAAGAAACGTAGGAAATACTTTATAATACAAACTTATGCCATCTATTTACGGATAGATGGTCTGTCATGCCTGTTACGCAATCAGTGTGGACCAGACTACAACCCTCCCACTCGCATCCTTTTAATGCTGACGTTCTGGTGGACTCTGGGTTCTGGCTCAGGTTCTATCATTGTTCTCTTGGGTTACTTGGCTTTTACGAGATTCTCTTCCGGCAGCAGAGTATTCTAACCGGTCTCCTCACGGGTATTACATGAGAAAATCACCTCGAAGCTTATTGTTTTGAAAAAGCTCCCGAAATCTTTAAATCTCAAAGTTTAGAAAGTAAATAGTATTGCTAGTGTGGAGGGGAATGTCCTAAAATTTGGGGGTATAATACAGGGGGTCCTTTTTGCGGTAAAGGTGCAAAACCGGTTAAATTACTGGACAAGGTTATGTCTTCCCCATTCAGACCTGAATGATACTAGACATAATCTCTCTCTCTTCCATTTTATTTTATATCTAATGAGTTTTCTGCTTAAAGAACGATTTAAATAAGGTAATCAATCTACTAAATGCAAACAAATTCATGGTATTAGATTAAAACGGACGTAATCTACACATAATTGTTTGTAATAAAATGATAATGAGGGCAGATCTGTTTGCAAATTACGGCACATTTGGCTTTTATGTTATTTCGCACTCACAATTTGGTCGAGGTCAGGAATAAAAAGATTTTAGTGCTATTGATTGAGAATTATTATTCATAGCTTTATCATCATAAAGATATGTTAAATGTAAATCAGGAGCTTCCGCATTTGTAGAGGACTTCTATATTTTTCGCTATTTTATCTGTAGAGGTTTCCTCTCCCTGAAACTCCTTGTCGACTCCTGACGATCGATGAAGAAGTACTTTGTCCTGAAAACTTCAAATAATGAATCCAGAAGTTTTCTATTTTACATGTCTAGATAGTGCACTGCTGAGCCGGGTCTCCTCCTCAGAATGAGGAGGAACTCAGATTTTCAACAAAAAAAGTCTAATTGGATTGTCTATCCAATATCTCAATAACTATTCATTTCCAATTTTATCTGCATTACCAACTAGTATATTATCAAGGTCCAGTGTCAATGAAATTAAAAGAGGACCCGTCAGTTATTCTCGCATGAACAAAGAAAAAAAATTTTTCAATGATCGATCAAATATCTTTTGTCCTAGTCCCGCAGAATCCATCGATAATGAATTTATAGAAACAAAGTTATATTCTCCTCTCCCTCCTCTTTTATACTTTCTTGCGCCAAAAAAAACACTAAAATCAGTTCCAAGCAATACCATTATGCAATAAGTAGCGAGAATATAACCAACTGAAACCGCAGATAAAACCTGCTGATGTCACGATGTTTACATTACTATTTTTACATCGATAAATCATTCTGACGAATGACGTCATAACTAATGAGCCAAGTAAATCTCCATTTTCTTATAAAGATTAAAGGAACTCGACATGTCCCAACAATTTCAAAGTTGACGAAATAAAGCTTTATTCTCCTAAAAGTTTTATGTTCCCAAACTTAATTAACCCATACTTGCCAGGATCAGGAATAAGGAATAGGGTAGAAATGCCCGATAAAAGAATTTTTGTACAAAAACGGACTTGGACCATAGACCCTTTACTTCTCACAGATCCCAATTTTTTGGGAATCTCCAACACAAATGGAAGTTTTTATTTCGGCTAATGTTTAGTTTTTACCAAACTCATCACAAGAGGCACTTTCTACATGATGGTATAGCTACCGGCACGTAAGTATAGGTTTGACCTTGAATGCGAAGAAGTCACTATTAGTGAGAGCAGCGCGTCAGTTCCCGCGCATCTGCTACGTCACGGATGGAATGCAGCACGCTCACAATGCGCAACTGACCCTCACTATTTTTTGTTAGACCTAAAGTTATAAGCCGGCTACTATAGCTACAGTCTGATTAAAATAAAACTTTCATGGGATTTTTAATTTTATACGCTTTTTTTGTCCGGTGATATTTAATCTTTATTGAATTGTTCTTGGTAGACTTCAATAAGATTATTTATCCGTATCGTTTACGCTCTGTTTATAAATCTCCAATGTAACACAACCTTGGCCCTAAGCCAGACTCTGCCAGACTGGACAGAACATTTTACTGCATAAACTATACATAAAAGCAATCTATTTGTTATAGGCTATAACTATTTGAAAGTCTGGAGCCTGTTGGTACTTCAAAGTTCAATCTTCCAACTACATTTAAATCGAGGAAAAAAAAAGGGAATTAAAATATTGGTGGTCTCCTGACTTGTTTGAAACTTGAAACGGCCAATTTCGATGGTGGATTAGAATCCTCTAAAGTCTCATCTGTATTTGCTTAGGTATCTCCCAAAAAGTATAGGATCATTTCCACGACTGTCTCGATCTTAAAATCATGTCCGCGATACTTTTCCTTGTATTCTTTTTTTTTACTTCTTTGCATAAATAGCTAAGGTATTTCCTCCCTTTTTCCATCCTTTTGTAATAAATACAAACGTTCATTATAATTATGTGAGAGCATTATATTGATTATGAAGATAGGATATAGAAAATGTTAAATTATTTTAACCCACTTCTCCTGTACGATAACCCTCAAGTAACCTAGATGCTCCTGGGCTCCCCCAGAATTTTTGGCAACTTTTTTGTCTATTATTATAACTAATGGTAGTTCGAGGCTCGGTGAACCTTTTTTGTCGTCACTATGACGGGAAAAACATAAGTATGAAAAATTTGCTACAAGGAAAAATGATTTCCTGTTACAGTTATATCATTCTCTGTAATAGAATGTTTATCTTTGATTTCTACTCTCTCCTTATGTTGGGTTTACATCTTCTAAAACATAAAGGAACCCTAAAAATATGACATCAAGTGAGCACGTGTGTGAAATATTTTTAACGCGAAACACGTCATCGTCTCGCACGCTGATCGTGATCGTGAATGAAGTGAAATCATTATTTATGTGTTACGCAACCTCGTCTAACTGAATGTCTGCTTTGATCGCTCTTTGTGCGATAATTATCATTACGCTAACAATTTCATTATAAAGTAGTAATATCTCTTTTATCACTTTATCTAAATAACACAGAAATACTAATTTCAAGCGGTTAATTAATTATTCATCAAATTTAGTGTCCCAACAATGACAAATCGCGAAAATACCTGTGTTGTTTTTTTTACAATTATTATAGTATTCAGCGTTCTAAAATCTTTCAATATCAGTTATCAAATTTTAAAGGGGAAAATCAATGCAGACATGCAATTAATATCAGTAATAATAGTATTCTTAGGATTCAAATTCTCAATTTCACCAACAATCATGTTAATCCAAACCTACATAAATAATGAGCAGTGATAGCTTAGCGTCTTACTCGGGAGGTCCGAGTTTGATCCTTGGCCTACACCTCTGACTTTTCCGAGTGATGTGTGTTTTAAGCAATTAAATATCAATTATAATGGTGAAGGGAAACATGTTCTCAAAGGTGTGTGAAGTCCGCCAACCTGCACTTGGCCAGGGTGGTGGACTATGGCCTGACGAGGCTGTAACATCCATTCCAATGACAAAAATAACCTATTTCAAATTTTAATTATTACTTTTTGTCAACAGCTTAGAATTAAACGAAAGAAACAACAGCAGCGATTTACAAGAATTAAGTACAAAATGGTCAGACCTGTCTCATGATATCGATGTCAATTACCAGCCTAATGTAAATAGACCAACTATAGAAGAAGCAGATGATATAGAAGTATTTATAAATAATAAATATATACCTCTTAATGATGTAAAAGATATTTACGATAATGATATAGATATTGAAGTACAAAATGATAGAAGAAAACGAGAAGTTGTTAGAAATAAGAAATTTGATACTGAAGTTATTGTAGATGGGATGTTTGAAAATTATAATGTTAGCGATGTGTCTGCTAACCGGCAGATAGGTGAGTGGTCTGTGGTGGGTAATCGTTACCCTTTGGTTGATGGATTGAGGGTGGAGGATGCTGATAAGGAGCCGAAGATTATAGAAGATGGTATCCCTAGTGTGTTGGCTGATACTCGAGTTGTTTTAAGGTAATCATATCTGTAGATTGTCTTCAGTTAAAATGGAATTTGGTTTTGGATCTAAAACATTTTTATTCGTTACTTTTTTATCGTTTTGTACTTTTCTTCTTTCTTCATCTTTGTTATGTACTTTAAGAAATTTACCAATAGATTTTAATATTTTATTTAGGTTAATATAAGTTTTAGTTTTATTGTTGCCTGTTTCTAGATTATTCGGGATTGGGATAACAGATAAAACGGTAATAACGTTTACACACGATCTGCAACCTATAGGACAACCTTGCAAGTTTCTTCTGAAAGGAGAATATATGGTACGTATCTTAATATTTTAAGCTTGTTTAGGAATAGAAGTTTCTCGATTAGTTGTATTAAAAGTGTATTCATATAAAGAAACATCTATGTGCGAAGTGGCTTGACTGGAATTGGATCTCTTTTCGTAGTTCAAAAGAGACATAAATACATATAGTAGAAATGGAAGAAGTGACAGAAGAAGAAGGAGATGCAGAAGGTTAATAGATAAAATATTTGTGATTCGTCTTAATAGGTTTACGTCATTAGATGAAACTAGTAGGAAAACATTGATCTTGTGATTTTTATGTTATTTACGTTGCTAAGATTTACTTTATTTTCCTCTAAGAGGACTCATTGGGTTGCCATTTTTCCTCTCATTTTCTTTTAAGTTGGTGTATCCATTATTGTAGTAAAATTAACCTATTGAAACGCTTTTTTATTATCCCCCAAAACTGATATTTTCGGGATAAAAAATAGCCTATGTGTTAGTCCGGGTTATGAAGTATCTGTGTGCCAAATTTCATTAAAATCCGTTCAGAGGTTTTTGTGTGAATGAGTAACAAACAAAGTTTTAAATTTATAATATTAGTAAGATACAGAAAATCCTGTAAAAATTACCACGCTATCTTAATGTAAAGTTAGCGTTATTGCCGATTTTTCGCAATCGGTTCGAGCAAAAAAATATTTTTTAGCAACTAATTAGCAATAAAAAAGCAACAAATTTCGGTGTATTTTTTTCTGATTCCGCTAATTTTACACCGCCAATTTTTTAGACCTCATTCAGCTCACAGGCTACTCTCGATAATTTCACACTCGTTAATTTGAATTACTCGATAACTTGACATTTTTTTGCGGTCCCTTGAAAAATACTCGATAAATCGAATAAAATCAATGTTAAGGACCAACCCTTCGGCAATTTGAAGTTGATGGAATATTATCTTGCTCGCGAACATGCGATACTTTGAAGTCCGGGCTTCCCTACTCTCTATAATTTGAAGCGTTTATCATGCACATACCTTTCAATTGTTTACATAAATGAGATATGAGTAAGTTCGCGTGAGGCAAGGAAATGTCTTACTACCCTACGCTTCTCGGCCCTCGCTCTCATCACTGTCGAAAATTCTTTGGACAATGATAGACTAAAGTCACTCACTCAATAAAAGATTACGGACTCTTGACAAATTGAAATTTATCTCTGGTCTCTTGAGTTTCAAATTATGTAGAGTCGACTGTATATCTCAATTGTCAGCACATCTCTGGTGGTAACGCAACGTAAAGCGAGGGTAGATAGACTTAAAATATTTTCATAAAACAGTTTTTATACTTAATACTCTTTTATCTCAGACGATGTAAAACTAACAATGACCTAAATAACGTACTCTACTATGGGACTCTGTCTCACTTATATCTCACAAACTCTCACCTCCATCGCTCGATACATTACTCACGTTCTCGATAACGGGGGCCTACCTCCACGCCTCCAAGCAACACTACACTATTAGTTTCAATAATTTAATATGCACTGCGTGATGCAATCCAATCGCAATGAAAGTTATTAGGAGTTTTGTGACTTTTGAAGCCCTTTCGCCTGTAGCACAGTGCGAAAACATACGCTCGTCTCCGCAGCATCGCCTTGCTCTCGAAGGAAAAGCAGTTCTCTCTAGCTTGATTTCGAACATCATTTCACCCATTCATTCGCTCGCTCATGCTCTCTTGCACGCTCACAATCATTCTCTTATTCATTTACTCAATGTACTAACTCACTCTCTTTGAGTCTACAAATGTATTATATGTAACTCGGAGAAAATGAGAAAGAGAAGGAGAGGAGAAAACAATACAAGAGGCGGTATTACTGAAAGGACTTTTGGGTAAACGCAACGTAGATACTATTGAACCAATAAAGAAATAAACATTATCATCTCCTACAATTACGACAGGGACCTAAGCAGTGCCTTAGACTTGACACAAGGTGTAGGTATAAAGGCTGCCCTTCAAATATTGAATTGAATCAGACGTTAAGTGGAAATTCATTCAGACGCATCCGGCACAACCCAGAAGAGCACACCCCTCACATAAAAGTGAGACGCGCAAACCCGAACCAGGACATACCAGCTCGGGTTTCCTAAAGATTTCTGTGTTCCGCCAAAAGGGTTGCCTTGCTATAATCCGCGGAAATCTGGTATTCAGATTCGGAGAGCAAGGCAACCTATTTGACTGCCTTTTATTATATATAACCTCCACAGCCCTTCACTGCTTAAACCTAGCTTGGTTTACTGTATCCAGGGTTTTTTGTTTTAGCAATAAAGAATTTATCTATTTATTTATTTTTAGGCAAAAGAAGGTTCGATAACAGAAAAGTCAGCGCTATTCGAATTAACAGCTCCATCACCAATATTAGGATCTAAATTATACATATGCGCGAAAAACCTAAGACCTGGTATCAAAGATCCAGCGCTTGATGAGGAGAAATACTTACACCAAGGTTCAGAGCATTGGAAGATTCTGGCAACACACACCAAGTTGCTGCCGCTATGGGTGTCTTTGACGCTTATTTTGGTTTGCTTGATGTTTTCCGCGCTTTTCTCTGGATTGAACCTTGGACTTATGTCGTTGGACCGGACTGAGCTGAAGATTATTTCAAATACAGGAACTGAACAGGAACGGAAGTACGCGAGAGCGATAATGCCTGTTCGAGATCATGGCAACTATTTGTTGTGCAGTATTCTGTTAGGGAATGTTGCTGTTAATTCGACGTTTACGATATTGTTGGATGAGTTGACGTCTGGTTTGTTTGCGGTGATATTTTCGACGCTGGCAATTGTTTTGTTGGGTGAGATTACACCGCAGGCGATATGTTCGAGACACGGACTGATGGTAGGGGCGAAGAGTATAATGATTACGAAGGTGGGTCAAAGTCGAACGGTTTTACTTTTTGAGCAGTAATACTAGATTCTGTTTTCATTTCTTTTTTTTTAGGGTGTAATGGCATTGACAGCTCCACTAGCGTATCCAGTCAGCAAACTCCTGGATTATTTCCTGGGTGAGGAGATAGGCAGTGTGTACAACAGAGAGAGACTGAAGGAATTGGTAAAGGTTTGTATATACTATGGAACTGTCTATTGACAAGCAATTTTTTCTAGCTATGTTTGTATGTATGTTCGGGTCAAATCAGCCAACTGAATTTTTAACAACTTATCTTATACCGACAACAGACTTACTGAGCATAGACGTTTAAATTGGATGACAATGAATAGTTAGTTACGTAAATCCAATATGGCGGACGGTCCAAGATGGCGGATTAAACGCCCGTATGGGTATCAAATGAAGGGGTTTGTTGCAAATAATACAAAAAATACAATGCCTTTACTTTAAAGCAAATATGGTGGACGGTCCAAAATGGCGGACTAGATTTTTTTGCACGTCCATGATATGGGTATCAAATGAAAGGTTTTGGTTTGAAGAATACTGAAACAAAATTACTTGACTCTTAAGTCCAATATGGCGGATGTCCCAAGGTATATGACTAGTTATTGGTATTTAATTAAGCATACAATAATATTACCGGTTATTACAGTTACTTTTTTTGCTTCTCTTCTTTAAAATCTAGTCTTAATTGCCTTAAATCCTCAGCGAAGCGAAGGGCGCTCACGATATATTCTCATGTCTAATTATTTATAAGAACAAAGTATAAATAAAAACAGATGTGAATATTTTCCTCATAACGTAATGATGATTCGCAACATTTGTGTAATATCTTTGCCAACATCTTCAAAATAGATTAACTATGCACCCTGGCTTCGCAATGGAAGGGTGGCGAGTCAGTGAATTAATATACCTCAGCAAAGCGAGGGCAGTACGGCTTATACTAAATATCAAGTCTGAGCTGATACGACCTTTAGAGTAATCGATATAATTTGCAAAGCGCTACGTAGGGGTTGCTACCCTTAATAAATTAGATTTTCTCTATAATTTACTTTACCCTTTACATGCATCGTGACTGTGTTTAGGGTTGCCAACCTTTTCTATGTGGAAAAATATAACGAAATAAAATACTTCTTTTAGGTTAAAATAGAATCGCTCCATTTGACACACCGAGCTAAACTAGGTAAATGAAGGGATTCTATTTGTTTTTAAAGACATCCCTCGTCACGCATCCTCGCGTGATGTGAAACACAATGTGACGTCACATCGTGTGGAAAGCCATTGTTGTCGACAAAGACCTTATAAACCTAGGTTCTTATAAAGCAAATTTTCAGCTAACAACAGACGTGAATGATCTGGACAAGGATGAGGTGAACATAATATCCGGAGCCCTGGAGCTCCGTAAGAAGACGGTGTCGGATGTGATGACGAAGCTGGAGGATGTGTTCATGCTGCCCATCACGTCAGTCCTGGACTTCGAGACTATGTCTGAAATTGTGAAGAGTGGTAAGTTAATTATTCGCTGCCATGCCAATTACAATACTTTAGACGATGTTAACTGTACGAAATTACTTAGACGATTACCTCAGCTTCGTGACGTCATTATGTTGACGTCACACATTTTTTTTAATGATAGATAAGGTACAAACGAGCAGACGGTCCACCTGATGGAAAGTGGCCACCATCGCTCATGGACATCCACAAAACTATTTTTGTCGATGCGTTGTCGCCTCGAAGATAGAGTGAGGAGGGGGAGCGAAGAGAAGACTGCTGCGGTTTCAATGGACCCCGAGCAAGAACTCGGTGTTCATTATGGGACGGGAGAGGTAGGGGTAGATCTGGTCCACTTGCGGCTGGGCCGGAACGCGTCTGAAACACTTGGCGGTCGGATTCGCATGCTGGTGGTCGCAAGCCAGTTGGAGAACAGATCCCCTACCACCAAGGGGGTGCTGGGTTACTCGGCTCTTACGAGACGTATGTAGAAGTAAAAAAATTGACTTTTTATTTTTCATTTTTTTTAGTATACTTACCAACAGATGAGATTAGTAGTAAGAATTGTCTTCATTTTCTCTTTCTTACCTCGCTTTTCTATCTACACTCTTCTTTCTTTTATTATAATTAAGAATGTTCACGAATTTGAAATGTTTTTGATAATACTTGTGAAAGAATTATTTCGATAATTCATTTACTTTCTAAGATATATAATTAAAAAGTGACCACGCGACGTCCAGCCTGCGTTCAATGCGTGACGTCATAGTACAACACTCGCCCGGCCCGTTCCCGCCCTTCTCTATTAGGTATTCTATGCTTGCGTTTCACTATGAAGAGATTGGATCCCTTTGTAAATCGAAACTCAGATGCACCATCGCCCATGGACATCGACAAAACTCGAAGATAGAGTGGGGAGGGGGAGTGAAGAAAAAAATGCTGCGGTTTCAGCGGACCCTGAGCAAGAGCCCAGAGTCCACTGGATCCGCAGTATTAATAGGATGGGAGAGGGAGGGGGTAAGTCTGAAGTCTTGCTCTGCAATAGGGGGTCATTTAAATTCTTTTAATTTAATATTTGAGAGTAGAATCATTTTTGCAGAAGACTAACCAATTACTTGGAGACTATTCAAATAAGATAAACTATCTTTGTGACTACAGAATATGTTTACATATTAATATTTACGTAAATAATTTAATAATTCACAAGGTTTTTGTAATATTACTAAACGCCATCAAAAAACAAGATGGCGGCGACCAAATCCTTGCCAAGACGTATGTCACGAACTTTAATTAGTTGCGATTATTTCTAGTATTAACCGGATCTCTTTATATTATAAATTATTAGCTGCTTTCGCTTCGCTGAGGGATAAATTGGAAGTAGTCGACCCATATATTATATATGACTATCTCCCAAAGACACACGTTCACACAACTCGGTATGCACTTAATCCCCTATTTCAACCACTTCAAGCCCTCTGCACCATATTTCATCAAAATCGGTTGAGTGATTTAATCGTGAAAGCGTAACAGACAGACATTTATTTGTTAACATACACAAAATTTAAGGATTTTTATTATAGTGTTTCTTGGGATATTTTAGGATAGACGTAGATTACTTTTTTATCCCAAAAATTAAATTTGAATGGTAGATGAATAAAACTTAATAAAAAAAGAATGTCGCGATACGGTTGAAATTAATAATCATCAAAAAATAATCAATCCAAAACCCACGGTTTAAAGATTAAAAATAGATTTCAAATTTAAACTTTCTTTACACAAACTTGAATTTGGAATGTATTTTCAATCCATCATCAAAAGATTTTGGATGCGGATTGATTTCTAATTTCGGCTGATAATCAATATTTCGAATCCGAAAATCATACATGATTATTCATTTAACGTAGATAAAGAGGTCGTTAAAGTAATACGTAAACATTACAGGGGGACGAGGAGCCCTTAATGTCACACCCATAGTTAATGGTGTTCAGAAATAGCCGCCATGTTGGAGACCGTCCAACGTACAAACGTAAACAATTTCTATACATAGCGCGTTATGAAATATTATTGAGAAATACGCTACGCTTGTAATGGTTATTCACGTCAAGAGAAACCTTTTCGGTCCCCCTTTCTTCTTTATTTTTTTTTTATGATAGACAAGGGACAAACGAGCAGACGGTCCACCTGATGGAAAGTGGCCACCGTCGTCCATGGACGCCTTGAAGATGGAGTAAGGAGGGGGAGCGAAGAGAAGACTGCTGCGATTCCAATGGACCCTGAGAAAGAACTCGATGTTCGTTGGAATCGCAGCAGAAATGGGATGGGAGAGGGAGGGGTAGACCTGGCCCACATGGGACTCGGCCGGAACGCGTCAGAGACACTTGGCGGTCGGATTCGCATGATGGTGGTCGCAAGCCAGTCAGGGAAAAGATCCCCTACCACCAAAGGGTGGTGGGTTACTCGGCTTTTACGAGATGCTCTCCCAGCGGCAGAGGGGAATTGTATTCTAACCCGTCCCCTCGCGGGTATATTCTTTTTTGGAGAAGGAGTGCAAAAATAAAACGATTCACAATATCTGCACTTCAGATTTCATAGTTAATTAGGTGAGGCGTTTTTGGCGATTTTTCAATCCTCCCTCCCCCTCTGGTGAATCCCCATCTCCCTATCACACGTGAGATTTATTATTGCGTAATATTTGGTCATGTTTTAATGAAGAATATTTTTTATATTAATCCTCTCCACAAAGCAAGATTAGATGAGTTTCGGCTAGAGCCCCCACCTTATACACCTCACTTACGTACTTAATAGACGCCTCCTAATTCCTTGCAGTAAATGTTTGGTTCTGTAATTGCTGTGTTTAACAACAATAGACATCTTCGGAGATTATGAGTTATACTCAGATGGAGACCTTCCTTTATATATAATAAGGTTAATCAAAAAATCTAGATAAAATTTCCAGTTTTTTGATCTAGATTCAGATTTCTTCCAACTTCGTGTTTCCGCTTCAAATACACAAAACAGTGCGGGACCCGAATTTCAGCGGTCAAGGTCGGACTCTCTTTATTAACATAAGCATCAAGATGGCGGCGACCTTGCTAAGTCGTATTTCGTGAAACATTAATGAGCTCGATTTATTTCTAGTATTTACCGGATATCACTAAATTAATAGCTACCCTCTCTTCGCACAGGAATATATTAGACAAACATTTAATTTACATTTTCGCCAAGAGCGAATCGACTTTTTGTTTACACTAGCGCCCAACGTGGGATTAATATAAAATTTATAGTATTATAACTCAACATGGCGTGAATTTGTGGAGTCCTAGATTAAACCACTTGGGAACCAATTGACAAGTAATTTTGCCTGCAATCTTGAGCCATATATTTTATAGTTTAATGTATGTTCTGACTTAGCTAGGGTCGGTAGGGTTAATCGAAAGGGTCGATCTCGGTCGGTGCTCTCTCAAATGTTTGCTCGGCCTTCTAGGACGCTATCCCTTTGAGACCCATAAGGTAGGATGTTTTGGCCCACCTGTCGTTTTTCCTATATCACCAATACCGGTTCGTAAGCGCAGTTTATTATTTATGAAGTCGCATCTTTATGCAACTTATGTTTGAACTACAATTACTATAAAGTCGTTAGTTAATATATCACGCTATATTTGGAGACGCTTCATCTTTCAATGACATTTATTAATAGACGCGTTAAATATTAGTGTCATTGCAGTAACAGCTCTGTCCTCAAAATGAGAAGGCTATACTCCACCACGCAGACCCAGTTCGTGTTGGCAGACTTAACAATACTTTGAGGACATTAAAGAATCTCAGGTAGCAGGTTTCCTCACGATGTTTTCCTTCACCGTTAAAGCAAGTGATATTTAATTGAATGAGATTTAATTCACCCTCACTATTTCCATTTATTTTCAGGTTTTTCTCGTATACCAGTCTACGAGGGTTCCAGAGTTAACATAGTGACAGTCCTCTTCATCAAGGACCTGGCCTTCGTGGACCCTGATGATAACACTCCATTGAGGACTCTCTGCCAGTACTACCAGAATCCGTGCAACTTTGTCTTCGAGGATGTCACATTGGATGTTATGTTTAAACAGTTTAAGGAAGGTGAGTTTTTGAATGGTCCAATCAATGTTGCCAATTCGGGATCCAATGGGAATTTGCAAAAGTGATGCCATCAAAACAGTAGCAAGATCCTTACCCTATTTCAGACGCATAAGCTCTAATTCTATTAAATCCAATCGTCAAATTTATCCGGTCGTAGGGATTTGTATCTAGAATAGTACTTTTGAGAGATATTTTTGATTATAATTTCTATAATTATTAAATTGTTTTAGGGCACAAAGGTCACATGGCGTTCGTCCACAGAATAAACAACGAGGGTGAGGGAGATCCGTTTTATGAAACTGTTGGTTTGGTAACGCTTGAAGATGTTATAGAAGAGATGATACAAGCTGAGATTGTGGACGAAACTGATGTCTTTAGTGAGTATTTTTTATTGTTTTTATGACTACTAATACTACATATTGGTGGTGACTTAACTATACTTAGGTATATAAATCCTTTAGATGGGATTCTAATCCAAATCTTAATGTAAATGTAGGGAACACCTTTACGCATCACCTTCCAAACCTATTTGGAATTCTTGGCTAGAAGTTCCATCTTAACCACCGAATCCCAGCGAATTTTAAATAAGTCATCCTATAGTTACGCTAAGTTCTGAAAATGGAAACTTTGTTTAACTTAAGATGAGAAGAAATATAGTAAAGTAGAGGTAATGGGAAGAAAACTATACATTTTTTGTGGTTGATTTGAGCTGGATACCAGGACACCATCCTATCTCAGAAGCAAACCAACCCTAACAAGTTTGTTAAGGTTAGGGCGCTACAGCCCCATCCGGACAACGAACGCTGTCTATACCATCTAGCTCCCTCAAGATTTTGTGTGTTGAAAAAATCAAATCATACTGCTTCATTCCGGGCACACACCATTATTACGTGGTACACGTCTTCCACTTTGTCACAAACGTCACAGTTAGGCGACAAATTCTTCTTTATTAATAACGCATACTTGTTTAATAAAATCATCCCATGAATTTCGAACGATAAACCTTTAGAAAAAAAAGTATTAATTTAAAAAAAGAGAAATGTATTTGACATTGTCAGATAGGAAAACACCCTATGATGAAAATCTAAAATATAAAAGTATTCTCTTCATTTTACCGATTTTGCACAGCTGACAAGAAACTTAACAGTTGCTGTTTACAAAATAATCATTAAACTTCAGGGTTAACGTTAAAAATCTTTGCATATTTTTACAGCGGACAATCGTTCAAAACGTCGTCGTAATCGGCCGCAACATAAATTACAAGATTTCGCAGCGTTCGCGGAGAGGCACGAAAACCAACGGATACACATATCTCCTCAACTGACGCTCGCCACCTTCCAGTTCTTGAGTACTAGTGAGTATGATCATTATCATCTTTATATTACTTTCAAGAGTATACTTCATGGTTAGCATGATTCCAGAACTTTGATATTGGCCAATGACATAATATAAAAAATTAATAGAGCGGTAGGACAACAATTTATGTGTGTCATGTGTTACAGACATTATATCCTCTAATTTAAAGTTATTTGCATATTCCGGACCTTGCTAAAGCTTTCGAGACTATCAACCTCTATCTTACTAAATAAACAGAATTGGATTGGTAATTGAAGCAACTAAGATAAGTTCTATTGTAAAAAAGTGATCATAAAAGTATCAAAATGTGAAAATTGATTCTTATAACATTTCTGATCAATTCATAATGCATAGAGTACCACAGGGTAGAGTTCTGGGGCCACTTCTATTTCCTTATATATTTTTGTGTGTTTTTAGGTGTGGACGCTTTCAAACCGGATACAGTATCGGAGACAGTGCTGCGCAGACTGTTGAGGCAGGATGTGATACATTACATTAAAATGAAGGGGAAAACGAAAAGAGAGCCAAGCACTTATGTTTATCAACAAGGGAAAGCTGTAAGTGTTCCAGAAAATATTAAGTTATAAACCTTCTTGAGTTTTCGTTAAGGTCATTTTATTTGTGTCGTTCTAAAATATGCAGTAATTCGAAATATTAAAAAAAAACATGGCTTTTTAGAGTACTTTATCTATTTTCTTTCTTGAAATAAATAAGTTAAGAAGTTTAAAAATTTTAACTCATTTGTTAACTTTATGGGTGTATAGGTGGACTACTTCGTGTTGATTCTGGAAGGTCGCGTGGAAGTGACAGTTGGAAGAGAGAACCTGGTCTTTGAAGCTGGACCCTTCACGTACTTCGGGATTCAAGCCTTAGCACAGAATGTTGGAGTTGGTAAGTTTTACTTCCACTCTAAAGGATTACTAGGTCAGTGCTTAAATGTAGCGTTCCTTAGTTATTTGACCCTAAGATCGGATTACGGTTTTGTACCACAAATGGTTAGTTCTGTTTTCTCGCAAATCCATACAAATTAAAAAGAAAAAAACCACACAAAATCATTTGGTTTATAATCATGCGCAGTTGAAGTTATAGAGGAAAAATTAAATTTCATCTCCGTCATAGATATATCCTCCTTTATTGAACATTAACAAACATTGACTTTTTCCCGTAAAGGGGGAGGCTCTTACGAGATGCTGAGATGACCACCGTGCTAATCAAACTGCCGCATGTGAGCCTCCTCCCCCTCCCGTCCCATTAATACTACGATTTCAATGCATTCGGGGTTTCATACTCAGGTTCCGCAGAAACCATAACCTGTTTCTCTTTACTTCCCTTACTCTATTTCCGAGGAGGCAACGCATCAGCAATACAAGAGAAATTATCTGGTATTATCCATGGTTGACGGTGGCCACTTCGATGATCAGGTGGATCATCTTCACGTTTGCACCTTAACCGGCATGAAAAGAAACGATAAATTTAGTCTGATGTGTTCAAAGTAATGTCTTAAATGAAGAAGTAGATTAAATCAACCTAAATATATAACAAATATGGCGGAGGGACATGCGAATACATGCTGTTGGAAATCTTGAACAAGATACCAAGGCCAACTAAAAAATTATGGGAGATTTTACAAATAGATGAAAAATTTCTCCCCATGAGGGGACGGGATAGAATATTATTCCCCTCTACCGCTGGGAGAGCATCTCGTAAAAGCCAGCACCCCCTTGGTGGTAGGGTATGGGTGCACCAGCATGCGAATCCGACTGCCAAGTGTCATAGACGCGTTCCGCTCCCACTCCCATCCCATGCTCTCTATCTATTGTATCTAGTGGACTCTGGGATCTAGCTCAGGGTCCGTTGAGACCACAGCATTTTTTCTTCTTCACCACTCTATCTTGGAGGATGTAACGCATCGACAAAACAAGAGGGTATCTATTGTCGATGTCCATGGGCGATGGTGGCCACTTACCATCAGGTGGACCATCTGCTCGTTTGGACCTTTCCTTCCATATAAAAAAAATTAGGCGACAAGTAATTTACAGGAAAATGTGTTAACCTTGAAATATTTTTTTAAACGTGTTCGTTGTTTATTTTAGCTGAATCCCCAACTCCTTCAGCGATGGGTTCTCTCCAGAATATAAGCATGGAGGCCATGTTGCGTCACACGTTTGTGCCGGACTATTCCGTGCGGGCTGTTGCTGATGTCTACTATTTGGCGGTTAAACGGTAAGATACTTTATAGTTAGTAATGTTAGATTGAGTTCGGGATTGGAAGATATTGATAGAGCTTCTTTGGTAAAGGATTTATTTAGAATGTCCACAAAGTCCAACTAATCTTCACAAAAATAACCCTACACTACGATCTCGCACTATTTACACGTCTCCGATATTTACAGTCTTTTCAAACTGCACAGTTCCACACTTATTACGCGCACTAATCTTTAAACACTAACTCCATCGTTCGCTCGCCACACAACGGGCACAAATCCTCAAGGACATGAGGTCGCTCCAAGAAGTCTGTGAAGTTCCCAGGAAAGGACCGAAGTTGAGTCTAAGTGCGGAAACTGGAGCCCACATACAATACAATACCATCGTTCGTCAAATCAAATCAATCAATGTCGTCCTTTTCCCTAATGTCACTCATCGAAAGGTCGCGAAACTTCTGGCGAACGACATCTAGCTGTCTCTCTCTGTTCATCTTGCCGTCTTATTCTATTTTGACATTTTCTAGCATGTTCGACCTAAACTTTGGTCTAGGCTTGCGAGTTATTTTGATATTATTGCTTTTTTTTAAATACATTTTTACCCCCTTCCCTTACCCTACCGTACCCTAATCTTATTACCTATTCTAAACTATCAGTTACAAATTGATACACCATCTTGGTCTCCCCAGAACCCCTGGATAGACAAGCAGACAGACAGAAGATAAATTGGTGTGAGACATTCCAAGATTTTCTCCCACTTTCGTTTAGAAAACATTTCATCAGCAAATGTTGTACATCTTCTGCTACCCGACATGTTGGACAGTTTTTTGTATCCTTATATGTGTATTTGTTGCGTATAGCTTCAATAACTATTAGACTTATTTTGATAATTCTTTTACCGATAGAGTTATATCCTTTTCGGATAGTATAGGTGATGATGTAAGTGCTGCTGTAGTTAAGTTAAAAAAGGCGGTGGTTGCAGCAATGCAATGTATTTCCATGAAATACCAAAAGATGTTGGAACTTGGGATGTTGCGAATATTCGCATCCGCACATGCGAAACATCCGCATCGATTTTGACGTCCTCATCCGTATAAATCGGATGATGATTGACCAATAGGAGAGCGATAATTTTGTTTTGGACTTCAGTGAATCGGTGACGGTGACGCTGCTCGCTATTGTTTTGTTGTGACAACTGACGCGCGCGTTTCTTTTTTGTACTTTCCGCAATTAGAAGCGAATTAATTTAAATGAAAGTCTTCTTAATTAGTAATAGTAGTTCATTCACTACTTTATTATTAAATAAAAAAGGGTAATAATATTGTGTTTTTTTACCCTACCAACCAAACACTTAATTTTTTTATACAGATCCGCATCCGCATACGCATCCGCGGATGTGGAAAAAAGTGGATCTGCAACATCCCTAGTTTGAACCACGAATAGATATGCTGAATAATACAACATTGAAAGAATCTCGCTTCCTGCCTCAATTGCAAATTTCACTTGACCAGAATTAAGGCAAAGTATGTGTTTTTCTAGGTCGTTATACTTAGCGGCAAAGAGAGCAACTTTGATGGAAAAAGGAGCTTTATCAAAGGGAGCGACAAACGAACAGTTCGATACTGAAGTTGATAAGGTAAATATATTTATTAATTATTAAGTCATCACCAGAATTTCTTCCATATTTTATTCCAAATTGAAATTACCAATTATCAATATTGATTTAGCTGTTTTCTTTTTATTGATAAATCCATATTTTGATTTTATTTAATTACATAATTAAAATATAAAAATTGGTTAAAAAAATGTTATTCTCATATAAATAATGCGCTTAGCACACTGAGTGCGTATGTGCATAATCGATCATAATTAAAAAACGACGCCATCTTAACTTTCTTTGTTGATTGGTTGGATCAATGCACATACAAATTCAGTATAAATGAATCTAATTCCTTTCCCATCCTTCAAGCGTCTCCGTCTATCCTCGAGCATTTCACGATTGTTAAAAAAAATATCCAGCACCATTTTACGAGATGATGATGTATCCAAAAAGGTTACATTATTATTATTTATGTAGATTGTAGACTAGTGGAATTATCTTCTGTGCTAAAGTCCCAAAATCTTAAGCTATCTTTGAAGAAGAGAAGCCGGGCTCTTCAAAGACCCTGGACTAGACACTGAAGGCAATCCCAATAAGATTGTAGGGATCATCAAATATTCCAACGTCTAGGAATTTTCTCCTATTGTCGCTGGTAAAGAAAGGGAGAATCCATAAACCGCTTCATTTGTCGGATTGGAGAAGTCTGGCTAAGATGGTAAACCATCTGAAGCTTAAGAGTAGTTCGATGCGGGATAAGGGCTGCCAAAAATTTTAGGGGTATCATTCCCCAGATTAGTTTTCTACTGTTGTTGGTTTTAATAGTAGAATTAGGGAGAATCTGAAAGATGAAAAAGACGGCTTTCAAGGACACTTGGACTTGTTGAACACCAGCCGTCCACTAATACCAAAAACTTGTAGGGTAGTTAGATAGCCAGAATTAACCATTACAGTACCCAAACTTACAGGGATCTAAAACAAATACAATGGAACTCTTACAAAGAACTAATGAACCGTCAAGCACATCTTCTAGAACTTCCTTAACGTCATTTACCAAAAATATTTTCTCAAAAGAGGATGATGTGTCTATAAAATCAGATTTGCCATGTTCCCAAAAGTTTCCGGAAGAAATACCCACATCTAGTAAATGTTTGGATAATAATGAGAAATTTGGGAAAATGGGTTCTGATCAAAAACAAGAGGAAGCTGGAACTTTCCAATCAAAATCTACCCCAGATTTAAACGAGGAAATTGGTAAAGGTAGAAAGAATTATTACGCCAAAACCTACAAAAAACTGATGTCTGATGCGGATAATGATGATTTCAATTATAATCGAAGTTTCTCGAAGGGTAGAAAATCTGAGATATCTATGAGAGATTATGGAAAGGATGAAGTTAGGAAGGGTTAGTTTTTACAATTACAAAAGCCTGATTTATATAGCTTTTATTTTAAATTTGAGTACAGTAGCCGGCAGCTAACATTAGGTCTTAGAAAAAATAATCAAACCTATACTTAGGTGCCGGTAGATATGTCGAAACTTAATTGGCCGTTCAATCAACAGCCTAACACTCAACTAAACAGCGCCGTCTAACTAGAGGCCTGAATGATATTCAGCCATTTGGCAAATGACTTGGATCGATGACGATTCATCACCCGTGAGGGGACGGGTTAGAATACAATTCCCCTCTGCCGCTGGTAGAGCATCTCGTAAGAGCCGAGTTACCTAGCACTTCCTTTGGTCGTAGGGGATCTGTTCCCCGAATCCGACCGCCAAGTGTCTTTGACGTGTTCCGGCCGAGTCGCATGTGAGCCAGATCTATCCCTTCCTCTCCCATCCCTACTGCTACTGCTTACTGCTGCGATTCCAATGAACACCGGGTTCTTGCCCGGGATCCATTGAAACCGCAGCAGTTACCTCTTCGCTCCTCCTCCTCACTTTATCTTCGAATTGGCAACGCATCGACAAAACAAGAGATACCTTCTAGTTTTCCATGTCCATGGGCGATAGATCGTCTGCTCGTTTGTCCCTTATTTATCATTAAAAAAAAAATTACTTGCCTAGCCTGTTCATTTCCAAGCGCCGAAACTCTCCAAACTCAATATGGCGTCGGAAAACTACAAATATGATAGTGTTTTCCAGTTTCCCCTGCGGTATCAAAAAAAAAGACTTCCTTTAACCCACACAGAAGTAGGAGTAGGAGCCCCACTAAGCTGGGCTACGTAGACTGGCTCCAGTTCTATCTTAAAATATCGATTAAATAAAGAATTTCTTATGTTAAATGTTTCATCTTTTTTTATTTCTGCCACATGGTCGGCTGAATATTATTCAGGACGCCGGCCAAGAGGCTCGGCTGCCAATTGAACGCCCAATAATGGGCAATTATAGTCCTTTGATTATCTTGGACACTTTCTTGAAGGGTAGGACGTCTTTAAAGTCTTTTATGGATTTTGAATAATTTTTATATCCCTAGGACAAAGTTAGGAAGGCCAACGATCCTTTTCTCTAGAATTTTATAAGCCTCAGTACCTTCATGTCCATCTTGGACATTATGACCCTAAAAATATCTTTGGGCTCCTAATAAATTCTAATAATGAGTTTCCTTCTGGAGATTTCTTCCCAAATCCTGGAAGTCATCCTGGATTTTTTTGCATTAATGTATGTCCTATTTAGCCAGTTGCAACCAGTATAAGATGATCTCCTATTTAAAGTATATTATATATATTGAGAGGCCACCATTAAATGGTTGTTTTCATTAAAAACAGATTCAAGTAAAAAAACTCAATTTCGAAATGACGAATCGTTGCTCACATTCCACGAACCTCAAGAACCTGAAAATGTAAAGGAAATTATACGGAATATAGATAACCTAAATTATATTGATAAAGTTTCAACGAAAGGATGTGCATGTGATGTGTTGGAAGAAATTTTAAAAAGTTCGGATAAGCTTATTTTGATGCAGTTATCTAGGATTATACGGCTTTTAGAGAAGAAAGATGGAACTTGAATTTAGTGAGGGTATTTTATGATATTTTTAGTAGATTGAATTAGATTTTGAATAAGGTCGATATTCCCTGACCGAGTTCCCTAATAAAATTAATATAACACAATACTTTATCAAAACTTATTTATATATTCAATTTGAATCAAGGGCTAAGGGGGAAGAGAGGTGCAGCTGTTCCCCCCCACTTCGACCCTACAGAAAGAAATGTGCCCAAATCGATAGCACCCCACACACGTGGAAGCTGGCTGGGCCCGGTTTCAGCTTCCTTAAATTACGGGTTATCTATTATCAGTTAGGTGATAGAGACACAGTACTCACAAGTTCTTGATGATCTTGAATCTTCTTTCTAATCTTCTTTTGGGCATGCCCATTCGCACCACAACACATAATAACACTAAATAGTTCGCACTTCACCACGAGTTTGTTTTCGTCAGGGTAGGGTCAAGTAACTAGCGTTTAGGAGATATGGCACACACAGGACTCGGGATATTATTAATCAGTAAAGGGGCCAACAGGGGGGGGGGGGGATTCTGCACACCGCGCGCGTGCGCCTCTCTCAATGACTACATTACGACTTACACACGACTGCCCCCCGCCAGCCGCGCAAGCAACTTAAATATATTAAACACCCCCACTCCTCTCCTCTGGGCTATCGGCTCGCCTCTCCTTTTTTAAACATGGCAACTCGAGGTATATTTTTTTGGTCCTAAATTATTAGTTCATTAGGAAACTTGATCAGGAAAGACTGACCTTCTATTGTGTATTATACAAATTATGTTTTGGATCGACGCAAATTATATATTGGGAATTAATGATATTTTTTTTTCTAGTTGTTAGAATCAGTGGATGAAGACATAAGCATCAGTGGTGAACACAAGACGCCATCACGACAGGTGAGTTCTAGAACGTTTAGAATTTTTCATTTGACAGCTCCCCTGCTCCCTTGGTGGTTGGGGATCTGTTCTGACCGCTAAGTGTCATTGACGCATTCCTCTCACTCTCTCATCCTCTTAATTCTGCAGTTCCGGTGGACTCTCCTTCCCCTTACTTTGTCTTCATTGTCAGATGGCAACGATGTCCATGGGAGACACATCTCTTAAGAGCCGAGTAACCCAACACCCTCTTGGTGGTAGGGGATCTGTTCCCCGACTGGCTTGCGGAATCCGACCGCCAAGTGTCATAGACGCGTACCCCCTCAGAGCTCTTGCTCAGGGTCCGCAGAAACTGCAGCGTCTTTTCTTCACTCCCTCTCCCCTCTATCTTCGAGGATGCAACGCAAGAGGGTATCTCTTGATTTGTCAATGTCCATGGGCGATGGTGGCCACTTACCATTAGGTGGACTATCAGCTCGTCTGCACCTTATCTACCATAAAAAAAAGAAAAGATGGTATGGGTAGGGTTCATAGTTGGACAAGATGGCGCTTTGTGGGATTTAAATTATTATTATTATATTGGTTTTCCTCGAAGAGTATGAAGATGTAAGTAAAAGGAATGCACATGTCTATACATGGTTAGCTGTTTGACGTCATTCCAAATCCAATATGTTGGAACACCCAAGATGGCGGACTAGTTTAATGCAACCCTACAATATGGGTATCAAATGAAAGGGCTTGCTGAGAATAATACGAAAAATATAGTGACGTCACTTTAAATCCAATATGGCGGACTAAGTTTTTTTATGCTTTTATACAATATGAGTGTCAAATGAAAGGACGGATAAACGGACTAAGAAACCTGTCCAACGATAACTAAAAAGTATAAATTACTTGCTAATTAGGTAATATATCACGGTGCGTCTCATGTATTGTTTTGGTCACATAGGACTATAGTTTCAGCCGCATTTGGCGGTCTTCTTCAGTGAGAAGATCATTAGATCAGAAGTTCTATAATTTTTCTTTACAATTACTTCAAACGTAATCGCTAGGCTACGGATCTGATGCTGATATAGTTTTTGGAAATATTCATTCATGTTCCAGGTATCCCCAAACCCCCCAGTGTCGGCGTCGCCATTGACCCGCGCGTCCTTCGCGTCGCGCGCGTCTCCGGAGCGCAACGGTGACGTGTACGCGGCGCGGGCGGACGAGCAGGAGAAGCTGCTTAAGAAGTAGATTGCGTCACCGTTGTGACGTCACACGTGCGTAATGCGTCTATAGCGGCCTGGAGTGTGAACTCTATAAAGCGTCACTTAAATGACGTTATTGAGAGTTTGTCGCTATGTGGAGAGTGTGAGGGTCAGTTTGAAGAGACCACTCTATAAAACGACACGTGAATGACGTCATATGGAGATTGGAAAGCTATGCGTTATATGCAGTTCACTCAAACGTCGCTCTATACTCGCTTACGTCACGTTTATGACGTCATGTGAATGAATCCTTTATGTTATCGTATTGAGACGTTTCTGGAAGTTGTGCGTCGCTATAGGGAGTGTCGTTATATAGAGTTACAGTAATAATTGTAAAGAAATTGTGTGTATGTACGTAATAAACTCTATTTTGGGACGTTATTGAGAGTTTGTCTCTATGTGGAGAGTGTGAGGGTCAGTTTGAAGAGACCACTCTATACAACGACACATAAATGACGTCATATGGGGTGTGGAATACTATGCGTTATATGGAGTTCACTCAAACGTCGCTCTATACTCGCTTACGTCACGTTTATGACGTCATGTGATTCATTCACATGACGTCATAAACGTCCTTCATGTTATTGTATTGAGACGTTTCTGGAAGTTGTGCGTCGCTATAGGGAGTTCACTCACTCACCGCTCTACAGGCGCTTACGTCACGTGTATGACGTCATATGAATGAATCCTTCACGATATATAATAAGTCGCTATAGAGAGTGACGTTATGTGAAGTGTGGAAAACTTTAATGGCGTTAAACGCGGCAGTTACGTCACGTGTATGACGTCATATGTTACTGTAAGTAGTGACGTCATAATGAGTGTTGTTAAATTGTGAATTCTAAAATTCTAGTCTTTTAGTACTTATTGTTTTAAATTAAACTCTTCCTATAATATCGCCAAACGTTTCAGTGTTGCCAACAATAAAAAATATATTACCTTTATTGTCACATATGGCCTTAAACGTTATTATTATTACATTTGTAGAATAAAAAAGATAGTGTCTGGAAAATGTCTGACGCATCAATATCATTTTTTTTTTAATTCCTGTTATTCTTCTGATATGTTTTTCATAATCAGACATTTTTATAATACCAGACATAATGCACTTTTTACTATATAAATTTTTAAAAAAATGTCTAATAGTGTCTGATAGTAATCAAAATCAAATCTAACAGAGACAAGTGTCAGACACAGTCAACAGCAATAATGAAAAGTGTCTGATAATATTTTAGTTTCTATACTCTTCTTCTCTACAAAAGATCATACCAGACAGACTTCAAAATGTTTGAGAAGCGTCTGATACTGTCTGTCTCAATATTTAATTTCCATTTCTAACAAAATATATCACCAGACACACAATATCCCAAAACACATGATAGGGAGACTAAAATGTCTGATACAATATTCATATAATAACACTACCAGACACACATTTGTCTTGTTGTCATTTCAAAATGTCTGGCATTGGAAGACAAGTGTCTGATACAGTCAAGAACGTTTAACTGAAAAATAGTGAAAAATGTCTGAATATTTTAGTCATCAGAAGAAACAAGAAAACTTCTAGAACATTCTCCAATGAAGAAGAATCTATAATTGATTTTTTTTTTTCTACAAAAATCATTAAAATCATGATTATTACGTAAGGAAAGGATCAAGGAGTTAGACGCACTGTTAGGTGTAGGCTGCACTATAACTATAAGGGTGTGTTCACATGTCACCTGACAACTATGTTGAACCATCGATAGTAAAGCAAAGAATACATACAGCGAATAAATTGATTTTGAAATTTAATCCATTCTAAAAGGACGTAAACGCCTAATGACGTCATCTATACGGTTGAAAAGCGATACGTCATTGCTTTATTCGTCATTGACACATTGCATTCATAAGGCAAAGCCGTATGTGACGTCATCACAGGTTGCAAATTTTTGTTTTAATTCCTTATGTAATAATGTTGTCAACAAGGCTGTACGGTGAAATACATTTACATTTTTTAGTATGAAAAAAAAAATGAAATGTCAATTGAATTCTTGGCGGAAACGAAATTACAATTAGTAAAAATATGAGAATAGTGAATTGATAGTGAAACTTGCAGGCTTGTATAGAAAATGCTACACAAGTGCGACATGTAAGCCAGATTTAATTAATAGTCATCTGACATGTGATCTCAACTATATACGTTTAAATCTTCCTTCAGTTTTAGCGCCAAAATATTAAGAAACACAAACTATTAATACTTTAATATTTATTTGTTATTTTAAACTTATAATAAGCGTATATCCTTCCCCAAGCTCTACTCTATCTTTGTACTAAATTTCATCAAAATCTGTTCAGTACTTTAAGCGTGAAAGCCTATATATGTTGACATGTCTTTTTTAATATGGCCTATTAGATGATAAAAAGTACAACGACAATAACGTTATTATTATTTTTTAAATAAATATTTGTCTCTAATGAGTCACTGCTTCTCAAATTAAGCTGTTTGAGAATAGATTTTTTAACATCTAGTATTGTTTCAATGACGTCATACAGTTATATAAAATTCAAATTTGGAATCTATTTTAATGAATCTGTAATTCAAATCTTTGTTACTTCGAAAACTTGAAATTCGAGTTCTCTATACACAAATTCGAATTTGGAATCTATTTCATGAGAAAGGTTACTACAATAAATAAAATATTTAAAAAAAAAGATAACTGATATTAATCTAACATTGAATTGATTTTTTTATTTATCTCTTTAGGGAAAGGTATTTGTTTATTCAACCAGTAAAACGGCGTTAAACTAACTAATAAATTCCTATTATTGTTTGGCATTAAGGAAATGAAACACTCATTTGTTAAAAAATCTATTATCTATATTTAAAAAGTAATTCGCGTGAATAAAGAAACGATTCTAAGTTAATAGGAAAAATCCATTTCTTTACTGACTCGGATTATATTGTAATTAATTTGTTGTAACTAATATGTAAATATTGTGATATTTAGATCTGATTTTTTTTAATTATTATTTTTTGCTTAATTTATAAATGTTTTAATGTAGAATGGACTGTAAATATTACAGATATTTTTCTGTTTTTATTCCATACTAAAAAAGGCAAAGGTATTATACCGCACAGCCTTGTCTTTATTAGTGAAAATGATGAACAAAAAAATATTTTCATTCTAAAAATCTAATTTAAAGATAAGTGTAATTTATTTTTGAGTTTCTATTAAGTTTCAAACCGACTGTACGGTGTAATACCTTTACATTTTCTATCATGGAATAAAAGTTGAAAAAAAAAATTGAAACTGACATTACTAGTTTTCTGATATATATAATTAAAAACAGTCCATTCTATATATGGCGAGTTTGTACTTAGCATTTAACTAGTGAAAATGTTGTTTATATAAATCGAATATAAGAATAATGTATTCCTGTTTTATTTATTGATAATAAATTATATTAGCAAACTTGGCGTTTTATTTTATTTATAAAAATAAGTATTATTGCAAAATTAATTTTTCATTAATTAATAAAATAATAAACTTATACATAGTATATTGCACTTATTTTTAATGACATCACTAAGAATAAGATTTTCTTTCGAATTTTTGAGAGTACTATGTACATGTGGCGCCATCTATTATCGATGTTCTGTAACATTACGATAGTTATAGAACGTTAATAATAGATGGCACCACCATCTAATAATAATAATCTTCAAAATTATGATTATTCGATAATTTGAAATTTCTTATATTAGTGACAGCATATCGATAATAGATGGCGCCACATTCTTTTCATTTTTAATTGACGTCCTTAAAAAAAACGAATTAAAACTGGACATGAAAAACTGTTCATTAGGAAGTGGCGCCATCTATTATCAATGTGTTATTACTAACATTGGATATTATATTCTATAAGCATATCTCGTGGAAATAAAGTGCAATATGCTATTTATATGTTTATTATATAATTAAAAACATTTCCTTTAATATCGTAATAAAATGAAGAGGTTATTTTGCAATAATAATTATTTTTGTTTTTTCTTTATTAATAATTAATTATTTGCTAGAATATTCTATATAATACAATAATGTGTAGTCAGTATTTTAAACAAATTCCAGAGGAAAATATTTTCATTATATGACCTACTTTATTTATATAACTTTGCACTTTATTCAATGGAGATAAAGATCATTTTCCTTTAAAATATTTTAGAGAAAAAAGGTATAAATAAAACACAAATAAATTATTATATTTTTATTACTACAAGATACTACACTACTAAATAATTACTAATACATTTATTACAATGAAAATGATTATAATAGTTTATATAATTCTATATTTAAATAGTAAAACTACATAAGTCACAGACTATATATAGAAAGTCAAGATGAAAGTGTTTAGTTACAAATACATTAGTTTAGCGCTAGTGTAGACATAGTGTATGATATAATAAATAATAAACTACTATATTTTATGGTTATTTTAATTCTACTCTAATATTACGCTACTGCTACTGTGGCGCCACCTTTATTTAATGCATTTCGATGGACACTATTATTCTATATTTTCCCTTCATAAAATAGCCTTATACAGTTTTATGATGTATTTGTATAAAATTAAAAAAAAAATTAATTTACTTTTTAAATTTCAACTATATAGCGTTATTTATTAAGAGTTGTTAAATAGAGAGTATCAATCATCAAATTACTTCGACTTATACGGAGTTTATCGTTATATGGAGTGTATTCAGGGAGTGGAGTGAGCGATAATGCATAGCTACTATTTATATTGTATTTACAACTGCAGTTTACATATTGTTATTTAAATAATTAAAATCTGTAATGCACATGAATATTTTATAATAAAAATATATTTCTTAATTACAATAGAATGTTTTCTCTAAAATTAAGGAATGCCTGTTTGTGTATTGTGATAACATTCACTGGTTTTACGTATTTAGAGAATTCATAAACAACCGTAAGGAGAAATAAATTATGACGTCATTTGATTGCTAGTGAATTTACATGGTATCTTATAATATGAAAAATCTATGCCATTACTTACCTGTTGTCTAAAGATATGATGAATCCTTTTTCATGACGTCACTTGTGTGAAAAAAAAAATTTAAAAAAACAACATCATTTGGCGGCTAATAAAAATGTTATGACATGTATACACGCGGCGTGAAAGTAAATTCCAAATTCAAAATTTTTGTTTATAAAATTCAAATATCAGATTTGAGACACAGAATATATTCCGAATTAGAATTTTGATTTGAATTTGAATTTGGAATTCCATATATTTTCAGCCGTAAAAGGATTAAATAATTTTCTGCTATAACATTCAATTGTTTTATAAAAACACGAAAAACATTTATTAAGAATTATCTTTATACAGAAAAGACAAAAAAAAAAAATATTTCCATTTTATTATAAATTGGGAGGATTATTAAAATGTGAAACCAGTGAATGTTTGTATGTGTGAGTGAATGAGAGCGCCGGGAGGGGGCGCTACGGCGGGGTCATGTTGCCGCCATACTCAGGGGACGCTCCACGACCTGACGACAACATTACGTTAACAACACAATAAACAATAAAAACAGTGGTTCAGTGCGAGCCCTCACCTCGGCCTCTGCCGCGGCCCCGGCCCCTGCCCCTCCCGCGGCCGCGTCACCTGCGTCCATCGCCCAGCCCCACCATATCTGAAACACATTCATTTCTTACTCCTTATACAATCATTATGTTTAAACAAAGAAACGAACGAACGAGAGAGCATGTTCGGATCTCTCACTCACGCAGAAACTCAGCGTGTTATCCTTGCTCGTTGATTTCAATAACTCCTATGCATTCTATAATACAATTTTACTCACTGATTTATTAATACACACAATCACTCACTGATTTATTAATACACACAATCACTCACTGATTTATTCATACACACATTCACACTGATTTATTAATACACACAATCACTCACTGATTTATTCAGACACACAATCACTCACTGATTTATTCAGACACACAATCACTCACTGATTTATTCAGACACACAATCACTCACTGATTTATTCAGACACACAATCACTCACTGATTTATTCAGACACACAATCAGTCACTGATTTATTCAGACACACAATCAGTCACTGATTTATTCAAACACACAATCAGTCACTGATTTATTCATACACACAATCACTCACTGATTTATTCATACACACAATCACTCACTGATTTATTCATACACACAATCACTCACTGATTTATTCAGACACACAATCACTCACTGATTTATTCAGACACACAATCACTCACTGATTTATTCAGACACACAATCACTCACTGATTTATTCAGACACACAATCACTCACTGATTTATTAATACACACAATCACTCACTGAATTATTCATACACACAATCACTCACTGAATTATTCATACACACAATCACTCACTGAATTATTCATACACACAATCACTCACTGATTTATTCATATACACAATCAGTCACTGATTTATTCATACACACAATCACTCACTGATTTATTAATACACACAATCACTCACTGATTTATTCATACACACATTCACACTGATTTATTAATACACACAATCACTCACTGATTTATTAATACACACAATCACTCACTGATTTATTCATACACACAATCACTCACTGATTTATTCAGACACACAATCACTCACTGATTTATTCAGACACACAATCACTCACTGATTTATTCAGACACACAATCAGTCACTGATTTATTCATACACACAATCACTCACTGATTTATTCAGACACACAATCACTCACTGATTTATTAATACACACAATCAGTCACTGATTTATTCATACACACAATCACTCACTGATTTATTCATACACACAATCACTCACTGATTTATTCATACACACAATCACTCACTGATTTATTCAGACACACAATCACTCACTGATTTATTCAGACACACAATCACTCACTGATTTATTAATACACACAATCACTCACTGATTTATTAATACACACAATCACTCACTGATTTATTCAGACACACAATCACTCACTGATTTATTCAGACACACAATCACTCACTGATTTATTCAGACACACAATCAGTCACTGATTTATTCATACACACAATCACTCACTGATTTATTCAGACACACAATCACTCGCTGATTTATTCAAACACACAATCAGTCACTGATTTATTCATACACACAATCACTCACTGATTTATTCATACACACAATCACTCACTGATTTATTCATACACACAATCACTCACTGATTTATTCAGACACACAATCACTCACTGATTTATTCAGACACACAATCACTCACTGATTTATTCAGACACACAATCACTCACTGATTTATTCATACACACAATCATTTACTGATTTATTCATATACACATTCACTCTTATTAATACACACAATCACTCACTGATTTATTCATACACACAATCACTCACTGATTTATTCATACACACAATCACTCACTGATTTATTCATACACACAATCACTCACTGATTTATTCAGACACACAATCACTCACTGATTTATTCAGACACACAATCACTCACTGATTTATTCAGACACACAATCACTCACTGATTTATTCATACACACAATCATTTACTGATTTATTCATATACACATTCACTCTTATTAATACACACAATCACTCACTGATTTATTCATACACTTATTCACTCACTGATTTATTCAAGCTATTGCTACTTCGTTCCTTAATTAATTCTGCATTTAATAGCTCCACAACATACACACGCTTCAAACAATACATTCACTCACTCATCCATTCATTTCTCCCTCAATATATAAAACATCCTCTTACTAGCACCGATTGCAATAATTAAAAATATATTACCTATATTAGTGGCAGTCTTCTCCAAATACGCGAGAGGTCCCTGCAGTGCAGCGCCCGCGTACCCCCCGCGACCCCCCGTCATGAACATCCCTTGAGCGAGGCTATTTTGCATCTGTTATAAAGAAACAATCACAAATATTTCACATAAACCATATTTTATACAGATAAAATCTTTTAAGAAAATACAGATTAAAAATATATGTTTTTAAAACAGATTAAAAATCAATAAGAACATAATTCGGATTTTAAAAAAAAGTTTAAATATAAAAATAATAAATTACAGATCAAACTTACCTTTAAAAAAAAAACAAAACTGGTGCAAAAATTAAAAAAAAAGAACATAAAATAATAATTAGAAATTATCTATATATATATAAAAGGAGAAACTGACTGACTGACATATCAACGCAGGGCCTAAACTATAAGGGCTAGAAACTTAAAATTTTGCACAGGGGTTCCTTTTGTAACGTAGGGGAGCACTAAGAAAGGATTTTTTAAAAATTCACCCCATAAGGGGGTAAAATGGGGGTGCAAAGTTAGTATGAAACTTTGCCATTACAGTTGACAATGAAATTCAGTATGAAGGTTCTTCATTGAAAGTCATGAAAAAGGAAAATCATCCCTTAAGGGGTTAAAAGGGGGGTGCAAAGTTAGTATGATTACCTCATAAAATTATTAAACGCAAACGACTTTTTTAATTAAAAATCTTCACATCAATTATTGCTTTAAAAAAAAAATTAAAAAATAGAATATAGATTATAAAAACTTATAGAATAAATACATAAACAATTTCAAAAAAAGAACTTACCAAAAAGTGCAGGACAAAACAAAAAAAGGTGCAGGAAAATAAAATAAAACAAAACAAATGAATAATTAATGCGTGTATTTAAAATAATATAAAAAAAATATTTAATTTTTTTTTTTTGCTGGAAAGCTACACTGTTTCAGTGTTTCTAGCTAGGTCCATAATCTAGTAACACTGACGTAGCATTTTATTTTAAAATAGAATTAAAATCCATAGTTCACCATCACCCTCAGTTGTCATCATCTGATTCCCCATTACTGAGACTCTTATCACCAAACCCCCCACTTCCCCCAGTTTAGTTACCGCCTCTGCACGTTAGCAGGATAAGCCGGAGGGTGCGGGGGACGCGGTACCTGTTGCTGCTGCAGCGCTTGTTGTTGCAACGCGGCTTGTTGCGCCGCCGCCGCTGCCGCCGCCATTTGCTGCGCCTAAGTATATACAATAATAGAAAAACACATAAATATGAGTTAACTATCTTAGCTATCAGTGGCGGAGCCAGACCATATGTTTGACCATCGGCGACCTCAATTTCTTTTCATCATAACGACTCTCGATGATTATCGATTAATCGGAACACCAGCGCCATATTTGTTGATTTGATTCTCCCCACCAGGGGAGGAGCATTGCTACTGTCTGCTATTCCCCGACTGACGCAGTACACTTTAGTCCCACGACATTTCTCTTTGAGTGAACATCACCTGGAGTTGAAGTGCAACTATGTTACCGATATTGGACTATTCCCCGACTGACTCAGTACACTTTAGTCTCACGACATGTCTCTTTGAGTGAACATCACCTGGAGTTGAAGTGCAATTATGTTACCGATATTGGACTATTCCCCGACTGACGCAGTACACTTTAGTCTCACGACATGTCTGTTTGAGTGAACATCACCTGGAGTTGAAGTGCAACTATGTTACCGATATTGGACCTCTTTGACTAAGGGTCGTGTGAGTTCTTACGTCTTATTTATTAAGTGTGTATTTGGGTGTGTTAACACACCCTTAGGTTAGATAAGCCTTATGTTGACCTAACCTTAGAACTTAACTGGGACCGGGCAATGAAGGCGAGTGTTGTGATCACTTAGAATATTATAGAGCTCTCTTCGTTCACATTTCGTCCAGCAACGCCACTGATAGTTGTACTTAGAACTGAACTTAGAAAGAGAAGCAGAAAAAGGAAACTTAGTGGATACTACAAATCTCTTTCTCTCTCTCCATTTAGTTAATTTTATCTTATTACGTAGACAGAGTAATGTTAGTGTAGTGTTGTTTGGTGGCGTGGTGCTAGGCTAAGCCTGTAATCTAACCTGAACACTCTGTTGCACACTACACGGCTGTTGCATCGGCGAGGCGGCCTGTTGCATCTGAGTCGGTGCTGGGGGTTGCTGTTGACACTTGTTGTATTGTGTATGACCCTAAAACAACCATAAGTGTCTTGACGGACGGTCGTTGCCATGGTTACGAGAATGTTATAATTGTCAATATATGAATATTGAAAGCCAGCTCTCAAGTGAACAATGAGCTGATAGTCCTCAAACTTGTGAACAGATCTTCACAATACATAGCTAAGAATCATCTCGATTAAAGTACCTATCATATAAATGAAACTTCATCAGAATCGGTCTATTATATAAATTATAATGTTTACCTGTAAATCAGCTAGGAGATTCTGCCACTGACTGATTTTGTCGTAATGTCTTCTTAATAATTCTTCTTTCCTTTGTAATTCACATTTTAGTTCATTGTTGTCTTCTTTCACGAGTAGTTCTGGTTTCATTGCTGATAGGAGGAATCTAAAAAATATATTAAAATTGTTTTTTTTTATTCAGGATAATTTTTATCCCGGAATAAGACACAATTAATTGAATTTTGTTCCATGTAGACGAAGTTTCGTGCAAGTTAATTTAATGTCTTCTAGTGGCAACATTGTTTTTTTCCCTAAATTTAGGGAGAATAAATCTATACAGGGAGTTTTTTTAAGGGAATAAAATTTTCATGTAATAATGGTGATTTCGATTTTTGACGTAAGCTTTAGGAAAAAATATTTTTGAGAGTTGGTAACACTGTAAGTATGTTATATATAAATTATTATATAGCAGCAGTGTTCTTATTATTTCTTGTTTATGAGTACAGCTACCATTTGTTGAGTAATAATCAAGTCCTCCACTTAAGGTTGCCTGGAAGAGATCGCTTTATGCAATTAGGCCGCCTATTGTACTACTATATCCATTTATTGCGTAACATTTAATGTATAATAAAACATATTTATTATTATAAACACTGCAATTAAAACATTTCCCGCGTAAACGATCCAAATGTGACGTTTTGAAATATATGCAAAGAAAGATTGTATTTAAATAAGAATTTATTTAAAGAATAATAAGAGTATAAGAAAGGACTAATATAAAATAAATGTGTTTTATTAACTTACCGTTTCTGTAAAAAGAAAGCCTCCATCTGTCTGGCGAGATCTATAAACCTCTCAACCTCAACCTTCACCTCCTCCTTCTCCACGCATGGTGATGCTTCTTGCTTTGTTAAAACATTTAGACATGCCTGTAATTACCAATTATGAACTCCTTTCAACGCCACTCCATATAATAAAAAACCACAAAATTAATAATATAATATGCAGTTACGTCCTACAAGTTGCGTTAGACTTTAAGACAACTTTAATTTTTTTTTCTCCGTTTTTTGCATAATTAAAAGGTATATGTATTTCACCGTACAGCCTTGTCTTTAACGACAACTTTCTGTAGTATCAAACTCCAGTATTAGTTTTCTTAACCAAAAAATTATATTTAAAAAAACTACTTATTTAAAATCTGTAAAATAATTACCAGCGCCATCTATCTTCGACAAATATAAAAAATGTAGCAGAGTAATAAAAACGAAATATCAGTAAACCTTTTATTTACAACAAACTTAAATCTAAACATAATTATTAATTTGAACTATGAATATTAATTTAATTATTTTAACAATTATTTAATTTAACTAGTACACTTATCACTGGACGAAACGAAACTTTATCTATAATTATATAAGGTTCAGAATAACTAATAAAATAATTACATATAGATGTATTGTATAGATAAAAGAATACTAAAAAAGTAATAAAACCTCTTCGTAGTGATATAACTAGAAGTGATGCAATTATTTTTATTATTCAAATAGCTAAGCTTTCTATTTAACAGCAATAACTTCTGTTATTTGTATTTCCTTTCTAACTTAAGTGACTTTATTAAAATAATACTTTTTATTGTAAGCTCACCAATTTTACAGTTTTATAAAAACAGATACAAAGTTAGTGTTGCTAAATCTCAAAAATATTTCCCCCTAAGGCTTAAATTAAAAACCCCTAAAATCACTATTACTTGAAAATACCATTAAAACAATATAACCCTAAATTTAAGGGGGAAACTTCTAAGATAGTACAAAGTTACTTTAAAAATTACAATCAGTTTATCATTCTTTATAACTTATACAAATCAGGTGGGAATTAAATATTAAGTTTTTACATTAAAACTAAATTACAAATAAATATTCTCATTTAACTATATTAAGAATCGCGTCGGCCCAAAACTTGGAGACAGTCATACTAAAGATAGTTAATTGTCTACTTTTTTTAATCACAAGATGTTTTGTTTATACGAAAGAATAATCTTCAAGTTTCAGCCATGCAAGCGATTTCAAATTACAATAAAATAAAAATCTATTATATATAAATATAATTTATAAAAAAAAATAGTCCTTATCATGTATGACATATAATTCTAAATGGTAAAAAAATTATAAATTTAATTATCCGTATAATTAAAAATGAATTCACTATTCTTTTTAAGATATGATCCGTTACAAAAATGCAGATTAAAAATTTATTTTAACCTTATAAATGGTAAAAATAAACAAATGATAGTGGCGCCAAATTCAACGTCAAAATATATATATTTTTTAATTTAATTTATGTATTTACTAGAACTTTAGAATCATTACAGGAAAACAAAATAAACCATTGAATAAAAAATAAACATGTGAATGAAAACACGTGTTTGTGATAAATATAAGGAAAATAAACACGCGAAAACCCAAATTACGTTTAATCACCATTTTTATCAACACTAAATAAACCCAAGAAATGTGATAACATTCCTTTTAATTTGTTATGTTATCTGTAGAAAAAATTATCTTTACTTGATTTAAGTTTTATTGTCATGAAAATATTAAAATAAATTGCATTATTTATTATATTTTTTAATATGACTCTATGGAATAATAAAAATAAACAATTGTTAAGTTTTTGTTAAATTAATAAACGAATTCCGCCATGTTGTTTTTTTATATTCCCTTGCTTCTTGAAAAAAATAAGCCATAACTTAAAAAAAGTAATTTTAATAATTAAATAAACCTACTTCACAATAAAACCAGAGTTACAGATTTACAATTGTGTTACTTAAATAAAATTAATTATCAGTCATTTAAACAATTAAAATTACACAGATTTGAATGAAGCTATTGAAAAACAGGTAATGTATTAAAAACTATAATTGTTAACTATATTTATTATCTGTACATTAAAATAATCACTTACTGCAATTCAAACGGATCATGGCTTAAATTGTCTTAATAAATTTTATTATTGATTATTTTACATCTCGCTGACTAAAGTGCTGGCAACATAATACTACTTAAATACTCATTTTCCGTATCCGTACCATGGTGACTGGTAGGGGCTCCTGTAATATTGATTAGAATTCATCTGCTCATACACGGGTTGCATGTTTTGTAAATGATTCGGGTAATAATTGGGCCTCCAATGATTTTGTTCTTGATAAACTGGTTGTTTCAAGTTCTCATGGAGTCTTTCCGATACATTCTGAGGTGCGGTACCTGCATTCTGGTATGTTCTATAATCTATTGGTTTGTCTAAGAATATGTTGTCATTATACTGACCAACAGGCAAGGGTATGTCGTTGACTTTTGTCGGAGAACTATTAAATGATTGAGGTAGCACCACCTTTTTTTGTGGTGTCTGCTTAGTTTTTTCTCGCACAGTTTTCTGTTTTTGAGTATTTACCATGAATTTGTGAAATTCACTTTCAAATGCACTTGGGTTCTTGTTTATGGGTTGAATTACTGGTACTCGAAGGTTTGTATCTAATTGTAGTCCAGTATAGGCCTTGGGTGGCTGTTTGGGTGTTTCCGATTTGTGACTACTTGATGCTTGGGAAGTTGTTGCAGAACTTGATGGTGGGTATATTCTCTGGGGACTTGAATGTGAATACATTTTTGACTGATTGTCAATAACAGGCTGAAGCGGAGAATTGTATGCAAAGTTAAGATTCTTCTTTGGAGTACGAGGTTTGCGTGGTTTCTTCTCCTTCTGCTCACCATCAGCTTTTTTTACTTTAGGCTCCAGTTCTTTTTTAACTCTTTCTTTCTTAGACTTATCATCATTTTTCACAAGAGTTTTACGTTTTTTAGGTCCTTTTATATCTTGTGATGTATCCAGTGAAGATTCTTGTGATGTTGCCGTATCATTAAGAGGGTCAGGTGATGGCACAACAGCTCCATCATCATGGGGTGGAGATTCCCAATTAGAAACAACAGCTGCCATATCTTCTAATTGGTCATCTGATAGCTTTTTAGACTTCATTCTTCTCCTCTGCTTCTTTTGCTGTTGAGGAGGTTTGTCTATGTCTAGACCATTATTATCTGGTTCTTCTTTGATAACTTTATCTTTTAATTCCTTCTTACTACTTTCCTTTCGCTTTTTCCTAGCTTTTATATTCTTTTTTGTATTGGGAGCAACATAGTCAGAGTCTCGATCAGAATCAATGTACCCTATATCAGGTTGCTGAGCTTCGGAAGGATCCATTTCATCACCTTTGAGCCAAATGTCTTCAAGAACGTCAAGTTGATTGTCATCTGGATCCATTGGCAGTATGGGTCTTTTCATTGATGTCATCATATCTAAGTCCCCTTCAGCCATTGTCATTTCATCATCATCCATAACATCATGACCGAGAATAGAAACAGCTATGGCACCCTCAGATATACTCTTGCTAGCCATGGCACGCTTCAAATGTAATGGATGACGCTTTTTCTTTTTCAATCCTTCTACTTCGGCTTCAATAAATGATTCGGGGAGCTCAGTATTATTTTTGTTACATAATATATCTTGGCCAGAAGGGTGAGGTGCTGGTACCATTTTTTCTGGTTGTTCTGGATGACAACCTATATCTTGACCTTTTAACCAGAGTTCGTAACGATCTGGCTGAAACCTTTTAACAAAAGTGTCCATGGATATCTTGACCATATCATTACTGCAAGTGCATTGCATGGCTCTCTTGCCATACTCTACCCATCTCGGAGCAGCAAAATTAGTAGATTCAGCACAATTAAAACCATGATTAAAACCAGCATGATAACCATAGGGGAATGTTATCATGATTTCTCCGGACTCTTGAGTTATTTTATTAATTGGTATAGAATATTGCTTAAGAATTTGTGGTGAAATAAGTGTCATTTTGTGTCGGAGGAAAGCATGGCACGTTTTAGCAGAAGTTGGGAAAAATCCAGCAGCAATTCTTTCAAATCTCTTACCGTGTTCAGGTGGGATTGCATACCATGTTTTAGGTTCGCCAAAGTGGAGATAATTTATGGAATATAGATCCATGTCTTCTGTGTGCCAAGCGAAAGTTGTTTTCCACATACCAAAGTATAAATAAGCAGTATTAACTCCATCAATTTCGATACCATAATCAGAGTTCACAAAATCAAGAATTGTGCCAAGATGATTGATATTCCACTCCTTTACATCTGGATCGGTGATGCTGCCGTTCACATCAGCTCCATATATTGGGGCCACATAAGTTACATTTTTCCAATATTTTCTCTCCAGGTCGTCGTAGTTTGTGTGTCTCGGAGTGCAATATTTAGCTGAATTTGCCATCACAGCGAACTGTTTTACCGTCATTGATTTCTTCTGTATATTAATCTGCTGAAACAAGCCCTGTTTCCCGGTGACCACTTGACATATCGGTGATGGTATAGTTACGTTCAATTCGTCTAAATCGTAGCCTTTCTTCCGCGGAACCCATTCGGGAGGAGGAATCACCTTAGCGAGGCCAGCCTTGTGCGCCCCCTTCGATTCCATATACTGGATGTATTTGTTGAAATCTTTGAACTCATCCCACGTGGGCCGAAACACTTGAATGGAAACTCCACCCCCAACCGCAACAGCATCATCCCCAGGTAAAGACATATTTCTCGATCACCAGTAATAGTCAACAAACTTTCGCCATAAATTAACATCTATTTCACCATGTCCACCATCATGATTGTAAAGTTAAATAATAAGCGTCAAACGTTATTTAGTTTTTCAACACAAATTTAAGTAAATTAAACTTGATTATCTTGTAATAACGTGAAAACATTAGATATCAGTAAAATGGCCGACTTGAACGAGATGCGCTTGCAACAAAAATCTCGAGTGGATCGAAGCCGCATAAGCTAAATCGGGTCACGTACTCACGAAACTTCATACAATTTTGCCTTCAATAGTTAAATTTGGCTTATGAAGCTTCGACTAATTGTTTATGGTAACACCGACACAGTTTGATTTGTTATGTTGGTATTAAATAATTTTGACATACACCGCTTATTTCATAGGTTATACGTAGAATTAACACTTACAAATTGTAAATTTGAGTAAATTTTAAGTGAATTCATACATAAAACTTACTTGAAATGATTCCTCGAACTCTTCTACCAAATTACCACTTCCACTGGAAGGTGTCGCCATCTTGTTTTTTTATTTTATCGACCACGCAATCTATTGTCACATCCAAAATAAAACGTAATGTTGACGTTCTCGAAGTAGGATATCGATAAAATAATCAGGGCTGCCACACTACATTACTATAACTAAAAATAACAAAAATCAATAATGACGCATCCTGTTACTATAGTTAAAAAGCTTAATAGAAATAAGCATTTATTATTTATGGATTATTATTTTTAATAATAAGCAAATTCCAAATGATAAATGATGTTTTAAATTATGTTTTATAACTTAATTACAAGTTTTCATTCAGTTGAAAAATATAATTCAATAAAAAATAATTTTTAGAAAAAAAAATTAAAAAATCTCGAGCATTGAGCTTCTCATCGCATTATCTTCTATTACTACGATTAAACCGAAAATTATGAATGATCATTTATTGAAATAAGTTCGGCACTTAAAGTTTCGGCAGCTTATTCAGAATGCTTTACGACTTTGAAATATCAAACTTAATATTTCATGCCTCAGTGAAGCGAAGCGTATAAAGTAGTGACATGGAAACGTAGCAACCCTAACTTCAGAAAACACGCTGACTGACAAGTGAGTCACTATTGTTTACAACTTTGTGACCTCGATATGTATGTAGGTATGTGTGTAATTACTTCGAAAATTGCTAAACACATTTTGATGTAATTTTTAAAATTATACAAATTAATATTTTAACCACAAATGTTTAGAAGTCAATGAGTTAACAAATTACACACTTATATATAGGAAGAAGTTTTATCAAAATCATTTTAGCCAATTCTTAAACAATCATAAATTGTTTAAAATTTCAGATCAGATTATTGCTGTTTTAATAGATATTATAATAAGGCAATTACCTCCTAATTCCACTTTCACACAATATTTCCGAGAATTCTGTGTATTTATAACGAGAATGACGTAAGCTGTCAGTGTCAGCTGATGGGTGAATGAACTTTCAGCTCAAGTTGAAGGTTATAATAATGTAAACAAACATTGTAAATACTGTTCTATTGTATATTCATGCTTATTTAATTTGTATTAAATGAATATTGCATTCCAAAAGTATTATAATTTTAATAAATAAAGTAATTTTTGAAGATACTATCGAAATATCGACATGCTCTCAACGTACTGAGTATTAACTTGATATAAAAATATGATAATTTTATTGAGCAACAAGCATAATTCAATTTTAAGTAATACTTACTTCATTTAAAATTATTAAAAACAATTTTAATATACCGCATTAAGTATACGTAAAATGCTACCAACATAACAAAACTTAATACACGTTCAGCTATAACAATTATAAAAATGTTATAATATATCAGATTTTGTTATAGTTAATGATATATAACAAGATATATTTTACTTAAATTTTAAATACATAAATTTTTTGTTATTCCTAATAAGGAAATATCTTTTAAATTCTCTGGCAACACTGATCTTTTGACAGTGAAGTGACATTTTTAACCTGCGTAAAATGGCGATAGCGGCATAACCTCATTTTAACTATGTTATTTTGATTGTTTGTAAATTTTCATTAATTTTCCATAGAACTTTATAAGAAGTGAATTTGGTTTTAGTGATAAATAAATAATACGCTAGCATGGCGGACGCGGCTGCCAGGCAGCTGCAATATGAATACAAAGCTGTAAGTTGATTGTTTTGATATTTCTTATAATGGTGCAATTTCGCTTTAACACCGAATTATTGTAAAAAAATAAGTTAGTGTACAAGTTGTAGATACGTAAATTATTAATGTTTATGGTTATCTGTACTAAAATTGTAAATATAAATTTGAAGTTGTTTATGTTGTGTGGCGTTACAGGTGTTTAAATAATTTTGCTTCTTTACGACTCCTATCTATTGTTAATGACTTCTTATTTCCTTGATATATATAAATTTTCTCTGTTCTTTAATTGAAATCCTTCCTCAATGTTATTCTCTTTCTGATCCCATATATAGTGTTTTTCTTTTCCACAACAGTTAGTAACATGTCACATTTCAAAGAAAAATATATTAATAATAAAATTTATTAAAATCCTGATATCGTTACACAATGTTTTGTCCTTTTTTATGCTTTAACGGTGCAATGGATCAATGTGATTGCATAGTAATAGTTTATAATCCAAAAAGTAATACTTTGTTAATAAAAGAAAATATCTGTCATTAGGTGTAAGTTCCTGATTTAATTATTGTTTTATTTTGGATGAACAAAATGTATATATTAATGATATTTCTTATTCTAGAACTCTAATCTTGTATTACAAGCTGATGTCCGTCTCATTGAGCGTCGTGGTCGTGATGAGGCTACAGGAGAAGTGCTATCACTATCTGGAAAGTTGATTGGAACTCGGATGGGTGATAGGGCCCAAAGAACAAAACCAGATAAAGCTGAAGAGAGGAAGGCTAAGTAAGTTAATCTTAAGGTTCTAATCTTATATTCTTGAGGATATATTCTAAGAGGATCCTAATGGAGCCTCTGGCTACCAAGACGATGAAATGAAATCTGTTTTATGGTGTTTTCTTGAAATCCTATAATTGTGATGTTAATTATGTTAATATTCAGGTCTCTTGTGGTTTCATAAGTATCATCATTTCTTATTTTTTACATTTTTATTGAGATCTATCTTAAAATCTTTATTCAATAGACAGCATATTTATCTTATTTATCCAATCACTGATATTACTGAGATATACTGAGTAATTATTTGAATAAAAGAAGTTATCAATTAAGGGCCAGTTATAGAATACTCTATCTGTTGCCAAGATACATTTTACTTATAATTTAAATATATATGTCAGAGGTGTTAGTTAGGTTTAGGTTAGCCTGTTAGGTTAGGTTAATGTTAGTCTAATCTTAGGTTTAGATGGTGAAACTAAGCAGTGGAGGAGAGTGTTGTGATCACTTAAAAGATATCCTTAAGCCTACACCTTGGTCACAAGTCCAAGGCACTGCTTGGATTCCAGTCAGAATAGTACAAGATCATAATGTTAGTTATATCCTTACTGTATAGCTTTAGAGATAGGCCATCCATTCCCATTACTTTTTTATTTTTAGTTTCCGACATATATAAAACCTCTTTTCATAACAATTTCTTAAAAAACTTAATATTTGAATAACAGTTATGTTTGGTGACAGTTTACAGGATCTTTCTAAAAAATAAGTTCATTCTAACTTCTACATGGCCTTTTGAGCCAAATGCGGTATACGATGTAAGCCCCTACACAACTATTGCAAACATTTTTTTATCTATGACCCCTCAATTTTTTAGACGGCAAAAACGTGATGAAGCATCCTACGAGCTTTCCAAATCGAAGTCCAAAGTAGCCTGGGCAGATGACACTCCAGCAGGAGTCCTATACAGGCCGAGAGCTCAGCACACGAGACATGCATATGAATTGTTACTGTCCTTCATGCAGACCTCTTTGGGTGATCAACCGAGAGATATTTTGTGTGGTGCTTGTGATGAGGTAAGATTTATTATTATTTGTATGTATTTCCAATGACGGGTCAATTTTTATTATGTGAGAGGGTGCCTTATATGCCAGCTAGCACTTGCCACTTAGACCGTAACAGATGTTTTGTGGTGATCCTGTTTTAAATATCACTGCTTATCCCCGTAGACTCTAGGAATATACAAGTCTTTTGAGCAGTGTGTTGTGTGTTGCTTCCTGTTGTAACCTTCAATCAGTATTTTTGAATGTTGTTGTTTGATGATGATGGATAAGATGTACAAGATTTATTATAGTTAATACTTATAAATATACTCAAAGGCCATATCTCGCAAGCACTTGTAAAATCTTGTCATAGCATTTTACGTGACACTCCGGAACAAAACATTTTCTTTGAGATAAGTAATATTCGTTGGATTACTGGTGTAAACTTTGCTTTTAAGATAAAACACCATATTTTCTCACCGACAGGAATAAATCCATGGGGAACAAATCTGGTGACCGCGTAGGCCATGCGATGTCATCAAAGTGCGATATTAATTTCGGGGGAAACCATGTCCATGATCTGTACACAGGATGTTCTTGAAGCTGGGTGCCGATAAAGCACACCATACTGTTACTTTTGGGCTATGCAGAGGTGTTTTATGATTTTGTCTGGGATTGTTTTGTGACTCATTTAAATGTTAATGTGCTTTATCACTCCAAAACACCATATTGATCGTGCAAAATCTCTCAATGACCGTCTGGAAGTCCTTCAAAATACTACGGTTGATTTAGTGAGGTTGCTCTTTTTCATATCGGTAGACGAGGATTGTAACGAACGCTCGCATCAACTTCGTCTATTGTGTCTCCAGTTCTTTTAGTACTACTTGGGCCCAGCCGTGGCTGATTTATGGCTGATCCTGTAGTCCGAAACTTCTGTACCACATTACCAATCAAGTTTTCGCTGTGCCATGAGACACCCTTTATAATAGATATAGCAAATCAGCCCCCGAAGGAAATCTGGTTCATCATTTTAAAGTAAAGTTAGTCTTTCCCTCACAAAAATATGCTATATGCCATATTGAAAAAATGTCACATTACATTCTATATTTTATTAATGAATATATTTTGATGGGAGTTTCTTCCCCTGAGGGTCTCCTCAAGGTTAGAATACAATTCCCCTCTGCCGCTCTCCCTGACTGGCTTGCGATCATCAGCATGCGAATCCGACGGCCAAGTGTCATTGACGCGTTCCGGTCGAGCGGCATGTGAGTCAGATCTATCTCCTGTCTATCCCTTCCCATCATAAATGCTCCAGTTCCAGTGAACACCGAGTTCATACTAAGGGTCCACAGAAACCCGCACATACTTCTCTTTGCTCGCCCGCCTCACTCTATCTTGGAGGCGGCAACGGAAGAACGAACCCAAAACAAGAGATACCTTCTAGTTTTGCTGCATCCACGTTCCATGGGCGACGGTGGCCACTTTCTATAAGGGGGAACGTCAACGGGAAAAGTTTGTAGCTAGATAAGTAGGATCTCGCAAATAGTTGACAGAATAAATTTTAATTTTAAAATTTTAAATAGTAAGTAATAAACAATTTTTTTTTATAAATTTATTTATAAAATAAAACAAAAATGTGTTAACTTCAGAAGGAGCAAAAATTGCTAAATAATCCAGACACTAAGATTTTTGTAGCTGATTATGTGAAAATATCTTGTTTTGTCTCAACAGGTACTGGTTGTATTGAAAAATGACAAATTGAAAGATCTGGAGAGGAAGAAGGAAATTGAGATGCTTTTGGGACCCATACCGGACGAGAGATTTGCATTATTAGTTAATTTAGGTAACAGTATATACTAATCTTACTAATTATTATAAATGTAGAAAGTTATTAAACTAAACAAGTTTTCAAAAAGTGAATGAAGTGAAGACTAAATCTTTTTTTTCACAGGAAAGAAAATAACAGATTTTACTATAAGTTCATCAGCGGAGGGAAACTCTGAAATAGATGAGACATACGGCATCAATGTGCAGTTTGAAGAGTCTTCAGAGGAAGATGATGAGGATGCTTATGGAGAAGTGAGTTCACAACAATTATATGAAAGTGAAGGGGTAGAATGTAAAAGGTTCTTGGCCTTTGCGAAAACGAGATAAATGGTCACCACTAACCCCTTTTTCCAACTTCTTCTGGCGATGATGATGAAGTTCAGAGCATAACACATGGTGTCACAGGTCTTTAAACACAATTACACCAGTAAAGGGTCCTTCTGGAACGTCCTGGGACACAAATTTTGGCGAAATTAATCGAACAAGGGTCTTGTTCGATTAATTCTTTTGATTATTTGCTCTTTATCTCCTTTTGTCTTCTCTGTTTTTTAAAAAGAATTCCATTTTCGTTATACCAGGTACATGATGAAGAAAAAGAAGAAGGTGACGTATCAGAAGCTGAGGGTGATAAAGAAAGTTCTGGAGAAGATAGTGATGGAGAAGGAAAAAAGAATGCTATACATGCTAATGTAAGTAACGAGACCAAATACCTTTTTATGCGAGCTACTGTTGTAAAAAAGTCTGATTGTTTGAAATAATATATTGCCCATGGTACTTATTTGCGATCCTAAAGTTTTTTCATATTTCCAGTTATCAGAAGAACAGTCAGCAATGAACAAGCGCCGCGACACGGTGTTGCACGCCATGGATATAGACGCGTATTGGCTGCAGAGACGGCTGTCCAGGCACTTCCCTGATGCTATGGTTTCTCAGGTAAGAATAAACTTAGGGTTTCACCTCTGTGTCTTCCAAAGACGAAGACTTATCAAACACTTAAAGAGGGAACTTCTAGCACTCATATGGTATCTAATTAAAGCTTTATTAAATCCAAACAGTATTCATAGGATCTAATGTATGGCCTCCCGAGGGGACATGGAAGACATGGAAGTCCCAACCCATAAGCTATTAACTTCATCATCATAATTCATTAATGATCCACTGCTGAGTTGGGTTTCCTCTTCAGGGTGCTAGGCCGTAGTCCACTACGCTGGCTAATTGCGGGTTGGTAGACTACACACACCTTTGAGAACATGGAGAACTCTCGGGAGGTGCATGTTTCCTCACAATGTTTTCCTTCACCGTTAAAGCAAGTGATATTTAATTGCTTAAAACACACATAACTCCTGCAAGTCGTCGATGTGTGCCTGTGTGGGGGATCTAACTTGGACCTCCTGAGTAAGACTTCCTTAAAGCTAATATATTAATGTAATGTAATTTGTCTAGGCAAAGTCATCAGAAGTGTTAAAAGCTTTGGCCGATGCAGCTGATGATAGAGATCTGGAGAACAGGCTGGTGTTGCTCCTCGGCTATGACTGCTTTGATCTTGTTAAAGTACTTAACAAGTATCGATATACTGGTAAGTTTGATAAATCCCAATATGTTTATAATGCAAGTGATGATATCTCCTTTCCCTTCTACTAATTCCAAGTATCATGTAACGGGTGCACTGGCTGTCCTTTTGGGAAGACTCAGAGCTCTTCAAACTGTCGCGAAGCGAGGGCTAGTCTATAGGTTTGTTAGCTTTAATTCATATTTCTTAGGGTTTTGTTTAAAAATGTCTACTTTTCAGTGCTCTACTGTACAAAGTTAGCATCATCTCAGTCGGAGAGTGAGAGAGCGTCTATTAGAGAGGAGATGTCCAAGCAACCACATCTGCAGAAGATTCTCGCACAACTGGATACGGGGAAAGGAGAGGATGAGGTGAGTAAGAGTGAGAAAGAACTATAGTGTTGATTCATTCTGTGCCCATGACCACAGACTGACACAAAATGATTCAATCTAAATTGTACCATCGATAATCAACCACAGATACACTATACCTTCTATTAATCTGTGATATTACAGTGTTGCTATTCTAATAAATTAAAATCATAATATTACATTATATTTTCTTCCTAAAGATATAAAATATGACAATGTAAATATAATCCCGAAGATACAGAAGTCTGTATGTACTTGTATGTTGTAGACCACTGAACAATCAGAACAGCCTCGCAAGCGCCACAAAGCTGGGCAGGAGCCGGCTAACTGGGGAGGCACTGTGGGAGGGAACCGGAAGTTGCTGCAGCTGGAGGAGCTGGTTTTTGCAGCAGGGTCTCATCTCATGGCTAACAAGCGGTGTCAGTTACCGCCAGGGTCTTTTAGGAAGCAGAGGAAAGGTGAGCTACTACTTCTATTATTTGTTTTTGATGTGTCAACAATCCAGAGATTTGGATTGATGGCTTGATTATTAATTTTGGATTTTATTAATTTGGGACTTACTAGACCCGGTCTGATATTGTCTAAAAGTAGTTTAATCGAGATGGTTCTTAGGTATGTGTTGTGAAGATCTTTTCCGTCTTTTATCCAGGTTATGAAGAAGTCCATGTACCAGCGTTGAAACCCAAACCCTTCGATGAAGGAGAAACCCTTGTAGCAATCGAGGATTTGCCCAGATATGTGCAGCCAGCGTTCGACAAGTTCAAGTCTTTAAATAGGATACAGGTATGATATAAAAAACTTAATCTGTAAGCTAGCTAGTTACGTCATCATAATCCAATATGGCGGAGTTATACAGATGGGTATGAAATAAATTTCTGAGGGAATGAAAAATTGTGACTATATTTTTGCACATTAAATTCAATATGTCCGACGTCCCAAGATGGCGGGAAAAATTAATTTTCCTTCGCCATGTCATGAATATTAAATTAAAATTAAGTGAGTTTTTTAATTAATAATTTTTTTTGTGGAAGCTTGTGCTACATTATTTTTTTTAATTTTTCAGAGACAATATTATATTTCATTGTTTTCTTTTCATTATATTGTAAATTATTTTTTACAGAGTCGCATATCAAAATCAGCACTAGAAACTGATGAAAACCTACTGGTGTGTGCTCCGACTGGTGCTGGTAAAACTAATGTGGCTTTACTGTGCATCTTGCGCGAAGTCGGGAAACACGTCAATGATGATGGGACTGTCAACGCTAATGACTTCAAAATGATTTACGTCGCGCCCATGAGGTCGCTTGTGCAGGAGATGGTGAGTACTATGTGTTATAGCTACCGGCATGTAAGTATAGGTTTGACCTTGAATGCGCAGAAGTCACTATTGTCACGTCACGTAACCCGTGATTTAAATATTTGAGTCACAATAAAGACTACACGGTAGCTTAACTGGATGAAATGGCCTTTATACTACCGGTACTTTTAAAAAAATTTTGCTATAATTGGATTTAATCCAAAACTTCTTCATTTCTTTTCTAGTTATTTTAATAATAGAAAACAATATGTTCAGTTTTATGGATTTAAATCAGAAACATATTATACCAGATCAGGAATTAGTCAGGGTTCCACGTTAGGTCCGACTCAATTCTTGATTATGATAAACAATCTGCCTGATGTTGTTACTAAGGTGTTTAATGTTTGCTGATGACCTTAAAGTATTTCTCGGTATAACTAATTATAGAGATTGCATGGATCTTTAAAAAGATATCGAAAATGTAAAATAATGATGTTTTAGAGGTCCCTCACACTCACACGCTTTAATTATCGGCTACTCGGTCAAAGTCTTGAAAATGTTTTGCAAATACGAGATTTGGGCTTGATACTTGATCGTCAATTGTACTTCAACCAACATATAGAAACTATATGTAAAAAGGCGTCTAGAATGTTAGGTTTTTTAATGAGAGTGACATACAATTTTAGAAGTCATGTACCATCGAAAATGCTGTATGAAGCATATGTAACAAGTATTTCGGAGTTTAATTCAATAACATGGGATTCTATAGAAATAAAATATAGTGAAATGATTAAAAAAAATTAGCAAAAGCGCAGAACATTCTGGTAGCTGAGCCACCAGGTTTACGTACACGTCATGCGAATAATATTCCTACGGCGAGAGCTGTGGGACTGTTTAATGACATATTCACACAAAATCAAATACCAGAATTAGATTTATTTATTAATAGTTTCTTATTTTAGTAAGTGTTAAATTTTAGATCTACTAAACTTGTAACGAATTGGCTTGTCTGTAATGTTACTTGTTGAATGAATAAATAAATAAATATATTCCCACTATAATGACAGGTGAGGTCGTCGACCTGTGTTGCCAAGTTAATATTTGGTAATCAACATATTGATTAAATTATTCTAATTATATTTAAAATTGAAATTTTATAGTTTTAATATTTTCATAAAACCTAAATTAACACAATGAACGCGCGTGTGACGTCACAATAGACAAGCGGGCAGTCATTATGCAGTTATTTATTTCTTATTGATATCTTACTGTCTTTGCATCTTTTGACGAATGCATGTAATCGAGAAGTCATAAGCACTGTTTTACTGTTAAAGAAATAAGAATATTCTTCTTCCTAGCCTTGTCCCTTTATTTGGGGTCGGCTCTCCTCGTTTTCAAGCATAAAGTTTTTCTATCTTGGGTTGTCAGTTTATCTTGCGCGTTCCAAGTCTCTGGACACGGTTGTCCACCACGTGGTAATTGGACGCCCTCTTCCTCTTTTTTATTTCTTACAGGATGTTTCTCATCTCGTCTCATTACATGTCCAAACCATCGCATACGCCTTTCCACCATCTTGTCCATGATGGGAGCAACTTTAAAAAAAACTTCTAATGAACTCATTGTGCACTTTATCGAGCCTTGTGTGCTCCTGCTGCACAAATAGGAATATTATTTAATAAAATTGGCTGCTAAAAACGACATTTTATTGTTGTTGTTTACAGTTTAACGCTGTGACGTCACAGCATACTGTTCTGTGCTGAGATGTAATAAATTGTTTTTTTTTGCGTGGTTTTGTAAATATTTTGTAGCAATATCTTAAAAAAAGTTGAGAGACACCGTAGATAGTGTCGCGTTTTTCCCAGTATACGCGACTTAATTATAAATTTTTATTTGTTTCAGGTGGGTAACTTCAGCAAGCGGCTAGCAGCGTACAACATGAAGGTATCAGAATTAACCGGAGACCACCAGTTAACTAGAGAACAGATAGATGCAACGCAACTGATCGTGTGCACTCCGGAGAAGTGGGATATTGTCACAAGAAAAGGTAAACTTTCCCCACCGCCATAAACTACATTAGGACACGTTAATATGGTCGTTAATTTCTCTAATTTTCCGCACAATTTTCCTTAGAAATCTGAAACTTTTTTCTAACAATAACAAACACGACAAAAAAGAATTACCGAAATCGGTCCAGCCGTTCACGCGAGATGTCTTGATCAAGAGGAATAGGGATGCGTTTATATTTATAAATGAATGAAAATTGTTAACAATATTGATTACGCTTCACCGAGGGTTTAAATACCTTCTCACCTTGACATACATGCAAGTTCATATTAATTAACTGTGAGAGCCAGTGCTAGAGGGGGTATTTTAAAATGCAGTTTACGCATCCCTTCTGTTTTAACCGAAGAGGATATGTGGAGCTCACAGGCGCACAGAATACCGACTAAAAACCATCGCTACTTCAGCGCTATAATGGGACGACACGGGATCGGGGCAGAGATTGCGCAAAGCGCTTCTTCCTAGCCGCTTGTCTTTTTCGGGTTATAGACCTGCTGCCTCTCGCTCTCGCCAAAGGACCACAGGAGACGTCCACCATACTTACCATTTCAGACGCCAAGATATGACGTTGGGGTCCCCACACTGCTTGAGGGGGTCTAGCATCTAGAGTCTAGAGCGCTTAATTGTCACACAGAGAAAATAGATAAATAAAATAGGATTCACCCTTACGCTTACTGGGAAGTCCCGGCGTTTGCGTTTGTAACAAAAAAAAAGTAGACCGAGTTGATGACAGTGGAGGAATTTTTAGGCAAAACGGTTAGTTTCATTGGCCTGACCAACAATATTGGATATTTTTTTATGTCATACTACGCAACCGATTTGGATGCGGTTTTTTAAATAGATAGAGAGATTCGAGAGGAAGGTTTATATGTATAATATATACATATTATAGTAGAGAAAGTAAGCGTCCGATGCCGGAGATTGTCGCTAGTTATTTGCTGCAAACAGTTCATATTAATATCATACTATAACGTCCACAGGTGGTGAAAGATCCTTCACGAACCTGGTCCGTCTGATCATCATTGACGAGATCCACCTCCTCCACGACGAGCGCGGTCCCGTGCTGGAAGCTCTCGTGGCCAGGACTCTGAGGACTGTTGAGCACACACAGGAACAGGTAAGTGACTCTCACTCAGCACTCGCTATTGAGTTCTGTATTTAAGATGCGCATACATACTCGAAATCTTTGGATTATGGATTAAAACGGATGCCAATTTCAAATTTGTGTATTGAAAATTCAAATTTAGTATCTATTTTCAAAGATTTTGGATTGAGATTGTTTATTAGTTTTGCATGTCACATTTGTTTCTGGATTTGAGACTAAAGATGTGCGTACGCACTCTATGCGACTTTAGAGACTGTACGCCATATTGATTAGTCTCTATAGAGACTGTTAGTTTTTTGTTTAATTTTATAATATGCAAAATCTAGCGCCAATAAATATATAGAAACAATATGTACCTGGTTGTGGAAGCTTGGAGGAGTGATCCAGGTCTGGATTGTGGGTAGTCTAGTATGTAATAATATATAAATAAACAGGACCGGATTTAGAGGTGTGGTGATCGCTTTCAATGCTCAAGAGAGAAAGCTTTGATAGACTCGTCTCGTATTCCCACAGGCATTGAATCATTGGGATACTCCCACAAGATAGATAGTAAACTTGCAATTTATGAGAACTATTTGACTCTTATAGATTTTGATATTTTACTAATTATGAATGTAGTCTATGGTTGCACCACCCTATACTATACCCTTCTCCTAATAATTTTATCCAAAGAAGAAAGTACAACTACCAACCGTTCAATGTCAATGTAGGAGAATATATGGCTAGATATTATCCTACATTGACATTGGCAAAATTACCGCTGCTAATTGCGGTAGAAGGCCATAAAATAAGTAGAAGAAGAATAGCGGCGTCAGCTGTAGCTGAACAACCACTTTATTGTTTCTGTCCGATTTTAATGTTAAAAAATGCAGCGTAGTTGGGGTTCAGTTTTCTTTAAAAAATGCAATTAAGACGGCCCTATTTAGTGAGCGAAAAATTTCCGCTGTCACTTGACAGTTGACACTTTGGGGTTGCCAGTCAACGGAATCATTATTCCCGAACAATAATATAGTGTTTATTTTTAGGTTCGTCTTGTTGGACTTTCGGCCACCCTACCAAACTATACAGACGTTGCTGCGTTTTTGAGAGTGAAGCCAGAGAAGGGGTTGTTTTACTTTGATAACTCATTCAGGTATTTATTTTACATATTAATACCTGATCTAGTCGACCCGCGTGACTTTGGTCACGTGTAGCTCCGCTCCTATGGGTCGTAGCGTGATGATATATAGCCTTATAGCCTTCATCGATAAATGGGCTATCTAACACTGAAAGAATTTTACAAATCGGACCAGCAGTTCCTGAGATTAGCGCGTTCAAACAAACAAACTCTTCAGCTTTATATATTAAGAATAGATTTAACTAAAAATAAATCCATGTTACGCGAAGTAGTGTGACGTCACGTTGTGTGGAGATATATACATGGGAATGTCATATAAAGACTTTTTTTATCTTTATTTTATTTAGGGGGTTATTTCTAATAGAATATGCCCCCCCTCCATAGTAGCAACAATTAAAAACAAATTCGCCGCTTAAGAGCTACTTTAACGATACTATTCAGCACCTTAGCCTCATAAGGGAAGACTATTGTTCTACACGTCATGACGTCACTCAGCGTTATCGATATCTATATATATAAAAGGAGAAGCTGACTGACTGACATTTCAACGCAGGGCCTAAACTATAAGGGTTAGAAACATGAAATTGCACAGGGGTTCCTTTTATAACGTAGGGGAGCCCTAAGAAAGGATTTTTGCAAATTCACCCCCTAAGGGGGTGAAACGGAGGTGCAAAGTTAGTATGAAACTTTGTCGTTTTTAAAGTTATTTGAATGAAATTCAGTATGAAGGTTCTTCATTGAAAGTCGTGAAACACGTGTAAGAAATTTTTTTGAAAATCATTTTTTAAGGGGGTAAAAGAGGGGTGCAAAGTTAGTATGACTACCTCATAAAATTATTAAATATATCTACAGACGATGTACTGTAGTCTAATATAACTACAGACCTCATTATCGCAAACAAAGTTGCGGGTAAAAGCTAGTAGTAAATATTGAGGTACAGTATATTATTATTTTTTTTAATTTTCAGACCAGTGGCACTGGAACAGCAGTACATCGGTGTGACAGAGAAGAAAGCCCTCAAAAGGTTCCAAGTGATGAACGATATTGTCTATGAGAAGGCTATGGAACATGCTGGAAGGAATCAGGTATTGAAATATCTTAAAAATTCATCTAAAATTAAATTTTGGAATGAAAATGTGTGTTTGTATATTTCGGAGATTCATTCGATTTCATCTGCTTATCTACGTCCGCCATTTTGTCGTTGTTTGCCTGTGAGTACGCAATCACTCGCAATCTAAATTGTACCATCGACAATCGACCATAGATACACTGTACCTTCTATTTATCTGTCACATTACAGTGTTGCTATTCCAATAAATTAAATGACCATCATTATAATTTTGACATCTCTAGAAACTGATTTTTATTATTTATTATCACTAACTCTGTCTGTGTTAGTAAAGGACCTTGAAGGGGTTGAAATAGGGGATGAAGCGGCATGTCGAGCTGTGTGTTTGATGTTTTTTTTTTTTTTTACAGATTCTGGTATTTGTTCATTCTCGCAAGGAGACTGGTAAAACAGCACGAGCTATACGAGACATGTGCTTGGAAAAGGACACTCTCGGACAGTTTTTAAGGTAATATTTCTTTTATCCTAATCATTTTACCAGTGAGGGATACAATTCCCCTCTGCCGCTGGGAGAGCATCTTGTAAGAGGCGAGTAACCCAGTTCCCCCTTGGTGGTAAGGGATCTGTTCCCTGACTGGCTTGCGACCACCAGCATGCAAATCCTACCTCTTACCTCTACCATCCCATTACTGCTGTAGTTCCAATGAACACCGGGTTCTTGCTCGGGGTTCGTTGAAACCGCAGCAGTCTTCTCTTCGCTCCCCCTCCTCACTCTTATCTTCGGCGGCAACGCATCGACAAAACAAGATACCCTCAAGTTTTGTCGATGTTAATGGGCGACGGTGGCCAGTTTCCATCAGGTGGACCTTCTGCTCGTTTGTCCCTTATCTATCATAAAAAAAAACAAAAAGAGAAGGAGTAATCTTAAATCATTCTGTTTAAGTATTTTTATAACCACACACATATTGTTAATTAATCGGAGTTATAGTCTATAATCAAACCGACAGTATGGCGGCTTGACTAGATAATCCTCCTGGGGGTTATACTTTACACTCAGAACTACAGCATTACTGCTAAAATAGATTTAATAATAATCACTCAGTCGTGATGCCATATTTATTTTGCAATCCCTACTTCAATTAATGTTTATCAGTTGTCTAACATTGAAAGCTATAAAATGCTACTCATATCATTGCTACCAACATCATAAATAACAGGATGCTACTTAAATTAGTCTTGCTAACATGAGGAATAAAAGCATAAAATAATCTCTGTAATTTTTTAAATTACCATCGACAAAAATTTGGTTTTCATTAATCAATGTATTTTTATGGCATATTTCTGTATCAAAAGTAGTGAGGATGTGTATCAAAAGGAGTAGCGTAATGCCTGTATAAGTAGTTCAATCCACGACGTCTACTATTTTGATACATAGCTGGCTCGCGAGAGCGGAACCTCTGCGCTCCTCTCGCCCTGCGCTCACCGCTAGAGGCCTTAATAGTGACTTCTGAACATTCAAAGTTAGAATGCCTGTTTTATTTTATATAGAGAAGGGTCAGCAAGTGTAGAAGTATTGAGAACAGAAGCAGAACAAGTGAAGAATCCAGAACTTCGGGAACTCCTTCCGTACGGGTTCGCGATACATCACGCTGGCATGAGCAGAGTGGACAGGACTCTGGTTGAGGATTTGTTCGCTGATAGACATATACAGGTACGAATAGACGCCTTAGGATGTGTTTGTTAAGAACCAATAGACCTAGTTTTTTAAGTACTATTATTCCCTCTAGGTCCTGGTCTCAACAGCAACCCTCGCTTGGGGTGTGAACCTTCCCGCTCATACCGTCATCGTCAAAGGCACACAAGTGTACAGCCCTGAGAAGGGTAGATGGAGTGAGCTGGGTGCACTGGATGTGCTGCAGATGTTGGGAAGAGCTGGAAGACCTCAATACGATACTAAAGGAGAAGGTAAACTCAAACTAAGTGTATCCACATCAGTGTGTGTGTGTTCTGTTACAAAGGTGTAATCAATCAGCTGAGCATCAACGCCATTTTGATTCCAAGCTGGTCATCGTTCAAGTAATCTTGCACAGCTTTGTTTATCAATGTTTTGGGACCTAATCTAGGCTTTATACTTCCACAGGTATCCTCATAACAAACCACTCAGAGCTGCAATACTACTTGTCATTACTTAATCAGCAGCTGCCCATAGAATCACAGCTGGTGAGCAAGTTGCCTGACACCCTCAACGCTGAGATTGTGCTCGGCTCAGTGCAGAGTGTCCGTGATGCTGTCACTTGGCTTGGTAAGGGTTTTATCCTAAACTATCCTATTTTATACGCATCCTCTCTGAGAGAGAGGTTCCCAACGATTTAATCCACTACAGTCAGGTTTTCATGCTGACGTACGATTACCACTTTGGTCAAATAACGGAAGATGTTCGCTATAAAAAAAAAGTGACTTCTAGTACTGTTAGATTTTTGTGGAGCCTTTGATTCTTTCGATCTTGATATTCTTTTGGAAACTTTAAAGAAATTTAATCTCTTTTCAACGGTTATTACATGGTTCGAATCTTATCTATATCATAGAAAGCAATTGGTTAAGATCAAGATCGATCTGAATGGTGTGCGCGCACAGCTGGAGTTGCACAGGGAGGAATATTGTCTCCTACACTTTTCTCTTTATTTATCAATGGAATTACCTCATCCTTTGATTTATATGAAGATGATGTTTAAATTTATACTGCAATTTCTTTTGAAAACCTACAAACAGCAACAGATATTCTAAATAATTACCTGAGAAAAATAGCGAAATCTTAGGAAGTCCCCATTTTATCTCCAAACTAAAAGATATACCAGCTATTACATTTAATGATCCTCATGTGTCTTATATTGGTAGCAAACTATTTTCATCTTTGCATGCACTGAGACGTCTCCAAAATTTCCTTCCCTTGGAAACTAAAATCTTGCTTGCACGTTCACTTTTGCTGCCTTATATAGATTACGGTGACATCGTTTTCCTTGACGCGTCGGAAGAATTAGTAATTAAGCTTGAGCATTTCCAAAATACTCCCAACCGATACGTTTACGGACTACATCCTTTTTTATCCTCTCTCTCCGTACTGATGGACGACTAAGGTCTTCCAGCAACCTTGTGCCAGTGTGTTCTTCTAGAATCTAGACCATACGCTAGGTCTTTCACTTTCTTATCCGTTATACTCAGGAAATGAGTTACCGGTAGACATATGCAAACCTCCATCTCTGGCATCATTAAATATCACTTAAAGAAATTTCAGAAAGGGGCCCCCGGTCAAAGGGCCGTGAGCACAGGAGGATCTTAACATTTATTATTATAATATTAACTAATAAATTACTAATATTCTTAATTTATCTAAGTTACCAACTTATTAGAATTCAGATGAAATACGCGGTAAACAAAAAAAGGGAAATCTCTGCTTTATCACTACATAGTATAAAACAAAGTCGTTTCCCGTCTGTCTGTCCCTATGTATGCTCAGATCTTTAAAATTACGCAAGGATTTTGATGCGGTTTTTTTAATAGATTGAGTGATTCAAGAGGAAGGTGTATAAATATAGGACGAAGTCCACGTGAAGGGTCAAGCCTCTTCAGTGCGTCGCGGAGAACTTCTCCGAAATTTCTCTAGGAAGCCTGGGCCATCCGCAATGCATAATTACGTCTACGGATGCCCGTCCTAAGGAATAGAATGTTCGCCTCTCTTCCACGTTCAGCTGCCTCCTTAATCCAAAAACCAAATACACTAAAGTTCAATTGAAAGCTTTGTGTATCGATCAAGTATACATGGCTCTGTTTACCAAAAAGACTAAAAAAAAATAGGAGCAGAGCATGAATGAGCTTAGATAACAGCAATAGACAAAGATAGTTTTTTTTTTTTATTCGAGTTCTATTCCTTATTTTTCTATTGTTTGTTGTGTATAATAACCGCTGTGACGTCACAATTGCAATGCTTAGATGTAATATGAATATTTTGTTGTGTAGTAAATATTTATTGTTTCCAGGTTATACGTACCTCTACATAAGAATGCTCCGACAACCAGCTCTCTATGGAATATCTCCGGAGAAGATGCAGGATGATAATCTTCTAGAACTACATCGAGCTGATTTAATTCATACTGCTGCTTGTTTATTGGATAAGTAAGTAAAAGGAATTTAAATAAATTAAATAAATGAGTAAATATGTTTATTTGAACTAATGATTATTTGTTTTAGAGCCGGATTAATAAAATATGAACGTAAATCTGGACACTTCCAAGCGACTGAGCTGGGTCGCATTGCATCACACTTCTACTGCACCTACGAGACCATGCAGAGCTACAACCAGCTGCTGAAGCCCACGCTGGCTGAGATTGAGCTATTCAGGGTGTTCTCCTTGTCTTCTGAGTTCAGACACATCACCGTCAGGGATGAGGAGAAGCTGGAGCTGCATAAACTCATGGAACGAGTGAGTATCTATCTGCAGACATGGCGTTTCTAAACAACAAACATTAATATTATAACCAAATAACGCTCATTGCGTATAGTCCGCTATATTCGTGACGTCATTGACTGCGTCACACGTGCAGTTGTGACCACAATATGTAAACAATGTTCTAGAATGTTCAGCAAGTTTGCGGTGTGTGGTGTGACTTAGATACTACTCTCTATTACTTGTCGTCGTTATTGAGAGGGTGATGTTACTTGTTTTCTATGCAGAGTGTATAGGAAACAAGCTACGCCCACCAAATTCGAGTGAATTCTGTGCTGTAGGGGGGGGTATGCCCATAATATCATTTTTGGATCCTGTAAAGGACTCCCAGTAATAAACATGAACATAAAACAAAGGTCTAGTCACATCAAAAATAGAGGTAATTGGTGTCTTATTTATTATTCTTTTGTCTGTATATCAAACTTGTTTATTTATCGCTGAAATTACTGAACAGAATTTAATGCAGTTGTCACATTAATAAATGCAAGTTTAGACATTTGATATCTAGTCGTAATTATACTGACCGGTAGCTATCTGTACGTCTGAGCAAAAGTGGGGATTGCGTATTGTAAGCGTGCTCTCTGTATAGGTAGTTCAATCCACGACGTTTACTATTAGCAAACGCATGGGAGCAGAACGCTCTAAAAATAGGCTATAATTCTGTACAGGTACCAATTCCAATAAAGGAAAGTATAGAGGAGCCTTCAGCGAAGATCAACGTGCTGCTCCAGGCGTACATATCACAGCTGAAGCTGGAAGGATTCGCGCTGATGGCGGACATGGTCTACGTCACACAGTCCGCGTGTCGCTTGCTGCGCGCTATATACGAGATTGTTCTACATAGAGGTACGTGTATTATTATTCATGACGTCCATGGACATCGGCAATAGAAGTGAGTCACTCTTGTTATGCCGATGCGTTGGCATCTCGAATATAGAGTGAGGAAGGGGAATGACAGAAGAATGCTACGGTTTTAGCGGACCCCTGAACGAAAACCCAGAGTTCACTAGAACCGCAGTATTAAAGGTATGGATGGGGGATCAAAGGGTTCTGGGTTACTCGGCTCTTACGGGATGCTCTCCCAGCAGCAGAAGGGAATAGTATTCTAACCTGTCCCCTCACGGAAAAATTTAAGGATTAAGGCACAGATCCTGTGGTCATTAGCATGATCAGGGATCAGGTTTGGGGACTGCGGCAGGAAGGTGGGTGGGGGTTTTGAAACTACTTTCATCAAACAAATATATTAAAAGTCCTCGATGGTATTTGAGCGGGCAGCTAATTTTCGGTCTGCGGGAACTGAAATGCGCTGCTGTTGCTCCAAACCTATACTTACGTGCCGGTAGATATGCCTATCTAATATTGAGAAAAGATAGAAATAGTAAAACAAAAGGGAGTGGCAACATATAATATATCTACCCGCGCATCTGCTACGTACTTGGTCACGAGTGTTTAGTGAGCTTGAGTGAGTGAATGAGTTGATGAATAAGTGAGTGAATAACCTATATACGATAGTCTATCTAGCGCTGGAGTCCTAATCAACAGTCACATTAATATTTCTTAGGTTGGGCCCAATTAGTGGACAAAACATTGGCTCTATGCAAAATGGTGGACAGACGCATGTGGCAGTCCATGTCACCGCTCAGGCAGTTCAGGAAAATGCCGGAAGAGGTAAATCCTATATAAAAACTTTTACTTAACTTGCAATGTTTGAATTTTAAAGTCAACTAAATGACATTGTTTTAAATTCAATATGGCGGACGGCCTAAGATGTCAGAGACAATTCACATCAAATATATATCAAAGTAAGGTTTGCTGAGAAGAAAACGAAAAATATAATGACTTCACTTCAAATCCAATATGGCGGACTATTCAAGATATTTAAAAAAAATTTTTTTTTCTTTATAGATAATAAAGAAACTTGAAAAGAAGAACTTCCCGTGGGAAAAACTCTACGAATTAGGACCCAACGAAATAGGGGAACTAGTAAGAGCCCCTAAATTGGGCAAGATGATCCACAAGTACGTGCACCAGTTCCCAAAGTTGGAGCTCAGCACTCACATCCAGCCTGTCACCAGATCCACGCTTCGGGTGGAACTGACGATCACTCCTGACTTCCAGTGGGATGATAAGGTATGTATTAAAAACCAAGAATCAAGATTCCGTTGACTTGGAAGGTTATTTTTTTTTTTACAGTTAAGGGAGTCTAGATTAAAATGTTTTCAACCTGATACCTCCACATGTTCTTTAGAAAAGGGTTTTTATAGACAGACATGCCCTCACTTCGCTGAGTGCTGTTCTTTGGAGAAAAACTAGTTAATCTATGTCCATATTTCATGATTGACAAATGGCCAAAATTAATAATCAATCTCAGTCCAAAATCCTTGGATAACGGAGTGACAATCAAATTTGTTTATGGGAAATTCAAATTTGGAATCTATCTAATTTATAAATTGAGAATCATTCCCAGTTCAAATTTGGAATCCATCTAATTTATAAATTGAGAGTCATTCCAAATTCAAATTTGAAATCCATCTAATTTATAAATTGAGAGTCATTCCAAGAGCAAATTTGGAATCCATCTAATTTATAAATTGAGAGTCATTCCAAGAGCAAATTTGGAATCCATCTAATTTATAAATTGAGAGTCATTCCAAGAGCAAATTTGGAATCCATCTAATTTATAAATTGAGAGTCATTCCAAGAGCAAATTTGGAATCCATCTAATTTATAAATTGAGAGTCATTCCAAGAGCAAATTTGGAATCCATCTAATTTATAAATTGAGAGTCATTCCAAGAGCAAATTTGGAATCCATCTAATTTATAAATTGAGAGTCATTCCAAGAGCAAATTTGGAATCCATCTAATTTATAAATTGAGAGTCATTCCAAGAGCAAATTTGGAATCCATCTAATTTATAAATTGAGAGTCATTCCAAGAGCAAATTTGGAATCCATCTAATTTATAAATTGAGAGTCATTCCAAGAGCAAATTTGGAATCCATCTAATTTATAAATTGAGAGTCATTCCAAGAGCAAATTTGGAATCCATCTAATTTATAAATTGAGAGTCATTCCAAGAGCAAATTTGGAATCCATCTAATTTATAAATTGAGAGTCATTCCACGTTCAAAGGACATCGTCAGAATTGTGCTATAAACGACATGAATGTTACAAAGCGACTATCTTGCCCACAGATAACCAAGAGTCTGTTAAATAATCGATATGTAATCGATTAAATATCAATGACACTGCAAGAATTATACTAAAATTATTAAAAAAACAGTATCAGTAAAATCAACCTGTAAAAAGATAAACTTAAATAAAAAAATCATTACTAAATCGATTATACATCGGCCATTAATAGATACGTCTTCTTTATAGATCTGTGCTACTCGCACTTGACGTATCTTTGTTTGAAGTATCCATTTTGTTTACCGATTATCATTTGTTTCCGTATTTGTGCGCTTTCGAATGTGTTTTCATTGGTTTTCATATTTTAAAGACATAAATTTAAATTCGCCCGGGACGCCCAGCGATCCCTGGTGGATGATACGGGTGCAGCTGTCAAGCACCCGATATCAAGTGAGCGGAACACAATGACAGCTGTCATTGTGACTGCCGCCGTTGACAGCACAGATGGAAAAAAATGATGATATATATAAAACTTATTCTCATAGATCCATGGACAGTCAGAAGCATTCTGGATCCTGGTAGAGGACGTAGACTCCGAGGTGATCCTCCACCACGAATACTTCCTATTGAAGCAGAAGTACTGCCGTGATGAGCATCACGTCAAGCTCTTCGTGCCTGTCTTCGAGCCTTTGCCCCCTCAGTACTTCTTGAGGGTTGTCTCCGATAGGTGAGTCTACTACTATCCAATTAAATACTATCTACAGTGTGACGTCACAACTTAGTTAATGTCATATATAAGCTGCTGAGCTGAGTCTTCTCGCCAGAGATGATAAATGGGAAATCCAATCGAACGTAAGAATGACGTCATAGCTTGGGATGTTTTTGTATAATGTGACGTCACAACTTAGTAACCAACATTTTATGATGCTTTACTGTTACTATGTAAACTGCTGAGCTGCAGTCTTCTCGCCAGAGATGATAAATGGGAGATCCAATCGAACGAAAGAATGACACGTCATAGCTTGGGATTGTTTTGTATAATGTGACGTCACAACTTAGTAACCACCATTTTATGATGCTTTACTGTTACTATGTAAACTGCTGAGCTGCAGTCTTCTCGCCAGAGTTGATAAATGGGAGATCCAATCGAACGAAAGAATGACACGTCATAGCTTGGGATTGTTTTGTATAATGTGACGTCACAACTTAGTAACCACCATTTTATGATGCTTTACTGTTACTATGTAAACTGCTGAGTTGAGTCTTCTCGCCAGAGATGATAAATTGGGAGATTCAATCGAATGAAAGAATGACGTCATAGCTTGGGATGTTTTTGTATAATGTGACGTCACAACTTAGTTACCATCATTTTATGATGCTTTATTGTTACTATGTAAACTGCTGAGCTGAGTCTTCTCGCCAGAGATAATAAATTGGGAGATTCAATCGAATGAAAGAATGACGTCATAGCTTGGGATGTTTTTGTATAATGTGACGTCACAACTTAGTAACCAACATTTTATGATGCTTTACTGTTACTATGTAAACTGCTGAGCTGCAGTCTTCTCGCCAGAGATGATAAATGGGAGATCCAATCGAACGAAAGAATGACACGTCATAGCTTGGGATTGTTTTGTATAATGTGACGTCACAACTTAGTAACCACCATTTTATGATGCTTTACTGTTACTATGTAAACTGCTGAGCTGCAGTCTTCTCGCCAGAGTTGATAAATGGGAGATCCAATCGAACGAAAGAATGACACGTCATAGCTTGGGATTGTTTTGTATAATGTGACGTCACAACTTAGTAACCACCATTTTATGATGCTTTACTGTTACTATGTAAACTGCTGAGTTGAGTCTTCTCGCCAGAGATGATAAATTGGGAGATTCAATCGAACGAAAGAATGACGTCATAGCTTGGGATGTTTTTGTATAATGTGACGTCACAACTTAGTTACCATCATTTTATGATGCTTTATTGTTACCATGTAACTGCTGAGTTGAGTCTTCTCGCCAGAGATGATAAATTGGGAGATTCAATCGAATGAAAGAATGACGTCATAGCTTGGGATGTTTTTGTATAATGTGACGTCACAACTTAGTTACCATCATTTTATGATGCTTTATTGTTACTATGTAAACTGCTGAGCTGAGTCTTCTCGCCAGAGATAATAAATTGGGAGATTCAATCGAATGAAAGAATGACGTCATAGCTTGGGATGTTTTTGTATAATGTGACGTCACAACTTAGTAACCAACATTTTATGATGCTTTACTGTTACTATGTAAACTGCTGAGCTGCAGTCTTCTCGCCAGAGATGATAAATGGGAGATCCAATCGAACGAAAGAATGACGTCATAGCTTGGGATGTTTTTGTATAATGTGACGTCACAACTTAGTTACAATCATTTTATGATGCTTTATTGTTACCATGTAACTGCTGAGTTGAGTCTTCTCGCCAGAGATGATAAATTGGGAGATTCAATCGAATGAAAGAATGACGTCATAGCTTGGGATGTTTTTGTATAATGTGACGTCACAACTTAGTTACCATCATTTTATGATGCTTTATTGTTACTATGTAAACTGCTGAGCTGAGTCTTCTCGCCAGAGATAATAAATTGGGAGATTCAATCGAATGAAAGAATGACGTCATAGCTTGGGATGTTTTTGTATAATGTGACGTCACAACTTAGTAACCAACATTTTATGATGCTTTACTGTTACTATGTAAACTGCTGAGCTGCAGTCTTCTCGCCAGAGATGATAAATGGGAGATCCAATCGAACGAAAGAATGACACGTCATAGCTTGGGATTGTTTTGTATAATGTGACGTCACAACTTAGTAACCACCATTTTATGATGCTTTATTGTTACTATGTAAACTGCTGAGCTGAGTCTTCTCGCCAGAGATGATAAATGGGAGATCCAATCGAACGAAAGAATGACGTCATAGCTTGGGATGTTTTTGTATAATGTGACGTCACAACTTAGTTACAATCATTTTATGATGCTTTATTGTTACCATGTAACTGCTGAGTTGAGTCTTCTCGCCAGAGATGATAAATTGGGAGATTCAATCGAATGAAAGAATGACGTCATAGCTTGGGATGTTTTTGTATAATGTGACGTCACAACTTAGTTACCATCATTTTATGATGCTTTATTGTTACTATGTAAACTGCTGAGCTGCAGTCTTCTCGCCAGAGATGATAAATGGGAGATCCAATCGAACGAAAGAATGACACGTCATAGCTTGGGATTGTTTTGTATAATGTGACGTCACAACTTAGTAACCACCATTTTATGATGCTTTACTGTTACTATGTAAACTGCTGAGCTGCAGTCTTCTCGCCAGAGTTGATAAATGGGAGATCCAATCGAACGAAAGAATGACACGTCATAGCTTGGGATTGTTTTGTATAATGTGACGTCACAACTTAGTAACCACCATTTTATGATGCTTTATTGTTACTATGTAACTGCTGAGTTGAGTCTTCTCGCCAGAGATGATAAATTGGGAGATTCAATCGAACGAAAGAATGACGTCATAGCTTGGGATGTTTTTGTATAATGTGACGTCACAACTTAGTTACCATCATTTTATGATGCTTTATTGTTACCATGTAACTGCTGAGTTGAGTCTTCTCGCCAGAGATGATAAATTGGGAGATTCAATCGAATGAAAGAATGACGTCATAGCTTGGGATGTTTTTGTATAATGTGACGTCACAACTTAGTTACCATCATTTTATGATGCTTTATTGTTACCATGTAACTGCTGAGTTGAGTCTTCTCGCCAGAGATGATAAATTGGGAGATTCAATCGAATGAAAGAATGACGTCATAGCTTGGGATGTTTTTGTATAATGTGACGTCACAACTTAGTTACCATCATTTTATGATGCTTTATTGTTACTATGTAAACTGCTGAGCTGAGTCTTCTCGCCAGAGATAATAAATTGGGAGATTCAATCGAATGAAAGAATGACGTCATAGCTTGGAATGTTTTTGTATAATGTGACGTCACAACTTAGTAACCAACATTTTATGATGCTTTACTGTTACTATGTAAACTGCTGAGCTGCAGTCTTCTCGCCAGAGATGATAAATGGGAGATCCAATCGAACGAAAGAATGACGTCATAGCTTGGGATGTTTTTGTATAATGTGACGTCACAACTTAGTTACAATCATTTTATGATGCTTTATTGTTACCATGTAACTGCTGAGTTGAGTCTTCTCGCCAGAGATGATAAATTGGGAGATTCAATCGAATGAAAGAATGACGTCATAGCTTGGGATGTTTTTGTATAATGTGACGTCACAACTTAGTTACCATCATTTTATGATGCTTTATTGTTACTATGTAAACTGCTGAGCTGAGTCTTCTCGCCAGAGATAATAAATTGGGAGATTCAATCGAATGAAAGAATGACGTCATAGCTTGGGATGTTTTTGTATAATGTGACGTCACAACTTAGTAACCAACATTTTATGATGCTTTACTGTTACTATGTAAACTGCTGAGCTGCAGTCTTCTCGCCAGAGATGATAAATGGGAGATCCAATCGAACGAAAGAATGACGTCATAGCTTGGGATGTTTTTGTATAATGTGACGTCACAACTTAGTTACCATCATTTTATGATGCTTTATTGTTACCATGTAACTGCTGAGTTGAGTCTTCTCGCCAGAGATGATAAATTGGGAGATTCAATCGAATGAAAGAATGACGTCATAGCTTGGGATGTTTTTGTATAATGTGACGTCACAACTTAGTTACAATCATTTTATGATGCTTTATTGTTACCATGTAACTGCTGAGTTGAGTCTTCTCGCCAGAGATGATAAATTGGGAGATTCAATCGAATGAAAGAATGACGTCATAGCTTGGGATGTTTTTGTATAATGTGACGTCACAACTTAGTTACCATCATTTTATGATGCTTTATTGTTACTATGTAAACTGCTGAGCTGAGTCTTCTCGCCAGAGATAATAAATTGGGAGATTCAATCGAATGAAAGAATGACGTCATAGCTTGGGATGTTTTTGTATAATGTGACGTCACAACTTAGTAACCACCATTTTATGATGCTTTATTGTTACTACGTAAACTGCTGAGCTGAGTCTTCTCGCCAGAGATGATAAATGGGAGATCCAATATCATATTTGTTTCTTTCCAGATGGATAGCAGCAGAAACCCAGCTCCCGGTGTCATTCAGACACCTCATCCTGCCCGAGAAGAACCTCCCACCAACGGAACTGCTGGACCTGCAGCCGTTGCCCATATCAGCTCTGCGGAACTCCAAGTATGAGGAGTTGTATGCTGACACCTTCCCGCAATTCAATCCAGTACAGACACAGGTAACATTGAAATATTTGTAAAATTACAGTAAGTTGATTATTCCGTTAATCTAAAATTAATAAACCTTCCTCAGTTTCTTATTCCGTTGGTCCAAAACTTGCAAGACCAACAAAAATGTTAAAAATACACAAAACCCATCAAAATCTGACTACTGCAGGTTAAAATTTCAGCTAATTGTGTATCAAGTAACCGATCTTTAAAAAAAACCTTTTACTCTATGCTCAATCTCGTAATTTGTCAACTATTAAAGACAGGGCTGTACAATGAAATACCTTTGCCTTTTTTATGGAATAAAAACAGAGGTAAAAGAAATAATCTGTGGTTGGCGAAGTACATTTTTCTAATCTATTCTTTGTGGTCGTATTTTTTTGGTACAGAAATATAGAGACTTGAACCTCTTTTTTGTTTAAATTTTTTTTTTTGTTACCGAGTTTCAGTCGATCAAAAAGTTATAAGTAAAAACTTCTTAAGAAAAACTGTTGCATATTCTGATCTTGTTGGTCAAAAACTTTTAAAGATTTACAAGAAGACAAATGGTTAAGACTTGAGTGTCTTACTCGGAAGGTCTGAGTTCGATCCGGACTTGGACCTCTGACTTTTCTGAGTCATGTGTGTTACGATGAAGCAAAACATCATGAGGAAACCTGCACTCCTGAGAGTTCTCTAAAATTCTCAAAAGTATGTGAAGTCTGCCAAATCGTACTGAGCCATTGCCCCCCCCCCCCCCCCCCTCCCCTCCTAGAAAACCTCAGAATATGACCCATTAACGGGTTGACATGATATAAATATTCCAGGTTTTCAACGCTGTATACAACTCAGACGACAACGTGTTCGTCGGAGCGCCCTCTGGCTCCGGCAAATCCGTCATAGCTGAGCTGGCGCTCCTGAGGCTCCTCTCCAGCAACGCTTCCGGTCGCGCCGTATATCTGCTGCCTAAGGATGCTTTGGCTGACATTGTGTTTGCCGATTGGTACCACAAGTTTGGGACACGATTTAATTTAAAGGTATATAACACCATTTATCCGCCATGATACTATAAACGCTGATATCAGTTGATGACGTCACGAATCAGTAAACTTAACTTTGCTGTGATTTCTACTTCCAACTGAGCTTAGTCTTCTCGCTAGATATGATAATTGGGAGTTTTACTAGAAATTCAATACTAGAGAGTCAAACTTACAACGTTTTGATCTTGAAAGCAACGCCATTTTTGATTTTTAATAAAAAAAATAGGATATAAACGATTACGTATGACAAATATAAGAATGACGTCATGGCTTGGTAAGTCACAAGTTGTGTATTATAACAATTTAATTTCTAATTCTCCTTTAACGTTTTGGAATTCTTTCACCTTGGACGCTTTTAAGCGTTTATTGTGAACCCAGAGTATCATATGACATGTAGACAATACGCATTGTTGTTTCCAGGTGGTCCAGCTGACAGGTGAAACGGCAACAGACCACAAGTTGCTGAACAAAGGACAGATCATCATAACAACGGCTGACAAGTGGGATGTATTGTCTAGAAGGTAAGTCGAAAGCAACTATTAAGTTAGCAATAACATACTACTAACGCCATCTGTTGACGGATAGATACTCTGGCTGTCTGTTACGCAATCACGCTTAAATCACTGAACCGATTTTGATGATATTTGCTACAGAGATACATTAGAGCTTGAGGAAGGATATAGGCTATGTTGTCTTTGATAATTTCTTTAATTACTAGTACTTTATATAATTGAGCGGTGTTGCCATAGTAAAAGTATCATCTACCTTATTATATATAGAGGAAAGATTTGATTGTTTTTCAGGAAATTTTTCTTCCTGAGTGACATATGTGATGTAGTGTTGCCATATATATTTTTAATTATTCAAATATGACCATTTTGTTGCTGCTGATCCGATTTAAATCATTCATTCTGTCTATCTCTGTTTTATTTTTATCTTTGCTCTGTCTTTCTCGCTCATTTATTATCTGTCTCCCCTTCTTTTTACAGTTTTTTTTTTATTTCTCAGGTGGAAAGTCCGTAAGAGCGTCCAGAGCGTGTCGCTGTTTATCGTCGATGCGTTACAACTGCTGGGGGGCGAGGAGGGTCCGGTCCTCGAAGTTGTATGCTCCAGAATGAGATATATTGCTTCACAGATTGGTACGTGAATTACTCATTTATATAGGTGATTCTAAATTATTAAAAAAAAAACTAGAAATATATTGTCTCCCCCAGGTCGTCCAATCCGTATCGTGGCTCTGTCCCTCCCCCTGGCGGACGCGAGGGATGTATGGCAGTGGCTCGGCTGCAACGCCAACTGCGCCTTTAACTTCCACCCGAGCGTGCGCCCCTTGCCGCTGGAGCTGCATGTACAGGTTAGACTAGTGTTGCCAGAAAGAATTACCCGATTTGTAGGGAAAATTTTACCATGGCGACATTATATATTTCATTGTGTTTTCTCTTGATTTTCTAGTATAGTCCAAGTAGTTGAATGTAAAATGATATTAAAATATCCCTCCATAGGGCTTCAACATATCCCATGCGGCGTCTCGCCTCTCGGCCATGACGAAGCCAATATACAACGCGATCCTCCGCCACGCCGGCTCCGCACCCTGCGCCGTCTTCGTGCCCTCGCGCCGCCACGCTCGCCTCCTGGCTGCCGACCTGCTGGCTCTAGCTGCTGCTCACGGGGAGTCGGGGAGGTTTTTACGGGCGAGACAGGATCTGATCGCGCCGTTCATCAAACGAATCCAGGATAAAGTACGCTCATAATTTTTAATTAGATTGTGATGAAAATGAAAATCTTTCTTATTATTGATGTTTTGTAGATGTTACGTGAAACCCTCTCAGCGGGTGTGGCCTACCTCCACGAAGGAGTCTCCACATCAGACAGACGAGCGGCCCAGCAGCTGTTGGAGTCGGGAGCTGCCCAGCTGTGCGTGGTGGCTGCGGAGCTTGCCTTCGCCTTCGCTGCTCACGTGCACACTGTCATAGTTGCTGATACTTGCGTGTAAGTATCATTAAAGCATACACAACAGACAGAAAGAGACAAATTAGCAACTTCACAGTTTGCACTGGCTTATGGGATTACAGTCATCCCTTTTAATTAATATACAAAGAGAGTTGTGGGGGTCGGTTAGCAATTCCAAAATAGAATATTAGCTAAGGGGTCTTGGTTTGTGAAAACAGTAAAATCCACGAGTATTTAGGAATGCCAACAGTAAGGGAAGAAGTTAGTTATTTCAGAATAAATACAAAGAAACATTCTCGCACTCTGAAACCGATAGCAGACTGAATGGCGTAATTTAGTAAAAGCTATTACTTGAGACCATCCAAATATGTCTGGAAAACTTTGCTTTAAAATATGAACTTGTTCATTGTATGGTCTAAGTGGTACTTTATTGACTACTTACCATGATGAGCATGTTAATAGGTCCCTTACTGTCGCATTATACAACTTGAAAGACAATAAAAGCCTTTATGTACACTACTGGACACTGCTTTTATCTGACCATAATGAAGAGTCAGGACTCCTTTATTGGGTACTATTATAAATTAAACTCAGCTTCACAATATGGAACCCAACGCGTATCTATGTCTTCACTGCTTTTTTAAACCCCATTATAATTCCCGCCAAGTCCCATCACAGAGCTACAAGATTAAAAATCATGACAGTACCATCATATACTTACATAAACCTATACTTTCTTCAGGATCTGCATGAAAGCTAATAAGGTTTTTAAAGGTCTTATTGATTTTACATAGCCTACAAAATACACTAATTTATATATAACTCACACTTGTATATATGTAGTACGTACTATTTATTTAGTGTGGTCGTGTACTGCTTACCTACTTAATAATACAATTAATTTGATAATTCAAATCAAACCGTGTAGTCAAATAAGTAAAATTTTATGTTGTAAATGTAAATAAATAGCTGGTAATATCGTAATACTACAATAGAAAAAAATATTTCTTCATTTACTACAATTAGTCATGAATCTATCATTTATTCAATTTATTTCTGTAGTTAATTCGTTACTTAGTCTATAACGTTGCTATGGCGACGTATTACAAATAAAAAGCGCTGCAGCGCTGTGTGTTTTTACCGAATGGTTAGAGAACTAATAATGCTTGCAGCGCTGCAGCTGACTTCAGCTCAAAATTGAGTGAATAGTACACTAAACGCGCTTTAGCGCTGCGTGTTATAAGTGTATGATTAGACTAATAGCTATTGATTCAGTGCTTCAGCGAACTTTGGTTTAAATTCGTAAAATTATAAAATGGAAGACAAATTTTGCTTAACATAGCTTCGCAATTGTTTTTGTAGAAGTGATGGGTAATGGCGCTGTATAACGAAAAATTGTTGTTACTAGTTTGGTAGCAGATGATCATATTGTGTATCTGTGATAGTTTTGTCTAAATAAGAAATGGGGGGATAGGAGTTTTTTTAGGCAATTTAGGTTACAAAACACTAGATAAACTTTTTCTTTGTCAAATATTTATGTTTGTGCTAGTTTTACGTGAATCAGCTGTTACATATAGCCGCCATGTTGTAAAGTTTGGCGCGCTTTTAAATGACAGCAATTGTTCTTTATTTAATTAGGCAAGGCTGTACGGTGAAATACATTAACCTTTTTCACTATGGGATAAAAACAGAGAAAAAAAATTATGTAATTATAAAATTATTTGTTGAATGAATATTTTTTATGTTTAAATTGATGGAAATATATAATAGAATAATGTATTTTTCTCTAGTTACAATATATGTATGCTCCTAATAATCATATACTACTAGATTAAGGAGTTATCTAATATATTTACAATTAATTATCTGAAAAACTCGAATAAAAATGTAAGTTATTGTATGATTATTGTATTTGCAAGAACTGCAATGATCTATATTATGTGCCATATACCCTAAAATCTGAAACGACTTAGACACTTAGAATAAATTAGTGATTCAACTTTCATCTGCACCGAGCGCCTTTAAGACATATATATACATAGTCGATCCACGCGACTTCGTACGCGTGTAGCTCCGCTCCTATTGGTGTTAACGTGATGATATATAGCCTATAGCCTTCCTCGATAAATGGTCTATCTAACACTGAAAGAATTTTTCAAATCGGACCAGTAGTTCCTGAGATTATAAGAGATACAGTAATGAAGTAAGTTGCTGCTTGGTTTCAAATATATAATTAATGATTAAACGAACTTACCTGTACGTGAAGTTCTATCTCATCCTCGAGATTAGTATTGAAGATATAACACATTATTTTTCTATAGATACAATGGTAAACTCCATTGCTACGAGCAGTATCCAATAACAACGGTCCTGCAGATGTTGGGTCGAGCGTGCCGCCCTCTGGAGGACGAGCACTCAGTTGGCGTGCTGATGTGTGCTGCACACCACAAGACATTCTTCACGAAACTCCTCAACGACTGTCTTCCATTGGAGGTACTCACTCAACCTTTTAAACATATTAAAAATACTGAGTCAGATCAAAAATTCGACTTTTGATTACAGAGTCACCTGGACCACCGTCTCCACGACCACATGAACGCGGAAATAGTGACCAAGACCATAGAGAACAAGCAGGACGCTGTGGACTACCTGACCTGGACCTTCCTCTACCGCCGTCTTACGCAGAACCCTAACTATTATAACTTACAAGGAGTAACCCACAGGTAAGGAGTTAGGAGATCCGTGCTGATGGTATCTGGTCTTCATTGACCATGGACCATGAGAGAGAGTGAGGAGAACCAATGAACAAGACGTTCATGAGAAAGAGAAGGAGAAAGTCTGACCTGAATGCAGTAGTATTATTATGATAGTGGTCACGCTCCCCTCCAGATTCTTTCAGTCTTCTTGTCAAAGATATAGGCTTGATAGGGGTCACTATCACGTTCATTATAGTGGTCAAATTCTTTCAGTCTTCTCTTCTTTTGAGTAGACCATAGATATTATTATTTGTGGTGATAGGAATGGTGTGATAAGGGTTATTTATAACACATGATATTGGTCGTCGGTCTTTCATTCTTCTCATTAAAGAGGAGAAGCCTCCAAGGAACATGATGATAATGGTCATAGGAAGGGAGATGAAGAAGTCTGGCCATCTGAGGTAATTGGTGAAAAGATCTCCCTCCTTCTCCAATCTTCTCTATTCAAGTTCCCTGATTGTGAAAAGATATTCTTCCCCTACCCTCCACTAATCTTCTGGTCAATAGAAATATGATGATAATGGTCATGGAAAGGGAGATGAAGAAGTCTGGCCATCTGAGATATTTGAGGCAATTAGAGTAAAGATCTTCCTCCTTCTCCAATCTTCTCTATTTAAGTTCCCCGATTGTGAGAAGATATTCTTCTCCTACCCTCTACTAATTCTTATAAGTTCCCCGGCTCAATTCTCAATGATTTACTTCCAGACACTTATCAGATCATCTATCAGAACTGGTGGAGACGACACTATCAGACTTGGAGCAGTCCAAGTGCATAGCCATTGAGGATGAGATGGATGTCCAGCCGCTGAACTTGGGCATGATCGCCTCCTACTACTACATCAATTACACTACTATAGGTACGTCGCACTACATGGCGCAGTCGGTAGGATATAGAAAAATCGAGTTATAAATAAATTGATTTCTTTCAGAGCTCTTTAGTCTATCATTAACTTCAAAAACCAAGATCCGCGGTCTCCTGGAGATCATCTCCTCAGCAGCAGAATATTCTGATTTGTGCATCCGTCATCGTGAAGAGAATATAATCAAGAGTTTGGCCGCTAAGTAAGTAATTTTTTTAATGGCGCAGTCGGTAGGATATAAATTTTTCTATTCGAGATCTAAATGCGCATAAGGTAGTCTATTAGATTTCCATCTAATATCGAATTGTTTACTCCAGAATCCCCCACAAACCCTCAACGCCCAACCCCGGCGCGGTGAAGTACAACTCCCCCCACGTGAAGGCCCACGTGCTGCTCCAGGCGCACCTCTCCCGCCTGCAGCTCCCCGCCGAGCTGCACGCTGACACCGCCATTGTGCTCAGAGAGGTAACACTATCATTGTATCTTGAGTGACGTCACATCGTATGGAACAACTCTACGACGGAATTGTCGACATTAAACGAGGTGACGTCACATTGTGACACACGTCACGTGACAGAATTGTGTAATAACATAATATGGTCATTGTGCTATGTAAATATTTATAACAATGGCGTCCCACACGACGTGACGTCATATTGTGTTTTAAGTGACGTAACAGAATGTATGATTTTGGTTATTTTCTGATTGCCACGCGACGTGACGTCATATTGTGTTAATGTATGAATTTTGTAGTCTACTATACATTTGCTGATTGCACTACGAAAATGTCTACAATGTTGCCGTTGCACACGACGTGACGTCATGTTGTGTTTCACACCATTTTATTAATTATTTCATTACCAGGCCATTCGTCTCATCCAAGCCTGCGTGGACGTGGTGTCCAGCAGTGGGTGGCTGTCCCCAGCAGTGGCGGCCATGGAGCTGGCGCAGATGGTGACGCAGGCCATGTGGGCCAAGGACTCCTACCTCCGTCAGCTGCCGCACTTCACCCAGGACCTCGTGCAGAGGTGTTCTGATAAAGTAAGTAGTTTCAAACCTTTCAATAAAAACCTTCCAGACAGATATTTGAATTGTATGTGTTAACTCCTCAGGGTGTGGAGACAGTGTTCGACGTGATGGAGCTGGAGGACAACGCCAGGGCGAAGCTCCTGCAGCTCTCTGCTACGGAAATGGCGGACGTCGCCAGGTTTTGCAATCGATATCCCAATGTTGAGCTTACCTATGAGGTAAATATCGCTTTTTTTCATTCAACGCCATCTATGTGCAGTGTGTAAGAATATACGGTATACATATATATGTCATGTGACGTCATCATAATTATTTTTAGGTCAAGAACGAACGTCGTCTCCGTGTGGGCAAACCGATCGTGGTGGAGGTGTCGCTGGAGAGAGAGGACGAGATCATCGGTCCCGTTATAGCTCCGTTCTTCCCGCAGGTAATGGTCTTACGGTCGAATTCAAATTTGGAATATATTTCCTATCCTTCAGAATAAAAAAAGATTCTTTTCAAAAAAAATTTTGAAAAAATTAATGTCGATTGTCTAGGATAAAATATCGGTTTGAAAGATCGATATTTTTTTGGTTCTAAGAATCGATTCTTCTATGTGCAGTTTTAATAAATACGATAATTAAAAATAATGAATTTTTGACACTAACGCCATCTCTTGACAGTAGTCGGCAACTGAATGCAATAATAGTAATGCATAAAAGAAATAAAAAAATGTTCTGTTGGCTCTCACTAACGCCATCTCTTGGCGTAGCTCGGTAATCTACTTCCGTCACTACTACTATAATGGATTGTGTATTAAAAATAAATTCCATATTCAAATGTTGTGTATAGAAAATTCAAATTTGGAATGTACTTCTTATTCGTTCGAATTTTATACGTGTTTTTGACTTTATTTTCTAGAAACGCGAAGAAGGTTGGTGGGTGGTGATCGGCGATCCAAAGACGAACACGCTGCTCTCTATCAAGCGCGTCTCCCTCGGCCGCTCGGCCAAGGTGCGTCTGGACTTCGTCTGCGGCGGCTCCGGCAGACACACCTACACGCTCTACTTCATGTCTGACGCCTATCTCGGCGCCGACCAGGAGTACAAGTTCAATGTGGACGTTGAGGACGCTGCGTCTGAGTCAAGCGACTCTGATTAGTTTAAGTGAATTAATTATACTAATTGAATTATAATCCAGTGTTTTATTTTAAAAACAAAAAACTTGTCTGATATTCGTCTAATAGTTTCCGATATGAATATTATTGCGGTCACTAACGCCATCTCTTGACGATAGTTAGCAACAAATTTAAGTTTAATATATAGAACTATTTTTCTTTGAATTACTTTTATTTAAATTACGCCATCTCTTGACAGTATTTGGCAACAGATTTGCTATCTCTTTTAAGGAAACTATGGTTATCTCTGTCTACGTTCCGGTAATGTCGTAGTAGTTAGTCGTACATTGAATTAATTGAGTTTTATTATAATACAATATTAATCATTCAAAACACTTGAATTTTATTCAGTACAAATGAAAGTAAAAAATTATAATTGCATTGTTTGGCTGTTACTAACGCCATCTCTTGACAATAGTAGACAACTCAACTTCGTTAAGTCTATTTAAAAAACATTTTTTATATATTTAAATTGTATGAATCATCAAAAAATTCTTTTATGTAATTTGAATCTGTCAAAATAAATAGGTTTTTTAATAAAATATCAAAGTTTTTTAAAAGCCAATTTTTCTTTATATTTAGTATACAAAGAGTTTGGAACACAAAGTGATCTATACGAGATGTTGCTCATTGATCAATATCTATATTTAATCTTAGCGTTTCACAATTTGGCTTCACTTCAAAGGGCGTTCAACTAGCGTTGCGTCCTCACTTCTCTTATCTAATACAAAATTGACTTGTTGCTGTGTTGAAAGAAATTCTTAGCAAGCTCTTTCATTTGATATCCATATTGTAGAAGTGCATAAAAAATAACTAGTCCGCCATGTTGGACTTGGAATGACGTCACAAAGTTAACCATGCATTAATAAGCATGTTGAAGATATCTGCTTCAAAATTGAGTTGCAAGATTTGTTACATACATACATTGCAAGTTAAATAAAAGCTTGAAAAAAAAATTTATGAGTTTGACATAAAAAATGGCGCCAAATACAATTTTTTTTAATTACTTCAAAAAAATTATTAATTTACAGATCATTCAACCTTGTCACCTTTTTATTTTCTTACTTTCATAATTAAAATAAAGTAAATAGCGATAACTATTTTAAATAATTTTTTTTTATTATTATTAAAAGGAAGATTTAAGATATTATTAATCCTAATGAAATATCTTATTTCTCTTAAAAATATTCATTTATATTAGAAGACACTTTAAAAAAAAAGATTAATTCTGTTATTATCTGTATGATTTTAACATGCGTTTAATTTTTTTTTCATTCCATAATAAAATTACAAAAGTAGGTAAAGGTAAATAGTGATAATTTTTTAAAATAAACCACAGATAATATTAAATTAATCTTTATTAAAATATGACAATGTTTAATATATTATATTTACAAATATTTTCCCGCCAATAATGATTATCTTTTTAATTTTTTTTTTTTTAAGTACGAGTGTAAGAAACCTTTTTTTTTAACACTTATTTAACATTATCATATCGCTGTGTCAGAAAAAGAATATATATTTTCCGGGATAAAAAGTAGCAATTGGTAATAGTATTAAGATTAGGAAATAAACAAAAGGAAGGAAGCTCGGCTAATCAGAAAAGAGGTTTTACACTTAACAACATTGGCAGAATACGAACCGCCTTTGTCTGCATCAATATAGTTTATCTGTAGACATTATCTGTACGTGACTGATAGCGCGTCTAACCTACACACTACACCTATAACTTTATACTGACCTTTGTAAATTTATATTATTATATAAATTATTACTTTGTATAATAATTTATGGGGAATCAATAAATATAATCAAAGTCTGGCATCCATATTCTTTCTCTAACCGTCTGTAAGAACATTGTGAGAAGCATTGAGGTGTTCCTTCACTGAAGCAACAGTTCTACTCATTCTTAAATATGTAAATATATTATTTTTCACATTTAGACAAAAATATATATTTATATTATATGTTACTTATAAATTAAACGTATTTTAGTACATTATCTATATACTAATATATAAAACTGAAGAGTTTGTTTGAACGCGCTAATCTCAGGAACTACTAGTCCCATTTGAATAATTCTTTCAGTGTTAGCCCATTTATCGAGGAAGGCTGTAGGCTATATAGCATCACGCTACGACCCATAGGAGCGGAGCTACACGCGGAGTCGGTTATGCGCATTCTAGATACACCACAATGTTACGATCTCTAAATAACGATGACAGGAACTCAAGCAGTGCCTTGGACTTGTGGCCAAGGTGAAGGCTTTTTTTAGGAATATTTATTTATTACCTAATATAAAAAGTGTAGGATAATAATAAAGAAAATTAATTATCACTTTCTTCGCGTTATTTTAATCTCCAACGACTTGATAGCGAACGAGTAAACGATTATAGAATAATCGAATTGTCATCGTCATCTATACAATGGAGTGCTAGTGAAAGTATTAAGTGTTTTGCTAGGAATACTCTCCAATTAACATGATCACTAAAAAACGGAAATTGGATCCTTCATCTTCGTTGAGTGCATGACGTCACGCCTCAGTAAATGCAACGTCTTAAAATAAAACAAAATAAATTAAAAGTACAATTGCATTGTGATAATATTTATTTAAACTTCATGTGGTTTAAACAGCTGTTATTATTTAAGCGTGACGTCACAACTTGATATATAAAGAAATGTAATTTGCATTTAAATGCAGCTTTATTTTCACAATAGAGACACTACAATAGTATTTATACATTTGATTTATTTCTTTATTGAAATCAAAAAATTAAGATAATCAATTTAATGTCAACCTTTATTGTAATTTTTTTTTTATTTAGCTTAAACTATAATAACATGGTTTAAATTAATTGTTCTTTATTATTGTTTTTTTGCACAATAATAAATTAAATATTAACTTTAATATCTAAAAAAAAAGTTTTTTTTTAAATATATTTGTTTATTGTTTTTAATATATTATATTTAATATTTTTTGTTCATGGCAGAATATTTAAATACCTTGTTAAAATAAAAAAAAATTAGTAAATGAAAACAAATAATTTTTTTTTTTAAAAAAAAGGGAGTGCAATTAAAAACAAATCCCGGTGGTTAAAATTTAATATTTATTTGTAAATAATTGAAAATACAAATTAAACTTAAAAATACAATTTGGACTTAACAAATCACATTACAGATTATAACACTTCAACAGTGAGTATTGCCAGACTAAAAAAAATTTGTACTCTATACGAATGAAGTGTAACCAGTAAATAAAAAGATATTTTTAATCTATACCAAAATATTCAAGCTTATAATTTATTTAATTTTTTTAAATATTGACATAATGTTGCCATGCTAAATAATGACTAATTTATAGGAAGTATTTAGACTGTCTTCTGTAGGTACTCGTCGAAGAGGTAGAGGGCGAGGGAGAGGTCCCGGCCCTCGTTGTTGGTGATGAACTGCTTGAGGTCGGAGGTGTGGCCGGCGAGGGCTCTGACGGTCTTGGCGTGGTCTTCGATGAACTCCTCTTCCAAGTATTGAGCGATCTATGATAAAAAAAAATTGTCAATTCTTAATTTAAAAAAAAAATTGATTGGCTCAACGAAAATGATCAATGTCTAAAGCAAGTAAAAAATTTTTTCTGAATAACAAATTATAGATTAAATACATATTCCAAATTCAAATTTGAAATCTATTTTCGAATTATTAAGTAGGGGAGTCTTACCTCAGGGTCATGAGTCTTATGGTTGTTCCTGGTGGCCTCCTGGTGGATGAAGAAGGCGCGCTCGGCGATCTCCTTCTGCACGTCCAGAGCATGGGCTAGGGACTCCAGTTCCTGTAGCTCGATGGTGTTGTTCCTGGGCTCGGTCTCCCGGGAGCTGCGCGCGCGGAAGTCCATGGTGCCACCTAAGAATGTGTTAGAAAAAAATTGTATTGGTATTGCCATTTTTATAGTATCTATCCCTTAGATATCCCCTGTATTTTTAGGGATAACAACAAGAGTGTTTGACGCCCGAAATTAATAATCAATCTTATTCCAAAATTGAAAATTCAAATTTGGAATCTATTTTACATCTGTACCAAATTCAATAGATTCCAAATTTAAATTTGGAACATATTTACAATTCATTATCCAAATTTTGTATTGTCCCACTAAAACACTTTTTTTCAACATAAATAACATAATTTTTTGTACTGGTATCACTTTTTTATTTAAATTAAAACTAATTTCCATTATAGTCAGTAAAAAAGTTAAGTACCAAAAACACACATACATTTTGCTATTTAGTTCGTAAAAGTAAACACGTTAACTCAAAATAAATTATCCAAAAAGTATTAGATGACATGTCGGAAATGTATCTTGGCTGAACAAAGGTAAACCATTGCCAACTTTAAAGTAAAAAACAAAGTACATTTTGGCGCCATTTGATTGACGGCTACTAGCTAGTGTGTTTCATTTCATATAGTGTTTAACACATTAGGAATTACTGCTCAACTCTATTTAGCGTTCGCGTTATTGTGTCTTAATGTTTAATGAAGTTATTATTATTGTAATTTTGTTTTTTAATTTAGCCTAAACTATAATAACATGGCGAAAGGGTTAAATAAATTGTTCTTTATTATTGATTTTTTGCACAATAATAAATTAAATATTAACTTATATGAATCTTATTATTTTATTTAAAAAAAGTAATTTTTATTAATATATTTTTTTTAATATATGTATATTCAATATTTTATTGTTCAGGCAGAATATTTTAATACCTTTTAATGAATCTTGGCTGAACAAAATTAAACAATTGCCAACTTTAAAGTAAAAAAAAAAAACATAGTATACTTTGGCGCCATTTGATTGACAGCTAGTATTTCATTTTATTTAATGTTTAATGGAGTTATTTATAATATATAGTATAGTACATATTCAAATATAGTGAAGTGAGTGACGTCATAGTACAAAATACTTTATAAACAAGTGAATAGTGTTTTTGTGTTGTTCTTACAGGTATGTTACTTCTCAGTATTATTTGTGACGTCACGTAAACTCACCTCTCTTAGTGACATGCTGGATGAGCTCGATAGTCTTAGACCAAGCATCGTCAGACAGCTTCCTGAACAGTTTGCTGAAGCCTAAACGATTGGTCTGATAGTTGTTGTAGTAGGCAGCGGAGAGGAGGAACTCGTAGGACCTCTTGAGGTGGAGGTTGGCGTAGGCCTGCAGCTCGTTGGCGACGTTGCCCTCGCGGGCGAAGTTACCGTATACCGCGTTACAGTTTGCGAGCGCTGTGGACAAATATGGCGGGTGAAATTTTGTGGATTACTTCTCTCTTTTTTAGTGATTTTACGGACACTATTTTACATTCGATAACTTTGAAAATAATTGGTTCATGGCGGCCCCCTGGAAGATCGAAACTCGACAGTTAAAAAAAAACTAAGGAGGACTAGAGAGAGTTACGTAATAACGAAACCGGTTTTTTCCGCATTTTTTTGGTTTTGTGCCGATTTATTAACTTTATAAATCGCCATAGTGTTGCCACAAATAAATTTAGCTTTGCTACAATAATTAGTTGAGTAAAACAAAAATTTTACCATGCGTTAAAAAAAAGACTTATTTTACTACTCTAATTGTACACAAATATAAAAAAAAATTAATATTTCTAACAACCCATAAACCGGTATTAACCGGTTTTCCGAAACAATTCAGTTTTTACCATCTGCAATAAAATCGGTAATATATAAAAGTCTAAAGGAAAAACATTTTTCCCTTTGGTATCGAAAATATAAGTGAAGCTCTTGGGAGAGCTGTAAACCTCAGGGGAGCGAGTAAAGCCGCAATATAAATAATGTATAATATAAATAATGGAGACAGATCAACTTATGACACAGCTACTTCAATACCCCACAGATAAGATAACAGCTATTGACTGTTGACAGGCAATGTGTTTGTAGAACATTTATTATTCTCACTTCCCTTCCCTGAGACTTTATACATTTGTCATGAGTAAAAAAAATAGTATATATATGAATAAACATATAACCCATCTCAATCCAAGATCTGAATTAGGATTGAGTCGATTCCAAATTCAAATAAATTAAAATTTGAAATCTATTTTCAAACTGTAATTCTAAATCCTCAAATTCAAAATAAGATATGCATTCCAAATTTAAAAATATTAATAATCAAAGTTAAGGCGGGAAAATTGGGACAGATTAAATATGATACAAGAAACAGAAAACATTTAAAGAAAATAGATTTCTTAGTCTGACGTTTCATTTTTTTTTTAAACATTTTGTAGAGCTAAAATATTTTGGGTTTTGTTTAAAGTATGAGATTAAGGTCTAAATTCAATTTAAAAAAATGACTACCAATTTAAATTAAATAGAGATTTAGTATACATATTTACTAATAATGATAAAATATCTCAGTAATTTCTCTAAAAAAAAAAATACTTACATAAGCTATTTGTGTCTCGTCCACACTCCATGGAGACATCCTTGTAGCAGACCTCAGCGGAGACGGACAGAGCCACGAGGCAGACAAGAGCGATCACAGCCTTCATTGTGCTAAAATAACTAATATTATATAACTGATCATATCTTTTTAATAATAATATACATGGCAACACCATATAGTTCAAACATAAAAAAAATTAAAAAGGTTATTATATTTTTTATTTAAATAACATTGTTTATTATCTTCTGTATCACATTATTAAAATCAAAACATCAATAAGGATGAATTATAGTTTTTTTTTAATCTTCTGGGAGAGGCAAATATCATAAACCATACAGCCTCATCAATAATTTTTACACTGTCATTCTACCTCTTATTTCCAGCCAGATATTTGCTTTTTTATTACACTCAATTATAAAATGGCATTGATCGTACATATAAAAAAAATATATTTATTTTAAATCAATATAATAAACAATAGAGCATTGTCTTTAAAAAAAAATAAAGGAAGTAAAACCTCTATTAACGAAAACTGTTTAATAAATTAGCATTAATTTGTTTCATTGTCACACTTGGACATATCTATATAAATAAACAAATCAATGATCTCCAATGGCAACATTAGAACTTCTTGCAAGTCACTCTTTATTTAGGAAAAACAAATGTTTAATCTATTATAGAAATAAACAACATTCCGGTATTTACTGACGGCATGAATAAATCACCGGATTGGGGGCCCATTGCGAGTTACTGAGTTAGTCTAAGACTCAAACTGTTTTTTTTATGACAGATAAAGGACAAACCACACCACATCCATAAACTAGAAAGTATCTCTTGTTTTGCTGATGCGGTGCCGCTTCATAGATATAGTGAGGAGGAGTGAAGAGAAGAATACTACGGTTTCAGTGGAGCCTGAGCAAGAACCCAGTGTTCACTGGAACCTCAGCATTAATGGGATGGGAGAAGGCGGGGGTGCATCTGGCCCACATGACAAAAGAACGAAATGTGTCAGATACACCAAACAACTATTAAAAAACATTATTAAGAGGATGACATATACTAAAAAAAAAATTATAAGTTTAGTACTAATAACTCAAAGATAACTTTTTTTTTCTATTCAATTTGTGATTACTTTTTTTTTATTCATAGAGAAGGGTATTTCAAAATTTTATAATACACTATGTTGAGGAAATTTTCTTTATTTAATTTGTTATTAACATTTAAAAAAAAATAACAAATATCTGGCTGGAAACAAGGCAGAATAACATTAATACATGTGTAGATAAATATTTAAAAAAAATAAATCACTCATCAATAACAAGCAATGCTTAATCATAAATCAAAAACCAATATCTTTATTGGTGTTTTGATTTTAATAATAGGATTAAGATAATAAATAATTGATTGCTTAAATTATCTAGTTTGATTTTTAAATTATATTGCCAGCTTTATCTGACATTTTTAGAACAGGCCTCTCTCTTTTTTTTTTAAATATTTTTTTTTCGATAATAGTAACAAATATTAGTATATTTCCGAAATCCGATTTTTTAGTAATTATTATCAAAAAATACCTAATTATTTCCGATGTTTATCACGAATAGTCAATAAATCATATCCTGAAATCTATAAATTTCCTAAAAAAATGGAATTCAGAAATACACTTACGATAGTAGATGTTACCTAAAAAAAATATTTCAAAAAAATTGGAGGGGGCATCCTATTCTAAAGAAGTGCCGCCATTATTGAAAATAGACGAAAAGAAAAATTTTGTATTGAAAAATAAAAATTCGATTTTTAAATTATATTGTTGTTTTACTTGTCTTGGACGCCATCAAATAAAATTCAAAAAAGTATTTACTTACTATTTGTAATTGCGACGTATTAGCAATAGATAATAGATCCGTTGAAGGAGCAGCCTTTACACTCACTGGCGCAGAAGGCGACTCGCAACAAAGGGAATGATAAACTTTGTCTTTTTAATGGCGCAAAACAAAATATATATTGATTTATCACTTTATTCCGCGTAGTATTCACACTGACAGCAAGCACAAAGGTATTTAAAATCAGATGTTATTTGAGTTGCCAGTTTATTCATTTAATTTTCACCTAATCACTCACTTTTGTTGTATTGTTACTTATTAAATTTTTTTTTAATATAAAATTAGTTTTAAATTAATTAATTTATGACAAACAACTAATTTAGAACACTATTTATTATAATAATAGTTAAAGCAATTCATAAAAACTTTCCACTAATGTGGGTAAATTCATAACCTTGGTATATTTATATCACCTCCCCTCTAATGTATGACGTCACTGAGGTTTTGTGTTCCAAATAATTTCACCATAATGTTCATTTTGTAAAAAGTTTTTATATCTTATTATGTTTCCAAGACATTCTTTCCATTGTCCATCTTTAAAAATTGCAACAAAAAGTATTTTACTGGTTCTTAAACGAGTTTAGGCCTCAAAAAATTCCATGAAACGTTTGGAACACGAAACCTCGATCATTCTATCTCTTTCATGTACATAACAATTTATATCTATCTCGCTCTTTCTTGTTAAATCATTGAAGTTTGAATTATTGGAACTTGAACCACAGATCAATTAATTGCAGAGACGACATTATCAAGTGACGGAATAAGGCTGGTACATTGTGAAATAATTTGAATACAATAGTTCATTAACAGAATTTATTCAAATAATACTTCAATATTATTAAGTGTTAAGAGAAATCCGATCTGAGAATCTATACGGGAAGGGAATTTAAAGTTTTCTTTGGCCATTTCATAATTATTGAAATATATAACTTAACGTATCCAAATAAAAACATATAAATGTAATTATTTTATGGTTTGCGTGAAAATATTCAATTTTGGGTCCACGTACGTGACCCCCGGTCGAGATCGAGAAGTAATTTTTTTTGAGTATTGAGCTTTCATCAAAATCAGATTTACAAAAAATATCTTCTATAAAGGGCCGTTATTACGTAAGCATTAAAGGAGGGGTGGTGGGGTCTTTTTTGCTTATTTTTAATGACGTGGGGGGTCTGCATGATGATTACGTCAGCGATAAAAAATAGTCTTGGGCCAAATCGGTCACCAAAAAGAGCGCTCCTTTTAGTTCGTTTTCCGATGGCAAATTAGTTCGCTCTTTTTGTTGGTTAGTTCGAACGAACAAAATCGTCTTTTTTTTAGTCTTGGGCCTAGATGGTCACCAATGAGAGCGTTTTTTTTAGTTCGAAATCCAAAGGCGAACTAGTTCTTTAGCTCTTTTAGTTCGTTAGTTCTTTTTTAAAATAACTTAGTAAAAATAATAATTAAAAGAAAAAATTATTTAGTTTACAATCCAATGGCGAACTAGTTCCCTCTTTTAGTTCGTCAGTTCTTTTTTTTAATAATTTAGTATAAATAATAATTAAGGAAAAAAACATCGATGTTTATGAACAATATTCTGATATTTCTATCACTATTTATATAAATAGATATATATCTATTTTTTATTAGAAATAATCCATTATTTTTATTTATTACACATTTATTTTTATAGAAAACAAATAGTCAAGTATGGATGAAATAACATCCCTAAAAGTAGTTAAAAAGAACTAAGAGCGAGATCGTCGACGAACTTGTTCGTATAGTTCACCTAAAGGAGCGCTCTTTTGAACTAGGTCGTTCGCGAACTACCCAAAACTCAAATCAAATCAAAAAAATATAGCAATAATAAAAGTAGTCTCCTCGAGTGGCAGCCCTGCATACAATTTGCATCGTCACATCTGTTTTCATTGCTCTGTGGTACGACTTGGAACACAAAGTACAAACATTCGTTCGCGGGGCGAGATGTGTCTCTGTTGTTATCGCTGCGTAATATAATCGTGTATAAGGTGATCGACGCATACTCTTTTGTCTAAATTATTGATAGGTCGCCTTCTGCACCAGTGAGTGTAAAGGCGCTTGTCAATTGAACGTGAAGTGCGAACAGCTAATTGTATATTACCATTTACCCTCGTCAAAGTATCTGTGATTTTATTTTAGAAAAATGAAGACGGTTCTCCCTTTCCTCGTCATCCTGGCTGTCTGCTCTTCAGCATTCGGCACACAATGTAAGTACTTTTTTTTTATGATAAAGGTCATTGTAATCTCTGCCTTTTGATTGAACTACATCACATTCTCAATATGAATGTTTTTAATTATAATTTTCCTGTTCTTAATTTAAAACTTTAAATTTATAATGGTAATCTAAATTACAGATAATATAGTAAAATGTATAACTAAGCATTCTAAATTCAAATAATTCTTTCTATTCCAAATTTAATTTTTTCTTTGTTTAGTCTACAAATTTAAAATTGAGATGAAAATAAAATGATAATTTTTTTAAAATAAATAACATTTGACTTTTTACATCTACCTCCTTATAATTCATTAAATTATAATCAAAACTGTATTTAATATTTATTTACTATGATATTTATTGACATTGGCAGAATAACTGCAACCTTAAGCAGTAGCAAATGCCATTTAAAAAAAAAATATAACAACTAGTAAACTACAAGCTTTTGTTCATGGAATCTTCAGGATTCAATTCTTTTAAAAGTGATCTAGATTGTAAGGAATCTATGCTAATAATAAGTTTCACTCAAATCTGTTAAGTAGTTTTAGTGCCAATCACCATCTTGTTTTTGCAATTGCAAGAAACCAAACTCAGGGTGAGTATATACTTAGATCTTTACAACTAAACAACAGATTTTGATGATGATGTTTTTAATAGATAGAGTGATTCAAGAGGAAGGTTTATATGTATAGTAAATGCATATTATAGTAGAGAAAGTAACCGTACAAAGCCAGAGCGGGTTGCTAATTAATAATAGATACAAAAACAAAGGATGATTCATTATTTAACAAAAGTGGTATTTGGCAATTGACAATGGAATACTTTATACTACCAATGTAAACAAACATACAAGTCTATTAAAAAGTCTTGTTATGTACTGTAAACAATAAATTCTGATAAAACATTTGCCATATTACATAGGCTGTCAACCCCTTTTTACATCTCATCAACCCCCCAATGATATATGTAACTCATCATCAATTATTGGGATTTAGAGTAAAGAAGTAGAATAATAGCTGTTTGTTCATGAGATATTTTATTACTAGGAAGCAGAGAGTTGTCGGAATAATACATTTTATATTGAGAGCAAATTAATATTGAGATTAAACAAGCAAAGAGTGTGACCACAGATAACTTAAATAAAATAGTTTAACAGATAATAAATGACACAAATGATTACACTTTTACAGATACTAAATGCCACATATTCTGCATAATAATAATTTTCTATACACTTTTTTGGAATCTATTTTTTGATTTATTGACAATAGACAACTTTGTGATTACTGATTTTTATTCCGTTACATTTTATTAAGATGAAGGTCTTTTAGACATACTTGGTCCAAAAGACAAAAATCTAAATCAAGTAGAGTACCAATATTTGTGATGATTAAAAAATAGTGATGGACTATTAACCGAAAAATTGTGGGTTTATGGGTAGAAAATAGATTCCAAATTCAAATTAGTGTTTGTTAAATTCAAATTTGGAATCTATTTTCAATCTGTAACCCAAAGATGACTTATCTCGATTCCCAAAGCTTGTATGATTAGTTGTAAAAACTTGATTACTTGTTAAATCTATTTAAGTACAGATTATATTTATCAGTACTCTATTGTCTTTTAATTGGTTATTAATTGTAATTAATCAAATACTTGTTGAGTTTTCATTTCATTAAATCCTTCATGTTGACAGCTACTCAAGATATATATCTATAAATGTAAAAATATGTTTCCTTGTGTGTTTGTTTGTATTTTGTATGCCAATTTTTTGACTGATCAAAAGCTACATCCTTTCCGGGTAACATAGGCTAAGTGGTGTTGCCATCAATATTATAATTAAAAAGATATGGCCATTTAAGTGTCATAAAGTGACCATTTATAAGTTAGTGATTTTCTCTGAAAGTACTGAAACGATATTGATAATTCTTTCGCCGATCATAAGCTACATCCTTTCCGGGTAACATAGGCTAAGTGGTGTTGCCATAAATATTATAATTAAAAAGATATGGCCATTTAAGTGTCATAAAGTGACCATTTATAAGTTAGTGATTTTCTCTGAAAGTACTGAAACGATTTTGATAATTCTTTCACTGATAGAAAGCTCCACTATGCCAGATGATCTAATTTATTTAGTGTTGCCATAAATATTAGTGCAGCAGTAATCCCGACACTAGTAGGAAAGTTGCTGAGTGACAGAGGTAGTGATGCCATATATTTTGTAATGAATTATTCCTTCTCTTTCTCTCTTCCTCTTTATATATTGAGGTAGGTATATAAGCCTACAGTAAATAGTCTGTAAACATATTTCATATTTTTTTGAGGTAGTCATACTAACTTTGCAGCCCCCCTTTCACCCCCTTAAGGGATGATTTTAAAAAAATTATTATACGTGTTTAATGACTTTCAATGAAGAAACTTCATAATGAATTTCATTTGAATAAATTCTAAAACGGCAAAGTTTTATACTAACTTTGCACCCCAGTTTTACCCCCTTACGGGGGTGAATTTTCAAAAATCCTTTCTTAATGCTCCCTTACATTATAAAAGGAAGCCCTGTGCAAAATTTCAAGTTTCTAGCCCTTATAGTTTAGGCCCTGCGTTGATAAGTCAGTCAGCTTCTCCTTTTATAAAGTAAACTAGTCGACCGGCGCAACTTTGTCCGCGTGTAGCTCCGCTCCTATTGGTCTTAGCGTGATGATATATAACCTATAACCTTCCTCGATAAATGGTCTATCTAACACTGAAAGAATTTTTCAAATCGGATCAGTAGTTCCTGAGATTAGTGCGTTCAAACAAACAAACCCTTCAGCTTTATAAATTTAGATTTGATTCTACATTTACTTTTGAATGGCGATCTATATATGACATAGTTTACACTTTTTTTCTTCTGATAAATACATTGTAATTTTTTTTTTTTTTTACTCATTATGTCTGTGGCATCTTAGACCCCAAGATAATGGACCGTTTTTGATACAGTTTTGTTTGTTTAAAAGGTAATTTAATTTAGTTTCTAAGCTATAACTTATGAAGATCTGATTATCCAGTTGAGATTTATTTGAGTTGACACTTTATTTAAAAAAAAAAAAAGTTGTTTTATTTTATTACTCTTCAGTAATTTATGGTTTTGATAACACACTATACAAAACATTATCCAAGGGGATACAGTCTTTGCTATGTCCTTTCCTAAGTTCTGTTTAAGATAGATCTCTGTACCAAATTTCATCATCATCATCTAAAAGCGTGAGCCTTGTTGGCTTTCTTACATTGCTTAAAATTAAAAAAAAAAAAACAAAATATTATACATAATAAAAATATGTGAGATTTCATCATTAAAAATTATAACATCGCTGTCAAAAATTAATTCTGTCGTTTATGATTTTGCTGGTATAAGGCTGTACGGTGTAATAGTTTTGCCATTTAAAAAAAGAAAATACAAGAATTATACTGGAAGCCTTTGTTAAAACAATAACAAATAAATATTTGACATTTCTTTTTTTTAAATATATATATAGTTTTGAATGTGTAGTGTGAAAAGCACGTGTCACATATAATGAAAAATATGAAAGAAACATGAGTGGCAACTCTTATTCATTCTTCCTTCCTTTGTTTAAATTTAAAAAAAAAAGAAACAAATGTGTCAAGAATAAAAAATTATACATTGTATAAAAAAAAACAGAAAAATAAATATTTGACATTTCTTTTTTTTTTAATATATTTATATAGCATTGATCGTGCGTAGGCATAAAACATTCTGCCAATGTCACTTATAATGAAAAAAAAAACAGTAAAATAAAATACTCCCCCGTTTAAATTTTTTTTTTTAATTGTTTGTTCATTTTTACTTTAATCCCTTAAATTAATTAATTACTATTTATTATCATTTGTTTGTTCACTATTCATGATTGTTTGATCATAAAAACAGTTGAAAGTCTGAGTCAAAAGATTTCTGAAGAGTGAGTGAGAGAATGAGACAAAAAAACAAACTAATACTTATTAATTTTTTCTTCGTTACTTCAAATTTAAGGTTGATTAAAATATTTAAAAAAAAAATCATACTTCTTTTGTTTGATCTCCGTCAGCCATTTGAGTGTTGGTGAATAATTCCAGAAGATTTCATCACGAGTACATTATCTATGTTTTTGAAATATTATCTCTGTGTCGCTGTCTAGAATCACGTACATGTTATCTGTTCTGTATTATGTTGTTGAGGCCTGATTAGATATTTAATCTATATAAATAAATAAAACTGTAGTGTCTGTTTGTAATATTAAAATAACAATAAGTTTTTTGCGGCTTATCTCTTAAACTTAGGCTATTTAACATCTCGCTACGACCCATAAAAGCGGAGCAACACGAAGACGAAGTTAGACCATAGACAAGGAATACATTTCTAAACTGAAAAAAAAGGTTGACTACAAAATATATTTTTAAATAAAAAAAACTACATTTTCTTTATTGTACTTATTTATTTAATTAAAAATGTGATTACATTATATTTAAATATACTTAAAGGTAAACTAGACCATAGACAAGGATTAAATTTCTTAATAAATGATCTAGCTTGACTTTGTTCTACAGGGACATAGCAACTTTTTAATGCGAAAAAAAGGGTTATAAAGGGTTGAAAAGTGGGGATGAAAAGTTGTATGAAATCGTAATTTTTAGAGTTAGAAGCTTGAAACATTTTTATTATATATTTAGTCAAATCTCACAAAGTTTCATCATTATTAGATGAACGAAATGAAAGAAACGTTTTTATTAATCAATATTATTCACGGCCGAACCACAGAGGTCAAAGTAACACAAGATGGCGTCGCGTCGTTTGGCAGCGTCATTGTTTCCTTAATACACAAACTGGAATGCACACGTGTACACTGTACAGCCACTAGGGCTAGGGGATTGCATCTCTTTCTACCAGTGTGACCATGCTTCAACTCCAATTCAACCTTATGCTAGTTGCTTCAAGGTGGTCACTGTGGTCACGAGTGCTGTTTTCGTTATGTCAGGACAAGGTCTGAGTGAGATAATGTAGGGCTGTTGTTTTTTTTTAAATATCGGATTTTCGATATATCGATATTTTCAAAAATATCAATATTGGAGTCTATGTTTCCGATTTTAGTAATATTTTAGTATGTTCTACCTATACATGTTATTGATACATGCACCAAATATTTTTGTAATATAATGACTAGTTAAGGAGTTATGGGACTTTCAAATTTTCGACAACCGGTTGGCGCAGTACTTCAAAGCCGATTATAGTCATAAAATTATATATTAAAATAATTAAACCAATGGATTTATTACTTCATTTACTGAGCTTTTTGTGAATAAATTTTTTTTCCTAGATTTTCACAAAGTTAGCCCATTTGATTTTTTTTTTTTAATATATATAAATAGCTAATATTGTATAGAACATTCTTGCCAACTTTTACAATGGACTTAGAAGTGGACGTAGAAAATATCGGCGAAAAAAATATTAGTAATAAATATCGATAATTCTAAATAAAAATATCAACAGTCCTAAAGCTAATGACAATTGAATCCAGTGTTACCAACTCTTAAAAACATTTCTCCCTACTAAAATCATAATTATTACCTAAAAGTACCCCTAAAAATTATATATAAAATAATATATATTTAAAAAAAATACAACCCCTAAAACCCCATGAAGTGGGCATCTATGCAGAGGTTCCCAAACTAATTTGACCCATTAAATATGTACCAAGAGTATGAAGTATCTAAAAGCTGTTGAACCTTTTTTTACCTCTCACCTTCACTAAAAAAAAACAAAAAAATATATTCTTTAAAACTTTATTTATTTTTTTAAACCGCGAATAAATAAGTAGTAATGATAAAGCACTGTGTGTTCCATTAGATACATTGGTTAGACCTTGTTAAGCAGTGCTTTGGACTTGTGACCAAGGTGGAGGTTTAAGGATCCGTCAAGCAATTGCAACACTCACCTTCACTGGTTAGGTTCTCTGTTTAAGCCTAAGGTTAGGTTAACCTATATCGTTCAGTTATTTATTTTACCCTAAGTCATATTTAGTCATATTTTTTACTAGCTGACCCGCGCGACTTTGTTCACGTGTAGCTCCGCTTCTATTGGTCTTGGCGTGTTGATATATGGTCTGCAGCCTTCCTCGATAAATGGGCTATCTAGCACTGAAAGAATTTTTCAAATCGGACCAGTAGTTCCTGAGAATAGCGAGTTCAAGCAAGTCACACCTTGGAGAACATGGAGAACTCTCAGTTTCCTCACGACGTTTTCCTTCATCGTAACACAAATAACTCAGAAAGACACCAATGTCTTAACCACTGATCCATTGACTAGTAGTCTGTGCCAGCCAGAAGAACAGATGCAGAATGCAAATGCTTGAAACGCTTCTGAAAATACCAACTTTTGAGTTCTCTCAACTCCTCAAGTATCCCATCATGAGAACTGGATTTTGAAGTTCATAAAAGACAGAGTTCTGAGTAACAAATATAAAAAAAAAAAAAACAAATTGATAACCTTTTTTTTAGTTGCACAGAAAATACTTTTTTTTTTTTTTCAAAAAAAAATTTCCAATTCCAATCAAATGTTAAAAGATTTAGCTTTTAAAAGCGTCATATAATTGCTTTTTTTTTAAACTCAAACATTTTATTATCAGGTAATGTAAACCCGGTGAACATCCCAAAGAAATGGCTGACCATGTCGCAGGGCTGCATCAGCAGCGTCCGTCAGCAGATCCAGATGGAGATTGGGGCTTCCTTACAGTACTTGGCTATGGGCGCTCACTTCTCCAAGGATAATGTATGTACCGAACATTCTAGAATCAATTTAGTCTTAGATGAATCAACATATCTATTCAATACGTTTAATATTTTTTTTCTACCACATGGCAACATTATTGTTTAAATCTATTATTGTTATGGCAAAGCTAAATAGTCATACTATTTATTATAATTTTCTGGCAACACTCACCAAACGTTATCTGTCAAATTCATTAAAGTAAAATAATACTCGCTTGTCTTTCAGAATTTTAACCGACCTTTAAAAGACTCCCTCATAAAAATGGGGGTAGTTTGTGAAACTTGGACATGAGAATCAAAAAAATAAAATATCATAAAGATTAGGAATTCAATTTTTTTTTACAAAATAGGCAAATTGACTGAATTTGAAAACTTAGTTAAATAGTGCTGAATAATGTCATGGCGTCCTGAATGACGTCACGCTCTGTATGAAGTAAGCTGCTGTTGTATGCGAGGCGTGACGTCACACTTTCGGATGATTCTGTTCGATGTCTCTTGACTTTTTTTTCGAATTTATTTTCGAGTAAGTAGTACAAAGTATGCTAACGATGTTTGTGAGAGACTGAATGCTGTATTCCTTACTAGGGTTGCCAGCAACTGCCGTTAAGCATGTCGTCGCGGGAAGTAGATTGGTGGGGATTTTTACCATTTATAGTTAAATTAATAGTGGACTGTAGGCACTAAATTAAAGATAGCGGATAGTAAGGGATACCTTTGACTCAGCTACGGGTCTGTTGTCGGTCCAGGTTTGTTGTCTGACAGTGTGCGGGGGAAAGGGACGGAGATATGTTAGTAAGCAATACAAGAATGCCTTTATTTTCCATAGATTATAGCCAAAGCTTTTTTCTTTCTTTTCAAGTACTTTGTTGACTTCTTTTCCTTTCCTGTCCTTCCATGCGTAAAATCATATTTGTGACCAAGTTGGACAAAGCTTTCTCCCTAACGCGATATCCAGCTTATTGCGCTCACTTTCGAATCTTGGGCACATAAAAAACTCATGCTCAGCGTTTTCATCTTCTGTCCCGTGAGCATTTGGGTTAGGTTAGGTTACCCCTCCCCCTGGCGTGCAGGCCCGCTGAGGCGTCATAGTCGTGTGCGTAAGCGTTCCTGTGGCGCCTCCCTACAGCGGAGGTGCCTTGAACCGCCGCTCTCCATCAACGAGAGCCCCACATAACCTCCCTCAATTCAGCTCATCGGCGGGGGGTATGCAAAAGTTTACCTCTCCATGACCGCGATTTATCCATGACTCTAGCTTAGGAATGAGGCTTACGATATGTCCATCTTCTCTTAGTTGACCTTCCCATAGCTGTTGCCATCTAAGTATACTATTGCGTCTTTCCTCCATTTCGACACTTTTTTCGCTCTACCGCCAGCAGGTCTAAACTAGATAAGGTTCTAAATACTAGTGTGTTTGTGTGTGTGTGTCTGTATGTATAGTTGAGCGTAAATGTGTGTACAAAAGGAGAGAAAGGAGGAGGATAGATTTGTGTTGTCAAACATTCAAGTCAATAGCAGGATGCTACTCAAATTATAAGTGTTGCCATGTGTTATGTGTAAAAATAAAAGAATTTTGAATACAATATGGCGGACGTTCGCAAAGTAACAGTTCGAACTGAACAGGTAAACCGGCCCGGTTTCGCCAAGCTGTTCTTCGACGCCAGCTCCGAGGAGCGCGAACACGCGCTGAAGCTCATCGAGTATCTACTCATGAGAGGAGAGCTCACCAACAATGTCTCCTCACTCATCACCATTAGGGTAAGCATTTCATCATTCATGTTATTAATCAATCTCAATTCTGGCGGGAAGCGCACAGATAATGCAGCAATTCGACAGAGTTGCCAGAAATACGTAACAATTATTATTTATTTTAAAAAATACCTTTCATTATTTTTGGATTTTTTTGGGGGGATAATCAAGAATTAATCAAAAACTCCCCGAATTTAGGGAAATCGCCCCATCTGGTAACCCGAAAATTCGATTTCAGGCAAAATTTCAAACTTTGTCAAGATTTCTAAGCCTTTTTTGTACAACTTTGAGTATCTCCTGAAGGGGGGGGGGGGGGGGGGGGGAGTGGAGGGAGTCCGATGTGTGCAAAAGCAAGAAACGCCTTCACAACTGAAAAGAGTTCTCTGTGATCGAAATTTAAAGATTTCCCTCCAACAGTAGCCATAGGCAGTAAATATAGGTTGAAAATAATTTATTACTATAAGCATGGTCCACAGATTATAAATAGATACAGATAATAGCCTGAAAGAGCCTTTATTATTTTGTCTATGGTCTCCTATTGTGACATCTATGGTCCAACGACAATAATATTCTATAATAAATGATGTTTGACAACCAATTTATATTAGATTTTTAAATCGATTCGAATCACAATCTGATGAATCGATTCACAAATAAATCAAGATAAAAGGTAAACATAAACAATTCAGAAAATCGATTTTTTTAGTCCTATACATCGATTTTCGTCCGTCAAATTGCCATCCCTATTAAAACATATTATTTTTCAAAAATTGTGTTCCAAGAAGTTTCATAATAAATCGTTACCCCAGCCCCCAGAAAGCAAATACTGGAACTCCGGCCAAGAAGCCCTAGAAGAAGCCCTACAACTTGAAACGGAAGTCACCAGAGCCATCAAGAACGTCATCATCAGGTGTGAGCACGACAAGGACGCTCGTGGTCATGAGAACAACGATTATCATGTAAGTATCATACGCGTGTTGACGTGATGACGTCACACCAAACGCATACGTGCCGAACATTCTAGAACATTCGTTCTTTTGTTTACATATCGCGAGCTATGAACAAAGCAATTAAAGAAACACAACTAAACGAGTAGAGCAGTCAATGACGTCACAAAGTTAGCGGACTATACGTAATTGTAATTTTTTCCAGCTCGTCGATTACTTGACTGGTGAGTTCCTGGAAGAACAATACAAGGGACAGAGAGACCTCGCAGGAAAGGCCTCCACCCTCAAGAAGATGATGGAGCGTCACGCTGCCCTCGGAGAGTTCATCTTTGACAAGAAACTCCTCGGCATGGATGTTTAAACCAAGTCATTTATCATTTAATGTAGAAACTATTTCATATAACCTCCTTGGTAATTAATTTATCTCAAAATATATCACAAATTGTTTTTTTAATCTGTCATATTTGTTTGAGCGGGAAATTTGTCAAAATTTTTCTTTAATTAATAAATATTTTTTATCTGTACTTTAAATATTAATTAATCAAAATTGTTTAATAAGTAAATAAAAATAATAAAAAAATATCTGAATAATTATTTTTGTTCCATTTTCAAATTTCTGTGCTATCTATTCTATCTTGTGTTCATTTTTTTATTACTTAGAATTCTTTTTTCAAAGTTGTTAGTGTCAGTACAAAACCGCCATTTTAAATGTTCCAATAAAAACGTAGTATAACTTAGAAATAAATTATTGTATTCGTCAATTAATAAAAAGTTCAAAATTCCAAATGTTGTTTTATTTTTCTGAGATAAATTTCATTGAGATCAGATCAGCTGTTTTTGTGCGATAAAGTAACAAAACATTAGTAAGATTTTTGATTTTATCCTTGAATTTAATCATTGGCAACACATTCAAAATATGTATGTAAGAGATTCTGATAGAAGCGAAACGAAGACAGCGCCATCTCTTATGAATGCGTAACATTACTGTAAAGCACCACGACGCGCAGCGCCATCTAGTGACAGGAGTTGTAACATAGAAAAACATGGGCAAAAAATGAAAATTGAGGACTCCATAACAAACTATTATTAACATCTCTATATTTTGATTTGATACGGCGAGAAGCACTAACCTCGAGGGGTCTTCATTACTTTTATTTACAAATGATTGTATTGAAAAGTAAAACATTGAGAAACAAAAATTTAAAGATTAATTTGAAAAATATATAAAACAATACGAAACCTTATGTAGGTAAAATATGTGACTGGACACAGACTTGACTTAAAATGTCAATGAATCATCACATTTTATATACGATTAATAATATTTTAAGCGTATTTGATCATTCAACTAAACAGAAACAGGCTTAGCTAAGGATAATTCGAAGCTAATTAAGCATAAATCTATCATTCCACTTCTGTAGTTAACGTTGCTATGGCGACGCATTATAAATAAAAAGCGCTGTTTTTTTAATGAATGTTTAGAGTACTAATAATGCTTGCAGCGCTGCAGCTAACTTCAGCTCAAAATTGAGTGACTAGTACACTAAACGCGCTTCAGCGCTGCGTGTTAATAGTGTATGATTAGACTAATAGCTATTGATTCAGTGCTTCAGCGAACTTTGGTTTAAATTCTTAAAATATTAAAATGGAGTACAAATTTTGCTTAGCATAGCTTCTCTATATAATATATCTCAATGGTATACACAGTATGCGTTTATTATGCCATGTAAAACTTTGACCCCTTTTAAGCTATCAACAAAGTGCTGAAATTGATAACCAATCTCAATCCAAATTCTTTAGATTACAGAATGGAAATTAGGTTCAAAATTCAAATTAAGAATCTATAATTCAAAGATTGTATGAAAGTTGTACCGTGAAGGAATGACGTCATACTTGTTGACGTCACACATGATGTCTTATAATTACTAAATAAGCAATTTATATATATTATTTTAAAAAAATGAATATCGATATTTTGGTTCTCAATTCTTGGTAAAGGATTGAATTAATAAGAATTATTTGAAAAAATCTAATTTTTTTTATTGCACATATTTCTTACAATCAAATATATTTTATATCTTATAATATAAACAATCTTTAATATTAAATACAAATGACGTCACCGTGACATTTCACCGACGAGAGTTTTGGCGGGAATTTCAAATAAAAATTGCAGTTACCAACTCAAAAAAATGTTTATCCCTAAAACTTTTTTTATTAACCAAAAATACCAAAAAAAAAATTATATTCAAAAAATTTTACCTAATTTTTTCCCCTAAATTTAGGGGAAAAGTCCTAAATCCTAAGTTGGTATCAATGATTAAATGACAATAAAAATTAATCTCTCGTTTTTTATGATTAATTATAAAATAAATTTTAAAGATTGTTTACATAAATTAAAAAAAAAAACATTTTTTTATTTTAATCAAATAATTTCAAAAATTTTCGAGTCCTGCTCGAAGAACTAAATATAGTTTTAAAAGCTACAATGTAGATTATAAAATATTTTATTATCTGTAATAAAATGACAGTTGCAATGTTAAATTAACTCTATATTTGTCTCTCTCTAACAATTGCTCTGACTCGAATTATTTCCCGCGTTAGTGCGACTATAGCGCTGTCACTAGGCTGTACGGTGTAATACCTTTGCCTTTCCCATTATGAAATAAAAACAGAGGAAAAATATGAAGTGCTGTAAATAACGGAAGAGGCTTCAAAATAAAGAATTGATCTACTAAAGACAAGGCTGTACGGTGTAATACCTTTGCCTTTCCCATTATGAAAGCACTGCTGTTAATAATGGAAGACATGAGTTCGACCTTATTATAAAATGAATAAAGAATTAACATACTAAAGACAAGGCTGTACAGTGTAATACCTTTGCCTTTCCCATTATGAAAGAAGTGCTGTTAATAACGGAAGACATGGCTTGTCCTTTACTACAAAATGAATAAAGAATTGACGTACTAAAGACAAGGCTGTACGGTGCAATACCTTTGCTTTTCATAATGGAATAAAAACAGAGGAAAAATTAGAAACTAAATTGGATCTCTTTTGTGATTGCAATTGTCATTTTACTACAAGTAAACGTCAAAATATGATTTGTATAAAAAAATATATTTGTGCTTTACTTCCCACGTGATTAATAGAAGAAAAAAAATGGAAGACTAAAAGAATAAAATTGTCAAGTTAAAGATTGAAAACGTTTATTTCTTTTTTTAAATTTTATTCACATCATGACGTGTAAAAAAGTTCAGTGCTTTTAAATAACAATAAGTTAAATTGGCGCGCTTGGCGTGACGTCACGATAATAATAATCATATTTCCCGCCCATTTTTTTAACTTTTTAATAATTTTTTTCAAATTCATTAAATAAGAACTACTTTAAACGAGCTTTGATAAGTGCTGCCAATGTAAAAAAAAGTCTACGGCTTTAATAATTAAGTTGTTTCAAACAAAATTGAACTGATACGGCCATTTTAAATGTCCGTCAAATCGGCGCGCTTGGCGTGACGTCACGATAGCAATAAACAAATTTCCCGCCTATTTTTTTACTTTTTAAATATTATTTTCAAATTAATTAAATGTAAATTCAATTAGAGTCAAGACCAATTTAATGAGACTCCATTGATTAGTGTTGCCAATGTAAAAAAAAATTTAAAGTCGACGACTTCGATAATTAAGTTTTTCCAAACAAAATTGAACTGATACGGCCATTTTAAATGTCCGTCAAATCGGCGCGCTTGGGGTGACGTCACGATAGCAATAAACATATTTCCCGGCTATTTTTTTTTCTTTTTAATAATTATTTTCAAATTAATTAAATGTAAATTCGATAAGAGTGAAGACAAATTTTATGGGACGCCATTTTGAACGAGCATTGATAAGTTTTATTGTGTCTACGACTTCGATAGTTGTCGCGCTTGGAGTGACGTCACGATAGCAATGAACAAATTTCCCGCCTAATTTTTTACTTTTAAAATTTAAATATTATTTTCGAATTCATTACATGCGAATTTAATAAGTGAAGACAAATGTAATGGGACGCCATTCTAAACGAGCTTTGGTAAGTGTTGCCAATGTAAAAAAAATAGATAATTAAATCTTAAAAAATGGACGATATAAAAGCGTTTTCAAACTTTAACGAGAGTAAGAAACAAATTGTTTTTAACATTAGGCCTTATTTTGTTCTGCAACTTATTAAATAACTTAGCAGTCATTCCATTCCACCCAATATGACGTCACTGTAGACGCAATGACAGTTTAAGTTCACTTCTAGAAAATTCCCGATCAAAATAATTCGATTTTCGAAATTATTTCTGAACTTTCGAAGTAAAAAAAAGTTTATCCACTATATAGAATGCAGCGGCTGCGGTATCCTATCATCTGGATCCAGCTTCCTCTCGTGCACCTTCAAATGACCCTTCAAAGTGCACTTCTGAGTGAAAGCCCTACCACAAACAGGACACACAAACCGCTTATCATTATCATGGATCCGCATATGCTCCCTAAGCGTCTTCTTCCTCTGGTACGACTTGTGGCATATGCTACACGTGTGGATCCTCTCACCATCATGCTTTATCATATGCATCTTCAAAGAATTCCGCGTATAAAACGCCAAATCGCACTTACTACACTTGTGATTCCTTTCATTCATATGATCCCTCCGGACATGACTTGACAAATGCCCTGGAGTTATATAACTTTGGGTACAGGCCTTACACTTGTACCTCTTCAACTCCTCATTATGGACTTCCGCCAAATGTTTCTGTCGAGCGTAGAAAGACGTCAAGGATATATTGCACCTTTTACACGCGTACCTAATCCCGGATTTGTGCTCCTTGGACACATGATTCTCCCGCTTCGTCACTTTATCGAAAACCGCATCACAATACCTACAGGGGAAGTCCCCGATTTCGTGAGTCCTCATATGTCCGCGCAGTCTTGCTTTAGACGCGAAAGCCTTCCCACAACTATCGCAGATGTGGTTAGGATAGTGCACGTTCATGTGAGTGTTCAAATTGACAAAGTTCAGAAAGGTTTTGGCACAAATAGGACAGTCCAGCTGTCCCTTTTCCAATTTAAACGGCAAATTGTTCCATCCAGAACCAGTTTTGGCGGATATACACGAAACGATGTGACCTTTAAGGGACTCGTAGTCGGAAATGTCCGCGCGACATAACTTACATCTCAATTTACCGGAACACCTATAGAACCTTTGTAAAGTTGATGAAATCATCTTTTTGAAGGCAACGTGGATGTTTGTGATGCTGTGCTGCATAATGTGTGTCTGTATGTCATCTAAATTGGTAGATTTCTCTGGACAAATGGCGCATGAGTAGCCAGTTTTACCCATTTTAAAAGGAAATAGTCCAGATTGGAGCATCCGCTCAGTTTCGGATAGATCCGCCTGTTTTTTCACTGAGTATGAAACCTTTTTTTTATTAAGTAATTTTTTTTTAGTCCTTTTAGGTCTGTATTCGTCTAGTTCGCTTTTTATAAGAAGGTCGCTTAGCACTGAAAAAGATAATTTACACTTGGAAACTAAGATCTGTAATAATTTTCACAGATTAAAAAGGTACGTACCAGTGTCATCGAAATCGCTGTCATCCTCTTGTTTAATATTGAGAAGAACTTTATCATCTGAAAGCATTAAACAAGTCTAAAGTCGCTTTTTTTATGCAAACGAGCTGATGGTCCACCTGATGGTAAGTGGCCACCATCGCCCATGGACACTGGCAAAACAAGAGATATCCTCGAAGATAGAGAAGGGAGGGGGAGTGAAGAAAAAGTGCGGTTTCAGCGGACCCTAAGCAAGCCCAAAGTCCACCAGATCCGCAGCACTAATGGGATGGGAGAGGAAAATCTGGGGGAATAGTATTCAAACCCGTCCCCTCAAGGTCGCTTCCTACTGTCTGTACGCTTAGAAATTATATAAACTACCCCCATTTTTATGAGGTAGTCTTCCAGAGGTAACAGAAGATTATGCAGTTAATTTGATAAATAATATTTGGTTAGTGTTGCCAGAAAAAAATAATAAATAGTGTAACTATTTAGCTTCACTAGAATAATAGTAGAGTGAAGCAATAATGTTGCCATGTGGTAGGACATAAATATTAAACTTCTGTCACCTACAAGTGACACTGGGAATCGATGAGTTTAACTACTAAACGGACTCGTATATGATCATACTTACTAGACTCATCATCTTGAAAATTGTCTTCATAACCAATAACTGAAGATAAATTTGTATTCGCTTCACTTAGTGCCTTTTTGATTACTTCTGAAAAAAAAAAATTACATTACGTCAGAATTGCGTCTAAATCAAAAGTGTCAGGAGTAAAGTGACAAGAGCTAATGTCACTGTTAAACAATGTTGCCATACTTAAGCAATGACTATAGTCATACGAATTAATTGTGCCAACGAAAAGGTTAGAAGTAACCATACATATGTGTCGACATGACAGACAACATAATTATTATATAGCAAGTAATGAAGCAGTAATGCTGTAGCTCTGCATCTAATAACTTTCGGGAGTAATATTATAGTCAACAAGCCGTCATACTAGCTGCGCCGTAGCTCTGCCTGTATAGTATAAACCATTTTTAACAAATACTTAAATTTAATTTTTAATTGTGTGAGTGCGACAGTAGAGTGAGTGACGCGGAAGAGAGAATGAGTCAATGAGATGGTGGGGTGATGATAGAGATGGTGGGGTGATGATAGAGATGGTGGGGTGATGATAGAGATGGGGGGGATAGAATAGACTATTCAACGGGTGTGATTTAGTGAGTGAACTATGTGAATACACCTCAGCGAAGCAATGGTGACAAGCACAAGGAAACATCAATAGTGGAGAATGGCTTGAGCATGGCAACACTGTTCCATAAAAGGACATTAACTAATTTCAGTTTTCTTCAAACCTATTAATGATAATAAAATATAAAACTTACCATTATATTTTTTTGGTTGTAATTCAACAGAATTATATGCTTGATCTGCTTCTGGAAAGTGATGCATTAAAAAAATTACTAAATATAATTATATAACAGTGTTGCCAGTATGTAGTTAATTACCCCAATTTACGGGTAATTTCAGGTAGAATATTAATTTCAATTTGAGGATGAATTTAGGAAATTATCTTATTCATTTAATTTAAACAAAACTGTATGTGCCGCAGTGTTGCCAACTACAAAAATGACATTGGACCAAATAGTTAATTTTATTAGAAGATTTGGGAAATTTGGATTATATTTATTGGCAACACTAATCCCTCCAATTTACAAACTTTATATAATTAATTTTCTATTACAGCATAAAAGGGCAAACCAACACACTTTCATATATTATCACAAGACTACCCACTTGACAATCTCACAGTAGCTTCCAGAGTCTTTAGCGAGGTCTCCACTTGTTCCTTGAACTTGAGACAGGCTTCCAACTGTAGGATACAGTTGTGGCATATCATGCGTTTTGTGTCGTCCAGCTCTAGTATTGCCATCTGTATAAAAAGTGTGATTAAAAACAGATTATCTTTAATTGAAAAAAAAAAGAAATAAATCTTAATTATACTTATAAGAATCTTATAACATTATCTAGCTAAATTTAAATTAGAAACTTTGTTTAATTATGCTTTCCAGTTGTGTACATAATGTCTCAATATAATTACACTTACAAATATAAATAGAACTATTTATTTAATCAGCTGCAATTGTGATATATAGCATTCCTTCTTCTCATTAATGTCTCTAACAATCATACTCTTAACAAAACTCTTGTCCAGACACGGACTGCAAGTTCCCAGTAGAGCCAAAATTACTTACATCAATAGAGAAACAGTTCAGCAGCATATCAGTGTAGGATTCCTTCTTCTCATTAATCTCTCTAACAATCATACTCTTAACAACACCTTCGTTCAGACACAAACTGCAAGTTCCCAGTAAAGGTAAACTCTCCACCATTATGCCCGACTCCATATTTAAAACTTATTCTATAACATTTCTTATTTCATTTATATTTAACTATATTTTTTTGTTAGAAAAGTAAATTATAAAATAAAAGAACTCCGGATATTTCATATTATTCATTTTGACTTTGACAGTATTCTAGTTTGACAACTTTGATCAATGCTGCCAATCGAGCCATTATAAATATTTGTAACTTAAACATACCTATACATATTTATTACTAATAGTGGTTTTGTCAATTATTGATGCAGTTACAGTCGTCATATTAGGGTTACATCTCGGAATAAGAGCTAGTATATTAGAAATTTTTTGTTTTGGAATTTATATTCATTTCTCAAAAGTCTCAGTAAAAATCGTGTCCGATATTTATAAGGTCTCAAAAAAATTTAATTTTAATCTGTACTAATATTATAAAGAGGAAATATTTGAATTTTAATATGTAACGAATAAACTTAAAAACTACTGGACCAATTTCAAAACTCCTTGTACCATTAGAAAGCTACATTATCCCTGAGTAACATAGGTTATATTTATTACTAGAAAAAATTAGAAATCCTTAGAAATTCTTACTAAAACCAACCCAAGGTGTAAAAAAATTAGCCATAAAATGTCTCATCGCATGCGCTGCGATAGAACAAAAAAATGTTCCATAATATTATAGAACGTATCAATATCTACAAAAAACTTTGCGAGATTATATATGTCTAATTATTGCAGTTATGTCATTATAAGTACTTTTTACATTTTAAAAGTTGATAGTAATGCCTATCAAAATCAGACCATGTTATCCATACATTTCTTTAAAAAATCGGACATTGCATTAAAAAATTAAAAATGACAATACCAACAAAAATTTAAAAAATACACGCCTACGCGACGGGCCGGTGTGTCCACGCAGCCCAGCGAGCTACACGGCGACAGAGGGAGCACCTAAATGCGGGAGAGCCAAAATATTCAGCCGTTTTAGCGCGAGAGGTTTACTCACATTTTTTGATTAAAGTAAATATCATAAAAAGAATTGGCTAAAAAGGCTTATTACCAAGCTGTAAAAAGTAAATTAAAAAAAAACTCAATTATTTCTACGTGTTATGTTGTCACTCCTGATTACATGTCAAACAGATAATTGTCAGTGGTAATAATTTTGTTTATATCTATCGTTTTTATGTAAAAATATTAATTAAATGTTTATTAAATATAATATATTCTAATGTAGAATGTATGTTGCCGATGGTGCCAATGTGAGAACATCAATAATGTCGATTAACTTTATAAATAGTCGGTGTTTTGTATTATTTGCATTATGTTAAATTAAGCTTAGATATTTCTTTAGCTTTAACAAATATCCAACCTCTTTATATGGTATGATACTTAAAAATATCTTTAGATCTATTAATAGTCAATCAGATGAAATCAAATCTTTTATTTGTGAATATAGTATGTTCCTAGAAGTGTTACATTCATAGGAGAATTCTACCAAAAATTTGGTTTAAAAATATTATTTATTAACATATTCAAGTCTACACGGACGGCTACGCAAATTTTTAATATATATGACAAATTCTCATATAAATATTTTAACTCCTTCAAGCCCTTTTTCAGAAATAAAAGGTAACCTATGTCATTTCCAAGCTCTAGAGAATGCTGTAACAAATTAATTTCATTAAAAATGACCCCAACTATGTTTTATATATAGAACTGTTTAATCTATTTTTTATTTTTACTCATTATTTCCCAAAAAATCACGAATTTTTTATTAAAATTTTAAGGCTTAAAATATGTTGATAAAATAGTGTAATATAAAAAAAATATAGTTTTCACCTTCTTACTGTATTATAAATATACTGTACCAAAAATAATTTTAAACATAGTGTCCTTAAAATAGGATGGTGGTAAGGAATGGATTAATGTACTAAATAATATATAATGTGTCGGTAAATTATTTTGTAGGTCTTGAGATCAAGCAGGGCATCTCTACTATAGATGGAAACAAACATCTTTATCTGAACGATAATCTACTGCACATTTAAATAATATTGAAAATCATAAATGAAGCTTAAATATAAATAGACGGAAGAGTAAAAAGGCAAGATGCAGACGGTGTATGCAGAGACATTGTCGCACCTCGGCACATGTAGCCTCTGCTTGGTTAAAGGTCCGGTAAAGAGTATGCTGATCACAAAGAATGAGAATGAAGAATCGTATACTGATATGTTGTTTCAATGCTTTGCTATAGATGTAAGTAACATCCAAGTATTTTTTTTAAATAATTATTTCACTTCACATAAAAAAATTGAAAATAGATTTTAGGAGAGCCTACCAGATTTTCCAAATATTTTTTTTTAAATTTGTTAAGAAGAATTTTATAAATTTGTATAAATAAAATAATATAAATTTCTTTATATTTTTTACCTTAAATTTTTGTGCTTTTTTTTATTTCTTAATTAAATCTATATGTTACAGCTGGTTTCAAATAACACTGAAGATACAAAATGTATGATATGTGACACTTGTGTCAGACAACTGGAGGCCTCGCTCAAGTTCAGAAGACAAATAGATGCTTCATTAAAATTTGCTAGTAAGTATAATAATGGACACTATGAAAATACTAGAAACAAAAATAAACTAGTCACTCCATATTGTTGTCTCCATAAAGTGAGTAATAGTTTCATGGGGCTTGGTATCTATAATAAGATTCTTATACTTCTTTTGAATGGCTATTCGAGTCTGCTAGAGGTCTGGTTGTCACTGCTTCCATTTCTGAAATATTGTGACTCGCCACTCATACTATAGCAAGTATCTTTTTGACAGGAGCACTTCTCACATCCTCATAGTTCATAAAATACCTACCAAGTATGTGATTTCGCTTGTGTACCAATGGGCTACATTCACACAGGATAAGAAGGGCAGTTCGTCCTCGCCGCAGAAACAGCACCCCCCTGCGTCAATGAGGCCCATTGTTGTGAGATGCTTACTTAGACGGCAGTGGCCAGAGAGTGCTCTCGTAATTGTTTGTACACAAATTGTTTTCATTTCATTCATTATCGTACAAAAAGCGCCAAACATTGCTTTGCCATTCTGTTTCTTAAATGCATTTATTAGCGCTTTGGAATTGTTCAAACCTGGTCAATTTTTCCAGCGTTCAAAAGATTTAACTATGCACTGGTTCCAAAGGGTCCAGCTTGGCTTCTTGGTACACCACAAATAGGCACTGGGCCTAGCGTTATATCCTGCTTTGGCCAGTTCATTGGCAATTTCATTTCCTTCGATCCCCGTTTGCCCAGAATTGAGGCTATTGTTTCCGAATAGCTCTTGTAGTGCAGCTTGACTATCCTAGTGTATGTAGATCATACTGTTGTCGTAGTTCTTTTAAAAGTTTGTTTCCACACATTCAATGATGGCGAATACTTCACCCTGGAATATACTGGCGTGACTGCCAAGATTTTTACTGGTCCTTGGATTTTCGTGGTATACACCACAACCTACGTAAGATCCTATTTTGGATCCATCGGTGAACCACAGTATGTAGTATAGTATTTAGTATAGTGTTTGATCGGTATTTCCTTGGGGATATTTCTACCGTGACGAACTATTCCTCCACGTACTGCGGTAATATTGCATCCGTGGGCATGCCTAATATTGGGTCTGTTTGAACCGAGTCAGCCAGTGTCCTCAGTGTTTTCAGATAGCTAATGACGGCCATCTCCGGGGATCATCCTGCACATGCTGGTTTTCGCTACCATGTCTACGAAGAGATAATCCCAACATGGCCCCTAGAGATTCACTAGGGGAGGTTGATACCAGGCATGCCAGACGTTGCAAGCTAGATAGTTTTTCGATCACAGTTTTCTAGTTGGCTTTCCTACACCAAGCTATAGAGGCGTATGCAATCATCAGCCTCATAATAGCTAGTGTTTAACCAAAGGGTCAATTTTGGATTGGGTTCCCAAAATTTCCCAATCAGACGACGACTATTTTAGCCACTTAATGTTAATGTGTGCATTCCACGTGAGTTTCTGGTCGAAAATGACGCTCAGATATTTCACCTCAGTGGATAGTTTGGCCCGTTTACCATTTACAATGGAAGGCTTTAGCTTATTTAGCAGCCTTTTCCTTATAAACGGTACAATGACGGTTTTATCACTATTGACCGCCAACTCATTCTCTTTGCACCATTTGTCAATTATGGTAAGAATTTTCTGTAACAAGTGTACTAGGTCGTTACAGTACCCTAGAGTGTCCATGTTGAGGTCTGCTAGCCTTGTAGTACATGTACAGTAGTTGATCTACCGCAAGAGTCCAGAGTAAATGCGATAGGACGCCGCCTTGGGCACCCTCTTGTGCTTGAGACAGTCAGCGAGGTGTCATAAAGGGCTATCTTCGCCTGACGCTTGGATAGCATAGCCTTTATCTACCTGACCGTTGTCGGGTCTACGCTCTTACTATATTTACACTATTTGTAGTCCCCTCACAAGCGTGTCAGTTGGGGCCTTCTATATCCAAAAATGGGCATATTAAAACTCACATAAAAAGTGTTTAACGACATTAAACAGGATTACTTATTTGAGTGACTGTTGAGTTTCTTTCCAGTTCTTCTCATCAGGAAACTGCTTTCCGAACTGGTGGTAGCCTCAGACAAAGTGACTGAAATTTATATATAAACATATTTTTTTAGGTGAAAATAAACTCCCTTCTGATGACGTCAAGGAAGAGGATGACAGTGATTTCGGAGATACTGGAGATGGTATGTATAAATAAATTGTTGATCTCCTTGTTTCTAATTCTATCTCGTCCTTCTACACTGTCTGACTAAAAAGGGCATATAAATAACTAATGTTAACCAGAATAGGGCTTAACCAGAATGTCCTCCTGAGGATTATACTTTATATATACTCATCCCTTTTGTAATCCCAGATCAACACAAAATAAAGTGCAAAAATTTCCATCAAATAAAGCACATTTTCTAGAACAATCGTATTTAGGACTCCTCTTGTATTATGACGTCACAACTTGAATGATACTAACCGAAATTACATGTAAAGAATAAACTTTGTCATTGAGTTAAAAATCTGTCTAAAATTAGATTAGGGATAATTTTTATGTAAATATAAGATTAAATAAATATAAACCAATCTGGAAGAATAATAATTTTACAAATCAGATTTTTTTTTCTAAAGTAAATTCAACAAGCTTCTTAAGGGTGAATCAGACATTTGAGATACAACACGATGTTGTGTATTTACCTTTCTAAAGCATAAATCATCTTATAAATAAAACTAGTAGAAATAATATCCTACCGACTGCGCCATGTATTAGATGATAGATTTTTACTTATTATAAAAGATCTTCAAAATATTTCCTAACATTAAGTTATTTCCTGATAGATAATAACTGACATTTACCACTGATCCAAAAGAAAATATTTTATTCCAGTATTCAGCGACGTCCTCGTAAAGAAAGAGCCTCACGAATACCGACTTAGGACGACGAGAAAGAGAAGTCTAACCAGCACAAAGAAGAAAAAAGTCTCAAGTTCAAAGAAACCAGTAGAATTAGCAGACACAAAGAAATTACTAGAATCTGGCCTCTTCCCCTTCAAGATGGGGAAGAAGGGGTATACTTGTTTAGTTTGTCCGGAAACTTCCAAGAATTTGGACGATATACAAGTCCATATGAAGAAGCACAGCATTCCTAACATACATCTGGCGTATAAGAAGCTGAACGCCTCAAATTTGCAGCGCTTCATCCAGTCCTCAACCAAGTTCAGCTGCAAGGTCTGTCAAGCGGAGATCCTGAATTACGAAGCCCTAAAAAACCACATAACGACATGTATCCTGGTAAATGCCAACAAAGGAGTTAAGTATGTTCCGTTCAAACTGGAGAAGGACCAGCTCGACTGTCCGGTGTGTCAGAAGAAGTTCATGAACTTCGTCAACCTGAACATACACATGAATATCCATTACCCGAATTATATTTGTGACAGTTGTGGCAAAGCCTTCGCATCACAAGCTAGATTACAGCGGCATACTAAGATCCATGCTACCGGAGAATTCCCTTGCAAGTACTGTGATGCAACTTTTGATAGAGTTCCTAAAAGAGAGCAGCATGTTCTTAAAGAGCACAGAGCCAGTATGAGGTATGCCTGCAAAGCCTGCAGCATCTCCTTCTCCTCATTCTACGCTCGGCAGAAGCACCTCGCAGAAGTCCACAATGAGGAGCTCAAGCGATACAAATGTAAAGCGTGTACTAAAAGTTATATAACTCCATCTCACTTGTCCAGCCATGTTAGACGGGAACACATGAACGAGAGGAATCACAAATGCACTCATTGTGACTTAGCCTTCTACTCCCGGAATTGTCTGAAGAAGCACATGACAAAGCATGATGGGGAACGGATCCACACTTGCAACATTTGTCACCGAGCATACAAGAGTACTCAATCGTTGAGGGAGCACAACATGAGGGTGCATGATAGTGATAAGCGGTTTGTGTGTCCTTTCTGTGGGCGGGCCTTCAGTAAGAAGGGCACGTTTGATGAGCATCTGAAGGTTCATGAGCGGAAGCTGGATCTGAATGACCGAGTGTCTCAGCTGTTGCATCCTATGCAGCCCATATAGGTTTAGTCCAAGCTTAACATGGCGTATTGAACTTTATGTCCATTCCACCATTTTTATGACCAAAAGTGGCCAAAATAAGATTGATTTTTCATTATCTGGTTAATAATGGCTAACTATATATAATCAGGACCGGCCTTAACCACCTGGGCGCCTTGGGTCGTAACACTGACGTCCAAAAAAATGTCATCTAAGGATATTGGATATTGCTGCGCCCCTAACGGCCTATGTTGGCGCCCCGTCGATTGGCCATTCCTAAAGCCCCACTATGAGGTGGAATGTTCAATTCAACCAATTTTTGATGACTACGTACTTACATTTAGTCCAAAAGTTTAATTCATTGTTGGCCAAATATGGCCACACAGAATGGCATTTCTTTATTTGGCTGAAGGATGGCCACTTTTCGATCAACTTTAGTGTGAGTAGAATTAAATTTCATCGTTTGATTGATTACCGCATTACATCGATTTTTCGTTTGGTTGAAAGTGACCAAAACCGACTTTACATTTTGGCCACTATCAGTAGATGGAGATAAAATTCAATATGGCTGCCATTCTTGACGCTTCAATTCGCTAGCAATACGCGTCTTAGATGAATTACTATTTATTGTGTGTATATGTATTTGGTCACGTGGTCTAGTTGTCACGCCACCACTGCCTTCATCTCAGCGTGTATAAGTATTATAGATAAATAATTAAGTGTTTTAAAATATAAATAAGTTTTGGTAGCAAATTAATTAGATTTGAATGATATAAGCACGATGACATTTACAAGAATTTTTTTATTTAATTAATGAAGGGGAAAATAGATTTTTAGGTTAGTTTTGCAAAAAAAAGCTTTTTTTTACTTTGAAAAGCAATGCCTGGACGCCATTTTGTGATTGAGTGATATGCAAAGACAGAAACAGCTGTAACTGGCCGCCATTTTGTTTTATTCTATAATTACGTATGCGTCAGTAGATTTTGTATTTGGCCACTTTTGGTTGAATTTACTTTTTTTAATGAATAAAATCTGACATTTAAAAGATATATGTAATTTATTAATATTATCCCCTACTTTACTCCCCCCACCTTATGGGTCTTATTTGAACTATTAATTAAAAAGTTCATGAGTATAATTAATTAATATGTGACGTCACACTTGGGAGGCTGTGACAATGAACTTTGAAAAAACCATAAAATGACGTCATTGCTTATCAAAGTAATTAGATTTTTATAGTAAATCGAAAAATCTATTTTTCTGTTCATTAATTTGTATTTAGAAGTCACTCGAAATTCGAATATTAAATACAAAAATGGCGGAAACATAAATATGAAAACAGATGTTTTCATTGAATGAATGATGTTGTTATTATAAAGGAAAGTTTTGGCGGTAATTTTTTTTTTATTTTTATTCATGACGATGATGATAGATAACAGTCTTTCAGCCCCATATATAAATATGTTTTTTTTTTAAAATAAATATGTCTAAGACTCCAGACTATGGAGACAATGTGTCAGTCGATAGATAGCGATGTGTAGCGAGCTATGTTTTTTAAGAACCAATAGAATCGCGCCATTTACTTAGCCTCGCTCAGTGTGTCAAATTCTAAAAAAAGATTTATTTCCATTCTCGCTCATCTGGTAAAATTTCAAATATTGTTTTCCCACAGACTATTAAGGCAATCTTTATATCATACATTGAAAATAGATTCAAAATTTGAATTTTCTATACATAAATTTAAATTTGGAATCTATTCTCCGTTAATAGTTATCAGGTGCTTGATATTCACTGGCAGTAGTTTTGCCAACTTATCTTCACATCCTTCAGCTTCAAATTAAAAATATAATTTTTTTTTAAATATAATAAACAATAAAGATATTATGGCAAACTTTTTAAAAACATTTACTCCAATTTTAATACTACAGTTGGCAACACTGAAGCGGTAAATGATCCGTCATTGTTTACGTCATGAAATTATAATTAGTATTTATTGTAATTGTTATTTGTAAAATATTAGCAATAAAATTTAATATTTCAAACAAAATGTCTTTTTAAACTGCTCCTGAAACTACAGCGTCACGTTAGAGAGAGAGAGAGAGAGAGACCAGTGGTTCAGGCGTTGGATTCACGATTGATAAAGCCCCCTCCTAATACAAGCATTGAGCTTACTTGGAGGGGTTGAGGAATATTAGTATGTCATCCATACTGCCAGTAATCTTTAAAAAAAGTGTGGATTGAACCCATAACCAAAGAGAAATAGAGTGAGACTGAAGATTAGTATAGCTGCCGGCACGTAAGTATAGGTTTGACTTTGAATGCGCGTCTATTACGTCACGGATGAAACGCAGCACGTTCACAATGCGCAACTAACTCCTTAAAAAAATCTTTGTTTCCTATTGTCACTCGTAGGTGTCAAAAGCGCAGACTAATAGGAGATACTACGGTCGTTTAATTTTTTTTTTTTACCACATGGCAACATTATTATTTCACTCTACTATTATTATTGTTGCAAAGATAAATAGTAACAATATTTTTTGGCCACACTAACCAAACACAGGCTCAAACGGGTTAGTACCCAGAGCCGTTAAACAAGATAATTAAAAAAAAAAGTTATTTGTCAAATTCATTCATTAATTCAATTTTTTTGTTTCATCTAAATTATTCTAAATTTAAATTATTTAAAAAGGAAAACATGTTCTTTTAATTGTATTAAATTTAAAAAAAGGGGCGGAAACTTTCTTTATTTTATTGTTGCTTACGCAACGCAGCAGCGGAAGTTCTCAATGCTCTGCTTCTTTGGGTCGTAGCGTGATGTTATACACTATTGTCTTCCTGGATAAATGGGCTACCCAATACTATAAGAATTTTTCAAATCGAACTAGTAGTTCCTGAGATCAGCGCGTTCAAACAAACACTCTTAAGCTTTATATTATTATAGAGTCGCAGAGTCGAAGGGAGTGTAAGTCCATGATGATTGATGAATGAGAATATCTTTACATTTTTTTTTTATTTTTAAATTATCCAAAAATAAACGGATATATGCGTACAACGGAACAATCTAATTGTCAATGTCATTTATAATCAGTGTTGCCAGACTTCGTATACTCGCTACACGTTACGAGGAATAACAATGTTATTTAATACTTCAATACCTATTTTAGAATAAAATGACTTTAACTAAAGTATTGTGAAATGATGTAATTTTAAATATGTATTGTGTAATATTAAATTACCAATATGCTGGCAACTATAGTCACAATGTCTGATGTCTTTTTTTTTTTTTTTTTTTTTTTTTAATTTATTTAACGGCTTGGCATGTCTGATGTCATTTTCCTAATGATGCCTAAGTAATATAAATTCCCATGTTTGATGGAAAATAAATTTAAGAGTATTATTAAATTATTTCTTATTAATATGTAAGTATCCTTATTTAATTTTTTTTTATAAAAGTGAAACTTCAGTAAATCGACAAAAGAATGAGATGAATATATATAATAATATAAAATAGTATGTATATTTCTGTCTCATTCTTTCCTACACATTTTTGTATTTGTGTCTCTTACCTGTCGTTTTTTCCGTTGCATCCGGTTTGAAATCACAACGATTCTAAAGAAGTTTCACTTCAAAAATAAAAATAAAAAAAAACTAATTACTTGTAATATATTGAATTAAAAAAGAAAAAGAAAATCTGTCATCATCCAAAATTATTTGATGGGATAATGGCAATGGCAATGGTAGAATGTCAGCGTCGTTACATTATCATTTACTATCGCACACACAGAAAAGATACTCGCTGATGTAATACCAAGATAGGCGGCTTTATCGGCGCGGCGGCGGTGCATGGTGTGCGTTGCACACGGGCGCCGCAGTCTTAGGGATGGTAATTCACTCAATCAATTTCTCAAAAGATTTTTGAGTGTGTATTTATAATGTTAATATAATATTTTTACCCGCGAGGGGACAGGTTAGAATATAATTCCCCTCTGCCACTGGGAGAGCATCTCGTAAGATCCGAGTAACCCAACACCCCCTTGATGGTAGGGGAACTTTTCCCCGACTGGTTTGCGACCACCACCAGCATGCGAATCCGACTGCCAAGTGTCTCTAACGCGTTTCGGCCGAGCCGCATGTGGGCCACATTTACCCCTACCTATCCCATCCCATTACTGCTGCGGTCCCAATGAACACCGGGTTCTTGCTCAGGGTCCATTGAAACTGTAGAAGTCTTCTCTTCGCTCCCCCTCCTCTTCGAGGCGGCAACGCATCGACAAAACATAAGACACCCTTTAGTTTTATCGATGTCCATGGGCGACGGTTGCCACTTTCCATCAGGTGGACCGTCTGCTCGTTTGTCCTTCATTTATCAAAAAAAAAGAAGAAAAAAAACGTCAACGAAGCCATACATCGGGGTAAAGCTACATTGTTTTTGTGCCTGCTGAGGTTTTTTAAAATAATTTAATTTATATAGTTATATACAATCTTTTAAGAATGAATGTCAAAATAGAATTAGGACAATTACCTTACTTTCACTACTGAAACTGTCATACTTGTATTATTGAGTTTTGACGTAAAACAGGGAACTGTCTTCTTTACTCTAGCAACATTTCAGTAATTTACAAAAATAACTCGTCATTGATTACGTTCAATTATAATACAAAGAATAAATAATATAAATTAACAAATATTAATACAGTATCCAAGCTGGCATCTCGAAGGCTCCTGGTGTTCGGCATCCGCAGCTTCTCCCCCTCCCCTACTTGCCGAACCAGCTGCAATAGGTTAGATTAGTGTTATTAATTTAATATATTAATTATTGTGTAGTGTTCAGTACGTAGTGCTTCTTGTGCTGTTATTTAAGGTAAGTTATCATTTTTATTACACAATAAATAAATATAAAATATGTGACATGACATCAACAAAAATAACAATTTACATTAATAATAGCAAGGATGCTAGCTGAATTTCCCTTGAAAATTGCAAACCCGATTCTCTTAAAGATTTAAGAAAGGAAGGAAAGGTTAAAGAATGAGCTAGCTAATGCGTAGAGGCCCTTAGACAATTTCATTCAATATGTGATGTGACACAAACCGAAGATTATCCCTGTATGCACTTTGAGAATGCACCCAAGGACAATTCCTGACTTGCATACTTGATATACTGAACAGCTTTCTCAGCTGTAGCTCCTATACGGAGTGTTGTCTCCCTGAGATGATGAAACATTCCATTGATAAGTTACACTACTTACAAAAATTTAGGTTAGATTTAAATAGAAGATAACGACAAAATATTGCTTATGTTTATTATTATTTACCCGTGAGGGGACGTGTTAGAATACTATCTCCTCTGTCTCTGTGAGAAGAAGAAGTAACCCAGCATCTCAGCATGGCTGGCTTGCTTTCCGGTAGATTCACATGTGGGCCATCCCATTAATGCTGCAGTTCTAGTGAACTATGGGTTCTCGTTCAGGGTCTGCTGAAACCATAGCATTCTTGATTTCTTTTCCTCACTCTATTAAAACAAGAGTCACTGTATTGTATTACCGATGACCACTGATGACAACGGCCACATACCATCAAGTGGGCTGTCTGCTCGTATGTGTCATGAAAAAATTAATGCATGATTTTGAGTTGGTCCAGCTCTAATTTATAGACTTTGTTTCATTTCAATTCTGGAAAACATTATTGTTATTTAAACATGTTTTAGATCAACAAGCTAAGGTATAAAAATGTTAATTATTTCCTGTTTTTACTTGATGACTAAAGAATGAGATAATACATTTATTACTAAGCATAACAGCAGTAGATATTTTTTAAATTCCATGACTCATAATAAATGTGAATCGGGGGCAGATTGTGAGTACTATCAAACTGATGGTATTACGCAGTTGCCCTTTTTTATAAATGTTTTTACTTCGAGAACGAAGAGCCCCATTCCTAGTACAATATTTTCATGCATTTAATTCTAGAAATAAAAATAAACCAACACAAAATTATTGTAAATTTCAAAAAATATCATTAAACTAAAACAGATGATGAAAATTGTAATTTAAATGAGCAGACCTGCCCCCGCTACACTGAGGTGTATTCAAACCCTTCACTCTCTCACACACTTATTTATCCACTCGTACTTTAAAACAAACTATGAATATATGGAAATCCGTTGAAAGTCTATTCTATAATGCGTAGTATGTCACTGATGTATAGTGGACACTACCATCTCACTCACGCGCTCACTCTTCTCTCTCACTCACACCTTGTTTGTTTGTGAAATTTTAGATCAGTCTAAATAAAAAAAGTCTCTCACTTTGACTTTCCCCATGAAGGGATGGGTTAAAATACAATTCCCCTCTGCTGGGAGAACATCTTGTAAGAGCCGTGAAACCCAGTACTCTTTGGTGGTAGGGGAACCTGTTCTCAACTGCTGCTGCCAGCATGCGATCCTCTCACCAAGTATCTTTGATGCATTCCGGTCACTTTGTACATGGGCCAGATCTACCCCCATTTTATTGACTATAATTTTTTTTCCAGTATATTACTAATACAGCGACGTCAATATTCCGGTATGACGGTGACGCATTGCGCGCCACGCTCCCCTAATCGGGGGCAAAGCCCTACGGAAGTGAGGCCTGGTTCCGGCAGCGATGATCGTGGGGGAGTTAAGAGATATGATGATATCGTCAAGAGTCAAGAAGATAAACGGGAGTACAGGTAATTTATAAACTCCATGTAACGTCACTCGATTTTATGATAATGCTATGTAATGTGTAAGTCACTGTGTGCTATCACTGTGTTGCCAGGGTAAACGATAAAGTTTCCTAACAAATATTACCTGACATCTTCGGGTAGTAGTGATGCCTATCAGGATTACCATCTGTTCATCATTCTCCTTTTTAACATGACAGATATTAATATAGTAATAGCTTTTTTTTTTATATAACAGATGATAAAATGATTTATATTTTTTGAAAAGTAAAATGTCAACAAAAGTAATCAAAACCCTTACCCCTCTCCCCGTGCTTACATAAACATTGATTCATGGATTTTTCTCCCTTCTCATTCTGAGCAGGGATATTCACGTTTCGTTTTACGTTTACTTTTATATCGCTGACGTAATCACCATGCAGACCCCCCTCCTAACAACTCCTTTAGGGTGTCAGTTTTGAGATATTATTTTTTTTAAATTAATTGCAGAGGTCTCCAACTAGCGAATCGTCTCAAAGTGTTACTAGTGAGTGATCCGACCACAGACAAGTCAGCGGCCGCTCTAGATGTTAACGTCGGTGAGTTAGCTGGCATTACTCGACACGCACTTCACCTCCACGGCGCTAGATGGCGTGCGAGCACACTCATTTGTTTACTTCGCGATAAAACATAGCCTATGTGCTTACCCAAGCTTTGATCTATCTCTGTATCATATTTCATCAAAATCTATTCAAGTAACCGACAGATAGGCCATCTATCCGTCAACAGATGGCGTCAGTAGTATATTAAATTGCAGTTTAGTTTGTTTAGTTTGTATTCTTAAGTTACTTTAGAAAATTACAATATTAGTATTAATATCTTTTCTTTCCAGGTTACTTAAGTGATCCCGATGAGCTTCCTGGTTTGGCCCATTTTTGTGAGCACATGCTGTTTTTAGGAACAGAGAAGTATCCAGAGGTAAGATGAATTACCCATACAATATCGATTTAGAAGAATCGATATTAACTTGTATTAGTCGATCTTTTGTATTGTTGAAAATAAAATATAAAAACAGACAATACAGACTTAACAAATATTTATAAAATGCTAAAAAAATGGTGGATAAAATATATATATTATGATTCTAATCGATACTTGATATCGAAAGAAAGGTATTGAGAAATACCGTTTCATGTGTACTCAGTGTAAGCAGTGTGAGTATGTTGCCATGGTTACGAGATTGTTATAAACATCAATATATTAATATTGTAAGGCAGCTCTCAAGTGAGCAATGAACAGATCTTCACAAAACATAGCTAAGAACCGTCTCGATTAAATTACCTAAAACTCCATCATAATCGTTGTAGCATTAATATTGTATTTTCTTATATTTGCAGGAGAATGAGTACAGTAAGTTTCTGTCAGCTCACGGCGGCTCCTCCAACGCGTCGACGTCGTCTGACCACACCATGTATTATTTTGATGTTCTACCCCCACATCTTGCGGGAGCTTTGGATATGTAAGTACTTTTTAATTATTAATAAATATATTCGTTTACACATTAATAGAGTATCGAATGATGTATTGTTCCTATAAACATTTACTGTACTGTAATACTCCCATATAGAGTTTCTATATAAAAGACATCAACGCGTGCGCAGCTGCGAATCGCAATCTTAGTCCTATTTAAATTAGTTTTGTTACGTTAACGTAAACACTTCTTCTCTACAGTTTCGCACAATTCTTCATATCCCCTCTATTCACGGAGTCAGCAACGGGGAGAGAACTCAGCGCCGTCAACTCAGAACACGAGAAGAACCTCTCCTCGGACACCTGGAGGCTGGACCAGCTGAACAAGAGCACTGCTGATGTACAGCATCCGTACCACAAGTTTGGCACTGGTGAGTAACCTAAGTCACTCTAAATACAATATGGAGGACGATCCAAGATGGCAGACTAGTTGTTTTGTAGATGTGTGTAATGAAAGAGTGGTTTGTTAAGTGAAGTTATTCGATAATCAATATGGTGGACTGTCCAGGATGGTGGATTGCTTATTTTTATGCACTATTATGATTTCATACTAAATCCAATATGGTGGACACCCAAGATGGCGATACGTACTATGTTTCATAATATCAGATTGGCTAGAACTCTTTCATTTTTATTATCGTCCCCGATTTTATTAAAAAAAAAAACCACTCGGATAGCCCAGGTACTGCTCTACCTCTGGACACCCGCTTGACCCTCCCCCCACTTATTAGGACACACTGTATATGTTTAATAAATAATTTGTTTTTTTTTTGTAGGTAACAGAGACACATTAGAGAGAATACCGAAAGAAAAAGGGATAGATGTGAGGAAGGAGCTGCTGAACTTCCATCAGAAATGGTACTCCGCTAACATCATGACTTTGGTCGTCATGGGTAAAGGTTAGTATCAATAAATCTGGAGCTTATGACCCAGGAGCAGGTTTAATTTACTCTCTAACATACAAATACTCGCTTCCACTGCTCAATTCTGTTATTTGTATTGTCTTCAACTATGAATGAGAATACATGATAAGCGAATTGATGTTATTCTAAATCCAATATGGCGGACGGATCAACTTGGTGGAGTAGTTATTTCTTGCGCTTGTCCTTGATTTGGACATAAATTCAAAAGGATTTGAAATATAAAATGACTTGACTCTAAATCCAATATGGCGGACATACCAACATGGGGTTGTCTAGTTATATTTCGTTTACGTCTTTATTATGGGCATAAAAATGTGAGGATTTTCTGAGAAATAGTAAAAACGTATAATAACATGAACTCACTCTGAATCCAATATGGCGGATTATCTAAAATGGTGGACTAGTAATTTTTAAGTACTCGTAACGGTTTGCTAAGAAAAGTACCAATGTAGGTTATTTTTTTAATTTCAGAATCCCTGGATGAGTTAGAGAATCTAGTGACGAAATTATTTACGCCAGTGGAGGATAAGTCAGTTACTGCCCCCACCTGGCCAGATCACCCCTTTCCTCCTTATTTGAGAAGGAAGCAGGCATATTGTTATCCAGTCAAGGACTTGAGGTCTCTATCTATAGATTTCCCTATACCAGACACGAGGAAACATTATAAGAGTGGGGTAAGTAACAAAATAATCAAATACATCTGCCGTCATAATAAAAAATGGACATAATTGTTTAAAAGATGTCTACTTTATTATTTATTGTAGTTTTAAATATATGCTTTATTTGTATTTATTTTAACAATTACTTTTCTGTCTTAGTAAACAAAGCCCTAACCCTCTCCCCTCCAATTCGTGATTACGTAAACATTGATCCATGCATTTTTTTGCCTCCTCATTCTGAACAGACATTTACGTTTCGGTGTGCGTATTTTTTTAGAATACATATCGCTGATGTAATTACCAAGTGAACCCCCTTCCAAAACAAAGACACACTCGCCCTTCTTTTTTTTAATTACTTGAATGGCCTCTTAGTAAAATATAAATCAATAATATGTATATGTATAGGTTTAAAATGTATATGTTATTTTGACATAAAAGGCCAGTTACGCCCTGTCTTACATAAAAACTATTCTGCCGTCATACAATGTTGTTTTTTTAATTAATCTATCATTAAGGCACCAACGAGGAGACGGTCCACCTGTTAGAAAGTGGTCACCAAGTGTTTGCCTATGGACAACACGGCAAAACTAGAGAGTATGTAGCTAAGAGGGTGGGCGAAGAGACGAATGCTGCTGTTTCAGTGGACTCTGAGAAAGGGCCCAAAGTTCTTTGGAACCGCAGCATTGATGGGGTAGCAGAGGGAGGAGGTAAATTTGACCCACATGCGTCTCGACCGGAATACGTCAAAGATACTTGACAGTCGGATTCGTATGCTGGTGGTTGCAAGCCAGTCGGGGAACAAATCCTCTTCCACCAAGAGTGGCTGGGTCACTCTGCTTCATTACTCCATTTAGTGTAGGGCAAATCTTATAAATGTGTTTTCTTTCAGCCAAGCCACTACTTGTCTCATCTCCTGGGACACGAAGGCCCTGGCAGCTTGTTATCCGCATTGAAGGCTCGGGGATGGTGCAATAGGTAATAGGGCTATTTAATTTTGTTTGGGAAAATTAGAAGTGTCCTTGAAGTTAAGGAAAAACCTAAAAAGTCAATTTTTATTACCGAAAAAAAAAATGTATTTTTATAGCTTAGTTGGTGGAACACGTATCGGTGCTAGAGGTTTCGCGTTCTTTGGAGTCCAGGTGGACCTTACTGAGGCTGGAGTGGACCATATCGATGAGATAGTTGAATTAGTCTTTCAGGTACGTATTAGTTAAGGTCAAGGATACAAGTCACAATAGGCTCTCCCTAAGTGCATGCTATGGACATTTGATGGTTGGAATCAGTGGGCGAAAAGGTCGTCTAGATTCAGGATTTCATGTTCAAATATCCTGACCTTTAAATAATCCTGTAGCATCCATTTATGATAACTAATGTGTTAAAAAAAGTTAACTAGAGCTCAAAACCCAAAAGAATTATGATGACGTTTAAAATAATGTTTTCAAAACTCCGAAAGAAGTCAATTTGACTTCATAGTTCATATTACCTTTACCACAGTCTGGACAGGTTGAGATGAATTGACGGAAACCTTCTTAGATCCCATACCCAAATAAATTAGGAGGAATTACATCTGGTTTTACACACCATAAACGCTGTTTCAACTAGTCTCAAGTCATTTAAGAGCTGGAGTCAATTCGGGAATAGGTATCCTATATCCCAAAACCCAAAATAATAGGGATTTGCTTAAAGTAATACTTTCGATAGTCTAGAAGAATTCATTAAGGCTTTCATACGGCCTTTAGCGCGTCAGACCAAGGTCTGTATATCTTAAGGACAGAGAGCTGGGTATCTAATTCACAACCTTTCCATCATCACCCTCAATCAATCTTTGGTTATTATTTAAATTGTTTCCAGTATATAGCTCTGCTGAAAGCTGAAGGTGCTCAGCGCTGGATATGGGAGGAGCAGCGTGACCTTATGGCGATGGAGTTCCGCTTCAAAGATACCCAAGATCCTCGCGCTCTTGTGGTCGGACATGTTCATTTGTTGCAGGTAAGAATCATCCTTTTCAGTCACTTTCTTCTTTCATATCCATGACATGTCATGCGATATTTGATGGTGGAGGATGTGCCGCCATTTTGACTTTCTCTTTAGAATAAAAATATATAACGAGCCTTTTTATTGTTCCAGGAATTCCCTATGCAAGACATTCTCAGCGCGTATTACATAATGACGGAATGGCGACCGGATTTAATTAATGATTTACTATCCCTTCTCATTCCGGACAATGTGAGGGTGGGGGTAGTTGCAAAGTGAGTAAAGACAATCAAAGTAAAGACAAATCTTATAATACGTTTTGTTGTATATCTCCTAATCCATTGGTCAGATACGAAACTCACAAAAGAACTTTTTTATCACCATCATCATAATTATGAGATACTTTTTATCCCATACATAATAATTACAATAAGATAAAGTTATTTTTTCTTTTAATTCAAATGAACGAATGTTTTTATGGGTGTGTATATTAATGAAGGTGTGTGAGTGTGAAAACGTTTTATTGATTCGTATGTGTGTGTGTGTGTAAAAATGTCCTCTAATGCATAAATAAGGTTGTTTATTGGATAAAAACTAGAAACTTTAATAAGTTTCTAGTTGTTTTTTAAATATTAATCTTAAGTATTGACCTTCTAGATGTTTCGAGAAGAAGTGCACACAGACAGAACCGTGGTATGGAACTAAATATCTACAAGAAGATATAGAACAAGCGAAATTAAATGTATGTATATCCCATTTTAAATTAAGATTCTATGATTTTATAAATATGATATTTATGGGTCACCTTAATTTTTTTACAGCAATGGAAGTCAGTGAAACCAAATCCAGAACTCCATCTCCCTCTACTGAATGAGTTTATACCTTCCAAACTGGACCTGGAGAAGAGTTCAGACCCAACTGCTGATGCTATATCACCTGCTATTATAAAGGTCATTAAACTAATTTAATCACAACTGCACTCACACAATACCTCATTCACTCACACACCCACATACAACATCAACACATTAGTCCTCAAATTCACTCTGAGACCCATATCCACACACCACACACACTCTCAAAAGCAACCACACACCACTCGTATACTCTCACAAGAATCCACACCACTCACAAACACATTCACAAGGAACCATACAACTCACAAGCAACCACACAGCACACACCACACACAATTTCACAAGCATTCACTCACACACACACTCACAAGGAGCCATACCATTCACAAAGAGCCATACCACTCACACAGTCTCACAAGCAATCACACACCACACACAATTTAACAAGCATCCACTCACACACACTCACAAGGAGCCATACCACTCACACACTCTCACAAGGAGCCATACCACTCACACACTCTCACAAGGAGCCATACCACTCACAAGGAACCATACCACTCACACACTCTCACAAGGAGCCATACCACTCACAAGGAACCATACCACTCACACACTCTCACAAGGAGCCATACCACTCATAAGGAGCCATACCACTCACACACTCTCACAAGCAACCACACACAATTTCACAAGCATCCACTCACACACACTCACAAGGAGCCATACCACTCACACACTCTCACAAGGAGCCATACCACTCACACACTCTCACAAGGAGCCATACCACTCATAAGGAACCATACCACTCACGCAATCTCACAAGCAACCACACATCACGCACAATTTCACAAGCATCCACTCACACACACTCACAAGGAGCCATACCACTCACACACTCTCACAAGCAACCACACACAATTTCACAAGCATCCACTCACACACACACACACACTCACAAGGAACCATTTCACTCACACACTCTCACAAGCAACCACACACAATTTCACAAGCATCCACTCACACACACACACACACTCACAAGGAACCATTTCACTCACACACGAGAGTGTGAGAGAACAAGCAACCTCACACCACACACAATTTCACTAGCATCCACTCACACACACACTCACAAGGAACCATACCACTCACGCACTCTCACAAGCAACCACACACCACGCACAATTTCACAAGCATCCACTCACACACACTCACAAGGAGCCATACCACTCACACACTCTCACAAGCAACCACACACAATTTCACAAGCAACCACACGCAATTTCACAAGCATCCACTCACACACACACACAAGGAACCATACCACCCACACACTCTCACAAGCAACCACACACAATTTCACAAACATCCACTCACACACACACACACAAGGAACCATACCACTCACACACTCTCACAAGCAACCTCACACCACACACAATTTCACTAGCATCCATTCACACACACACACAAGGAACCATACTCACACACGCACAAACTAACCACGACCACTCACACATAAATATGTTCATACATTTATTATTTTATGTACACACAAGCAGTCGCTCATTTGTTTATTGGACTCAAACCTGCAGATATCCCTTATTGTATTGGACTGACGTACACATTTACTTCGCTTACCCACTTATTCATTCATTGGACTCTCATCTCTCTCGAAGTGTATTCACTCAAACTTGTACTCAAGCGTATTTGGGCCCACCTTCACACCTACCCACACTCATTTATCGCACCCACTCATTAATTTATTGGACTAATTCATTGTGAATGGATGTGTGAGTCCAATATACGTATCCAAACACATTCATTTACTGAAATTAAAATAAAATATTCACATAGGAATATTATTAATGGGATAAGAAGTATTTTAATATTCTTTTTCAGGATACCCCCCTAATGAGGTTATGGTACAAACGAGACAACGAGTTTCTCCTACCTAAAGCGTTTATTACCTTAGACTTAGTTAGGTAAGTGTTGGGCTTCCTCAACGCCGCCATTTTGTTTTTTTTATGACAGATAAGCGATAAACGAGCAGATGGTCTACCTGATGGAAAGTGGCTACCATCGCCCATGAACATAGTAAGTACAGGAGTGTATCACTTACCGCCTTGAAGGTAGAGTGTGAAGGGGGAAGGAAGACAAGAATGCTGTGGATTCAGTGGACCCTGAGCAAGAACTCGGTGTTCACTGTAAACGAGGCGTTAAGGTCTGGCTCACATGCTGGTGGTCGCAAGCCACCAAGCCATCAAGGGGTGCTGGGTTACTCGCTTCTTACAAGATGCTCTCCCAGCGGCAAAGGGGAATTGTATTCTAACCCGTCCCCCCACGGGTGAATTCACATAATTTAATATATTATATTTTCAGTCCTCTAGCGTATTCAGATCCGTTGAGCTGCAATTTGACGTCGATATGGGTGTTGTTGCTGAGGGATTCGTTGCAACAGTTCGCGTATGCTGCAGAGCTTGCGGGGTTGCGCTGGAGTTTGGGAAACGCTAAATATGGACTTAGTGTGAGTTTGTTGATTACACATTATTAAACGAGGACCGCGTTCCCGCTGCTTGTTAGGGTTACAGGAGTTATCTCAATAAATATGTTTCAGATAACAGTAGACGGTTACGACGACAAGCAGCATGTGCTGCTGGAGAAGATCATCGACCACATCGTCAGCTTCGAAGCGGACCCCAAGAGGTTCGAGATCATGAAGGAGAGCCACATCAGAGCCATCAAGAACTTTGAAGCTGAACAGCCTTATCAGGTAAAGTGGCACCACTTGTCCTACAAGGATTAGGCTGTGAATCTCGCTCAGAATGACACTTCTCTGGTGGAAACGCAGTCTTTTGGTGGCACTCAATGGCTAACGAAATAAAAAGTGACGTCACAGTCATGATTTCCTCTCATAGCTCTATTTGTTTCCAGCATGCAGTATACCAACACGCGTTATGTTTGTCAGACCTGGTGTGGACCAGGTGTCAACTTCTGAAAGCAGCTGAGAGTAAGTATTTCCTATATTATTCTTAATAGGGTCAAGAGATGGCGCTACTCGTTAGAGTTGGTCAAATAATGAAATAAAATCGATTTTCTATGTATACCACACAAATTATCGAATTTTAAATCGATTATTGAGATTTAAAAAACAATTCTTCAATTAATCGATGTCTTGTCTAATGTTTTTCTAGATGTAACCCCAGAGCAGCTGAACGAGTTCACGTCGCGGCTGATCCGCAAGGTGCACGTGGAGGGGCTCATGTTTGGCAACATCACCCGAGAGAGGGCGCTCACTATCGCTGACACTATTGAAAACAAGTGAGTTCGCTTCTCTGTGGTCAATCTATTCATCTATAGATATATCCATTTGTCGATCTATTATCTCTCAATCATCTATAGATCTATCCATTTGACGATCTATTATCTCTCAATCATCTATAGATCTATCCATTTGACGATCTATTATCTCTCAATCATCTATAGATCTATCCATTTGACGATCTATTATCTCTCAATCATCTATAGATCTATCCATTTGTCGATCTAATATCTCTCAATCATCTATAGATCTATCCATTTGACGATCTATTATCTCTCAATCATCTATAGATCTATCCATTTGACGATCTATTATCTCTCAATCATCTATAGATCTATCCATTTGACGATCTATTATCTCTCAATCATCTATAGATCTATCCATTTGACGATCTATTATCTCTCAATCATCTATAGATCTATCCATTTGACGATCTATTATCTCTCAATCATCTATAGATCTATCCATTTGACGATCTATTATCTCTCAATCATCTATAGATCTATCCATTTGACGATCTATTATCTCTCAATCATCTATAGATCTATCCATTTGACGATCTATTATCTCTCAATCATCTATAGATCTATCCATTTGACGATCTATTATCTCTCAATCATCTATAGATCTATCCATTTGACGATCTATTATCTCTCAATCATCTATAGATCTATCCATTTGACGATCTATTATCTCTCAATCATCTATAGATCTATCCATTTGACGATCTATTATCTCTCAATCATCTATAGATCTATCCATTTGTCGATCTAATATCTCTCAATCATCTATAGATCTATCCATTTGACGATCTATTATCTCTCAATCATCTATAGATCTATCCATTCGACGATCTATTGTCTCTCAACCATCTATAGATCTATCCATTTGACGATCTATTATCTCTCAATCATCTATAGATCTATCCATTTGTCGATCTAATATCTCTCAATCATCTATAGATCTATCCATTCGACGATCTATTATCTCTCAATCATCTATAGATCTATCCATTCGACGATCTATTATCTCTCAATCATCTATAGATCTATCCATTTGACGATCTATTATCTCTCAATCATCTATCGATATATCCATTTGTCGATTTATTAATCTTTCGATCGTCCAATGATCTTTTCATCTATCGATCGATCCATATTTCAATATTCTGTATGTAGATTTTTGATCACTTCCATCTAGCGATCTTTCGCGCCACACCTCTTTAGATCTATATGTCTATTGATGTGTCGACCTCTCCATTAATAGATATTTCAATTTATTTATCTGTTATACGAAGTAAAAGTTATCTCTACAAGTTATTATATCGATTAAACACAATTAATGTTATTTCACAGATTACCAAAAGACGCGACGCCGTTACTCGCGCAGCAGTTACTGTTGTACAGAGAAGTGGAGATTGATAAAGGTAGGCTTCGCACACACCTCGACACGCACTTCACCCCCACGCCGATAGATGGCGTACAAGCACAGACATTTGTTTACTTCGCGATAAAACATAGCCTATGTCCTTCCTCAAGCTCTGCTTTATCTCTGTATCATATTTCATCAAAATCGGTTCAAGTAACAGACAGATAGCCCATCTATCCGTCAATAGATGGCGTACGTAGTATATTAAATCGCAGTTTCGTATGTTTCTTTGTCCATGGGCGACGGTGGCCACTTTCCATCGGATGGGCAGTCTGCTCGTTTGCAAGTCAATAAATTTATATTCTGTAGGGGCGTGGTATCTCCGCGAGGTAGAGAATTCAGTGCACAAGTCCTCGTGCACGTCGGTGTACTACGCGTGCGGGGTCCGGGAGACCAGGATCAACGTCATCCTGGAGCTCCTGGCTCAGGCGCTGAGCGAGCCCTGCTTCCACTTGTTAAGGACACAGGTACTATATCAATCTAACAATCTATCTGTTAATATTTTTTTTCTATAGATCTATTCATCTTCCGAACTTTTAATATCTCCAACACATATCGATTTATCAATTGGACTTTTCCTCATCTATACATTCCATCTCTCATGTCAGTTGGACTTTTCCCCATCTATACATTCCATCTCTCATGTCAGTTGGACTTTTCCTCATCTATACATTCCATCTCTCATGTCAATTGGACTTTTCCTCATCTATACATTCCATCTCTCATGTCAATTGGACTTTTCCTCATCTATACATTCCATCTCTCATGTCAATTGGACTTTTCCTCATCTATACATTCCATCTCTCATGTCAATTGGACTTTTCCTCATCTATACATTCCATCTCTCATGTCAATTGGACTTTTCCTCATCTATACATTCCATCTCTCATGTCAATTGGACTTTTCCTCATCTATACATTCCATCTCTCATGTCAATTGGACTTTTCCTCATCTATACATTCCATCTCTCATGTCAATTGGACTTTTCCTCATCTATACATTCCATATCTCATGTCAGTTGGACTTTTCCTCATCTATACATTCCATCTCTCATGTCAATTGGACTTTTCCTCATCTATACATTCCATCTCTCATGTCAATTGGACTTTTCCTCATCTATACATTCCATCTCTCATGTCAATTGGACTTTTCCTCATCTATACATTCCATCTCTCATGTCAATTGGACTTTTCCTCATCTATACATTCCATCTCTCATGTCAATTGGACTTTTCCTCATCTATACATTCCATATCTCATGTCAGTTGGACTTTTCCTCATCTAAGTAAGGAAGTCAGTGGGCAACACTGGCCCCGGTTAGACGTCAAAATTTAATCTCCGATATTTTATTTAAAATTTAATTGTTAATTTATATTTTTAATGTCTAATTGTGATAATATATGTAGTGAAGTGTATAAAGTTTAATAATTATAAGTGACAGTACTAAAGAGCAGCTCAGAAACGGACTGAAATCCATTAAATACTTGGACTTGCCTACGACATTTGAATTCAACGTACAACTTTAAAAACCCGGGGAGTATTAGTTTTAATTATCTTAATATTACAATCAATATACACAAGTACTACACTACTCACCACATTATACACTGTACAAGGCTCATTGATTGGATCATTATGGACAGAAATTCACGTTAGTAGACCAAGAAATTAAAAATTCAAATAAGATTTCATGTAGACCAAAGTCGAATAATAAAATTAACTTGTTTAAGGATAAGGTAGTACAAAAAATTTCTAGTTTGTGTTTGATTTATAAGGACCCAGATACGCTATATAATAATTTATTTACTATGATTTTAAATGAATTTAATAACACATTTAAAATAAAAACTTTTAGTAAAAATTTAAAACTGAAATTTAGTGACTGGGCTACCATAGGTATATTTAGAAGTAGAGATAAAATATATGAATTATATGGTATGAGGCAATATAATCGGGATCCAGTATTTTTAGAACGCGTTAGGTGTTATTCTAAGATCTTTAAAAGTGTTTGCATCCAGGCAAAGGCAATTTATATTAGAAACAAAATACTTAACTCAGACGATAAAATAAAGGCTACCTGGGATATTATTAATAGCATAACTGGAAGATCTAAAATAGAAAACGAACCAATTAAATTAAATGTTGATAATATATTAATTAATTCGGAAGAAGAAGTGGCAAGCACGTTTGAAAAATTCTTTACTGATATACCTATCAAAGTAACATCTGCATTAAAATCATCGCCCTTAGATGCTATTTCTCTACTTAAAAATAAACTCCCAGGCTATGCTAATTACTTTGAGTTTAAACATATTACTTCATTTGATATTATTAAGAATTTCAGGACACTTAATATAAAAAAAACTGGTGATTTATGGGACATCTCAGTAAAAATATTAAATACAATAATCAATAATATTGCCCCACATCTAGCTGATATTTTTAATAAATGTGTCGATACAGGAAAGTTTCCGGACTTAATGAAGCACAGTAAAATAATACCTCTATTTAAAAATGGAAACAGGAAAGATCCCGGTAACTATAGACCAATCTCTATATTACCATCACTGAGTAAAGTTTTTGAAAAGATTATTTTAAACCAACTTTTAGAATATTTTAATGAAAATAAACTATTTCATAGTGAACAGTATGGTTTTACTAGGGGTAGGTCAACAACAGATGCCGGAGTTGCTCTTCTTAAGCATATTTATGAAGCATGGGAGAAATCACAAAATGCGATTGGTGTATTTTGCGATTTGTCCAAGGCCTTTGATTGTGTTCAACATGAAACACTTTTGAAAAAACTTAATTATTACGGTATATGTGGTGTTTCTCTGGATCTAATTGCCTCATACCTAAATCAAAGAGTCCAGAGGATTACTATTAATGGTGTAAAATCTTCTGGATCTTTGCTACAAATGGGCGTTCCACAGGGATCCATTTTAGGCCCGTTTTTATTTTTGGTTTATATTAATGATCTGCCATACTATGTGAGGAACTTGTGTGATATTGTACTTTTTGCTGATGATACATCTCTTATATTTAAAGTAAACAGAAATAAACATAATTATGACGATGTAAACAGTGCATTATCGCAGGTTCTTCAATGGTTTACGGTAAATAACTTAGTTCTTAATGCTAAAAAAACCAAATGCGTTGAGTTTGCTTTACCTAATGTTAAAAAACAAAAATTTAACCTACGTTTAAATAATGAAATTTTAGATGTGGCGGACTCGACGGTATTTCTGGGTATAACTTTAGATTCAAAACTCCAGTGGAACCCCCATCTATCATCTCTAGCGGGAAGACTCAGCTCAGCTGCCTACGCGGTAAGGAGAGTCAGACAAATGACTGATATCAATACTGCTAGGCTAGTTTACTTCAGTTACTTTCACAGTATTATGTCTTATGGCATTTTACTGTGGGGTAGGGCCGCGGACATTGAATCCATTTTTATTCTTCAAAAGAGAGCTGTTCGGGCCATTTATAACTTAAGAGCGCGGGATTCCCTTAGAGATGTATATAAAAAAATAGACGTTCTTACAGTCCCATCTCAATACATATATTGTAATATTTTGTTCATTTACCAGAATATTCATTTGTATTCAAAACACAGTGACAAACATAATGTTAATACTAGAAACAGAAATAAACTTGTAACGCCTTACTATCGTCTCCACAAAGTGAGTAATAGCTTCATGGGGCTTGGTGTTCGCATCTGTAATAAGATTCCACAGACTATATTAGACTTGCCACTTCAACAATTTAAAACTCGTATCAAGAAGTCATTAATATATAAAGCATACTATAATGTACAGGATTACTTAAATGATGAGAATGCTTGGAATCTAAGTGACGTTGACTCTCAAGTTAAATGATTTGTATAACAGACTATGTAAACATGGCTTTTTGAAAAGAGCGACTGTTGAGTGTCTGGCCGGCTCTTCTCAACAGAAAACTGCTTTCCGAGCTGGTGGTAGCTTCAGACAAACTAACTGACCGACAAATTTTTGACGTTTCAAAAGTACTTTTCAAAAAAGTCTAATTGAAATAAATAATTTTGATTTTGATTTTTTGATTTCTATACATTCCATCTCTCATGTCAGTTGGACTTTTCCTCATCTATACATTCCATCTCTCATGTCAGGTGGACTTTTCCCCATCTATACATTCCATCTCTCATGTCAGTTGGACTTTTCCTCATCTATACATTCCATCTCTCATGTCAGGTGGACTTTTCCTCATCTATACATTCCATCTCTCATGTCAGTTGGACTTTTCCCCATCTATACATTCCATCTCTCATGTCAGTTGGACTTTTCCTCATCTATACATTCCATCTCTCATGTCAATTGGACTTTTCCTCATCTATACATTCCATCTCTCATGTCAATTGGACTTTTCATTATCATCTATCGGTCAGTTATAGCCATATAAATAATCAATCTCAATCCCATTTTTTTAAAGAAAAGAGAAGATTTAAATTTGGACTCTATTTTAATCTGTAATCCGGGGGTTTTGAATTTAGGTTGATTATTAATTTCGGTCGTAAGACAATATCTGTTAATCCATCTTTCCATCCCTCTTTTAATCGATCAATGCCTTTGTTAATTGATCTTTCCATCGTCTCTATTAGCATTTTGATGAAGCTATCTATAATTATTCAAAATATCCGGTTGATTTATATCTGTTACTTCATCCTGGAAAAAATTGTTTTAAATGTATAATTTTCAGGAACAACTCGGGTACATAGTGTTCAGCGGAGTGAGGAGGTCCAACGGCGTTCAGGGGCTACGGATCATCGTGCAGAGTGACAGGCATCCCTCATACTTGGAGGAGAGGATCGAGAACTTCATCGAAGGGGCGCAGGTTCGATGAGCTGTCCATCATCTCCATCCTACTATACAGCTATCCAGTTGTGCTCCTTATCTTTTCTGTCCTCTCTTGTAATATTTGTGTTGTTTACAGGATTACCTAGAGAAGATGACAGAGGAGGAATTCCTGAAGCACAGAGCAGCTCTCGCAGCGCAGCGGCTGGAGCGGCCGAAGCGTCTCTCCGGCAAGGCGTCGCAGCTGTGGAGCGAGATTACTGCACAGGTTATATATAGATTAAAACTGAATAAAATTTCACACAATGTCATTTACTATCTTGACCAAAAGTAGTGAGGATAGATGCGCATTTATTCTGCTTCATGCCGATAGTGTAATTCAATCCACGACTTTTACTATTTTGACAAGTATCAGGCTACCAAAAGCAGACCCGTCGCGCTCCACTCTTCTGCGCATTCAAGGTTGGAAGAATACTTAGATGACTTCGACTATATACTGTCTTCTAGTTTGTTCTCACTCACTCTCTATTTAGAGCTTAGAGCATTACTCGGCATAATCGTTAGGTTTAGTCAAATCAACACAATCTACTCCTCCTGTCTCACTACACCGTTTCTGCCGGCGGAGACGAGGCCGCGTGACTAAGCACAGCTACACTCCCTCCCCCCCGCCGGTGTTGTCCTGAGCCCTAAAGACCTCTCGGTCGACCTCCACCCTCTCTCGATGAGCCTTCTCCTCGCCCGCCCTTCCCGGTGACGCTGTCAAGGCCAGTAGAGCAAACGGCATACACAGTCCGAAAAATTATCTTCCAGTCTCTTTCATTTTAATGAGGAGGACGTTTATTTATGTGGAGGAGATTCGGACACTTTTTAGTTTAATTTGTCTGGAGACAATTATATTACATCAATGTTAGTTTACTAATTATATGCTTGTAACTTTGTCAACAGGTATACAACTTCGACCGCCCTCGAGTGGAAGTGGACGAGCTGAATACTGTCTCTCAGGAAGAGTTAGTTGATTTCTATAAGGTTAGTTAAAAATGATAAAGCTTTTGATAATTTATTCAGAAGATAAAACAACATAATAAAGAATTGGTTGTGGAAAGATTACCTCCTAAATTTGATAAGGTATCTTCAACTACAATTCTAGAAAAGAGTCTTCTTTCTTCTGCTTTTCTTTATCCAAGGTTAAGATGATTTTATAAATTTTTCTTTAAGTACTTCAATTTCCGTACTTCTAAGAATATGTATGATTTTATCTGTTCCAGAAACACATAAGTCCACATTCAACAGAACGACGAAAGATATCAGTATACGTAGTGTCTACAGCTGAGGGAGGCGCGGGCAAATTGGACGATGCTGACGTTAAGAAGGATGAGAAGAAACAACAGGTTCGTAGAAGGAAAACTAGTGGGCCTAATACACTTCCTTGTGGAACTCCATATCTTTAATACTGATACTCAGAGTAGATTTTTTTAATTTTATTGACATATGCCTTTATAATCTTCAACATTGTTTTCTTCTCTTTCTCTTATACAATATAGTTTTTGTATTTATATTTCATAGAAAACTAAATCAAAGGCTTTACTCGTGTCAGGTTTAAAACTAAAATGGACGCTTGTGTCTTCATAATTTTTTTTAATTTATATTGTCACATCAAAAACAATACAGTCGTATTTTAACAAATCTATAATTTCATAAAAAGCAAAAATAATATTGGGTCTAATACACTTCCTTGTGGCACTCCATACTTTTAATAATGATATTCAAAGTAAAAATTGTTTTTATTTTTATTTTCATGGGCCATAATAATCCTTATACATTGTTCTCTTCTATTTCTTTCCTTCTTATACTATAACAATATAGTTTTTTAGTAAAACCCGATGGTTCACTAAGTCAAAGGCTTTACTCATATCTAATAACACAGTATCTCTCCTTTTATAATTTCAGCCAATAGTAATCCAAGACCTGGTGGACTTCAAGTCACGGAGGCGGTTATACCCCCACCCTACGCCCTTCACCAACATACCCAGGAAGGGGGCTCACTGTAAACTGTAACTCTATATAGCGACATGGCTGGCGTTACATGGACAGTGTAAAGTCTATGTAACCACATGACGCTATATAAGTACGTCGTTACATCAACGTTTAACCATGTTCTAAAACGAAGACAGATATGTATTATATTGAACGATCGCGTCGGTCCAGACTGAACGTTTTGGACCGACGTGATCGTTTATAGACAATTGTATTGTTGGTTGTATTTTTTATTATTTTATTAATTTAAGTAACAATTTTATTAAACAAATTAATTCAATATGTTTTGTTTTCTCAATTGATTCACAAACTTTTCTTATTAGCGACATCACGTTCATAATGCGCAACAACCCCACTATTGCTGCTCAGACCTAAAGTTAGCTGCCGGCTGCTATATATTAATATAAAAACATATAACACATACAATAGTGATGAAGAATCGACCGGTCGGATACGTCACACTGCGAGAAAAGTAGAAGTCTGAAGGTCTGGTGAGTTCGGTGGATGACAGAGAAGTTCCAACCCCAGCTCTTGTTACTTGGAGACTGTCTGCTGTGCAGTATGAGGTCGCGCAGCCGCAGCATTGACCAAAGCCGGTTGAAGATGTGCGAGCTTCTCCAACGTCTGCAGTAATGCTCATCAGTATTGGTAAGAAGCTGTGATGAAGGACAGTGGCGCTAGACCACGAAACAGTGACCATAGGTGCTGATCCAGGATCTAACCAACTTGCTTAGCGCTTGCTCGACTCGCCCCGTGGGACACCCATTTGTCAAGCTCTTCTACCATAACCACCAATATTGTTTTGATGCTAACATCGAAAGCTGGTGCTAATTCAGCTGTCGATTGAGAATCATCAGCTTCCACAATCGCCTTTAGTTCGTCGTTGTCGACTAGTTTTCGGTCGACCCTGGGTTCGTAACGTGTACGTCGCGCGTCGTTGATGTTGCGTGCCGCTTCTGCAGCTTTGCTGCCACTCACACACTCACACTCCATAATTACTCGAATTTTTAACGTAAGTAAAATAAACTATCAAAGAAACTTGCACCTTTACTTGCACTAAAATGAGATAAATTTACCACTAACCTTTTTTTTCCACCTTCTCCTGGCGATGCGATGAGGAAGAGCACAGTGACACGGCACTGTATCGTGGTGTCAGTTTTAGTGAGCTAAACGTAGTTGCGTCAGCGGGCGTCTTTATTTCGCCTCGCACCAGATTCGTCGGGTAGCAAGAAAATCAGTGGCCTACCCCCCATCTTAGGCAAGGATCGAACAATATTAAATGAAATGTTTTACACAAAAATACAGTATGAGTCAGTGATATTAAGAGAGAGAAAAAAAAACAGATTAAATACAACAATCCATTGATAATAATTGTGGTGAGTATCTGCTTATTAATTTTAATATTGAAGATGTCAAAATCATTATGTAGGCGACACATACGGACAATAGGATTAAAAACGTGTTGTTTCTGTAAATATTCAAAACAAAATCTTTAGTTTTCTAGTTTTATGTCTAATATTGATAATTGAAGACAACAAGATAGGACAATCTATTTTGGCATGAATAATTTTATATAAAAACAATCATCATCATCATCATCACAACCTGTCAATGGCCCACTGCTGAGAATGGTGTTGGGCCATAGTCCACCACGTTGGCCCAGTGCGGGTTGGCAGACTTCACACACCTTTGAGAACGTAATGGAACAGGCTCAGCAAAGCAGTGATGGCCCAGTGGTTGAGACTTCAAGTCTTACTCGGGAGGTCCGAGGTTCGATCCCTCACACAGGCACACACCTCTGACTCTGAGTTATGTGTGTTTTAAGCAATTAAATATCACTTGCTTTAACGGTGAAGGAAAACTACGCGAGGATGAAAATAATATGTCGCACAACTAATGTGATTTTAAAGGATGAACCTGAAAGTAGTTAAACCTATCCTAGTAGGAAACTAACTCCATTTTTTTCATTTCAGTTAGCGAAAAAAGAAAAAAAAAGGACTTGAAATAGTGAATTCAAAACAAAAATCAATTTTGAAATTTAATCTATTCTAAAATGACGTAAACGCCAAATGACGTCAAATTATTATGATTTAAAAAATTGGTTAATTAGTTTCACTCTGTTTCTTAAACTATGTTTATCTTTTTTTTTTGGTGTTAACTCGGAGACTTATGTATTAATATTTAGTGGAAACCTTATTGGCCTTTAACCTAAAAATATGTGATTTGGAATCACGTTTAGAAAAAAGTGCATCGAGGATTTTACAGCCATCTGCTGGGCGCGCCGGTGATCAACGCGATATGCCATAAACTTTTTTTTAAAAGTCGATAGAAAATTTACGTAATTTTAAATATATATTCTGTAATGTTAATTAACACGGTTGGCAACTCTAGTTATGATGTCATTTTTCTAATGATACCAGCGTAATATAAATTCCCATGTTTGATGGAAAATAAATTGACTAAATGATTTATTATTTACTTGTGTCCTTATTTGTTCTTATTAGGTTCCTTTTTATTTTAGAAAAAAAAACATTACCTGGAAGTACTTATTAATAAGGTAAGTAGATTATACATCATAGTATTGATATATGAAATTGTTTATTTTACACAGTAACAGTGTAATCAGGGGCGGTTTTACCTATAGTGGAGGGTGTGCCGCAGTCATAGGCGGGGTGGTTAATCGAATAAAAATCGATTTCTCAAAAGATTTCGAGTGCACATTTACTTTATTGAGGTAAAGACTTTTTTTTTAATAAAGCTAGAGACGCCCTTGAGAGTAATTCGTATATTTTTTTAACAAATGAAGGCATTATATCCAATGTTTCAAGAATTAATGTCAAATGTAATGTTGACGTAAAACAGGGAGCTGTCAAACATCCTCTAGCAACATTTGAGCAGTTTACAAAACTCGTTTTAACTACGTTCATTCTGTATATAATGTTTGCGTTCGATTACATTACAAATAATAATACAAATGTTCAATCCAAGCTGGCGTCGCGAAGGCTCCTGCTACTTGCTGAACTAGTGGTGTTCAGTATCTAGTGCTACTTGTGCTGTTGTTTAAGGTAAGTTGTTATTTTTGTTGCACAATAAATAAAGGTTCTTTAGATTAGGGCACCCCCCTCAATTTTTTTTTCGATAATAGTAAGAGCTCTAAGTGTATTTCTGAAATTTGATTTTTCAAGTAATTCATAGTTTTCGAAATATGATTTTTTGAAAATTCACGGAAAACTTCATCTATAGTAATTTTCGAAAAGCGACTTCAAAAAAAATTTTTTTTAGGATAATATTTACCATCCTAAGGGTATTTCTGAAATTAGTTTTTTCAGGAAATTCATAGTTATCAGGATATGATTTTTTGAAAATTCCTCATAAAATATCAAATTTTGTATGGACTTCTCGAAAAAATGATTTCAGAAATACACTTTAGATGGTAGATTATTTTACTTTTACTTTTTGGTAGAAATTATCTAAAAAAAAAATGAAAATAAATATTTCCGAGGTTTTTCACGAATTTTCAAAAACGGATTTCATAAAAACACTGAGTGGTATATATTATCTAATAAAAAAAAGTAAAAAAAAAAATTACGATGTCACTCCTCGGTAATTATTAATTAATATGAAAACGAGGTTATTTGTGAATTTTCAAAAAAATCATATCTCAAAAACTATAAATTTCCAAAAAAAACGGATTTTATAAATACACTTAGAATTGTTACTAATATCGAAAAAAAAATATTTCACAATAATTGGGGGGTGTCCTATTTTAAAGAAGTACCTAAATAAATATAAAGTATGTCGGCTGGACTTTCCAAGTGCTGACGTAATGGTTTCGCTCCTAGACTCACTCACTCACAAGATCTTGAACTGCGGAAATCAATAGTTTCCGAAATATTACATTTTAAAACTCCAACAAATGTTGTTTACTATAGCCAAATGTCACTTGTCATCCTTGCGATTTTTTCCACAGAGTAAATATTGAATAGTGTTGCCAATTTGCGGGATTTCTCCCCATTTTTTAGAAATTAGAACCTCATTCGAGAATAAATCTGGAATTTACAAATAAATTTACAGTAAAATTAGGGTTTTTTTTCCGCAAAAGGGGGGGTTGATTGATAGACCTGCTCTCCCCTCCTCCTTTCCCCCCCCTTTTGTTACGTCACTTTTTCCGCGATTTGCTTAAACATTTTTTAACTTAGGTGGGTGGTGGTTTTAGGGTATAGTAAGTGGCCAACATCGCCCATGGACATCGGCAAAATAAGAGAGTATCTCTTCGTTGCATCCTCGAAGGTAGTGTGGGAAGGGGGAGTGAAGAAAATAGTCCTCGAGATCCGCAGCATTAATGGGACGGGAGAGGGAGGTGGTTGATCTGGTTTTGGGGGTTTTAATTTTTTTCTAGTACTACTAATACAGCGTCGTCAACATTCCGGTATGACGGTGACGCATTGCGCGTCACGCTCACCCAACCGGGGGCAGAGCCCTACGGAAGTGAGGCCTGGGTCCGGCAGCGATGACCGTGGGGGAGTTAAGAGATATGATGATATCGTCAAAAGTCAAGAAGATAAACGGGAGTACAGGTAGTTTATAAACTCCATGTCAACGTCACTCGATTTAATGACAACTCTATATAACTTGGTTTATCCTGTGTTGCCAGGGTAAAAGATAAAGTTTCCTAAAAAATATTGCCTGACATCGGGTAGTCTATCATGATTTATATTTAAATACTCTTTCTGTAGATTCTAATATATATTTTATTCAAGGGAGGTTTATTATTTTCTGAGAAGAAAACAATTACTCTTCTACTTGTGTCAAATATAACTTTACCCCTAAGCAATTATTAACCCCCCGTGCTTACGTAAACATTTTTATCGCTAACGTAATCACCCTGCAGACCCCCCTCCTAACATCACCCTTAGCCCTTAGTAATGGAAGATGTTGCTGACAATGTTGCTGACAATGTTGGTGACATTGTTGACACATCAAGAAGAGACGACACAAAATTTACACGTTACCTTCACAGAACAGCTAAAAAACATGGACCAGGATATGACACAGATGCTAATGCATCATGACTTAAGAAATAACTTAGAAGTAACAAGACAATATAAATCGAGGGAAAGAATTGATGAAATATATGAATGGGTGAACGAAATGAAAGAAAAGATGAATGAATTGATTGGAATGAAAGAAATAACGACAATAGACATGGACGGAAAAGAGGGCCCTCTGACCAAAATGACTTTAGAGATGAAAGAAAACGCCGAGATTGCAGCATCGACCCACCAGCAGGTGTCCTGCCTCAAACAGCAGATGGAAGAAGTGCAAGCTGAGGTACAAAAATCCGGACAAAATATAAAACAATATTTTGACCAGCTTTGCGCTGAAGCCAAAGGCTGTTTGGTGGAAGACACCACGTATGCCCGAGTAGCAGCGACAAAGCCCCCCGCTCATCGCACTGTCCACTCGACGGTAGTGTCACTCGTGGACCCGATCGCTACTGGAGAAGAAGTCCTGGAAAAGGTCAGGGTCGCAGTAGATGCCAAAAACACTGGCCTTCGGGTGGACAGGGCGAGAGTTGCAAAGAGGGAAAAAGATCAGGTGAAGGTAATCTTTGGCTGCGAGACGAGGGAGGAACTCGAGAGGGTGAAGGCTCAAATTCGGAAGAAGGAAATGGGTTTTGAGTCCGAGTATAAAACCAACCAGGACCCGCTGGTCGTGATCAGGAATATCCGGAACACGACCAGCGACGAGGAGGTTGTCCACGCACACAAAAACCAAAACCAGCACCTTGTAGGCGATGTGGAGGAGAAGGTATATCGCGCCAGGGTAAAATTTCGAAGGAGAGCCACATAGTTCTCCAAGTCTTAAACCCATTACTGAAAAACTTATTTCTGCCTTACAACGTCTTCCCTTATGGGGAAGGAGTCGTGCTGTAGCCTCCCAAACAAAAAAACATCACCTTTACTTTGTCACTTTTGAGAATTTTTTAAAATAATTCCAGAGGTCTCCAACTAGCGAATCGTCTCAAAGTGTTACTAGTGAGTGATCCGACCACAGACAAGTCAGCGGCCGCTCTAGATGTTAACGTCGGTGAGTTAGCTGGCATTACTCGACACGCACTTCACCCCCACGCCGATAGATGGCGTGCGAGCACACTCATTTGTTTAGTGATTTAAGCGTGATTGCGTAACCGACAGATAGACCATCTATCCGTCAACAGATGGCGTAAGTAGTATATTAAATCGCATTAAGTTACTTTAGAAAATTACAATATTAGTATTAATATATTTTCTTTCCAGGTTACTTAAGTGATCCCGATGAGCTTCCTGGTTTGGCCCATTTTTGTGAGCACATGCTGTTTTTAGGAACAGAGAAATATCCAGAGGTAAGATGAAAACCAAAATATCTCATGTTTTCAGCTACTATTCAACATTAAATAAAAAAAAAAATTATTATTATATTAAAAAAAATTAAAAATTTATAAAAAAAAGAAATCAAAAAACTACCTTGCTATATTCCGCGGAAATCTGAACAACCAGAGCACCCTACCCACAGAAAAGTGTAACGCGCGAACCCGAACCAGGACACACCACACAAGTAGATCGCGATCGACAATCGACGTACGTTTCGCTCCGCAATCGCATCTTCTCAGGAGGAGTCTCACTTGATTTCTTTTAAATCATGAATTTCCACAAACTAACGCCTGATTCAATTCAATAATTAAAAATGTATCACTAAAACTTTCGTAAGCATTCATTATGTAGTTATATGAAATGGTTCATCACTTACGACGTTAACATCGAGGTAAGCTCGACATGTTTCGGGAAACTCCGGTTCCCATAAATGTGCCCGGAGTGTACTCCATTCCTTGTGATTGCGGTAAAAGTTACATAGGAGAGACCCGGCGCAATGTTAAGACCCGTTTGACTGAACACATAAGAGCAGTAGGTAGCTGAACATTCAAACACGCTGGGCCCCAAACACTACATAAGATTCGACAAGGCTTCTGTGTTATCAAGGGAAAGGTTCTGGGTACCACGAAAAATACGTGAAGCCATCGAAAATAGCCGTCGTCTCAATTTCAACAGAGATCGTGGATGGGCACTATCAGCTGCATGGAGACCAGTAATATACACAGCGCCAGAGTCGTATCCAAGTTTTAATGCCAGTGACAACTTAGACAGTGACGCAAAGGAGTCCCCCAACTGCTCGCGATCAGCGCGCGCGCAGCTCCATGAAGATGGAAACTTGATTTTCCCGAAACATGTCGAGCTTACCTCGATGTGTACTCAGTGTAAGCAATGTGAGCGTGTTGCCATGGTTACGAGATTGTTATAATCAAAGTCAGTATATTAATACTATGGCAGCTCTCAAGTGAGCAATGAGCTATGACATAGCTAAGAATCATCTCGATTAAATTACCTAAAACTCCATCATAATCGTTGTAGCATTAGTATTGTATATTCTTATATTTCCAGGAGAATGAGTACAGTAAGTTTCTGTCAGCTCACGGCGGCTCCTCCAACGCGTCGACGTCGTCTGACCACACCATGTATTATTTTGATGTTCTACCCCCACATCTTGCGGGAGCTTTGGATATGTAAGTACTTTCTCTTTTGTTTCGGTTTCCAAAATTGAGTGCTTCTATATTATAGGAGCAAGTTCATTATATATGGATATGAAATGTATTATTCCTGTAAACAGATGCTCCATGTAGATTCTATATATAAAAGACATCAACGCGTGCGCAGCTCACATATGTTGCCCGCCTATATTCAACAGAAAACTTTTAACGTATAAAAGACATCAACGCGTGCGCAGCTCGTTATATCTTATGTTGCCCCCTATATATGGCTGGCTTTATATATAATATAAATGTGTACAAACAAAACCTCCTGCATGTGGAAGCTGATGCTGAGCCCATATAGATTGGACAGGAATGCAAACCGCAACGCGTGTGTCGCTCGTCCACGCTCGGTTTTAACTACTTACGCTTGCAAGCAGTGTTCAACAACAACTTGAGCTTTGGCTCTATTGTATATCTATGTACGACTATGTAAGCTATATAAGGCGTGTCGACCCCACACGTCTCTCTCTCTCTCTCTCTCTTATAACTCGACCGTCCGACAGTTCACGTTAAACGTTTGTCTGCCACCTGTGCCTATCATTTCCTTTCCAACTCACATCAATATAAAATATATTAGTCTTGGTCCTACTCGACCAATAAGAGCGCCCTGTTTAGTTCTCAATCCAATGGCGAACTAGTTCGCTCATTTAGTACGTTAGTTTTTTTTAAATAATTTAGTAAAAATAATAAATAAGGGAAATAAACATCGATATTCCAAAAAGTGAAATATCGATTTTTTTTGGTAAGATGGTAAGTGGCCACCATCGCCCATGGACATGGACATGTTGCAACCTCGAAGATAGAGTGTGGAGGGAGAGTGAAGAAAACAATGCTGCGGTTTCAGCGGACCCTGAGTTCACTAGATCCGCAGTATTAATGGAATAATGAACGTGTCAGAGATACTTGGCGGTGGGATTCGCATGCTGGTGGTCGCAAGGCAGTCGGGGAAAAGATCCCCTACCACCAAAAAACCGATGGTAGAAATATCGATGTTTATGAACAATATATTGATATTTCTATCACCATTTAAATATATAAGTATATGTCGATTTTTTTTTATTACACATTTATTTTTACAGACAAGTAGTCGAGTATGGATGAAAGCATCCCTAGAAGTAAATAATTCGATTTAAAAATATATAAGAACTAAAAAGAACTAAGAGCGAGATGGTCGACGAACTAGTTCGAATAGTTCACCTAAAGACAGGTCCTTTGGATTTTTGAGTTAGTAAGTTACATGAAATGATTAAGTGATCTTCTACTTCTAGATGTTTGTGTAACATAGATGGCGCTGATATCGAATTTTGTTTTAATACATCAATGCATCCACAAGTTGTAGCTTGATAAGAAAATAAGAAATAGGTCTTGTTACTTAAAGGTAAAGTGTTTTTCTCTACAGTTTCGCACAATTCTTCATATCCCCTCTATTCACGGAGTCAGCAACGGGGAGAGAACTGAGCGCCGTCAACTCAGAACACGAGAAGAACCTCTCCTCGGACTCCTGGAGGCTGAACCAGCTGAACAAGAGCACTGCTGATGTACTGCATCCGTTCCACAAATTTGGCACTGGTGAGTACCCTAAGTCACTCTAAATACAATATGGAGGACGGCTTAAGATAACGGACTGGTCGTTTTTTTGTTGTGTTTAATGTGGACTGTCCAAGATGGCGGATTAGCCATTTTTAGGTTCTACCATAGTATAGTTAGTAAATGACTTCATACTAAATCCAATATGGCGAATATGGGTATCAAATAAAAGGGTTTTCGGAAAAGACTACGAAAGACCTGTAGGATTTAGACTAACGATTTTGCGCATAAAACGATTCACGAGAAACTTTTAAAAAAAAAAAAATAATAATTACCGACTGTATGAGATTGCTAGAATCCGTGGAGAGCACGTGAATTTGTATAGTGTGACCAAAGAACACAGCACAAATTCACAACATAATACTCGCTCCGACACCGGAGCATCTTCAGGAGATGTAGACTCTACAACAGTCAATGTTAAAGTGAGGAGCACGTCGTACAAAACAAGTCGTATATATAACAGTAATTATTCCGCAGGGCAGCTTGAGGTGAGCTTAGCGCTCCCAGGGGAAGGTCCTGTTCCTCTTCCTCTGCTTGCCTTCACTGGCTGGTTGTAGGGAACACTGAGGAACAGATCCCCTACCTCTGGCTTGCCTTAACCGGCCGACCAGATCAGTTACAGTCGCGAGAACTTTACGTTCTAAGGGTACATGTGTCACGTAAGGTTCCCCTCGGTAGGGACCAATTATCGGGTAGAATACCGGGTGCCATCTCTACCCTTAAACCGCTCGGCTAATTGCCCCCTAGTTGCAACGTATAAGCGACCCTTCACGGGGGCCCATTGATGAGTTTTCGAGTCTCCGTCTACACAATGTATAAAAACATTGTCGGGTAGACGCCATAGGTTATCCATAGTACTAGTTACCGAGTCCACTATTACCCCAATCCATAGCCCAGCATTATTAGTTTTAATATAGTCCTACACAGGGGGGGGGGGGATTGTCCTTGGGTACATTCTCATAGGGTATACAGGGATAATCGCTGGTTTGTGTTACATCTCATATTAAATTGTCTAAAGGGCCTCTACGCGTTGGCTACGGCACCGCCCACACCTTCCAAAGGTCCAGGTCTCTGTTGACCCGTGATAGGAAAAGACATACATAAAATATTTTTTTTGTACTTTTAATTATGGCAATTGTTTTAGTTAACTATTTGTTTTTTTTTTGTAGGTAACAGAGACACATTAGAGAGAATACCGAAAGAGAAAGGGATAGATGTGAGGAAGGAGCTGCTGAACTTCCATCAGAAATGGTACTCCGCTAACATCATGACTTTGGTTGTCATGGGTAAAGGTTAGTATCGATAAATCTGGAGCTTATGACCCAGGAGCAGGTTTAATTTACTCTCTAATACACAAATACTTGCTTCCACTGCTCGATTTTATAATTTGAATGTACATATGTATAGAAGTTACCTCCAACCGATTCAGGTGAAATTCTGCATACACGTTAAAATTGAATGACAAATCCAATATGGCGGACTGTTCAAAGTGACGAATTAGGTTTTTTTTTGCACGTCCTGGATTTGGCTATTAAATGTAAGGGTTTGCTGAAAAGAATATGAAAAATAAAATGATGACTCTAAATCCAATATGGCAGACAACCCAAGAGTGGATGGTCTAGTTATATTTCGTGCACGTCCTTATTATGGCATCGAATGTGAGGAGGAGGAGCAAAATTAAAAAATAAAGCCGTGTGGACCCGGCTTAGAATAGGTCCACCCTGGTACTGGTGGTGTCGTATAAGGCGACTAAAGTACGTGTGGCATAGTCACGTTCCGTCTCTGGGCGGTAACACCGGGCAGACTCGACCGGACCACTACCACCCTCACACAGAAAACCGGCGTTAAGTAGTGATCTAGTGTCGCTGCGTTTCGCATTGGTGAGTGTGAGCTCCGGCGCCTCCTCTTCGGATCTTTAAGATCCCCTTTTCCCTTCTCAAATTATGACAGCGGCTCCCAAAACGTGTTTTATACCCCAGGAGGGTACCGGTGCCAACGGCATCGGAGAATCCCTCCCCGTGCAAAATCAAAAATATGTCTGCTCGGGCAGCCCGTCGAATTCTGGGGAGGGCAAGGATACGCGACCACTTAAAGGCAAACGAGGCAAATTCTCTACGGCTCCCCCTTCCACTCTCGATGTGGACTTTTGCAACATAAGGGGGTTACATTCCAATCTGAATGCCGTTCACTACCATCTGGAGACGGCACGGCCGGCCTTGTTATTTTTGACAGAGACGCAGATATCCCGACCGGACGACACTGCCTATTTACAGTACCCCGGCTACAAAATTGAACACAACTTTTTGCCTCATGCCGGGGTGGCCGTTTTCGTAAGGGAGGATATCTGCTACCGTCGCCTTAACTGTCTTGAAGGTCGGGGCCTGTCCACCATCTGGCTGCGCGTAGGCTTTGGCAACCGCATCCGAATCTATGCGTGCCTTTACAGGTCCCATAGTGGTAACGCAGAAACAGAGCGGCTCATGGAGCACATTCAAACGGGTATTGACGACATGCTCTCACAGACTCCCTCTGCTGAAGTCATTGTCCTAGGCGACTTTAATGCCCATAACACCGAATGGCTCGGGTCAAGTTCCACTGACTATGCAGGAAGAGCTGTTTTTGACTTTACAATAGCGAATGGTTTGTCCCAGTTGGTTGAGAAGCCCACGCGACTCCCGGATGTGGATAGCCACAATGCCTCTCTATTGGACCTCCTGCTGACTACGCATCCAGAAAAGTATCAGGTGCTGGTTGAAGCTCCCTTGGGGTCATCCGACCATTGCCTGATACGGAGTGTAGTGCCCATTGAACGTCGCCGTCGCAGAACACCCGCGACCCGCCGCGTTTGGCACTACAAGTCGGCAGATTGGGATGGATTGCGATCATTTTATGCATCCTACCCATGGAGGCAGGTCTGTTTCTCTTCACATGATCCTAGTACCTGTGCCGAAGATGTCACCGATGTGGTACTACAGGGTATGGATATTTTCATACCAAGCTCTGTAGTGCCAATAGGTGGCAAATCACAGCCTTGGTTCGGTGCGTCTTGTAAAGCAGCCGCTATCAGCAAACGAGACGCTTACCGAGCCTGGGTTGAAGCACTGGTCACTAAGGATCCGAACCTCCAATTCCTGAAGAGAAAATACAACCGAGCCTCCAGGTTCTTTAAGAGACACATCGCTAGAGCAAAGTCCCAGCATGTTGCCAAAATCGGCGAGAAGCTAGAGGGCCTTTCGTCCGGAACGCGCCAGTTCTGGGCCCTCTCTAAAGCTGCCCTTGGCAATTTTAGCCAGCCTACCCTTCCGCCGCTGCGCATGGAGAATGACATTCTGGCCTACACGGCAAAAGAGAAAGCCGAACTTCTGGGTACTCTCTTTGCCTCAAACTCAACTCTGGATGACCAAGGATGTACACCGCCTACCACCCCACGTTGTCAGAGCTCAATGCCTATTATAAGGTTTACCCAAAAGGCTGTGCGAGGAGCTCTCTTTTCCTTGGAAATTCACAAGTCGAGCGGGCCGGATGGCATCTCACCAATTGTGCTCCGTGTATGTGCTCCTGAATTAGCTCCCGTGCTAACGCGTCTATTTCGGCTCTCCTACTCTAGAGGCGTAGTCCCGAACTGCTGGAAGCTGGCCCATGTCCATCCGATCCTAAAAAAGGGCGATGGCTCTGATCCTGCCAACTACAGGCCTATTGCTACCTCTCTGCTCTCCAAAGTCATGGAAACGCTCATCAACCGTCAGCTCTTGGCATACCTGGAGGATCGTCAGCTCATCAATGACCGCCAGTATGGCTTTCGTCATGGTCGTTCTGCTGGCGATCTTCTTGTTTACCTTACCCACCGGTGGGCGGCTGCCATTGAGAGCAAAGGAGAGGGCTTGGCAGTTGGTTTGGATATAGCAAAGGCCTCGCTCGATCGCGTTTGGCATAAGGCCCTTCTCTCTAAGCTTCCAGCCTATGGGCTTTCCGAGGATTTATGCAACTGGGTCGCCAGCTTTCTCAGTGGGCGTAGCATACGTGTCGTTGTCGACGGATTTTGCTCTGACCCCAATCCCATTGATGCTGGCGTACCCCAAGGCTGTGTGCTTTCCCCTACACTGTTTCTCCTGCATATCAATGATTTGTTGGACCATCCTAACATTCATTGCTATGCAGATGACAGTACGGTGGACGCCGTTTATACCGGCCGAGCAGGACTCTCTCGGGAAAGCGTCGATGAGAGCCGAATTAAACTTGTGTCTTCTATTAACATCTCTTTGGGGGAGGTTTCGGAATGGGCTAAATCCAATTTGGTCCAGGTCAACCCCCTGAAGACACAAGTTTGCGCATTCACCACTAAAAAAACCCCATTCGTCGTATCTCCCTTCTTCGATAACACTCCCCTTAAAGCCTCGCCTAGTATTGCAATATTGGGCCTCGATATTTCGAGTGATTGTCAGTTTCGCGATCATTTGGCAAGCAAGGCCAAGCTGGCCTCCAAAAAACTTGGTGTGATCAGCCGAGCCAGACAGTACTTCACGCCCCAGCACCGACTGGCGCTATATAAAGCGCAGGTTCGGCCGCATATGGAGTACTGTGCTCATCTCTGGGCTGGTGCACCTAAGTATCAGCTTGAACCCTTTGATCGCATTCAAAGAAGGGCTGCTCGGATAGTCGAGGACCCGGTGTTGCATTCACGGCTGGACCCCCTGGCACTGCGTAGAGACGTATCTTCATTGTGCGTCCTCTATCGCATATATCACGGGGAGTGTTCCGAAGAGCTTTTCCATTTGATCCCTGCCGCCGAATTCCACCATCGCACTGCACGTCATAGACTAAAATATCATCCTCATCATCTGGATGCGTGGCGTTCCTCAACAGTGCGTTTTTCTAGAACTTTTATTCCACGCACTATCAACTTATGGAATGATCTACCTTCGGCGGTATATCCAGAACACTACAACATGGGGACCTTCAAAACTCGCGTATATCTCCACCTTAAAGGCGGACAACGCTTCTGTAACTCCCCAATTGTTGCAGGAGTCCGTGGGCAGCGGTGATTACTTAACACCACGTAACCCGATTGCTCGTTTGCCTTCCTATTCTATAAAAAAAAAATAAAGGGAACTTACTCTAAATACAATATGGCGGACTTTCCAAAATGGCGTACTAGTAATTTTTAAGTACTCGTAATATGGGTATCAAATGAACGGGTTTGCTAAGAAGAATACTAAAGAACAGAAGAATGTAGGCTATGGTTTTTTTTAAATTCCAGAATCCCTGGATGAGTTAGAGAATCTAGTGACGAAATTATTTACGCCAGTGGAGGATAAGTCAGTTATTGCCCCCACCTGGCCAGATCACCCCTTTCCTCCTCATTTGAGAAGGAAGCAGGCATATTGTTATCCAGTCAAGGACTTGAGGTCTCTATCTATAGATTTCCCTATACCAGACACGAGGAAACATTATAAGAGTGGGGTAAGTAACAAAAAAATTATTTAAATGCTGTAAATCTGTCCACTTTCTTATTTATTATAATTTTAAATTGTGCGTTAAAATATATATGTAATTTCGACATAAAAAGCTAGAATAGTTTTTTATGATAGATAAGGGACAAACGAGCAGACCAGGTCCACCTGATGGAAAGTGTCCACCGTCGCCCATGGACATCGGCCCCCTTAACATTCGAGTTACGTGAGGAGGGGTTTCAGTTTACCCTGAGCAAGAACCCAAAGATCACTGGAACCGCAGAATTATTGGAATGGGAGAGGGAGGAGGTAGATCTGGTTTACGTGCGGCTTGACCGTTTGAAATGTTTTATTTTCAGCCAAGCTACTACTTATCTCATCTCCTGGGACACGAAGGCCCTGGCAGCTTGTTATCCGCATTGAAGGCTCGGGGATGGTGTAATAGGTAATAGGGATTAACATTTTTATCGAGAATTAAAAGGAATCAAAAGGTTACCTTGCTATAATCCGCGGAAATCTGAACAACACCAAAGCCCTGCCCACAGAAAAGTGAGCGCGAACCAGAACCAGGGCACACCACACAAGTAGATTGCGATCGACAATCGACGTACGTTTCGATCCGTAAACGAAGCATCTTCAGGAGTTATTGACTCTACTAGCGTCACCTGCGAGTTTTATGTGGGCAGGGTGCTCTTCTGGATTGTGCCATACGAGTCTGGTTGTTCAGATTGCCGCGCTTGTGTAACTATGGTAAAAAAATACGTATTTTTATAGCTTAGATGGTGGAACACGTATCGGTGCTAGAGGTTTCGCGTTCTTCGGAGTCCAGGTGGACCTTACTGAGGCTGGAGTGGACCATATCGATGAGATAGTTGAATTAGTCTTTCAGGTACATATTAGTTAAGATCAAGGGTACAGTTCACCTATATTTAGAATGAACTCTTTAAAGTTGAGGAATGAAAAGCCCTAAGTCTATTGCTTCAAATCAATGCTTTCAAAACTCCGGAGAAGTCTGGACAGGTTGGGGTCAATTTACGAAAACCTTCCTAGATCCCAAACCCAAATAAATTAGGAGCTGTTTAAAGTAATGCTTTCGTTAGTCTAGAATTCAAATTAATTAATGCTACTAAAACGTATACTGCTAAAACTAAAGATAGACGTTTTCCTGTTACCTGGCTACATAAAAATGTCTCACGTCTTTGCTACAAACGTGATCACCTATACGGTTTATGGGAAAAAGATCCAACAAATTGTAAACTAAGATTAGAATATAATAAAGCACGTAACAAAGCTAATAAAATATTGGAATACAAAAGAGATTCTTATTTACTAATTTGATTAAAGACAATTCCACCAATGTGTCGTGTATCCCTCTCTGCTGATCAAGCTATTATAAAAGCATTTCATGCGCAAGGTTGACAATAGTTGACAATTTTGCTGCAAATATTACATGAAAGTAGCTATCTTAAGCCTTTTTTTGCAAGTTTTAAATTTTGAAAAGCAACAAGCGACCAAATTCATAAAATTATAAAAAATCTGAAATCTAAAAAAGCACCTGGTCTAGACAATATCAAAGTATCTGGTCTTAAAAAAACCAAAGATATCTCAAGCTATTGCAAAGTTAATTAATGCTAGTGTACAAAGAGGCATATACCCCAGTGCTTTAAGACCGATATTTAAAAAAGGTGTACACAGCGATTATAACAACTACCGTCCAATAACGATACTATCGAACATAGATAAGGTTGTCGAAAAATTTATATCTGAACAAATTCATACTTTTTACAATAAAAATAAAATCCTAAGTCATAATCAGTTTGGTTTTGAGCAAGGTAAACAACTACTTCTCTCGAGTTATAACAGTATGGCCTTGTCGAATCTTGTGTAATGCGGCGCGTCAGAGATGAGGGATTCTATCTAACTTCTTCATAACGCGGATGTGCTCCGTGAACCTGATGGATACGTTTCTTCTTGTTTCCACAATTGCAGGGAGTCGTATATACCCCGGGGACACCTAATTCGTTGTTGTCCTTAGGAGAACGGACTATCTGCCTGAGTTGCGTCAAAGGCCGGAAGATTGTCCTGATGCTAGTTTCCAATCTTATCCGTTATTCCTTTTATGAAAGGCATCAATACTGCCGTTCTTTCCACCGTTCTCTTTGACGCATTCGCAAACCTCCAACTCTTTTCCATTTATATCCATTGCTATAAAGCACCCTTCTGACGTCATCAGCTCAGTGTAGGTGTTTCAGATAGTACAGTCTCCGAGCTCTGTTTATGAGCGTTCGTGGTAGTGAAGCAAGATGTGACGGGTGATGGTGTTAGTCGGCTCTGAGATACCTGTCCGTGTGTGCAGGTTTGCCGTGTGTCAATGACAGCCATCGGACTCGCGTTTCACCAATACGTATACGAAGGGTATGGCTCCTCGTTCATGTTCCATTGGTACAGCAATTTTTGGATGGATGCTATTAAGATAGCGCGTCAGTATCAAAGGCATTGGCTCTTACTTTATAAAGTATTTAAATTGTCTCCAGTATATAGCTCTGTTGAAGGCTGAAGGTCCTCAGCGCTGGATATGGGAGGAGCAGCGCGACCTCATGGCGATGGAGTTCCGCTTCAAAGATACCCAAGATCCTCGCGCTCTTGTGGTCGGACATGTTCACTTCTTACAGGTAAGAAGAATCATCCTTCTCACCCCCTTTATTTTTCAATTCATTTCCGGGATGCATCATTTTCATTCATCCTGATTATGTTGTGCGATATGTTATGTTGGAGGTAGTGCCGCCATTTTGAAATAATTTTGTCACTTAACTTTCACTTAAACTTACAGTTCTATAAACAACAGATTTGTGAGCGAAAATACTATCACACCCATGAGGAGTGGTGGGGGAGGATGTGCAGTCATTTTAAATTTCTGTTTAAAATAAATAGATATATCGGTTACTTCATTGTTCAATGCAGACATTCTCAGCGCGTATTACATAATGACGGATTGGCGACCAGATTTAATTAATGATTTACTATCCCTTCTCATTCCGGACAATGTGAGCGTGAGGGTAGTTGCAAAGTGAGTATAGTATGGCGCAGCGCGGAGGAGTTCGAGCGGCCATCTTGGAAACCACGTTTTGTTGTATATTTCCTAATCAAATTTATTGTTCTATTATTTAATTTATATAATTGTATCTGTACAATCAATATCTAAGTTGTTAAGTTAGAAAATAGTCTGACTTTTAATTCAAATGAACGAATGTTTCTTTGGGTGTCAGTATGTATGACATATCCTTAGGCAGAAAAACGACAAAATGTCCGCTACCGCATAAATAACGCTATTCCTCAAAACTATTTTTTTTAAAATTAATCTTAATTATTCACTTTCTAGATGTTTCGAGAAGAAGTGCACACAGACAGAACCGTGGTATGGAACTAAATATCTACAAGAAGATATAGAACAAGCGAAATTAAATGTATGTATATCCCATTTTAAATTACAAATCTATGATCCTACAAATATAATATTTATTATGATAACCTTAAATTTCTTTCAGCAATGGAAGTCAGTGAAACCAAATTGCGAGCTCCATCTCCCTCTACTGAATGAGTTTATACCTTCCAAACTGGACCTGGAGAAGAGTTCAGACCCAACTGCTGATGGTATATCACCTGCTATTATAAAGTTCATTAAACTAATAATTAATTTACAATTCAATCACAACTGCACTCACACAACCGCTCATTCGCTCACACACATCCACATGCAAAATCAACACATTAATTCTCATATTCAGTCTCTGAGATCTGGATATAGATATATCCACTCATCCATTAATTCACGCTCACAAGCAACCACACACCCCTCACACGCTCTCATCCATCCATACACCACTCGCACACTAACAAGCAACCAAACACCACTCACACGCTCTCACAAGCAACCACTCACACATTTACACGCTCACAAGTAACCACACCCCACTCACACGCTCACATGCATCCATACACCACTCGCACACTTACAAGCAACCACACACCACTCACACACTCTCACGAGCAACCACTCACACACTTACACGCTCACAAGCAACTACACCCCATTCGCACGCTCACATGCATCCATACACCACTCGCACACTTACAAGCAACCACACACCACTCACACACTCTCACAAGCAACCACTCGCACACTTACACGCTGACAAGCAACCACACCCCACTCACACACTCTCACAAACAACCACTCACACATTTACACGCTCACAAGCAACTACACCCCATTCGCACGCTCACATGCATCCATACACCACTCGCACACTTACAAGCAACCACACACCACTCACACACTCTCACAAGCAACCACTCGCACACTTACACGCTGACAAGCAACCACACCCCACTCACACACTCTCACAAACAACCACTCACACATTTACACGCTCACAAGCAACTACACCCCATTCGCACGCTCACATGCATCCATACATCACTCGCACACTTACAAGCAACCACACACCACACACCACTCGCAAACTCACAAGCAACCACACCCCACTCACACACTCTCACAAACAACCACTCACACATTTACACGCTCACAAGCAACTACACCCCATTCGCACGCTCACATGCATCCACACACCACTCACACACTCTCACAAGCAACCACTCGCACACTTACACGCTGACAAGCAACCACACCCCACTCACACACTCTCACAAACAACCACTCACACATTTACACGCTCACAAGCAACTACACCCCATTCGCACGCTCACATGCATCCATACACCACTCGCACACTTACAAGCAACCACACACCACTCACACACTCTCACAAGCAACCACTCGCACACTTACACGCTGACAAGCAACCACACCCCACTCACACACTCTCACAAACAACCACTCACACATTTACACGCTCACAAGCAACTACACCCCATTCGCACGCTCACATGCATCCATACATCACTCGCACACTTACAAGCAACCACACACCACACACCACTCGCAAACTCACAAGCAACCACACCCCACTCACACACTCACAAACAACCACTCACACATTTACACGCTCACAAGCAACTACACCCCATTCGCACGCTCACATGCATCCATACACCACTCGCACACTTACAAGCAACCACACACCACTCACACACTCTCACAAGCAACCACTCGCACACTTACACGCTGACAAGCAACCACACCCCACTCACACACTCTCACAAACAACTACTCACACATTTACACGCTCACAAGCAACTACACCCCATTCGCACGCTCACATGCATCCATACATCACTCGCACACTTACAAGCAACCACACACCACTCGCAAACTCACAAGCAACCACACCCCACTCACACACTCTCACAAACAACCACTCACACATTTACACGCTCACAAGCAACTACACCCCATTCGCACGCTCACATGCATCCATACATCACTCGCACACTTACAAGCAACCACACACCACACACCACTCGCAAACTCACAAGCAACCACACCCCACTCACACACTCTCACAAACAACCACTCACACATTTACACGCTCACAAGCAACTACACCCCATTCGCACGCTCACATGCATCCATACACCACTCGCACACTTACAAGCAACCACACACCACTCACACACTCTCACAAGCAACCACTCGCACACTTACACGCTGACAAGCAACCACACCCCACTCACACACTCTCACAAACAACCACTCACACATTTACACGCTCACAAGCAACTACACCCCATTCGCACGCTCACATGCATCCATACACCACTCGCACACTTACAAGCAACCACACACCACTCACACACTCTCACAAGCAACCACTCGCACACTTACACGCTGACAAGCAACCACACCCCACTCACACACTCTCACAAACAACCACTCACACATTTACACGCTCACAAGCAACTACACCCCATTCGCACGCTCACATGCATCCATACACCACTCGCACACTTACAAGCAACCACACACCACTCACACACTCTCACAAGCAACCACTCGCACACTTACACGCTGACAAGCAACCACACCCCACTCACACACTCTCACAAACAACCACTCACACATTTACACGCTCACAAGCAACTACACCCCATTCGCACGCTCACATGCATCCATACATCACTCGCACACTTACAAGCAACCACACACCACACACCACTCGCAAACTCACAAGCAACCACACCCCACTCACACACTCACAAACAACCACTCACACATTTACACGCTCACAAGCAACTACACCCCATTCGCACGCTCACATGCATCCATACATCACTCGCACACTTACAAGCAACCACACACCACACACCACTCGCAAACTCACAAGCAACCACACCCCACTCACACACTCTCACAAACAACCACTCACACATTTACACGCTCACAAGCAACTACACCCCATTCGCACGCTCACATGCATCCATACACCACTCGCACACTTACAAGCAACCACACACCACTCGCAAACTCACAAGCAACCACACTCCACTCACACACTATCATACGCAACCACGATCATACACAATTGTAACACTCAACCACAACTCACGTAAATATATTCATACATCCTTTGTTTTATGTAAACACTAGCACTCACTCACACGCTCTTTCATCGCACCCACTCATTAATTTACTGGACATACGTATCCATACGCTCATATTCGTTCACTGGAAGTAAAAGAAAATATTCTCATAGGAATATTGATTATATATTTTATTTCAGGATACCCCCCTAATGAGGTTATGGTACAAACGAGACAACGAGTTTCTCCTACCTAAAGCGTTTATTACCTTCGACTTAGTTAGGTAAGTGTTGGGCTTCCTCAACGACGCCATTTTGAATTTACTCAATTTAATATATTATATTTTCAGTCCTCTAGCGTATTCAGATCCGTTGAGCTGCAATTTGACGTCGATATGGGTGTTGTTGCTGAGGGATTCGTTGCAACAGTTGGCGTATGCGGCAAAACTTGCGGGGTTGCGTTGGAGTTTGGGAAATACTAAATATGGACTCAGTGTGAGTTTTTGTAAATGTTTTTTTTAGAAAAATAATAATAAAATATTAATCAGTCATGGGTTCAAATCCCAGTTATGGGATAATTGACGTGGCCCACTCCTAACACAAAGATTTTCGCTTCTTTGGAAGATTTTTTTTAGAAAGATTACTATCAGTATGGATCACATACTACTAGTATTCCCTTTACCCCTTAAGAATACTACTATGCAATCTAAGCTGCTAGTATTTTTTTATATCTTACAAATATTTAGGGTTAAAGGAGTCGCAATAAATATGTTTCAGATAACAGTAGGCGGTTATGACGACAAGCAGCATGTGCTGTTGGAGAAGATCATCGACCACATCGTCAGCTTCGAAGTGGACCCCAAGAGGTTCGAGATCATGAAGGAGAGCCACATCAGAGCCATCAAGAACTTTGAAGCCGAACAGCCTTATCAGGTAAAGTGGCGTCATTTGTCTCACAACCTAGACTCGCTCGTCGTGTCTGCCATGGGACGTCCACTGCTAGACATAGGACTCTCCCGAAGATTTCCAGTATGACCGAGATCACCAGCGACCTGCATCAGACCATGTCTCAGATCCGTACGTCATTACTGGTGACACACACTGCTCGAAGACTTTCGTCTTCAGGCACTGCGGTATTTTCGAGGACTAAGCTTCCCAAACGCTGCCCATCCGAGTTGGATTCGATGATTGAACTCCTTCCTGAAGTTGGACCTACCTAATTGGATTGCTTGTCCTAGGTAAACGTAATCGTCAACAACTTTAAGAAGTTCCCAACGGATACTGGAGTGGGTACATGGACGTTCGGCATGATTTTCGTCTTGTCCTTGTTCATACTTAGACCCACCTTTTAGGAGACTCTGTAGAGGTCATATTGTTAAGATCTTCCAGGCATTCTGCCATGACTAAGACGTCAGCGAATCGAAGGAGAGCTGGCCATTCTAGGTGTTTAAAAGCGTCTTCCAGAGCAGCGGTAAAAAGTTTGGGAGAGATGACATCTCCTTGTCGGATACCGCGCTGCAAACGCTAAATGCGTTTCGTGCAATTCTCCTGTACTCTGGCTAACATGGTAATATTGCACAAATACTTCAATACTTCGATGTATTTATAGTCGATACGGCACCGCTGGAGAGATCTCAACACTTTCTCGTAGTCCACAATCGCTAAGCACTCCTCGGTCTTCTGTATGATCTGCCGCAGCGTATGTATGTGGTCTATTATAACTAAAGCCTTTTCGGAAACCGGCTTGTTCGGGAGGATGGAAGTTATCAAATCTGCGTTCAAGATGATTCGCGATGGCTCCCGAAAACAACTTATAGATATGGCTCAGGAGTGACATGAGTCTGTAGTCAGTTTTTTTAGAAGGGTATTTCGGATTTTTTGAGAAACAGAACCACTACACTCCTGTGCCATGCCTCCGCGCGGCGTTGCCCTCAAGCAAAGTGGAAGAAAATAACCTTTGGGGCATTGCGAGGATCGACTTACCGCCAACTCTTAGAAGCTCCAAGGTAATTCCATCCTCGCCTGGTGCCTGTTGTTTTTAGGTTCTTCGGTATAATGTCGGGTAAGTCGAGCTCAGTTATCTGTAAAAATTCTCCACCTCTCTCAAAACATCTGACTTTTTCGAAACTGCCTTGCTACCATCCGTCTCAGCAGCTTAGTCAAACGGCTTTCTCCAATAGACGAGACTCTCGTGAACACCTATTAGCCTTTATTTCGCTCTATCGCTTCCCCAATTCATTTTGTATCAAAGTAACGAAAATCGTGTCGCATTGACCTAGCCTCGCTCAGAGTGTGTCAGTTAAACCGATTCCATTAATTCTTAACAGACACATCCCTCGCTATACATACTCGCACATCTCTGGTGATGGCAGCCATGTACACCTCAAATATACTTAATTAGTTACACGACATAAGAAAACCTCTTCATTACAAACTTTTATTTAGTTTTACCAGTCGCGATGTTTGTCTTCAAATCTTGCAAATTAAAATTGACCCACTTCCTGGTTACCGATTGAGCTTTAGTTTTGCATACATGTGTAAATCGCGCGACAATGCATGATGGAGCTGGAAGATGGCCAAAGGAACTTCGCAATGAAACGACACAACCTCATCGAGTCTCGGCTCGTTTAATTCCTCTTGACGAGTCGATGCTAGATGGTAACCAGAGCCTGATGATGGATGGATCTAATTTTATCTATGCCCTCTTCCGATGAATCGACCAGTGATGACAGTTACCACAGTGCAATCTCCTCTTCTTTGAATGTCGCCATTAATTCTTATTTTTTCAAAGTCAAAGTCAAAATTTTTTATTCAATGTTGGAATTTACATTCTCTTATTGAACGTCGGAATCTACCACCCTTTCGGAAACGACCTAACCCAGACCTGAGAAGAATGGGCGCAAGAAACTCAGCGGGACTGTTTCTTTTGGATATTTTTTATCTTTGATTTTTTAATCGCCAATTTTTATAACAAGTATATTTATACATTGAGAAAGCCTGGAGCGAACGCATCATTCCCAAGGCGTGACATCTTCCAAAAAATCTTTAATGTTATAATAGCCTTTGTCACAAAACCGTTTTTTAACTAACTTTTTAAATTTTCCTATAAAAAAATTTTGAACGTTTTCTGGGATCCTGTTGTAAAAGCATACACATCGCCCAACAAAAGAATTACTAATTCTACTCAATCGAGTAGTAGGAGTAACAAGTTTGTGTTTGTTCCTAGTATTGATGTCATGCAAGTCACTATTTCTAATAAAATCATTAATATTTTTACGCACATACATAACATTTTCAAAAATATATTGTGAAGCAACAGTCAATATATTAATTTCTTTGAATTTATCTCTTAAAGATATTTTAGGGCCGAGACCATAGATTGCGCGAATAGCCCTCTTCTGCAGTATGAAAATCGTGTTTATGTCGGCTGCGTTACCCCAAAGTAGAATGCCGTAAGACATTATACTATGGAAGTAGCTAAAGTAAACTAAACGAGCCGTGTCTATATCAGTTAATTGGCGTATTTTTTTAACCGCGTATGCTGCAGAGCTGAGTCCATTGGCCAACCTCTCAATATGGGGGCCCCATTGCAATTTAGAGTCGACAGTGATGCCCAAAAATACGGTAGATTCCACCGGTTCCAACTCCTCTCCATTTATAAATACACCACTCTCTATTTTCTTAACATTGGGTGTCGTAAATTTTATATATTTAGTTTTCTTACTATTTAACATTAGATTATTAGCACTGAACCAATGTACAATATCAGAGAGAGCATTGTTTACATCGTCATATTCAGTTTGATAGCGTTTCACTTTAAATATTAGTGAAGTGTCATCAGCAAACAATACTATCTTGTTCTTTTTTTCTACAAGGTTTGGCAGGTCGTTTATATAAATGAGGAAGAGAAATGGTCCAAGAATAGAACCCTGGGGGACCCCCATATCCAGACGAGCCCCAGGAGATCTCTTGCCATTCACGTCAACCCTTTGAACCCTATTGTTTAGATAGGAGTTCATAAGGTCGAGCGCAGTTCCTTTGATGCCATAGTGGCGCAGCTTTCTGACCAGAGTCGCATGATATACACAATCGAAGGCCTTAGATAAGTCACAGAATATTCCAAGTGCATTCTGTGATTCCTCCCAGGCCTCGAAGATATTCTTAATTAATTCGACACCGGCATCCGTTGTTGAACAACCCTTAGTAAAACCAAATTGTTTCACATGGAGAAGTCTCTGTGAATTAAAATGAATCAACATTTGGTTTAAAATTAGTTTTTCAAAAATTTTACTAAGCGTTGGCAATACTGAGATGGGTCGAAAATTATTTGGATCAGTTATACATCCAGATTTAAATATAGGCGTTACTTTACTATGCTTCATCAGGTCAGGAAACACGCCACGTTTAATACAAGTATTGAAAATAGTAGCTAGATACGGTGCAATGGCATCAATTATGGAGTTAATTATTTTAACAGAAATACCCCAAATATCAGCTGTTTTCTTCATATCTAGGGTTTTAAATGTTTTAATTATATCTTTACTGTTGACAGTACTAAATTCGAACAGTACATCACATTTTTTAACATTTTCTAGCAATAATGATTCAGCAACGCTGGCAGATGAAATGAGAGAACAAGTTGTTGAGATTGGAATGTCAGAGAAATATTTTTCAAACGTGGATGCAACTTCCTGATCAGTTTTGATATTAATGTTATTATAAATGAGATTATACTTGAAGTTACGATCTCTGACTCTTCCAGTTTCCCAATTGATAATATTCCATGTCATTTTTATTTTGTCTTGTGCATTATAAATTTTTTGTTTAATATGTAACGACTTTGCCATGGAACACACTTTTTTAAATAACTTTGAATATGCTTTAACAAAGGCTATAAAGGACTCTGAATGGTTGTATGATCTCTCATTATAAAGTTGATATAGTTTTTCTCTACTTCGATGAATACCAACAGTTGCCCAATCATTAAATGACAAGAGACCACCCGAATTGACTGTCTTGGTAGTGAATATAGCAGTAAACTCTGATTTTATTAATTTAAATAGTGTGTTATATAATATATCAGGGTTATTGTTGTCAAAATTTTAGTATGTGAGTTTTGCTATAATACTACCTTTAAATTTCTCCATACGTTTGGAGTTCGTAGGAACAAACACAATCTTTTTATTTTTATTTCCTTTTTTTAACTCACAGTAAAAGGAGATTAATTGCCCAAAATGATCCGAACTCAACTTTTTAATAATTGAATATGAATTGGGTTTAAAGTTGGTAAATATATTATCAATACATGTTGCTGAGGTTGCAGTTACTCTAGTTGGCTCTACAAATATATTTACTAGGTTATATGAATTTAACAGGGATCTGAATCTAACACTTGTGGTGGAGTTTTCTAATAGATTAATGTTAAAATCACCACATATTATAATATATTTTTTAGACTCAGATAATTTTAATAGTATTTCTTCTAACACATTTTCAAATAATTCATATAACGCTCCAGGGGGACTGTATATGCTCACAACAATGATGCGCTCAAGTTCTGCACAGGCTATCTCAATAGTACGTTCTACAGAGAGGCTCACAATGTCTTTGCGTTCTTTAAATTTAAAAAATTTACTTAAAATTATTAAGGAGCCCCCACGTAACGATTTTTCTCTGCAGAACGCACTTGCTACCTGGTGACCACTGAAATTAAATATGAGTTCATAATTACGAAGCCAATGCTCTGTAATACATAAAAAATGAATGTTTTCACATCTCATAAATAATTCCAGTTCTAATTCTTTACCTAAAAGTCCTTGTAAGTTTTGGTGCACCAGGTTTACAATTTTATTATTATTATTAAGATTATAACAATTTTTATTTTTATTATTGTCTAGGTTCAATATGCTAGAGTAATTCTCTGTTGTCTTATTATGTAAAATTAATTGGAACGGTTTCCAAGTTATTAAATGTCAAATTATTGATCTGCTCAATAGGAGTTATAATTTTTGGGTTATTTACCTGCTCAAAAGAAGCAATGGTAGTCAAATCACAATTTGACTGCTCAATAGAAGCAGTGTTAGAGGTAGCCAACATATTGGCTGAGTTAAAAAGTATATAATAAGATAGCAATTTTGCTACCTGTCTTTTCCTAAAGTTAGATAGATGTAGCCTATCACAAGTAAGTAATTGATATTTGTTAGATATTATATTATTTAAGTCAATAATGTGACATTTATTATTTACATTATCATTGTTATTTGGTGTTAGAGTCACATAATTGCAATTACAGTAGTGTGTTAATAAGCTATTTAATTTATATCTATTTTGATTTTCCTGTGGCAAGTCTGCTATATACGGTAAAGTAAACATGATTAGTTTATTAATTTTTAGAGTATTTAATTGGATAAAATATCTTTGTATAATTTTTTTGTTTAATTTGCCTCTTCTCCCAATCATAACAATAATGGTTGTGTTTTGACAATGTGTTTCACGTAGAACTACATCTATTATTTGAGAATAAGAAGCTCCGGGCATACACATATTTAAAACTTTTTGATCTTTAAAGTGTTCGAAAATTTTAAATATAATTCTTATGAACGCCCAAAGTATTCCGGATCATTACCCTGATATGCTAGCATCTATTGATTCCCGCAATATACATACTATACTTGTCTCAGAGTCGTGGCTGAAGCCATGTTTGCCCTCTGTTTCATATTCATCACCTGGTTTTAGACTTATTCGCAATGATCGCTTTGGTAGGGGTGGAGATCGAGGAACGATCTATTAACGATCTCATATTCCTTTCACGATTGTTAGTTCGGTGTCTTCTATAACCCTTCTCCTGTTATTGATTATTATTCATCTTTCGAAAACTTACTTGAAAATCTTGAACCCTGTTTGCTTAAAGGCGACACTCGGATGTGGCCGAATCTTGTAATTTGGAAATTTTACCTCACAGCTAATTACCATTCTCCAAAACACGGTCAGTGGTCTGCTGACACCTTCTCCTATCATGATTTGATTTATCGCTCATATAAAATCCGTCCTCGTGAAGTATAGACCAAAAAGTATTTTTTTTAACTCCCTACTCATATGGTTATAAGATACTAACGCACCTATTAGGCCTATAAATAGAAAGCATCTCCCAGCACCATGGATAAATGACCATATTAAAGTACTTATGGAAAAGAAGAATAAGGTGAACAACAACAATGGCGTCACATCTTCCAATCAGTCGGATACGGCAACACCGCAAAAACATGGAAATTTTTAGAATCACTTTGGAGTCGGTAAATCTTCGTATCGTCCCATAAACTTTGATATTGAAATTCTTAATAAAAAATTTTTACAAAAGCAAAACACTTAATATAATTTCTTCATTACCGTCTCCCAACATCCCACCTTTAGCTTCAACTCTTTCACTGAAGGTTATGTTAAGAAGAATATTATGTCTATAGCCTCGAATGGTGTTGGAGATGACTGCGTTAGCCGTAATATGATCACTCCCATCCTTGATATCGTTGCGCCCATATTAACCCATATCCTGAATTTTTCTATCTCCTGTAATAAATTTCCTGATGAGTGGAAGTATGCCCAAATGGACTCCTTTTCCTAAAAGGGTAAACCTTTAACTACTTCAGATTTTAGTTATGTGATGAGAACGCAAAGATTTAATTGATTTATAAGGTGTGGTGTCTTTAAATAATTAAAGTTTGTTTTTTCTTTTATTTTTTCTTATTACTCTATTTGTTTTCAGCATGCAGTAAACCAACACGCGTTGTGTTTGTCAGACCTGGTGTGGACCAGGTGTTAACTTCTAAAAGAAGCTGAGAGTAAGTATTTCCTATATTATTCTTAATATGATCAAAAGATGCGCCATCGTCAAATAAAAGAATTAAATCGATTTTAAGAGATTTAAAAAATAATTGTTCAACTAATCGATGTGTTGTCTAATGTTTTTCCAGATGTAACCCCAGAGCAGCTGAACGAGTTCACGTCGCGGCTGATCCGCAAGGTGCACGTGGAGGGGCTCATGTTTGGCAACATCACCCGAGAGAGGGCGCTCACTATCGCTGACACTATTGAAAACAAGTGAGTTCGCTTCTCTGTGGTCGATCTATTTGTCTGTATATTCAATCTGTAATCCAGCGATTTTGAAATGAGGTTGATTAAAAATGAGAATGACAAAGAAGGGGTATGTTAAAAACATTAAGAGGGGGTGTGATGTTCAATGGACTATTGGGTAAACGCAACGTAGATACTGCTACTGAACCGATACATAACTAAACATTATGATCTCTTACAATTACGACAGGAACCTAAGCAGTGCTTGTGACCAAGGTGTTAGTGTAAGCAGTGGATTGCAAAAAAGTCACAATTTTAATACTGCTAGATTTTAGCAATGCCTTCAATTCTATCGATTTTGATGTTTTTCTAGACATTCTACACACTTAACATTCTCTCATCTCCGTAATTGAATGATTTAAATCCTAACTTCATGGTCTCCGGCACATGGTTTGCACAGATGAGGCTTTCTAGGATTGGGCGAACCTTTCGGCTGGTGTATCACAAGGCGGTGTTTTATCTCCTTTGCTATTTTCGATTTTTATTAATGAACTCCCAAAATATTTTACTTCTCACTACCATGTCTATGCAATCTATATTGTGATATACAAATCTATAGACACGCTACAGCATCAGATCTAGAGGTGTCTTAAACTTAATAAACCCTGATCTCAATAAAATAGGACACTGGGCTGAATCATTTGGACTATTGGTAAATCTTTCTAAATTGCAATACTTGTTTAGGCAGTAGGCACATGAGAATTAAAATTAATTTCAATACCTTACTTAAAGTTATTTATAATAAAGGGATAAGCGAGCAGACGGTCCACCTGATGGAAAGTGGCCACCGTCGCCCTTGCTTGCATTGCTGCGGTTTCAATGGACCCCGAGCAAAAGCCCGATGTTCATTGAAACCGCAGCAGTAATGGGATGGCAGAGGGAGCGGGTAGTTCAGGCCCACATGCGGCTCGCCCGGAACACGTCAGAGACACTCGCTTGGTGGTTGCAAGTCAGTGCTTGGTTACTCGGCTCGTACGAGATACTCTCCTAGCGGCAAAGGGGAATTGTATTCTAACCCGTCCCCTCACGGGTACAATTTTTATTTATAATGGCACAGTAGTGTGAGTGTAATGGACCATAAGAGAAGGGTGTAAAAATTTAGTATTATCATTGATAGTGACTTGTCCTGGTCAGATAATGTAAATCACATTAGTAAACTTCTACATTACTTTCTTCATTCTTTTAAACGCTTACAAATTCTAGCGCAAGCTCTTCTACTGCTACTCGACTATGTTGAATTTTGCTATCCTGATGTTTCCTAGAAGCTACTTAATAAACTTGATCGCCTTCATGGCTTGCACTAATTTGACCACGTGTCTGACTTCCGACGTCAACTTAAGTGGCTCCCCATTCGTATTCGCCTTCGCCGGAACATGCATACGCTTCTCCTTTATACAATACTACGCAATTGCCCCCCAAGGGCCTTCGCGCTCATGTGTACCGGTGAAAACACTTGAAGTCCCTCCTTTCCAAACCCTTTTTTATGGGAAATCTTTAACGATGCATCATCAGGCACGTGCCAAGCATCTTCTGCGCTGGTGTGCGAAATGCGAAATACTTATACTTGAAGAGCAAAAAAAAAAGATCGTTTTTTCGCCTCGCCTCAAAAAAGATCCCTAGCGCCTTTTCTGCCCTGGCGCCATTGTGCACATCATCACTCTGGAACACTTTGCCACAACATATTGTTGATGGCAATCCAAGTGCTGTCGTGTTTAAGTCCATTGAAGCAACGATGTCTCTCTCTCTCAAATATCAGAAAAGTCTCCTATACTTGAGAGTATATGGCAGAGATCTCTTCCTCGAGATAATTATCCTATGTAATGAATTATCTCTACAAGTTATTATATCGATTAAACTTTCTCCTAAAAGATAAATAGACAATATATTTTAATGTTATTTCACAGATTACCAAAAGACGCGACGCCGTTACTCGCGCAGAAGTTACTGTTGTACAGAGAAGTGGAGATTGATAAAGGTAGGCGTCGCACACACCTCGACACGCACTTCACCCCCACACCGATAGATGGCGTCCTCGCACACACATTTGTTTACTTCGCGATAAAACATAGCCTATGTCCTTCCTCAAGCTATACTTTATCTCTGTATCATATTTTTTTTAAATTTGTTCAGTGATTTAAACCTGATTTTGTAACAGACAGATAGACCATCTATCCGTCAATAGATAGGAATTGAAATTATAATATTATATAACGACACTTAAGGGGCTGTAAACTATAGCAACACTTAAGTTATTGACTATATTTTAAACTCTATATAATGACTCTCAAGATAATTTAAACTATATATAGTAACAATCAAATACGATCTTTCTATAGTAGCCGGCAGCTAACTTTAGGTCTAAGCAAAAATAGTGGGGGGTTGTTGCGCATTGTAAGCGTGCTGTGTTCCATCTGTGACGTAGCAGATGTGCTGGAACTGAAACATCGCATTAGAATCAATCTATTCTATCACAATCTATTCGCCTCTGCCGCTGGGAGAGCATCTCGTAAGAGCCGAGTAACCCAGCACCCCCTGGCACCCAGTCGGGGAACAGATCCCCTTCTCCGACTGCGAATCCCGACTCCCCACTATCTTCGAGGATGCAACACATCGACAAAACAAGAGGATATCTCTTACTATCAGGTGGACCATATGCTCGTTTTCATCTTATGTACCATAAAAAATGACTTCTACCCATTCAAGGTCAAACCTATACTTACGTGCCAGTAACTATACAAACGCTAAAGGGGATATACAGCAAAACTCTACAGCGACACAGAGAAAGAGAGAGTCAAAAAAATTATATATGTCGGAGTGGGGAGTATTTAATGGTTGGTAACATCATCTCCCTTACGTCATAACTACACTCGATGATTTTGATAGCCTCAATCGAGTCAAAGATTATCGATTAATCGGAACGCCAGCGCGTATTTCCTATTTGTTGATATACTTCTCCCCACTAATGGAGGGACATTGCTACCATTGTCTAGTCATTTATGTTCCCCGACTGACGCAGTACACTTTAGTCTCTCGATAAGTTTTTTTGAGTGAACATCACCTGGAGTTGAAGTGTAACAATAGTGTGTTGTTTTATTATGGATATTGGACTTCTCTGACTAAGGATCATGTGAGTTCTTACGTCCTATTTATTGTGTGATTACATTCTATTTGGGTGTGTTAACACAACCTTGGTTTAGGTTAGGTTAGCCTAACTTAAGACAATCAGTGATACTGGGCAGTGGAGGCGAGTTGTAATTACATGAAGGCACTGCCTGGTTTCCAGTCCAAAAACTACAGAATCATTAGATTCGGTCACATCATTCATTCAAATCGGCTTTCTGTTTTGACATATATTTTAGGAAGTTTGTAGTTAAGTGGTGTTAAGTGGAGTTTTAAATTCTACAGGAGCATGGTATCTCCGTGAGGTAGAGAATTCAGTGCACAAGTCCTCGTGCACGTCGGTGTACTACGCGTGCGGGGTCCGGGAGACCAGGATCAACGTCATCCTGGAGCTCCTGGCTCAGGCGCTGAGCGAGCCCTGCTTCCACTTGTTAAGGACTCAGGTACTTATATTTATTATTGTTCCTGGAGAAAGTATAAAAATTGAAATTTTAAATGAATAATTTTCAGGAACAACTCGGGTACATAGTGTTCAGCGGAGTGAGGAGGTCCAACGGCGTTCAGGGGCTACGGATCATCGTGCAGAGTGACAGGCATCCCTCATACTTGGAGGAGAGGATCGAGAACTTCATCGAAGGGGCGCAGGTTCGATGAGCTGTCCATCATCTATCCTACTATACAGCTATCCAGTCGTGCTCCTTATCTTTTCTGTCCTCTCTTGTAATATTTGTGTTGTTTACAGGATTACCTAGAGAAGATGACAGAGGAGGAATTCCTGAAGCACAGAGCAGCTCTCGCAGCGCAGCGGCTGGAGCGGCCGAAGCGTCTCTCCGGCAAGGCGTCGCAGCTGTGGAGCGAGATTACTGCACAGGTTATATCTACTCTACATTATAGTATATCTATTCCATATTTCGTTAGACACTCGCTGCTTGGTTCTGTCAGGAGAAACTTCGCGTTCACACTCTTTTTGTCTCTTTCGTTATTATGCGCGTTCTCATTCTAAAACAAACAATACAGAACACGACCCAATCAGAGGTTGTCAAAGGTTATTTTAATCTAGCGCCATAGATGGCAATGACAAATCGTTTACTCGTTCCCGACATATTAATCTGTGACTAACAGTGTTGCTATTCTAATTTATTAAATTACCATTATGATCTTTCCTTTCTTTGTATGTAATATTGTTGTAACTTTGTCGACAGGTGTACAACTTCGACCGCCCTCGAGTGGAAGTGGACGAGCTGAATACTGTCTCTCAGGAAGAGTTAGTTGATTTCTATAAGGTTAGTCTTCTTTGATGCCTTTTATCGATGATTAGCAATCATTTGTTTAGCCACGTTTTCTTCGGCTAGATGGTCTTCTGCCCTTGTTTTATGAGTTGAAGAAGTTTTTATATATTATTCCTCATAATATGGCCAAACTACTTCAGCTCCATTAAAATGAAGATGTTTAAAAGCAGACTAAACAAATGTAGATGATGCTGAAATAGAAACGTTGCATTACTTTGGAAATGATTCTAAGTCTATATTCCGTGTACACGGTCACAATGTTGGAGCATCTGAAGAAGATACAGTTAATGTTAGCAACGTCTACGATGTAACAATATCAGGTTTGGAGTTTTAGGAGATTGATTTGAGATGAATTATTGAGTTGTCGTCCAAGCTGTAACAAATGTGTGCTTCTGTAATTTTTATTTGTTACAGAAGCACATAAGCCCACATTCAACAGAACGGCGAAAGATATCAGTATACGTAGTGTCTACAGCTGAGGGATTCGCGGGCAAACTGGACGATGCTGACGTTAAGAACGATGAGAAGAAACTACAGGTTCGTAGAAGAAATACTAGTGGGCCTAATACACTTTCTTGTGGAACTCCATATCTTTTATACTGATACTCGGAGTAATAAAAATTATTTTATTTTCGTAGAAAAATATTCTTTATACATTGTTTTCTCTCTCTTTCTGTTAAATCATAATATAACAATATTGTTTTCGTAATATTATCTCATGGAATACTAAATCAAAGGGTTTACTCGTGTCTAATTTAAATCTAAAATGGATACCGGGTTTTCGGTCGTCATAAAGCAGAAATAACTGTAGGCCTAATACATCCCCTTGTGACACTCCATATTTATAACACTGATATTCAGAGTAAATATTGTTTTTAATTTTATTTTGATAGGCCATAACAATCTTTATACATAGTCTTCTTCTATCTCTTTCGCACGTACTACAACAACATAATTTTTAAGTAAAATCCGATGGTACACTAAGTCAAAGGCTTTACTCATATCTAATAATTTTTAATTTCAGCCAATAGTAATCCAAGACCTGGTGGACTTCAAGTCACGGAGGCGGTTATACCCCCACCCTACGCCCTTCACCAACATACCCAGGAAGGGGGCTCACTGTAAACTGTAACTATATATAGCGACACTGGCGTTACGTGGAGTTCTTTTAAGTAACAATTTTATTAAACAAATAAATTCAATGTGTATTATTTTGTCAAACCTTTTTTACTAGCGACATCTATGTTGTTTTTTAATAACTAATACTTTGTCTATTCTGAAATAAAACAACTCGAACAGTTTCTTCGTGACGAACTGAACTGACTGACTGACTGAACTGAGTAGAAGAAAAATAAATGGACACATTTTTTCTTTCCAAAATATGACCTCGGTAATAATCGATTTTGAAATTTAATTTATCCCAAAAAGGTGTAAACGCCAAACGATGTCATATACGTTTTTATTATATAATGGAATAGGTATTACACCGTAAAGCCTCGTCTTTGCTATGACGTCATATATACGGTTGAATAGCGATGTCTCTGCTTTATCTAACAACGGAAAGGTATTATAAACTTTAGAATTAAAACTTTTTAATAGCGCCATCTAGTGTGAGGAATTAATAATATATTTTGTTAAAAGCGACATCTTTGTTGTATTGTTTGAACTAAAAAGAAAGTGCTAGTGATTAACGAGTGTTATTAAAATAATTATACTTTTCTCTAAGTAAGTCTTTTACTACCTACATGCTTTTTAATTATTAATTAAAAAATTATGCCATCAGCGCCATCTAGTTTAGTGTTCGTAAATAAAAAACGAGTTAAATATTTAAAACAATATCCTTTTTAAAAATTATTTTTTTTTAACAGCGCCATCTAGTTTAGTGTTCGTAAGTTAATATTTAACAACATCGAGTTCAAAGTATTAGGTTGCGATACCACCAAAGAATTACCTATCCTCGCTCGTGTTGCAAATGAAGCGATTCTATTGGTTCTTAACAAACATAACCTTTATTCACAGTTTTTTTTAACTGGGATAGAATGTGGAAATCCTAAACCATTTTTGGTAAAGCTTGAGTAGTCCATAGAAATGAGTGAATTTGGTCAATTTTTTTTAATGCGAATCGACTCAGTTTCATGTCAGGATCATATCACTGTATTGGAGGAAAAAAATCCGAGCAGCAGAAGTTAGTCAAATTTAATAAAATACATCAAAACTTATATGTATGTATATCTGAAACCTTTTCACTGCTATCAGCGCCATCTAGTTCTGTGTTTGTGAATTAAAAAAAGACTAATATTTACTATCTACTTTACAACATTACAAGCTTTTTTTAAAGAAACTATTATTTAATATCTTCATTTATTAAAGCGCTACTTCTTCCGTATATAGCTCCACTCCTATGGGTCGTAGCGTATTGATATATAGCCTATAGCCTTCCCCAATAAATGGTCTATCTAACACTGAAAGAATTTTTCAAATCAGACCTGTAGTTCCTGAGATAAGCGCGTTCAAACAAACAAACTCTTCAGCTTTATATATAAGGGCCGAATCAACGTAAGATTGATTTTATTAATTAATTAATGACTGAATTAATGATTTAATCAGTGGACGAAGGCTTCAATCATTGAATGAATTGAGCGTATCAATAAATTAATGATTAAAACAATCAATTAATGGCTGAATCAGAGCACGAATGATTCAATCATGAATGGATGAGCGTATCAATGAATCAATGCCTAAATCAATGAATGAATGATCCAAAGAATAAGATAATGATCGCATAAATAAATGAATGATCGTATTAATGAATTAAAATTGAATTAGTGTATTAATGATTCAATAAATTAATTAATGATCTAAACAATGAATTAATGGCTGAATCAGTGCACGAATGATTCAATCATGAATGGATGAGCGTATCAATGAATGAATGCCTAAATCAATGTATGAATGATTCAATCAATTAATTAATGATCTAAACAATGAATTAAAGGCTGAATCAGTGCACGAATGATTCAATAATGAATGGATGAGCGCATCAATGAATGAATGCCTAAATCAATGTATGAATGATTCAAAGAATAAGATAATGATCGCATAAATGAATCAATGATCGTATTAATGAATTAATCAATTAATGGATTAAATAATGAATTAATGATTATATCAATATATCAAGGTTTCAATGATTGAATGAATATTAAATATTGTTAAAAAAAAACAAACAATAAATCCAATTGGCATATATTTTACATTAAAGCGCTTTATCACCATGAATACGTTTTTATGGGTGATAAATAAGAACAAAATGGCGGCCGCCGCGTCACACGTCAGGCGCAGCGCCATGTTGGATGTGATGGCAACGATCATAAATTACACAGCTTATGTGAAAACTATTTTTCAGTAGTTAAATAGTTTTATTTATTATTATTATACGGGATACTTTTTATCCCGGTATAAAAGTAGTTTCCTTTATAAGTTACATGAATGATTGATTCAACTAATCAATGAACGAATGAGTGTTTCCGTCAATAAATTTAAAAATTTTGAGTCTATATGAATGAATGATTGAATCGATTGCTAAATCAATAAATTAATGAATCGAATGAACGAATATATTGTTGACATAATATATGTAGGAAATTATTAAAAAATGCATAATTAAATACTAAGTCAAAGTTATGAATGGAATTATAAATGAATGAATGACCGAGTATGTATTTCAATAAATAAATGTTCGAATAAACTGCTAAATTATAAATAAATAATTGAATTAATAAACGAATAAATGAAATAACGAAATGAATAAATAAATAATTGAATTAATAAACGAATAAATAAAATAACGAAATTAATAAATAATTGAATTAATAAACGAATAAATGACATAACGAGTTTTTGAATAAATGCTCAAATAATAATTGAATAAATAAATGAACGACTGAAATTATTCAAAAACAATATATAAATTACAAATTGTTTAAAGTTTGTGACACATTTTCACAAAAATTGCTGAACAAATTTCAATGAAATTTGGCTCGCAGATCCTCTACAACCTGGATTAACACAAAGGCTACTTTTTATCCCACAAAAATTTATAGTTCCTTCGGGATTTTAATAAAATGTTTATAAGTCGTCGAAATATTTTTATATTCAAAATTAATTGTTTATTTGTTAAGCTGCGAAGTCGGAGCAGGTTGACTAGTAGCTTATATGTATTTAAAGGATTAATGCCATCTGTGGCGCTAGAGTAGAATAATAATCACTTCCGTCTGCCCCACCCCCACCCGTGGAGGGGAGTATTAGCTAGTCTCGTCCCTTTATATTCTCGTACTAAGATAGCGGAGCTCAGTCTTACTCGTGGTCTCAAAGAGCGTATATTATCTAAGTAGTGCTACTGAAAGTGTCAAGTGGAGTGTTGTGTTAGTACTGGGAGTGCTGTCCCTTTATGGTAAACACTGTGTTAGGTTAGGTTGGAAGGAAGATGGGGAGGACCCGCCTAAGCAGGTTATAGTGGAGAAAGGCGCATCTGTGTCAGGTGGTACGAAGAGAGCCAACCACCACTTGTCATCACTGCAGGAGGACTTAGAAGACTCAGCATACCACAGGAGGATTCCCGTGCCGTTTTAACAGCAGTCGTGGGTCATGATCTGTCGCTGTTAGTCTTGGTAATATCCATGGTTGGTAGCGAGGCTGTGATGACGGCAAAGGGAGAGTCGGAGAGAGAGAGAGAGCTACAAACTTTCATCCTATGCGACGGGGCAGTGGTGGTGGTGGACAACTGCTGACGAGGTTCCGAAGCAATCCAATATCCCGTGACTTCGCCCTATTAGCAGTGAGTGAATCATGCTGGTGGTTTAGCGAAGCAGATCCCAACCCCGAATAACCATCCTGAGTCCTGAGGATGGTATCTGTTGGTCACAAGTCCAAGGCACTGCTTGGCACATATATATATATTCTATGTGTAGTTATAAGAGTTTGTTGTGTATCGCGATCAGTCAACGTCGGGAACAGAACGCGTTATTCAAATGTAATATATTCTGATATAAAATACATATTTATGAAAAAGTGTTATAACAATATATAAATAAAACGAATGGTTGTATGTTTGTCCTCTAAGTGTTATGAATAACTCATTAATTTGTGATGAAACTTAAGTGAGAAAGAGAACCAAAAAGAGATCCAATTCCGCAATCACAAACTCACAACACGGATTTATTTTTTTATATACTAGTCACCAGGTCGGACTTCTCTTATCGTAGAATAAGAGGGGAGAAGTCTGGCCCACATACGGTGCGACTAGAACACGTCTAAGACACTTGCCAGTTACACCAAGTCAGATAAAAGCAACGAGAAAGTTTAACTTAAAAAACTCATAAACTCAAATTGTAACTTACAAACAAACAGACGTTATATATATATATATATTAGCAAATAGGTGAATAATATACAAAAGTAATGTTTATGAGGTTTATAAAGAACCCCCGGAAACATTTCCCAAGCGGGACTCGAACTCCAAACCCGTTTGTGTCGGCCACGCGCTCGTCTGTGTGAGTGAGTGTGTATGTGTGCGCGGTACAGGTATTGGTTTGGTGTTGTGGTCGTGGGAAATTACCCACAATTCGGGGAGAATTTATTAAAGTAAAATTGTTTCTAAAAAGTTTAGCTAGTAAAAATCATATAAAAATAAATAATTCATATATTATTTTGACAACATAAAATATCGATTTTTTTATTAAAAAAAAATAGGTAGCCTGCTTTTATTGTTGGTGAATTTCTTCTGTTTGATAAATAATTTATGAATAACTCAGCGAAGTGAGTATGGACAGCATTGATAGAGAAAATAAGGTCTAAATCAGATCATTTTATTTTCTTTATTTTTATGGCAGATAAGGGACAAACGAGCATACGATCTACTAGGTGGTCAATGCTCAGAGTGCTCAAGAGAGTGAGAAGAGTGTTACCGTCTTCAAAGAGAAGAATGCTGCGGTTTCAGCACACCTAAACTTAGATCTCAGTCTCCACCAGAATTATCGGGAAAATTAAGAATTCAGTCAAATGCTCAAGGAAGTAGCTCTGTACACACGTATAGAAGAATCAAGAGTGTCATCAGCTACTCCACCTTGGTCACGCCTTATATAATAAAGAACTCCAAAGAACACGATGCAGAACTCAAACTCAAAATAGTTTTTTTCAATTAGACTTTACAATGTGGTCAAGCAGTGATGGCCCAGTGGTTGAGACTGCAATGTTTTACTCGGGAGGTCGGAGGTTCGATCCCCCACACACGCACACACCTCTGACTCTGAGTTATGTGTGTTTTAAGAAATTAAATATCACTTGCTTTAACGGTGAAGGAAACCTGCACTCCTGAGAGTTCTCCATGTTCTCTCTCATGTGTGAAGTCTGCCAACCAACCAAGACCCGACTCAGCAGTAGGCCATTGATGGGTCGTGATGAATGAATGTGGTCAGTCAGTCAGTTTGTCTGAAGCTACCACCAGTTCGGAGAGCAGTTTCCTGATGAGAAGAACATAATCATTCAGCTGAGTATCAACGCCATTTTGATTATGAAAACAAGCAACAATATTCTCCCGTAAGGGAGAATTAATTCATAAACCAGCAACACAAAACCTCCCAAAGCTACAAAACAAATTTCTATCCCCAGTCCGCGTTGAACCTCCGAGCGTGTTGGACGTGTTGACTATCTATATACATTATACGTGTTGTGTGTGTGTTTGTGTCAGTGATTTTGAGCAAATTGAGATCAATTTCGAGATATTTTGAAAAGGGTAAGTTGTATATAATTGTGTTGTCTGTGTGTATTGATTGAGCTTTAAAGCTCTATAGTTTTTGTTTGTGGTATTTCTTCTAATATTCATTGATGAAATCCTTTCATATTTGTTAATAGTATGAAAGTTATTTGCACTTAAACTTAGTAGTTTATTTAGATAATCGCTTCTCTGAGGATTTAAAAATGATTTTATAAAATCCAAATTTCTACTATAAAAAAGTGTATTTAGATTTCGATGAAATCCTTTCATGTGAACCCAATTAGGTTCTTGAAATATTTTTTTTTAATTAATACCTACCATTTTGAGTGTATTTCTGAAATTCATTTTTTTAGAAAACTCATAGTTTTTGAGATATGATTTTTTGAAAATTCGTGTAAATACCTCGTATATTCTTCGTTTTTTTTTTAATTTTGAAGGGTAAAATAAGTCATGCTTAATTTGAAATACGAATTTTTGAAAATTGTGCTAAAAACATACACTTATTTAGAATAGGGCACCCCCCCCCAATATTTTTTATAGATAATATTTACCATCAACGAGAGATATTATATACCACGATAAATATTATATAAAAAAAATCTCTCAGGAATTCTCGAGTGGTGAAATCGAGAATATATTCTTTTTTTTTTTTTATATATATACACTCATACTAGAAGTATTGTATTAAATATTAATAGTATTTAATATTATATTTTCAATAAATGATATTTTTAATGAAATCCTTTCATACTAATCTATGAAAGCTTTGAATAAAACTATAAAATTTATATAAAGCAAAACATATTAATTCGTAAGGTAAAGTGTGTGAGGTTGTAGGGGGATAATCTCCGGATCTACTGAACCGATTTTGATAATTCTTTTACCAATAGAAAACCACATTATTTAGGAGTGTCATCCACTTCACATTCACCTGAAAAATAAAAAGACTTTTCCACGGTAGTCTGTTTTGCAAAGTAAGTCGGAAGCGTTTTTTATAAACGCTGCTTTAACGATGAGAGATATATAGTTGGACATATGGTCTCGCGGAGTTTTTTGTAGATATTGATACGTTCTATAATATTGTAGAACATTTTTTTGTTCTATCATCAATACTTTCCGCAGCGCATGCGATGAAAGACTTTTAATTGCTAATTTTTTTACACCTAGAGTTACATTATTGAAATTTTAGTAGGGATCCCTAATTTTTGCTAGTAATAAATATATCCTATGTTACTCAGGGATAATGTAGCTTTGTAACGGTGAAAGAATTTTTGAAATCGGTCCAGTAGTTTTTGAGTTTTTTCGTTACAAAGTTGAAGGCAAAGAGAGCTGGTAATAAATCTCAATTATACAACCATTAATACTCCTGTCAGTAATTAGTCAAACAAATATATCAGTGTCGGTCTGTTTGTCATTTGTGTTATATTGTTTATATTTTGGCAAAAACTTTAGTTTTTATTGCCAAAAAGGTCAAACAACAATAACCTTAAAATTCGGCCAATTTTAGCCGAATCCGAAACTGAAATATTGTGGGATGGATAATTGCGAGGGATTTATTTTGTTAAAAAGGAAAAAAATTGTTGAAACAAACACTGAGCGAGTATAGGCACATAAAGAGATTCTATTGGTTCTTAACAAATACAACAAATACAGTGGAAACATAAAATAATTTTATTTTTTAGCCGAAACCAATTTTTTAGTTATTTCCTATATAATATAAGTGTACACTTGAACTGGTATCCACTAAACTGTCAAGGGTGAGAGTGAAATAAAAGCACGTTCAAGTATGCGGGCGGATCTACTGAGTGGTTCAAGTTTGACAATTTAGTGTATATAATGAAGTGTCTGTCTGTCATTTCATAAGCAAGCCGAAACTGCAGAGACGAGCGTATGTTTTCGCACTGTGCTACACACGTTGAATGAATCCCTATATCCCTTTGTCACGACATCACGCCTAAACGGCTGGACCGATTTCGCTAATTCTTTTTTTGTTGTATTTGTTATTGTCAGGAGAAGGTTCTTATGTAAGAAAAAATTAAAAAAGTTGCGCGGGAAATGAGAAAATTAAAAAAAACTTAACGACCATATTAACTTTTAATGTAAGCTTTTGACAGCCAATTCAAATTCAAATGTCTGAATATGAATTCTTACGTAATAATTAAAAAACTATAAATATAACTACTGATCTGGTAAACGTTATTTTGCCATATAAATTTAAAAAGGGGTGTAAATATATGTTGACCGATAGTCAGACTTACCCGATATGCACACGAAACTTTAAAAACTTGGTCGAGCCGTTTCGGAGGAGTTTGGTAACAAACTTACAACTCAGAACTTAAAAATCTTTATCTATTTGTCTGTTTGTTTGTTTTAATCAAAGTCAGTGTCAGCTCAAGTTCTGATTGGCCAATGTTGCCACTAGAAGAAATATAATAAGACACTAATAGACTTAATAAGATATAATCTTATTATATTTTGTGTACTTTGTTTGGTTTCTATCACCTTTGGCTTAGTAAGGATGCTTATATTGCGTCGGTACGAGCACACTCATTTGTTTACTTTATACACCAAACTCTAGTCTATCTCTGTACCAAATTTCATTAAGATCGGTTCAGCGATTTAGGCGTGATTGCGTAACAGACAGCTAGAGTATCTATCTGTCAATAGATGGCGTAAGTAGTATATTAAATGGCAGAATACAGAGTTGAAGAGTCCCTGGATCTTGTCGTCATCCCCTGTGGGGATTAAATACGATCAAAAATTTTTGGCCGAATCCGAAAAATATTTTAGCCGAATCCGAAACTAATATTTTTACAAAATTTGTTTTAAAATAAAAATAATACAATGGTGTTAGATTTCCATACAAACAAACATACATACATTATTCATACGACTATAACCAATTAGGGGTCTCATTAGCGCCGTACAAACAAACCGACTATTCATCGAAATATCCATTTATATATAGTGATGTTTATCGATGTCGATAAAACATTAAACATTGGATATCTTTTGGTATACCCAAAATTAGCTGCTCAAAGTTTTCTAATATATTTAAATAGGTTAACAAAAACATACAGACATAATTTTTATATATATAAATCTATGGGACAGTACCTTTCAAATGATATAACTATCATACCTATTCTTTTATTATTTATATCGATAAAAGGAGATAGAAAGTGATGTAATAATTTTACAATTTGCTCTCTCATATTGATTTGTTTTTTTTTTTAAATTAAATAAAGGCAAAGTTAATAATTTTTTTTAGTTTATAAGAACAACCTACTCTTTGTTTATCTATATAAAAAAAATCACATTGAAATGTCTGTCCGTTACATCGTGATGAAAGAAACTAATAAACAACTAACTAAATATAATATGAAATACTTTCATTAGTATTTAATGTTACAACTATTTGTTTTCTTATAGATTAAAAAAAAATAAAAATTTATCGATGATTTATTCCATCACTACACCAATAGCGAGCATCGCTGCAGTACGGAGATAACCCGTACAAATAGTGATGTGCATACAATCTGCATAAATTATCGATTAGCTGCCCAAATACGGATAAACTGACGGGGAATTTCAATTATACAACTACCTACATAAAACATGACTAAAATTTATCCTATACTAATATATAATGCTGAAGAGTTTGTTTGTTTGAACGCGCTTATCTCAGGAACTACTGGACAGATTTGAATAATTCTTTCATTGTTAGATAGCCCATTTTTCGAGGAAGGCTATGAGCTATATATCATCACGCTACGACCCATAGGAGCAGAGCTACACGACGGACTAGTTAATTATTTTACTAATATATAATGCTGAAGAGTTTGTTTGTTTGAATGCGCTTATCTCAGGAACTACTGGCCCGAATTGAAAAATTCTTGCAGTGTTAGATAGCCCATTTATCGAGGAAGGCTATAGGCCATATATCATCACGCTACGACTCATAGGAGCGGAGCTACACGACGGACAAGTTAATTATTTTACTATTATATAATGTTGAAGAGTTTGTTTGTTTGAACGCGCTTATCTCAGGAACTACTGGTCCGAATTGAAATATTCTTTCAGTGTTAGATAGCCCATTTATCGAGGAAGGCTATAAGCTATATATTATCATGCTACGACCCATAGGAGCGGAGTTACACGCGGACGAAGTCGCGCGGGTCGATTACTTATAATATAGTTATTAAATAAGTTTTAAAACTCTCTGGGATCTAAATTAATATATATTATTAAAAAAAAACAGTTAAATTTAATTTATTTAAATAATAATATTATATTAATTACACATATAACGCCATCTATTATCATCGTATAGAACTTCACAACCTTTTGTTTTATAATAAAAACTAGTCGATCCGCGCGACTTCGTTCACGTGTAGCTCTGCTCCTATGGGTCGTAGCGTGATGATATATAGCTTATATCCTTCCTCGATAAATCAGCTATCTAACACTGCAAGAATTTTTGAAATCAGACCAGTAGTTGCTGAGAAAAGCGCGTTTAAACAAACAAACTCTTATTAATGGAATTTAAATATAATTTTTAATACAATTTCCGATCAAACCATCGTTTTTATTTCCCTTTTTTTGAAGTCGGTTAAAGTAAAGTCTTTATGTTAGGCAAACTCTATTTCCCGTCTAGACGTTTGACGGCTTCAGATAATAAAATGTTTATCTCTTTCTTCACACCTCTCTCTTCTACTCTCTATGTAACGACTACTCTTAGTATATACAAATATAGCGAATTCGATAAAATGTTAAATTAATTGACAAACTTAATTTTGCGGTTCGAAAACTATTATTTCCATACATTGATATATGTAACAATAAGTTTACCAACCGCAAAAAAAATTATTACTATCAATACGCAAAATAATTTAAATTCAACTCTTATCACAATACACATTTAATATTGATTTAACCTAAAATATAAAATCATATCATGTTGACATTCCCACGCTCGTCGTGTTGATATTAAAAAAAAAACTAGTAAACGTCCTCCATTTTGAGACGCTTACTATGAATGACAGTAGTAATTTTATTTTATTATCTGTGACATGTCCTAAAAAGTTATTCATTATCTGTAAAAAAAAATTAAATTATAAAATCATTAGGATGATTAGGTTATAGTATCTAGTGGCAACACTTGCAATGACGTCACACTGTGTAATGAACATCAATTATGTCAATCAGTTAATATTGGTATTAAGCTGTGACGTCACATTCGATTTGTTTCAACTACTTTCGGTTTTTTTTCTGTTTTCATTATAATTTTTTCATAATAATTTGAGCAGTCTGTAGAACAAAAGCTAGATTAAAAATAGAGGGGGAAATGGGGGGAATTTTTGATGTCCAAACAAGGATAATACTAGGAATCTGAGGCTACAACTGTTGGCGGTGGATAATGATTGCGAGTGTATCATTCAAGAAAGCAGCCGCTGAAGCGCTGTCTTCAACTTTGCAGTCTAACCATAGAATTGTTAAAGCGCTGTCGATCGCTGAATCGCTGAACTGGACACCGACCGCCGGTGACGGTAACAAATTGAAGCGCGATTCAATTGAATAGTTTACTCATCTTTACTATGTCTAAAGAGAGAAAGATATATGTGTAGTCTCAGCCAAAGCTTGTGAACAAACATACAGACATTTACATATGTAAAACAAATAGACTATCTACAACAGACTGACGGTAAAATGTGTTTTATATGTTAATATAGTAATAAAAATGCAGCGTAGGTGGTGAAGCTGTATATAAAACTAGTCGACCCGCGCGACTTCATCCACGTGTAGCTTCGCTCCTATTAGTCGTAGCATGATGATATATAGCCTAAAGCCTTCCTAGATAAATAGGCTATCTAACACTGAAAGAATCATTCAAATCGGACCAGTAGTTCCTGAGATTAGCGCGTTCAAACAAACAAACTCTTCAGCTTTATATATTGGAATAGATAAGGCTGATTTTCCACCACGCTTGTTTGTTACGCTTTCACGCTTAAAGCACTGAACTGATTTTGATGAAACTTGGTATATACATAGACTAGAGTTTGGAAAAGGACATAGAGTACTTTTTATCCCGAAAAAAAGGTCTGAAGGGGTTGAAATAGGGGATGAAGTGCATGTTTAAGTGGATAAATTGCACCCAAACGAATCCGGGGTATAGTAGGCTATATGTTAATAAAGTTTCATCAAAATTTATTCAGCACTTTTGAAATGAAACACTAAAGCCCATAAACTGTAGTGTTATTAGGTTAATTACGTAAGCAGGTAAAGATTGAGGTTATTACCTTTAATGACGTCAGTTAGTGGTTCGAAAGATATCGTAAATATTGTATATTGCTGTAGCACTCGACCCCCCACAGATTATAACCTAATGGTTTGGGTTTCAAATTAAAAGGGATGATTAGACGGGAATATTCCACAGGAGTTATGTCTTTTTTTGATGTAAATTATATTAATTTCAAACCTTCAAAGAATATGTTTCTCATCAAGATTTCTCGGAATAGAAATTTGCGTCTCTAGAGATTCCTTGAAATAAGAATTAAATTTGTTTCTCATCGAGATTTCTCGCAATAGAAATTTGCGTCTCTAGAGATTCCTTGAAATAAGAATTAAATTTGTTTCTCATCGAGATTTCTCGCAATAGAAATTTGCGTCTCTAGAGATTCCTTGAAAAGGTAATTTGTTTCTCATCGAGATTTCTCGCAATAGAAATTTGCGTCTCTAGAGATTCCTTGAAATAAAAATTTGTTTCTCATCGAGATTTCTCGCAATAGAAATTTGCGTCTCTAGAGATTCCTTGAAATAAGAATTAGTTTCATATCATATATACTTCTATGTATGATTACTAATAAAACATTATCATTACATAACATGTATATAATGACGTTTAATGATATACAGATGTTATATATTGTTGTGGGTATACTTGACAAAACGAAAAGAATACAAAATTGCTATCAGTATTATAAAGTAGTGAAATAAATCACTAACACTTCACTCACTGTTCGTCGCTGTCAAAAGCTTATTGCCTTTTATAGTGATGTGCTTTCAATAAAAAAAGCTATCGATACTATTCATTAAATAGAACTATGAGTATCAGTGAAAGATATATTTTTCACGTATTTCATAATTTTTTGTTCTTCAGAGTTCGAAGGAACATACTAAGTATCAGCTTGAACCATTTGATCCCATTCGACGAAGAGCTGCTCGGATTGTTGGGGACCCGGTGTTGCATTCACGGCTGGACCCCTTGCCACTGCGTAGAGGAGTATCTTCATCGCATATATCACGGGGAGTGTTCCGAAGAGCTTTTCCATTTGATCCCTGCCGCCAAATTCCACCATCGTACTGCACGCCATAGACTTCATATCATCCTCATCATCTGGATGTGTGGCGTGCCTCAACTGTGCGTTTTTCTAGAACTTTTATTCCACGACCGTATATCCGGAACATTACGACATGAGGACCTTCAACTCGCGTATATCTCCTTAAAGGCTTGTAACTCCCCAATTGTTGCAGGAGTCCGTGAGCAGTGGTGATTACTTAACACCAGGTAACCCGACTGCTCGTTTGCCTTCCTATTTTGGTGACGAGCAAGGTCAGAAGAAACTGATAGTGTGTAAGAAAGCGCAGACTCAGCACTGTAGTAAAATCTACCCTCTCCAATCCCAATAATGCCGCGGTTCCAGTGAACACTAAACGCTGAATGCTGATTCTTCTCTTCGCTTCAGTTCCTTACTCTGTCTTCGAGGCGGCAACGCATCGGCAAAACGAGAGATACCCTCTAGTTTTGAAGATATCCATGGGCGACGGTGGCCACTCTCCATCAAGTGGACCGTCTGCTCGTTTGTTCCTTATCTATCATTAAAAAAGAAGTGGAAAGGTTAGAAAAGAGTAGCCAATCTCTCAAGGTTACAAGCAAGTAAGACGAGTAACCTGATCCAAAACCGACCGGAGCAGATCTACCCTCTCACTCTCCCATCCCAATATTGCTGCAGTTCCAGTAAACACCGGGTTCTTGCTCAGGGTCCACTAAACGCTGAATGCTGATTCTTCTCTTCGCTTCCGTTACTTACTCTGTCTTCGAGGCGGCAACGCATCGGCAAAACGAGAGATACCCTCTAGTTTTGAAGATGTCCATGGGCAACGGTGGCCACTCTCCATCAAGTGGACCGTCTGCTCGTTTGTTCCTTATCTATCATTAAAAAAAGGTTCACAATTGGAGGAAGAGGAGGAGTTACATATTAACGGTGACTGGAAAGGAAGAGTAGACAGCGCCTGGTGCTGCCGATGGTCACAGCTTGACACAGGAATCTGTCCGGTCTATGTGCTTTTGTTTCCATGACAACGATTAAATCCGTGGGTGGGTAATGAGAAATATAAACTTATACTCATTCTTCAATTATTAATTTAAGAAACCTAAACTAACTAAATAAAACCTGCTGACACCGGTGTCACTTGCCTCTTGAATCGTTACGTTACTAGTGATGTGAATTTGAGATATCGATAAACATAATGTAGTAATCGCCCATGAACATCAGCAAAACAAGAGGGTATGTCAATGCGTTGCATTCTCGAAGATAGAGCTGGGAGGGAGTGAAGATGGGGGCAAGTCTGGCCCACATGCGGCTCAATCGGAACGCGTTTATGATACTTTCTGATCGGATTCACATGCTGTGGTTGAACTGCACAGATCCCCTACCACCAAGGGGGTAGGAAGTCATGTAGTCTTTCCTCCTTCTCTGTTCAATCAGGGAGACTTACTTAGGCAGAACTTGTACTTAGTTATGAAAGTTGAAGGTATTTTTAAAATAAACTAACAAAAAGCATTTCAATTCAACGAGTGCACCATTTCACTACCTTACTAAATCACCCTCCCCTTCAATGACTCACTCACTCAATCTCAGATATTCTATACCACAGAGACTAAACTTATTTCCGAGATTATTAATAAACTACCTGTATAAAATATTTAATTAAAATATGTTTTTAAGTGGTTTAAGTAACAAACATCCAAACATACAATTTTTTTAGATATTTCATATCGACTATGTCCCATCACTAAACGCAAATATTGTCGTATCGATCGTTTGAGCGTCAACACTACATCAGCTACAGTGTTTGTATTTTGTATAGAGCTAATTTTATATATCAAATAACTCCTCAATTCAGTGTTGCCATACTTTTACACTTACATCATATATAGGTTAATAAAAAAGCTATTAAATAGTAATTTTTTTTAATTGTTTTTTTTTTGAATTTTTGAGTTTCACTTCATTTTATATGAGGAAGTCTTTATTTTTCAACAAAAATAGATTTATAACGTTTTATAACTTTGTAAAGAGAAATATATCTATAACTAAAGAACAGATTTCGATACTCCTTTCACTGATAGATAGATACACTAATCTAGAATATATAATATTTAATTTAAGTAGATACAACCATTTTCAGGCTTTTTAATAAAATAATTTCATTAATACTAAAGATAAAAAATGTGCACTAATTAAATAAAGTTTGTAATTTTTTTACGCAAAAATTACTGAACCGATTTTGATAATTCTTTCACTAATAGAAAGCTACACTATTTAAGCATTTATAAAAAATTATTAATAGCGATATTGAGATATTTATATAATAATAATTTAATTGATACAAAATAAAAACAATTTTTAAAACTTTATTGGTGAAGTTAAGTTTGTAATTTTTTTACACAAAAATGACTAAACTAATTTTGATAAATCTTTCACTATTAACAAGCTGTACCAGTATAGAATATATTAATATTAAAATAGATAGTAATAACCAATTAAGTGTCACAGATAGTAACGAAGTTCGTGACTCGTTTATATCGATTGAATAGTTTAACTTATGAGTCACTTCGTAGGTTTGTATACTTGTATCCCTTTTTAAGCAAATTTCGTCTATAAAGGAATATGATTATCCCGCAGGAACTATGAATTTTTCTGGGATAAAAAGTAGTCTATATGTTAATTAAGGTTATGAAGTATCTGTGTGTCGAATTTCATTAAAATCCGTTGAGCCGTTTTTGTGTGATTGAGTAACAAATCCAAACACCTAGACCATCCCATTCCTTTCCATCACATCTCATTCCTTTCCATACCATCCCATAAACACTTTCTCTATGCTCCGTTTTATATGAACGAAGTACGTAAGTTTCCATCCCATCCCTTTCCATTCCATCTTCATCTCAGTCTGTTTTATTCTGTTGTATTCAGACCATTTAATACCATCCTCTATTTTCTCTTCAAATTTCCTCCAAGAGAGATTTGAGTTATAAGTTTGATGTGTCTGTGTGTGTGAGTCTGTCTATGGCATCGTAGCTCCCGAACGTAACTATAATTTCATGTAAACTTGTGCAAGATGGCCGCCACCACTAAATGGCGAATTATATTAATTCACAACTCCCTCAATATTGGTATCAAATTAAAGGGTTTGACTAGTAGAATACTATACACTATGATAAATTTCAAATCCAAGATGGCCGCCACCACAAAATGGGGAATTACGTTCATACAATTTTTTGTTTTTAATTTCTAGACATTTTTCTAACCTAAAAATCTTGTTAGCACATTCAAATGTATTCACAGACAGACTGATTGTATATATATAGTTAAACATCTGTCGTTTAGTCATAATTTTCAATCATACAATGTCGTACAGATTAATTTATTGTATTAGGTCGAGAGTTCAACTCAAGTTAATGTTTGATTTGTATATAAAGGTCGTGGGTTTGATTCTCGAGATGATTCTTAAGCTACTCAATATTCACAATTTTGACGACCTTTCTCCTTCATTTTGTTAGCCTCTTCATCCCTTTTCTTCCTATCTCCATCTCTGCCGTTCAATTCCACTCCATCCTATTACCATACCATCTCATCCTATTCTCTTTTGCCCACACGTCCAATTCCATTTCATCTCCAGCAGCAGATAGATATATTCGATCAATCATTAATAAAACAATTAACTTTTTTAAAACTTGTTTATATAATTACTAAAAAACTAGAGTAATTGTATTTTAATTAATTTGTTTTTACTAAAAAAAATTATCCTCAGCGAAGTGAGGATAAATCACCATAGATATTCCCATGCTCTAACACCATAATAACTGGAAATATCAAGAACTTATCGATGACAAATATTAGCGTCCGATAAACCCGACCTTCAACTATCACTAATACAAATATTTGTCTGTCTGTGTGCTGTCAGCTAGTAACGTCTTAAAATATTTTCCCTTTCTTTCCCTATCCTTTTCTTTCTATTTATCATCATAACCCGTCTATGGAGTATGAGCTGGGTGTCCTCAGAGTGAGGAGGTGACAGGCCAGAGAACTCTTCTTAAATCACAAATAACTTCATCTCATTCATTTCCGTTACATTCCATTCCATCCCGTCCCACAGGATACCATTCCTATTCATACCATCCTATCTTGCTATATTTCTTTCATTGTTTTGTATCCCTTTTTATTAACACGCCTTCCAATCCTATCCATCTCGTCTTATTCTTTTATCCCATACCATCCCATCCCATCCCTTTCCATGACATCCTATCCCATGATTTTTAATTAAATATTTAAACAGAAACTTGTGAACTATTAACATGTAAATGATAAATCAGTAAATAAAAAAAAAAAATTATACTAATATTATAAAGAGGTAAAGCTTTGGATCTACTGAACCGATTTTGATAATTCTTTTACCAATAGAAAGCCACATTATCTGTGATTGTCATAAGTTATATTAAAAGACTTTTTCGTGGTAGTCGGATTTGCAAAGTAAGTCGGAGAAAACTTTTCTTACGAACACTGCCTTAACGATGAGAGATATATGATTCATAGCTGTGTGAGTGCAGTGTTTGAATACACCTCAGCGAAGCGAGGGGAGATCATATATATTAATATAGTTAATATATAAAGCTGAAGAGTTTGTTTGTTTGAACACGTTTATCTCAGGAACCACTGATCCGATTTGAAAAATTATTTTAGTGTTAGATAGCCCATTTATCGAGGAAGGCTATAAGCTATATAACATCACGCTACGACCCATAGGAGCGGAGCTACACGCGGACGAAGTCGCGCGGGTCGACTAGTTAGTAATAAAAGAGAAGTTAATTTGTCTGCGAATGATAGCTGTAATAGAATTGTTTGATTTATTATATAAGGCAAATACACACTTGTATTACAATTAAATTCTATTGTTTTAATGCGAGTTGTCGTTAAATGGAGTTTTAAATTTAGTCCTGAGGAATAGAAACTTTTAATGACTACATATTAGTATAAAAGTCGCTGCCCGTCTGTCTGTTCTCTATGTATGCTTAGATCTTTAAAACTACGCAACGGATTTGATGCGGTTTTTTTAAATAGATAGAGTGGTTCAATAGGAAGGTTTATATGTACAATACATACATAATATAGTAGAGAAAGTAACCATGCGAAGCCGGAGCGAGTCGCTAAAGACAAATATACAGTGTTTGATGATATTCTTGAATTAGAAACAAGTCTGAATTGCCCTTATTACATTGTATTGTATAATGTAAACATTATCGCAAATGTCATAACTCATAACAGTCGAGCAATGAAACTAAACTTACACAAGTTATTAACAATGTCTTGTTTGACTATCAAATTAAAACATAACTAAATTATAAATGAAGAAAAGAATACCAATCAATCCCCAAAAGACTCTAAAGAAGTGGAAAAGACCACAGATAAAAAACAATTATCCAAACTTAATAAAGAGGAAGTAAATATTGAAATTATTCTTTTAAATATCAACAATACACAAACTGATACCTCACTGAAACATATAATATTTAATCAAACAGTAGAAATAGAACATGATATTGATATAATCAATAATAATGGTAATTACAAACTAGGAAATACCTCAATGAAGAGAGAACAGATTACTAATAAAACACTAAAGCTTATCTATGCAAGAAATAAGAAAAATCTAACATTTTTTCTTATAAATGTAATCGTCTTTGCTCACGAGTTCAATTTAGATAAGGATCGAGTTCGCTCTAATGGTAGAACAAAAAATGTGTCTGTCGGTTTGTTTTAAGATGGAGAGAAAAAAGCTGAGGTTTGAGATACAAATGATAATTATAACAAGGATCTAATGGCTGGTGTTCTTATAACATTCCAATCTAGCGTTGGACTCAGGATTCTGTGAATGATCTAGTCTAGATAAGTTGCAAACGAACAGATGGTCTACCTGATGGTAAGTGGCCACCATCGCCCATGGATATAAAAGAAATGCTGCAGTTTCAGCGAACCCTGAGCAAGAGCCCGCAGCATTAACGGAATGGGAGAGGGAGGGGGTATGACACTTAGCGGTTGGATTCGGTCGTAAACTAATCGGGGAACATATCCCCTACCACCAAGGGGTTACTCGGCTCTTACGAGATGCTCTCCTAGTGGCACGGGTAAAACATCGTAAGGAACCTGCAATCCTGTAAGTTCCCAAAAGTTCTCATCGAAGTGTGAAGTCTGCCAAATCGCACTAGGCCAGTGTGGTGGACTATGGCCTAACACTCCTCACTCTGAGGAGGAGACTCCGTGAGAACATCAATTATATAAACGTAATAGATAGAAATAGATTTTTGAAAAGCCTTAGATAAGGTTTATCATTTCTCTATGTCTGTATATTTGCTCTAACACTTTATTTGCAATTTATAACTTAGTAATAAGTTTAAAATGTAAAAAAAAACATGTATTTTATAATCATGTAAAACTTATTTTCCTTTGGAATTAAAAAAAAAACATTAACTGGTTATAAAGGAAAAAAGTCTAAATATATCAGTTTTATAATTAAAACTAAGACGAAGCGGGAGCGTATCTCTAGTTTAAATCAATTTGACAGCATCTCGAAAGTTTCGTCTCAATTTATAACCACTTTAGAATCGATAAATCATAATAGAAGCGGAGTTATAGCGCTTAAATACAAGCGGTCCCAAATAACCTCCTTGGCGCACCCAAACCCTAAATCAAATGAAAAATTAGAAAAATGTTTGCTTAATTTATGTTAACTGAGTACTTTAGGGTTACCAGTGTAAAATTTATTCAGCGATATTTGTGAGCCCAGATGTTTTTATTGATTGACTTTGTAACTGTCCACAAGATGGCGCTGCAGAGAAAAATACATTTTAGTAAAGGGAGGGCAGATTAATTAGTAATTTGATATTAGATTGATATTCCTATCTGCTTATGACGTCACAACACTATACTAATCATCATCTAAGTTATCAACTAACCCCCCCTATATGGCGATAAGATATTACAAGCGCTTTCCTGACAACACTAGCATATATTTTTATAATTTTTTTTTTAAAGATTAGTACTCGTGCTTGTGTTAGGAGTTGGTGTCTAAAACTAGCCTAAATTCCTGACCAATTTCTGACAACTGGCAACCCTATAGTAGCGGTAGACAATAAATTACAAACAAATGGTTTCTTAACTCAGCGAAAGCGATAAATTTAAGATTATTAGTGAACGATAAATATTTTAATCAAACGCATCTTTGAATTTTGTTTGAACTCGTTTTAATTATAGTGATTCTTTTTAATTGGTCCCTGCTGCCTTCCAATGGGTCTATTGGTCCTGGGCTTTATCCCGTGGAACCTTAGGGACCCTTTACTGTTCATAAAATAAACCGTTTTATAGTATTTTATCTTATACTAATACTAATAGATAATGCCGAAGAGTTTGTTTGTTTGAACGTGCCAATCTCAGGAACTACTGATCCGATTTAAAAATTTCTATCAGCATTAGATAGACCATTTATCGAGGAAGGCTTTAACCTATATATCATCACGCTACGACCCATAGGAGCGGAGCTACACGGGTACGAAGTGGCGCGGATCGACTAGCTAATTATTTTACTAATATATAATGCTGAAGAGTTTGTTTGTTTGAACGCGCTAATCTCAGGAACTACTGGACAGATTTGAATAATTCTTTCAGTGTTAGATAGCCCATTTATTCAGGAAGACTATAGGCTATATATCATCACGCTAAGACCCATAGGAGCGGAGCTACATAAGTACGAAGTCGCGCGGATCGACTAGTAAATAATAAAATTATCAGCATACATATATCTATTTTTATTCGCTTCCCTAAGGTATACTTCATCCTATTCATTTATTGGTTTGGTAAATGCTCCCAAATTACAGAGGAAATAAGGGACCTCAAGTAAGAAGTAGCAGACCCCTAATAAAAATGAGTAGCAAACATCTTAGAAAAATAATTCTATAATTTATATCACTGCACTTTAATTTAAGGCCCCTAATTATTAGGGGCCCTACTACATCCTCATTATTCCAGATCAATAGATCAATCCCCTATTACCTGTACCTCATTTATAGATTTAGTATATCTAAAGGACAGTATCTTTCGAATTATCATAGCATAAAGCTGTAACTATATTTTTTTTTTGTTTCAGGTATGTTGAAAAAAAATGAAGAATTCTAAGAAGACTAGTCTAGCTTTCTATGAGTGAAAGAATTATCAAAATCGGTTCAGTATTTAGAGATAAGAGAACTACATTTTGACATTCCTGACGAAACGTGGACGCGTAAGAACACGCCAGTTAAGGAGAATACTACAATATAATATACTAGCGGCGCTCCGCGGTTTTACCCGCTATATTTTGGATAATTCACACTATATCATTATAAATTATAGCCTATATGTTAGTCTGATGTGTAAGCTATATTATTGTAAAGTTTCATCAAAATCCATTCAGTAGTTTTTGCGTGAAAGACTAACAAACTTTCGCGTTTATAATATTAGTAGGATTAGTAATAAGATATATTGCTCAGTAACACGAAATGGTTACATAGATTGTAGGCAAGTGTCTGGGGCTTGTGACCCAGGTGCAGGTTTAAAAACCTCTTTTATCTATACTAATATTATAAAGCTGGTTTGGTTAGTTGAATGCGTTTATCTCAGGAACTACTAGTCCAAAATGAAAAAACTTTTTAGTGTTGGATAGCCCATTTATTGAAGAAGACTATAAGCTATATAATATTAGGCTACGACCCATAGGAGCGGAGCACCAATGAGTTTCCGTTGCGTGCGTTACGTAAATTGTGCCTATGCCCCACTCTCTCTATCTCTGTCTCTCTTTCTCTCTCTCTTATGTGAAGTTGTCTTATCTTCACTTAAGGATACACAACACTTGACATTAAAACTCTTAGTCATTCGGACTTTTTCAGAGGTTGGACTTGAACATAGAACTTTCAAGGTTTCTGACTAGAAATTGGACCCATAAAAGTATCTCGTCTCTCCTTTCCACAGCTCTTGGACTATAATCAACCAGTTTCCCAGTGAATTCCAAATATAAGGCAAGTATCAATTTACAAAGGAAATAAAAACCACATGACGAAAACTACTTTCAATCTTAAGGGAATCGAGTTACATTTAAAGAAAAGATATATTTAATTTAAATATTTTCCTATGGAGAGCTTAAGTAGTGGGGGTAATAAATATTGGTAAAGCTCTGTAAGGGTCTAGGTCTCAAATCCACGCTTTTGTCGAACTAGTTCAGTCATCATTCGCTCCTTTATGTACTTACTAGTCGATTCGCGCGACTTTGTCCGCGTCTAGCTCCGCTCCTATTGGTCTTTACGTGATGATATATAGCCTATATCCTTCCTCAATAAATGGTCTATCTAACACTGAAAGAATTTTTCAAATCGGATCAGTAGTTCCTGAGATTAGCGCGTTCAAACAAACAAACTCTTCTGCTTCATATATTAGTACTAGTCGACCCGCGTGACTTCGTCCGCGTGATGCTCCCCTCCTATGGGTTGTAGCGTGATGATATATAGCCTATAGCCTTCCTCGATAAATGGGCTATCTAACACTGAAAGAATTTTTCAAATCGGATCAGTAGTTCCTGAGATTAGCGCGTTCAAACAAACAAACTCTTCAGCTTTATATATTAGTATTAGTCGATCCGCGCGACTTCGTACGCATGTAGCTCCGCTCCTATTGGTCTTAGCGTGATGATATATAGCCTATAGCCTTCCTCGATAAATAGGCTATCTAACACTGAAAGAATTTTTCAAATCGGATCAGTAGTTCCTGAGATTAGCGCGTTCAAACAAACAAACTCTTCAGCTTTATATATTAGTATTAGTCGATCCGCGCAACTTCGTACGCATGTAGCTCCGCTCCTATTGGTCTTAGCGTGATGATATATAGCCTATAGCCTTCCTCGATAAATGGGCTATCTAACACTGAAAGAATTTTTCAAATCGGATCAGTAGTTCCTGAGATTAGCGCGTTCAAACAAACAAACTCTTCAGCTTTATATATTAGTATTAGTCGATCCGCGCAACTTCGTACGCATGTAGCTCCGCTCCTATTGGTCTTAGCGTGATGATATATAGCCTATAGCCTTCCTCGATAAATAGGCTATCTAACACTGAAAGAATTTTTCAAATCGGATCAGTAGTTCCTGAGATTAGCGCGTTCAAACAAACAAACTCTTCTGCTTCATATATTAGTACTAGTCGACCCGCGTGACTTCGTCCGCGTGTAGCTCCGCTCCTATTAGTCTTAGCGTGATGATATATAGCCTATAGCCTTCCTCGATAAATGGGCTATCTAACACTGAAAGAATTTTTCAAATCGGATCAGTAGTTCCTGAGATTAGCGCGTTCAAACAAACAAACTCTTCAGCTTTATATATTAGTATTAGTCGATCCGCGCAACTTCGTACGCATGTAGCTCCGCTCCTATTGGTCTTAGCGTGATGATATATAGCCTATAGCCTTCCTCGATAAATGGGCTATCTAACACTGAAAGAATTTTTCAAATCGGATCAGTAGTTCCTGAGATTAGCGCGTTCAAACAAACAAACTCTTCAGCTTTATATATTAGTATTAGTCGATCCGCGCAACTTCGTACGCATGTAGCTCCGCTCCTATTGGTCTTAGCGTGATGATATATAGCCTATAGCCTTCCTCGATAAATAGGCTATCTAACACTGAAAGAATTTTTCAAATCGGATCAGTAGTTCCTGAGATTAGCGCGTTCAAACAAACAAACTCTTCTGCTTCATATATTAGTACTAGTCGACCCGCGTGACTTCGTCCGCGTGTAGCTCCGCTCCTATTAGTCTTAGCGTGATGATATATAGCCTATAGCCTTCCTCGATAAATGGGCTATCTAACACTGAAAGAATTTTTCAAATCGGACCAGTAGTTCCTGAGATTAGCGCGTTCAAACAAACAAACTTTTCAGCTTTACTAATATATAAAGTTAAGCTATAAGATTAATTCAATCATTTACTCACTCATACAATCTTTTATTTATACGCTCATTCGTTCATATATTTAATTACTAAATAATTCATTCGATTTTTTACTCACTCATTAAATCAGTCAATTACTTAATTAAAAAACTTCCCCTTAATGAAATGCTCGACCACACAACGACAGCAATATATAATTATTAATGACTGTTAATTATATCTTTTATCTGTTTTATTTTAATCGTTATTGTCTGTATTAATGGCTGGACAGGTATTATTTCATACCCATTGCGTTGGTCCAAAACATATCATTCACAACATCACAATAACACCAAACCAGTTGTGAGATACTTAAAATCAGCAAATAGAAAATTGCACATTTTTATATTGACTACAGTCTTATCTTTTAAATATTAACAAAGACGGCGATATCCATTATGGCGTCGATCCAAAACATGCATAATGTTGTAAAGCTCACGATTTTTTTGTATAAAAAGCTACTTTGTTAGTTGGTCACGCAAAAGTGATTGAACTAATTTTAAACGTCATTGACATTTAGGTCCTCGATCAATAACTCATTAAAATGTTTGTTGCCATCATTAAAAAAATCTAAGCTTGGGAATCTTGGGATAACATTCAAGACATCCTCTTTTTTGTTGACCCGGAGGAATCAATAGCTACCTCCCCAAACGGGGACTCGGGTAGGTTATGCGCAGTGACCTGACTAGGGACGAAGCCACGGGATTCGTGGGAGACTGAGGTCCTAAGTCCTCCGTTTAAACTCCGCATAGTATCGCCCTCTAAACACGAGGGGCGCGCACCAGCATTAGACCTCTGCATGGGTAGTAGAATCCCCCCTTCACCGCATGGTCGAGTCGAGACGAGTAACGTCGACGGCGCACTTACAACGACAACAGAAACAAGACTGACTTATCTAAAGCCTTCGATACTATTTACCATACAACACTGATCAGGAAGTAATGACACAGTGACATTAAAGGAACTGCACTTGATATTATAATGTCATGTCATAAAAATAACCTTTAAAAAATCTAAATATATTGCAAAATACATATGGGGCGTATATTTATATAAGAGGTCCCTCAGGGAAGGATTCGTGGACCGTCCTTTTTGCTAGTTATGATGTTGCTAACATTAAAGAGATAGATTTCTGGTTTAGAAAATTACACTACCGATAAACTATTTTATGATATTGGCAACATTAAATTGATTCAGGGTTGCCAGCATAAAGATAAGAGGTAACCAAATAAATATATCATAAAGACAGAGATGAATGCATCGCGAGTAATCAAGCAGTAATGCAGCTCTGTGTGTATACTATAACACATAACTAACAATATGGAAAAGCTATCTTAATCTATGTATATACAGTCTCTCTCAGTTTTTAACCTCAGAGAAGCGAGATTTTGTAAGTATTTTAACAAGTAGCTTGACTTATATCAGTTTTGAGGCGTCGTCGATCTCTCATCGCGGGTATAAAGGAAACGGATCTTGTTTGTTTTGGCTCAACACCTCACACCTCACGGCTTACGTGTCACTTCACGTTTCATTCAATTTAAGCCCGAGTTTCCTTACAATATACTATAAATAAACTCTCACCTTCACCGCTCGATCTCACTGCAAACGTTACTCATGTGCTCCACGATAACATAGCACCACGCCAACTAAAATTTATCAAAATATAATTTGAAGTACTTTGTAAGGAAAATCAACCTTATCTAAATGTATATTTTTGGATTGATAAAGTTATTTTTTTCTTTTGATTTTATAATCTGTTCTAAAATCCATCAATATATCGGCAAGTGTTCTGACGTTAGCAGTAACTAATAATAGAATTTCTTCGTATTCCCTTTTGGTATTTGGTGTCCCTCAAGGAAGTCCTTTCTCCTCTTTTATTGCTGCATCTACTGCTGATATTGAAGATATCATCGACAATCTGAATCCCCTTTAGTATTTGGTGTCCCTCAAGGATGTCCTTTCTCTTTTTTTATTGCTTCACCTGCTGCTGATAATGAAGATGTTATCGACAATCTGAATCCCCTTTAGTATTTGGTGTCCCTCAAGGATGTCCTTTCTCCTTTTTTATTGCTTCACCTGCTGCTGATATTGAAGATGTCATCGACCATCTGAATCCCCTTTGGTATTTGGTGTCCCTCAAGGATGTCCTTTCTCCTCTTTTATTGCTGCAGCTGCTGCTGATAATGAAGATGTTATCGACAATCTGAATCCCCTTTAGTATTTGGTGTCCCTCAAGGATGTCCTTTCTCCTTTTTTATTGCTTCACCTGCTGCACCTGCTGCTGATAATGAAGATGTTATCGACAAATTGAATGGCGAACTAGATGGAATCATTTCCAGGAGTAAATCTGAGCATTATCATTGGCAGTGTTAATTATCTACCCTCTATCCGGTTCGGTAATTCTGACTTGGAATTTTGATTTTTTGGGGTATCTTTTTAATTTGGAATTTTGATTTTTTTTGGTCAATTTTCTTCTCATATTAGATTTTTTTGCTAAATAGCGCCATCTATCGCATCCAAATGTAAATCTAAGCTATGCACAGGATATATAATATATTACTACTCTCACTCATCTATCTAGGAGAGAAAGGAGGGGCACAGGTGGGAGTATTCCCATCATGAAGTGTTAATTCAATTAATATGATTAGTGCAGTTTAGTGCAGTTAGTGTCTGGTTAATATACTCGTTAGATAGATTATTCACTTTCTCATCACTGATTCTCGTTTAGCGTAACCATGGCAACGCACTCACAAGTTATATATTGTATATTTAGTTAATATCTTCTTCGGTAGTATTTGGTTTTTTTTTTAATTTAAATAACGAACATTCCAAATACAACAAACTCAACAATCAGTTAACGTGTGACACATGTCAAAATCTTTTTTTTTTAATCCGTGTCTGCTTGGCTTCTCTTGTAATTGGATACTTGGAATTTGAGCTTAGGAGTGTTTTTTTTAATTAGTTCGACGTGTAAGCTTTTGTCTGTCTGCAGGTGTATTGGGGTAGATACAACCTTTTATATAGAGGATGGATTTAGCAAAAAAGAGCTGTATATTTCTAACTTGGATTTTTTATTTTAACCTCAAAGGGCTGTATCTTTCTGTCGTGGAGTTTTGATTTGCAGTATAAAGGGCTGTATATTTCTAACTTGGAGTTTTGATTTGCAGTATAAAGGGCTGTATATTTCTAAAGTGGATTTTTTTTTTAATTAGTTCGACGTGTAAGCTTTTGTCTGTCTGCAGGTGTATTGGGATAGATACAACCTTTTATATAGAGGATGGATTTAGCAAAAAAGAGCTGTATATTTCTAACTTGGATTTTTTATTTTAACCTCAAAGGGCTGTATCTTTCTAACTTGGAGTTTTGTTTTCCAGTATGAAGGGCTGTATATTTCTAACTTGGAATTTTGATTTTAAGTTCAAAGGGCTGTATCTTTCTAATTTAGAATTTTAATTTTCAGCTAAAAGGGCTGTATCTTTTTAAAGTGGATTTTTTATTTTAAGCTCAAAGGGCTGTATTTTTCTAACTTGGAGTTTTGATTTGCAGTATAAAGGGCTGTATCTTTCTAACTTGGAGTTTTGTTTTCCAGTATGAAGGGCTGTATATTTCTAACTTGGAATTTTGATTTTAAGTTCAAAGGGCTGTATCTTTCTAATTTAGAATTTTAATTTTCAGCTAAAAGGGCTGTATCTTTTTAAAGTGGATTTTTTATTTTAAGCTCAAAGGGCTGTATTTTTCTAACTTGGAGTTTTGATTTGCAGTATAAAGGGCTGTATCTTTCTAACTTGGAGTTTTGATTTGCAGTATAAAGGGCTGTATGTTTCTAACTTGGAGTTTTGATTTGCAGTATAAAGGGCTGTATCTTTCTAACTTGGAGTTTTGACTTGCAGTATAAAGGGCTGTATCTTTCTAACTTGGAGTTTTGATTTGCAGTATAAAGGGCTGTATATTTCTAACTTGGAATTTTGATTTAAATTTTTCATCTCAAAGGGCTGTATCTTTGAAGCTCCATCTATCGGCCAATACAGTAAACTATTTAATACTCTTAACAAATATTTAAATGAAATGTTAACCCTTCATCTGCCGACGCCCCCGGCGATGTGTACAAAGGGGGCTGATTAGGGCCCTTACTCTTTTAATTTGCGACGCGTGCCTACACTGCTACTGTTTTATCCTGTTATCCTCGCTTCACTGAGATATTAATTACAACCATTGACGGAATCAATGCTTTAGGGTAAAAAAAAAGTATTATTTAACATATGTTAGAAAGACTAGAGATTGTAGTGATAGTTAGATAATTTTTTTTTTTTTTTTTTTTTTTTTTTTTTTTTTTTTTATTATAAACAACTAGTAGTACTTATGCAAAATATAAGGATAAGCGTGTGCAGTAAGGGGCCATTCATTTATTACATAAGACTATTTTCGCTATAAGAAAGAATATAGAATATGCCGACCCCCTCCCCCCTTTTTAATATTTATTACGTAAGGATCTAAAGGTAAAGATGAATGTTGCCAGCGTTTTTTCAAGTGGCTGAAAAATATGAATGTATGCTATGTAATTCCCTCTTAGTCTCCGGGGGGTTGAAATGCACTTCCTCGCTCCTAGAACGAATAATACAAAAATCTCAGCTCAGCGAGGACAGTGGACTTGTAAGACAATCTTGATGTATAGAGTTTCGTTGCTTATTAAAATGGGTTCATTGACCTGTAGATCTATGTGAACCCTCACGGGTCCATGTGGACCTATTGATATTAGTTAATAGTTTAATAATAATAATTAGTAATTATTTGTTTGTTTATGTGTGTGTGTATTAGAGAGTGTGATTGCAGGTGTTGTTGAAGTCAGCAGGTGTATGTATGTGTGTGTTAAACTTATACATACATCAATGTATAAGTGTATCTAGAAGTGTGTGAAAGTATAGGTGTGTTTATGTCAGTGTATGTGTATTGAAAATATAAAAAGTACCCTATCTCCTTCTCTAACATCCCATCTATAGCTAAACCAAATTACATCAAAATCGGTTAAGCAATTTAGGCGTGACGACAAAAAACATCCTTGATGTTATCTTAAAACATTAGTAGACCAATAATTAAATCCCAAAACAAAAAGTTGAGCAAAAAGGGATCTATCTCCATCTCTTTCTTTTACATGTATTAGAAAGAGATAGACATATGGTTATAAAATATGAGGGAATATTTAAATATGATGTTGTAGACAGTTGTAGATGCTATCCTCTATTTTTTTAAAGAGAGAGAGAGATAAATCACACACAAACAAACACACATTTTTATTGAACACTAAAATTCAACATTAATAATCTCCTCCAGGCGTTACTCGCTCCTAAACGCTGCGTAAAATCAAAAACCACTTTAATGTCCCCTAACCCTGTGATACCGACCCTCGGCACTTGAGACGGGTGCGCTAAATTAGTCTTTATTCCCATGTACACACGGGCTAGTTTCCTGTAGCGGCCGATAGATGGCGGCAAGGGTGTACACGTGCTGATTCCCATAGAGTGACCGTTTGAGTGCTGGAATGTGTAGAGAAATGAAAAAAACAATGGCGGTTGAATTAACAGCTGTTTGTCTTTTTATGATGTTCTAAATTTGATAAATTTTCTAATAATTGTGTAAGTTTGACCGCCATTTTCAGACAGTGTTGCTATTACAATAAATTGAATTACCCCCATTGTCATTTTTTGTCAAATAAATATTGTAAGCACAAAATATAAAAAAAAAAATATGAGAAGTAGTGCACTGAGGATTGGCTTATCTCTTAAAAGGGATCTCTTCCAGTAACCCCTCTTTACTTTTTTATTAATTTTTTTTTTTTGTTTATAAAGATTACTAGCAGTGTGACCTTAACCACGATGTCACACAGTGTGAAAACATCAGCGAGACTGACTAATCTTCATGAAGTTTTAAGTAAAGCATCCCATCTGTCTGTCCACACCGAAGCAATAAAACGAAACTTGTTCACCTCACTCAACCGAGCTGACCTGCGCACGCGCACGCGCACCAACATCCGCACGCGCACGCGCTTCCTATAATCTGTAGTTGTATAACTTGTATTGTATTTAGAGAAAGTGTAACAAATCGTTGCCCTTCAAATACTTGATAAGTTACCATTAATACAGATTATATATACGAGTTTCCATTCCGTTGTTAATATGTGTGTGCATTTATCAAACAACCCCCCCTCCCCACCCTTTAAATCAGCAAAAGTAAGCGTGTATACGTAAACTTTGACGCATGAATTTTTATCACGTTTCGATGTGCGTGTTTACTTTACCATACAGACCCTCCATCCCCTCTGTCATCAAAATTACCAAAGCAAGAACCTCCCCCCCCCCCCCCCCTATTTTGTAACACATTTTTTTTCCTTTCATTTCAGTTTATTTAACTTCTTCTCTTCAATGTAAAAGATGAAGGAAGTTTTTTTATTTCATTTCATTCCATTGTACGCCATTTCATTCTCTTTCATGACAATCTTTAGTCAATATTTACATGGCAACACTGGCCATGATGATACTTTTTTGTACAACATAATTTTGTTTTTCACAGAAAATATTTAAACAATTAAAAATTTAATTTTTTCGTTTCATTCCGTCATGTACTTCTCTTTTAGGGTACTATACAATATTTACATGGCAACACTGGCCATGATGATACTTTTTTGTACAACATAATTTTGTTTTTCACAGAAAATATTTAAACAATTAAAAATTTAATTTTTTCGTTTCATTCCGTCATGTACTTCTCTTTTAGGGTACTATACAATATTTATATGGCAACACTGGTCTACCCTGGATGTAACATTAGAGAGCTTAATTGGCAACAGTAGCGGAAACTTTTTAAACAAAATAAAGAACTAAAAAGTAAGTAAATGTTTGTTTCCAATTCAGCCATTTTGTTTAAATCGTTTAGGAGATACAGAGTGACTGTTTTATATTATTTAACTCGTCGACGCGACTGAGGTAAGCCTCTAGCCTCTACAATCCTTTGACACTCAACAAGATAAATAGCTTTAAGCTTCTAAAGTGTTTAAGTGCATCATAAGCTCAGTTTTCCGTACAAATTATATCTTATACTAATATATAAAGCTGTAGAGTTTGTTTGAACGCGCTAATCTCAGGAACTACTGGTCCGATTTGAAAAATTCTTTCAGTGTTAGATAGCCCATTTATCGAGGAAGGATATAGGCTATTAATCATCACGCTAAGACCAATAGAAGCGGAGCTACGCAGGTACGAAGTCGCGCGGATCGACTAGTTAATTATTTTACTAATATACAATGCTGAAGAGTTTGTTTGTTTGAACGCGCTGATCTCAGGAAGTACTGGTCCGATTTGAAAAATTTGTTCAGTGTTAGATAGCCCATTTATCGAGGAAGGCTATAGGCTATATATCATCACGCTAAGACCAATAGAAGCGGAGCTACGCGGGTACGAAATCGCGCGGGTTATTCCCCTCTGCCGCTGGGAGAGTAAGAGCTGAGTAGCTCGTTTCTCCCCCATCCCATTAATGCTGCAGATCTGGTAAACTCTGGGTTCTTACTTAGATTCCAAAGAAACCACAGTATTCTTCTCTTCCCTCCCCCTCCTCACCGAAATGACACACAGTGTAAAACACATCGGGTGAAATTGATCTATCTAGCTTAGACAAGAAATCCTGAAATAATTATTTTGACTTTAATTATTTAATTAGAAGTTTAAGCTATTTTTTTTTTTAAATTTAAACACCCAATTTGGCTGAATTTCACAGCTGATATTACTGAACTTTATGAAATAAATTAAATAAAATAATTTTCGGCTTAATCAAAGCTTTGTTTGGAGATCGTTCATCCTCCATTCTTTTCCACCTTTCCCTTTGGCCATGCATCCAACTTTTCCAGCTTTTCTTCTGTCTTCCCACTATCCTAGTCCTAGTTGTTTGGTAAGTCCATCTCTTACCTTCGTATCTTGACAGGTGCCTTACCCATTTCCACTTCTATGCTAACTGAAAAGCTTGGGAGTATGCAAGACTATAGTTTCCTTTTAGAATTTCTTTATGGGCCCAATATTTTCTCTTCTGCCTATTTCGTTTTCGATGCTGTTTGCAAGACCAATTGTCCATTGTTTTTTCCTCTAGTTTAATTGTTTTCTTTTGTCTGTTTGACATAATTATAGTTTCATTTTATACAGATACACAAATATCGTTATACAATTTGTAAGGAAAACTAACTTTAAATGACACTAAAAGCGTTGAAAGTAGTTTTTATGTTTTTAAAAAAACATCATATACGTGTCACATCAATGGTCGTTCAGACCCGCATGCTTGATATGTTCATTGAGCATACTTCGGGTTAAAAACACTATGACAGTTTTATATTATACTAGTCGACCCTTGCGACTTCGTCCGCTTGTAGCTCCTCTCCTATGGGTCGTAGCGTGATGATATATACCCTATAGGCTTCCTCGATAAATGGGCTATTTAACACTGAAAGAATTTTTCAAATCGCACCAATAGTTCCTGAGATTAGCGCGTTCAAACAAACAAACTTTTCAGCTTTATATATTATGTATAAGATAAATTTATTTTATACAAAACATCTCTCTCTTTCTCTCTCTAGGGGCTGTTAAAGCATTAAAGGGGGGAGAGGGGGTCTGCTTTGGTTATTTTTGATGATCTGGAGAATCTGAAGGTCATGAGAGCTTTCGTGTAGAATACATTTGTTTTAATATACAAAACCTTGTAAATAGTGTTAAATGGATTCTGCTGCACTTTATCACTTAGTGCGCTTAGTGTATTTAGTGCACTTGGTGTATTTAGTGCAATATATCACGACAAACATACCAATTGAAAATATAGTCTGAATATTAAATGTTGTAGTAGCATATAATTGTCGGCGCATAAGTTAACATGATTGTTTAAACCTACACCTTGGTCACAAGTCCAAAGCACTGCTTAGGTATCTCTCGTAATTTAAGAGATTAAATTTGATTATTTATCCGTTCAGTTTCAATACATTTCTAATATATTTTTTTGTTTTTCCTTTAGTTTAAGTTCCATTTTAATTGAAACTAGTTGACCTGCGCGACTTTGTTCACGTGTAGCTCTACTCCTATGGGTCGTAGCGTGATGATATATAGCCTATAGCTATCATTGATAAATGGACTATTTAACACTGAAAGAATTTTACAAATCGAACCTGTAGTTCCTGAGATTAGCGCGTTCAAACAAACAAACTCTTCAGCTTTATATATTAGTATAGATATCATGGTTACTTAGTATAATGATCGATGCAAATAATAATAATAAATTTGTAAGAATAATTTTTTAAATAATGTGCTGTATGTTTTCCTAAATTAAAAAAAAAAGCATCTCATAATATTCCTTAATCACGTCTATCTTAAACTGCTATACCAGTATCACTCAAATAAAATAAAATTTGAGTGAGACTACTTATTGAAACATTGTTTCATAAGAATCACGTCATAAAAACTTCTAGAACAATCGCTCAATTTACGCTTATACGCTTGCCAAATATCAAGCGATCACAAATTCAAATGTGTAGAAAGACCGTTTGGCTTGATTTGCGCAGGTTTGCGACGCGTCCACACGTTTGTTTCGTTTGTGCAGACTGTTATATGTAGCCTAGCTAGTTTTGGTGTAATAATTATTATTTTAATCAATTAACAGCAGTGATGACCCGGTTGAGACTTCAAGTCTTACTCGGGAGGTCCGAGGTTCGATCCCCCACACACGCACACACCTCTGACTCTGAGTTATGTGTGTTTTAAGCAACTAAATGTCACTTGCTTTAACGGTAAAGGAAGACATCGTTAGGAAACCTGCACTCCTGAGAGTTCCCTAAAGTTCTCAAAGGTGTGTGAAGTCTGCCAACCCGCACTGAACCAGCGTGGTGGACTATGGCCTAATACCCTCCTCATTTTGAGGAGGAGACCCGGCTCAGAAGTGGGCCATTAAAGGATCGTGATGATGCACTCTTTCTCACAAATCATTTAAGTATAAACATCCTTGTTGCAGTTCAAGTTACTAATCTCTATTTGTGTTTTTTGTATAAAGTTACTAATTTTTTAATATAGTTATAATTTCTATTTTTTTTAAATAAATAGTTTATAAAGCAAATAGTGTTGTTGCCACGTAACAAGACACGGAAATGCGTTACTGTCCAAATAAAGATGTCTTAAACTTTTTTTTTATGGTATATAGGTCAGCGTTTGACCATGACTTGCCTGAAAGCACGACACGGTCTAGGATGAAGCACGCTTTCCTAGAAGGTACCTATTTACTCTACATTTGAAAGCACCAACCCACCAGATCCAACCACCAGATCGTTCCACATCTTCGCAGTGCGAATAACAAAGGTGGACTCAAAGCGCTTGGTACGTATCCGAGACATGTCCACCATGTACCGATGGCGCTTCGGTCGGGTTTGTCTGGGAGTCCAGTAAAAAAAGTGGGCGGCAGGAAGCAGTTCAGTGTCTTAAACTTAGAAAATTGGACGTCCGTCATGATTGCCTCCACAAAACACACTAACGTAGTTGCAAGCGTGTGGATGGCGATGTTTGTTTGCCAAAATCAAGGCAAACGTTTGTATAGGTCTGGAGTTTGCGGCAAGTGTCAAGCGTGTGGCTGAGGCTTAAGTATCTTTTCATACAAATAAAATATACATTAGATTTGAGTGTTACTGGTTTCAATAGCTTTGTTCATTAAAAAAAAATATAGCAATACTGTTGATAGCGTTTGACTAGTAGTTCTTGCTTTATTCTCTCCACTCTGCTGACTTTGGTCTTTTACGTAAAAGACAAAGGCAGAAGGAATGCACGCTAAATCACTTAGCACTAGTGATGTGACAGCTTCATTGAAAGGTTTATCGATACATTTATGATGGCACGTCATTATGTTGTCGACACTTCCGGTTCAGAACGTTTAGGGATGAATCAAAATACCAATTTAGATCTACGTATTCCGTAAATGTTTGTTACTGAATTATACAAAAACGGCTGAACTGATTTTAATGATATTTGGTAGACAGATACTTTACAATATGGATTAATAGATAGGCTACTTTTTGTCCTAAAAAGAAGCATAGTTTTTGTGGTATAGAAGTTTTTATCCTGTCACAATTTCTGTGGGAACCTAAGTTTTGGATCAACGTGATCATTGACCATTTATTTGAGCGATTGGTATTTATATTTTGGACCAACGCTATAAATATTGATGTAAAGGTACTTAAAAAGTTCCGTTCAGCCGTAGCCGCAGTACCTTTTTAAACCCTTTAATAGTTTTTTCCAGTTTCTCATTTTTTCCTATATGTCCAGTAAATACTTTTGCTACCTAAAACTAAGACGTAAATTTAAAAAAATAGAGCCAATTTTTTATATAGCCAAAATAAAAACAATTTATTTAAGTTACATTATATTGGCGGCTCTCTCTCTCTCTTTCTCTCTTCCTATATGTCCCATATGGTGGTGGGGGTCAGCTTTCCTTAAATTACTCCTCCCATTCGCTCTTATTGGGTTTATTAGCGCCTCTAAACCTATCTCTCACACAATACAAAATTTATAAAATCGTATTAAAATCGGTCAGTTATTATCGGGACGGTTAAGATCATTATATTTATTTAATAAAAAGTATCAGTATCACCCTAAAATTAATTATTTAAAAATCAGTATCACTCAAAATAATTATTTTAAAATCAGTATCACTCAATCAAAATTAATTATTTAAAAATCAGTATCACTAAAAATTAATTATTTAAAAATCAGTATCTCAAAATTATTTATTTATAAATCAGTATCTCAACATTATTTATTTATAAATCAGTATCTCAAAATTAATTACATATTAGAAAATCAGTATCACTAGAAATTAATTAAATATTAGAAAATCATTCACTCAAAATTAATTATTTAAAAATCAGTATTTCAAAATTAATTATTTAAAAATCAGTATCTCAAAATTATTTATTTATAAATCAGTATCTCAAAATTAATTACATATTAGATAATCAGTATTTCAAAATTAATTATTTAAAAATCAGTATCACTCAAAATTAATTAAATATTAGAAAATCAGTATTTCAAAATTAATTATTTAAAAATCAGTATCACTCAAAATTAATTACATATTAGAAAATCAGTATTTCGAAATTAATTATTAGAAAATCAGTATCACTCAAAATTAATTACATATTAGAAAATCAGTATCTCAAAATTAATTATTAGAAAATCAGTATCACTCAAAATTAATTACATATTAGAAAATCAGTATTTCGAAATTAATTATTAGAAAATCAGTATCACTCAAAATTAATTACATATTAGAAAATCAGTATTTCGAAATTAATTATTAGAAAATCAGTATCACTCAAAATTAATTACATATTAGAAAATCAGTATCTCAAAATTAATTATTAGAAAATCAGTATCACTCAAAATTAATTACATATTAGAAAATCAGTATTTCGAAATTAATTATTAGAAAATCAGTATCACTCAAAATTAATTACATATTAGAAAATCAGTATCTCAAAATTAATTTTTAGAAAATCAGTATCACTCAAAATTAATTATTAGAAAATCAGTATCACTCAAAATTAATTACATATTAGAAAATCAGTATCTCAAAATTAATTATTAGAAAATCAGTATCACTCAAAATTAATTACATATTAGAAAATCAGTATTTCGAAATTAATTATTAGAAAATCAGTATCACTCAAAATTAATTACATATTAGAAAATCAGTATCTCAAAATTAATTATTAGAAAATCAGTATCACTCAAAATTAATTACATATTAGAAAATCAGTATTTCGAAATTAATTATTAGAAAATCAGTATCACTCAAAATTAATTACATATTAGAAAATCAGTATTTCGAAATTAATTATTAGAAAATCAGTATCACTCAAAATTAATTACATATTAGAAAATCAGTATCTCAAAATTAATTATTAGAAAATCAGTATCACTCAAAATTAATTACATATTAGAAAATCAGTATTTCGAAATTAATTATTAGAAAATCAGTATCACTCAAAATTAATTACATATTAGAAAATCAGTATTTCGAAATTAATTATTAGAAAATCAGTATCACTCAAAATTAATTATTAGAAAATCAGTATCACTCAAAATTAATTACATATTAGAAAATCAGTATCTCAAAATTAATTATTAGAAAATCAGTATCACTCAAAATTAATTACATATTAGAAAATCAGTATTTCGAAATTAATTATTAGAAAATCAGTATCACTCAAAATTAATTACATATTAGAAAATCAGTATCTCAAAATTAATTATTAGAAAATCAGTATCACTCAAAATTAATTACATATTAGAAAATCAGTATTTCGAAATTAATTATTAGAAAATCAGTATCACTCAAAATTAATTACATATTAGAAAATCAGTATTTCGAAATTAATTATTAGAAAATCAGTATCTCTCAAAATTAATTACATATTAGAAAATCAGTATTTCGAAATTAATTGTTAGAAAATTAGTATCTCAAAATTAATTGTTAGAAAATCAGTATCTCTCAAAATTAATTGTTAGAAAATCAGTATCTCTCAAAATTAATTGTTAGAAAATCAGTATCTCTCAAAATTAATTGTTAGAAAATCAGTATCTCAAAATTAATTATTTAAAAATCAGTATCTCTCAAAATTAATTGTTAGAAAATCAGTATCTCTCAAAATTAATTGTTAGAAAATCAGTATCTCTCAAAATTAATTGTTAGAAAATCAGTATCTCTCAAAATTAATTGTTAGAAAATCAGTATCTCTCAAAATTAATTGTTAGAAAATCAGTATCTCTCAAAATTAATTATTAGGAAATCAGTATCACTCAAAATTAATTACATATTAGAAAATCAGTATCTCAAAATTAATTATTAGGAAATCAGTATCACTCAAAATTAATTGTTAGAAAATCAGTATCTCTCAAAATTAATTGTTAGAAAATCAGTATCTCAAAATTAATTGTTAGAAAATCAGTATCTCTCAAAATTAATTGTTAGAAAATCAGTATCTCTCAAAATTAATTATTAGGAAATCAGTATCACTCAAAATTAATTACATATTAGAAAATCAGTATCTCAAAATTAATTATTAGGAAATCAGTATCACTCAAAATTAATTGTTAGAAAATCAGTATCTCAAAATTAATTATTAGGAAATCAGTATCTCTCAAAATTAATTGTTAGAAAATCAGTATCTCTCAAAATTAATTGTTAGAAAATCAGTATCTCTCAAAATTAATTGTTAGAAAATCAGTATCACTCAAAATTAATTATTAGGAAATCAGTATCACTCAAAATTAATTACATATTAGAAAATCAGTATCTCAAAATTAATTATTTAAAAATCAGTATCTCAAAATTAATTATTTAAAAATCAGTATCTCAAAATTAATTATTTAAAAATCAGTATTTCAAAATTAATTATTAAAAAAACAGCATTTCAAAATTAATTATTAGAAAATCAGTATCACTCAAAATTAATTGTTGAAAATCAATATCACTCATCTAGAAACTGTTGTTGAACTCAATTTTATTATCTTTCTCTTTTGTAATATATGACCAGTAGTCCGTCTGTTTGTCTATCACAACAATAGTATAAAAAGATAAAAGAAATATCACTCAACTATGACTGTCGTTTTTGATGGTAACAAGTGTTGCAGGGGTTCTCAAAACCATGGAGATACAATTCTATCTTCTATCTCCTTTTGGCTAATATATGAAGATTTACATATATAATGTTATACATATATTATTTATTATAAATATCATATGGCTGGATCAATATTGATGAAATTCTCAGGAAATCTTTAGATTAGATGAAATACAAATTTAGTCAGATAACCGAACAGTGCCTAGAGCTTGCGACCCAAGAGTAGGAATTCATTACCTTCACTAAAATTAATCAATATTTGAGCTGTTATACTATTGGGACTGATCCTATAAATTGTTGAGTTATTAGACAATCAAATGCTATCAACAGTGTTGCTAGTATTAACAAAATAAATACTAAAAGCGACCACAACTTTAAGAACACCTTCATAGATCAGATGACACGTTAACTATAGATTTCATCTAGCAACTAAATTACATACAAAAATAGATTTTAATGCCTTTATATATGATTTAAACTCAAAAAACTTATTTTATTAAATTCAAATATTAATTCAAAGGAATATAAACTTTAATGTTTTGTTAATAAAGTTCAGTTTTGAGTTTTTTATTTTAATCGTCTTCAAATTTTTCAAGTGTAAAAAGTAATCTGGTATGTGATGTGAGACTGACTAAGAGGGTTTTAAGGGGCTTTTGGGGGTTCTACAAACATGAATTTGATACGAAATGATAGTGAATAAATTGACCGACTCCTATGGGTCGTAATTATGTCACTTTCTATACATATTTTTGGAATAAATCTTCTTTAAATCTCAAGAAGAATATCGAAATTCGTAACTGGTGTAGAAAGTTAGAATAGAGGGTTTAAAAGGGGGTTTTTGGGTTTTAAGAAACAAGAATTTTATATGACGTGATTATTAATAAATTACTTGACTCCTATGGGTCGTAATTTTGTCACTTTTCATATATATTTTTAAAACAAATCTTATTTAAATCTCAGCAAGATTGTAGAAATTTGTAACTGGTGTAATAACTTAGAAGAGAGGTTTTAAAAGGGGGTTTTTGGGGTTTAACAAACGAGATTTTTTAATGAAGTGATTATTAATAAATTATTCGACTCCTATGGGTCGTAATTTTGTCACTTTTCAATATATATTTTTAGAATAAATCTTCTTTTAATCTCAAGAATAATGTGGAAATTCGTAACTGGTATAGTAACTTAGAAGAGAGGTTTTAAAAGGGGGTTTTTAGGGGTCAAACAAACAAGAATTTCGTATAAAATGATAGTTAATTGAATTATCCGACTCTTATGGGTCGTGATTATATCTCCTTCTATATATATTTAGAATAAATCTTCTTTAAATCTGAAGAAGAATGTCGAAATTTGTAAGTGGTATAGTAACTTAGAAAAGAAGGTTTAAAAGGGACCATGGGGTTCTTAGGGGTTTTGTATATAGGTGTACTATTAGTCAATAGTTTAGACAAAATATCAGTCAGTTCAGTAATATCCTATGGGTCGTAGTTATATCACCTTCTATACATTTTTTAAACACATCTTGTATACAATTTTAAACAATCGTATTGTAGCAATATATTAATTCCAACAAGAGTAACTTTGTCGTTAAATAGAGTGACGTTATATGGAGTTTACGTAATGACAACGAGTACAATTAATGAGATTGATTCTTGATCTGATCACTTGTCGTTAAATAGAGTGACGTTATAGAGAGTGGGTAAGACTATAATAAAAGCAAAAAGTACAGAGAATTAAAATCAAGTTAATATTAGACGAAGTTTGTCGTTAAATAGAGTGCCGTTATATGGAGTTTACGTAATGACAACGAGTACAATTAATGAGATTGATTCTTGATCTGATCACTTGTCGTTAAATAGAGTGACGTTATAGAGAGTGGGTAAGACTATAATAAAAGCAAAAAGTACAGAGAATTAAAATCAAGTTAATATTAGACGAAGTTTGTCGTTAAATAGAGTGACGTTATATGGAGTTTACGTAATGACAACGAGTACAATTAATGAGATTGATTCTTAATCTAATCACTTGTCGTTAAATAGAGTGACGTTATAGAGAGTGGGTAAGACTATAATAAATGCAAAAAGTATAGAGAATTAAAATCAAGTTAATTTTAGACGAACTTTGTCGTTAAATCGAGTGACGTTATATGGAGTTTACGTAATGACAACGAGTACAATTAATGAGATTAATTCTAAATCTAGTCACTTGTCGTTAAATAGAGTGATGTTATAGAGAGTGGGTAAGACTATAATAAATGTAAAAAGTACAGAGAATTAAAATCAAGTTAATTTTAGACGAACTTTGTCGTTAAATAGAGTGACGTTATAGAGAGTGGGTAAGACTATAATAAAAGCAAAAAGTACAGAGAATTAAAATCAAGTTAATTTTAGACGAAGTTTGTCGTTAAATAGAGTGCCGTTATATGGAGTTTACGTAATGACAACGAGTACAATTAATGAGATTGATTCTTGATCTGATCACTTGTCGTTAAATAGAGTGACGTTATAGAGAGTGGGTAAGACTATAATAAAAGCAAAAAGTACAGAGAATTAAAATCAAGTTAATATTAGACGAAGTTTGTCGTTAAATAGAGTGCCGTTATATGGAGTTTACGTAATGACAACGAGTACAATTAATGAGATTGATTCTTGATCTGATCACTTGTCGTTAAATAGAGTGACGTTATAGAGAGTGGGTAAGACTATAATAAAAGCAAAAAGTACAGAGAATTAAAATCAAGTTAATATTAGACGAAGTTTGTCGTTAAATAGAGTGACGTTATATGGAGTTTACGTAATGACAACGAGTACAATTAATGAGATTGATTCTTAATCTAATCACTTGTCGTTAAATAGAGTGACGTTATAGAGAGTGGGTAAGACTATAATAAATGCAAAAAGTATAGAGAATTAAAATCAAGTTAATTTTAGACGAACTTTGTCGTTAAATCGAGTGACGTTATATGGAGTTTACGTAATGACAACGAGTACAATTAATGAGATTAATTCTAAATCTAGTCACTTGTCGTTAAATAGAGTGATGTTATAGAGAGTGGGTAAGACTATAATAAATGTAAAAAGTACAGAGAATTAAAATCAAGTTAATTTTAGACGAACTTTGTCGTTAAATAGAGTGACGTTATAGAGAGTGGGTAAGACTATAATAAATGCAAAAAGTATAGAGAATTAAAATCAAGTTAATTTTAGACGAAGTTTGTCGTTAAATAGAGTGACGTTATAGAGAGTGGGTAAGACTATAATAAATGCAAAAAGTATAGAGAATTAAAATCAAGTTAATTTTAGACGAACTTTGTCGTTAAATAGAGTGACGTTATAGAGAGTGGGTAAGACTATAATAAATGCAAAAAGTATAGAGAATTAAAATCAAGTTAATATTAGACGAAGTTTGTCGTTAAATCGAGTGACGTTATATGGAGTTTACGTAATGACAACGAGTACAATTAATGAGATTAATTCTAAATCTAGTCACTTGTTGTTAAATAGAGTGACGTTATAGAGAGTGGGTAAGACTATAATAAATGCAAAAAGTACAGAGAATTAAAATCAAGTTAATATTAGACGAAGTTTGTCGTTAAATAGAGTGACATTATATGGAGTTTACGTAATGACAACGAGTACAATTAATGAGATTGATTCTTGATCTGATCACTTGTCGTTAAATAGAGTGACGTTATAGAGAGTGGATAAGACTATAATAAAAGCAAAAAGTACAGAGAATTAAAATCAAGTTAATTTTAGACGAAGTTTGTCGTTAAATAGAGTGCCGTTATATGGAGTTTACGTAATGACAACGAGTACAATTAATGAGATTGATTCTTGATCTGATCACTTGTCGTTAAATAGAGTGACGTTATAGAGAGTGGGTAAGACTATAATAAAAGCAAAAAGTACAGAGAATTAAAATCAAGTTAATATTAGACGAAGTTTGTCGTTAAATAGAGTGCCGTTATATGGAGTTTACGTAATGACAACGAGTACAATTAATGAGATTGATTCTTGATCTGATCACTTGTCGTTAAATAGAGTGACGTTATAGAGAGTGGATAAGACTATAATAAAAGCAAAAAGTACAGAGAATTAAAATCAAGTTAATTTTAGACGAAGTTTGTCGTTAAATAGAGTGCCGTTATATGGAGTTTACGTAATGACAACGAGTACAATTAATGAGATTGATTCTTGATCTGATCACTTGTCGTTAAATAGAGTGACGTTATAGAGAGTGGGTAAGACTATAATAAAAGCAAAAAGTACAGAGAATTAAAATCAAGTTAATATTAGACGAAGTTTGTCGTTAAATAGAGTGACGTTATATGGAGTTTACGTAATGACAACGAGTACAATTAATGAGATTGATTCTTAATCTAATCACTTGTCGTTAAATAGAGTGACGTTATAGAGAGTGGGTAAGACTATAATAAATGCAAAAAGTATAGAGAATTAAAATCAAGTTAATTTTAGACGAACTTTGTCGTTAAATCGAGTGACGTTATATGGAGTTTACGTAATGACAACGAGTACAATTAATGAGATTAATTCTAAATCTAGTCACTTGTCGTTAAATAGAGTGATGTTATAGAGAGTGGGTAAGACTATAATAAATGTAAAAAGTACAGAGAATTAAAATCAAGTTAATTTTAGACGAACTTTGTCGTTAAATAGAGTGACGTTATAGAGAGTGGGTAAGACTATAATAAATGCAAAAAGTATAGAGAATTAAAATCAAGTTAATTTTAGACGAAGTTTGTCGTTAAATCGAGTGACGTTATATGGAGTTTACGTAATGACAACGAGTACAATTAATGAGATTAATTCTAAATCTAGTCACTTGTTGTTAAATAGAGTGACGTTATAGAGAGTGGGTAAGACTATAATAAATGCAAAAAGTACAGAGAATTAAAATCAAGTTAATATTAGACGAAGTTTGTCGTTAAATAGAGTGACATTATATGGAGTTTACGTAATGACAACGAGTACAATTAATGAGATTGATTCTTGATCTGATCACTTGTCGTTAAATAGAGTGACGTTATAGAGAGTGGGTAAGACTATAATAAATGCAAAAAGTATAGAGAATTAAAATCAAGTTAATTTTAGACGAAGTTTGTCGTTAAATCGAGTGACGTTATATGGAGTTTACGTAATGACAACGAGTACAATTAATGAGATTAATTCTAAATCTAGTCACTTGTTGTTAAATAGAGTGACGTTATAGAGAGTGGGTAAGACTATAATAAATGCAAAAAGTACAGAGAATTAAAATCAAGTTAATATTAGACGAAGTTTGTCGTTAAATAGAGTGACATTATATGGAGTTTACGTAATGACAACGAGTACAATTAATGAGATTGATTCTTGATCTGATCACTTGTTGTTAAATAGAGTGACGTTATAGAGAGTGGGTAAGACTATAATAAATGTAAAAAGTACAGAGAATTAAAATCAAGTTAATATTAGACGAAGTTTGTCGTTAAATAGAGTGACATTTTATGGAGTTTACGTAATGACAACGAGTACAATTAATGAGATTGATTCTTGATCTGATCACTTGTCGTTAAATAGAGTGACGTTATAGAGAGTGGATAAGACTATAATAAAAGCAAAAAGTACAGAGAATTAAAATCAAGTTAATTTTAGACGAAGTTTGTCGTTAAATCGAGTGACGTTATATGGAGTTTATGCAATGACAGTTGGGGTTATTGTCAAACCCCTAACACCTGTAGTGTTCCCACAAAGACATCAATCTCCATACAGTTAATGAATACCGGATGCGGAACATTACAAATATTTGTACACTTAATTAGGTTATGTAAGTACAGTCAGGAGATTACTTTTACGTGACTACAATTTTTTTTTAAACATTTATATTAGGTTGAAATATTAGAGGGGAAATCTTTATTATTAAGCCCATTAATGGTCAAAATCAATTTTGAAATTTAATCCATTCTAAAAAGACGTAAACGCCAAATATTATCCTTAATGGGAAAGACAAAGGTCATGGACCGTACAGTCACAAAGCTCAAAAGTTTATAATCTGTGCTAAAGCTGTGTCATAGATAAAACTAATCCAACCTTATTACGAAAACATGAGATAATTGTTTATATATTTAATCACACAAGTTATCTCTGGATCTACTGAACCGATTTTGATAATTCTTTTACTAATAGAAAGCGACATTATTTTTGAGTGTCATAATCTATATATTAACACAAAAAATTAAAACACTTTTCCATGGTAGTCGGATTTGCAAAGTCAGTCGAAAACGATTGTTAGCAACGCTACCTTAAATTGAGTGAGTGAACACTGAATACCCCTCAGTGAAGCGAGAGCGGGTTAGCTTTTATATATATGTTATACATATAATAAGCAACATTTAGAGACACTTACACTGACTGTACCTGCTGTACAGTGCACACACGTACAGTGTACACACAAGTTATGTCTCTATTATACATTTAAACTAATCGACCTTTGCGACTTCGTCCGCATATAGCTCAGCTCCTATGGGTCGTAGCGTGATGATATATAGCCTATAGCCTTCCTTGATAAATGGGCTATTTAACACTGAAAGAATTTTTCGAATCGGATCAATAGTTCCTGAGATTAGCGCGTTCAAACAAACAAACTCTTCAGCTTTATGTATTAATACATTTAAATATTCCCACGACACGTCTCGTAATGAATATCTCACTTTATTGTTTGTTTTGTTTAAACAAGTGTTCGCGCCTTACTAATGACCAGCTTTTACCTTTAAATGGCTGTATCTTTCTATATATTGTATTTACGTATACCTTATCATGTAAATATCGATGAGATATGAGAGATTGAGATGTCGATAAATATCAAATTACGATAGTTGGATTTTTAAATAAATATCGATATTCTTCCCACACCAGCTCATTAGAGACGAGCAACTACAATAACGGAATATCGATAATATAATATCGTGATATCGATCAATATCAAATCATATCTAGAGATATTGGAAAAATACCTAATATTGATATTTAGCTTTTTATATCGATAGTAGTCAACCCACGCGACTTTGTTCACGTGTAGCTCTGCTCCTATGGGTCGTAGCGTGACGATATATAGCTATAGCCTTCCTTGATAAATGGCCTATCTAACACTGAAAGAATTTTTCAAATCGGACCAGTAGTTCTTGAGATTAGCGCGTTCAAACAAACAAACTCTTCAGCTTTATATGTCAGTATAAGATATCTGACTGTGATATTTAGTTTTTTAAATGAAGTAATTAAATCCTCACTGAAGCGAGGGTAGGTCTATTCTTATAGTGTACGTGCTATCACAACATTCCCACGGTGATGCATTTGCGCTTTGTTTAGAGAAATGTGTTTGCATTTCGTGTGAATATGAATTTAGCTTAACTGTGTACTCATTCACTCATTCAGTACAGACAAAACAATCTCGTAAAATAACTATCCATATATCGATTATATCACTCAAAACATTATAAAGATATCGATAAATTTATTTAGAAAAATCGATATTTTGACAGACCTAACGTTAGGCTAGTCAAAAAAATATCGATATATTTTACCGGTATTTAATGTCGACTTATTCATTATGGCGTTACCATATCGATTCTTGATGTATCGATATTTTTTACTAGCCCTCGCTTCGCTAAGCATTTCCATATATTATCCATCTAAAGTAATAAATCACTTGTATGATATATCGCGTGTAACGAGATAAGTGACGTGTGTTGATGGATGCGCCTGCGCATATTGAGCTGCGGTTCTACTGACTAAACGGATAATGTATACCATGTATTTATATATAAACCTTCTTCTTGAATCTATCTAATGGAGAAAATCGCATTAAAATATGTTCTACGTTTTACGTGCTTTTTTTATTGGTAGATAAAGTGCAAACGAGCTGTTGGCTCTCCTGGTGGTAAGTGGCCACTGTCGCCCATGGACATCGGCAATACAAGAGAGTCTCTTGTTTTATCGATGCGTTGCCACCTTAAAGATGGAGTGAGGAAGAGGAATGAAGAGAAGAATGTTGCGGTTTCAGTGGACCCTGTACTAGAACCCAGAGTTCACTAGAAACGCAGCCATCTACCATGTCATCAAAAATAAGCAATGCATGAAACCCTCCGCCCTTTAATGCTGTCGTAATACTTGAAGGTCTTGATGAGTAAGTTAGTTAATGATCTAGTCATATCAGAAATTCAGATACTACTTTGTGGTGACCAACAAATATGTCTTCCCGCTTCTGATATAAAATCCATTCGCATTATCTCCTGCGTCGTGTGACGGATCTCACAATTACCATACAATGCATGTGTTGGTGACAGATTTCTTAGTACCTTATAAGTATAGTATTGATTCCTTGTTGCACCTCCGTAGGAAAAGCATTTTTATTTCATAAAAAATTTGGGCTTTCATATCGATATATCGAAAACAAATAGCACATACAGAAACAGAACTTACAAGTAATCTAATTTATATCGATAAATCGAATTATAAATGTCGATAGTTGGATTTTTATATCAATAAATGGAAGTATAAATATCGTTAATTAAATATATAAATATCGATAAATCGAATTATAAATGTCGATAGTTGGATTTTTGTATCAATAAATGGAAATATAAATATCGTTAATTAAATATATAAATATCGATAAATCGAATTATAAATGTCGATAGTTGGATTTTTATATCAATAAATGGAAGTATATATATCGTTAATTAAATATATAAATATCGATAAATCGAATTATAAATGTCGATAGTTGGATTTTTATATCAATAAATGGAAGTATATATATCGTTAATTAAATATATAAATATCGATAAATCGAATTATAAATGTCGATAGTTGGATTTTTGTATCAATAAATGGAAATATAAATATCGTTAATTAAATATATAAATATCGATAAATCGAATTATAAATGTCGATAGTTGGATTTTTATGTAACAGAAGTGTTCGAGCGAGAAAGGGCAGCAGCAAAGCAGAGGTAGCTCAATATACCTTTTAATAAAAAAATTTCGGGATAAAAAGTATCCTATATGTTTAAACAGTTTATAAACTATTTATATGTCAAATTATATTAAAATCTATTCAGCCATTTTTGTCTAATTGAGCAACAAACACTGAAACATACTACTTTTCATATTCATTCTAATAAGGCTATTTCTATCCCACAGATTATCGATAAAAGTATAAATACATGTTGTCTAGTGTACACTAGTAATGTTGCCATGCTACTGCTGTCAAACGGACAGTCTTGGTATGTTTAATGATAAGTGATCTTGATGGATGTACTTCCGGAGCTATATTAGGATGGAGTTGTAACATAAGCTGCTTGCTCGCATTCGTTAAGAGCATATTGAATCGATTCAGCGCCATCTAGTGGCGAGTTATAGATATACACATAATTTCCGATATCTCTCATCTCTCCCTTTCACATCTATCTGCACTCTTCAGGGACTTACTAAATTTTTTAAAGGTTGAAATTTATAATTAATATCAATCCAAAATCCATGACAGAAATAATGATCGCGAGTATTTTACAAGTAACGCTGAAGCTCTGAGTCTAATATAACCCCCAGGAGGATATTCTAACACCCCTCATTTAATATTTATGGTCACTCTACAAAACCCTTGGGAATAGTACAGCTTTAGCGATTGTCAAAATACCTTTTTGGTTAGCAGCTGATGCACTAATTTATCTAAAATCAGGTCAGTAATTCAATATATATATAGAAGTAGTTGTATGTAGGTCTGTGTGGAACTCACAAGTGGGATACAATTAAGTGAATGTAGCGGGCAATCAGAGATGGGTATTGTTAGAGTACGCTGTACCGTCGTGGACATAAGCCACGATATCGAAAATATCGATATCGCTCATAACATCGATAAATTTATTTAAAAATATCGATATGTTCTTGACAGGCCTAACTAGGTTTGTCAAAAATATATCGATATTTTTTACCGGTATTTAATTATTCGATTTTTTTCTAACCCAACTTTGGTTGGCTTGTTTCTAATTATGGTGTTATTACTGACGCTTGTGTTCTTCTATGACACTTCTTTTTTTTTATTTTTTATAATTAATAAGGGGCAAACGAGCAGAAGGTCCACCTGATGGTAAGTGGTCACCGTCGCCCATCTGCAACACAAGAAGAGCTGCCGATGCGTTGCTGACCTCTTAGGAACTTGTACACAGGCCATTTGAAGACCCTCATGTTGTAGTCCTCTGGGAATACCTCTGGGGGAAGGTCCATTCCATAGCTTGCACGTGCGTGGGAGAAAGGATCTTGACGCACGTACATTACTAGGAGGGTGGGGGAGGAATTTGTCCCAGCGGCGGAGAGTGCGATGGCGGAAAAGAGTTGGGGGCACTAAATCAAATAGTTCTTCAGAACATTCCCCATTGTAAAGACAGTAGAAAACACATAGAGAGCCAACATCTCTCCGGAGACTTAAGTCATCTAGACCGTCTGTAAGCATTGGATTGTCGATAGTACGAATCGCCCGGCGTTGGATAGAGTCAAGTGGGAGCAGTTGATATTGAGCCAGCCCAGAGATGAGAACAGTACTCCATGTGCGGACGAACCTGGGCTTTATATAGTAAAAGCCGGTGTCCAGGCTTCTTTTATCTTCTACTTCAGTTCCATTACCTCTTAGTTTACAATCTCTTCTTTCTCAGTTCCATCTCTTGTTATTTACTGTTTATTGTTGATTAAGAACAGATTGTTGAGGCGGATTTTAAATCCTAGCTATCCAACTTAAACAGATGCAGATGAAGAAGGCAGAAGGAAACATCTGGGAGGAAAGATATTAGGTTTTTCTAACTTTTGATTATTCTTCACACTTTTCCTTCTTAGCTCCGCCATCTCTTCAACATTTAATTTTCCCTGTTTATTTAAAGCGCATTTATCACACTCTTCTTCATTATTTTCTTCATTAGTACCAACTCTTTGCTTTCAAACACACAAACTGACACATTGTCGGACGTAACTATTTACATCTTTATCTATAGAAGATTCTAGATATTAAATATTGTTTATGACTTTACTCTTCCCTTTTCTAATTATCTCGATCTAAATTAAAACATCTTGAGATGTACCTGATGCTGGTAGGTTAGTAGTTATTACTAGAAAATCTCCATCCCTTTCATTTACATGTAAATATTCATCAAATATGTTCAAAAAATCTATTCTATTTCCATTTAGTTCACGACAGTACTCACAAGCATCGCGCGTGTCGTCTGTCTGTCTCACTTAGAGCCCCTTCGCGATCGCATTGCCAATTTGAGCGAATATGTTGCGAAATTCACCTAACTTCATAAATGTCTATCGATAACTTCGTTATCAATTTTAGAATACTACAATGGAAGTATCGATTTAATTTTTTATGTGACAGACAGTTCTGATCGTATTTTATAGATCTTTTCGTACGCCATTCCTTCCACTAACTCCTGCTCCATCCTATCCCCAAATAGGGTTGGGATGGCTATGTGGGACTCAATGGTAAAAATCGCTTTCGCATTCAACAACAGCGTCTCAACGGCCTGCTTGCTTTCCTAATTCGAGGACACCCTCGGTGCCCCGGTGACGTGCAGGAGAAGGAGGTGGACGTAGCTGTCTCACAAAAGGAGACGACTGCCATCCAACCTGCCTTGCTTCCGAACATGGCCCCAACCACACTTGGGAGAGACTGGTCTCCACCTATAAACGACATCAGAGCATGTCGCTGGGGTCAAGTTATCGTCATCCCTATGATAATAATGATAATCAGTTCTTCTCCATTTAATTTAAAACCCATGTCATCAAAAGCAAAGCCTCCCCCAGTGCTTACGTAAACATTGTATTTTTCTTCATCCTCATACTTAGCAGGGATTGCAGGGGTGTTTACTTATTATCGTTGACGTAATCACCTTGCAGACCCCCTCCATCCCCCGTGTCATCAAATATAAGCAAAGCAAGTCCTGCTTACGTAATTCTTGAAGTTGTTTCGTGTAAATTGTTTTTGTGCATAGACAAACAAACATTCACATTTATAATTAGTAATATTGGATCACAGAAAGAAATTTAATTGTTCAAAAATATCTGCAGATTTAAAGTGCTCTCGACTAGAGTATTCTCAGCGATCAATGAATTTTGATGAATGCTCTTTCTTTCTTTCAATTTAATTCCGATTTTTCTCACGATTTTTACCCCCTATAGAATCATAATACTTAATTTATTCTTCATTGCGTCTGTTCTCTGTAACTACTTGAGGTTCAACTTTCTTAATCATTCTTACGATGTACAGATAGAAAATTTGAACAATTATTTTATATAGTCTTTCAATCAAATGATACAACAAAAAGGCGGGTTTCAAATTTCAAGGGACCTTTGCAATGTTTTTTTTAACTCACAGTAAAAAAAATTGTACTTACTATATATAAATGTTTACTATATCATTGTCTCGTTTTTATTATAAATAATCTTAAAATAATAATTTCATTATAAATAGAAGAAATTACAAAGGGCCTAAAAGAAACCCTTGTATTACTCCAGATTATATTTTTCAACTTTGTATAGATTTGTACCTATTTATTATCATCTGTAACATGTTCTAGATAAAAAAATAAACCTTATCAGAATATTGAGATTTATAGCTATTTCCCAAACTTTTTTTTGGTCAATCCTGTGATTAACAATATCGAACGTCTTTCTCAAATCTATTATATAATGTGTAATTAAAAACCATTATACCTCAGGGAAGAGATCGTGGATTACTAAATATGGTCAGTATACTGCATCTCACTTTACCTGTTAAAAAAATATTGACAATTGAATAACATTTCCAAGAATTGGAATTGATATGTCGGTCATGGCTCTGGGCTCTGGGGAAAGCTACCGAAACTTTAACTAACAAAGGTAACAAAGCGTCTGTTTGTTGTTTTGTCATTTATAATTTTTTTTTTTTTTTTTTTTTTTTTTTTTTTTTTTTTTTTTTTTTTTTTTTTTTTATAAAGATTACTAGCAGTATGGATCACATACTACTAGTATTCCCGTTACCCCTCCTAGTAAGCTAATAAATAGCTTGTGTCAGGAGTGGGCCACGCCAGTAGTCCAATGTCTGGGATTTGAACCCACGACTTATCGATCGTGAATCCAACGCCCGAACCACTGAGCTACTGACGCTTCGAGATAAGATAAATAATAACAATTGGTTGACTTATACATTAATTAACAACTACCTCCTACTTCAACTAGTCCTCGCTTCGCAGAGATATACGAGATTGCGTTTCTATCAGAGAGTTTCTATATATTGATTTTTAACTAACACATCTCTCGCTACACATCTTTGCTCATCTCTGACAAACTTGTCATCGTAATTTTTAGTATCTCTATGTCTTCTATTTTCAGGATCTGTGTATGTGTGTGTATGTGTTCGTTCATGTATGACTATCCATTTGTGTGTGTATATTTCTCTACTGAGTGAGTGTGTGTGAGTGTGAATTTGATTTAACCTCAATTTTTATTAAACACTTAATATGCAAATGTTTTCCCATTAGTAACAAACACACCAACACGCTCTTTAACAACTAATTAGTAATAATTATTCAGTCGCTTCACACCTAATTAGTAATTACTATTAAATCATTCCAATACATATTCATTACCGCGTAAACTCTCACGATAATTATATTCCAACCCCACTTAATTAACTCGAACAACTCGTAAATTAAAAAAAAGCAAAAACCCGGCTTCCACGCCATGAATACGCATTCAGCTGTCAAACGCCTTTGTTCCAAATTTGAATTCAACACCTTTGTGTCAGCGTCACAGATAATTTATAACTGTCAAACGTTTCGAGTCTGTGGTAATTTTTTAAAGGAATAAATTATGATATTACTTTAGTAATTACTTATTTCTGTTTTGTTTGTCATTCATTATTTTAGTGGTAATCTATCTGTTTGTTGTTGTTTTAATTAACGACTTCTTCAGTGTTACCAGCTCTCAAAATTATTGATGAATTTATTTGAGACCTTTTAATGCATAGATTCCAACAAATATTTCTTCGTAAAGTACATTAAAATAATTAGCTTAAAATATTCCTAAATAATTATCCTTAAAACCCTACTATACAATCCCCCCCCCCTTAAAAAAACCCCTAAGGTTTGCTGTCTCTCTCTGCTTAACAGCTACTCTCAATAACGTTGAAATATTTAATAGTGCTTCACGTAAAATGGCGCCATATTTGACATTTCATATAGGGACAGTGTTACCAACTCGCAAATATTTTTCTCCCTAAAATTTTATGAATTTTTTTTTTACTACAAACATGTGTTCAAAAGGACAGCTAGATAGGTTCAGAGCAGAAAGGGTTGGCTTGGAAGCCATAACGCTTCCAGCTTCAGTGGTTACTCATAGGGAGTAAGAAGAGAAGGTGGAAAGCCGTGATCAGAATAAAGGAGGCTGCAGAACACGGCAGAGATTTGAGAAAGAGAAGGGGTTAGGAGTGGGGGTATATTGAAAACCCCTATTGATATGAGAGACTATTGGGTAAACGCAACGTAGATACTGCTACCCCAAGCAGTGCCTTGGACTTGTGACCAAGATGTAGGCTTAAAGGCGTCTTTATTCAAATTAAACACTCGCCTCCACTGCCCAGGTTCTCTAAAATATAAATATTTAAATTGTAAAAGAAAAATATTAATCATTATTTTTGACATGAATGAATGAATTTATATCTTTTTTCATTTTTTTTTCAACGTTTAAAGGCAAAAGTTTTTCAAGTAACAATTGTTGCTTATGATATGACAGTTGACAATTTTTTTTATTATCTATCCTCACTATAGGCAAAAGCTACAAATCATAATTCCCAGTTAAATATGAACCCAATATTCGAACAATGAAAGCAATTACTCAGGGTACTGAACCCATGGCAACACTTGACCTATACTATTGATTAATTTATGGCTTTATTTAATACGCTAGTGCGTTTTCTGGTTTTCCCCGCGTTTAACTGTACAGAGCCGATCTACTCTCGCTTCGCTGAGGTGTATTCAAACTGTTCACTCACACAACTATCCTACTAATATTATAAACGCGTAAGTTTGTAAGAATGTATGGATGTTTGTTACTCTTTCACGCAAAAACTACTGAATGGATTTTGATGAAACTTTACAATAATATAGCTTACACATCAGAATAACATATAGGCTATAATTTATAATAATATAGTCTGAATTATCCAAAATACGGCGCGTGAAACCGCGGGGAGCAGCTAGTGAATCGTATATCTCTAATAATGTTTCCGACTGGCTGTACAAATCCGACTACCACGGAAAAGACTTTTCATTTTTCCGGTTAATATATAACTTATAATACTCACAGATAATGTGGCTTTCTATTGGTAAAAGAATTATCAAAATCGGTTCAGTAGATCCAGAGATTACCCCCTATAACCTCACAAACTTTAACTCTTTATAATATTAATGTCATCTATCAAACATTATTCTGTCTCTGTCTTTGAATAAAGTGTTGCCAGTAATTATTACTATAAGTACGTTTAGTTGGCTTCACTTTTTTTTACTTTGAGGTTATCTATTTTTTAATACAAAAATTATAAAAAATCTAACGTCCTAAAAAAGATCTCACCTGAATTATATATCCCTTAACTTTAGGGGGTAAACCCTAAGTTGACATCCACTAAAAGGCACGTGAAATTTCCTAAAAATTTTAACCCCTAAAAACCTGTTTAAAAATTCTCCCTAAATATAGGGAGGAGAGCTCTAAGTTGGCAACAGTGTGCTCACTTTTTTTTAAATGTAATCTTTGAATTAAATATTTGTTTTCTCTAGAAGATTTGTTTTCTCTTGAATTACAAAAATTTTAATTTAAAAAAAACTAACGTCTTTAAAAATCTCACCCCAATTATTTACCCCTTAAAATTTACACCCTAAGTTAACATCCACTAAAAGGCATGTGAAATATAAAAATTTTACCCCTAAAAACCTATTTAAAAATTTTCCCTACATTTAGGGAGGAAACCTCTAAGTTGGCAACTTAGCGGTATAATTTTATACTAATATATAAAGCTGAAGAGTTTGTTTGTTTGAACGCGCTAATCTCAGGAACTACTGGTGCGATTTGAAAAATTCTTTCAGTGTTAGATAGGCCATTTATCGAAGAAGGCTTTAAGCTATATATCATCACGCTACGACCCATAGGAGCTGAGCTACACGCGTACAAAGTAGCACGGATCGACTAGTGTTTGTTAAGAATCAATAGAATCACTTTATTTGACGCATTATGAGTAAGGTTAGGTAATGAAGTGATTCTAAGGCTGTGTTTCGACCAGAAATGAGAGATGTGCTTTTAAGAATCAGCCTGTATAATATTTATTTTCTTATCAATAAGCTTTTATCCTCCATTTGTACAAAACGGTAATAAATCATAAAAATGCCGTTAAGATGCATTAAAGAGCAATAACCTGTAAGTGTTATCTTAGATGTTTCTGCGTTTTATCATAATCGTTGCAGCGCTGGTAATACATAGCTAATGTATCATGAACAGCTCCATCATATTTATTTTTGGAAAAGAGAAACTATCGCTGTTATTTACCATATATAATCCTTGTTGCTTCAGACGCTTACGACTGTAAACATATTTCTTTTTATCCCGCAGGAATGCGGAATATTTCCGGGATAAAATGTAGTTTATATGTTAATCCAGATTATAAAGTATCTCTGTGCCAAATTTCATTAAAATACGTTCAGCCGTTTTTACGTAATTGACCAACAAACATACAAACTGTCACTACGCTGAGTGTATTTCTGTTTTAATTATTTTAAAATTAACTCTATACTAAAATATACAAAAGGCAATAAAAAATGGAGCTTGAGACCCAGGAGTAGGTTTACAACTTTTAAACTATAAACTCTCACCTAGACTGCTTTATCTAGTTATTAAAAACTAAGATCATACATGATCCTTAATAAGAGTTACTTATTCTCTATGATGCTCAAAGAAAGTACTCGTCAAACTACTGCTAACCTCTCGGGCTGAGTGGATGAGGATTTAAAAATATTCACTTCATAAAGGTTACTTAGTTACAGCTCTTTCATAAGGTAAAGTGATGAAGCTGCTGCGTAGTCGTGTATAGGTTGTGGCACAATTAAATATAGAACGGAAATGCATCGGTTATTGAATACTTACCGGCTTGAGGGATCACTCGTATGATATTACACTTATATTTAACTAGACAATCCTTGTTTCGCTGGAATAGTATTAATACGAGCTCAGACTCACTATTGACACACTTCTGGTACACTACAGACACTACTGACACTATAATATATTATTGACACTCTACTAGCGCCACTGGATAACCTGGCACACTATTTTACAATAAACACACCATTGGCAAACTATTGACACATTCACAGACACTTCTGCCATGCTATTGACACACTGCTAGCTCATGATTAAGACACTATTGTCACACTACAAATGCCCTACTGACACACACTATTGTCTCACTACAAATGCCCTACTGACACACACTATTGTCACACTATAAATGTCTTACTAACACACTCTATTGTCACACTATAAATGTCTTACTAACACACACTATAAATGCCCTATTAACACACACTATTGTCACACTATAAATGTCTTACTAACACACACTATTGTCACACTATAAATGTCTTACTAACACACACTATTGTCACACTATAAATGTCTTACTAACACACACTATTGTCACACTATAAATGTCTTACTGACACACACTATTGTCACACTATAAATGTCTTACTAACACACACTATAAATGCCCTATTAACACACACTATTGTCACACTATAAATGTCTTACTAACACACTCTATTGTCACACTATAAATGTCTTACTAACACACACTATAAATGCCCTATTAACACACACTATTGTCACACTATAAATGTCTTACTAACACACACTATTGTCACACTATAAATGTCTTACTAACATACACTATTGTCACACTATAAATGTCTTACTAACACACACTATTGTCACACTATAAATGTCTTACTGACACACACTATTGTCACACTATAAATGTCTTACTAACACACACTATAAATGCCCTACTAACACACACTATTGTCACACTATAAATGTCTTACAACACACACTATTGTCACACTATTAATGCCCTACTAACACACACTATTGTCACACTATAAATGTCTTACTGACACACACTATTGTCACACTATAAATGTCTTACTAACACACACTATAAATGCCCTACTAACACACACTATTGTCACACTATAAATGTCTTACAACACACACTATTGTCACACTATTAATGCCCTACTAACACACACTATTGTCACACTATTAATGCCCTACGGACACACACTATTGTCACACTATAAATGCCCTACTGACACACACTATTGTCACACTATTAATGCCCTACTAACACACACTATTGTCACACTATAAATTCCCTACTGACACACACTATTGTCACACTATAAATGTCCTACTAACACACACTATGATCACACAATAAATGCCCTACTGTCACACACTATTGTCACACTATAAATGTCTTACTGACACACACTATTGTCACACTATAAATGTCTTACTGACACACACTATTGTCACACTATTAATGCCCTACTAACACACACTATTGTCACACTATTAATGCCCTACTAACACACACTATTGTCACACTATAAATTCCCTACTGACACACACTATTGTCACACTATAAATGTCTTACTGACACACACTATTGTCTAACTACAAATGCCCTATTGACACACACTATTGTCACACTATAAATGACCTACTGACACACACACTATTGTCACACTATTAATGCCCTACTAACACACACTATTGTCACACTATAAATGCCCTACTGACACTATTGTCACACTATAAATGCCCTACTGACACACACTATTGTCACACTATTAATGCCCTACTAACACACACTATTGTCACACTATAAATGCCCTACTGACACTATTGTCACACTATAAATGCCCTACTGTCACACACTATTGTCACACTATAAATTCCCTACTGACACACTCTATTGTCACACTATAAATGTCTTACTAACACACACTATAAATGCCCTATTAACACACACTATTGTCACACTATAAATGTCTTACTAACACACACTATTGTCACACTATAAATGTCTTACTAACACACACTATTGTCACACTATAAATGTCTTACTAACACACACTATTGTCACACTATAAATGTCTTACTGACACACACTATTGTCACACTATAAATGTCTTACTAACACACACTATAAATGCCCTACTAACACACACTATTGTCACACTATAAATGTCTTACAACACACACTATTGTCACACTATTAATGCCCTACTAACACACACTATTGTCACACTATAAATGTCTTACTGACACACACTATTGTCACACTATAAATGTCTTACTAACACACACTATAAATGCCCTACTAACACACACTATTGTCACACTATAAATGTCTTACAACACACACTATTGTCACACTATTAATGCCCTACTAACACACACTATTGTCACACTATTAATGCCCTACTGACACACACTATTGTCACACTATAAATGCCCTACTGACACACACTATTGTCACACTATTAATGCCCTACTAACACACACTATTGTCACACTATAAATTCCCTACTGACACACACTATTGTCACACTATAAATGTCCTACTAACACACACTATGATCACACAATAAATGCCCTACTGTCACACACTATTGTCACACTATAAATGTCTTACTGACACACACTATTGTCTAACTACAAATGCCCTATTGACACACACTATTGTCACACTATAAATGACCTACTGACACACACACTATTGTCACACTATTAATGCCCTACTAACACACACTATTGTCACACTATTAATGCCCTACTGACACTATTGTCACACTATAAATGCCCTACTGTCACACACTATTGTCACACTATAAATTCCCTACTGACACACACTATTGTCACACTATAAATGTCCTACTAACACACACTATGATCACACAATAAATGCCCTACTGTCACACACTATTGTCACACTATAAATGTCTTACTGACACACACTATTGTCACACTATAAATGTCCTACTAACACACACTATGATCACACAATAAATGCCCTACTGTCACACACTATTGTCACACTATAAATGTCTTACTGACACACACTATTGTCACACTATAAATGCCCTACTGACACTATTGTCACACTATAAATGCCCTACTGACACACACTATTGTCACACTATTAATGCCCTACTAACACACACTATTGTCACACTATAAATGCCCTACTGACACTATTGTCACACTATAAATGCCCTACTGACACACACTATTGTCACACTATTAATGCCCTACTAACACACACTATTGTCACACTATAAATGCCCTACTGACACTATTGTCACACTATAAATGCCCTACTGACACACACTATTGTCACACTATTAATGCCCTACTGACACACACTATTGTCACACTATAAATGCCCTACTGACACACACTATTGTCACACTATTAATGCCCTACTAACACACACTATTGTCACACTATAAATTCCCTACTGACACACACTATTGTCACACTATAAATGTCCTACTAACACACACTATGATCACACAATAAATGCCCTACTGTCACACACTATTGTCACACTATAAATGTCTTACTGACACACACTATTGTCTAACTACAAATGCCCTATTGACACACACTATTGTCACACTATAAATGACCTACTGACACACACACTATTGTCACACTATTAATGCCCTACTAACACACACTATTGTCACACTATTAATGCCCTACTGACACTATTGTCACACTATAAATGCCCTACTGTCACACACTATTGTCACACTATAAATTCCCTACTGACACACACTATTGTCACACTATAAATGTCCTACTAACACACACTATGATCACACAATAAATGCCCTACTGTCACACACTATTGTCACACTATAAATGTCTTACTGACACACACTATTGTCACACTATAAATGTCCTACTAACACACACTATGATCACACAATAAATGCCCTACTGTCACACACTATTGTCACACTATAAATGTCTTACTGACACACACTATTGTCACACTATAAATGCCCTACTGACACTATTGTCACACTATAAATGCCCTACTGACACACACTATTGTCACACTATTAATGCCCTACTAACACACACTATTGTCACACTATAAATGCCCTACTGACACTATTGTCACACTATAAATGCCCTACTGACACACACTATTGTCACACTATTAATGCCCTACTGACACACACTATTGTCACACTATAAATGTCCTACTAACACACACTATGATCACACAATAAATGCCCTACTGTCACACACTATTGTCACACTATAAATGTCTTACTGACACACACTATTGTCACACTATAAATGTCCTACTAACACACACTATGATCACACAATAAATGCCCTACTGTCACACACTATTGTCACACTATAAATGTCTTACTGACACACACTATTGTCACACTATAAATGCCCTACTGACACTATTGTCACACTATAAATGCCCTACTGACACACACTATTGTCACACTATTAATGCCCTACTAACACACACTATTGTCACACTATAAATGCCCTACTGACACTATTGTCACACTATAAATGCCCTACTGACACACACTATTGTCACACTATTAATGCCCTACTGACACACACTATTGTCACACTATTAATGCCCTACTAACACACACTATTGTCACACTATTAATGCCCTACTAACACACACTATTGTCACACTATTAATGCCCTACTGACACACACTATTGTCACACTATTAATGCCCTACTAACACACACTATTGTCACACTATTAATGCCCTACTAACACACACTATTGTCACACTATTAATGCCCTACTGACACACACTATTGTCACACTATTAATGCCCTACTAACACACACTATTGTCACGTTATTAAACTTGTACGTTAATCACATTTACTCACATCTGGCTCACTCAAACTTAAAATATTTCACTAGTCAAAATTGGTCAATATATTTAATACACTACTGATCACTATCACCACACTATCATGACACTTTTTGTTCTACTGATATTCCTGACACACTATTGACATAGCACTCGTACAAGAATGACACATTACTGTCACACTATTAGTGTAAGGGAAGTATACTGTGTCCCAGAATTATAAACTAACATCCTTCTCCTTGTTACAGATGACTTAACAACAATGATGCGCGGCACAATACTGTTGGTGCTGGCGGCGCTGGTGGCGGCGGCGCTCGCCTGCCCCTGGGCCTGCTCCTGCAGACCCAACGCCGCCGACTGCGCGCACAGGGCTCTGCTGCACACGCCCAGGCGGCTCCCTACAGATGCTCATCGGCTGTAAGTAACCCTGACACTTGCTTTAACGGTGAAGGAGAACATCGTGAGGAAACCTGCACTCCTGAGAGTTCTCCATGTTCCCAAAAGTCTGGACTATGGTCTAACACCCTCCTCACTCTGAGGAGGAGTTATGATGATGAGTTGTCCTCCAAGATCATGTGATTTATCCAGACAAAACAATTCAGGCATTTGAGAATTATTGTAAAAAATTGGTCCAAAATGGACTAATCGGATGCGTGTTACGATTAGTCGTGATCGTCACATGTTCATAAAAAAAATTATCGATTGTCATTTGTTTTATTTAGATTTGTAGTTCTCAAGCTCTTAAAAACATACCCACGAACTACACCTATACTACTATATCATTAAAACACGAATTAAGACGATGTTAACTCTACGAAGTCACTTGGACGACTGCCTCAGATAGCTTAGGGCAGTCGTTTATATATTCTCAGCGATGAGGTATTCTTCATATAAAAAAGAAACTACCTACAATTAAATGATGCTAACAGATGTCGTAACTGATTGACATGTGTATCGCCAGAGTGGCGCTAGTGTAGAAAAAGTGTTTCATGACACTTTCATATTTTTCTCCTTCTACCTACATAGACTGAAAGTCGACTTGTACTTATTTTACACCGAAGGATTGCAACCCAACTGCAATTTTACAAACTACCCTCACTACACGTAACACATTACGCTTACACTGTAATAAACAATAAAGGGACTCCCTTATGGGTTTTCTCTGGCTTCCATTACTAGCGAATTATTTTATACTCTACCCTCGTCCAGTTTCTATGGCTATTAAAAAAAATACGAGTAAGTTCTCTATCCTCTTTCTTAAAATTATTTTACACATCTTCGTACATCTCTGTTGTAAACTCAGCCTTAGGAGCATATTAGGCACTCTGATCGAGGCGGTTCTATTGATTTTTACCAAACACATCTTTACACATCTTCGCACATCTTTGCTAGAAATTCAGCCATAGACACAGAGAGTGAGGTTAGGTAAATTAAGGGATTCTATTGGTTCCTAACATACACATCTTCGTACATCTCTGGTGAAAACTCAGTTTTAGGAGCGCATTTGGCACACGATCCGATTCTATTGGTTCTTAAAAAACACATCTCTAGGTACACATCTTCGCACATCTCTGGTAGAAACGCACTTTAATTAATTTATTTCTTTTAACGATTTTTTTAATTCCATATTGTGTGAGTAGTCCATATTTAGGGAACAACCTATGGAAGTTTTATCAAAAGCGGTTCAGTATTTTTAGGGATACCCTCCAAACTAGACTAGTTACATTGTCTCATACAGACAGACTGAAAATAAGTCAATATAGTAATAACTAATAAAAGGGTGGAAGGTTTCTGTTGCGTTCCTTTATGGCGTATTATGTTATAGGGAGAGTACAGAGTAGGTAGATACAGACACTTTTTATTTTATTCCAACACTATATAACCTTTGTTCCGATACACTTGAGCTAGTTGTCAAACAGACCTCGTCTGGTGACCATTACGAGATGCTGGTTGGGATTTTCAGACATTTATCGTCTATCTCTTTCACATCTTGCATTCCTGTTGTCACTTAGGGGCCATTAATTAATGACGTAAGACGATTTAGAGGGGGGAGGGGGTCATGTCTTATATTTTCTTACAAGGGGGTGGGAGTCTAGATAGTTCTTACGTAAGATTACAAAAATGCTCAAACCTTTAGATTATTACGTAATAAATATTAAACAGGGGGAGAGGGGGTCGGCCTATTCTTATATTTTCTTATAGAAGGGGGGACCGAGTTTTTTTTGAAGCCGAAATTAATTAATCGCAATTTTAACTCTGGATTATGGATTGGATATAGATTCCAAATTCAAATGTGTGTATGGAAAATTCTAATTTGGAATCTATTTTCAAAGGTTATGGATTGAGATTGATTATTAATTTCGGCCGGTAGTCATAAGAAGAGAAAGAGCAAATATGAAGAGCTAACGCCAAAAAAATAATAGCCGAACCATATTATTTTGGCCGAAAATAGCCGAAAATGAAATTTTGGTCTAGAATTATACTGAAGATAATAATATTCCAAAATATCCTTACTTTAGCAAACTAGAGAATGTAGAGACAACTCAGCGGTTTCAATGAAGTCCTCACAAAGTCTCTGTATCAACACTACTCTGTGCGTCTCGTAGTCGGAGTTCAATAAAGTAGGGGCGTGTAATACACTACACTACTTAATACATTCGTGTACAAAAGTGTTTTTTTTTTTTTTTTTTTTACTTACGCGTAGTAGATAATAGTATCATGTATCCCAGCAGTGTTTGTGACTATAATAACTATTATTTTTTCACCTACCCACATCTCTTGCTCGTGATATATCAGTGAGATCTGATTATTCTGACTTTTTTAACAATTACCTTCATATTTTACCCAATTTACACAAAATCCTAACAAATCATACACCAAAATCTTCCTCATGAATCGCTCTCTCTACTAGTGAAAACTGCATGAAAATCCGTTCAGTAGTTTTAGAGTAAATCGCGAACAAACAGACAACACCAATAACGTTATAGAGTTTTAACTCACGTGTCGCTATGTAGAGTTAATCAGTCAACGTAATCTCTATCTACCGTCGCCCGAATCAACAACACACATTTGTTGTTCAATTCCATTTAACGACAACCCCCTATAAGGTCATGTTATTGACTCTCTCACTCGTCGTCATGTAGAGTTTATATTACTCCCAATAATCAACAAAAGAGAAAGTTATATTCAACCAAAAACACGTCCAACTAATTACCATATAAATGACGTGAACCATAAAACTGTTTACCATATTTTATTTGTGACGTAATTTATACTTAATTAGACAAATTGACGGCCATTTTGAATTGTAAATATTTATTGGACACTTCGCTGAGGTTTTATTTATTTATATCTTGTAATTGCTTCTTTCCTAGATTTTTAAACATCATTAAAAAACTTAACATGCTGCACAATAACACCCAAAAGACTACAATAATATAGAGTCTAGACGGAAGTGCCTGGGGCTTGCGACCCAGGTGCAGGATTAAAAGGCCTAATTATTTAAATATTTATCAAAATATCTCTAAATACTCAACACTGAAGTCACACGAGCTCCGAGAATAACTAAACCTTCTTGCGTCAAAATCATCCTTTTTATGGGGTGTGGGGTCGTAGGCCTGTGTTGCCAGGTAAGTATAGAAACCTCCCTTTAACTCTACACTAATATATAAAGCTGTAGAGTTTTTTTGAACGCGCTAATCTCAGAAACTGCTAGTCCGATTTGAATAATTCTTTCAGTGTTAGATAGCCCATTTATCGAGGAAGGCTATAAGCCATATATCATCACGCTACGACCCATAGGAACGGAGCTACAAGCGGACGAAGTCGCAAGGATTGACTAGTAATTTAATAGCCACAGCTTTTTTTAATTTTAAACCCCTAAAAATTGTTTCTTTTTTTAAGTATGTGGTGGGACATAAATATAACAAGGGGGTAGAAAGATAATGTATACTAAATCTATATTTAATCGCCATTTTATTTTTAAATGCAACATCAGCTATATTACAGCAAAAATTGTAGTTAGTGTTACAACAACAAAGAACTCTATTATAAATAGAAAAAATCACATCAAACGCGATTCAAGATTATTCGAAGAATCGATTTTTTGGATCAAAAAAACTATCCTTTAGAACAATTTTTGAGAAATCGATTTTTTGTGAATGGATTTATAAGGTTGCGTTTTGAATCGATAAAAAAATCGATATTTTTCAACATAAAAAAAATAAAGTGTTGTCACAAACAATATATCTTACTAATATTATAATTGTGGAAGTTCGTAAGTTTAGACGTTTGCTACACAAAAACGGCTGAACGGATTTCAATACAATTTGGTACACAGATACTTTATAACCTTGATTAACATATAGACTTCTTTTTATCCCGGAAAAATTTATAGTTCCGGCGGGATAATTATTTTTTTTTTGTTTTATAGAAATATATTGAAAATTAATTAAAAAAATAATTTTTAAACAGAGTATATGTAGTAAATTGCACCGAGACAAAGCCAGGGTGAGTGAACTAGTATTAAATAAATATAAATACTATTAACACTTGAGTACGCGACAGTACTTAATCACAAACGTTTGTGGGCGGACCAATATACCAATAATGTATGGAATCCTTATTTGTACGGAATATTTGTTTTTTTCTTCCTATAGTAAAAGTATTTTTGATATAACTATTAAGATATACAGTTCATTCATTCACTCATTCAGTTGTATGTCTTTTTAGACTTTTCTCCCCTTTTTTGACACTACAAGTAAGACACGTTATTAAAACTATTGAGTTTCTTGTCAGCTCTTCTCAACAGATAACTTTGCGAGCTGATGGAAGCTCCAGGCTAACTGACTGACTGACTGACTAACATATCAAAAGTTTATCCCGGAGAGTATCCTCTACTTTGTAGTATTATCCCGGAATAAAGATCATTTTAGTGCAAAATCTTGTGTTAGTAGTTTATTGAATGTAGTGTTAGCAGATGGATGATTGAGTGAGTGAGTTAGAGTGAACGAGTGAATGGTAATAGTAGAGTGTTATATATATATATATATATATATATATATATATATATATATATATATATGTGACTATTTCCCAAAGACTTAAAAGCTCACACAGCTCGACATGCACTTAACCCCCATTTCAACCCCTTCAAGCCCCTTTTTCGCGATAAAACATAACCTATATCCTTACCCAAGCTTTAATCTAACTCTATAGCAAATTTCATCAAAATCGGTTCATTAGTTTAAACGTGAAAGCGTAACAAACAGATCTACTTGTAATATACTTGTACTCTATACATTGAAACTGTGACGCCTTTCAAGTTATTTGCATTTCTGTTATTTTACAGAGTAGCTTTAGACAGAGAGTTTGTTCCCCCGGGGAATTTATTTAATTTAAGTTCCCGACCTTGCTTTGCTGAGGTATATTGTAATCATTCACTCACTCACTATCTCACAACCCTCTCATTGGACATCATTTTTGATTTAGTAAAGTAAGTAAGTTAACTTACAGAAAGATCGATTCTTTTCATCGATTTTTCGATTAATCGACGCATCGCTCTCCCTGGTTACATAGTTACTGCGTGTACCCTATACCCTTAAGTATTTAATTTGGACAAACAGTGGAACTTTATCTCTCCCCTAACCACCTTAGGGTTTGAATTTCCAAATATCTGGTCTTACTTGACTGGCTTTCTTGTTTATTTTTTTTTATAGATGTTGCACGCTTACCTAGAAGGCACATGGTCACTGTTAAACCCCCCCCCCCCCCCCCACTAACAGGCACACACAAACGACTTGCAGGAATTATGTGTGGTTTAAGCAATTAAGTATCAGCTTTAGCGGTGAAGGAAAACCAGTGTAGGTTTCAGAACCTGAAAGTTCCGTAAAGTTCTCGGCTAGCGTTGTGTACTATTGGCCTAACCCCCTCTCCTTATTCTGAGGAGGAGACCCGGCTCAACAGTAGGCCATTAACGGGTTGTGACGATGATAAGATTGTGCGTGTGTGACCAATCCCCCAATAACTGGAAATATTTAAAATCTCTGTACAAATGTACTCTGTGTATGTAAATCCTACAAATATGGCGACGTTATTAAATTTCGCGTGTACTTACAATAAAAGCTTTTAAATTTGATGATCTAACTTTGAAGAATTAAATGGTCAAGGGTGAGTCGGTACGGGGGAATAAAAAAAGATTAATTTAAAAATGTAATTGTATTTTAATTGAATCCTACAGGAACTATGATTTTTTCCGGGATAAAAAGTATCATATATGTTAATCCAGGATATAAAGTATCTGTGGTCTAAATTTCATTGAAATCCGTTCAGCCGTTTTTGCGTGATTAAGTAACAAACATCCAAACAAAAACTTTCATATTTATAATCTTATCTTATACTAACATATAAAGCTGAAGAGTTTGTTTGTTTGAACGCGCTAATCTCAGGAACTATTGGTCCGATTTGAAAAATTCTTTCAGTGTTAGATAGCTGATTTATCGAAGAAGGTTATAGGCTATATATCATCACGCTACGACCCATAGGAGTGGAGCTACACGCGGACGAAATCGCGCGGGTTGACTAGTATAGTATTAAATAATATGATATACCGCCATTTTATTTTTAACTAAAGCCTAAAAAGTGAGCAAAAGTATATCACGTACAGCCTAAGGCGGAGGCTAAGACTAGGACTAGATAGATCGAGCGGAAACGCCTAGCTTTGTAACATGACACCGAGACTGTCGGGTTACCATGATAATATCTCTAAAACTAAGCAACGGATTTTGATGCGGTTTTTTGTAATAGATAGAGTGATTAAAGAGAAAGGTTTACATGTATAATACATACTTAACATAGTAGAGAAACACTGATAATTTTAGAGGTTTCTAATGTGATGTCGTAAATAAACACTTTTTTTGCGCTTACATTGCAAACGCTGGCTGAACCCTACGAGATAGATCAAAATAATGTACTACAGTATTGTACTCCTTAAAAAGGTCTACAAAGAAGTAGGCGATGGTATATGTCTATCTCTTATGGATAACCCACAATAACCATTTTTATCCTTTACTTTTTACGAGAAATAATGGCTTATTTACGAAGCGATTTTAAACAATACAACATTAACCCTTATCCAATTAGGTACCTTAAGTACATTGTGCATTTAATATAGATCAATATGGCCCTTTACAGCATAGAATTCAAATAAATATTTTCGAAGATATTACAGATTTAAAATGCAGGGACATAGCGGAAAAACATAAAAGTGAATTCATCAACTGATATTAATTAACCATCCTAAAATATTTATATTATGTATGTTGAACGATTACTCGAAAAACCCTAAACTGATTTGGAAAATTCTTTTTTTGTTATAAAGGTTATACTATCCATGTGCCTTAGTTAAAAATTTATAGAAATCGGTCCAGTGGTTTTAGAAAAAATCAACAAAATAACTAATACATCGATGATATTTTCGGAAACTCCGAAATCTCATGTCGTCAACTGATACTGAATTCATTTGAACATTTCTGTTTATTTTTATTGCTGGCAACTTTAATATAGATATCAAATTAATTGCTATGTCTAAAAAAAGTGGCTTATCCCTATTATGTTACGAATTACGCCATCTATTGACGGATAGATGATCTGTCTGTCTGTTACACAATCACGCTTAAATCACTGAACCGTTGTTGATGTAATTTCGTACAGAGATAGATTAGAGCTTGGGGAAGGACGCTATATATATAGATACAAAATAACACTGCTGAAGGTCTTCATGTAATTTAAAAAATAAATGGACTGTCTTCATTTGTAATAAAAAGTATTATCCGATGATTTATGTAGAAGGAGACACCCTATCGAGATAACGACCAATCCCCGCGGGTGTTATATATTGAAATACGACAAATTGTATCCATTTTAATACTAGCTACACGCCCTTGCTTCTCATGGAACATGAAAATCGAGATTCATAAATTGGTCCAAGATGGCCGTAGCTACAAGATTACTATGACAAATTTCAAATCCAAGATGGCCGCCACCACCACGTGAATTATGTTCATACTGTTTTTATTATTTTCGTATCGGGTTTTTGGAAAAAGTTATGGAATATTTTTTCAAGGTTTATTAGTTCAAAAGTGAGGGTAATAGTTGAAAATTCTCTTGAGAAGGTTGTTGCTTGAATAAAATAAAAAATAAAAATTACATATTTTTATTTTTTATTTCTCCTCTAAAGTTGATTAATGGAAATAATTAATTTCCAAAATAAAAATATATTTATATGTCAATCAACTGATACTATTTTAACATTACTTGGTCATCAACTGATACTGAAGTGGAATAACAAAACATTTTGTTTTCATTTAAACTAGAAATAACAGGGACTTCAAAATCATAAGTCTGGCTTACATGTTTTCTCCCATGACGGGACGGGATAGAATACTATTCCCCTCTGCAGCTGGGAGAGCATCTCGTAAGAGCCGAGTAACCCAGCACCCCCTTGGTGGTAGGGTCACTGACGCGTTCCGGTCGAGCCGCATGTGACCCTGAGGGTCGTTGAGACCACAGCATTGTTTCTTCTTCACTCCCCCTCCCCACTCTATCTTGAGGATGCAACGTATCAACAAAACAAGAGGGTATCTATTGTTTTGTTGATGTCCATGTGCGCAGGTGGACTATCTGCCTTTTCTACCATAAAAAAAAAAAACATGTACCAGGACTATATAATATGTAAAAAAAATAATTACATTTCGTTACACTCGCATGACGTGTGACGTCATCTGACCTAAACGCGGCTTGTATACACTAAGCCGAGATCAATTATCTATTAATTACGCGCTTCCTGTCTTTTTTTTACTAAGTGAAGGCGATCTGCCAAAGCACGACAGTTAGAAGACCCAATTAAGTTTTTTTCGTGTACCCACCCAATGATATGAATACAAGGAAAGATTATCACTTTATCCTTTTACGAAGCCTTCTTCCATTATAGTGAAATAAAATCAATACATAAATACCCGAATAATTAGTGATACGATGATTTCAGTTAGTTCACATGACGTCACCGACGAATCATTTATTGATGGATTTCAAAAAAATTTAAACGTAACTAAAACTTTCACCTGGGTTGCAATTCCCAGGCACTGATCAACCATTCAGTTTCTGTCATAAATAATCAGTTCGCTGAGTACAGAGTCGTTATATTCAATTATCTGCAGAACCCCACCTGGCGCTACTCCAACTTCTCTCATTTGTAAGCTTTAATATAATTTATTATAAAGGGTCTTACAGTTTAATATAATATACTCTATGCAAATATACTTAAAGACCCCTCGCTTCGTTGAGGAATTTTAAAGAAAAGGGAAGAAATATATTTTTTTGCCACAACTTCCTTTGCTCCGTTGCTGCTTGATGTTGAGAGATTATAATTAATTTGGGGTGAACATGTCATGTGTTTCGTTGTTCCGTTGATCTATTCTTTAGTCATGTTTCAGCTACGTTCGCTTCTCTGAGGCACTGCCACTTAATCATTATCCTCACTAATATTATAATTTCGAAAGTAACTCTTAAGAAACGTAGATAATACTTAACAAACGAACTAAACAAACGAAACTGCGATTTAATGTACTACTGACGCCATCTATTGACTGTCTGTCTTACTGTTACACAATCAGGGTTAAATCACTGAACCGAATTTGATGAAATATTATACAGAAATGAATAAGAATGGATGTCTTTGGGAATTAATTAATTCTGATTGAAGATAGCATGCCCATCAACTGATACTGATGTTAGATAGCATACTCATCAATGAATTTAAGATAGCTTGTTCATCAACTAATTCTTATTTAATAAGATTACTTGTTCATCAACAGATTTTAGGCAGAAAATAATAAATCTAGAAAGAAATATATTATTAAATATGAATTAAAAATCAATCAATTAAAATTCCACTGCCAAAATAATGCCTATTGGTTCACTCAAGAATACCCCTACTTCTAGACAAATTCTTTCATTTGATATTCACATATGTGAGTGCATCTTAAATTTATAGATAAGCACGCATTTGGTCCAGCTAGATATATATATCGCGGATTCAAATGGATTCGATTTTTTTTTTTATCTATACTAATAATATAAAGAGGAAAGATTTGTATTTTTGTATGTAACGAATAAACTTAAAAACTACTGGACCGATTTCAAAAATTCTTTCACCATTAGAAAGCTACATTATCCCTGAGTAACATAGGCTATATTTATTACAAGAAAAAATTAGAGATCCCCAGAAATTCTCACTAAAACCAACACAAGGTGCAAAAAAATTAGCCATAAAATATCTTTCATCGCATGCGCTGCGAAAAGTATCGATGATAGAACAAAAAAATGTTTTACAATATTATAGAACGTATCAATATCTACAAAAAACTCCGCGAGACCATATGTCCAACTATTGTAGTTAAGTCACTATAACTACTTTTTTACATTTTAAAAGTTGATAAAAATGCCTATCAAAATCAGACCATGTTTTATGGAGAATATATGAATATATCTGTCGGCACGAATCCAAGGCATTGCTTAGGTTCCTGTCGTAATTGTAAGAGATCATAATGTTTATTTATCGGTTCAGTGGCAGTATCTACGTTGCGTTTACTCAATACTACAACTATATTTGATATAGTATGTCTAGCTCACACCACAGTTTTAATAAGTATCAGTTGACGGGCGTGCAATCTTAAATTAATATCAGTTGATGAGCAGGTTATCCTAAATCTAAATTATCACGAAACCAAGGTTGATTACAAGGCTACCCAAATAGAAAGTAGTATTAATATTCTAAACTATCCTCTAAGGGGTAAATTGGGGAATTGGGGGGATTAAAAAAGCCGTCGTAATAAAATAACGCTGAAAACTAAACTATTATTGATGAGAGCCGCATTGCGCTCTGGCGGGAAGCCAACACTGTTCCTGTTCCTGAATATACTGCCGCCGTCGCTTCCCTGAGGATGCTAATTCTCGCCTCAGGACGAAGATAAAGAAGCAATTATTTACATAGACCAGCTATGGTATCTCGTTTCACTGAGGAGTTAAAGCAAGCCTTCATCAAAGTTACATCATAAGTTGACGACTTAGAAATATTTGTTGCCCTAAAATGGATTTAGTAGTTTTTGATTTTATCACTCAATATCATAGAGGAGGACCTCAGGGAGGCGAGAACAAATAATCTATTATAATATAAATGTCTGTTCGTGAAGTATTCCAACTTAAAGGAAACCCTTAGCTTAAAACTTTGCCAATTAATTTAACTTGGTACAGGTTGGGCGAAAAGTGTTCCAAAAAATATGAATAAAAAACTAAATATTACCTAACGGCTGAAATTAATAATCAATCTTATTCCTAAATCTTTGGATTATGGTTTAAAATAGTTTCCATATATTGGAAACTTTTTTATTTGTTTCATTTTATTTGAATCAATATCGAAATGAAGTCAACGAGTTTCAGGAGACCATAAGAAGGGGGTTTTCGGAATGATAAGGTCAAATGTTTAAGTGGGGAATAAATTGAGTTCATAGGGTTTCAGGAGGTGAACGAAAGAATCAGGGGTTTGTGGGATGAGATATTTTTGCTGCTTTATACTTGGGATAGTTCCCATTTCCCTTGTCAATAAAATACCCCAAAACCCTTAAATCTTAGGGATACCTTTGCACCCAAAAAAAATTAGCTACAAAAAGAACCTTTGCTTAGGTATTTAATATTTGAACTCCTCCTATCAATTAAAATAAATATACATTACCTCAGGGACGGGAGGGCGATGCATAAAATCTTTGAGATTTTTGTTAATGAATTACTCAAAAATGGCTGAACAGATTTTAATGAAATTTGGCATACAGATACTTTATAACCTATATTAATATATGGGATACTTTTTATCCCGGAAAAAATCGTCATGTGGGATAACAAATATGTTTAATGTTTATTGAACGCTTTAATATTTTTATTTATTTATGTATTAATTTTGTTTTTGTTAAACTTGTACATAACATGTGGTATATTATATCCGAGCAAAGCCGGGCGGGTAGTCTAGTCAAAACTAAACTATCGTATGTGTGCGCAAGAACTTATGTATTTGAACCACAATACCGTTAGAGTTTTGACCTGTTTATAGTTAAACTATTCTAAATAGTCTTGTAAATTCTTGTAAATCTTGTAAATTTAATTCTAATAGACTCTTGAGGTCTAGAACTTTCGTTCCTCTTATACTACGATAGACAATATCCCTCACTTATCTTATCACCATGAAGACCCCCCTCCATCCCCCATGTCATAATAAATCAAAATAAGCAAAGCAAGGATCTGTATGCAACATTTATTGTGTATGTTTAAGTGCCCTTTTCCCACAGGATATCTACTTTATCAGGATAAAATGTATCCTATCTATAACTCTAGGTTGTAAAGTATTTGTGTGCCAAATTTTATTAAAATCCGTTTAGCCGTTTTTGCGTAATTCAGTCACAAACATCTAGACATCCAAACAGATAAAGTCATGTATATAGGTAGAAAAAAAAAATTGATCGAAAATATATAGACCCCCAATCTTGAACCCCCTATTATTAATAAAGTACCCCTAATTATAATCCCCTACTCAACGCCAGACGCATTAATATATAATTTGAGAATCACTTACTTAAACCATAAGTGATTTTTTGTATTTCAATAGTGACAGCGTGTTGTATTAAAGAAATGCTAGAAAGAGATAGCAATATTATCTTTACAACTTTCATAATGTAATATTTATTACAAAATGTTTGCTCTGTAATAAATTACATCACCACTTAATTATTGCCTCATCCAAGATTGGGGTGGCCATATTATTAATATTGTAAGTTTATCTCATCTTATCTCAGTAATGGCTGGATTAATTACGATTAAACTTTTACAGGATTATAGAGAATTTCTTTAAGAATAATTTAAACTACATTTTTTAATTCAAAAATCATTCGAATTCGGAAATTATTCGATTCGAATGCGATACACTCTGAGTTATTGAAATTTTTAATGTCTTTATGTTTATCTCGATATCTCAATAATGGCTGAATCTATTATAATAAAACTTTTATTCAGTGATAAAGATTTTAATTGAGAATAGTTTAAGCTATATTTTATCATATAAAAAAAAATCTAAATATTTGTTTCGATTCGAATACGATTCACACACTTACGCTTCAATTCTTATGTTTATCTTGCGATATCTCCGGAATAGCTGAACCTATTTTAATGAAAATTTTACAGTCGTATAGAGGATTTTTTTGATAATTAAAAATTATATTTTATTTGAAATTCTAAATATTCGATTCGATAAAAATAAGATTCACACACATTAACTTGTATTTTTAATATCTCATGTTTATTTTCTTCTTATTCTTATATCTCTGTAACGGCTGAATCAATTTTGATGAAACTTTAATGAATTAATAGAAAATTTATCCGAGAAGAATATAAACTATATTTTATTAAGCTTAATTTTTTTATTTCGTGGGTAATATTGAAAAAACTGAATGTATTAAGTTTGATTAATTCAATATGTGGAAAAGGTTGTAAATATTATAGTAATGGTTGTAATTCTGATAGAGGTTGTAAAATACAAGCTCAATTATATAAGCAATAGGATGCAGGAGTTGTAGCATTGTCACCCTACTGAGATTAATATGATCTATGTGAGAATAAGACTGTACTCTAATTGATTGGAATATACGATTCGAATGCGATTCACACACTCTCCAATTTTGATGAAACTTTTACAGACTTATAGAGAATTTATCTAAGTATAATATTAGCTGTATATATATCATCATATAAAAAGAAAAAGTCTAAATAGTTGTTTCGATTCGAATGCGATTCACCTGAGCAATGTATGAGCATCTTGATGATGTTAAGGACGTCATTAAACGTACTCTTGGGTCACAATCCCTAAGCCCTTCTTGGCGAGTACATCATAAAGCTTCTAAATTGAGGTTATTTATTAACTTACCCTTACTGTATAAAACTCTGTGAGTCGTAATTAATAAACAAGCAATATGGCGTAGTTTAAGTTGTAATTGCCGTTTAACCTGCCTTTGACGCGACTTCTCGACAGTTCTCGACAGTTGTCGACACTCGAGAGCACTCATATGCACTATAGTGCTGCTTTTGGTTTACTGAGTTATGTGAAATTAAAAAAAAACATTTACTTTTGGTCGGTCCACCATAAGGGATTTAGAATATAATGTAAAATCTTCGTATTCTTAGTAAACACTTTCATTTGATACCCATATCAAAGATGCCTAAAAAATATGTAGTCCGCCATATTGGATTAACAGTGAAATCATTTTATTTTTCATATTCTTCTCAACAAACCCTTTCATTTGATACCCATATTATAAGAATACAAAAAAAAATAATTCGCCATTTTAGGTGATCCGCCATATTGGATTAACAGTGAAATCATTTTATTTTTCATATTCTTCTCAAAAAACCCTTTCATTTGATACACATATTATAAGAATACAAAAAAATCATATTTCGCCATTTTGGGTGATCCGCCATATTGGATTAACAGTGAAATCATTTTATTTTTCACATTCTTCTCAACAAACCCTTTCATTTGATACCCATATTATAAGAATACAAAAAAAAATTCGCCATTTTGGGTGATCCGCCATATTGGATTAACAGTGAAATCATTTTATTTTTCATATTCTTCTCAACAAACCCTTCTTTTGATAACCATATTAAAGATGCCTAAAAAAATATCTAGTCCGCCATGTAGGACAGGCGCCATATTGGATTAACATTGACATCATTTTATTTTTCATGTTCTTCTCAACAAATCCTTTCATTTGATACCCATATCAAAGATGCCTAAATAAATATCTAGTCCGCCATGTAGGACAGTCCGCCATATTGGATTTACATTGACATCATTTTATTTTTCATATTCTTCTCAAAAAACCCTTTCATTTGATACCCATATTATAAGAATACAAAAAAAAAATAATTCGCCATTTTGGGTGATCCGCCATATTGGATTAACAGTGACATCATTTTATTTTTCATGTTCTTCTCAACAAATCCTTTCATTTGATACCCATATCAAAGATGCCTAAATAAATATCTAGTCCGCCATGTAGGACAGTCCGCCATATTGGATTTACATTGACATCATTTTATTTTTCATATTCTTCTCAAAAAACCCTTTCATTTGATACCCATATTATAAGAATACAAAAAAAAAATAATTCGCCATTTTGGGTGATCCGCCATATTGGATTAACAGTGACATCATTTTATTTTTCATGTTCTTCTCAACAAATCCTTTCATTTGATACCCATATCAAAGATGCCTAAATAAATATCTAGTCCGCCATGTAGGACAGTCCGCCATATTGGATTTACATTGACATCATTTTATTTTTCATATTCTTCTCAAAAAACCCTTTCATTTGATACCCATATTATAAGAATACAAAAAAAAAATAATTCGCCATTTTGGGTGATCCGCCATATTGGATTAACAGTGACATCATTTTATTTTTCATGTTCTTCTCAACAAATCCTTTCATTTGATACCCATATCAAAGATGCCTAAATAAATATCTAGTCCGCCATGTAGGACAGTCCGCCATATTGGATTAACAGTGAACTCATTTTATTTTTCATATTCTTCTCAGCAAACTTTTTCATTTGATAACCATATTAAAGATGCCTAAAAAAATATCTAGTCCGTCATGTAGGACAGTCCACCATATTGGATTAACAGTAAAATCATTTTATTTTTCATATTCTTCTCAACAAACTCTTCTTTTGATAACCATATTAAAGATGCCTAAAAAAAATCTAGTCCGTCATGTAGGACAGTCCGCCATATTGGATTAACAGTAAAATCATTTTATTTTTCATATTCTTCTCAACAAACTCTTCTTTTGATACCCATATTATAAGAATACAAAAAAAAATATTTCGCCATTTTGAGTGATCCGCCATATTGGATTAACAGTAAAATTATTTTATTTTTCATGTTCTTCTTAACAAATCCTTTCAGTTGATACCCATATCAAAGATGCCCAAAAAAATAACTAGTCCGCCATGTAGGACAGTCTGCCATATTGGATTAACAGAGAAATATCATTTTATTTTTCACATTCTTCTCAACAAACCCTTTCATTTGATACCCATATTATAAGAATACAAAAAAAAATATTTCGCCATTTTGAGTGATCCGCCATATTGGATTAACAGTAAAATCATTTTATTTTTCATGTTCTTCTTAACAAATCCTTTCAGTTGATACCCATATCAAAGATGCCCAAAAAAATAACTAGTCCGCCATGTAGGACAGTCTGCCATATTGGATTAACAGAGAAATATCATTTTATTTTTCACATTCTTCTCAACAAACCCTTTCATTTGATACCCATATTATAAGAATACAAAAAAAAATATTTCGCCATTTTGAGTGATCCGCCATATTGGATTAACAGTAAAATCATTTTATTTTTCATGTTCTTCTTAACAAATCCTTTCAGTTGATACCCATATCAAAGATGCCCAAAAAAATAACTAGTCCGCTATGTAGGACAGTCCGCCATATTGGATTAACAGTGACATCATTTTATTTTTCATATTCTTCTCAAAAAACCCTTTCATTTGATACCCATATTATAAGAATACAAAAAAAAAATATTTCGCCATTATAAGTGATCCGCCATATTGAATTTATAATGACGTCACTTAAATCATGCATCGTCATCTAATCTAAACGTGTATGCAATGCGTAGTAATATAATAAATGCCTGTTTAATTGATATAGTTAATTCGTAATTATGTCAACAGATGGCGCTCAAAGTAATATAAATAATTGTCGACGCCAGGCCCGAATTATTCTTAATATTATAAAGAGGAAAGATTTGTATTTTTGTAAAAACTACTGGACCGATTTCAAAAATTCTTTCACCATTAGAAAGCTACATTATCCCTGAGTAACATAGGCTATATTTATTACTAGAAAAAATTAGAAATCCCCAGAAATTCTCACTAAAACCAACCCAAGGTGCATTAAAATTAACCATAAAATTTCTTTCATCACATGCGCTGCGGAAAGTATTGATGATAGAACAAAAAAATGTTCTAGAATATTATAGAACGTATCAATATCTACAAAAAACTTCGCGAGACCATATCAAGACTGTATCAAGACTGTTTCAATACCTGTTGATTACTTTTTGAATTATTTAAATCGGACATTCCAGTCAAAAGATATTACGAAATTAAAAATGTTTATCAAAAATTTATATCCGGAATAAAATCCGTTCAGCCGTTTTGGCGTGATTAACAAACATTTAAACGTACAAACTTTCACCTGAGTTAATAATTATGAATATATTTTAATTCTTAATCGTGACACTAGATGGCGCTGTACACAAATGAAAATACCACAGACTTTCATTTCATTTCATTTCATTTATAAAGCTGAAGAGTTTGTTTGTATGAACGCGCTAATCTCAGGAATTACTGGACCGATTTAAAAAATTCTTTCAGTGTCAGATAGCCCATTTATCAAGGACGGCTATAGGCTATATATCATCACGCTACGACCCATAGGAGCGGAGCTACACGTGAACAAAGTCGCGCGGTTTTAAATAAAATTAAAAGTTTGCATATATAATTTATAGTTTGTGTAATATCTCTATAAATACTGAACCGATTTTGATAATCCTTTTACCAATAGAAAGCCACATTATTTGTGAGTGTCATAGACTATATATTAACCGGAAAAATTAAAACACTTTTTTGTAGTAGTCGGATTTGCGAGGTAAGTCGGAAACGTTTCTTAGAAACGCTGCCCTAACGATGGTCGGTGATATAATCCATAGTTGAGCAGCTAGATGGCGCTGATGGTCGTTACATCGCGCTTCCCTTATTTTCCCCGAGATATTAAAGTAGAGAATTTTGTTTTAGTACTGCTAGTGATGTATCAGTTGTAACATAGTTTCAAACCGGCTTTGCTAATATTACCGTGTTTAATGTCTATATTTTTGAAACGCGTAGTGTTATATAATAAGTGCGCGTTAGTTAAAAAAAAATTTAGTGACGTCACGCATTAACTAATGCGCGTTTTAGAGAGGTTATGAGAATGTATTTCAACATATCATATATATATTATTATATATAGAAATCGATTTTACATTATAAATTAATAATTGTTAAAGTATATTTTCAACATAGTGATGTAACACAAAAAGAGAGGAAAAGAGAGAGAGCGAGATTCTTAATTCATTACACTAAAATAGTTTACAACAATTCACGATATAGGTACCCTATTTTAATTATATTATTAAGGCATAGTGTAGCTATTTATTAGTAAAATAATTATCAAAATCGGTTCAGTATTTACAGAGATATTCTCTTTCAAAGTTAACATATTTTTTTAGTAAATTGTTTAATATCTGTAGATATTGAACGGAAATAATTAAAAAAAAAAAATAATGTGAGGGAAGGAGACAAAAATAATCTCTCTTTCTTGCTCTGTCTGTATGTTCAGTTGTTTTGATAAAGGTCTAACCTAAAATTGCTAAATAATTTACAAATTCCCAAATGATGATGGAGAGGATATTGTAACCTGGTATAGGAATAACTAGCAACACAAAAACTCGTGAGTTTAAAAGATCCGCCATATTGGGTTAACAGTGAAATTTTTAACATTTTATTTTTCATATTCTCAACAAATCCTTTCATTTGATACCCATATTATAAGAATACTAAAAAAATGAATATTTCGCCATTTTAGGTGATCCGCCATATTGAATTTATAATCTTCATTTAAATAATGCATTGTCAACTAATCTAAACATAATTAAATAATATAATCTCCAATATATTGGCGCTTTCATTCAACATAATTTATCATTATCCTGCAGGAACAAAAATTTTTATCCGGGATAAAAAGTGACCTATTTGATAGTTAAATTTATAAAGTATCTATATACCAAATATCATTGAAATCCGTTCAGCCATTTTTGCGTGAATAACAAACATCTAAACATACAAATTTTCACTTGAGTTATTATGAATATATTTTAATTCTAAACCGCGATACTAGATGGCGCTGTACACAAATCAAATTACCACAGACATACTTTGTTGGCTAGAGTTTAATTTGAATATATTTAATTCGTTAGTCTGTCAATAGATGGCGCCACTAATATTATATAATAAATAACTATATATATATATACTGTTTTATATTTTTTATATTCTGTTTGTTTAAACGCGCTAATCTCAGGAACTACTGGTCCGATTTGAAAAATTCTTTCAGTGTTAGATAGCCCATTTATCGAGGAAGGCTATAGGCTATATATCATTACGCTAAGACCAATAGGAGCGGAGCATCACGCGGACGAAGTCGCGCGGGTCGACTAGTATAATATAATCATAATTATTATATAGGTACACGCATATCCCTTACACGTCAGACTACTTTAGCCTTCAAATAAACATAGAAAGTAAACTGCTGCTGTATTCAGCTTTTGTTATTTGATTGATATACTATATATCTAACATATAATAAAAGAATAGTTGAGGATTGAAACTTAGTTTATTTTTTTTATTATTTTTTCTGCAGCGTTGTCTTATAGTCGACCGCATCTACATTAGTCTTCTAATACTAAATAAAATACTAAACTATATATATAATAAAATGTTTGATTGCCATTAATGTTAATTTAGGGTCTTATTTGGCCATTATATTTACCTTTCATTAATTAAATATTGGATAAGTCGACTCGCGTGATTTCGTCCGCGTAATGCTCCGCTCCTATGGGTCGTAGCATGATGATCTATAGCTTATAGCCTTCCTCGATAAATGGGCTGTCTAATACTGAAAGAATTTTTTAAATCGGACCAGTAGTTCCTGAGATTAGAGGGTTTAAATAAACAAACTCTTCAGCTTTATTATAAATTTAATAGTTTGTGTAATATCTCTATAAATGCTGAACCGATTTTGATAATTTTTTTACCAATAGAAAGCCACATGAAGTTATATATTAATCTAAAAAAGAAAACTATTGTATAATTTAACTTGTGGTTGATTCAGTCATGTCTTTGTAGATAATGCATCATATTTTTGAATCGCGGTGTTATATAAGTGCGCGCTAAATAAATTGATAAGTTTATCATCCGAACTAATTATCGATATAAATTAAAAAAAAAATGACGTCACGTATGAAAACGAGTTTTTTTTTCAACAACAGTAGACAGACATAATGCAAATATCAGAAAAAATTGATTTTTATTGCTAAAGAGAAGTAAGGTAAATGTTTTCCATCTATCAAGTATAATATCGATACAGGAATCGATTTCACATATATCGATATTTTAAAAATATCGAGCACTCCTAGATTTAATTATCAGTTAGTTTAAACATGTAGTGATGTAACACAAAAAGAGAGGAAAAGAGAGACAACGAGATTCGTAACGCAGTACGCAAAATTATACTTCATTAAATTAGATATATCTTATAAACAATAATATTTATAGCTACCCTACCTTACTTACGTTAGTAAGGAATAGTGCAGCTATTTATTAGTGAAAGAATTATCATAATCGGTTTAGTATTTACAGAGATATTCTCTTACAAAGTTAATATAGAGATGTACATGGAAATAAATTAACTAAACATAATGTAAGGCAATAAGAGATAAAAATAATCTCTTTCTCTCTCTCTCTCTCTTTCTCTCTTTATTTGTTTGTAAGTTTAATTGGATACGTTTGTCCACAGTTGTTTAGATGTAAGTCTAACTTAAAATAGACTTTGTTTCATGTTTCATTTGAGTAATTTAAAAATGTTTTAGCCCAGCGATTGTTAGCTGACTATGTATGTGATCACAGATAATGAATCTGTAATTTAGTACAGAAACGAGCACAATGCCTTTCTTCCGCGCATCAATACTAATTCGCATAAATGGTCATCAGTTAACTGGAGAGCTCTCAGGTGCAGCTCTGACATCTTTATTGGATCTGATGATGGAGAGGATATTGTGACCTGATAAAGGAATTATTTACAATTATTGTAAAGAGTAGCCTTCTACTCTAGGGTTTCATTTTTGGATTTTTGTATTTTTGTATGTAACGAATAAACATAAAAACTACTGAACCGATTTCAAAAATTCTTTCACCAGTAGAAAGCTACATTATCCCTGAGTAACATAGGTTATATTTATTACAAGAAAAAATTAGAGATCCTCAGAAATTCTCACTAAAACCAACACAAGGTGCAAAAAAATTAGCCATAAAATATCTTTCATCGCATGCGCTGCGGAAAGTATTGATGATAGAACAAAAAAATGTTATATAATATTATAGAACATATCAATATCTACAAAAAACTCCGCGAGACCATATGTCCAACTATTGTAGTTAAGTCACTATAACTACTTTTTTACATTTTAAAAGTTGATAAAAATGCCTATCAAAATCAGACCATGTTTTTCATAACTTTGTATTAATTCTTATCCAAATAAATTATTTCATAATGAAGACTGTTTCAATACCTGTTAATTACTTTTTGAATTATTGAAATCGGACATTCCAGTCAAAAGATATTACGAAATAAAAATAACGCGGCGATAGAGGAAGCGACAGAATACGGGAGCCAAAATGTAAAAAAAAATTATCCACCCGTGCGAAGCCGGAACGGGCCCCCTAGTCATCTATAAAATTAATAAAAAATGATGCACAAAGGATATTGTGATTATAGGATTTGAAAATCTTTCAAAATCTTGTTTTTAAGGGGGGTAAAATTGGGTGAAGGCAAATATGTGATTTCTTCTACTGCTCAGGTTCTCTGTTGAAACCTAAAGTTAGGTAAACCTAAGCCTGACTTACGCGTCGAGATATATATACAGGGGTGTTACTATTAAGTTTCTTCTCCGTTTCGAAAGAGAGAGAGAGAGATTCGCCACTATCAAGTTTGAATTTTCATGAGATGACGAATTTGGAAGTGTAAATGGAGTATTTTGCGTAATTAAACCAGTAAATAGTACTGTGGGTGGTCACCGTCCAACGGCCACCATTTTACTAATACTTTTTGTCTTCAAACGAGTTTACTGAAGACTCAGTCACGATTTCTTGCCATAGCAAAAACATTGAGTAATGTTTGTTTTAAATATTAACGCTGGCATCACTTTTTTATATAAACATGCTTTTTGACGTCTTAAAAAAACGAGAGAGTAAAGAACTCACTCATTATTATTTTATTACTTAATAAATATGGTCTTTAAATACTAATTCTCTGACTCACTCACTATCTTTAAACTCAAAATATCAGATCATACAAATCTCACTATCTCTCACTCAGTCTAATATAAGACTTCTAGAACTTATACGAGTACTAAGTTTCATAGTAAACTAGCAACCTGCTTCCGGCTTCGCACGGTTTCTTTCTCTACTATATCATATATGTATTATACATTTAAACCTTCCTCTTGAATCACTCTATCTATTACAAAAAACCGCATCAAAATCCGTTGCGTAGTTTCAAAGATCTAAGCATACATAGGGACAGACAGCGGGAAGCGACTTTATTTATTATTGACTCGTTATCTCTCTATTACTCTCTCTCTCTCTCTAATAATGATGGATATTGCTGAGAAATATTCTCTATAATTTTGGAGATAAAAGGAGGGATTCAACTTTGTATTAAAACAGAAAAACGTCCGCCATCTTTAATTAAAATTGTTTTTTTTTGTTACAGAGATCTCCAAGGCAACAACATCAGCATCATCTTTCAAAGCGACTTCCAGAACTTGAAGGAGTTAAAAATATTGTAAGTGGGTAGTTTTATTTAAATTTTATAGTCTATTTTTTTGGGGATTAGTGTAGCTTTTTATTAGTAAAATTATTATCAAAATCGGTTTAGTATTTTCGGAGATATGATGTTATAAAGTTTGTGGAGTCAGTTTTCTCGATACGTGCGTTTTTGCATTTCTTTTAAATGACTAGACCGATTTTGATGAATTTTTCTGAGTGTATTTGAATTAGTGTTTAGGGTGGTTTAGTAACATAAATTACGTTTTTTTTTATAAATCAGGTAATTGATTTTAAATCATTTTTTAATTATAAAAAATATATACATATCTTGTCAATGAATGTCTTCTAGATGTGAACATCACATGCAGAGGAGCCTTCTTCTTCTTCCTGTGGCTGACTACAGCCATTTGAGGGTCTTGCCCTCCTCTATAATCTTCCTCCACTTGTCACAAAGTTAGCTTTCCATCTCTAGTTCCCATTCTCCTCAACTCCACACGCAATCGCACCAACGCTTTTCTTGTCTTCCTTTTGGCCTTTTTATTGCGGTATCTACTCAGTTATTTTACATTCTAGTATAATCCCATCTTAAATGCTGAGACTTAAGCATTTTTTTTTTTTTATTTTAGGTTTTCCATTGCTTCTCCCATGATCTTTTCCGAGTACAAATTAAATAGCGTGGGTGATAAAATACTGCCTTGTCGAACTCCCCTCTTTATTTCGACCTCATCAGTCTCCTCATTGTCAATTCGTACAGTAGCTCTTTGTTTCCAATACAGATTCTGGATAATGCGCACATCTTTGTCATCTAAGCCGATTTTTTGTAATATTATAATAAGACGGTCGTGCATTACTTTGTCAAAGGCTTTTTTGTAATCGAAGAAACAAAAGAAAACGTCTCGTGTCTGCTACTGCTCTAAAGCCAATAGGAAGTCTGCGAGTTGCTCAAAGGAGTAAGAGAGTATAAGAAAAAGTACCTTATTAATAAGTCTTTTTTTTTCAGACAATTATCGGAAAATCAAATCCACACGATCGAGAGAGACGCCTTCTTGGAACTGAACGCGCTCGAACGATTGTAAGTACATCTACACTGTTCTAAATTCAAAAATCGACGCGTTCCATTTTTGGAATTTAAATGGAATGTCTGGAATTGTCGATATTTTATGTAAATATCGATGAATATTGATGTTATCGATACATTGAATTTTAAAAATCGATATATTGTGATTCAATAATTGTTCTTGACATATCGATATATCGAAAGATCACTCAAGAATATCGATATATTTTTCACTGTCACAAAAATGTGTAAAAAGCGAAAAAAAAATTAAGATTTTTTTTCTCCTTTTATTATGTTTATTTTATTTAGCAATATCTTCAATTTGGGTGATAGTATAGATGGCAACACTGAGCAGGGTAACATTGTAGTGTTTAAATTTCAGGAAACTGAGCAATAACCGACTGGGCCACGTGCCTGACGGCATTTTTGTCAGATTGAGGCATCTCCAACGTTTGTGAGTAGTGGTATGGGATGACCCCAAGCCAATGGTGTGGTGACCCCCAAACCCAACCCCTAATGCTGTTCATTGGATTGTACAATTGACATTTTAGTGGACAGCATTATAGTGGAATTCGTTAATCAAATTTGAAACTTTTTTTTTTTTTTGGGTTACTGTAACATCTCATATAATTTCAATGTTTTATTAAAAAATGGGTAATTTAATCCATAGACAATTTTTTAAAATCTTCACACAATTTTTTTTTTTTTTTAAACCGTTTCAATTTGATATTCGAATCCACCACCAGTAGGTACCCGGTGCTTGCCGTTACCCGTTACCCGTCACCCGCTTCGCAGTTACCCTCGCTTAGGGTTCTTCGATTAATTCATTAATTTTCTATTATCCCGTAAACAACATCTTGTCTATGGTTTTGTGAATAAAATTAATTTATTTAAAAAAACATGGTTTTTTTTCCCTATTGAAGTTTATAACCTAAAAATTGATACATATATATATTTTATTCATAAAACCGTAAGTGTCTAACAACCCCCACATACCCCCCAACCCCACCAGGTCGCTAAGGGCTTTCATTGGTTCAAGGTCGTGCTAAACCCTGCCTCTATGTGTACTGTAAATAACTAGATTAAGATCTAAGTGTAAAAAAATGAAAAAAAAAATAAAAAAAGTAATATTCGTAAATAGAAATTTTTTTTTTTTTTTTTTGATAAAAATGTAGTCTTTTTTTTTTACTTGAATATACAATTAAAAGTGTATGTGTACTAAATTTAAATCTAAGTCTAACTGTATGTGGAAGTAGCGCCCCCTATAATAACATGGCGTAAGTTTCAAAGCACTCGTTTAACTACTTATAAGCTCTGTATGTAGGTATGAGTAAATACAATACATTATATGGAAGAAGTCTATCTCTACAAGTAAATAAAAGGTATTTATGAAATTAAAAAAAAAAACTAATGTTATGTATGCTCTCTTTATATGCCCTTGATTAATCAATAGTGTGTAGTATGACTAGTAGTTTCTATGTATTTTAGAATGACTCAAAATTTTTTTTTTTCTTTTGTTTTTAATATACTAACTATTTGCAATAATATTATGAAGATTTTTATCGATTACTGAATAATGGCTGGACCGATTTTGACGGAACTTTCACTGGAAGATAGGTGATGTAACAAGGAGTAACTTAGGCTATTTAACATCTCGCTACGACCCATAGGAGCGGAGAAACACGCGAACAAAGTCGCGCGGGTCGGCTAGTCTCTCAACTTGGACCAAATAACATTAAATAGTTTCGTATTTGACGGACATAGTGATGTAACAATACTAAACCGGATGTAGTAATAAGATTAGTCCTCAATAGAGGACGTGCCGGACGCTCTAGTGATGGGATTTATCGATAAAAGCTCAGTAAGCTACTGTTGTACGTGATTATTTGTGTTATGTTGGTATTATTTATTCTTTGTTGCTTTATTCATTCATCAATGGACGGACTAATACCCAAAGACGTAACGTTCACCCCCCCCCCCCCCCCCTCCCCCTTCATTTGTTTAGCCTTTACCTAATGCTTTAATCTATCTCTGTATCATAATTCATCATGATTGCGTAACAGAAAGAGAGATGGCGTTAGTAGTATATTAAATTATTCATATATCAGTTAAAAACAAAATGGCGTCCTTTTATACAAAGAAGAGATAACTTTGTATTACAGGACGCCATTTTGTTTTGATTAAGCAGAAATATTGATGAAAAGACTCTCTCTCTCTCCCTATACTGTTTCCCTCTGCTGCTGGGAGAGCATCTCGTAAGAGCTGAGTAACCCAGCACCCCCTAGGTGGTAGGGGATCTGTTCCCCGACTGGCTAGCGAGCATTTTTTCCTTCACTCCATGGTGGACCATCTGCTCATTTACCATAAAAAAAAAAATTGTCCGTAAAAATTGGGTTGGCTGAATTTCAATAGTCACTCACTTCTGTAAACTGTCATACTTTAATTAAATAAATTTTAATTATGTGATTGAGTAAAAAACCATTAAAAACAAACTTACATTTACATTATATTCTAAAACTTTTTTTTTTTTAAATCCTCTTACTTTAAGTAAAATGGACGCCAGCTTAGATTTATCGCGCATTCCAGACAAATAAATTCCTTCTAAGCTCAAGATGGAGGAGTACATCTGCACTTTTTAATTAAATATAAACAGAACGACGACCCTTCTGCGCTTCCCTGAGAATGTTTAATTTATTTAATAAACAAGAATTTACTATTATGATATGTCAGTCAGTCAGTCAGAATTCGTGTAATTCTGAGTTTAAAAAACCTCCTGGGGGTTATACTGTAGATTCAGACCAATAGCATAAGTTTGTTTGTTTGAAAGCGCTAATCTCAAAAACTACTTAGTGGATTAAATAAATCTTTTAGTGTGAGATAGCCCATTTATCGACGAAGACTATAGTCTATAATCCATCACGCTAAGACCCATAGAAGCTGAGCTACACGCGGACGAAGTCACGAAGATCGACTAGTATTAAATAACTGAAGAGTTCGTTTGTTTGAACGCGCTAATCTCAAAAAGTACTAAGTGGATGAAAAAAAATCTTTTAGTGTGAGATAGCCCATTTATCGAGGAAGACTATAGTCTATAATCCATCACGCTAAGACCCATAGAAGCTGAGCTACACGCGGACGAAGTCACGAAGATCGACTAGTATTAAATAACTGAAGAGTTCGTTTGTTTGAACGCGCTAATCTCAAAAACTACTAAGTGGATTAAATAAAATCTTTTAGTGTTAGATAGCCCATTTATCGAGGAAGACTATAGTCTATGAACCATCACGCTACGACCCATAGGAGCTGAGCTACACGCGGACGAAGTCACGAAGATCGACTAGTATTAAATAACTGAAGAGTTCGTTTGTTTGAACGCGCTAATCTCAAAAACTACTAAGTGGATTAAATAAAATCTTTTAGTGTGAGATAGCCCATTTATCGAGGAAGACTATAGTCTATAAACCATCACGCTACGACCCATAGGAGCTGAGCTACACGCGGACGAAGTCGCGTGGATCGACTAGTATTTAATAACTGAAGCGTTCGTTTGTTTGAACGCGCTTATCTCAAAAACTACTCGTTGGAATTAAAAAATCTTTTAGTGTTAGATAGTCCATTTATCGACGAAGACTATAGTCTATGAACCATTACGCTACGACCCATAGGAGCGGAGCAAAAGGCTTCCGTTGCTTGTGATGCGTACACGAAGGAAAAACAAAGGAAGTTTCAGTTGTTTTAGAATTGTATTATAAGCCTTTGTCACACTCTCTCTCTAACCATCTCTCTCTCTCTTTCTCTTTTATGTGACGCAGATAATAAAATGAAATTATTAATAATAAGTTGGAGTGAGTTATCGATAGCAGTACATCACTAAACACCAAATCTACTTAAGACAGCAATGGTGACAGCATGATATATGCGCATGTGAACGGACATATACTTTTTTATTAGTCCCTTTGATAACTATGTCCTAGATTAATCTACACACAATTGGGGGGTAAAGATAAAGCAACTTTCACTTTTAGGGGACCATCCTTGTTACAGCTGGTAACATTTGTGAGACAAGTGTGACGTCACAAATTTTACATTTATAAATTATTGAATTCAAACAGTAGATAGAGTTGTAAATGTGACGTCACGAAATTTAATACCCCTCCCACCACAACACCACACAATGTTACACTTCGTCGAATTTATGGATGGTCCCTAAGGATAATATTTATCCTGTTAGATCGACCAAAATAATTTTTAGTTTAGAAAAAATAAAAAAAAATACAACATGGCCGCCGACTTCGACAGTAAAGTCTTTGAACACGCATCACGTTAAAACGGCTGAACCGATTTGAATGAAATTTGGTACACAGATAGTTTAGAACATGGATTAACACATTGGGTACTTTTTATCCCCAAAAAATCCCGTGGGATAGAATAATAGTATTTAAAAGCTAAAACTGAAATTGTTGTAAACTTATACGCCGTCATGATAGTAATCATTATTATTACATCGCCTATAATCGCATAATAATCAAGCCTCCATACTGTAGCTCTGAGTATATATTACGTAATACATTTTCTAGAATATCTCGAATATATTCATAAAGGCAAACACATGTAATTCATACAAACAATATCCACAAAGAACAGTGTTGCCACCACTGCTCGCTAGCTGCTTGTATAATCGCCTTTTCATACTGAAAGAGCAACTAGTGAGCGCTTCTTCAAATACACTGCGAGACATGTTTACGTGTACAACTATCATTAATTAAAGTTTCCAGAATAAAAAAAAATACTAAAAATGAGTAAAAAATGAATTTATTGTTGTGTATGTTTGGATGATTGTTTGTCAATCACACAAAAACGGCTGAACTGATTTCGGTGAAATTTAACACACAGATACTTTATAACATGGACTAACGCATAGGCTACTTTTTATCCCGGAAAATTTGTATGTTATGGGATAAAAATAAAATGTTTATTAAACCCAGGAATATTTATATATATTTTAATTAAATTTAAGTATAATAAGCGGACCGTGTTACATAGTGGATTGAACTATCTCTCCATCTCGCTCTCTATCTATTGGATTGAACTATCTATACTAAATTCCAAGCTAACGAAGTCGCGAGTCAGCCAGTTTATATTATACTAGTGGACCTGCGCGACTTCATCCACGTGTAGCTCCGCTTCTATTGGTCTTAGCGTGATGATATATATCCTATAGTCTTTCTCGATAAATGGCCTATCTAACACTGAAAGAATCATACCAGTAGTTCCTGAGATTAGCGCGTTTAAACAAACAAACTCTTCATCTTTATATATTAGTATAAATAGATATTTCTGGTATTACGTAATTTTAATATATTTTTATGTTGGCTAAATGTTTGATAGTGAGCAGTGTAGGCGAGAGTTTACATGTATTTTATAGGTTCCTTTAAACTTGCTCCAGCACCAGGATTTTTGCCCATATAGCGGTTTTGAGTCTTAGAATTTCGGTGCGTTTTAGAAGTTTTTATGAAGAAAAAACTATATTCTGGCTTAGATACAGCATGAACCAGAAACTAGGTATGATACGTTTCAAGTGTTTCTTTCTTGCTTATATAATATCTTATGTATAGTTAAATAGAGCCTGCAGTGTACACGCGAGGTCGAGTAACTCTCAAAGGCGAAATCTTCAAAGCTTCTGTCTGCATAACTGATTCGTTTTCACACTATACCGTTTATATTCTATACCGTATATATTATATACTATAGAATATAGAGTATAAAAGGGCAGTGGACCTAAAAGTAGGAATGTAATAGAGAAAGGGAGTTAGGAAGAAAGAGAAAGAGATGTTTGAACTTATCCTCCTATACAGTTTTTTATTTAGTAATAAATTATTGACTCTCCAAGCTGTTTAGCTGTATGAAAGCCAGATCTGTTTTAGCTTAAATTAAAACTTATTTCACGCATGTCGCGCTGCATATAAGCCAGCTCAAGTTTCTTCTCTTCTTTTCCTATAATGACATAATATGTAATGGAGATAAAAATTCTAAATGTACTTAACTGACTAAACAAAAATGGCTGTATCTCTCTTAATATAACATTTATGTTAAATTTAAATAGTGTTCTTAAATGAAGAATAATGTAGCTTTCTATTAAAAAAAGAATTATCAAAATCGGTTCAGTAGTTATGTGGAAAAAATATATAATTGTAGTTCAGTTCCGGTTACAGTCGCACATGAACTTCCGGCACATTATGTACGAAGGGACGTGGCGTGTCTGCGCATAATTTGATGGAGTACCGACTTGTAATAAGCTTACTATGGAGATTTATTACATTGAGGAGTTCTTTCATCTTTTTTTCAACTATTGACTAGCGACTTCTCCCGTTTCTGCTCATAGTTTTAACTACAAACGATATCCATTAGTGTTGTCGTTGTTTAGGAGAAGCGAGCGGAGATATATTGATTGAGATATTTGTTATGCTTTCACGCTTAAACTGCTGAACCGATTTTGATGAAATTTGAAACAGAGACAGACTAGAGTTTAGGGAAGGACATAGGCTACGTTTTATTGCGAAAAATTGGCTTGAAGTGGTTGAGATAGGGGATGAAGTGCATGTAGAGCTGTGTGTGCGTTTATGTCTTTGGGAGTTGATGTAGGAAAGAGAGAGAAAAATGTAGAGAGAGAGAGAGAGAGAGAGAGAGAGTACAAAGTATCAATTTCTGGTGAAAGGTATTGTTTAATTACCGCGGCTATTTCTCCCAATTATTATTGTTTATTGGAAGGTGAAATTTTATACAATACTGACATCGATACCTTATTTGTTTTAGTGTTCGCAGAAACGTTGGGCCAAAACTTACAATGTATGGTCATTGTAATTAGTACACATAAACATTAATATTCAATTTAAAAAAAAAAATTATCTAAAAAGTATACTGTTACCAATTTTTTTTTAATCAAATGTCAAAGATTTTTATTCCTTGAATGATTGATTTAATTCTGAATTATTTTAAAAAATAATTATAGATTAGAGTTGTGGTTAAGGTCACCCTTCCTGAGGTCCACGTAAGTTTACTTTATTGTCTATGTAGTTAGTCTTTGGTCATAAGTCCAAGACGTAATATTCTCTTAATTGTGTACAATAAACGTTTATTGCAAAAGCAATAAAAAACAAATTACAACACTAGTTAATTTTTTAATACACCCTGTTCACGCGGCAACCATTGCCAGCGATAAAATAAAAATAAAAAGTCATAAAACAGACATTTGAGTGTGCTATTGTTTTGGCGCGTAATCCGCCATTTTGGTCCGCCATGTTAGGATTTGGAAATGCCAATTTAGTTTGTAAAGGCGTGACCACAATGCGGATTAGTTTCACTAAAAAACGTCACAATTATATCCTACTAATCTTTGTAAGAATGTGTGTGTGTTTGTTAGTCTTTCACGCAAAAACTAATGAATGGATTTTGATGAAACTTTACAATAATATAGCTTATATATCAGAGAGTGAGGAGGGGGAGTGAAGAAAAAAATGCTGCGGTTTCAGCAGAGCCCAGAATCCACTGGATCTGCTGCATTAATGGGATGGGGGAGGGGGTAAGTCTGGCCCACATACGGCTCGACTGGAACACGTCTCTGACACTTAGCGGTCAGTTCTCATCAATAAAGGCTCAATTTCGGGAGAAGTGGTTCTAGTCCTTCGCGAAGCTACAGTCTTGGTCATACAGTGCACACGGGAGCCTCGGTCTTAGGGGCGTAGCCAGCGGGGTAGAAACGTCTGAGATTGTCTTTTATATAAATGTGATGACAAACGTTAACGGCGGGAGGGGGGGCGCTCAGTCTGCGATTACACAGGACTAGGAAAGACTTGACAGCTTTAGATCTTCTCGATTCTTCTCCCCCATTCTGCTAATCTTAGTTCTAGGATGATATTGTCATATTTAGTAAACGTGTCAGTGTGAAATGCCCTTAACCCTTATTCTGTTTGTTTATGTCACTCCAGACATAAGAAACCTTTTTAGACGAGGGGTGGAGGGGTGGAGGGGTGGTTATTATTTTATAAGCCTCTCTCCTATTTTCCTCTTTAATATCCGTTTATTAGCCTATTCTTTTTGAAATATGGTTTCTAAATGGCCGACGGGGTTTTGTGGTTAGAATTCCTATACTATTATTAGAATATTTTATTCTGATATATAATCTGTATTAATATTAAGTTTTATCGAATTCTGTTCAGTAGTTTTTGCTTAAAATGACAATAAACTTCATAAACATAAAATTTAATATTTCTGTTTCAGGACGTACTACGTACTATGACTAAATTATAATTTATTATGGCAACACCAATTTACATCTTAGTTCTCAAAGATACCTCACCGAAGCGAGGGTAGTTCTTAAAAAAATAAGAACCAAAGCAAAAGTATATTTTATCACCTTTCCAAAGAATGTTCCCTCTGGCCTTTGCAAAATTAAATGCTCCCGTCGACAGGGTGACCAGGGGGTGAATGAATTATCAAATAGGGGGTCGTCCCAAGGGATACGGGGGATCGCGTGTTGTGGAAATGTAAAGGTATTTTTCTCTACGGCGTCTTTTATCTGCTCCATAAAAGAAATATGGTTTTTATAAACTTCAAAAAGAAATTCCAATACAAAACAAGTTGCTCCGTCTCTGTCTGTATCTCCGCTCGCTTCTCCTAAACCACGCAACGGATACGGATACGGTTTACACTAATGGATAGAGCGATGAACGAGGAAGGTGTAGAGTATATCATTTGTAGTCCAGACTATGAGCAGAAACGGGAAAGGTCGCTAGTAGTATGCGACAAGGTTCTGCTCGTCTCTGTCTATATCTCCGCTCGCTTCTCCTAAACCACGCAACGGATACGGATACGGTTTACACTAATGGATAGAGCCTTAAACGAGTATAGTGTAGTGTATACCGCGTGAGTGAACTACTCGCGAATATATATTCCTTTCCCAATTAGCATCTAATGGCAGAGACGGGCGCCACTTTGCGGAGCGCCGCCATATTAATTAGTAATTAAGGGCTGTACATTACTTGCCAAATTTAGATGAATATCATTTGCCTCGCTTCTACATATTGCGCAGCAATAACCTATAGATATCTTCTAAGTTTAAATTACACAAGAAAATATATTTCTTAAGAAAACAAATATTCGATAGTAAATAGTTACATTAAATTACTAAATATTCATCCAACAAACTCACTAACTCTATTACCTATTATTTTATTTTATTGCTACTAGAACGCATTGAAGATAATGGCAAAATTGCCTACTTTTAGTGTAACTACAACGCATTAAGAACATTGAAAAATTGGTTTACTTTTGTGTAACTAGAACACATTAAAATCATTGGAAAAATGGTTTACTTTTAGTGCAACTAGAACGCATTAAGGATATTGAAAAAATGGCTTACTTTTAGTGCAACTAGAACGCATTAAGGATATTGAAAAAATGGCTTACTTTTAGTGCAACTAGAACGCATTAAGGATATTGGAAAAATGGCTTACTTTTAGTGCAACTAGAACGCATTAAGGATATTGAAAAAATGGCTTACTTTTAGTGCAACTAGAACGCATTAAGGATATTGAAAAAATGGCTTACTTTTAGTGCAACTAGAACGCATTAAGGATATTGAAAAAATGGCTTACTTTTAGTGCAACTAGAACGCATTAAGGATATTGAAAAAATGGCTTACTTTTAGTGCAACTAGAACGCATTAAGGATATTGAAAAAATGGCTTACTTTTAGTGCAACTAGAACGCATTAAGGATATTGAAAAAATGGCTTACTTTTAGTGCAACTAGAACGCATTAAGATCATTGGAAAAATGGCTTACTTTTAGTGCAACTAGAACGCATTAAGGATATTGAAAAAATGGCTTACTTTTAGTGCAACTAGAACGCATTAAGGATATTGAAAAAATGGCTTACTTTTAGTGCAACTAGAACGCATTAAGGATATTGCAAAAATGGCTTACTTTTAGTGCAACTAGAACGCATTAAAGATAATGGCAAAATTGCCTACTATTAGTACAAGTAGAACGCATTGAAGATAATGGCAAAATTGCCTACTTTTAGTGCAACTAGAACGCATTAAGGATATTGAAAAAATGGCTTACTTTTAGTGCAACTAGAACGCATTAAGGATATTGAAAAAATGGCTTACTTTTAGTGCAACTAGAACGCATTAAGGATATTGAAAAAATGGCTTACTTTTAGTGCAACTAGAACGCATTAAGGATATTGAAAAAATGGCTTACTTTTAGTGCAACTAGAACGCATTAAGGATATTGAAAAAATGGCTTACTTTTAGTGCAACTAGAACGCATTAAGGATATTGAAAAAATGGCTTACTTTTAGTGCAACTAGAACGCATTAAGGATATTGAAAAAATGGCTTACTTTTAGTGCAACTAGAACGCATTAAGGATATTGAAAAAATGGCTTACTTTTAGTGCAACTAGAACGCATTAAAGATAATGGCAAAATTGCCTACTTTTAGTGCAACTAGAACGCATTAAAGATAATGGCAAAATTGCCTACTTTTAGTGCAACTAGAACGCATTAAGGATATTGAAAAAATGGCTTACTTTTAGTGCAACTAGAACGCATTAAGGATATTGAAAAAATGGCTTACTTTTAGTGCAACTAGAACGCATTAAAATCATTGGAAAAATGGCTTACTTTTAGTGTAACTGGAACGCATTAAAAATACTGAAAAATTGGCTTACTTTTAGTGTAACTAGAACGCATTAAGAACATTAGAAAAATGGCTTACTTTTAGTGTAACTAGAACGCATTAAAATCATTGGAAAATTGGCTTACTTTTAGTGTAACTAGAACGCATTAAGAACATTGGAAAAATGGCTTACTTTTAGTGTAACTAGAACGCATTAAAATCATTGGAAAATTGGCTTACTTTTAGTGTAAATACAACGCATTAAGAACATTGGAAAAATGGCTTACTTTTAGTGCAACTAGAACGCATTAAGATCATTGGAAAAATGACTTACTTTTAGTGTAACTAGAACGCATTAAGAACATTGGAAAAATGGCTTACTTTTAGTGTAACTACAACGCATTAAGAACATTGGAAAAATGGCTTACTTTTAGTGCAACTAGAACGCATTAAGATCATTGGAAAAATGACTTACTTTTAGTGTAACTAGAACGCATTAAGAACATTGGAAAAATGGCTTACTTTTAGTGTAACTAGAACGCATTAAAATCATTGGAAAAATGGCTTACTTTTAGTGTAACTAGAACGCATTAAAATCATTGGAAAATTGGCTTACTTTTAGTGTAACTAGAACGCATTAAGAACATTGGAAAAATGGCTTACTTTTAGTGTAACTAGAACGCATTAAAATCATTGGAAAATTGGCTTACTTTTAGTGTAACTAGAACGCATTAAGAACATTGGAAAAATGGCTTACTTTTAGTGTAACTAGAACGCATTAAAATCATTGGAAAATTGGCTTACTTTTAGTGTAACTACAACGCATTAAGAACATTGGAAAAATGGCTTACTTTTAGTGCAACTAGAACGCATTAAGATCATTGGAAAAATGACTTACTTTTAGTGTAACTAGAACGCATTAAGAACATTGGAAAAATGGCTTACTTTTAGTGTAACTACAACGCATTAAGAACATTGGAAAAATGGCTTACTTTTAGTGCAACTAGAACGCATTAAGATCATTGGAAAAATGACTTACTTTTAGTGTAACTAGAACGCATTAAGAACATTGGAAAAATGGCTTACTTTTAGTGTAACTAGAACGCATTAAAATCATTGGAAAAATGGCTTACTTTTAGTGTAACTAGAACGCATTAAAATCATTGGAAAATTGGCTTACTTTTAGTGTAACTAGAACGCATTAAGAACATTGGAAAAATGGCTTACTTTTAGTGTAACTAGAACGCATTAAAATCATTGGAAAATTGGCTTACTTTTAGTGTAACTAGAACGCATTAAGAACATTGGAAAAATGGCTTACTTTTAGTGTAACTACAACACATTAAGAACATTGGAAAAATGGCTTACTTTTAGTGTAACTACAACACATTAAGAACATTGGAAAAATGGCTTACTTTTAGTGCAACTAGAACGCATTAAGATCATTGGAAAAATGGCTTACTTTTAGTGCAACTAGAACGCATTAAGATCATTGGAAAAATGGCTTTCTTTTAGTGCAACTAGAACGCATTAAGATCATTGGAAAAATGACTTACTTTTAGTGTAACTAGAACGCATTAAGAACATTGGAAAAATGGCTTACTTTTAGTGTAACTAGAACGCATTAAAATCATTGGAAAATTGGCTTACTTTTAGTGTAACTAGAACGCATTAAGAACATTGGAAAAATGGCTTACTTTTAGTGTAACTACAACACATTAAGAACATTGGAAAAATGGCTTACTTTTAGTGTAACTAGAACGCATTAAGAACATTGGAAAAATGGCTTACTTTTAGTGCAACTAGAACGCATTAAGATCATTGGAAAAATGGCTTACTTTTAGTGCAACTAGAACGCATTAAGATCATTGGAAAAATGGCTTACTTTTAGTGCAACTAGAACGCATTAAAGACATAAAGCCGAAGTAAAGCACTAGTGTTTATATAAAATAATAGAGAACATTACCATACACCTAATTCATAATGGAAACCTCAATTTAAGTGAAATAACGTACTGCACGTCCGCTCCGGAAGGCAGTCAGACGCAGACTGAGGGACCGGATGTGCCGCCATCTTGACTCCGGAACTTGGGACGCGTAATGAGCTCCTTTGAGTGTTTTGTTTTGTGATCTTTTTGTTATTATATAAAGAAATACGAATTTCAAAGAAGAAAAATCGGATAGTAATGGATATTTTTTATAAAATGAAGATTATTATCTGTGATATAAAAATTAAAAACCAAAAAAAAAGATGTTACAGTACAATTTTTGGTGAAGGCAATACTGTTATTCAAGTTGTCAAATAATTCTCCCCAAACATTATTTAATATTATAATTCTTGTTCGAAGTGTGTAAAGTACTCGAACACATCGAATTGCCATTTTTCAAAGCGTTCCTTTTTTTCCCGCCAACTTGAAATGCATTAGCGGCCATTGTGAGCCGCCATCTTGTTCGAGTGGGCAAATGGCGGGAGCATGTGAAAACTAAAAATACAGAATTTTACATATATAACTTTAGAAATAGTATATTTGATTCATCGATGACACTATTATCCATTCAAGAAATTCATTTCATTGCATTGAATAAATAATATACAATTCCGCTCTATTCTACATGACTCTCTATTACATTAGATCACACATAAGAGAGAAAGAGAGAGAGAGAAAATGTGACGTAAGCACCATACATAAAATTCTAAAAGATCTGAAACGGTTTTATCAGCATTTACACAGAACGGAAGCTCATTGCTCCGCTCCTATGGGTCGTAGCGTCATGTTATATACCTTATATCCTTCCTCGATAAATCAGCTATCCAAAACTGAAAGAATTTTTCAATTCCAACCAATAGTTCCTGAGATTAGCGCATTCAAACAAACCGTGTAAACATAAAAACAACACAAGTATGCAATTTATGTAAATGTCGGCGTTTGAGGGCTCTGAGGGTTTCCTTTCTAATGAGGGTAGTCTCAACCTACTGTCCCATAAACACTCCTTCACTATTCCTCTCGTTATGATATACATTTTATGCTGGCAACACTATTCTGTATTTTATAAAATTAAATTTTAGTATTAATTGGTAATACAACGCGGTAACATATATTGTAATAGGAATGTTCATTTTTTTTCTCTGTTTTTATTACGTAATGGGAAATGTAAAGGTATTACACCGTACAGCCTTGTCTATAGTAGGTATTGATTAAATTAAATAATTATTAATTTTAGTTAAATTATTATTCTTGTTTTTACTTTATATTTTGTTTCTTTTTTAAATTAATTTTTTCTCTGTTTTTATACCATAATGGGAAATGTAAAGGTATTACACCGTACGGCCTTGGCTATAGTAGGTATTGATTAAATTTAATTATTATTCTTTACATTATTTTTTATTGTTACCATATGCCTTACTTCTGTTCATTTGATTTTTTTTTAATTTCTCTGTTTTATTCCATAGAAAAAGGAAATGGTATTTCACCGTACATCCTTGTCTTTAGGAGGTATTTATTAATATTAATAGAATTAATATTCTTATATTAAATTATCGTCATTATTTAATATATATATTAAATCTTTGATTATTTTGTATTTTCTTTTTCAATTATTTTTTTATAATTAATTTTTTTATTGTTGCCATACCTTAATCTTTTTTACCACAAATAATCAAAAAATTTAATTAGACAGTTTTATTTTTATTCTCTGTTTTATTCCACAATGAATAAAGGCAAAGGTATTACACCGTACAGCCTTGTCTTTAGTAAGTATTAATCAAATTAATTCCAATTTTAATTAAATTATTCTTATCATTATTTTTTTTAATAAATTAAATCACTACATTTTTTTTCTCAGCTTATGTTATTCCCAAATATAAAAGGCAAAGGTATTATGCCGTACAGCCAAGTTATTAGTAATCTTAATTAAAGATAATATCCCGTATCCCTATCCCGATCCTAAACGGCGGGATGATACGAAATGAACTGATACAATATTAAGGCAATACAAACGACATCTTTGTGCCGCATCAAATATTAATATATAACAATGGGATAATAGATTCCAGCTCTGGCAACACTGAGCTATGTTAAATGGATGTGCTGCTTATTAATTATTAACTTGTTTTATTATCCCGTATATATTTATTTTCGGGATAAAGAGACCACTCAAATATGAGAGCTAAAGGCGAGTGAGGACAAAAGCGAACATGCTAACAATAATTTCAAAAAAATTTTTGGTACATCCAGTGTTACCAGCTCAATGTAGAACCACCCAATCGAGAACACTATTAATTATTCACTAGAAACAGATAGCTGGCAATTTTGGCCCGACGCTACTTTAATATGGATACGCCTTCACGATATTATTTACAGTCACGCAAAAGAGATGTGCAAGGATGCGTAGCGAAGATGTGTTTGTTAAGAACCAATAGAATCGCTTCATTTGACACGCTACGCGAGGTTTTTAACATACATGAATTGATTTAGGTGTTACCAAAAGTTTACCACTGACGGTAGAGTCTACATCTCCTGAGGATGATGTCCGCGGATTATAGCAAAGTAATCATTTTGATTTCTTGTTACACACATCTCTTACACATCTCTGGTTCTACATGTTTACAGTGTGTCATTGAGGGAGTATCTCTTGTTTCTTCGATGCGTTGCCGCCTCGAAGATAGAGTGAGGGGGGGGGGGGGGCGAAGAGAAGAAAGAGATGGGAGAGTTCGGCCGGAACGCGTCAGAGACACTTGGCGGTCGAATTCGTATGTCTGTCGTAAGCCAGTCGGGGAACAGATCCCCTACCACCAAGGTAATGGTTGGTTCGGCTCTTACTCTTACGGAGATCCTCTCCCAGCGACAGAGTATTTATTTAGACATTAAAAATATTACTATTGTCGTATATTGTTTAATTATTTTATACATAGAAAGAGAGAGAGAGAGAGAGATCTAACAGAAACTTTAAACGAAATAAAACATAACCTCAAAACAGATTCAAGTCAGGTAAATTAAAAAGAGGATGTGTTTTTTACCGCGATAATACATAAACATCTGATTTAAAATTTAGCCGAAGTTTCGTCTACTTTATAGCCGAGAACAGCAGCAGTCTTATCCATATTGCTATATCGTATAAAAGGTAGTTAAATTTTAACGCGGTAGCATCGCGTGCCACACCAGCCAGCGGCTTCGTTGCTCTGACTGATTGATGTACATATATACTATATATATATACTAGAAACCAGCCCTCGCTTCTCTTTCGTACGTCTCTTTCTGTATTTTACGCTTCCACGCATCAACTGCTTAACCAATTATGATGAAATTTGGTTCAGAGATAGACTAGAGTTTGTGAAAGAATGTAATCTACGTTTCATCCCAAAAAAAGGCTTGAAGGAGTTGAAATAGGAGAGCGCATGTCAACCTATGTTAAACAAAAAAAATTCCCGCGTATACTTGAGTATACTCACGTCATCTATATAATACTTGAGTATACTCAAGTCGTGATCGGTTAAATTCTTATTTATTTGGTTGTCATTATTACAACGTCTAAAAAGTTTTAAATTTTTTAAAAATACGTTCCATTATCGATTAAGTGCTAAATATCGATTTAAAAAATCGATTCTTTGGATTCATACGCCATACGTTTGTACTTTAAAAGAATGATTTTTCGTATTTTTAACATTTCCTCTATTTCCAGAGACCTCAGCCGCAATGAACTGACCGCGATCAGTCGGAGGACCTTTCGAGGTCTTACGGCTTTAAAAAGCTTACACCTGGATGGAAACCAGCTCAAATGTATAGATGAGAAGGCTTTGGAGAACTTGAAGAGTTTGGAAGTTCTGTAAGTTTAACCTTTAAGCAACTGATGTGGTGAAAACAGGCTTTTAATAATTATGTGACGACTTATAGACCAGATTATTTAATATTAATAGTGCCGCCTGACGTTGGCTGGGCTAAAACTATAATAAAGAGGTAAAGATTGTTAGATTGTAGGGGGGATGTACTGAACCTATTTTGAAAATTTCTTTACCAATAGAAAACCACATTAATTGTGAGTGTCCTTGGCCATATATTTACCTGAAAAATAAAAATATGTTTTCGTGGAATTCGTATTTGCAAAGTAAGTCGGAGAACGAAAAGGTTCTTACGAACGTTGCCTTAAGAGAGAGCGAGATATATGATTTATAGTTGTGCGAGTGAGTGAGTGAACAGTTTGAATACAGGATCGTTTGTTTTTAACCGACTTCAAAAAGGAGGAGGTTCTCAATTCGATTGGTATTTTTTTTATGTATGTATACTGATTACGTTGAGATTTATGATCCGATTTACGTGATTCTTCTTTTGTTTGATGCAGAATTGTTGCCATTTGGTCCCATAAAAATTTAAAATAGTTTGGCCCAGTAGTTTTTATTTTATGAATATTTTTGAACATTTTTTCCGTTCTTGTACCTTGGAATTTGTATTGTTTATTTATGTACCTATATCGATTACGCTGCGATTTATGATCCGATTTACGTGATTCTTCTTTAGTTTGATGCGGAATAGTTACTGTTTGGTTCCACAAAAAAATTACATAGTTTGACCCAGTGGTTATAATTTTATGAACCTTCAAACAGGACGAGGTTCTCAATTCGATTGGTATTTTTTTTCAAAACGCTGAGATTTATGAACGGATTTATGTGATTGTTCTTCAATTAGATGTGTAATTGTTGCTATTTGGTCCCATGAGAATGTAACATAGTTTGGCCCAGTAGTTTTCATTTTATGAACATTCTTTCCGTTTCTGTTTCTTGGGGTCTATATAGTTTAAGGCGCGCCGCACCTTTCGTAGCCCTACCCATAGCTACCTAAAATAAAATTACTATTCAATACATGACAATAAAAAGCAACGAATTACAGAACAACCTATTACAGACACTAAAAGTTAAAAAAAAACTACGTTTAAAAAAACCGACTTCAAACTAAAAATCCACTAAAAAGTAAGAAATGTGCCAGCAGTAGTATAGTATAGTAATAGTAGTAGTTAAATAGATATACCTATAGCTATTCTATCTCACTACACGTCTGGTCACCTGACTGGCACCGACTTCAAAAATAACAATTATTATATATTAGTCTTAATAAAGAGAGAATAATAAATAACGGAATTATTTCTTACTTTTTAGTGCATTTTTAGTTTGAAGTCGGTTTTTTTGAACGTAGTTTTTTTTTAAATACTACAAATTAATTGTTGAGCTATCCCAAACTTAGCGCATAATCACGAATTTTATGATTAGGTTTCGATTTCGATACGCCTGTGATACACCCCCATCCACGCTAGGAGGTAAAACATTATTTTCTTTTCAGAACATTAAACAACAATAACCTCACTTACCTGTCGCTAGAGGCGGCCTCTGTTGCGCGATTACATACCCTACGACTCACAGACAATCCTATTGTCTGCGATTGTCGAGTTGCTCGTCTCTCGGCTGCTGTGCGAGCTGCTGGAATACAGGGAGTTGGGGCGAGGTAAGATTTATTCACCATCTGACACAACTCTGGTAACATATCCATATTTAAAATTTAATATGGCAACACTTATTAAAGTCTTGTCTTTTCATTGACGCCTTCCGGTCGAACCGCTGGTAGGCTAGACCTATCCCCTCCCACTCCCATCCTATTAATGGTTCGCTTTTGGATGGACTCGGGATTCTTGTTCAGGGTCTACTCAAACCGTAGCATTCTTCTCTTCTCTCCTTCTTCTCACTCTATTTTCGAGCAACGCATCGGCAATACAAGAGAATATGTCTTGTAATGTAGATATAAGCGACGGTGACCATTTACTATCAGGTGGACCGTCTGCTCCTTTGCCCCTTAATTGTTATAAAATAAGGCAGTACGTACGTTTTTTTTTATGATAGATAAGGGACAAACGAGCAGACGGTCGACCTGATGGAAAGTGGCCACCGTCACCCATGGACATCGACAAAACTAGAGGGTATCTCTTATTTTGTCGATGCGTTGCCGCCTCGAAGATAGAGTGAGGAGGGGGCGAAGAGTTCTGCGGTTTCAATGGACCCCGAACAAGAACCCGGTGTTCATTGAAATCGCAGTAGTAATGGGATAGGAGAGGGAGGGATAGATCTGGCCCACATGCGGGTCGATCAGAATGCGTCAGAGACACTTGGTCGCAAGCCAATCGGGGAACAGATCCCCTACCACCAAGGGGGTGCTGGGTTTCTCGGCTCTTACGAGATGCTCTCCCAGCGGCAGAGGGGAACTGTATACCCGTCCCCTCACGGGTAAAGTCTGCCGATTATCTCTTTTTTCTATTAAGCTCTCCTCAGATTTGATTACCTACTTGGTTTACTTACCAGCGACCACTGCACAAAATATTGAGGCATCTAATGGCAACATGAAAATGTCTCAAAGATTTCGAAGATGGCACTTGGAATAAGAGCAGAAAAGAAATAAAATGTATATTTTTCAGATGTCAAGCTCCAGCTACACTCAGAGGAGCTTTACTTACAGAGTTAGAAGCTCATGAATTAACATGTACAGGTAACTTTTGAGCAAAATCACTGTTAACAGCAATATCCTTAAAATACGGTTTTACGGGAAGTAATTTCTTTCAGGTCCTACAACCACAATAACAGCAGAATGTTCAGCAGAGCCTCGCTGTCCTCCACCTTGTAGATGTTCTCCTGATGGTACTGTTGATTGTCGGGAGAAACTCCTCACTGAGTTGCCATCTACAATTCCACACAGAGCTACTGAAATGTAAGTATTTTCCAGTCACAAAAATACTCAGGAATACTCACGTCAAAATAGTTTCATTAATATAACTCTCTCTTTCTAGCCGCCTAGAACAGAACGAGATAACAGAAGTTGGTGCTGGTGCTTTCTCAGCAGTTAAACGAGTTGCTAGAATTGATCTTTCCAATAATAAAATTGTTAAAATGGCCGCCGATGCTTTCAATGGATTGACACAGTTGACTTCTTTGTATGTATTTTAATACTTAGGTTGATCTATAAAAATTGTTATGTGTTCTCACGAAAAATACATTTTCAGGGTTTTATATGGAAATAAAATTAAGGATTTACCATCTGGAATATTCCATGGCTTGACATCATTGCAGCTTTTGTAAGTATTACTATGAATTTAAATTATAATCCATTTTTTTAACGAGCAGATGGTTCACCTGATGGTAAGTGGCTACCGTCTCCCATGGACATCGGCAATCAAAAAATACCCTCTTGTTTTGCCGATGCGTTACTACCTCGAACATAGAGTGGGAAGGGGGAGTGAAGAGAAAAAGGCTGCGGAACTCGGTCGCAAGCCAGTCAGGTGCTGGGTTTCTCGGCTCAAACGAGATGATCTTCCACTGGCAGAGAGAAATAGTATTCTAACCCTTCCAATTAACCTTTAACTACCAACGTGGGACCTGTGAGGCCGCGGTAGGTAGACAATTTGTTAGATTTATCTCTTCTCCGCGCAAGAGAGCTCTGCACTCTTTAGTAGCTGCGAGTTTAGTTGCGCTGTCGCAGATTAGTGTGGTGGTTATTGCCTTCGAACACGGTTTTGATAAGTTATGTCGATTTGAGAATCTAACGTGGCCTCTCAGGCCCCACGTCGGTACTAGTGTGACAAAAAAACCTCGTCGGTAGTTAAAGGTTAATAGATATTCACATTTAATTGTTTTACAGGTTATTAAACTCCAATGAAATTACTTGCGTAAGAAAAGACACGTTTAGAGATCTACAGAGTCTAAAATTGTTGTAAGTATTGCACTTTTAATAAATTAAAGTTTTGGGTTTTACTTTCTCCTATCCCATCTTACTCTATAAAATATACTCATGAAACCGTAATTCATTTGCATTTTCAGATCTCTGTACGACAACAACATAAGAACATTACAAAATAGCACCTTCGATGCTCTGACTGGAATACAAACACTGTAAGTAATCATTTCATAGATTTAATTCCTTAAACTATCAAACTACTAGTATTAATAATAAGTAAGTAAACTGCTGAATCAATTTTGATTAATTTCGGTAAAGAATGAATAATAGATATTTAAAGAATATTTGTGCAAATTAAATATTTGAATGACTTGAGTAGTTTCAAGAATTCTCGAGTTGACGCGTACATACGCCTAACTTTATAGATTTAATAATATTTGAATGACTTGAGTAGTTTCAAGAATTCTCGAGTTGACGCGTACATACGCCTAACTTTATAGATTTAATAATATTTGAATGACTTGAGTAGTTTCAAGAATTCTCGAGTTGACGCGTACATACTCCTATCTTTATAGATTTAATAATATTTGAATGACTTGAGTAGTTTCAAGAATTCTCGAGTTGACGCGTACATACGCCTAACTTTATAGATTTAATAATATTTGAATGACTTGAGTAGTTTCAAGAATTCTCGAGTTGACGCGTACATACTCCTATCTTTATAGATTTAATAATATTTGAATGACTTGAGTAGTTTCAAGAATCCTCGAGTTGACGCGTACATACGCCTAACTTTATAGATTTAATAATATTTGAATGACTTGAGTAGTTTCAAGAATTCTCGAGTTGACGCATACATACTCCTAACTTTATAGATTTAATAATATTTGAATGACTTGAGTAGTTTCAAGAATCCTCGAGTTGACGCGTACATACGCCTAACTTTATAGATTTAATAATATTTGAATGACTTGAGTAGTTTCAAGAATTCTCGAGTTGACGCATACATACTCCTACCTTTATAGATTTAATAATATTTGAATGACTTGAGTAGTTTCAAGAATCCTCGAGTTGACGCATACATACTCCTACCTTTATAGATTTAATAATATTTGAATGCCTTGAGTAGTTTCAAGAATTCTCGAGTTGACGCATACATACTCCTACCTTTATAGATTTAATAATATTTGAATGACTTGAGTAGTTTCAAGAATCCTCGAGTTGACGCATACATACTCCTACCTTTATAGATTTAATAATATTTGAATGACTTGAGTAGTTTCAAGAATCCTCGAGTTGACGCATACATACTCCTATCTTTATAGATTTAATAATATTTGAATGACTTGAGTAGTTTCAAGAATTCTCGAGTTGACGCGTACATACTCCTATCTTTATAGATTTAATAATATTTGAATGACTTGAGTATTTTCAAGAATTCTTTGATAATTTGTTGTTAATGTACAACATATTTTTTTTAAATGTATTAATGTTGAAATAGACGGTAAAGACAGATCTTGATGGACTTCTTTTTATTGGCAAAATAAGACATGATAATAATGATACGAAGAGAGTTAATTAGTGTTTTTACTTTGTCTTTAAAAAGGACTAATAATATCCTTTTCCAGGCATTTAGGCAGGAACCCCTTCTCCTGTGATTGTTCCCTGCGATGGCTGGCTGCCTACTTAAGAAAGAACCCCATCGAAACTTCTGGAGCTAAATGCGATTCTCCAAAACGAATGAATAGAAAACGCATCGATGCATTGCGTGAAGAAAACTTTAAATGCAAACGTGAGTTATTAGTGCTTAAGCTTTGTAAGAACAAAACCGCGCACAGGCTGAACCTTTTTTTTTTATAATAGATAAGGTGCAAACGAGCAGATGGTCCACCTGATGGTAAGTGGCAACCATCGCCCATGGACATCGACAAAACAAGTCGATACTCTCTCGTTTTGTCGATGCGTTGCATCCCCGAAGATATAGGGAGATAGAGGGGAGTGAAAAAAAAATGATGCGGATTCAGTGGACCCTGAGCAAGAGTACAGAGTCCACTAGACCCGCAGCATTAATGGGATGGGAGAGAGGACCGCCAAGTGTCATAGACCGGAACGCGTCTATGACACTTGGCGGTCGGATTCGCATGCTGGTGGTCGCAAGCCAGTTGGGGAACAGATCCCCTACCACCAAGGGGGTGCTGGGTTACTCGGCTCTTACGAGATGCTCTACCAGCGGCAGAGGGGAATAGTATTCTAACCCGTTAACACCTTTCTGTACTCCCTTATCGGGCCTCTCGCTGCCTTCATCCTGCGTGATACCGCGCCTAAGTACCTTTAGCGCATATGCGTGTAGCGCCTAACCGTCGCACACTTGATTCCAGTGTTGCCAACTTAACGGATTTTCCGTTAGATCTGACGGATTAGAGTTAGGCACTAACGGAATACAATATATTTTAACGGCTAACGGATTTGACAAAAAAAATATTCACAGGCAAAACTTTTCTTTATTTTGTCGACATTCAAATACCTGAAGAGCAAAAAAAAATTTTCGTTCATTAATTATTTACGCCCTCATTTACGTATTTTTTTATTTGAAGGGTTTTATTGACGGAAATATTTATAAATTGACGGATTTTTAACGGGAAATACCAACTTGGTTAACGGAATTTATAATTTATTGTTGGCAACACAGCTTGTTTCCCACTCAGTCGGGATTTCGCCGTAGACGCAGATAGTCGTTGCGCCCGCATGCCCGAACCTTCGAGAGCCTTACAGGTTCACTATTGTCGCGAATTGTGTATAATGTAACGTGTGAACTTTTCATGTTTTATTGATATGGTCCCACACACCATAAACTAGTATTTTAGATTTATCTTCCGCCATCTTAGTGGCTCGCGACATATATTTTAAAAACTGGTTACTTTTATAAACTAAACAAAGTTATAGTATTTGAAAAATGACGCAAGTAAACCTGAGTAAACGTGCGAATAATTACTTGATTTTTCGAATAACTTGAGTATTTTCAAGAATTCTCGAGATAACGCGTACACGTTGTGATCTTTTTATAGATTAATCGATTTACCACATAAACACTAATGTACAATATATTAATGTAAGTAAGATGTAACTTTTGCCCGCAACTTTGTTTGCGATATTAGGGTACTTAGATCGTGTAACATTGCACCCCCCTTTTAGCCCCTTATGGGATGATTTTCGAAAAAATATTTTACCCTTGTTTCATGACTTTCAATGAAGAACCTTCATACTGAATTTCATTTGTATAACTGTAATGGCAAAGTTTCATACTAACTTTGCAGCCCCATTTTACCCCCTTATGGGGTGAATTTTTAAAAATCCTTTCTTAGCGCTCCCCTACATTATATAAGGAACTCCTATGCAAAATTTCAAATTTCTAACCCTTATAGTTTAGGCCCTGCGTCCTTTTATATATATCGATTTTTTCAAAATGATGACTTGTATGGTGAGTATTCTCAAGTATTCTTGAGCAGACGTGCGAATGTTTGCGTCAAATAATCTTCTATTGATTTTGTTTACCAGCTGGTGAAGACACTCCCGATACTTGTGGGGATGAGCCCCCTTGCCCTGCAGCGTGCGCGTGCTCCCGCTCGCCGCCGGGGCGAGTGCGTGTCGCCTGCGCGCGCGCAGCTCTCGCCGACCTGCCGCGAGACCTGCCTATTAGTACTTATGCTTTGTAAGTTGACTACTGTATTTAAGTATTTGTTAGTTAATTTTGCGTGCATACCTGTAGGACAACATTTTACTCATAAGTCATCACAATTAACGCCACAGACAATAAATATATATCATCTTCCAACATAAAATTATTTATAATATGATAAAAGTTTACAATTTAATATTATTTAAATTAATATATATAGGGCTAAAACAACTTCAAAACAAAATGGCGTCCGTTTAATTCGACTAAGTGTTACCACAAACGGAAACAGTTTACCTCAAATTTCACCTAAATTTGCTGAGTTTTACGAGGTAGCCTGAATTTTTTTTGACATTTTAAATATGACAGATGTAATTATTTTTTTCAGAATAATGCCAGATAATAATTTGGGACAGATTAAATCTGATGGACTGTTTGGAAGGTTGCCTGATCTTACTAAATTGGATTTACGGAATAATGGTAAGGATTATATCTTCTAAAGCAGTGTTGCCAAATGACCTACAAAATAATACTTGGCTAAAATGCGTTAAGAATTAAGCTAAAAATATTTTACCTGCAGAATAAGTTGGGTAAGATATTTATTAAGTTGGCAACACTGCTGATGATTGAAAAGAAGATTTCAATCAGACAATTTTTTTACTTATAATTTATTTTTTAAATTAAGAAGTATCACTTAAATAATTTGGTAATCCCCCGTGAGGGATTAGGATTGTGATTTTGGGGGATTTATTATTCAAAATGTTTGGAATACAGATTAAAAAATAGATTCCAAATTTGTATTTGGAATGGAGTTTTTGAATAGATGAAGAGTTAATATAGGAAAATGATTTTTTCAGGAATAACAATAATAGAAGACAACGCATTTGATGGCGCTGCGTCAATACAGGAACTGTTACTCGATGGAAACCTGCTCCAAACTGTTACAGACAAAATGTTCTTTGGACTACACAGCCTTACTACTCTGTGAGTGTTTAACTCTTCAATGACGTCACTTATCGACAGCTTTTTTTTATGCCACTACTAAAGACAAGGCTGTACGTTGTAATACCTTTGCCTTTTCCATTATCAAATAAAAACATTAAAGAATTGTTTCGCGTCTAATTAAAGCAATCAGTTGACCTACTAAAGACAAGGCTGTACGGCGTCATACCTTTGCCATCATGAAATCAAAACAATAAAAATAAATCAATTGTTACGCACCTAATTAAAGCAATAAGATCACCTGATAAAGAAAAAGCTGTACGGTGTAACACCTTTGCCATCATGGAATAAAAACAAACAAAAAAATAATTGTTTCGCGCCTAATCAAAGCAATCAGATGACCTACTAAAGACAAGGCTGTACGGTGTAATACCTTTGCCATCATGGAATAAAAAAAAAGAAAAAAAAATCAATTGTTTCGCGCCTAATCAAAGTAATCAGATGACATACTAAAGACAAGGCTGTTCGGTGTAATACCTTGGCCATCATGGAATAAAAACAAAGAAAAAAATAATTGTTTCGCGCCTAATTAAAGCAATCAGATCACCTAATGAAGACAAAGCTGTACGGTGTAATACCTTTGTCATCATGGAATAAAAACAAAGAAAAAAAAAATTGTTTCGCGCCTAATTAAAGCAATCAGATGTTCATATAAATATAAGGCTTTACGGTCTAATACCTTTGCCTTTTCCATCATGGATTAAATAGAGAAAAAAAAACAATTTCCCCGCGCCTTATTAAAGCAATCAGATCACGTAATAAATACAAAGCTATACGGTATAATACCTTTGCCTTTTCCATTATCAAATAAAAACATTAAAAAAGAATTGTTTCGCCTCTAATTAAAACAATCAGATGACCTACTAAGGCAAGGATGTACGGTGTAATACCTTTGCCTTTGCCATCATGGAATAAAAAAGAGAAAAAAAGTAATCAGATGTTGTAAACTGTTAATAGTTGTTTAATAATCATCCAAAATAAAGGGTAATAGTTGTTAAATAAAAACGTTTAAATTTTTATCACTCTTGCTTACTCACTCACTCATTCACTCACTCAAACTTATTTTAAATTTTAGTCTCAACTTTTTTTTCTCTTATAAATTATTTTTTATTAATTCGTAGCACTTACTATAAGGGAATGTTCAAGTATTACGTAAGCATTAAAGGAGGGCGTGGTAGCTTTGTTTCTCTCCTGCTACACTAGCGCCACCATAATTTAATGCAACTCTTTCTCTGCTTTTATTTCAGGTCATTAACAGATAATAAAATAAGATGCATCACTCCTGGATCCTTCGACCATTTGAATTTACTAACCACTTTGTAAGTATAACTGTATCCACCATTACTACAGACTATACAACACTTCTCTATGTTGACATGATAGAGGTCATGAGTCGTATATTCCACAGATCCCTCACCAACAATCCCTTCCACTGCACCTGCCACATATCCTGGGTGACCATCTGGTTGAGGAGCAGGAGACTGTCCACAGGAGCCAGCTGTGCTCATCCCCCTACTCTTCGCGGAACTGATCTCCATCGCCTGGAACTGGCTGATTTTAAGTGTACATGTGAGTATCTTGGATCCCTTGAACACCTGGAAAAGTACTTACTGCTTTAAAAAAATTTCATGAAAAAGAAACTCCCTTTTCCTTTTCTCCCGTAATTACTCTATTAATCCTTAAAAGACTTCTGTTCTTTCTCTCTACAAGTCTACAAGAAGAGATTCCTTTCTCTTTACTCCTTTAATTCTCCTTTACTTTACTTCGTTACTCCTCTAAATAAATAAAATCCTAGAAGACAGGAAAAGAAAGATGAAGACTCTTCTTTTCTTTTCCTTACTCCATAATTACTTCTCTCTTAGTTCCACAAACTTCATCTCTTACTTCTCTTTCCAGCGGAAGATAAAGGTTGTCTTCCAGCAGACTATTGTCCAACTGGCTGCTCATGCGCAGGAACTGTAGTCAGATGCGCACGCGCACGATTTGCATCTCTACCCGCAAGGATACCACCATACACTACCGAACTGTAAGTATAACTAGTGGACTCTGAAGAAAGAGATTGCTCAGCTCCTATGGGTCGTAGCGTGATGTTTTATAGCTTATAACCTTCCTCGATTAATGGACTATCTAACACTAAAAGATTTTTTTTGAATCAGACCAGTAGTTCCTGAGATTAGCGCGTTCAAACAAACAAACAAACTGTTCCCTCTCAGACAAGGAATTTAATGTCACTTTATATCTAACTTCTTTTTCTAGATACCTGGAATCAAACGAAATAACAAGCATATCATCAGACCAGATCCGCCATCTTACCCAGCTGACGAGGTTGGACTTGTCCAATAATAAAATAAGTGTTCTCTCCAATAACACCTTTGAGGGACTCACCAAGTTGTCCACATTGATTGTTAGCTACAACAGGTTGAGATGTGTCCAGGTAGGTTATCTTCTCTTTATAGGTCTACTCCCAGAATGAGAAGGGATCAGGCCATAGTCCCCCACGCTTGATCTATTGATGGGTCCAAAATTCAAAAATTCATTCGAACAATTATGATCTAGAGTTTGGAGAATCGCCAAAAATTTAGCATCCTATCTTGTTTATGTACACTGATGCCTTGGTCTTTATTTTTCTTCTTCCAGCGTGATGCTCTCAAAGGTCTGACACAGTTACGAGTATTATCATTACACGGCAATAATATATCGATGCTGGCTGATGGAGTGTTCAGGGATTTGGAGTCCATTTCTCATGTGTAAGTGGTTTTAATAATTTAAAAACATCCTAACCTAGATCAGAGAGCATCGCATTTAAGGATGACATCTTTTTTATACAAGCTTCTATTTACCTAAACGTAATTTTAAATCCAATATGGCGGACAGCCAAAGACGGTAAGTCTGCGCGTCCCATGATATGAGTATCGAATGAAAGAGTGCTGTTACGTTAAATAGGATAAATAAAATAGTTTGTAACTAAATCCAATATGGCAGATCACCCAAGATGGCGATATAGTTATTTTAAAGCAATCTTATAATTTGGGTATAAAATGAAAGGGTTTGGAAACAAAATTGGATATGTTGTAACTAGAACTACATGATGATGAGATAGAGATGGTAGAACATTGGAATATAGGCTAATGTATTTTGCTATCGCAGACCTCTTTTCCAAGATGGCTGGCTGAAGGCTAAACCTTTGGATTAGATAAAATGTTAAAAATCTATTTGTACTCCAGTGCTCTAGGATCAAACCCTCTCTACTGCGACTGCTCAGCCCGTTGGCTCTCAGAGTGGGTAAAGGTGGCTGGGGAGTACGTGGAGGCTGGTATAGCAAGGTGTGCCGATCCTCCACCCATGAGGGACAAGCTCGTGTTGAGCACTAGCTCCAGTGCTTTTGTATGTAGAGGTACGTCAATATATTTATCTATCTCCCTTCAACTAAGCTTAGCCTTCTCTATAGTGTACCCCAATCATGTCGAGCAACAGCCATTTTGATCTATAGAGTGTATCTGTAATGACTCTCTACTCTCCAGGCGACCCACCATCAGAGGTAATAACAAAATGCGACCGCTGCTACCGCAACCCTTGTCAGAATAGAGGAACCTGTTCAGCAACGTCAGGAGGAGGATTCTTATGCTCTTGCGCCAGAGGTTATCATGGAGAGACTTGCCAGCACCAAATCGATGCTTGCTATGGGTCTCCTTGTGCTCATGGGACGTGCCAGCTTTTGGAAGAAGGGAGGTTTCAGTAAGTATTTCTTTTGCTTGCCTTTTTTACAGCCTTGCCAGTTTTACATCCTCTAAATTATATTTCAGCTGTTCCTGTCTCCCAGGATATACAGGAGTCAGATGTGAGGTCAACATCGACGACTGCCTCGCCCATCGGTGCCAAAATAATGCTACTTGTGTTGACCACCTTGAAGGATATACTTGTAAATGCGCTCCTGGATACATGGGTTGGTACCAAAACTTAGAAAATGACAAAATAATTTGTTCACGAATAATTTTTGTGTCGTTGTTTTAGGTGAATTCTGCGAAAAGAAGATCCCCTACTGCACATCAGAGTTTAATCCTTGTGCTAATGGAGCGCTGTGTGTGGACCACACCAGCCATTACTCCTGCAACTGTCCTCGAGGGTATTCCGGACAGAACTGCACTGTTAATGCTGATGATTGTATTAATCATATGTGCCAGGTGAGACTACCATCTTGAAGTATACGAAAAGACTTTCTAAAAAGTCTCAAATGTTTATGAAAACTATCGTCCTAATATTGTCTCTTTAATTCATTTCTTTCTGTGTCTCTCTCCCTCTCTATCTTTGTCTCATATTGATAATGAAAGGATCCAATTCTTTTGAAAATTTCCGCCAATTTTTCAGCCATGTTGTTCAACTCCACAGAATGGTGCAACATGTGTAGATGGTCTGGACGAGTACCGCTGCGCGTGCGCAAGTGGATACGCTGGACGGTACTGTGAAGCTGCTCCTCATGCGGCTTTGGGGACTTCGCCCTGCGCTCATCACGACTGTGTCCACGGTGTCTGCTACCTACCGGCTCTGACGATGGCGCTGCACGTGCGTAAATATGCAAATAGTATTAAGGGGTTTGAAAGGAGTTTTGGGACTACAGACATAATTTGTTCTAAATTAAATTTAAAAAATTTGGGGAAGGAGTGATAACGAGGGGTCATAACGAAATGGTCCTGGACTTTATTCCCTCTAGTTTGATCTTAATCACGTGACCTCTTTGGCTAGATCTTGATCACGTGATGATTGTGTATATTTGTATGTGTTTCGAAATATATGTGTGTGTACGACGGGTGTGTAATTAAATATCAGTACCTGGTCTCCAGGACGACATCGTGATGGAGCGCCCCCTGCTGCCTCACGCCGACTACATGTGCAAGTGCGCGCCGGGATACTCTGGTAAGATACATTTGAGTTCTCCACTCTTATATAAAAAATACAAAATATTGACAAAATACTTGGTCCTTCGAGGCGGATATTTATCGCTTTGTGTAAATTTAATAAAAGCTATTTTTCTTGAAATACTTTATTTATTATATGTATATAGAAAATTAATTCAATATTTGGATATTGATTTTTTGGTCCTTCGTACCGGATACTGTTAAAACTATGCTTTGTGGAACATAAAAATATAGCCGCTTTTTCCGTTCCTTCACAGAACATAACAATTTTTTGGTCCTTAGAGCCGGAAACCTTAACTTTAATTTAATAAATATATTTTTACTTTCTTTACACTTGGTCGGCAATTATATACTTCTTATAACTACCACAATCAAAGATCAATAAATAATTGTTAATCTTTTATACAGGTCGCCTCTGCGAATACCTCACATCTCTCACATTCAACTACAACGACTCTCTCGTGGAACTGGAACCCTTACGCACCGTCCCGCAGGCCAATGTCACACTTGGTGAGTGGCCAACCTCTATTTAGACTGGATCTACTGGTGGCGCCAACTAGCTATAGTTTGAGTTTTATTTTCAGTCTCACATTACGATTAAGAAAGAGTTAATAACTGAATGACTGATTGAATGATTAGACTAAATACGAATGGTTTTTTTGTCCGAAAAACAAAACACAACAAAAGAACGAATTACTAAATATATGAATAATTGTATGTACACTAGTCCTTCGAGCCGGATGTTGATGTTGTAAATATTTTAAGTTTTCAGCACAAAACAGCTGCATGGTGTCCTCATGTACTTCGGTGACAACGAGCACCTAGCAGTGGAACTCTTCAACGGCAGGATCCGCATCAGCTACGATGTTGGTAACCATCCCACTTCTACTATGTACAGGTAAGAAGAGAGAGAAGGAAAGGTTTTAAAAAATGTTAGGTTGCATACTTGAGTATATATTAACTTCTAAGTGTTGATTTTTTTGGTCCTTCGAGCCAGATATATTAAAAACTTTGCCTTATGGGTTATTAAAATCAATCTGTTAAATAATTTTACGACTTAGCAGAACTCATGTTTTTTATTATTCATATTTTTGATTTTCAATTTTTTGGTTCTTCACGCCGGATTACTAAAAACTTTCTCTTTTAGATAATTAAATAAATACTTTTTTCCAATTAAGCAGAATATAAGATATATTTTAAAGTATAAATGTTTGGTCCTTTAAGCCGGATACCTGTACAGTGTTCTTTTTATTGTAGTTTTGAAATGGTATCGGATGGCAACTACCACAAGGCAGAGCTTATCGCTATCAAGAAGAACTTTACGCTGCGCGTCGATGATGGACCGGCGAGGTCCATTATTAATGAAGGTAGTTTAAAAATATTTTTTTTATGAAAACAAAATTAGTCTTAATTCTTTACTGTTTTAAATGTCATTTTTAGGTGGCGTTAATGTTAGTTACTCGTAGTTAATTTTATTACTAAAAACTTTCATACAAATATGAAACTAGATGGCGCTAAACATGGTTAAATCGCGATGCTTGCTTTTCTTCATTTTTGAAGTATTTTTAAAGTTTAAAAAGTAAATAATATCGCTACTGAATTTTCATTACGATTTCAAATTATATTTCAACTAGATGGCGCTGGTTGTAGTTAAATTTTTTTTGATAATTATTAAAGTATGTGAAAATGTTTTGTTTCCTTCTCTTAGTCCTTCCATTTCTCTCCTACCTCTTCCTCCAAGAGGTCATTCGTAAGGGTTACTAGTAATTGTTGCTGCGTAAAGTAATGCCTGCTGTGAAAAGATTATTTTAAAAACATCTTGCAGTATGTAATCCAGACTCGTAAGATTTTTTAGGTTTAATATAAGCTTCTAAATATTACAGGCAGTAACGAGTTTCTCCGCTTGGAAAGGCCGATGTTCATCGGTGGAGTGCCGCCAGATGTCGCTAAGGACGCCTTCAGCAAGTGGCACCTCAGGAACATTACTAGCTTTAAAGGTAAAACAAAACAATATCGAAAAAAAATTATATCAAGTGTCGCCAATATTGAGAACATAAGCACCATACGTCTGTACTCCACGGTGGTTGACTGTTGACTGACCGTTTTGACATTTGTCTTCATGACTTAACTAGTGATGTAACCATACGACTCGATACTCACGATAAATCGATTCGAGATTGCACGAGTATTTGATTGATTTGAATATGTATTGTAAAGTATATTAGATTAAAGTTCTTTTAAAAATTTTACATTCAAAATCGCTACAGCCTAAATTAGTTGGCAACACAGTTTTTTGATTCCGTTATTTTCACCTAAAATTTGTGATTTTTACGTTACTTTTACGCATTTATTGTGAAATAAATTAAATTTGAGTAAATTTTGTTTTGGGGACCCTAAAGAAGTGTGCCTCAAGTTACATTAACATGTAAAATAGGTCGGCCATAATTTTTTTTTACGGATTTAGGATTTCTTATGGAATGACCCTTTAAGAATTTAGTTTCATGTATTTTTTTTTAGTCTCGCACCAAAATATGTAAGTTTATAATGTTTTAAGAGTCCCCTCCAAATATAATGTAAAAAAAAAAAATTTTTAATTTTTAAAATCGTCAAAAAAAAAAAAATCTCAAGTCGAAATTTTAATATTTAAAAGTCGATGCAAAATGTTTGTGTTTGTCATTTGTGTAATATAATATTTATTCCCCAGGGTGTCTGAAGGAGGCCTGGATCAACCACAAGCGGGTGGACTTCGTGAACGCTGCCCGGAGCACCCGGACCGGCGCCGGCTGCGGGGGGGACGAGCCCGCCATGCCCATCGCTCCGCACGTGCTGCAGGAGGATGGCGCTCACGAGCCTGTGAGTACACCAATGCCCTTTCATTCCACATAAAAAAATATAAAGAACAGTTTTGACTCTGTCGCTATAACCTTTCAGCCATTTTTTTAATTTCGCAGAAATAAATAATAAATATTAATTTATTAAATTTAATTTATAATATATAAAAATATTTATTATTTAGCTGGCAACTTTTAATTTAAATAACATTACGTCTACGTCTATAAAATGTTATTCATTATCTGTGCGTTTCCCGCCAAAAATTCAATTTGACAGATATTAATATAATTAAATATTTATTAACTTTTATTATCTTGAGGTTGCTTTGGTGCTAAACTAATCTTGATCGACCCCCAGGACCCCTGCGTGCCCAACCCCTGTGCGCGAGGGGGTCGGTGTGTACGTGAAGCTGGCTCCAGGTCTGACTACACGTGCAGGTGTCGCGCCGGGACTGCAGGGGCGCAATGCGAGCTTAGGACTTCTGTTGGTATGTAACGCTTGCTTAACTTCCGTAGGAAATGTTTCAATAACTTATTCTATAACATGCCATTTCCAGGTGGTGCTCCAGTGATCACCCAGGCTAAGTTACCCCCACGTAAGCAGATCATCAGCAACGTACAAGCATCACCAGGTACTTCAACTACATTTTTTATGGGTAACAAGGGCTATATGGCGTTGCCATAAATATTAAAATTGACAAGGTATGGCCATTTAAGTGTTGTAAAGTGGCCATTTCATAAATTGCTGATTATCTCTGAAAGTACTAAACCGATTTTGATAATTCTTTCGCCGATACAAAGGTACATTCTTTTTGAGTAACATAGCTTATATGGTGTTGCCATAAATATTAAAATTGACAAGGTATGGCCATTTAAGTGTTGTAAAGTGGCCATTTCATAAATAGCTGATTATCTCTGAAAGTACTAAAGCGATTTTGATAATTCTTTCGCCGATACAAAGCTACATCCTTTCTGAGTAACATAGCCTATATGGTGTTGCCATAAATATTATAGTTGACAAGGTATGACCATTTAAGTGTTGTAAAGTGGCCATTTCATAAATTGCTGATTATCTCTGAAAGTACTAAAGCGATTTTGATAATTCTTTCGCCGATACAAAGCTACATTCTTTCTGAGTAACATAGCCTATATGGTGTTGCCATAAATATTAAAATTGACAAGGTATGGCCATTTAAGTGTTGTAAAGTGGCCATTTCATAAATTGCTGATTATCTCTGAAAGTACTAAAGCGATTTTGATAATTCTTTCGCCGATACAAAGCTACATTCTTTCTGAGTAACATAGCCTATATGGTGTTGCCATAAATATTAAAATTGACAAGGTATGGCCATTTAAGTGTTGTAAAGTGGCCATTTCATAAATTGCTGATTATCTCTGAAAGTACTAAAGCGATTTTGATAATTCTTTCACCGATGAAAAGCCACATCCTTTCTGAGTAACATAGCCTATATGGTGTTGCCATAAATATTAAAATTGACAAGGTATGGCCATTTAAGTGTTGTAAAGTGGCCATTTCATAAATTGCTGATTATCTCTGAAAGTACTAAAGCGATTTTGATAATTCTTTCACCGATGAAAAGCCACATCCTTTCTGAGTAACATAGCCTATATGGTGTTGCCATAAATATTAAAAATGACAAGGTATGACCATTTAAGTGTTGTAAAGTGGCCATTTCATAAATTGCTGATTATCTCTAAAAGTAGTAAACCGACCTTTTATGTTTTACAATCTTGTATAATATTTGCAGCTGCTCCAGCCCAGAAGCAGTACCCTGAAGAAGCACCAGCACAACCTTCCTCTGGAGGGGCTTGTCGAAAGGTTAGCTTAAAATTAGTATTTTGAAATTCCCGCCAAAATCTACGTCATTGTTGACGTTTACTAAAAGTGTTTAATTATCTGTGGCAGGAAGCAACACGAGACTTCATAACTGAGGGTTCATGCCGCAGTCGACGTCCCGTGCGCGGCGCTCGATGCAGCGCGCGTGCTCCTGCCGCTTGTGCGCGCAACATGTGCTGTGCGCCGCGGAAGACTAAGAAGAGAAAGGTAAGTTGTAGTGCATTAAATCTAGATGGCGCTGTTGTAGCTAGAGGGTGGAAGTGTCTTACCTTCCATACCGAATAAAGACACTTGACAATCCTTCTATCAACGAAGTCATTAAAGAAGAATTTGCGCGCGAATATGTATGCAAGAAGTTCAACCAGAGTTTCTGTTAACTCCACTATGTTCTCATGAGACAATAACCACTTCCAAATAAGGTGTTACCAGACTAAAAATTATTAAAATTCTGACATGTTGACAGATCCTTTTGACGTACTTGTTCCTCAAATTAATTTTTTTACGTGTATGTAGTTCAATCCACTACGTGCAGTATTTACGGCTGAAATTAATAATCAATCAATCCAAAACCTTTGATTACAGATAAAAAATTGTTTCTAAATTTGAATTTTCTGTACATAAATTTGAATTTAGAACAAACACATCTTCATATTGTGAGCTTGCTGCGTGTCTGTATTATGTGTCGGTAGTTCAATCCACTACGTCTAGTTTTTAATAACCAATCTCAATCCAAAAACTTTGATTACAAATAGAAAATTGATTCTAAATTTGAATTTTCTGTACATAAATTTGAATTTGGAACAAACTCATCTTCGTATTGTAAGCTTGCAGCGTGTCTGTATTGTGTTGGTAGTTCAATCCACTATGTCTAGTATTTAATAATCAATCTCAATCCAAAACCTTTGATTACAGATAGAAAATAGATTCCAAATTCAAATTTAGAATCGCATTCAGTTTTTTTTTTTTTTCAGATCAGGCTCGTGTGCGCAGACGGCACAAGATACACCAAAGATATAGAGATAGTACGCAAGTGCGCCTGCGGCAAGAAGTGCACCAAGAACACGCCATTCTTACACTAAACACACCAAACACGTAGCTCATACTGAATATACCCGTCTCTTTCTATCCATACAACATTATTCAGATAGTGTCCTTTATATTAGATCTATGCATCTCACTCTAACTCTCATTTAAATATAGTAGAGTGAGACAAACTTACACACCTGTTGATAGAGTGAGATAGCAATAGGTAAACTGTAGCATGACATTATAAACAGATCAACGAAAAACCATAGACAATAATTGTCAATAGCAAATTCCGTTACCACAGATAAACAAACGGTTCTAATTTTATGGCCTAAAAACATTTTTTTTATCATAAATAAATGGACTGCCATTATATAGTTTATGGAAAAAGTTTCATTATTAAATGTTTAGTAATATTATGTCATTTCAATGTCATTTAGAGGTTAGAAGACATTTCTAATAAATTAATGTAATAGTTCAAAATATACTCACAGTGGCGCTAGTGTAGCTAAAGGTCTCTAGCATCAATAATCAAAGACAAAGACTTTCTATGGACTCGTTCACACGATGACTGCACACTTGAGTAGGTAGACAGACGCTTTAGATGCCAAGCTCAACACTAGCGCCACCTTAATTAAACGCATTTCAATATAGACTTTGTTTTGTCAATGTCAATATGAGGAAACTTTTTCTATAAACTCCTAGACCGATTTTGATAATATTTTGTATGTTTAGATCTAATATTGTACCCAATTAGAATATATTAAATATACTCATAGCTAGTGTACTTGTTAAGTTGAGCCCTGGAGGCTGTTCGTCTTTAATCTATATTTATTATCTGTGCACTACAGATATAGAATGGATACTTAATGAGAAAAAAAAAACATTTGTTTATTAAGAAGCAAAAAAAGCTGTATGACCTAATACCGTTATAAAATAAAAATTAAAAAAAAAACTTGATGCTGTCAAATCATTTAAAAAATGGAATTTAAAAATTCTATTTATATTTAAATACAAAGCTTTGCCTTATTTTCATTTAAAAAAAAAACCAGGTAGCTGTCCATGGTGTCCCTGGATAGCGAGTCCTGCTCACCGACCGTAAAATTAAATAACGGGAAGGACTTTCCAAGTGCTGACGTAACGGATTCGCTGTGAAATCTTGAAGCGCGGAAATTAATAGAATGCGAAATATCAAATTAAAAAAAAAAATATAAAGCCAAGCACTGTTATATAATAACTTGAAATCGGAGTTGACAAATTTCATTTTGCCGCTATTTTCTTCATTCAAGTGTTGCCACTTACGAAAGTCTATATACCCGAAATCTGAGTAAGACATTCCCGATTTTGGGAAACGATTTTTATATAAAATCCTATTTTTTTTTTAATTAAAAAAAACTATTATAATAATTAAATATTTTACTGCTGAGTTTGAGTTTCTTCCCGAATAAGACTATTAAATATCTATGAAAGGCTCTAAAGGGCTAGTACCCAGAGTCGTTAACAAGATCAATAAATTAAAAAAAAATATATCTATGAACAAATGACATTTGGCTGAAGTAAACAATATTGATTTCTGCAGTTCAAGATTTTACAGTGAGTGATTATAGGCCTAGATCTATCCCCAAAAATTTTTTTTTTAATTTTAAAACATACAGTTACACAATACATAAAGATTTACAATAAAATAACTTAGATATAACATAAACCAGCAGAGTTTCCACAGATAAATATTAAGCACAAAACTAATGTAAAAAATGAGGTTAATTTATAGTAAATTAATTTAAAAAAGGATTAATAAAATATATGATGACTTTTACAAGCGGGAGCGGAAAGCCACTTGGAAAATGAAAAAAAACTCACCAAAAACACATAAAAAAAACAACCACCAACTACACCAACGAATAATAAAAGAGGGGAAGCACTAAAATAGATATAAATTAATTAAAAACGAAATCACACAAAACGCGGTTCACTTTTACACAAACGTGACATCTTAATTTTTTTTTCTTTATGGCTCTTGATACTGCTCGTAGTTCGCAGTGATTCTGCCACTGACGATGTAAAACTTTTTGGATATAACAAATTAAAAAAAGTGTTGATAGTGATGTTATTAGACATTTAGCTTCTCACAGATAATTTATACAATAAAAAAGTTGATATCCATTCTATATCTGTGAAAAAAAAAACTTAATTTAACTGCCATCTATATCTTAAAATATTGTGTTCATTTAATAATAATATATTTGTCTAGATGTTTATTGATAAGTTAGGAATTATTTTACGAGCCATTGACCTACAAGTAGAGCTGTGCCTGGCGCTTGAGGCACAACAGCTGGCAAAAGACACATTCACTACAATAACTATAGACAACTTACTTTAATGTTCGAATGCACGACTAGGTCAGTGTTGCCAACACAAGATATGTACAATCTCCCTGATATTTTGTGGTATTGTCAGTACAAAAAAACTTAAAATCTCGCTAATAATTCATGGTGTTGCCAGTACAAAACATGGGCTATCTCTCTAATAATCTATGTTGTGTTACCAGTACAAAACATTTAAAGTCCCTAATAATTTGTGGTATTGCCAGTACAAAACATTTAAAATCTCCCTAATAATTTGTGGTGTTGCCAGTACAAAACACTTAAAATCTCCCTAATAATTTGTGGTATTGCCAGTACAAAACATTTAAAAAGTCCCCAATAATTCGTGGAATTGCCAGTACAAAACATTTAAAATCTCCCTAATAATTTGTGGTGTTGCCAGTACAAAACACTTAAAATCTTCCTAATAACTCCCTAATAATTCGTGGTGTTGCCAGTACAAAACATTTAAAATCTCCCTAATAATTTGTGGTGTTGCCAGTACAAAATCTTCCTAATAATTCGTGGTGTTGCAGTACAAAACATGCACAATCTCCCCAATAATAATAAAAATAGTCCAGCATCTGTCTCTTTCTGGTTCTCTTTTTTTAACTCTTATATAGGTCAATGGGGTTTCTTTCACTTGCCATTAACATATCGGTATTGCCATGTGTATCTAGATCTAGACTGAATATTCTTTTGTAATATATATTTATTGCAGTTTTGTTGCTATTGTGTAGCTTAGCCTTTGTAAATTATTAGTGTAAGGTAGTTTTACATTTCTGTTCATACATTATATAGAGCAGGCTATTAGAAGGTTCTTGCACCTTCTAGAAACTTCGATTCGTATCCATTGGATTTTCACTGTCATGTCGCTTAAATCAAAATAACTGCGGGTAGTTTAAAAAATATGTTTTACATATTATAATGACTTCCTAGAATTCACGTCCATAAATTCTCACTGCAATTTTGGTAAAATTAATGGCGGGTAGTCTAAAATAACTCGCGTTCTTTCCCAAATACAAAAAAATTGTGGGTAGTTTAAAAAAATACGTTCAACATATAACGACTTTCTGAAATTTAATCTCGAATATTCTATTCACGTCTAACGGTAACTAAAAGTATTGTAACTGGCGGGTAGTTTTTAGTAATATTTTTCTTTCGGAACACATCCGAATAACGTCTAGAACTTTCGATTTTCTGGAATTGCTGGAATTTAATCTAGAACAATGTTCCCGCCATTTCTAATGTCAATAAACATGACGATGTTACCATGGTTACGTTTGTGCTTATAGAAGGATTTCCCGCCATTTATTGTCATAATCCAAACGAAACGGAAGATAATGTTTTCGAATAATAGTAGGTTGCTATGGTTACCATGGTTACGCACTGTCAATAGAAGGCATTCCCGCCATTTATTAAGTCATAATCAAAGCGGAACGGACGATAATGTTTCCATGGTTACTGGCACTGACAGTTGTACCATTTCCCGCCATTTTTATATCAATAAATCGAATAACAGTACGTTGCTAAGGTTACCATGGTTACGCTTTGACAGTTGTCAGATTTCCCGCCATTTTAAAACGAAATGTTCTCGAATAAACATTAGGTTGCATTGGTTACCATAGTTACGCAATGACAGTTGTAAGATTTCCCGCCATTTTTATGTCGCTTAAACGAAATGTGGAATAACATTAGGTTGCTATGGTTACCACATATAAATACTGACAGTTAAAGCTTACCGCCATTTTCAATTTCATAATACAATATGATTTATGGCCCGCTCTATATATATTCTATGGTTTCTAATAGTTAACATTCCGTATTTATTTTCTACCAAGCTAATAGTTTTTTTAATACGCATTTAATTATAAAACTCAGTATTAATTTGTTAATTATCGGGAGTGTTGCCAACTTGTAATTTTATCTATGGTTTATGTTGGCACCTCCCATAGAGTATAGAGTAAGCTTTAAGTTTCGTACCTATCGCACAGACAGTGCATGCGCTTTTTATTAATATTAAAAAGTAATATTGTCTATGAACTTTATAATTTATTTGATGTAATAAAAGATGATGTTAGATATTATTGTTTTCATTTTACCCTCATCACATTCGATAGAGCCGACTTGGTATTTGGGCACCCCAGGGGTGTCTCGTTGTTTGTTACTAATTCACGCAAAAACTGCTAAACGGATTTCAATGAAATTTTGTATACTGGTACATGATAACCTGGATTAACACATAGGCTAATTTTCATCCCCGAAAAATTAATACTTCCTGCAGGATAATAATAAGTTTAAGACGTCGGTGTCTTACTCAGAAGGTCCGGGTTCGATCTTTTCTGAGTTGTGTGTTTTAAGCTTTAACGGTGAAGGTAAACATCGTGAGGAAACCTGCACTCCTGAGAGATCCCTAAAAAGTTCTCAGAGGTGTGAAATCTGCCAACCCTCTCTGGGCCAGCGTGGTGTATTATGGCCTAAGTCCCTCCTCCCTCTTTCTGAGCAGGACACCCGGCTCAGCAGTGGGCCATTAATGAGCCCTTACAATAACGTGGCACACCTAACCTACTACCATCCTACCACGACCGGTAAGGACAAGGTAGGTATGTGGGACTCGCGTACCTAACAGAAGGAAGCATACCCACTAAAACCCAGCGATCCCTGCACCGTCATATTGGGGTAACTCAGGATCACTGTACGCATACTACCGAGTCACCCCGACGTTTAGCTACTTAGTGTGGCCCCCCCATTACTCACCATTTAACTGGAGAAATCGTGCGTAGTGCCGACGTCTCCCTACTGTTTGACTGCGAGTATTATCCCTAGCATAATCCCGCGCCCGCTGTGCAATCTCCTTTAGCGCCATGACGGCTTCACAGAAGGAAACGACTGCTGCCCAGGACCTGTCGCTATCAAGCATAGCACTTACCAAACTTGGTAATGACAGATCTGCTCCCACTAATGCTGCCAGTTCATGGCGCTGAGGCTTCCAAGCAGCACATTCTGATAGGGTGTGGCATACTGTGTCTATAGACGCACCGCACTCGTGACAAGCAGGTGACTCCTCTATACCGACTATCTGATGCAAGTACTTACCAAAGCAAACATGGCCGGTAAGTACCTGCGTCAGCCTAAACGTAAGTACACCATGTCGCCGCTTAAGCGCTAGTTCAGACACGGCGGGAACCGCGCGATTTCAGAATCGCATGGAAATCGCGCGGGTCTTATTTGTATGAGTTATAAAAGTAATCGTTCAGACATAACCGCGCGGTTAATCAAGCCGCGCGGTTACCGCAACCTAACCGCCAGAAAATAGAATCGCGCTGCTCCCGCGCGTTTCTATTACTATGGAGTCTTTACTTCGCGTTCAGTTGCGTTGCGGATACCGCGCGGTGAGCACGTCACTGCTCGTGAGTTCGCCATGGATCGTTTCGACACTGAAGTATTTATTGATGAGGTGGAGAAGAGACCTGCAATATGGGACATTCAGTGTGATGATTACTCAAATAAAATTATCAAGAACCGAGCTTGGCAAGAGTTGGTGGAGATATTTGGAAATTGCGAAGACACGGTGGAAAAAAAGAATATTTTAAGTAAGTAGGTTTATTCACCAAAAAATAATAGACAGAATTATGTTATAATTATTGTTATGAAGCGTTTATTACACTCTCCGTATACTTTAGGTACTTAAATAAATATAAACAAACTTCGGCTGTTTTATGCAGACATTTCGAGCATTTTTTAAATGAAGGTCACAACGGTATTACCATATTTCGTTTGTTTACATTTAGTTATGTACCTAAACATTACAAGTACGGTATGTTAGTTGCAGCTATATCTTTGTGTCTTGCCATGGAACACGCCCATCGTTCACAAAGTAATGAGCGAATTTATCTCTGATATTCAAAGATGACGGTGTCCCTCTTCCCGCATGCAAGGTATTGAGATTAGTCATGGGTGCATTATATAAAGTATCTTTAAATTTTAGACCATCTCTAGTCCGCACATAGTTATGTAGAACACAAGAGGCTTTTATTATGTCTTCGGCAAAATCTATGTTTACATTTATAGGCCTATGAAAGATGCGCCATTTGTTCGCCAAAATACCAAAAGTGCACTCAATATTACGTCGGGCTCTCGATAACCTATAGTTAAAAATCCTTTTTTCATATGGTAAACATTTGCCTGAATATGGGCGCATTAAATTTTCTGCTAAGCCGAAGGCTTCATCTCCAACTATAACATAAGGCATTGGTGTTAGATCTACATTAGATATTGGTTTAGGTGTTGGTATGTTTAATGATTTTTCTGTCAGGCGTTTATAAAAAACCGAATTTTTAAATATAGCAGAATCACTGCTTTTGCCATAAGCCCCAATATCAACATAAGTAAAGCAATAGTTGGCGTCGCAAAGTGCTAAGAGCACCATGGAAAAGAAATGTTTATAGTTATGATACAAAGAACCCGAATCAACAGGCTTTATAACTCGGATATGCTTGCCGTCTATAGCACCAATGCAATTTGGAAAATTTGCATATCTCTCAAAGTCTCGTGCTATTGTATTCCAGATATCTTCAGTCGCTTCGGGCATGACTATGTTTACCAACTTATTCCACAATGATTTACATACTTCGCGGACAATTCCAGTAATCGTCGATTTTCCAAGGCGATAATTGTAGCTTAGTTCTCCAAATGAACAACCCGTACCAAGATATCTGAAACAAGAAAATTATTAATAATGTTATTATTTTTAGGTACACAACTCCAAAAAAAATGGAAAAACATACGAGATTGCTACAATAAAGAATACAAAAAAGAAAAAACAACTCCTTCTGGTTCAGGTGCTCGTAAAGGAGCCCGATATATGTATTTTTCAAGATTATCTTTCCTGCAGAATAGTGTAAATAATAAAGACACTACAACTAATATTGAAGAACAGAATGAAAGGCAAAGTGAGGAGACAAGTCAACTAAACGCCAATGCAACCGAAGCCACTGAAATACGTCCCCCTAAACGTAAGAAAACACAAGTGCCAGAAGAAAAAATAGCTGTTTTAATAGAAAAAAGTATCGAGTCACGAAAACATTTTCAGAATGAACTTCAAGAAAATAGTATTACCAAGCAAGATGACGACAAACTCTTTTGTTTGTCGTTATATAAAGAACTCAAAAAAGTACCAGAAAATAGGCGTTTAGCAACCAAAATTGAGTTACTTCAAGTGATACAAAAAGGACAAAGCTTACCACCCCCTGTTCGCTACAATACTCAGCAGATCACACCTACGTATTGGCAAGGACAACAGTATACAAGCCCGCAAGGATATTTTACTACATCTGGATCATCTCCTCCTGTTCCGGAACCGTCACCGTCACCATCGCAATTTAGTTCTGGCTCTCAGTCCTCTACAGTTATAGAAAATATTTATGCTGATTTTGAAGAACAATAAATAAATCTTACCTTAAAGTTATTACGAGTTTCTCTTCCGGTGACACGCTTGGCCTCAAATGCGTTTCAGAGCATGAAATATCTTGCCTGATCAGTTCAATTAGTTCATCAAAAGATTTTATTGACATTTTCAAATAGTCAAAAAATTTGTTATCATACATTCTTAATTTGGGATATAACGTTACGAACTGACCATGTATTAGTCGGTCACGTAATATTGGATGCACCCAATACCGCCTTATTCTTTTCTTTTTTTTAAGGAGCAACCACAGTAAACACACTTCTTCATCGACCTCCATTTTGAAACTGACGCTAACCCGCACGAAATCGCATACTAACCGCGCGTGTCTGAATAGCATCACAATTTTGCGGTTTCAAACCGCGCGATGCGTAAACGCACGATTCCCGCATGTCTGAACGCACACTAAACCATCGTTCTAGATGCGGGCGAATAGCGTCCACAGTTCAGCAAAGCCTCTTCCCACTTTCGTATTAAAGATTCCTCGGCGGAATATCTGAACCTTCTTATCGCATCTAAATCAAGACGCTCTCCCCTGACTCTCAATCGGGTTCGAAAGATAAACGTTTCCGCCAGAACTTCTGCCTGTAGCTCCCAGGGAGGATCACAAGCAAGAAGCGTTGCCGCCGTCCAGGGTATTGTACGATACCCGCGCACTGACCTCACTGCAATGATTCTCTGCGGTCTTTGCAAGAAAGCCTTAGTAGTATTGCTGATAGCATTTGCCCATATAGGCGCACCGTACAATGCCATACTTCTAAGAATTACTGCGTATAGACGGCGACATGTAGATCCGGGACCTCCTATATTGGGTAAAAGTCTAGCAAGGGCCGCAGCGAAACTGCATTTCCCAGCGGAAAAAAAATACACCTAACCCCAACTCATATTACAATCTCAAGAATGTGCTGTCCGCTTGAGATCGTCACATGACGCTCTCCAGGACCCTGGGATCATCACCTCACCGAGTCAATTTCTGCCCCAACTTGCGCATAGCTCACTCCTCTAGGCTGTCCAGGCAGAGATGCGCCATCCACATTTGCGAGGACGTGTGGGGCCAGGCCTAAGAATCTTTCTGGTGGCACCAGACCGAAAAAATTCCTTTTTTTTTAGTTCAAGTATAGGCGCTCATAAGTATTTGGCACAACAGGAGAACAGTGAATAGGAACAACACAGGACTCATCCTTAAACACTCCACCAGCCTAATGGAATACTCCCGGCGTTTGCGATGTTGAAGACAGCGTAAGAGTGAGAAAGAAGGATAGGCGTAAAGGTGAAAAGGAGAAAGTGAGTAGATGACGGGTTAATTCTAGATGGTTACGCCATTGGCAACTTTGTGCCTCACGAGTGACGCGAACTTACCCATCATTCACTCCTATCCATTCTCTCCCGTCGACGTGCACTTTTACTCCGCACCCGCACGCGCATAGTCGCACACCCGCATTTTTAATTACTACCTGGGCATTGTGCTGAGTAGTCGCTCTTCCTCATATCCCAATACATTGATGAGGAAGCAGCGGTGCAGGTCTATTTCGCGGCTTGTGAGGCATCGTATGTTAATATTATAACCACATATTACAGTCCACTATAAACCGTATTCCGCATTAGGAATGTTTCAGATCTCTTCCACTCCTTGCGATGACCACCCATATATGTAATATATAACTAGCTTATGACTTTATGTCAATATAAGGAGGTAGAAAACAACCAATAGAATACCTTTAAAATACATTTATTTATTGATTTGTTCAATATAATTTGTACGCCTCGCGTTACACGTCATTATATTACTATACAAAACTATACAGACAACTTATACACATTAACAACCATAAATTATTGAACCGACTCTCCGCTGAATACATGGCGCTAGGTAGCGATAAGCGACCAGTCTCCGTCTCTCTCTCTCTCTCCCTCTCTTGGAGATCTTACTACTTAGGTAGAGACGGCCGCGAAGTGACTCATTTTGCCTTCACTTGCTTGTGGCACCCCTCGGGCGCCATAGACAAAATCTAACGATATTTGTATGAAGACACGTCGCACACATACGCTATGTATTTAGTAGACAATATGTTACATTAATTATAACTAAATAGGCGTTATTTATAAATAAAATATAAAATAATCCTTATAACGACTTATCTATTGTGATTATATGTAATTAAAATATGCAATTCTGGTATTATTGTGAAGGTCAAGCGCGAGTCGGATTTAGGCAACGATACCTTAATCGCAAACGTGTCGACGCTACAACAGATAGTGAAAGATTATGTGTATGAAAGAGAAGGAATGACTATCGACATCTAGTGTCAGTATTATTACAGTACTGTGCCAGTCCTGTCACAGTAGCATGTCAGTATTGTCACAGTAGTATGCCAGTACTGTCACAGAAGCGTGTAGCATTGTCACAGTAGTGTGCCAGTACTGTCACAGTACCGTGTCAGCATTGTCAAAGAGGAGTGTCACTGTAGTATGCTAATAATGTTGACATAATAGTGTACCAGTACTGTGACAGTAGCACGTCAGTATTGTAACAGTTGTATGTCAATACTGTCACAATAGTGTTCCAGTACTGTGACAATAGTATGCCAATATTGTCCCAGCATTATGCCAACATTCACACAGCAGTGTATCAGTTTTGTGCCAGTACTGTGACAGTAGCACGTCAGTATTGTCACAGTAGTGTGCCAGTATTGTTACAGTAGTGTGCCAGTACTGTCACAATAGTATGCCAATATTGTCAGAGCAGTATGCCAACACTCACACAGCAGTATGCCAGTACTGTAGCAGTTTTGTGCCAATAGTGTCACAGTAGTGCGTCAGTATTGTCACAGTAGTGTGTCAGTGTAAAAGTAGCATTCTGTACTGTTTAAAATAATATTTTACGTCGCTTTGTCCCACAACTCAATTTTGATCTCCCATAAACGCTATTCGTCATTCGATCGATCGGTGTCATTTCATTCGTCATTCGAACGATCACTTAGTTTTCGATCGCCGTTTCATTTCATTCGGTATTTAATCGAGCCAGTATTCGACACAGTAGTGACCAATACTGTCACTTCTTTAGCAAATAAACAACTTACGATTGCGACAAGATATCGATACCAAGTCTTGCTTACATATTCACGTATTTGACCTGCTTCCATTATTTATGATAGGTTTAATTGAAATGCATTTAAAAGACCCCCTACACTGACACTACGGATACATAACTATTGTTTGAGATAACTATTTACGTCACTTTGTCTACATTTAGCCAAAAAGGGATCAGTGTCATTTCATTCGTCATTCGATCGATCGATGATAACTCAATTATCCAATGATCGATGTCATTTAACTCGCAATTCGATCAATTAGCGATAACTTAGTTTTCAAACCATCGATGTCATTTAACTCGCAATTCGATCAATTAGTGATAACTTAGTTCTCAAACCATCGATGTCATTTAACTCGCAATTCGATCAATTAGCGATAACTTAGTTCTCAAACCATCGATGTCATTTAACTCGCAATTCGATCAATTAGCGATAACTTAGTTCTCAAACCATCGATGTCATTTAACTCGCAATTCGATCAATTAGCGATAACTTAGTTCTCAAACCATCGATGTCATTTAACTCGCAGTTCGATCAATTAGCGATAACTTAGTTCTCAAACCATCGATGTCATTTAACTCGCAATTCGATCAATTAGCGATAACTTAGTTCTCAAACCGTCGATGTCATTTAACTCGCAATTCGATCAATTAGCGATAACTTAGTTCTCAAACCATCGATGTCATTTAACTCGCAGTTCGATCAATTAGCGATAACTTAGTTCTCAAACCATCGATGTCATTTAACTCGCAGTTCGATCAATTAGCGATAACTTAGTTCTCAAACCATCGATGTCATTTAACTCGCAATTCGATCAATTAGCGATAACTTAGTTCTCAAACCATCGATGTCATTTAACTCGCAATTCGATCAATTAGCGATAACTTAGTTCTCAAACCATCGATGTCATTTAACTCGCAATTCGATCAATTAGCGATAACTTAGTTCTCAAACCATCGATGTCATTTAACTCGCAGTTCGATCAATTAGCGATAACTTAGTTCTCAAACCATCGATGTCATTTAACTCGCAATTCGATCAATTAGCGATAACTTAGTTCTCAAACCATCGATGTCATTTAACTCGCAGTTCGATCAATTAGCGATAACTTAGTTCTCAAACCATCGATGTCATTTAACTCGCAATTCGATCAATTAGCGATAACTTAGTTCTCAAACCGTCGATGTCATTTAACTCGCAATTCGATCGATCGGCGATACTTCTATTTGGTCTCCTATCCATTTTTTGGTGAAATGTAAACAAAGTCGCGTACAACAGCAGTAGTACAGCAACTTACACCAATCCACTAAATTTAATTAAATTTAAACAATTTTGAACTATTTATAACACTTACTTACTCAATATCTTTACATAGTATAGTTTTAACATATAAAAATATATATGTATAGGATAGCATCATAGGAAAATATATTTAAAGGAAAAGTCAATATTTGACAAACAATTATCTCTATAAAGTAGAAGGTAGTCCGAAAAGTAGAAAATATATTATATACACAAATCAGATCAATGACTTATCAATTAACATACAAACAGATATTTTATATATAGTAAATGAGCTTGGAACGAAGGCTAATTCGTACGAAAAATATTTTTCGCTAGTAGACCGATCGGTGTTTTTAATTCAGTCGATAGTTATTAGTCTTTCGATCGATACGTGTTCATCGAACGATCACTTGACTATGTTCGTCGTCCGATCGATTGTAATAAATCTAATAATAATAAATTATTGTTTATTATAATATTTTTATCTCATCCGCCATTTTATCTCCAAAAATACAATTTCAATACCAAAATATTTATTTACAATAATCCCGCTTTAAATATTCGATCAAGTTTTCACACTGTGTGTAATTTTATATTTGGGATAGAATTTGGGTTGTGAAATTCCAAATATTTTATTAGCATCTTATTGATGGCGCGATTCCTAACATTCTATATACCCTCATATAATATATCTATTAAACATTTAGTTATTTACAGAATACTATGAAGATATTGTCTAATACTTATTTTGAGCTAAACTTTGACAATTTCTAGATTTTTATTGCATTCAGAATTTTTTTTAGGCTCTTATATAGATTCGCCAAAGTGAGGGTAGATTTAAACACTAATTTTATAGAAGTTTAATTCGATCTTACATACACACAAACAATTTTTCAATCGTCCAGTAAGTGTTTACCCATATTATACTGATCTGCGTTATTTTATTCGTCGATCGATCTAACCATCATTTTGATTTCCAATCTAACGTATTAGCGGTAACACTAAACGAAGTCTGGAATTCCAATATAATGTTATTCGTCGTTCGATCTAACACAATATTATTTACATCGAACAACAAGTGTATATCACTGTGAGACCGATCAGTGTTTTATTATTCACTTTATTCGTCGTTCGATCGATCCAACGAAATGCATATATTACTGTTAGGTCTATTAGTGTTCCTTAATTCGGTCAGTCGCGTTTTTCGTCGTTCGATCTAATCATATGTGACATCCCAATTCGTCTGCCATCTTGTCAATAAATTCCTGTACTTGTTATTATTCACTTTATTCGTCGTTCGATCGATCCAACGTAATGCATATATTACTGTTAGGTCTATTAGTGTTCTTTTATTCGGTCAATCGCGTTTTTCGTCGTTCGATCTAATCATATGTGACATCCCAATTCGTCTGCCATCTTGTCAATAAATTCCTGTACTTGTTATTATTCACTTTATTCGTCATTCGATCGATCCAACGAAACGCATATATTACTGTTAGGTCTATTAGTGTTCCTTTATTCGGCCAGTCGCGTTTTTCGTCGTTCGATCTAATCATATGTGACATCCCAATTCGTCTGCCATCTTGTCAATAAATTCCTGTACTTGTTATTATTCACTTTATTCGTCGTTCGATCGATCCAACGTAATGCATATATTACTGTTAGGTCTATTAGTGTTCTTTTATTCGGTCAATCGCGTTTTTCGTCGTTCGATCTAATCATATGTGACATCCCAATTCGTCTGCCATCTTGTCAATAAATTCCTGTACTTGTTATTATTCACTTTATTCGTCATTCGATCGATCCAACGAAACGCATATATTACTGTTAGGTCTATTAGTGTTCCTTTATTCGGTCAGTCGCGTTTTTCGTCGTTCGATCTAATCATATGTGACATCCCAATTCGTCTGCCATCTTGTCAATAAATTCCTGTACTTGTTATTATTCACTTTATTCGTCATTCGATCGATCCAACGAAACGCATATATTACTGTTAGGTCTATTAGTGTTCTTTTATTCGGTCAATCGCGTTTTTCGTCGTTCGATCTAATCATATGTGACATCCCAATTCGTCTGCCATCTTGTCAATAAATTCCTGTACTTGTTATTATTCACTTTATTCGTCATTCGATCGATCCAACGAAACGCATATATTACTGTTAGGTCTATTAGTGTTCCTTTATTCGGTCAGTCGCGTTTTTCGTCGTTCGATCTAATCATATGTGACATCCCAATTCGTCTGCCATCTTGTCAATAAATTCCTGTACTTGTTATTATTCACTTTATTCGTCATTCGATCGATCCAACGAAACGCATATATTACTGTTAGGTCTATTAGTGTTCCTTTATTCGGTCAGTCGCGTTTTTCGTCGTTCGATCTAATCATATGTGACATCCCAATTCGTCTGCCATCTTGTCAATAAATTCCTGTACTTGTTATTATTCACTTTATTCGTCGTTCGATCGATCCAACGTAATGCATATATTACTGTTAGGTCTATTAGTGTTCTTTTATTCGGTCAGTCGCGTTTTTCGTCGTTCGATCTAATCATATGTGACATCCCAATTCGTCTGCCATCTTGTCAATAAATTCCTGTACTTGTTATTATTCACTTTATTCGTCGTTCGATCGATCCAACGAAATGCATATATTACTGTTAGGTCCATTAGTGTTCTTTTATTCGGTCAATCACGTTTTTCGTCGTTCGATCTTATCATATGTGACATCCCAATTCGTCTGCCATCTTGTCAATAAATTCCTGTACTTGTTATTATTCACTTTATTCGTCGTTCGATCGATCCAACGAAATGCATATATTACTGTTAGGTCTATTAGTGTTCTTTTATTCGGTCAATCGCGTTTTTCGTCGTTCGATCTAATCATATGTGACATCCCAATTCGTCCGCCATCTTGTCAATAAATTCCTGTACTTAATTAGATTTCTAAGTCCAGTAATAGTTACTACTTTTTTAAAGACATAATAGATATTTATATTTAAGATCTTTCGTTCATCCAGAAGCCCACAGCTCGCAAAAATATGGCAGATTATGCAATCTGTAATTTTAGATTTATGCAAGTATAGCAATCACTCGCTTTAGTTTTCCATACATTTATGCAAGCAGTAATTTTGAATTGTTGCAGATATTAAGTAGGAATCGTAGCAATCGACTATTAGATTGATTTGATCTATGTAATCTATAATTATAGAAACATCCAAATATGGAAATATTTTCTTTTCTAAATGTAGTAGACATGATTCCCATAACGGTATAACATTATGCAAACTGTAATTTCATATTTATGCAAGTATAGCAATCACTTGCTCAAATATGACAGAAATTTATGACATCTGTATTGTTTATGCAAATATGGCTACAACATGTTACATTCTAGTTACAAACGCTCATTACAATGTTATCTACATTAAACACATTGACGAACAGGAAGACAGTTATAGAAATTCACATAAAATCACACAAACATTTAAAAGACATAAATATTTATTAAATAAAGTTATATTCAAATATAGATATTCCTTTGTAACATTTAACATTAATTATAACCTTTATTACAGTCCATATTTATTACAGAGCATAATACCAGGGATGTTCTGGATAAATAAAATAATTCCCAAACTTTACACTACAAGCTCAACGCATCGCATTGATCTCCGTCTAATGGTGGGAGTACTGTTTGTCATGCCTATAGTTTACTAGCCCTATTTGCAGGGGATGCCTACGGGCAGAAGAGACGACTGCCCAAGTTGTCCTGGAATCCGTAGGCCTCGTTACACAACGGGCACAAAACCTCAAGGACATGAGGTGCTCCAAGAAGCTAGTGAAGTTCCCAGAAAACTTCTGCGCTTCTGGAAGGAGCTGGGCTAGCTAGTGTAGCTAGTCATACCTGCACGATGGACCGAATCAGAGTCTAAGTGTGGAAACAGGAGCCATGTAGAATACAATAATACTAGCTCAACAAAGAGTTTCCGAAGGTTCACATAAGAATACAAATAAAGGTTAGTTTAAGAATGCCATGACCCTGATTTCATTCACAGTACTTTAATATTCATCATTGATAATTTTGAAAGCGAGTGTTGATGGTCATCAGCAATGATCACGAGCCCCAGGTACTGCTTGGGCTCTTCTTATAGAGATATACTGAGCACTCCTGAGTACTCTTAAGTTCTCTATCACTATCAACCCGCATTGGGACAGCATGGTGGACTATGGCCTGACACCCTCCTCGCTCTAAGGCCATTAACAGGTTATGATAATGATAATGATGAATCCAAAAAGCATGGCAAATCTACAGTATAGACAATTTGAATAATAAATATCTGAAATATCATATCCATAACATCCCTGAATTGCATCCTAATTTCAGCGAGTCAACTCACTGTTTATTATAGACATCAACATGAATGTCAGAATATCACTTATTACAGCAACTAATATGTTTAGTGTAATAAGTGATATATTACTGAGAAGATTCTAAGAGAATCCATTATTATGGTTAGAAACATGAAGATATCACTTATTAGAGTGAACAACTCTTTTCTAGTACATATTATGTCATCATGTGACAGATCGACAACAGTTGTTACACAACTCTAATGCTGCATCACCACCGTTGATTGTAAACAAAAGAATCGCTTCACTTACATAGCCTAGTGTGTCAAATAAAGCGATTCTCTCTCACTATATCTCTGGTTGAAACACAGCCCAAGACTCTTTTAACATTTATTAGAGCAAATAACACTATTTACTCACAAACCTGGTACCAGACAAACAAGTCATGGTCCGAGTCAGTCCAAAATATTCTCATTTGTTTACTGACCTGGTACCAGATAAACAAGTCTAGAGATATACCTGTTATTACACTCCAAAACATACATATATCCACTATGACTCAATTAGCAATAAATATTGAGTATCCAAGACATTTATTATGGGATATCATTTATTACAGTGAATAAATACGGTTTGGTTTTAGGTGATGTACATATCAGATATTTATATCTGTTATTATAGTCCAAAACACTTGTTACATCCGTTGTTACAGAGATTGGTACAAGGACTGGTACAGAATAATGGTACCAGCTAAAAGATAGTTCGGAATATTACTACTATAAATCTGTTATTACAGTCCACTATCACTCATTTCACTGTTTAATTATTACAGACTCCATTATGCACATGCTCCCCACACCATAGTCGGACCAGCCCGAGCACGATGTAAAGGAAGAGCAGCACCAGCGCGTAGTCGCGCCACATCGCGCGCTATATCTGCTGCGAGTAGGCGTCGGGCTCCAGGCGGCGCACGCACACGCGCTGCCGGTAGTGGTACTCCTTGAGGTAAGCTCGGAGACGAGATGGGAGTGGGAGCTGTTCTACACCTGTGACAATAATAATAATGCTTAGCTATACCACAATTTATAAGATAACCGAAATGTATGCAAACTGTAACTTGTACTTGGTCAAATATAACCGATATTTATGCATTATGTAATTATAGAATTATGAAAACATGAGCATCACTTGGTTGAATATAACCTAAATTTAAGCACTCTGTTATTTAAGAATTATGCAACATGAGCATCACTTGGTCGAATATAACCGATATTTATGCATTATGTAATTTTAGAATGATGCAAATATGAACATTATTTGCTCGAATATAACCAACATTTATGAAATCTGGTGCATGCATGCATGCAAGTATGGCTTAAATATGGCATAAAACACTGTGGACACTCACCATCATAGTTGACATGAGACACAATAACAGCCCGAGCCAACTGCTGCAGGCTGAAGGGCGCAGTCCTGGGCAGGGGGGCAGTCAGCATCGGCTCGAAGAACATCACACAAGCAGGGTCCTGCTGGATATTGTATGTTATAGTGCTTGTAAAATCCTCGTGGAACTTCAGACTTTAATATTTAAGGCTTTAGATTCACTTACTCTCCAGGGACTGCCAAGACCTTACTGTTCGATTAATACTCAATTATAAATCTACCTACTATATTTTGTCGAATTTCATATATAGAATATAGGCGCAGTTTATTTTTAATAACAAACTGCTGGTAGCAGAGCGTAGTTGCGACTCTACCAAGTCTTTAATAGGTTATTCTATCGCAGTCAATATCCGTTTAACTTCCAAATAATTGTCAATAATCTGATACAGGCCTTATATTATGTATTATGGAACCTGGTATGCTTTAACTGAGGGACTTATCTGGTAGCAGAGCGTAGTTGCGATTTTTTTTAGTTTTTAATTACTTACTCAACACAGTCAATGTCTGTTGAACTTCCTAATTATAATCAATAATCTAGTACAGGCCTATAATATAAGGTCTCTGGCCTTATTATGGGACCTCGTACACTTTAACAGTGGGAATTAGTTGGTAGCAGAGCGTAGTCTACTCTACTTAAGACTATTCGATATATAGTAATAGTCAAAATATCACCTTATAATGTTCGATGAGCCCAGTGACAGTGGGTGCTGCAAAGACAGCTGGATCATGAGAGTCGAAGCTGAACCGATGTTGATAGTGCTCTATGCGTGCGTGGAGAGATCTTCCGTACTTCCTAAATGAGACAGAGAAGAGGTGTTCCTCTTGTGCTGAGTCTCGGAGGAGGAATGTGCCTGTAAATCGATATAGTAACAATTAAATAAACTATTACGATCTTGTTGTGACGTCACTATTAATATTTAAACTTCAATCCAAATGAAGCGTCAGTAGCTCAGTGGTTCGGTCATTGGATTCACGATCAACAAGTCATGGGTTCAAATCCCGGACATTGGACTACTACTGCTAGTAATCATTTTAAAAAAAAAAAAAAAAATCCTCCTAAACATCCAGATACAAACCAAGACAAGGGGGGAAACTGTATCACTGGGTATACGCATACTAGATGCAGAACGGATGGTAAATATAACCAATAGGAATCGTCAGTAGCTCTTATTGACTATATAAAACATATAAACAGTGACGTCATGTGACAGTTATTATCTACCTACCTTCAGGCTTATTATCCAAAAGCCGTTCAGCCTCATATCTGTCCATCTTGCCCCAGTAGAAGGAGCAGGCGGTTATCTCCTGGAGATCTGGGACTAGGCAGTGCTTGTAGTCCACCTGGAACATAAACAAGGTAATTATATAATAAATTAAACTACCTTTATCTTGTTGTGACGTCACTCTACAGAACCTCCCAAGCAGAGTATTCAAAATTTTTCACTCAAAATTACATAACCATGGTTTCGTCTTTACTTGACTAAAAGACAATAAAGAGGATTACGAAAATTTAAAAAAAAAGTATCGTAATTTTTTATATGAAATAAAAGAAATTAAAAAAAAAATTCTACTGATTTGTGACATCTTATTACTATTTATATTGTTACTTCGGGTAGACTAGGTAATAGTTTACCTGTGTATGCACTGTAGTGGGTGTTGCTAGCGCCTGGTGACCTAATGGCGGAGCCCTAAACAGTAGAGCCCGGAGTTCACCTCCACACACCACCTGGAATAAAAAAGAACCTTTTACATAAGATTTGATTTTTTTAGCTTTCTATTCTTAGTGAGTGAGTGCGAATATGAAAGAGTGAGTTTCTATATGAATCAATAAAGACTGCCTGTGTGACAGAATGAATCAGATGATATTGTTGTGAATCAACCCCAAAAACTTCACAAGCCCTGACCAAGCTTTAGTTTGAACTTGCTGGAAAATGTCAAAATAGGCTATTTTTTTTTAAATTGCTAGAATCAAGTTGCAGGGAGTTTCTATCTGAAATCCTATATAGAGAGTTGTACGGACGATTGCAGTCTGTCTATTACTCGAGAGTGAATAAGTGAGTTCGAAGAGATATCGAAGTGCAGAGTAAGTGGTGCATAGTCAAAGTAGTGGATCATTTTGAACAGCGGGGGAAATAGTGATTCAGGTGTAGTGTGTGTAATAACTGAACGGGAGACATGTAAATCTCTATCAATTTCTTCCAATCCAAAACTCAAGCTCGTGACAATATGATGGAAGAGTGCGTATGCAAATCAATGAGGGAACGAGTCAATGAATAAATGATTATTCATTTAGATGAGAGTGAGGCAGCAAGTGAATTCATTTGTCCCAAATCCATAGAAAGCAGGCTTTTCTGTATTCTGACCTGAAATCTTCGTATCGCAGCCTCATTAGCTTGAGCCAGCTCCGCTCGCCTGCCTTCTTGTGAAGGTTCTCCATCGCTGTAGATTAAAGAGGATCAGGTTATTGATAGTGAGGTCATTATTGTATGTTTGTATTGTATTGTATATAATAATACTCACGAGCGCGCCGCCACAGACAGCACATACACTTCAGCGGTTGGCTCACCGTTCTCTCTGTTATTGTCGCTCTCTGCAACAAATATGAACATTAACCTGCTATACCATGGACACACAATCAACGTTTAAGTGTCAATGATTAAGAATATTTACCAGCGTTAATGACAATGGCGTCTAATTCTCTCCGAAGATCTCGTGCACCAAGTGTTAGCACCGCTGCCAATCTGAAAATATAACTAAATTTAGTGTTGCCATTTCAACTCCATAATGCAAAAATAATCAGCTAAAATATTCATATTTTTATTTTCTTAGTCACAATAACTAATATTCCACCACTCTCCCCTAACCTCCCCTCCCTCGAGAGTGAGAAAGCTCAGAGGGACCCACACTCCCATTTTACAAAGTGTAGTGGCAGATTCAATACTGTTACACGACGTAAAATATCATCTGACGTCACGTGGGACGCCACGTGGTGACGTCATACGTACCTTTCATCGTGGCAGGCGTCGCTGACGCGCCTGTAGGCGGTGCACACGCACGCGGGGCGGCGCCACCTGCGTCGTCTGCACGCGCACTCTCTGTTACTCCACCTGGAATTACATCCTCTATACTTCTCCCCCTCTCTATCTTTGAATGAGTGACTGAAAAACCGTTTTATAAATGATTTACAACTAAGCTTTACTTATGAGATTATATAAGGTAAACCTCCCCAGTCATGGACATCTACAGTAATTAAAAATTAATGGTAAAAATAAATTAATTGTTTTTAATCATCATCATCACAACCCTTAACTGCTAAGCTTCAGCTGAGGTCTACTCCTGAAAATGAGGAAGGGGGGGATAGGCAGTGCAAATATTTAACTCAGAAAAGTCATTGGTGTGTGCCCAGGATCGAACTTGGACTTTCCAAGTAAGACATGGATGTCTTTTTTCTTGTTTAGGGGGGGTAGGCGGGGTTATGGGATATACTATTAAGTTACGCACCGATCAGTGACAGCGCTGACATATCTGTGCACACTGCTCGGCGACTCCACGTACCGGCGCCGCTCCCACGCGCCGCACCCGCAGGTGCACTCGCCACCTAATAAAAAGGAAAAAACTTCAGTTATTATACTCTGTTCTAGAAGCATAAAGAAGTTCCTACCCTGACCCTTTTATTTAATAATCTAAACTTGATGTAGCTATATCTCCCACAACGGCGGTTGCTAAGTCTGGTGCCGGAACGACAACGGGTTGGCCATCATGTACCAAAAATACGCAAATAAGACCGCTTATTTATATCCTTAAATCACAGTTTATATAGCCATCTCGTACAGTTTTGAGATGCACATTAGTTTCTTGTCCCTTACTAGTGCCTTTACTACACATTTAAGCGTCAGTAGCTCAGCGGTTCGGGCGTTGAATTCACGATCGATAAGTTGTGGGTTCAAATCCCGGACATTGGACTACTAGCGAACCCACTCTTGACACAAGCATAAAAAAAAAAAAATTAAAAAAAAAACATAATAATTAGTCTGCCATGTTTAGGCGTCCACCATATTGGATTTGGAACTTGGTTCAAGCTACTTATTGTTTTACGGCCGAAATTAATAAATAATTGAAAATAGATTCTAAATTCAAAAAATGGGTATACAAAATTTAAATTTCGAATACATTTTTCATCTGTCATCCAAAATCCTTTGAAATTGAATTCCAAATTTGAATTTGGATTCTATATCTAATTTGTAATGTAATTACTTATGTATCTTCTGGAACTCATCTATTTTTGGGGGATCCCCCGATCAGCAGGCACACGAACTATCACTCTTATTATGACACAACAAAACAAATGATTAATAATATTGAGACCGCGCGCCACGTTAGCTTCAATTATATCAAAAAGTAATTTGATTCGCAAGTCTAGCTTGAGTGTCGATGATCAGTCCGTTCACCACGAGTCCAGGCTCTGCACTATAAATAATTGTTGTAGGAGGTCGATTGATCTAACTTGTTGCACATGCGTCAAGCTACACGTAAATATTGTACGTAAGCAGGGATGCTGCGTGGGATGACTGATGACGTACACAGATTTAGGGGTCCGTCGAGATTAAAATTGGTGAAAAAAACCCTCATCCAAAAATTAATTTATTTTGTGAAAGAATTGCTCCATAAGTAGTTCTAGTATGTCTACATACATACTCTCTATAGCACGCTCTAGCTAGTCTGCGACTCTCACTCCAACTGATGTCTACCCTGACATGTACATAAGGCGTAAACGAGCAGATGGTCCACCTGATGGTAAGTGGCCACAATCACCCATGGACATTGCATCCTCGAAGATAGTGAGGAGGGGTAGTGAAGAAAAAAATGCCGCAGTTTCAGCAGCATTAATAGGACATAGGATGTGGGTAGGACAACTTATCCAAAGATAAAGTCTGCAGAACCCAATATTTTTAGAATATTCGCGCTTTCACTGACATAAAACGATGACGCATTATATCCAAACCCCTTGACCTTTAAAGTTTTGTCTATAAATAACTTTAGGTATCACCCTGATTCACAATTTTGATTACCTACTAAGTAATAAAGACATACCAAAGACAAGTCTGTGGATACAAAGCCGAGTGTGAAGGACCAACCAATCATGGACAGCAGTATCTTATAGTTCACAATCTTACGAGATAGATTATAATCGAACAGAATTCACAGTTTTAAGGTGACATATATAACAATAGACAGGATTCTTCTGGGTCTTCACCAAACATGCACATAACATAATAAAGAAAAAAACAAAAGTCACACAAGCCCTCAAACTCAAAAGGCAATGGGCAGGCCATGTCGCCCGCATTCAGGACAAAAGATGGACTAAAGTGACCACCCAATGGAAAGGGCCAGCAGGGAAAGAAACACTGGCAGACCAAACAAACGATGGGTGGACGATATCATCCAGGTGGCAGGATCCGACTGGATGAAACAGGCAAAAGAAAGGGAATTCTGGACAGAGTTGGAGGAGGCCTTTACCCAACAAGGGTCCCAATTTTAATTAAAGCAAAGTAGAATTAAACGAACAATACTAAACACTTAAAATATTTCAACCTGTTGTATTGGGAAAATAAAAAGGCTTATTATTATTATATAACGATACCAATCCAAAACTCTTGGATTATAGATAGAAAATAGATTACAAATTCAAATTAGTGTATATAAAATTCAAATTTGGAATCTATTTTTGATCTGTAATCCAAAATATTTCAATAATAAAACGAAAATTGATTTTAAATTCGAATTTTCTAGACACAAATATTAATTTCAATCAGACAGACTTGCAGCTAATGTGGGTACTTTTGAAAATCAATACTGGGTGGTTTACCCTGTCTGTCTGTTTGTCTCTCATGGCTAGACAGTTGAAATGTTCACGAATGATATAAAATATATATTTAAGGGGGGCTCTTATACAAGAAAGTTGTATTTTTGCCAAAAATAGGTACGGAACCCTTCATGCCCGAGTCCGACTTGCACTTGGCCAATTTTTTTTTTAGAATTAATTTTTTTTTATAGGAATCAAAAAAATATGTCATATAATAACAAAATATAACTAAATCTTACTTTTTCTGGATGTTTGTTGTCCCATAGTGTTGTCTTGTTGTAACTATGTGTGGTTCGACAAGCGAACTACCATCTGAGAACAAAAAAAATATTTTTATATAAAAAAAGGAAATAAATTTTCAAAATTCCTACATATTATTAAATACAGTGTCCATTTGCTTATGTAGGGCAAAGGCCTGATCATATATGTGCCACATGCCACTGCTTCGAGCAGTTTCTCTGATGATGTCACCCACCCATATTTTGGTCGGCCTACCATGCTTTATTTTTCTATTTATTGGGCACCAGAATGTGTCCAACGAAAAAAAATTAAAACGGTGATGTTCAAGTACTTTTATTACACATATTGTAGTTAAAAAAAAACTACAACTTGTATACTTTTAATTTAGCCAAATATAAAGCAAAAGTATTCTTTCTGTAATCAGTTTGTAGGGTTCCCTCTTGTTTCGGCAGGTTTGTTTCTAGCTAGTGTTTAAAAACAGATTTATTCTGTAGCTGGGATCGTCTATGAGAAGAAAAGAAGTACTGAGTTTTAGTCCTACGCGAGGTCTTCCAAGGAGTGGATATTATCTGGGTAGTGCTAGTGAAAGTGTTAAGTGCAGTGTTGTGCTGTCCTATTAAGTTACAATGTAGTTGCCACTTTTTGTGTTAGGTTATGTTTATGCGAGTTTAACCTTGGGTAGAAAGTTTTGGAATTCAATTAAAGGATGTCTTTAAGCCTACACATTGGTCACAAGTCCAAGGTACTGCTTAGGTTCCTCTCGTGATTGTAAGAGATCATAATGTTTAGTTATTTATCAGTTCAGTAGCAGTATCTAAGTTGCCTTTACCCAATAGTTCATTCAGTATCATAAGCCCTTATGGGGGTATATATAGGGGGTATATTTCTTTCTATTTCTTCCTCCTCCTCATCATAAAATCTCCGAAATATATAATTTTCAAATTAAAATATTAAAACAATTTGTTTAAAGATTGAAGATGAGATGTTGATATGACGTTATTTGTTTATAAATGCAAAACTAACTCTGTCTGTCGCTCTTTCACACCAACAGTACTGAACCAATTTAAATGAAATTTGGTATAGAGATAGTCAAAAGCCTGTCAAATTACATAGACTACTTTTCAATGCAAAAAAAGGGTTGTAAGGGGTTCAAAGGGGGAATGTAAAGTTGTATGGAAGTATCGTCATTTTTAGAGCTAGAAGCTTAAAACTTATTTGATACGCTGTTGATTCGATATAAATAAATATGACACTCGGTTTGTAAAAGTTTTACCCTTAAGAGTGTAAAATCACAATAAGGAAAGACACTATTCCACACCAAGAAAGTCGTGGGTAGAGCTAGTTTCAATAATTTTAACCAACATATGAAAATGTAAAACATGTATTTTATACGCACTTCTAATCACCATGGCTAAGCTTTCCAATGATACCCCCACACTACCCTGGGGGCAATATCCTACATACTTTTTTACCCGTGAGGGGATGGGTTAGAATACAATTCCCCTCTGACCCAGCACCTCCTTGGTGGTAGGGAATCTATTTCCGACCGCCATATGTCTCTGACGCGTTCCAGCCGAGCCGCATGTGGCCCAGATGTACCCCTCTCTTTCCCATCCCAATTCCGCTGCGATTCCAATGAACGCCTTGAGTTCTTGCTCGGGGTCCATTGAAACCGCAGTCTTCTCTTCGCTCCCCCTCCTCACTCTATCTTCGAGGCGGCAACGCATCGACAAATCAAGATACCCTCTAATTTTGTCGATGTCCATGAGCGACGGTGGCCACTTTCCATCAGGTGGACCGTCTGCTCGTTTGTCCCTTATCTATCATAAAAAAAAATACTATAGGCTGCCCAGAAATCTTATCTTTTCTATACAGTGTAACAGAAATTGTTTATTTTATATCTCTAGTTTTCTGATAACACACTGACTTACTGACTCATTGATAACTATGATTAATCAACTGTATTATACAATATTGATTAATGGCAATAGAATGAACCGATACTAAAAAAAGTAGATAAAACATGGAAACTCACAGACAAAGAGATAAACAAACATACAGAAACACACACCTCATTTTATATATTTCTTTTACATGCTACACAAACACGATCAAAGAACAGACTAAATCAGTTTAGAAGCTCTTGTGTAATGAACAAACAGTTAATTACTCGAATCCTTACATACGAAAAGACTAATGTGTTAAATCTATCCAATGTAACTTTTAAGATAAAAACCATAAGGATAATATTCGCTCGACAATCTAAAAATAGGTTACAGCTTTACCGCTAAATTGGAACAATTAGAAGCAATTAAAACAGCAAATTAATTAGTTACATTGAACTGTATGGTGACTCAAAAAGTATTAAAAAGTTGCCAGCCTTCTCTTCTCTTCGGTAAATGAAATGTGTGAAGCTAAAATGTCAGTCATGATATTCTATCTATGTTTTCATTATTGGGCAACATTACCATAAAGATAATATAAGTTACAGATCATCATTACAACCCTAGGATGGCTGACTACTGAGCCAGGTCCTCAAAGCGAGGAGGGAATCTTCATCTTTAGGGAACACTCCAAACTGAAGACTTGGAAGGACATTCCAAGTGCTGACATCATGAATTGAAAAGAGGGGGGGTGGAGGGGGAGGGGGGGATCCCCCTCTATCAAACCCCCTATCGATCGATAGAGGGGACCCCCATCTACCCTAATTACTACCCCTCCCCTCCATTCGTAATGTCAGCACTTGGAAAGTCCAGCCGAAGACTTTCTCAAAATACTTTCCTTCATTGCTATCACTCAGAAAAGATGTTGTTGTTGGATGGTGCGTGGAGGGGAATCGAACTCAGACCTCCCAAGTATGATGTCAAAGTCCTAACGACTAGGCTATCATTGTTATTCAAGTTAAGTTTCAGATAGATCAAGATTAGTAATATTCTGTTTTAATTTTTAATTTCCATGACATTAAGGAATTCATTAAATGATGATAAAACATTTCTTATATATTTTGCTCTTCTTTCAACTTAGTAACATATGTCTTGTCTGACTCAGAAACTATGTCTTCCAATTAAAAATGTATCACATGTTCCCTTTTTAAGGAATTTGTGTGATAGGACACCTATTGACCTCCAAGGGTCTTCAATAATTTGAAAATGATGAGCAAAATGATGCAAAAAAGGAAACTATTAATTTTACAATTCTGTTTTTACATTCATTGCTCTCATATATTTATTCATACTCTGACACCCACAACCATGAATATACTATTTTTCCACCATGATATGTCACTGACGTGCACCACCGTCATACTGACTCACTCGCTTTCCTTTTTTTCATTTCCTTTATACAAACTATGTGCTGACAATAACTAACATTACAGCAGTCAATACCTTTTTGTTTATTTATATGATTAAATATTAATAAAGAAAACTACTAATTTCTTGATCCTCCTCTATGGCTTTGATTGCTGCTTTCCAAATTGATCAGAAAAATAATGCTACTATGTTTTAGACATGTTTTGACAGGTTCAACAAACTGATGACCTCACATTTAAATCATCTGGGGTTTTATCTTGTTATTATAAATAAATTAACAATTAAATTATGTTATTATAAACACAATATAAAAATAGCAATTAACATAATTTTACTATAGACAAGGCTGTAAAGCTCTACACGGTGTATACTCCTACCTTTTCTATCATGGAATAAAAACAGAAAAAAAAAACAAATCCATGGCAGCCATCTTGAAATGACATGATCTAAATCCCATGCAATTGAATTACCTATATCTATTAAATATTAGATTCACTTACGTCTGTTTGTTTATTGTATTGACCACTCGCCAAAATCGTTTTCGAAATAATTTCACAATCTATGTTTCTAGCTGGTTTTCGTTCATTTCCACTTTTCAGTTCATAAAAAGGACAGGAAGTCAGATTTATCACAACTTTTATTCACATTATTTTTGAATACTCTGTACACTTGATATATACACATTTACACTATAAACTTTAGAGTTTTTCAATAAATATCACATTGCTAAATACGCATTTACATTGTAGGTGACATTTTTGTTTAATAACGTTCCGATTTTCGTTTATTTCGATTTTTGACATATTAAACGTCATTATTAAAATATAGCTTATTTACAATTTATTTATTAGTTTTATATTAGATAACAAACAGTAATATAATAATTTAAGCTAAGATTTTATTTTGTAAACAAGCTATAAAAATATAATATTATGAAACGTTTAAGATACATATCACAAACATTTTAGTATTTGCGTAAATAGAAATTAAACATAGTGTCCATTCACTATACATATGTCTTGCGTATTTTAATAATAGTAACTAGTATCAAATCAAAAGTCCATAATATTGTAACTTTTATGTATTAGTGTGCACTACTGTAAGATTGGTTTTAATCTCAATTTGTATTAAAGTATAAGCATAAACTTTATAAATAATATATTTATTTACATTACTTTAATAAAAGAATTTATTTCACAGTTTTTATTTTGCATAAGTTCTAGGTACAAACGTAATATAAACATTATAATCAACCTTATCATAAAAATGTCTAATTTACACTGATCATCGACGCTTTTCTACAGATATAATTATTTTAAAAATGAAGTTGTATGGTGAACAGGTCATTGTATTACTTGATTATTAATAATCTGTGGTACACTACAGCACTAGCACAGTGTAACGCACTATTGCACTGTCGCCATTTTGTTCGCTGCCTCGTTTTATTGAAAATTCAGTGAATTTTCTTGTAATTTAGTGTTATATGTGTTAGTTGATATGTCTAAAAGAAGGATTGAGGTGATGGACCCATTTATTAAGAAAAAAAGGTTTGTTGCACGTTTCTAATTATTCGTATTACACACTGCACTAGAAACATTACTTCTTTGTTTTCCAATATTTAATATAATATAGTTCATAAAATATATAAGCCGCTTTTCATTACTTATAAGAAATATTTAGGTAATAATTCATAGTTGTAATAAAACAAAACTTTTTATTTACAAGTCAAATATTTTAATAACAACGTGTTTTTGTCACATTAAGCATTTTTTATTATTATCGGTAATCGAAGTTTAGGGTTTAAATCAATGAAAACTAGATAATTCTTAATAGGCACTAGTTTGAATAATGCCGTTATCTATAAGTACTTATTATTGTGTTTCTAGAAACTAAACTTCGCCTTTTTAATAAATTGAATATAAAAACGTGCTATTCGTGTTATTTATAAACTTTTCATAAATTTATACTAATGACACTTCAGAGTAGATATATCTAATTTAAATTAAAAAATTTAATTTATTCTAAATTATGCTTTTAGTTTTGCATAATGTTATGAAATAAACTAAGGCATTTCTTTAGTAGTGGAGTTCCCCTATATTTTTGAAAAAAATTACGATATTTTCTGAAAATATCAAAAATATCAAATTTTGTATGGACTTCTGTATAGTGTAGTGTCTTATAATTTTTTTTTTTCGATACACCATGTAAATTTTTTGGAAATTATCAAAAATATCCATATTAAGCAATTCTACCAAAAAAATAATAATTTGTGAAATAATCTCTCAAAAATACCTTTTAAAACCAGTGAGGTTAAAAACTTAAAAAAATTAAAGATAAAATATGTAAAGAAATATATTTCTTTCAATAATATATAAACTGTTTGAGGTTTTATAATAATAGTTTAACCTTCATGCTCACCGTTATTATTCGAATGTCATATTTAATATTTTGTTTATTTGAAAAATCGTAAGAGGAAAAACGAAATGTTTTAAAATCTTTAAATATTATACTAAAAAGTAAATAATCTAAAAGAGGGCGAACAATAAACTTTAAATGTCGTTTTATAAGATTATTCTCTAATCAGGCGAAAATAAAAATGTAATTATTGAAAAAATTTCAAACTCTATATACAAGATTGATACAGGTCACAAAAAAGCCCAATCAAATCTTTTCCACATCACAAAACTTATTCCTATTCCTACACAATAAGAAGAAACTGAACAAAATGGATTTAAGCGAAAATTTACTTCGAAATTTTCTACCCAAAGGGGGGAGATGTAAAGAAATATATTTCTTTCAATAATATATAAACTGTTTGAGGTTTTATAATAATAGTTTAACCTTCATGCTCACCGTTATTATTCGAATGTCATATTTAATATTTTGTTTATTTGAAAAATCGTAAGAGGAAAAACGAAATGTTTTAAAATCTTTAAATATTATACTAAAAAGTAAATAATCTAAAAGAGGGCGAACAATAAACTTTAAATGTCGTTTCTCCTTTTACAGGTGAGTATAATACTTATAATTTATATTTGGATAATATTTTGTAAATACATCATTAATGTAAATAAAGCTCCTTTTACAGAGAGCAACACATTTTTATTTTCGCCTGATTAGAGAATAATCTTATAAATATATAAAATTTTTGGAAAATATAATTTCAAAAATGCATTAAGAACGAGTTATTCTACTAAAAAAAAAAAAATTCATATTCACATCAATGAAGACAAGGATTTTCATTTATTTTTATAAAATATATACATATCTTGAAATCTATGAATTTGATGTAAAAATGGATTTCAGAAATACACTTAGAATTGTTACTGTTATCCAGAAAAAATTAGTTCAAAATATGGGGGGGGGGTCCACTATTCTAAAGAAGTACCATGTAACAGTATGAACTCAGACTAGTGCCTAACATAGTTTCAAAGTTTAATTCATTTAAAAAATTTAACTTTTATTTAATGATAATTGTTGAAAATGTCAGGTGCAGTCAATACGCTATCTATTTACAAAATATTTACTATCATTTAACCAATGTTGCAAGCCCTATTATAAATGGAGGTTTGGTATTCATTCAACATACAATAAGTCGTCAGTTGACTATAGTTTTTTGGTTTTAGTGCTGCTCAGTACATAAATATTATTAAATGTGTACTCGCTCCCTTAGAGGGCGAGAGCCTGTAGGGAGTCTTCTATATGAGATTTATTATTTATTTAGTTTAATCTAAATGATTTAGTTTCTGTAAAACTTATAACTAGAAAGCCTAGAGATTTTTTTATGCATTTAACTGACGTGTTTTAAAATGACAGAATCTGCTATTTATTAAACAAAACATCAACATCAGAAAATCTAAACGAGAATAGATTTTTTTATTAAACTAGGGCTAGTGCTATACCTGACGGAAATTCCGTGGCCAAACTTCCATTGCGGTAAATCTGTTATTACACATTGCAGCCACATTCAATATTCCGTGACCGATTGTCAGTCGACTGCCAATGCTTATACGGTCGTAATGGATCCAATAGAAGTGATAGCTATTTATGAAGGTTTGAAACAAGAAAGTGTAAATATTGGGGTCATCCTGTATCCAGCTATCCGGATTTTCTTGCCGTTCTATCCGGTTTTTCTTGAGCGTCACAAAGGCAAACTACTTCGAAAATAAATCTCTGTGTCAAATATCCTGCGACATTTACTACGACTGCGTACTCACGCGGTCACGATGTTCCGTCGACAGTAAATGGGTGCGCGGAGAACTGAACAGACGCGAGTGTGCCCCAAATCAAATCAAATCAAAATTATTTATTTCAATTAGACTTTTTTGAAAAGTACTTTTGAAACGTCAAAAATTTGTCGGTCAGTTAGTTTGTCTGAAGCTACCACCAGCTCGGAAAGCAGTTTTCTGTTGAGAAGAGCCGGCCAGAAACTCAACAGTCGCTCGCATCAAAAAGCCATGTTTACATAGTCTGTTATACAAATCATTTAACTTGAGAGTCAACGTCACTTAGATTCCAAGCATTCTCATCATTTAAGTAGGATTACTTAATAGGAATACATTATAGTATGCTTTATATATTAATGACTTCTTGATACGAGTTTTAAATTGTTGAAGTGGCAAGTCTAATATAGGCTGTGGAATCTTATTATAGATGCGAACACCAAGCCCCATGAAGCTATTACTCACTTTGTGGAGACGATAGTACGGCGTTACAAGTTTATTTCTGTTTCTAGTATTAACATTATGTTTGTCACTGTGTTTTGAATACAAATGAATATTCTGGTAAATGAACAAAATATTACAATATATGTATTGAGATGGGACTGTAAGAACGTCTATTTTTTTATATACATCTCTAAGGGAATCCCGCGCTCTTAAGTTATAAATGGCCCGAACAGCTCTCTTTTGAAGAATAAAAATGGATTCAATGTCCGCGGCCCTACCCCACAGCAAAATGCCATAAGACATAATACTGTGAAAGTAACTGAAGTAAACTAGCCTAGCAGTATTGATATCAGTCATTTGTCTGACTCTCCTTACCGCGTAGGCAGCTGAGCTGAGTCTTCCCGCTAGAGATGATAGATGGGGGTTCCACTGGAGTTTTGAATCTAAAGTTATACCCAGAAATACCGTTGAGTCCGCCACATCTAAAATTTCATTATTTAACAGTAGGTTAAATTTTTGTTTTTTAACATTAGGTAAAGCAAACTCAACGCATTTAGTTTTTTTAGCATTAAGAACTAAGTTATTTACCGTAAACCATTGAAGAACCTGCGATAATGCACTGTTTACATCGTCATAATTATGTTTATTTCTGTTTACTTTAAATATAAGAGATGTATCATCAGCAAAAAGTACAATATCACACAAGTTATTCACATAGTATGGCAGATCATTAATATAAATCAAAAATAAAAACGGGCCTAAAATGGATCCCTGTGGAACGCCCATTTGTAGCAAAGATCCAGAAGATTTTACACCATTAATAGTAATCCTCTGGACTCTTTCATTTAGGTATGAGGCAATTAGATCCAGAAAGTGTGTGATATCAGTCATTTATATGCAATTAAATGTACTGGGGTTCCGCTGCGGAAGTTCGGCGACGGAATTTCCGTCAGGTGTAACGCTAGCCTAGATGCATGGAGATCGCTATAGCTAGTCTATACTTGTTTGCCGTAAATCCACATTTTATCATAAGATATCTCTTTCTTAAATAGGGAAGAAAAAGCAGCATTAGCTGCAAAATCTGGCGGCAGTGGGGAATCCTCCGAATCGACTTCACAAAGTTCAGCAGTCTCAACCACCGCTACGGGCTCACCTGGGGTTAATCCGTATACAGGTTTGGTTTTATCGTAAACAATTCCTACAGTAGATAATAAGACTCTACAGTATATTGTCATATTATTTACTAGCAAGTCGTCCTTCTAGGTCTACCACATTCACCAAGATACCATGATCTTTTACGTCGTCGCCTCGGCCTTCCTGTATGGGAATACAAAAATGATTTCATGAGACTACTGAACACACATCAATGTGTTGTGTTAGTCGGTGAAACTGGTTCTGGTAAAACCACACAAATACCACAATGGTGTGTGGAATTTGCAGCAGTAACAGGGTTAAAATCGCACGGAGTAGCCTGTACCCAACCGAGAAGAGTGGCAGCCATGTCGGTTGCCCAGAGAGTAGCTGAGGAGATGGATGTAGCGTTAGGTCAGCAAGTGGGTTACAGCATTCGTTTTGAAGACTGTTCGGGACCACAGACTGTTCTTAAATACATGACTGACGGTATGTTGTTGCGAGAAGCCATGTCGGACCCCATGCTGGAACAGTATAGAGTGATACTACTCGACGAGGCCCACGAGAGGACACTAGCTACAGATATTCTCATGGGGGTTCTTAAAGAAGTAATTAAACAACGCACAGATTTAAAATTAGTTATTATGTCTGCCACACTGGACGCTGGCAAGTTCCAACAGTATTTCGACAACGCACCGTTAATGAATGTCCCTGGTCGGACGCATCCCGTAGAAATCTTCTACACTCCTCAACCGGAAAGAGACTATTTAGAAGCAGCTATACGAACAGTCATCCAGATCCATATATGTGAGGAAATAACTGGAGACATCCTTCTGTTCTTGACTGGTCAGGAAGAAATAGAGGATGCATGTAAAAGAATTAAGCGCGAAATAGATAATCTGGGTCCCGATGTAGGAGAGCTGAAGTGTATTCCATTATATTCCACTCTACCACCCAACTTGCAGCAACGAATTTTCGAGCCTGCGCCACCGAATCGCGCAAATGGGGCGATTGGAAGGAAAGTGGTAGTGTCTACTAATATAGCCGAGACATCTTTAACTATAGATGGTGTAGTTTTCGTGATAGATACTGGTTTTTCGAAACAAAAGGTGTACAATCCGAGAATTCGCGTTGAATCTTTGCTGGTGTCGCCTATCAGTAAGGCGTCGGCGCAGCAGCGAGCCGGTCGTGCGGGGAGGACGAGGCCGGGGAAGTGCTTCAGGCTGTACACGGAGAAGGCGTACAAGAACGAGATGCAAGACAACACATACCCTGAGATTTTGAGGTGACTTTTGTAATAATGTTAGATTTTTAGGTTTTTAAAATTAAGGTTCCATATCCACTCTAGATTAATATTAGTTTGGCCTCTGTTAAGCCTCTTTATTAAAATTGCGATGGACAGTTCTATCAGTTCATATTTAAAAATGTAGCTTGTCCTCTATTGCTTTCTGATACATGATAGATAAATTCCCGAGCCATAGACAATTAGACAAAGATAGAGCCCAAGTCAATGGTGTCCTTAGCTAACGCCCACCGCATTACATTTGCAGATCTAACTTAGGATCTGTAGTTTTGCAGTTGAAAAAGCTGGGTATCGACGATCTCGTGCACTTCGACTTCATGGACCCGCCAGCCCCGGAGACGCTTATGAGGGCCCTGGAGTTACTTAACTATTTGGCAGCACTTGGTAAGCTAATCTAATCTCAACTTTAAATCACTTCTTCTGGGCGATCATTCCTTTTCTGTGTTTCTAATTAGAACACCCTCCAAAAATATATTTATATCTCAAAGCGTTCGCATTTGTATGGTTGACGAAATGTTCTGATCTCTGCCAATGACGACTTAAAGTGTTGTCAAGTTTGTGCCGTTGGATAATATGATACAAGCTAATGTTACCACTAGAGAAAATATTAAAATGTCATTAATCATCTTGCTTGTTGTTTTGGTAAAAGAAATAAATTAATTTGAATTGGCACTTGATATGCCATTTTATGTATCCCTATTCTATCTTGTATATTTCTCCTAAATTGAGGGAATACATTGCGATAGAAGGGATTTATTGGAGGTTCAAATATTCGAAGCTAGGGTATTTGAAACAGGTTTGGGAATGTTTCGAATAGTTGACATTATTGGCGACGAGTCATCTAGAGTAATGGTTGGACCCTCTGAACCTTGATGTGGCAACTCTTGATTCCAGATGACGATGGCAACCTGACAGACCTAGGGGCGGTTATGGCTGAGTTCCCCCTTGACCCTCAGCTCGCCAAGATGCTGATAGCCAGCTGCAACCACAATTGCTCCAATGAGATATTGTCCATCACTGCTATGTTGTCTGGTAAGTCCACTATTATACAATAATTCAACTAAACAGCTTTAGAAACTACACTCTGCTACCAGTAATTTTGTAATATATATCTTTCAGATATCAATCATATATTTAAATGGCAGTTGATAATGATAATATCACCCTTAAAATATCATTGATAATAATGATCACTGATAAATTATTGACTTCAGTACCACAATGCTTCGTCCGTCCTAACGAAGCAAGGAAAGCTGCAGACGAAGCTAAGATGCGTTTTGCCCACATTGATGGAGACCACCTCACGTTGCTTAACGTCTACCACGCTTTTAAACAGAGTAAGTTGGTTTATTTATCTGCCTCTTCCCCCTCCATCTTATTGAATTTCATTTATTCTTTTATCTACACACCCTGTAACTCATTCAACCGCCCTTGTACCGACTCATTCACTATCAACCCATGTCAACTCATCTTTATAATCATTCATCCACTCCTTCGATAACTAACTTGAGTGAATTTCAAGTTTGTTCATAATCATTAAATACAGACATTAACGTATCTTTTGTCCCTTTCTAGATATGGAGGACCCGCACTGGTGCTACGACAACTTTATCAACTACAGATCACTCAAGTCCGGGGATAACGTACGCCAGCAGCTCAGCAGGATCATGGACAGGTATGTTGTGACACAACTCATACATATGAGTGAACAATATTCTTCTCCTCACATTCAAACTTTTTTTTAAAAAATGGTCCTTCGAGCCGGATATGGTGTAGCTACTTATATATGTGGACCTTAATTTTCAAATTGTAGTAATATTTTGATACCATGCTCGTACCACAATATCGCTAATTTGTTATCTTTCTGATACTGTTCTAAATCTAGATTTTATATAACCTAAAATATTAAAATCTAAAAATTAATACTAATCTATAAAAGTATTTAATATTATTAAATTGGAAGAGGATTTTTAGAATTTTTGTAGATTCCTATAAAATTGGTCCTTCGAACCGGATTTAGATAGGTCTATGGATATTTTACTGTAATTATTACTAGAAATTTGGATTACAAAACACTTGCATTCTTTACCTCTCTAAGCTTTTTGGAACTCAATTAACTTTCAAGTTATTTTTGGAATAGCCCTATTTTTTCAAGCCTAGGTTTGAAGTTCTCTACTTCTAATTCTAGGTTATAACATCGTACTTCAACATGTTTTAATTTCCATTATAAAGTTGGTCCTTCGAACCGGATATGAAATAATATTAAGGAAACATCTTCCTTACATATATCTTATATATAAAATTCTCGTGTCACAATGTTTGTTACCAAATTCCTCCGAAACGGCTCGACCGATTTTTACGAACGTGACGTCATCATAACGCTTTATGATATAAGGTATATATCTTGTTTGTTTGTTACAGGTTTAATCTAAAGAGAACAAGCACAGAGTTCACAAGCAAAGACTATTATATTAATATAAGAAAAGCACTCGTCAATGGATTCTTTATGCAGGTATGTACATTTACTAGTCAACCTGCCCTGACTTATTCCCAGGAACATAAACGATCACATTGCTTAACTTGAAGTTTATCCCCTATTTCAACCCCTTCAAGCCTTTTCTTCGGAATAAAACATAGCCTATGTGCTTTCACAAGCTCTGTACTGCGTTTGCTTAACTTCTGTTCAGTAGTTTCATATCTCAGTAGTATGGAAGCATTACAGATAGACAGACAGATATTTCTCGATGGTCAAAACAACCTGGAGTCATTAAAAAAAGTTGAGGGTAAATCTTCTCGAGAAAACCTAGTTGCTTTTTGGTTATAACCTAATTAATAAATTCCAGGTAGCCCACCTAGAAAGAACAGGACACTACCTGACGGTGAAGGACAACCAGGTGGTCCAGCTGCACCCCTCCACCTGCCTCGACCACAAGCCTGACTGGGTTATATACAACGAGTTTGTGTTGACCACCAAGAACTATATACGCACTGTTACTGATATTAAACGTGAGTGTACCCTCTTATTATATAATCCGCAAATTATTTAAAAAGATAATCAAATCAATATCATGATTAATGGCGTAGATTGTATAATCACCATCAATGGTTGATGCCATAGACTCAAATCACCATCAATGATGCTATCAAACTCATTGAACTAAATGTCAATGATTGAAGCTATCGAACTTAATCACCATCAATGGCTGATGTTATCGAATTGAGTCACCATTAATGATTGATGCTTAAAAATGACCTGAGCATAATATGTACAACATTGGCAACACTAGACTATGTATATCAATAGAGAAGCAAAAGGAAGTCGATCTGTGTTGGGTTATAAGTGAGAGAGAGCGAGCTATGGTTCAATAAAGAAGTGATATGTACTAAATAGATTTCTCTTCTTTTTTCCAGCGGAATGGCTCCTCAAAATAGCACCACAGTACTACGAGCTCAACAACTTCCCGCAGTGTGAAGCCCGACGGCAGCTCGAGCTGCTGCAGGCCAGGCTCGACTCCAAAGCCTACCAGGAGGGATTCTAAGTGTTCAGTATGATATATCCTATGGATGTCTGGAACGTCGGGGTAGATCTCAAATTATATATTGTTGGAAGGTAAGTGGTCACCGTTACTACACGAGGAACTTGATTCTTTTCCCTTTGGGTTTGATGAAACCGTACTCTTCCCTCCAATCACCCTTCTCCCTCAATTATTCAAGACAGTGAACGTATCAGCTATATAAGATACTTTTTTAACGGGAAGACTCTTCTCAGTAGCTTATATAGTCCATGGATAGTTGGATCATTTCTTCATTTGTCACGAAAAGCCTTCGATACTTCACTTGGTCATCAGGTACATTCCGGAGACTAAATGTCACAAAGGCAAGCGAGAAAGCTTGCTGGGACTCTTCTGTCTCCCTTCCACATTAAAGGCTCTTCGACTGCCTATCAATCTGATGTCTTCAAAAGTTTATTACTCCTTCTGCAACTCCCATTTATCATATCATGCGGGATGACTCAGCTCAGCAGCTTATGTAGTAAGCAATGTTATGTTTCAGTTATTTTCCCGCTGTGTCAGTACATTTGATTATTTATTAAGAACTTTAAGACCCCCTTAGGGGGTTTTAGTAAATTTGAGATCTATCCTGGTAATGTATGGCAGACTTTGGTATTTCACTATAAAATCTCTAAATATAAATTATTTGATTGATTATAACTTACTGACTAAATTATTCCTGACGTCTAAAAAAAATTTATGATGCGGGTAGTTTGAGAAATTAGTTGACTTGTTAATCTACCCCCACAAACTTACTTTCCATATTGTTCTCATTTAGAGAATGAGATGACAGTTTAAATGTCAAATAAAGGTCCAAATGAAGTGATTAGTTGTGAGGGTAGATCTACAATTAATATCTAAGTCTGCCAGAGAGTGAGTGAGCCTTATGAACTCAGTGACAGTGCAAGTGTATGTGAAATAAATAATGTGTAAGATATCTTTTGTTTTATTGTGATACCCACATCCGTATGACTAGTGAAGCTTATTACCATATGGATCCGCCATATTGGATTCAATTAGTCACTTTATTTTTAAAATTCTCGGCAAACCCTTTCATTTGATACCCATATTGTGAAAACGCTTAAAAATAATTAGTCCGCCATCTTGAATCATCCTCCATATTGGATTTCATTTAGTCATTTCATTTTTAATATGCTTGGCAAAACCCTTTCATTTGATACCCATATTGTGAAAATGGTTAAAAATAATTAGTCCGCCATCTTGAATCATCCTCCATATTGATACCCATATTGTGAAAACGCTTAAAAATAATTAGTCCGCCATCTTGAATCGTCCTCCATATTGGATTTCATTTAGTCATTTCATTTTTAATATACTAGGCAAACCCTTTCATTTGATACCCATATTGTGAAAACGCTTAAAAATAATTAGTCCGCCATCTTGAATCATCCACCATATTGGACTTCATTTAGTCATTTCATTTTTAATATACTAGGCAAACCCTTTCATTTGATACCCATATTGTGAAAACGCTTAAAAATAATTAGTCCGCCATCTTGAATCATCCTCCATATTGGATTTCATTTAGTCATTTCATTTTTAATATGCTTGGCAAACCCTTTCATTTGATACCCATATTGTGAAAATGGTTAAAAATTATTAGTCAGCCATCTTGAATCATCCTCCATATTGGATTTCATTTAGTCATTTCATTTTTAATATGCTTGGCAAACCCTTTCATTTGATACCCATATTGTGAAAACGCTTAAAAATAATTAGTCCGCCATCTTGAATCATCCTCCATATTGGATTTCATTTAGTCATTTCATTTTTAATATACTTGGAAAACCTTTTCATTTGATGGGTATATTGTGAAAATGGTTAAAAATAATTAGTCCGCCATGTTGGATTTAGAATGAAATTATTTTTACTTCTATCGGTTGAGGATAAATTGCTTTAAAATCTTTCTACATAAATAAATAAGCTGCCTTAAGTTTGAAATGTGACGTCATAACATCATCTTGTTTGTAACAATCGCAACTAGATGGTGCTGAACGCACTTCAATGTACGTCTGACAGCTGTACTTTTTTTTCCATAATAGAAAAAAAAAGGTTTTACACCGTACAGCCTTGACAGCTGTAGTCAGCGCGTCCGCCATAGCTGCTGTTTTCATTTCCAGTCACCAAAGGGCGCTACGCTCTTAGGATCTAATTTACTGTCTAGTATAGTAATTTGACACATTCAAATTTTTTTTTGTTTTTATTCCATAATGGAAAAGGCAAAGGTATTACAGCGTACAGCCTTGACAGCGGGAAAAAATATAAAGCTTCAGCGGTTACTACTGTTTTCATTTCCAGCCACCAGAGGGCTACGTTCTCAGGATCTAATTAAATTTATTTGACACTCTAATTTTTTTTCCATAATGGAGAAGGCAAAGGTATTACACTGTACAGACACACTAAGAGAGGCTAGGTAATTGAAGATTTTATTGATATTAAGTATGAAATAAAACAAAAGAATAATCAACAATAAACCAAATTTATTCAACATCACCATCCACAGACACACTAATCTACACTATATATTTGGAATTATACACTATATGAAATGTTTGGAAACCACTGGACCGATTTTGATACTTGTCCCGTTTACACTGTGCTATTTATATTCAATAAAAAAATACACCTCAAATGCAAATGTCCATTTTATTATAAAATAGTGTTGCCAGATTGTTAAATATAATTAAATAGAATTTTATTTTCTGGCAACACTACACTGACCTCTACAAAATTTCATATCCATTACTGACTATACAATCTCAATTTAAAATCAGAGAGATTCCCGCCAATGATATTCCAAATTTGAATTTGGAATATACTTTGGCGGGAATCTGTCACTCTATGACAAATAGATATTTATTTTGGCGCTTAAAAGTTTTATAGAATGCAGCTCGCGTACTATCTATTGCTATCCTTTTCCCCCCTTGCACTCACTCACCCCGCATTCGAGCTCCACCACCGAACCGCCACGAGTATAGCAATAGAATGAATATGAAATGATGTGAGGCTGTGTGTAGTGACGTCACTAGGAGGAGCCCTTGGCGACGCCGACGAGCGCGGGGCGCACGCAGCGCTCGTGCAGCTTGTACCCCACCTTGCTGACCGCCACCACCGTCCCAGCCTCCGCGCCCTCCACCTCCTAGAAACAAATGTTTACATTCCAAATTCAAATTTGGAATTTATTCGAATGCTTTGGATTACAGATTGAAAATAGATAATTTTGAATTTGGAATTACCTGTTGGAAGAGTGCCTCGTGCAGGTTGGGGTCGAACTTCTCCCGCAGCGGGGACACCGCCACCAGCCCGTGTCTGGTGAACACCTACAACGAAGTCACAATACATATCGATAGTTCAATCCATGACGTCTACTATTGTGACGAGCAGGCGCGCGGGAACACACCCGGTGCGCTCCTCTGAGCATTCAAACATGAGATCATAGAAACTTCGGCCACGGACGCTGTCACCGTACACGTTTAATACCTGTTGTAATTGAGCTCTGGTTAACCGGATACCATCTCTGAGCGAGCGTAGGGCTGCGGGCGCTCCCTCCCCCTCCACACCTTCAGGTACGCTCTCCGCAGCCGCCGATAGTGTGTCTGCTACCTTAAATATTAACAAAAATATTATATAAACTGTTATGTTCATTATATGGCGTTATATCGAATTTGTCGGTCGCGCCGCGTGTGGGCCAGACTTCCCTCCTTAATATATAAAAAGAATTTTCAAGTTTATCGAATGATGAGATGAAATTGCATTGCATTGCATACACGCCTATATAGAACGATGCATTGTTAGCTAAGTAATGTTGTTCTAAATCCAAGATGGCGGACGGTCCAAGATGGCCGACTAACTATCATGATCATATAAAAGGAATTACTGAGAAGAATATATTTTGTTATCATTTCTACACAATATTAAAAAAAAACTATTTATGACATAACAGACACATTAATCATCTATGCTTTTCAATTGATGTAAGTCTGGCCTGCATGAGGCGCGACCAAACGCGACAGAAATGGCGGTCGGAACAGATGCCTATTTGATGGATTCAAATGAATATTAAAAAAATTAAAAGTAAATAAATGAAAACTTAGCAATCCGTTTCATTTCATCATAGCTAGACCGCCATATTGGATTTACAACAACGGTACTTAGCAACCAATGCATTATCATTCAATCTAAATGTGAATGATATGCAATATCATCTCAATCGGTTGAGGATAACTGCCCGTCCGCCATATTGGATTTAGAAAATTCTTAAATTTTTAATTATATAAAGGAGGGAGGTAAGTCTGGAGTACATGAGGCGCGACCGGAACGCGTATGACTTGTAACTTATTAAAACAGATCCCTTACCACCAAGGCAACAATCCCTCTCATATTATAGTTAGTCCGCCATCTTAAACCGTCCGCCATATTGGATTAAAAACATCACACAATACTTACATCTAATAAGTCTTTGCAGAAGCTCTGTATAGCGAATGACTTCGCGTCTTCCACTTGTTTCAACATTCTTCTTCTTACATTCTCTCCGTCTGCTAACGCTCGTTTGTATTTATCCTGGAAATGGTAACCATAAAGTAAGGTAATTGCCCCACATTACATCAGTCAGTCCCATGGCTACAGTTTACATTGCATTATGTAACATTTAATGGCCGTAAGAAACATTATGTAATGGTAAGCATAAAGTAAGGTAATTGCCCCACATTACATCAGTCAGTCCCATGGCTACAGTTTACATTGCATTATGTAACATTTAATGGCCGTAAGAAACATTATGTAATGGTAAGCATAAAGTAAGGTAATTGCCCCACATTACATCAGTCAGTCCCATGGCTACAGTTTACATTGCATTATGTAACATTTAATGGCCGTAAGAAACATTATGTAATGGTAAGCATAAAGTAAGGTAATTGCCCCACATTACATCAGTCAGTCCCATGGCTACAGTTTACATTGCATTATGTAACATTTAATGGCCGTAAGAAACATTATGTAATGGTAAGCATAAAGTAAGGTAATTGCCCCACATTACATCAGTCAGTCCCATGGCTAAAGTTTACATTGCATTATGTAACATTTAATGGCCGTAAGAAACATTATGTAATGGTAAGCATAAAGTAAGGTAATTGCCCCACATTACATCAGTCAGTCCCATGGCTACAGTTTACATTGCATTATGTAACATTTAATGGCCGTAAGAAACATTATGTAATGGTAAGCATAAAGTAAGGTAATTGCCCCACATTACATCAGTCAGTCCCATGGCTACAGTTTACATTGCATTATGTAACATTTAATGGCCGTAAGAAACATTATGTAATGGTAAGCATAAAGTAAGGTAATTGCCCCACATTACATCAGTCAGTCCCATGGCTACAGTTTACATTGCATTATGTAACATTTAATGGCCGTAAGAAACATTATGTAATGGTAAGCATAAAGTAAGGTAATTGCCCCACATTACATCAGTCAGTCCCATGGCTACAGTTTACATTGCATTATGTAACATTTAATGGCCGTAAGAAACATTATGTAATGGTAAGCATAAAGTAAGGCGATTGCCCCACATTACATCAGTCAGTCCCATGGCTACAGTTTACATTGCATTATGTAACATTTAATGGCCGTAAGAAACATTATGTAATGGTAAGCATAAAGTAAGGCGATTGCCCCACATTACATCAGTCAGTCCCATGGCTACAGTTTACATTGCATTATGTAACATTTAATGGCCGTAAGAAACATTATGTAATGGTAAGCATAAAGTAAGGCGATTGCCCCACATTACATCAGTCAGTCCCATGGCTACAGTTTACATTGCATTATGTAACATTTAATGGCCGTAAGAAACATTATGTAATGGTAAGCATAAAGTAAGGTAATTGCCCCACATTACATCAGTCAGTCCCATGGCTACAGTTTACATTGCATTATGTAACATTTAATGGCCGTAAGAAACATTATGTAATGGTAAGCATAAAGTAAGGTAATTGCCCCACATTACATCAGTCAGTCCCATGGCTACAGTTTACATTGCATTATGTAACATTTAATGGCCGTAAGAAACATTATGTAATGGTAAGCATAAAGTAAGGTAATTGCCCCACATTACATCAGTCAGTCCCATGGCTACAGTTTACATTGCATTATGTAACATTTAATGGCCGTAAGAAACATTATGTAATGGTAAGCATAAAGTAAGGCAATTGCCCCACATTACATCAGTCAGTCCCATGGCTACAGTTTACATTGCATTATGTAACATTTAATGGCCGTAAGAAACATTATGTAATGGTAAGCATAAAGTAAGGTAATTGCCCCACATTACATCAGTCAGTCCCATGGCTACAGTTTACATTGCATTATGTAACATTTAATGGCCGTAAGAAACATTATGTAATGGTAAGCATAAAGTAAGGCGATTGCCCCACATTACATCAGTCAGTCCCATGGCTACAGTTTACATTGCATTATGTAACATTTAATGGCCGTAAGAAACATTATGTAATGGTAAGCATAAAGTAAGGCGATTGCCCCACATTACATCAGTCAGTCCCATGGCTACAGTTTACATTGCATTATGTAACATTTAATGGCCGTAAGAAACATTATGTAATGGTAAGCATAAAGTAAGGCGATTGCCCCACATTACATCAGTCAGTCCCATGGCTACAGTTTACATTGCATTATGTAACATTTAATGGCCGTAAGAAACATTATGTAATGGTAAGCATAAAGTAAGGCGATTGCCCCACATTACATCAGTCAGTCCCATGGCTACAGTTTACATTGCATTATGTAACATTTAATGGCCGTAAGAAACATTATGTAATGGTAAGCATAAAGTAAGGTGATTGCCCCACATTACATCAGTCAGTCCCATGGCTACAGTTTACATTGCATTATGTAACATTTAATGGCCGTAAGAAACATTATGTAATGGTAAGCATAAAGTAAGGTAATTGCCCCACATTACATCAGTCAGTCCCATGGCTACAGTTTACATTGCATTATGTAACATTTAATGGCCGTAAGAAACATTATGTAATGGTAAGCATAAAGTAAGGCGATTGCCCCACATTACATCAGTCAGTCCCATGGCTACAGTTTACATTGCATTATGTAACATTTAATGGCCGTAAGAAACATTATGTAATGGTAAGCATAAAGTAAGGCGATTGCCCCACATTACATCAGTCAGTCCCATGGCTACAGTTTACATTGCATTATGTAACATTTAATGGCCGTAAGAAACATTATGTAATGGTAAGCATAAAGTAAGGTAATTGCCCCACATTACATCAGTCAGTCCCATGGCTACAGTTTACATTGCATTATGTAACATTTAATGGCCGTAAGAAACATTATGTAATGGTAAGCATAAAGTAAGGTAATTGCCCCACATTACATCAGTCAGTCCCATGGCTACAGTTTACATTGCATTATGTAACATTTAATGGCCGTAAGAAACATTATGTAATGGTAAGCATAAAGTAAGGCGATTGCCCCACATTACATCAGTCAGTCCCATGGCTACAGTTTACATTGCATTATGTAACATTTAATGGCCGTAAGAAACATTATGTAATGGTAAGCATAAAGTAAGGTAATTGCCCCACATTACATCAGTCAGTCCCATGGCTACAGTTTACATTACATTATGTAACCGTTAATGGCATTAAGAAACATTATGTAATGGTAAGCATAAAGTAAGGTAATTGCCTCACATTACATCGGTCAGTCCCATGGCTACAGTTTACATTACATTATGTAACCGTTAATGGCATTAAGAAACATTATGTAATGGTAAGCATAAAGTAAGGTAATTGCCTCACATTTGATCAGTAATATGTAAAGTTTTATGCATATTAAGCTGTTTTTATTGTGTTTTATTCATCTTATTCTTACGAGTGAAAGAGACATGTATATAGTTTATAAGAATTAGTATATAATGCATCTATTTATAAAACTCACATCGTAATCTTTAATCTGTTGTTTAAGTGTGCTGACTTCACTGGTCAGACTTTCTATTTGTTTGTGACATTCATCTATGTTGGTCGGCAGCTGTTTGTCGTCAGACTCGGCTGCCTTCTCTTCTGTACTGTATTTAGATATAGATGCCCTGAAATTAAAACTCACTCACTCAGTCTATAATGCTCTGAGAAAATAAAAATGTAAGAAATTAGGTTATTTGTGTCTAGTTTATAATAGCTTTACATAAATCAGTTAAACAAGCTCGGCTAAACCTTTTTACAGGTGTTTGATAATCGAGGCTATCGCTTTCTGGATACATAATTTTTTTAAAAAGGAATGTGAAGTCTGCCAACCCACTGAGCTAACGTGGTGGATTAAGGCCTAACCGCCTCCTCATTGAGAGGAGACCGGGCTCAGCAGTAGTGGGTCAACGAGCAGTGATGATGTACACTTCATTGATATTGCAAATATTTCAGCCTTAACAGAATCTGACCATCAAGTTCATGGATTGGTACTTAATAGAGCGATATTCAATATCTATATGTGTGTCAAAACCGTTATATAAGACTAAGACTTATCGTTAAGGGTTCTCTCGCAAATCTTCCTTGAATGATGGCTAGAGAATCTTCATGACGATTTATGCAGTATTTAGTTACTAAAATACCCTCCACTATTAAAATAAAGGTCGCTCTAAGATGGTAAGCGAACCTGACTCAGCATGACATCTCATTTAAATATCTTAATAGTATTCATTTTTTGTTGTTGTGTTTTATCTATGCGATTGTGACTGGTGTACGGAGCACCTAATATTGCGAGTACCAGCAAATATGTAAGTACAGAGAAAATGTTTTCTTCTCAAAGTTATAGGGAAAAAAACTTTCTAAATTAGTTAAATAAAAGAAAAGCATATTTTAATATATTTAACACTTGATAAATATAATTTTGATAGAACTATTCATACTTATATTATTGACATGAGCTGGTGCTTATTTAACTAAGCCAACTGTGCAATGTGGAATTAGTGCAAGAGTTTACAGTAAATTATTATACTCTCTGATTGATAAAATTAAATAAAACAGTTATACATAAGAAGAATTTTATTGAATGATCTCAAAATGATGAAATAGTAAATATAATTTCAATGTTTTTTATGTTAACTAATTTATATAAATTAATCAAACCAATACAACATGTAAATTAAGTATGTTATAAAAGTTATAGAATATTATATAATTAATTTTTTATTGTTTGCTCAAATAAGTATAAATTAGAGATTAAAATCAGATAATGTTTAAGGTTGTAAATTGCGCAATACCTGTATATATTTGTGCGGATACTCCTTAAAGATGAATCGGTCACGTATCTGGCTAACCTTCCCACTGAGTACACTTTCAACGACGCCATTATTTATAATTTTAATTTTTAAAATACCAAATTGCACGTAAGAGGTTATATGGAATTCTTTATCTGTCATTTATTTTTTTTAATATTTTATACTTCAATGGAATCATACACTTTGCCCGACACAAAAATATGTTTTAATTTTAACTTTTTTATTTCTTTATAATAAATAAAAAAAACTTTAATTTCATAAGTAAAGTATATAAAGTTTAAAAGGCTAAGCTAAGTTTTGAAGGGAATAAAATATTTAAAACTTATTTCTAACTGTCAACTTTACTACTTTTCTATGTTGCACTTTAGCTACAGTAGCGCTTTTCTGAAAAATTATGGAAACTTTGTTTTAGTATTTATCCTATTAGTTCGTTACAAAAAAAATTATTAATTTTCAATCTCTTTTTTTATTCAATAACAATAATTAAAAATCGTCAAGTATTTTTTTTACACAGTATTTGTTAGTTAAAGATATATTAATTTCAGAACGTAAAACATATGATATTGAAAGCTGTCAAAATGTTAAAACTGGGTAAGACCAAATTTTGCCACCGTTGCGGAAAAGTTGTTTGAAAAAAAGACAATGCGGCAATGTCAAACTGAATATCATGAAAGCTCGGCCTTGGCCATCAGCTACAGCAGCCGCATCCCGGAGCCGCAGTCGCAGTGGCCAACCAGCCAGTTCATCGCCGACAGCGGTCCAGTGAGCACGTCACGATGTCGTACCTCGCGGTGTTCGATTTCGATCGCACGATAGTCAACGACGACTCTGATGCGACTATAATAAACAGATTGAGAGAGAAACGTCCTCCGCCTGAGTGGGAAGCTGGGAACCACGACTGGACTCCGTATATGAGTGATGTGAGTTTTTATAATTTGCCTTAATTCTTTTTCTTTGTAATAATATTTTTCGGCACTTCTTTAGAATAGATAAATAATTTTAATAATGTAACGGGTTTACTGTAGGATTTATTATCAAAAAAAAAATATTTCAGAAATTAATACAGTTTCTCTATTTTTAAGTACATTTTTTTCTTCGAGAAATTACATGTGTGCGTGCGTTAAAGAACTTTGTAAATTCCACAAATAATTTTTGAATTAAAAAAAATTACTCCATTTATTTTTAAAAAATCCTTAGTAAAAATATATATATTATTTTTTATAAAAAAATTGGTACATTGAATTCACAGAGTAAAAAAATCTTTCGTAGCCATTGTATATAAGAAGGGTACTCTCACAAAATTATTTAATATCCCAGATGTTGAAAAAAAATCATTAACTATATTTTTTATTAGAAGTTCATTCCTACTGTCTTTGTTTTAAATATCCAAAAAATAAATTGCATATTTTAATTATATTTCAAATAAATATATTCATAACATAAGTAGAAACAATTATGATTATTTGTTAATAAAAAAAATATTAATAAAAAAAAATTATAGCAACACTTGTTAAAAAAAATTTACAAGCTTTTTATTAAGAAATGTATGTAATTTGTTCTAGTGGAATCTTGCAAGTCTATTTTGAAGTAGACATCAACCGATTGAGTTGAACTTTTTTGACAATGCATGGTTGTGACGTCACTCTAAATCCAATATGGTGGACTTCTAAAGATGGTGGACTAAGTTTTTTATGCTTTAGTATAAATATAATAACTAATAAAGAACTTAGGGCTGATTTACTTAGAGTAATATATAAGTCAAGAGTTGTATGTATGTTTATTACAATATTTTCAATCTAAACAAACATTTGTGCTGGTAATGTTTTGAAAACAGCTTTTGTTATATAAATTGAATGGCGGCCATTATCGTTGTATTCAATATAGCATTTCTTTCATTCATAATAAAATAATATTAAAGTTTTTTTCCTGAATGGACAATGTAGCAATGTTCAAAATTATTTAGTTCATATCAAGGGCTAAACAAGGGACAGGTAGGGACTGCTCCCCTCCCAGCAGCTGAACTGCTGGCCCATAATAAAAGACATACCAAAAGAAATATGGTCCAAACTCATAATAATTTATCAAGTATGGCAAATATCCCGCCGAATATTCCGCATATGACTGCGGATACTCCGCATTTGTTTGCGAATATTCCGCATACGACTTTGTTTCTGTGATTGAAAGCGCTGATCTCAGAAACTACAGGTTAGTGTTACTATATAACGCTCGACAACGTCGACAACATCATGCTGCGACCCATAGGAAACGTCAAGCAGGCGAAGTCGCAAGGGTCGGCTAGTATCAGATATTCTGGAAGTCTAACCAAAACAAATCAGTTCCATGATGAATAGTGTTTAATCATGATAACACAGATTTGTTACGATCTGATAAGAAAATATTAACTTTAACACGTAATCTCATAATAGTGATATTGTTTGATAGACTAACTACTAACCCTTGCTTTGCTTATTTGAATACTAATGATATTATTATCAAAAAAATATTGATAATGGCAACACAAGTTACACTAAAAAACAACACGAAATCGTTATCCTAGTTGTATAGTAGTGAGCATTCCATCTGCTGTGGGATAAGTCAGGATAACTGCCCCATTTGCGGTAGAGTGCGATAAGTGTTCCCGTATTGCCTCCCTATGAGGGAGAGGTAACCGCACATGGTTTAGTGGGTATTACGGTCATATTCGACCAACGAGTTCCACATAACCCGTCTAGCCCCCCCAAGGCTAGAAGGGTATGAGTAAAAGCATTCCTCCGCGATAACAAAAAATAGGATAACTGCCCCATGCAACAAAACATATAAAAACCTATTTCATTATTGTGTCTGTCTTAGTTATTAATTATTGGATGTAAAGATAGGATATTTACGATTTACTCTCACTTCGCTTCGGGGAAAATAATTAAGTTCCCCAATCTGGTGGCGAGCAACACCAAAGTGTACAGAAACCTCCATAAAAACATTTTATCATAATCGGTTGTGTACATTTTTAACACAGTTTTCTATAAATGGCAACTAACTAAACACTGATTCACGTTTTTGTGATCTGATATGATTTCATTAACGATGTCCTTTTAAAATCACGCGATTTTTACGAGCAATTGTCTCGTTACGTCATCAACTTCTGCGTCTATGGTCATATGTTTGATTACTGCTTGAGGTAGATGTTCTTATCCAGGATAGTGTGGTCCACTAGATATCTGCCTCATACAAATATGCATCATGGAAATATGTATTATTATTCCTAAATTCAAGGCAGTAGGGTAGTCAGGATGTCTGCCCTAGAACGTTGTCTTCAACGAAAATTCACAATTGTGTAATTTAGTCCCGTATTCAGGGTTGTGTGACAATTCGGGATATCTGCCCCATACATCAAATATCTCATTTATATTATTATTGGATGCTGCAAACAGAAGTAGTCACACCGTGAATGAGGATAACCAATTTTGTATATAGAATAAACCCCCGATTCTGCTCCAAGCATAGCTCTCATTTGTAGAAAATAAACGACCTGATTTGAACAGAAAATCTTTTATTTTTGTCTCCGGGGAATCTGCTCATCAGATACCCGATCAGCGGGAATAGATCGACTCATGCGGGTTTGGTATTAATGCTTTATGCTAAACCTAACCGGGACGCTCCTACGCGGCGCCTGCCCTTGTTCGCAACCGGACTCTACCCTGAGGGGAAGAGGATTGTGATACCCTCCTATTTACTCCGCAAAGGTGACACCCCTGGAACACGAAGGGGCTCGCACCTGCACTAGACCCGCCCTTAAGCGACAGAATGAACTGGAATCTTAATACAACCTGAAAAATAAAAAAAATTAAAAAATCTTGTTACAACTTTCATTATTGTTTTAATAGACACGCCAACAAGAGTATTATCAGTGACAATCTTGTGATTCATTTTACTATCATCATTGCTTAACGAATTTAATAATTTATTTATAATGTCTACTTTTCAGTTTTATTGATCACCATAATAAAATGGTGTCGTGTATAATTATTACGTCATAGTCGTACGATATAAGAATCACGTAGTCCTGACTCATAAAAGGAAACAAGCTGTGTATTTTCCCAAATTATTTGAAATCACTGCACTCGTGATTCTTGCTTACGTGACGACTATGCTTAGGTCATTTCAAAGTCAGGATTGGGGGCAATGGGCAGACAGTCCACCTGATAATAAACTGTCACTGTCACCCATAACATGTATTACCTGGACTTGGCAATACAGAAGCGCGTATACGTCTCATATTGCGGTCCATGTTTATGGTGTTCAAAAACTAATGATTATAAGACTAATAGAAAAAGAGAGATAACGAATTTTGCCTTCCATACTAAGCAACCGCAACGTCGTCATGACAGTCTGAACCACTTTGCTAGTATACTAAGACTCCGCTGTCTGTCCGTCCTTCTGTTTGTCACCAGTCTGTGTCTCATGAACATGATTTATTTCTGTTCAACAACAGAATAAAAATAATATTTAAGGAGCGCTCCCATACAACCGTTTAACAAGTTATTTTGCCAAATATTGGTACGGAACCCTTCGTGTCCGACTCACACTTGGCCGGTTTTTATACATACTTAGCTACAGTGGAAGATTTTAATCTATCCCGTCTCGCAGAGTGAAATTCATGTGACTGAATTCATTAATAAATTGTGTTGCCTGCCAAATAAAACAAAGTACAGTAACAGCAAAATTTAATTAGCATTCATTATTCCAACCAAATAATATGATAATGGAGTGCAACCAGGTAAGGTGTTGAAGCCTAGCGGATCAAGGTCCTATGCTTGGTTAGTCCTTTTGTTTTATTTTAATACCCTCTTTCATATATTTATACGCTCCTTCAGTTTCATTCAATCATGTCGAAGATGTTCCTGAACTAGTTTATGGGTTACAGCCTCAGACATTTAAACCTCAGTTTTTATTTATTGATGTGGTCCTTTTACCAGTGGCACCTTATGACCGATGACGTCATCATTGTATACCACACTCGTCGTAAATGTGGTCAAATGAACCGCTATATCACGTATTTTAGGGCAAGTAGTAGTTAGTAGCGGTCATTGCCAAACATCTTTCAGTGGCAAGGTTGTTGAAGCGCCGCCAAAAGGTGCAGAGATAACTCGTCGATTTTTATTTTAATCGCGGATATCTAGATCACGTGTGTGACGTCATTACTAATATATTATAACAGATAGTTCTATTAAAATGAATTTAAAAATAATATGGAGGGTATTATTAGAGTAGAAAATTTCGCATACAGCACTCGGTATTGAAAATTTAACTAAACCAATAATAATATCAAATTCATATAATCCTAAATTAGGGTTATATAACATACTATAATAAGTCACTTTTTTATCTATGGAAGTAATCGTCAAAACTATGTTTCAATATATCACTTTTTGTTAAAAAAAAATTCCATACTTAGATGGATTCCGATTATGACATCTTTGAAAGACCAAATTTTACTCAAACTTGAAGGAATGGTGGTTTCTACCCTTCCAGTTGGTCCATTTGCTCCAATAAGATAGATCCACAGCAGTGTGACGAGTCATTTTGTGAAACAAATATTGAGATGTCATAGTGAAGTGATGCCGATATTGAGGATCACATGAGCCTTTTGATTTATTGGTTTGGCAACCTTAAAGAGCCTTAAAATTTCACCTGTGTCTCAAAGCCCAGGCATTTTGCAGTGTAGCTAATTCTCATTTACCCTAAAAGGATAAAGAAAGGATAATAGTCGCGGTAAACATCTATTTACAAACACTCATTAGTCAGAAACTACGTAAGAATCACATGCATCGCGTCGTAGTGTTGATGATGTCAGCTAATTGAAGATCATTGACGTATCCTTTCATTGCATAATGATTGCAACATGCAATTTTACGATTATAATGCCCCTACCACACTTTTTGATGACCACTATATTAAGGAAGTTGGTTGCAAAGGAGAGGTCCTAAAAATTGATACTATTTTAAGTTCAAGGGTTCAGAATTTGATCCAATACTTTCCCAAAAAGAAACAATTGTTTTTTTGAAGGAAAATTTAATTATTTTTCAAGTATCTTTTGACCGCTCGAAATTGCTGTATGGGGCAGTTATCCCGTGTTTACTGATTGCATTATGATAGGGGTCCAAAATCATTAATAGACAATTGGCACTGGTCTTAAGAAATCTATTACAAAATATTATTACGAAAGGAACAAATCTATCGATGACTGAGAATCTTTTTTTTTTGAGGATCAGGAGAGAGTCTTTTCACAGAGATGACAAAATGTCGATAAATTAACAACAATTAAAGGAATATTTTTTTTTAATATTTATATTGTGTCCATTTCTTTTACAACCTGTCCTAACGAAATTGCCATTTAGGGCAGTTAACCTATGTAGGATTAGCGGAGGATGTACGGTGTCGAGTTTTTTTTAAATATTTCGTGTTTTTTGTTTTGTTAAACAGGATAGGTACAACAAAGTAATCTAACCTAGTTTCTTTGTATATAATTGTTCAGTACAGTACTTTGGAACATACTAAGTATTGAAATGCGTACCAGTACGTTAATATTTCATTAAAATTGTTAGATAAATAAAAAGATAGCGGATTGAATGGCTCAAAATGGCTACTGCAAACTTATGCAAACGTTGATGCCTGCATATTCCTCCCTACTCATTTTGAGCAATATTCACGTTTTGATGTGCGTGTTTATTTTTTCTATTTATTTATTAATTACATTTTTGCACACCACAAGCATAAGCACACACAGACAATACAAAACACTAAAAAGTGGCAGAACAAAAGGCGGTCTTATGGCTTATTAGCCATTTCTTCCAGACAACCTTTGGGTTAAGAAATATTATATTTAATGGGGAATAAGGTGGTGTAACCATAAACTACATGTAAATAATTACAACCTAATACATTAACCAGATAAACATATACAATAAATATTTATAATCATATACTAATAAATATCTAGAAATAACACTAAATATAAATAATAAGGAAAATAAAAATATATAAATAAATAATAACAAATTTCATGTCATCAGTATCTGTCCGAGTGCAAATAAAAAAGTTTTACTAAGTTCTTGCAAATCGGGAGGGATTTTGATAGCCTTATGCTTTGTGGTAAGGAGTTCCATAGTTTAACGGCCTGTACAGTAAACGACTGTGAAAGAATTTTAGAGTTATGTACGGGCGGTTTAAGCATAAGACTTCGAGATGATCGTGTTTTTGTAGGTACATGTACTCAAATTTTTCCTTCAGATAGTTAGGAGCGTTTGGGTCCTTTAACACACAGCACAGAAGAGAAAGAATATGCATATCCCGGCGACGACGTATAGGGAGCCACTTTAGCTTAGAACGGAATTCGAATGACTGAAAATGGATGGCGAGATTATGTATTCGCTCAAGCTTATTAAGTTGTTCCTCGGTTAGATTAATATAACTTGCATCCGCGTAATTAAGAATAGATAGAAAGTTTGTTAACATAATTTTGGTAGGAATTGGTAGAACATTTTGGAGACGGCGCAAGTAACTCCATGTGCCAAAAGTTTTTCTTCTAATTTTTACTTTTTCTATCAATGACGTAAGCCTCCTAAAATCTAAAGCTATTCTAAATTTGGAAAATAAGAGTTATAAAATAGTAAATCATTCGCAGATAAAGCTGCAAATATAAGTTAGGCATTCATGAATATCCAATAACAATTTTTTTCCAGGTATTTGAACACGCGTACTCTGCGGGCTTCAATCCCGCAGTCATACTAGACAGCATCGCGTCCATGCTGCCGAACCCCGGCATGGTGGAGCTGATCACCACCTTAGACAAGGAGGGATGGGACGTCGTACTCCTGACCGACGCTAACAGTGTGTTTGTCAATCACTGGCTGGAGGTGCATGGGTTACAGGTAAGATTTTATTCTTCTTTCTTCTCATCTTAGCGCAGTTTCTTGTTTCTTTTTCCTTGTATTATTCTTTGGCAACTTAAAAAGTTTGCAATATCTATTGAGCTATATCGGTTTCATTGAATCTGTAGGTCTTGGCTCATCATTTATTTGTTTTGTTGAAATCGATTCAAAAATTCGGGTCGGGCTTACAGGGTCCAATTATGACATTAAACCGCTGATTTCCAAAGTCTTGAAAAGTACTGACCGGTAATTTTTTTAAAAGATCCATGGGTTTTACTGCAGTCAATTTATTTACTGTTTTTTTACGTAACATTATTGGGCATAATATCTGATCCATCAGGGATAAATTTTGTAAGAAAATGCCTCTACACTAATTTCCAATACCAATAAGTCATATCACACGCTCACCAGTCTGGTTCACGACTTACGAGCGTGTTAACGTACAAACATGTTTTAGGTGTGACGTCACATCACGATACCACCTTGCGGGTATCTAACTCAATTATATTGTCTCCGCGAAACGATGCTAAATTGTTCTATATCAAATTATGTAATATCTGACATCGCTTCCTTTGTCCAGACCGGTCAAGCGCGAGTCGGTTAGCAAAAATCCGGTTTTTGTTATTTGATGTTTTGCTTTACAATTTGCACTGTTTGCGCGAGTTTGACGTTTGTTTGGATTCCATTTTATATAGAAGTAAGAATAACGAAACTTCTGTGGAAGAAAACCCACACTTTCCTTTGATCAGATATTCGAGGAATTTTCCAAAGCTTTCTGCTGTAGTTCGACATTTAGAAAAACTTTCCTCAAGTTAAAAGTTAACAATACCCGAGAAGTGTGACTAAAACGGCATTGGATTTACTTTTGTTTTTTGGAACTCTTTGGTTCACACTTGAAAGCTCTGATTGTCTGAACCTGTCGCTTCTAACCTAGCTGACCCGTCCTCGCTTCGCTAAGGTGAATTAAACTACATTTTTCATCGTTTAAACTTTCCCTGGGCTCCCACAAATAATTTAAAATCAAAATTAGTCAAAACGGTTCAGTCGTTCTCAAGTTTAGTGAGAGGTTTGTACAAAATATAATGTGAGTGAGTGAGACAGAAGACAGTTAGTGAGATGTCCACTGCAAATCAGGGACATACTACGGAAAATAGTTGGAAAATGGCATATTCCTAATTGAGGATGAGTGGGTAAGTCAGTGAGAAGATTGTTAGAATGTGAATGAGCATAGATAAAAGAGTTATTGAATGAGTTGCACGATTTAAATATATATCAGGGCAAAGCGAGGACGAGTCGTCTAGTATCAAATACATAATATCATCCTAAGGCAGATATCCCAATATGGCATATATCCCTCTGAATAGGATGTGGAGGGTAGATCGTTCTTTTGATGTCAAGGTCAATGTCTCTTATGTTAGGAACTTAAGAACATGTTGAGCTAAGTTGATTAAGATTAAAGAGTCATCAAAGAAAACATGTCAGCGGTTTGTCTACTAATAATGTTGGCGGAAGCGTCTGTTTATATTGACATTAATCATCTTCCGTTATTTTTGTTTGTGTACGGGCCGATTTTTTGATGATGATTTCGTTTTGTATATTTAATGTAGATTTTTTGGAAGATATATTTTGATTAATTGGCAACACTGGAAATATTTTTAATTATTGATTTTCAACAACTGAGTTCTTAAAATGAGGGAAAACTTAATTTTATTTCAGTAGAGTAAGGTCACTAGTATATAGTAACAGACTTCTGATTTTACTTTCAAAACTATGGAAATTCCGCAACTTTTAATCGGAAATAGAAAATTTCCGCTTAAAATTTGCGGAATAAATGGTAATAAAATATTTTTTATTTATGATGAAAACTACTTCCACTTCTAAGTTTTCATGGCAGAAAACAGAGATTTGATGATACACAAAATAGATCTCTGCTTCCGTATCCACCCGCTCTTTCTTCTATCGAACAGCCAGACCAAAAGTGACCCAAGCGCCATGGTGGATATTCCGCAAATACGTACCAAACGTTTCGAATCCACGTTTTTTATTCGAAAACGTTTCTGCTTCTGTGATGTCACTTTCGTTGCAATATTAATTTTAAATAATGCTGCAGTTATTTAACTTTGTATATAAATAACTACTTTGTGATTTAAATTAAAATATAATATTTTTTTCACCTTCCAGTCAGCAGTAACATCAGTAATAACAAACGGTGCCTTCTGGAAGAACGACCGGCTGTACATCGAGCCCTGCATGCGTCAGACTTCCTGCCCCCGGTGTCCGCGGAACCTCTGCAAGTCCCTGGCGCTGGCCGAGTGGCTGCAGTCCAGGGACTACGACAGGATCATATACAGTGGGGATGGGAGGAACGACTTCTGTCCTGCTACTGTCTTGCCAGCTCATGTAAGTATATTATTACATAAGTGACGTTATTCTAAATCCAATATGGCGGACGGACTAAGATGAGTGGCTACACGCCCATTATATGGGTATCAAAAGAAAGGCTTTGCTGAGAAGAGTACGATATCCAATATGACGTACGGACCAAAATGGCGAACTAGTTATTTTTTGTGCACGCCAATGAGTTATATGGGCACCAAATGTAAGGCTTTGAAGAGAAGTATCTGAAAATTAAATAACTTCTTTAAATCCAATATGGCGGCCAATATAATAAGGAAAAGTTTGTTTTATTTATATACCTTTTGTTTCATTTCCAAGATACCTATAGAAATTGAATACAAAGGTTATTGACAATATTACTATTGTGTGTAATGAGCAGGAAATGTAAATACATATATTTACAAATACTACGTGACGTCATAACTTTTTATATAATATCTCTCTAATGAGGAGAGAAAATTCGAATATTTTTTTTCGATTACATTATCAATCAGTGCGTACAGAAATGCCACAAAGAAATATATTTAAAACATCGGTTATACATTGTGACGTCACGTCACCGTTCTATAGTCATTTTTACACATTTTAGCGTATTTTAGAATCGTAATCCAAAATCTTTGAAGAATAAATCGAAAATAGATTTCAAATTCGAATTTGGAATCTGCTTTTAATGCATAATCCAAAGATTTTTCGATTGAGATTGAATAATTTCGGCCGTTAGAGCGAATTTTGAGCGCAAGTCGTCATGGATTGAATAACAGCCAATTAGTTAGAAAATAGATAGTTAAGGGACAAACGAGCAGACGGTCTACCTGATGGTAAGTGACCACCGTCGCCCATGGACATCAACAAAACAGGGGGGTATCTCTTGTTTTGCCAATGCGTCGCTTTGAAAATAGTTTGGAGTGAGAGTGAAAGAGTCCACTGTAATTGCAGCAACAATGGGATGAGAGAGGGAAGGGGTAGTCTGGCCCACATGCAGTATGACCGGGATGTGTCAAAGACACTTAGCGGTCGGATTCGCATGCTGGTGGTCGCAAGCCAGTCGGAGAACAGATCCCCTACCACCAAGGGGTGTTGGTTATTAATGTGGATGCGGATATAAATACGGATGTTAATGCGGATGCGGATATTAATAAATTCCGTTTCTTTCCAGGCAATAGTCTTCCCTAGGAAAGGCTTTCCATTAGACGACTTAATCAAAAAGACCCAATCCTCCCCCAACCCCCAGGTCAAAGCCAAGGTGGTCCCCTGGAGCGACGGGTTCCGGATATTGGAGGAATTATTCCCCGGGAAGTCTAATTTCGTTGGTAGCTAGCTTTAACTAGAAAAATGTTATTTTTAATCTGTGTATAATTCTCTGGAGTAGATTGACAGACATGTCACTTTGTAAATAGTGTTGCCATACTTAAGCGATTCATGCGATTACAGCAAGAAATGTTTTATTTAAATCGATGTGGCGATCGGGCCAAGATGGCGGACTATTTTTTCGTGCACACCCATGATATGGATTTATTTGATTGTAATCTGTCAGTTGACTCCAGTGAGTTGATGATTTAACTATAGTATGCTTTACAATGGTACAGATTATAAATTTAATTGATATAATGTAATGGCCGTCAAAGTATTTAAAATCAATCAAAAGTATTAATATTTGTGACACTAATGCACTGATCGGGAGACACTGGGTCGTGATACAAATATAAAGAAAAATGGATTGGAATGGAAGAATTGGATATCCTTTTGCGTTTTAGAACTCTTTTGCTTCAGACATTAACAGATTAATGTTTTAATGGAAATAGTTAACCATGCAGTATAGTAGCCGGTAGCTAAGTTTAGGTCTGAGCAGCAATAGTGGGGGTTTGTTCCATCGGTGACGTAGCAGACGCGCGGGAACTGACACGCTGCTCTCGCCCCTAATAGTGACTTCTGCGCATTCAAGGTCATTCAAATTTCATACTTACATAAATAGAAATGTTGTCTCCCTGCTCGCATTAATGTTATACGTGTAAATGTTCCGTTACTAAAACAGCATCAATTATGCGGAATATCCGCGAATTTGCTGAAACAAAACAATATTTTCAATTCTCAACTTTCGAAAAAAATTATCGGTAGTATTGCCAAGGCTGTAATAATACCCAATTGTAGTCATGGTTAGCACATGTATCTCAATAAACTATAATGAAATAGTTGGATATAATTATGACTAGTTACTGTCACGTCAGTGTCTATAATAGTTAAGCGCAAATCTGTCCATTAAATAGATAAATATTTACTGCATTTAGAAGTCTTCAAGTATTTTTTTATTCTGGCAATTTTAAGAATAAATGTTACCATGGGAAATAAACATTACATTGAATGTGTGAAGATTATTGACAGTTGTAATGTGACGTCATTGCGGCTTTTATTTGATTTTATAATTTTCTAAAATAATTTAGGGGTTTAAAAAATTAAACGGGGTAAAATTATTTATTTATAAACCTATAATCTTTTTTACAAGTGATTATAATTTATTTGATATTTGGGGAGAATTTTTTTTGAGCTGGTAACACTGATTACTTAATCTGTGTGATATTAAAGTCATGTTTATTTTTCATGATGATATTAGTTATAATTTATTAAATATGTAAACGTCCATGGATAATAGCACAAATAAAGTTGAATTTTATTAACAGTTGTTTTAATGGTCATATTTGTGGCTCGCCTCCACACCCCCTCCCTCCCCCAATTCATAGTGTGTCGTCACATATTAATAAATTTCACCCATTACAACTAATAATGTAATGTAATTTGTTTAATTAAACCTTTGATTATGAAATGTGACGTCACAAAATTTAAGATCCACACAATGTCAAAAAAAAAGAGTGGGAGTCTCCCAGTGGGGCGGGCTTTTAGGAACGTCTTTATAAAGTGAATTGTTTGGATGGTGAAAGGGGGGAAAGAAATAAACACATGGCTTCGGCCTTACTATAAAATGAATAAAGAATTAAACTACTACAGACAAGGCTGTCCTCTGTAAACCCTTTGCCTTTTCCATTATGAAAAAAAAACAATCACTTCTAGTCCTTAATGTGTGACGTAATTTATAAATGACTGTGTGTCTATGTCATCGTAAGTGAAATAAAATATCAATAGAACACACAGAGCTGAGATTTTTTTTGACAAAATGGCGGATATGTCGTTTTATGAACAACTTTAAATGATAATTTATGTGACAGTTTTTTTTTAATATTAAAAATATAAAATTATAATAAACAGATAATTGTATTCATATTTGATTTTCTTTATTGTATTTCTTACACTTTTTTTTAATTAGGAAATTATTAAATAATTAAAATTGTTGATAAATGTGTACCTCGTTTAAATTGTTTTATTTGATCCTTGCTTCACTTGTAGAACAATAAATATGTACTTTTGGTCTCATTAACTGATCGCCTTCGCTTCGTTGAGGAAGTCATCGGTTTTTCTTTAGAGGATAAACATTATTACTATAAAGCACATTAAGAATTATAATGAGAAAACATATGATAACAATTGGCGCCAATTTAAATGACAATCAGTGTTACCAATAATTAAAAATATTTATCCCTAAATAGATTTTTACTCTCTTAAAGCATAAGTGATGGCAGTAACATAACAACATATTAATTTTTTTGATAAAGTTAAATAATTAAAACAAATAACATTTCAGAACAGTTGGCCTATAAAAAAATAAAAATACAAAAAAACTTTAATCGCAATTTTTTTTATCACAGATTAAATATTAATTTTTATTTACTGATCAACACATTTCGTTTCGGATTTATATTTTAAAACATTCGCCTAAAAAAACAAATGACAGTTGGCGCCAATTTATTAAATCACAGATTAAATTGTGTATCATTTTGTAAGTTTATCAGATAATTATATAATTAGAGATGAAGAAGAAGACGAGAAAACTAGATGGCGTTGTAATATGTTCGTCGTATTTGTTCTATTAATATTATAATCTCTCAATTGAGCGTTTCATTCCCAGATTTAAAAATTATTTTATCAATAAAACTTCAATATATTACTGGTAACATTTTAATCTGTACATTACGTATAATACTTATATATACATATAATTTTACAATATTTACAAAATAAATATACATCGGCTCGGACACAATGATACAAGTTTTAATAAATACTAATAAAAAACCTTCTGAAAACAATAACTATTATAACCGTATAGTTGGTATAATTGAGTTTTTAAAATCCATGTATATCTGATGTTTGAAGTGTTGCAAGTAAAAAAATATATTCCATAATAAGAGGTCCATTTTTTTGTTATTTTTTATACTTGTGATTTAATTAACAAATACATTTAAGCTGTCAGAATTCCACAGACTTAAAAAACATAATTGTAAAAATAAAAAAAATCAAACAAATTTTAATTTTCCAAAATTAATTTTAAAGTGAGACGCTTTTGTAACAAATAAGAGCCTTGCTTTTATTTATTAATAATTATTAGATATGTTTACAATGTAGTCTATACTTCACTTTATACGTCCGCCTGTCACAGCTACTGTTCTACTTTTAGATTTACCTTTATCACTATCAATATTTAAGAAAAAATAAGAACAATATTTTTTAATATGGCAGAATAAATAACATCATAAGACATTTAAAAAAAAGTTAAATTAGTAAAGCATTATAGCATCACGAATGATTTATAATTAATCTGTGCTCGAAAGAAGCTCGAAATAAAAAAAATGTTTGTAATTTAATTTCTATTAAAAGGAAAATGGTAAATCTAAAAAATAGAATATATCTAAAATACTTATTTTGATTATATTTGACACATTATTTCTTATTTACTCTGTATTATATACTGACACTCAGAATGTTTAACGCATCAAAACTTTTTTTTACAAATTTAAAACAAAGTATTAAGACATTCTGCCAATGTCGGATAAATTAAATTAATTATAATCGTTTTCTAATTTCCCGCGCTATTTTCTTACATGAGAACCTTCTCTTGACAATAAATCGGTCCAGCCGTTCACGCGTGATGACGTCACCAAGGAAGATAGGCATTCATTTTTATATATAAAGATTTATAGTCTATTAACAATAATGTTAATAGTAGTCAATTCTTTTTTTTTAATTATTCCGTAAAGGGATTATATTTATAGTCTGTTCAATATTGTTATTTGTTATAGATAGAATGTTCAACCCGCGTATTAGTTTTAATAATTTAATTTATTTATTTTGTTTCTATTATTTAATACAATAGTAACTTTAGCGCCATAGTTAATGTGCTAAAACGGCAAATGAAGAAAATGAAATTTCATAGAATTTTATTTCTTTTGTGTCATACACAATGTCAGAATAATTATTCATCTAAAATTATAAAAACTTCTTTCTTCTCGTTGGAGTATTAATAGTTATTATTTAAATCGTAGTTGCCGGTAGTGAGTTAATTATAAAATAAATATTTTTATAAAATCTATTGAGTGTCCTTCGAAATTCGTCGTAGTAGCAAAACAAATATTTTTCCATAAATAATAACAAAATAGTTAGTGAAGTGTATGTGCATTCTTCATTTCATATAACTGGAACATTATCAGCGTCTGGATGAACACAAATGAATCGCCAGTGAGTTTGCTTTAGATATTTCGTAAACACACTCCACCACTAAACGCCACGTTGGCACAATTCTATTTTTAAATTAAGAACATAGTCGCGTTCTAAAGCGTATTGTTATTGTTTAAATTTGTGATTCGTGTCAATGAAGACAGTTCCGAAGATGACTGATGATAACTATGACCGAAGCAGCCTTAAGCTGAGGCCCTCATCAAGAAAAAGCCCTTGAATGGGCCAGGCATACATCAGTTTAGTGGAAGACGTGCTACCCCTATCATATTAATGTTTTTTAATAAAAATTATCAGCTATTTTCTAATTTTATTTTTACCTTAGTACCACAGCACATGCGCAGCTTTCCCCGCCACGTTCCGTTCACCGCTAGCTGTATTTATGTTTTGTCTATTAAGTATAGTTACAGATAATATATCTTAAACAGCTGTTGATAAATGTTAATAAATAATTGGTAACTATGTGGTTTTATTCTTTGGGTATTATTAGAAATGTTTATTTAATACTAAAGTTTAACAAGTATATACAAATACAGATAATTTATATTTACAGATAACATAATATTGCTTAAAATAAACTAATTTGGTATTTTACGTCATATGACATACGCATGACATGACTTACTAATATCAGTGTAATGTTATTTAAAGGTTAGATGTTGTTAAGGACACTTTATGACGTCATTAATCTAATAATTTCGATAATAAGTGAGTACGTCATTAAATCGAGTGACTTTAAATGCACTTTGTTATTAGTGTCAATGTCATCTGTCAAAGTCCTTTATAACCTTTTGTTTTGAAGACGGTTTATGAACAACACTATAACGTCTTTTTTGTCGCAGAATGCATTTACGCATACCACCCGATCCTCTGGGGGGATCGAATGGTTATGTGGGACTCGCCAGCGATAAGCGCCGTCCTACCCACTAAGACTAACAGATAATTAAATTTAGTTAACAAAAAAATTAATACTTTTGCATGTGTGAACTTCGCCTTATGCCATTGTCACTGTTTGGAAACCTTTGGGCGGCACGGGAGCCCGCCACCGTCTACTCGCGCACCAGTCTCACACGTGTCCACCTTACAAATCTCAAAGACCCAATTGTCACTTTAACGTTAGACGGTTTTTAGACATCACTACAATGTCATTTAAACATCGTAATGTGGTTAACGCACATCACTTTTATGTCATTTAAATGTCATTGACAATTTAACGCGATTGTTTATAGCGTATGTAAAGCTATTTATGGACATGCCAATGTCATTTAGTAAGAATGCAACACACTTGTGGGGGATTGACCGGTGACAGTATACAATATTTAATTAATATTCGTCATCCATTACATGTGAGTATTTTATCTTGTTGTAATATACAACAAATAAACACACATACGTGGACATGACTTCAATGACATTCAAATATCAATGTCACTAATGTCATTCAAATGTCAATGTCATTTTTTTCTTTTTGCCCATAGTAAACAGATTGCTTTGATATTTCTTTTCTACCTTTGTACATCCCCTATCCCTCTTATTCTATAATTTCTGAACTACACTCAATCTTCTCTTTTTTACCAGATCCTGTTTTGATCATGGGTGATCTCAATGTTGATCACACAATGTGGGGATGTCATAATTCTGATCTGTTGGACATCATTGATGATGTAGGTTTCTGCATTTTCAACGACGGTACGCCCACCCGTAGAGTGTTGTCAAGTTTGAGGAGATTGATCGGTGAAATATTTTAATAGTATTGTTCGGAACAAAGACAGTATGAACATCACTTTAACGTCATTGTTATACCCTTTATTTATTTTTTTGTCTTAGGTGAATGCATTTACGCATACAACCCGATCCTTTGGGGGGATTGAATGGTTATGTGAGAAACCTAAAAAATGAGGCGCCCCAGTCGCTATTCGCATTCTACCGCGACGCCTCGACGATGTTTAAAGCAGGCCTGCCCGCCCTGGACGTCTCCCGGGCATGGAAAACACGCCCAGAAAAAAAAACGTAATTTTTAAATAACTTAAGACAATTGATTGTCATCACTTAAATGTCAATGTCATTCTAATTACAAAAAACCGTAAACTTAACCGACGTTAGACAGTTTATGGACAACACTAATGTTACCAAATGTCAATATCACTCAAAAGTCCCTCAGCGCATTACAGAACATCGTATCACAGAATCACGACAGATCAACTTCGGAGAACTCTTGCAGCGGATCCGAGTACTTGTCACTTTTGGAACTACCCTCCTTGCTCGCCTTCTCCTGGATATCCAGATCCGATATGTCATTGACCTCCGGCTCGTCCTTCTGTATGTCCGAGTAGTTGCTGTAGTTGTCCATGTCGTCTATGTCTCGCTCTGTCTCGTTGGGTGTTGTGATTGTCCTGCACTTCGACGGTGAGAGGTTTTGCACCGCCATCTTGGATACGGTTTTGAACATGTCTGATATGTCTTCTGTGGACAGTTTGAGCGCGTGTTCCCATCCCATGAGCGTCTGTGTGTGTATGTTTACCTGTCTGTCTGCGAGTTCTAGTAGGAGTGTTTTGAGTTCTGATCGGGTTTTGGGTATCCAATCTGATAGTTCTGATCGCAGGGCTTCTGACGCTTGTTCTAATCTAAAATTGAAATGAGTGATAAGATAAGAGGGGTATTAATGAGATTATTTCATGAAGTTGAGAGGGAACTGGCTTAAATAAAATTGGATCTCCTTTTGCGTTTATACAGACACTTTTAAGGGTCGACTGTGATTTCATTGTGTTAGATGTGAATTAAAAAATTTAATAGCCTTACCTGTTGTGTGTATCATCTGGTGCATTGTTACTGGACACATATGCGGCTGTAACAATATAGATAGTGTTTCAAAAGTGCTAAAAATTGTTGAAAAATATATTATATATATTTTGTTACCATGTAAAGCATCTCTAGCTCTAATCTTGCTGGCATGCGCAGCGCTGTACGCAGCCAGGAGCGGGAGCGTAGCCCTGTATTGCAGGGGGGCGGAGGCCCGCGCTGCTGCGGCGGCGGCGGCGCCTGCGCCTATGCCGGCCACTGGGGAGGATATCCGCCCTCCAGCCTGGACTGCCCAGGCGTCACAAACACGTCTCATACTGGAAATAAAGGAAGTGGCGACATCTATTGGATGTTTACACAATCTAGGTCGCACTGAAGTGTTGTGTCAGTAAACTAACTTACAACGCCATCTATTATTAACTAATGGAACTAACATTTGAGGTGTATTGCTGACAAACAAGTGTCGACCGTGACGTAACAGCGTGGAGGTGGAGGAATTACCATAACATACAGGTATTCAAGCACAACATACCATGTCCACATAGCTACGTCCATAGACAACAGGGTTCATAGTGAAAACTATGAAATAGGGGCTCAAACGTGTTGCAAGAGAAAACTAGCAGCTACCATAGATCATAAAATCAATGATAATAGAATTGCTATATTGCGGACTGATACCACACACTGCGGTGGAGGAAACTACGTCATAAAAAAAATAAAGATTTCTTACCCCATCAATTCACCGCTCAACGAAACAGACCCCTTATACAGTTTGGTGGTGAGCGTGCACAGAGTAGTCAACTTCTGCTGCAGAGACAGCAGGTAGTCCGCTGCCGAACTGAACTCTGGGTCTTTCACTCTGTAACACACAGGAATTAATATCAGTATCTAATCCATATTTTCAAAAACACACACAGACACACTTTACAGGAGAGCGATTTGAATATTCTAAACCTTTGTCAAAGTTTGACAGAAATCTTTGACATTTTGAAATGTTATAAGTATTATAGAAAGAGATCTGTATCGTCACGACCCTTCAATGGCCCACTGTTGAGTCGGGTCTCCTCCTCAGAATGAGGAGGAGGGTATTAGGTCATAGTCCACCACACTGGCCCAGTGCGGGTTGGAAGACTTCACACACCTTTGAGAACTTTTAAGGAACTCTCAGGAGTGCAGGTTTCCTCACGATGTTTTCCTTCACCGTTAAAGCAAGTGATATTTAATTGCTTAAAACACATAATTCAGAGTCAGAAGTGTGTGCCTGTGTGAGGGATCGAACCTCGGACCTCCCGAGTAAGACTTGAAGTCTCAACCACTGGGCCATCACTGCTACTAGTTCTGTATAATAAGGTTTTAATATTTTAGAAAATGGTGGCAGTTGTACTTGTGTAGCCTATTGAATTGAATCAGGCATTACTTTGCGGAAATTCATGATTAAAAGGGAATCAAAAGGTTACCTTGCTATAATCCACGGCAATCTGAACTATCAGACTCGTACGGCACAACCCGGAAGAGCACCCTGCCCACATAAAAGTGAGACGCGCGAACCCGAACCAGGACACACCACACAAGTAGGTAGCTCGAAGATCTAACAAACAGACTCGTTACTCACTTTTATGTGGGCAGGGTGCTCTTCTGGGTTGTGCTATACGGGTCTGGTTGTTTAGATTGCCGCGGATTATAGCAAGGTAACCTTTTGATTCCGTTTTTTGTGTAGCCTAGTTTTCATTACGCATTAATACGTGAATTGTGGTGTAAGTGGTCACTTGGATCAGTATACCCGCGGTCGAGTATAAGACTGCGCGGCAATATCCTTGTAGATCCCCCATGTCAAATGACGTAAAGTTGTGGAAACATAGTTGTAGCAGGTAGGCAGGTAAGTGCAGTGTTGCCAATTTAACGGATTTTCTGTTAGATCTGACGGATTAGTCAGGCACTAACGGAATAAATAATATTTTAACGACTAACGGATTTGTTGACGGAATTCTGAATTTATTGTTGGCAACAGTGGGTAAGTGCAGGTCGCACTACACGCATGGGCGTCCGTCACCAGTGACGTGCCGACGCCTACTGGCGGCTGGCGCATTCCGCGTGCGTGCATCGGAGTTTTAGAGCGCGAAACTATATATACTCGCGCCAACGGTGACGTCATGAAGATTTGGACTCTCTCACACATCGTACTAATGTGTACCATGTATCAAAAGGCAACCTTCATTTACTCAACAATTTCCAAGCAGCAACCAAAACCAACAGCCGCCAAATAGTAAAACGTGTTATCGTTACCATGATGTAATTCTGCAAATTATTGCATTTGTACCAGTATACGTGCAGTGCGCACGTATACTGGTGGAAACGTCACTTGCGCGCTCGTGCTACGTACATTAGAACTACCAACACTGATGCAAGCGACTCGCATCAGACTTGAATGATGACAAAGCTTGGATTCAAAATGACGTCGATGCTCAGCTGAATGATTGTACCTTTGTAACAGAACACACACAGACTGATGTGAACAATGGCATTTTTTTTTCTTTTTTAATTCCGAACTGGTGGTAGCTTCAGACAAACTGACTGACTGACCAATTTTGACATGTCAAAAGTACTTAAGTCTATTTTGAAACTTAAAAAAATATGTTTTATATACCTTGCTCCGTTAGCTGGCTTAGCCTCTCCGCCGCCGTAGAGGGCGTTGCTGAGGCCCCACAGATTCAGAGCGCTGCTTTCACTTTTAAACACCTGGAAATATCAGTTTCTAAATTAGACTAATAAACTTTTTGTTTCCATTTCCGAATTCATTCCAAAACTATTAATATAAAAATTTAAAGTCAGCAAGCAAAACCGTTCTCTAATTAAAATTTGACTTAATGTTTAAGTTCTCTAAGTTTTAGCGAAGTTTATGCTTCTAATAATCCATAATCTGCTTTTGATTGTTTCTCTCTGTTTTCCTTGAATAACTTCATTAAACTAACTCAAAAACCTAAAAACCCATTTGCCATAAATTCAGCTACAAATAAATCGAAAGCCGTGTGTGGAACATAGTGAATAAATATTAAAATAAACCTAAAGCATTTTAGTTTCAATTTTAAATTTACATCATATCAAGCTTCACTATATTCATCTTTCTTAAACAAACATTTTAAATATCGAACGTTTTAAATTAATTTCAAAACCAATTTATTTAAAACTAGAATACGATTAGTTCTATTTTTAAATTCATATGATACCAAACAATGTAAACCTTTTTTGAAATTTAAACGAAGAATATTTTTAGTTCGATATTCAAATTAATCAAGAAGACCGTAATACCTGTATGACGAGAATGACGTCACTAGAACGTTGTCTATGCAAACAAAATGGCGCGGTGCCGCCATTTGAATGATGGCGTCTGGTCGCTGTCGGATAGTTCCTGAACGTTTAATTGATGATGCGATACTTCCAAGTAAATTATCAAAGCTAAATCAAGGTCGTCCATTTTCTGTACGTTTTGTATGACGTTTTTTTTTTTAAAAAACAGATGACCGACGGTGTGTTAATACGTCCGTGGAACTTTCCACATGTCGTCACCGTAAAGACGGCCGCCTTTTTCGTCCGTGTATTATGACCGCTGTTTAGTTCAATAGTCACCTTATCCAGCTCTTCGTCTGGCGTGGTCAGGAATAGTCTGAAGTCTTCGCTGTGGGTTAGTATTGGATGTTTCGCCACGCGGTCTGCAACAAATATAAATAACGTTAAAAAAATGGCAACATTCATCATTATATAAAATATAAATGGTGCCTTAAACTAAAAATAATTAAAGTGCGAGTGCGAGGCAATAGGGTTTCGCACAATTTGAATTTGAGGTCTCAGTCAGTTTGCCAACTGCAATAAAATATTTTTTATGTATCTTATGAGTAACCACATATAGGGCTGGGACTTGGTAAATCAATCCATGTTGTCTGCTAGGAACCTTCCTAATTTATATCATACAGACGCATACATGCATATATCATTACCACTTTACCACCACCACCACACAGGGAGCCGGCGCCAGGGCGGAAAAGGCGCCGTGAAGCTTTCAGGAGGAAAATATATGTCGGGGTATTGTTGGGGTAATATAATAGTGAAGGCCGTGTCGGGCTATAATTAGAGTAGGATAATGATAAAGAAAGTTAAATGTCACTTCCGTCGCAATTTTTATATTCAAAGATTTTTGACAGCCTCAAACGAGTAAACGATTATCGATTAATCGCGACGCCAGTGCCATACTTCCTGTTTGTTGATTTACTTCGGATAATTATAAAGAAAACTAATCATCACTTTCGTCACGTCATTTTAATAATTAACGATTATTAACAGTCTCAAACGAGTAAAAGATTATCTATTAATCGCGACGCCAGCGCCCTATTTCCGTTTTGTTGAATTACTTCTCCCCACTAATGGAGGGGCATTGCTACCATTGTCTAGTCCCTTTATATTCCCCGACTGACGCAGTACACTTTAGTCTCTCGACAAGTCTCTTTGAGACATCACCTGGAGTTGAAGTGTAACAAATAATGTGTCGCATCACGGATATTGGACATATCTGACTAAGGATCATGTGAGTTCTTACGTCTTATTTATTATGAGTACCTACATTGTATTTAGATGTGTTAACACGACCTTAGGTTAGGTTTAGGTTAACCTAACCTCAGACAGAATAAGATATCAGAGTGCCCATGCGACCCGTTCAGGCGGCGCCTTACTGTTACCGGGACGGATGGTGTGAAATGTATTACCGGCCATGTGGGTGTAGGCAACCAGGCACCTCATGGAAACGCTGCTACTGGAATATCTTTGAAACTACGACAGATCCAGAAGATAGGAACGTGGAATGTTCGTGGGCTATTACAACCTGGCAAACTTAAGATATTGGAAAAAGAGCTATCCCGATGCAACATAAGTATTTATGGTATCGGAGAAACACATTGGAAGGGTAGTGGCCATATTTCCACCGATACAAACACAATCCACTTCTCCGGCAACGATGATACCAGCAGAAATGGAGTCGGCTTTGAGGGGAGAACGCCTCATACAATTTGCTGCAGATAACAACTTGGTGATATCCAACACTTGCTTTCAAAATCATCCACGAAGATTATACACTTCGATATCACCAGACGGCAACTATCGTAACCAGATCGACTACGTAATGATTGGAACACGGTGGAGGACATCCGTTAAAAACACGCACACTTTGCCAGGAGCCGATTGTGGGTCAGATCATCAGTTGCTTATCTCAAAAATACAACTGAAACTAAAGGCATCCAGAAAGCTTGACAAACGAAAAAGGCTCGAAGCAAATGACACCACAAAGTTCATAGCAGCGTAAGAAGAAAACTGGCCACAATGGGTGACTAAATATTCTAGCACTGAATGTCCGGACAAACTATGGGAACGTGCAAAGAAGCTTTTATGTTGTTCGCTAGACAACGCAACACCTACTGCTACTAATAAAAAACAACACTGGATGAGAAGTTATCTATTGTCAGTTAGGCGATAAAGACACAGTACGCACAAGTTCTTGATGATCTTCTTTGTAATCTTCTTTCGGGGCATGCCCACTCCGCGCGCGTGCGCCGCTCTCAATGCCTACATTACGACTGTCACACGACCTCTGCTCGTGGCGCAACTAACACTACCTAACATCCCCCCACCCCACCCCCCCAAGCGCGCATTCAAATATATTGAACAGCCTTTGACTCCGTTAAATGGCCCATGTTTTGGAAGACCTTGTTAGAAATGGGCACACCAAATCACCTAGTACATCTGCTCAGACGTCTGTACGAAGACGGTACCGCAGTAGTCCAAACAGACGATAAGCTCTCAGGTCAATTTCATCCCAGCGCCGGAGTCCGCCAAGGATGTATAACCTCACCACTGCTCTTTAACATGTACACACTTGCAATAGGAGGCCTGAAGATATCGAACTTGCGCTATGCGGATGATACAACTTTATTCGCAAGTAGTGCCCGCCATTTAGAACAGCTTCTTCAGAAAATGGAGAAAGTCAGTCTTGAGTTCGGCCTTAAGATCAATCGCAGTAAAACGAAAATAATGATTGTCGACCGTATTAACAACAATTCGCCAGAGGTCACAAATATTCGCTATATTTACTGCGAAGTGGTCCAATCGTATATTTATTTAGGGGCGCTGATCTCGAACACAGGAGGCTGCATAGACGAGATTAAACGACGAATGGCGATATCTCGATCAGCAATGGACAAACTTAAAAAAATATGGAGAGACCGTAATATTACCAAAGCCACCGAGATCCGGCTCGTAAGAACTTTTGTTTCCTCCATATTCCTTTACGCATCGGAAACTTGGACCTTGCGAGAGAGTGAGAGAAAAAGGATAGACGCGCTTGAGATGTGGTGTTGGAGAAGAATGTTACGAATACCTTGGACCGCATTCCGTAGTAACATCTCTATCCTTTCTGAGCTCGGCATCAAACAACGTCTATCCTCCATCGTTTAGGCTCGCATTCTCACGTACTTTGGTCACGTGTGTAGACGCGACGATGTGTCCATTGAGCGCTTATTGGTGCAAGGTAGAGTTGAAGGCACTAGGCCACGTGGCAGATCACCGATGAGATGGACTGATCAAATAAAAGCAGCTATTGAAATCCCAGTACACCAATGTGGGAGGAAGGCTTCCATTAGGGAGGAGTGGAGGCGTATTGTCAAGAGGGCCACAACTTTCAAATGACCACGACCGGTCGGCCAAGACCGTATCGACCAAGAAGAAGAAGAACCTCAGACAAACAGTGAGACCAGGCAGTGGAAGTGAGTGTTATGATCATTTAAAGGATATCCTTAAGCCTACACCTTGGTCACGATTCCAAGGCACTGCCTGGGTTCCTGTCCAAAAACTACAAAAAAAGCGTAAGGTTCGATCACTTCCTTCATTTAAATCGTCTCTCTGTTCTGACATATATGATTCAAATAAAAAAAGTTGGTTTTGTTGGCTCGAGCAAAGAGTTCAATGTGTCCCGCTGCGCCTCTGTTCATGGGGTAGTCACTCAGTAGCGCAACCGTGCTCCATGATCGGCGGGGCAGTTGGAAATATCTGATGTTGAGGGGCGTGAAAGCGTCATAGTGAGGCGCGTAAGCGCGAGTGGTCTCATGCGCTGGATGTTTCGCCGTCGACTCCTGTCTCGGTGTAGTAGCGTATTCTAGACGGGGGGCGGTCGAGCGGCCGGCGCAAGATTTACGCCAAGGGGCGCGAAGGTCGTGGAGCGCCGGCGTGAAAAGCGCGGGCTTTGAACTCCAACGTTCGTACCCTGGGTGTCGCAGACGGCGGTTAAGTCTAGGGGGGTCCGGTGGCTGGAGGTACGGGTCGCTCCAGGTACTCCTCTGTTTGCAGAGATGACTTGCGAGCGACCTGGCTCGTCCGAAGGCTGGGTGTTTCAGTAGACATGTCCTGGCATCCCCCCTCGGTTAGGTACTAGGAAAAGCGAGCCCGTAGTCGGGTTTGAACTGCCGGTCCTTGTACCCGCAGACGGGTGTAACTGTCGAGGCGTCCGCAGCAGCATTCTAACGCGTTCTTGCAGCGCCCACCATATGACATGGACGGTGGTGGGTTTTAGTGCGGTAGTCCAGGGCTTATCGCTGGTAGTCCCACATAACCCCTTTAAAGGGTATGCGTAAACGCATTTCCCACATTAAAAAAAAGGTCAACAAGGTTTTAAAAAAAATATAATTGTAGACACAATACAATAACCACGGGAGGGGATTAATCAGATTATTGTAGGCGGACTAAGATAGAATTTCTTTTTTTTTTGTCTCAAAATATAGGCTCTCATAAGTTATTGGCACGATAACGCAGAAGACGCCTTGCCGCGTCCCTGATATGGAGTCGTATATTTTGATTGCGTTAACTTGACTTCAAGGGGCCCCTGCCTTGACTATTTGATATTATTTCAATACCTCCACCTTAAAAGGTATCCTTTTAGTTAAGTCCTTTTTTTAGGAACCCTAATAAGACTTACCCAGAAATGCATGTAAGGCCAAACACCTAACAGCGACGAAGGAAGGAGAGTATCTGTCGAGCTGCTGCCGTGCGGAGTGCAGCGGGGGGAGCGGGGGAGCCGCCACCAGCGGGTGTGATGCCGACAGGCGCTTGTGGAGGAGCTGGAAACATTTCCATTCATTTAATTTTGTATTCATTTACAAACCAATATATAATCTTTTCATAATGATGTTTGATGATGTTTACTCACTTTAAAATGATTGTACCGTCGCCTCACACTAAGTGGCGTGGGCCAGCGTGCGCACACGCACCGCACGCGATACGTCACGAACGTCTCCAGTGTGGAGAGCTGCTTCAGAGGAGCATCAACCTGTCATACAAAATTTTAATAATTAACTACCTCACTATCAGTCACCAAGTATCGATGCCCACACAACATCGATTTACAAAAATCGATATTAAATTGTATTCATCGATATTTTTGTATTGTTGAAAACGAAATATATATATATACAGCAGTCAATACAGACTACTCAAATATTAATAAAATTCTACTACTGTTACGTACTTTAAAAAAGCTTGATAATCAATTCTATTCGATACTTGATATCGACAGAAATGTATTGAGAAATACTGTTTCATGTCTACTCAGTGTGAACGTGCAACGTGAGTGCGTTGCCATGGTTACAAAATTGTTATAACTGTCAATATATCAATATTGTGAGGCAGCTCTCAAGTTAGCAATGAGCGGATAGTCCTCAAAGGGGTGAACAGATCTTCACAATACATAGCCAAGAATCATCGCACTTAAATTACTTTTCAAACAGTAACAACAAGTAACACTTACCTTTACAGCAATATCAAATCCATGTTCCATAATCAATGGAGCACCCTCATGAGGATCTTCAGTGACGCTCGGAGCTTCTGTGTCGGTAGCATCTGCATCATTCAGGTCCAGTACTGCTGAACTGCTTTCACTTGCCATTTTACTGTTCACATAGACACTGAATAAATAATCACTTCCGTGGTTTTGACTCGATTCTTTATATACCCTCGACAGTTAGACTCCAGGCTTAGGCAGTCTTACGCGCGGTCTCTCAAGGAGTAGATATTATTGAAAGTGTTGTTAAGTTAGTTGTAAGGTTAGCCTTGTGTTAGGTTAGGTTCATGTTGGTCTAACCTAAGGATTACACAGTGAGATCCTTAGTCTGCTCTAACAAATAGTATTTTTGTAGTGATAGGTTTTAAGTATTATTCTACAATTAAAAAAGGGCAAAGGCCAACTGATATTGACTAAACCTGAAATTTGATGGAGGTAAAGAATCTTTTCATTTCCATGGTAATTTCTACGTCTTACAAATTTATTTACTGTATATCCATTATAACTCAACTGTGGTGAGGAGCCATCCTTTCTGAGGCTAAACCTCTTCACCCTTTGCATCTGCAATATCAGACCACGATCACGCAGCAGTGCTAATTCTACATATTCTAACTAGTGATTTGTGTTGGCTTCTTGCCGTTTACAACTCAAATCATAATATTCAAGGTAATAAAACAAACTATAAGTAAGTAGTGTTAGTTATGATGTTGGCAACATTGATTTAAGTAACCAAATAAACATGCCCACATGACAGACATCATCATTGCAAGTAATCAAGCAGTAACACTGAAGCACAAGAATAACCCTTGGAAGCAATATTTTAGTTAACAAGTAAATAACAAACAAACATTGAAACTTTATTTTTCAATAACACTAGAAAATACAATAACATGATCTAAAGACTCATATCTAACTACTAGTAATTACTCATTGTAAAAAATAATTGCTGTAATTATACCATATACTATATCTTTATAGTACATTGTTATTCAAATTAAAATATTTTTGCTGCAATTAATAAAATGAAATGAAAGACCAATTTCTATTCCAAGAATTTTGTTCTAAATTAGGATCTTGAAGACATATTCAAATAGTGTCCAAAGCCTCATAAATATAGGCTTCATCTAGAAGCAGAGAATGGATTTACAATTCATATATAAGGTTAAGGTTCTTGTAAAAGCCTTGGAAGTCGTTAATTCTGAACATTTAAACATACTGAGTCTTGATAAAACAGGCGTCTTCAAAAAAAATAGTACGAGATAAATCGGGAATAAAATCTAATTAAAAGTAAACATTTCACTTACCAAATATAAATAAGCAAAAATTACCACGATCACACAACAAACGCGATACTAAATTATTTAATAGTAAGAAAAGTAGGCGTATACACTATCAGTGTATAAATATAACACTCATTTATCAGTACACGATAACAAAAGAAAAGTGAGCGAATTTGACTGCCCTATTTCGCCAAAACTGGATCGATATTGCAACTGCATCTCATTTACACTTCCTTTCTTATTTAAATATTTAGTACCAATTGTTATGACAGGTGAATTAAGCCTAAAAGATTCTATATCAACTTACGTTTATAAATGCCGGGTTATTTGCAAATCACGGGAGAGAAAACAAATATCCTAAATCCAAAAAATTTTTGACTGACGTATACGATTTTCAAATTGACAATTTTGATAGACAAAAGTTACTGTTCACTAACAAAATATCGATATTGTTGTTATTTCATTAAATCGATATTGTTATCAATGTTTTCTTTTGGAGTTTAAATTCACGGAGATTCATCAAAATATAATTCAGATTAGCTAGAAATGTTATAAATTCTATTTCTTTATCTAATACATCCATTAGTATAAGTATTTATAAAAAAATATTCAATTTAAATTATTATTACTGACGAGTCCAACGTAAATATTTTACATTGAATTATTTTCTTCAACAGATACTATGCGAAATAATATCTATGCTTAAATAAAATATATTGACAGTTCGATTATTATTTTTTAATATCGATATTAAAAAATAATTTTTATTAATCTGTATTATCTGTCTGACATTGTTGAAGACTGACGTGACGTTTTCCTTCATCAAAACAATTTGCTTTCTTCCTTTCTAAAATTACTAATGTGTTACTTTTGAATCAATTTGTAGTTTATGCCCTTTCTAGATAGAAACAGGGGCATTTTTTTTCTAAGTAGTTCTTCAAAACCGTCAAAATAGCGTCTAAAATGCAAGGCGTCAGCGCTCCGCGGGAGCCTGCGCCAGTACTTAGCACGAGCTCCACCATCCTAAATATGAGAGAAAAAGAGAAATACATCGAAGACTTCGACTTCCCATTCTGTGACGAATCTTCTAAGTACGAGAAAGTTGCCAAAATCGGTCAAGGAACGTTTGGGGAAGTGTTCAAAGCCCGAGCCAGGAACAGCAACAAAAAATTCGTTGCAATGAAAAAAGTGTTAATGGACAACGAAAAAGAAGGCTTCCCCATCACAGCGTTACGAGAAATCAAAATATTACAGCTCCTCAAACACGAAAATGTTGTCAATTTGATAGAAATTTGCAGAACTAAAGCAACATTACACAATAAATACAGATCAACATTTTATTTAGTTTTTGATTTCTGTGAACACGATTTAGCTGGTTTATTATCCAATGTAAATGTTAAATTCAGTTTAGGGGAAATAAAGAAAGTTATGCAACAGCTTCTTAATGGCCTGTACTATATTCACAGTAATAAAATCCTACACAGAGATATGAAAGCTGCGAATGTGTTGATAACAAAGAATGGCATTTTGAAACTGGCTGATTTTGGTCTTGCACGAGCATTTAGTGTGGCGAAATCTGGACAAGCAAATAAATACACTAACAGAGTGGTCACATTATGGTATCGGCCACCAGAACTGTTATTAGGTAAGTACTTTGTAAAAATGTCTTCAGGCACTGAAATATAGTATGCTTAGTATTCAAAGTATTGTACATTTTTTTGCATATCTAGGTGATAGGAATTATGGGCCTCCAGTGGACATGTGGGGAGCTGGTTGTATTATGGCAGAAATGTGGACAAGATCACCTATTATGCAGGTATGATAGGAAATGTTCACACTGGTAATGTTCAAAGATGTACTGTTTTACTGTTTGAAATGGTCAATATCAGTCACTAGGGTACAATATCAATTTGCAGAAGGTCCACATTGGTGACATTGTGATGTATGAATGACCATATTATCTTTGTTTTCAGGGTCCCACAGAACAGCAGCAATTAATTTTAATCTCACAACTTTGTGGATCATGTACTCCGGATGTGTGGCCGGGAGTTGAAAATCTAGATTTATATAATAAAATGGAACTGCCTAAGGGTCAAAAGAGGAAGGTTAAGGTATGTTATAGAACATAGTTTTGAATATTAAAAAATTAGACATAATACACATTTTATGAAAAGCAAGATTGCAGAAAAAATTTCTTTTTTTTATTTGTTACACCAATTCCAAAAATTAAAAAAAAATCCCCTCCATAAAAAAATAAAATACATTTTCTGTCTCTGTCAAAATTTGGTAAGTGACAGTTTTCAAAAAGGTATTTAAAAAAAGATTGAAATTTTATTTTTTCTGTATGTCTTATTTGTAGGAATCGGGAAAAAAATTACCATTAAGTAATATGATTTTTAGTATGAAAAAAAATATAAAAAAAAAGTTTTCATTCATATAATGGAAATATTAATTAAAAACAAAACATTTAATCCCTTATTTTTAATTTTTTCTTAGAAGAATAGTAACTTTTGAGATACTCTCTTATTGTTTCAGTAATTGACAATATTGTTTCATAAAATAAAAGTATACATTTTTTTATTTCACAGTAATTAAAACAAAGGAAATTAAATTTTTGTTATTTTTTACAGGAAAGGCTAAAGCCCTATGTTAAAGATCCTTATGGGTGTGACTTACTTGACAAGTTGCTACAACTAGATCCAGCAAAAAGGTTACTAATCAACCATATTTTTAATCTATGTATCCTTTTATATGGATTTTGACAACTTTAACTAGACTAAATAAATTTTAAATTAATGTTCATATTATTTGAAAATACAGATAAAGCTGTCTGTTCACTAATATTTTATTCCTATTAATTGAATAAAAAAATATGTTAAACATTAATTTAGATGACATCTAACCAGAGTCAGTAAATATATGTAGTTCTCTTAATATTGCTTTCTCACTCACACATCTTTTTTGATAATTTATGCTGTCTGTATGTATATATTTACTCAAGTCTTCATTATTTTTTTTTCAAATTAATTCTTTTAAAGGTATGATGCAGACACAGCATTAAACCATGACTTCTTCTGGACCGACCCCATGCCATGTGACCTTGCCAACATGTTGGCACAGCACACCCAGAGCATGTTCGAGTACTTAGCTCCTCCTAGAAGACCTGGACACCTTCGCCATCACCACCACCCACCAGGAGCTCAGCCCAAACCTGCACAACAGCCACAGGACTCCGGATATCAGGATCGTGTATTTTAAGTGGAAAACATTTAAACTATCATATTAATCAGTAGTACACGCACACTCAGTGCGTTTTGTGCGTAATATTAACTGGTGAGTTTTGTTCTATATTATCTATAGTTTCTTTAAAAAAAAATTAAACTGCCAAAAAAAAATAATGTAAGACTGCATCGCTTAGGAGTTAATGCAATTTTTTATGTACTCAAATTATCCTGTAAATAATAAATTGTTCAATTACCATGGTATTCTTTTTATTACCTTTCTAACAGCAATGTTTTTTTTGCCTTTGATAATTCAAGTATAATTTCAAGTTATAGCGGTTTGTGTTGACCCCGTCCCAAAAGTGACCATCGAGTCCTTGGAGATTCATCTACAATCAATCGGACAAAAAATTAATTTTATAAACAGATATTCATTTTATAAACAATTAAATTGATTTCCTGAGACCGCCATTATGTTAATTTTTAGAGAGATAAATAAAGATGTCAGCTAACGTAGTCTGTCGTTTGTTTTATATATTTAAAATTGAATTAAACTTGAGAGATTACTACAAATTTTACCCTTTTATGACAAGTCAACAATAAGCCATCTGCTAGAATATCATTCTTCCATTTCCATACAAGCGCTCGTCTATTGTTTATTTAACACTTTAATTTTATTCATTTAAAAGTTTGATTAAATAATCGTAAAAAAAACCGTACTTGAAATATCGTAAACATCCGAAATACGGTACATCACTATCACCTGTCAAGTGAGCGATAAAAAAAAAAAGAAAAATTTAGTAAATATTTTTCGTGCTAGTTTTGCTGTTTACTTACTGAATTACTGTAATATTTGTGTATTTATAAATTAAATAATTTAAATATATATAATTATGTGTAGAATATAAAGTGAGAAGTTATATTTTGTGTGTAAAACTTAGGTGAGTTGTTTCATTCATTTTAGTTAGAAATAATAGTTTTTGCGCGCGAATTGTGTTTTTTAAACAACAAAACAAAAATTTTGGTTTCTTAAGTAATGTAATATATATAAAAATGGTTAATTAATAGACGCAAAATATTGGAGGACCTATTCTGTAAATCGCTTCGTATTCTGGTTGCTTTTTTGCTTCATGTGATGTCGCAAAAACATTCTTATGTTAATAGCGATAAGGTTGATAAATGATAACGAAGGAGGTGCGACACAGCCGAACCAGAATAAGGACGCGTAACAAGTTATTAGAATGTTAAGGCGACGCACTTCTGATTAAATTTTATTATATTGTTTTTTAAATTGGAAATTTAACTAATTACTAATTCCAATATGTTAATTATCAAATTAACTCTATTGTTTTAGTAACTTTTCATAGTTAATGGCTCATATTTAGTAATTCTTTGGCGGGGGTCCTGGGCTCGGGCTAATGTAAATATTTGTATGAACCCCAGAAGTCACCAGATATGCTATTTGGAAAACTGTATCTTTTGTGAATTATTATTTATTATGAACTAAGCAGCTTTTTCATTAAAACACCTCTCTTGTAGAATGAAACTGAAAATATTTAAAATAAATACAAAGAGTGTGCTGCCGTATATTTGTGAGAGATGGAAAGTCGTCAATTACTAAGAAGCGACAAATCCTGTAGAGCTTTTGGCACTAGCCAACATAGAATGTATACAACTTTGTAACTGGGTAGGTCACATACTGTGTAGAGACTTGGATCACATTCCGAAACAAGCTATGGACTGCAATCCACAAGACGAGTCTGTTAAATAAGAAGTGCTTCAGCAGAATTGATTTTTCAATTTAAAGCGATGTCCTCCTAGGCTTGGATTGTAATAAAAGAAATATCCATACCTTCATATTTATCCTATGTCGAGTGAAGTTATGGCCCTCCTGAAATAGCCAATGGACAGAAAGTTCTTTTAGTGTGATGCACAGTGATAGATTAGGACTCCTATAATGTTTATTGTGCTAGATTCTCAAGAAGTCGTTTGTCAATTTCAGATATATGGGTTCATCATGGTGAACGTGTGTTGTGTGGCCGGGTGCATAGAAACTAAAGACGTTATATACTTCAAGTAAGTTTATTGTTTTTAACATAAGTTTTTTTGTGTTTTATATTGTACCCCCAGCAACCATTGGTGGAAGGGGATCTGTTCCCTGACTGGCTTGCAACCATCAGCATGTGAATCCGACTACAAAGTGTCTTTCTGGTAACACAGCTAGGCCAGATCTACTTTCTTCCTCACCCATCTCAATAATGCTGTGGGTTCCAGTGAACTCTGGGCTCTCACTCAGGGTTAACTGAATCCACAGCATTTTTCTTATCGCTCGCCCTCCTCTATATAAAGAGATACTCTCTTGTTTTGCCGATGTCCATGGGTGACTGTGCCTACTTTCCATCAGGTGGACCTTCTGCTTGTTTGTTCCTTATCTATGTTAAATTTAAAAAACCAGCCTCTCCCCGCCAGGTCATTTCTCCTCTTTGGTTGCCTCACCACTTTTCTGTGATCAGTTCTGGGTCTGCAGTCTAGCACCTCTGCCCCATCTGGTGTCATTTAACGACATATTTCCTATTCAGTCTTAAAGATTTCAATAATATAATAATGTTATATCCGAAATACGCCACAAAAATGAACCTTGATTTTTTTATTTTTTTCTAAAAAACTATTAAAGAGAGAAAGTGAATACAAATCAATTGTACTCACTTTCTCTCTTTACTAGTTTTTTATTTAATATTTTAGTGTTTAGAGTTTAGCGTTATTCTTATTACACATATATCTTTTTAAATAATTGATTGTGTCTTGATCCATTTATTGATGTCATATCTCTACAATAAAATATTTATATTATCTGTATACTATTTTTCCAGTGTCCCCAACAGCAAAACCCTACGCAAGAAATGGCTAGAGAACTTCACACCCAACTGCAAAGTGACCAACCTCTCTGTAGTCTGCAGCAGACACTTCCTCGACGACCAGTATGATGAGGTCCGGGGGAAGAAGAGGCTCAAGCCCAAGGTTGTGCCGACTGTGTTTATTGATGTAAGTTCAATCAAATGTAGTTAAAAAGTGACCTACTGTCTCAGACGAGATAATATTCACTCACAAATTCACTCATTTATACAGTTCCTCACATATATTCATTCGATCATACACTCATTGACATACTCCCTTACTTATAAGTTTGCTCACACACTCTTATACTCACTTACTCATAAACTTGCTCATGCTCATACACTCATACTTACACAATCATCTTTAACTCGCTCGCACTCACTCACTAAAGTATACACAAATGTTTTTTGAAGACACAATACATGTTTACTATTATCCATTTTGTTTTCAGCTTGACGAAACTTTAATTAAAAAAGATAGTTTAAGAAAAAAGTCTAAAAAAGATGAAACAAATGGGATCAGAGAAGAAGAAGAAACGAGTAAGCCAGTGGAGAACAAAAGTAAAGAACTGAGTAGTGTTAGTGAAGAAAATGATGATGAAATCGTTAAAAGGTACATAAGAATTTATTAAATTACCATCTTTTTTGTAGTTATTGCGGTTATTAATGACCTTATATTAATATTCTCACCATCTCTCTTTCTGCCTCTTTATTTTTCGATGGAAAGAGATGCAGTTTATGCATATCTCCAAAGTTATACCGCAAGAGGGTGAGAGTGGGGCTCACTCATCTTCTATATTATCATTTCATTTTACAATATTTGACCGTTAATAGTGGGGGTAGTGATTGCGCAAAGCGCTCCTACCTCGTCCTGTCTCACACTCGTTCCTTGGCTTCCTTCTGTAAGGTTGTCGAACATTTATATTTTTGTATGTAGGTAATACGCAAACTAATTTAAATAAAGCAGTCACCATCTTGCCTCTGTGTTTGATTGTCGTTCCACTGGCGACGAGGCGGTTAATTACCACGCGTTGAGTGAAATACATAAGTAATATTGTGTTTTAAAATGCCTATTGGAAAATTAGAACCTTTTGACATTAATTCGAAACAGTGGCCGGCGTATATTAGACGAGTGAGACAGTATATTCTTTTAAACGAAATAAAAACCGAACTACAAGTGCCGTTATTAATTACGGTGGTGGGTGAAACTACCTATTCATTAATGTGTGATTTGTGCTCACCGGCTCACCCTGAATCTAAAAGCTTCGATGAATTGGTTAAGGTAGTGACCGATCACCTGGAACCGCAGCGCTCGGAGTTTGCCGAGCGCCACGTATTCCGACTTCGTCGGCAACGCCCGGGTGAGACCCTCATGGAGTATTTACAAAACTTAAAACACCTGGCGACAACCTGTAATTTTGGTAACATCTTGGAAGAGAATTTACGTGATCAGTTCGTGTCTGGATTAGCGAATGAGGAGATGCGATCTAGAATATTCGCTGAAAGAAATATCAATTATAAGAAGGCAGTTGAGTTGGCTCTGGCATTGGAGGCTGCAGAGAAGCACGCGGTGGTGAGCGGGTCAACGGTAGTCCCGAGTACAGCCGCTACCCTGAGTGCTGGCGGCGAAGGAAGTGAGGGTATGCATCAGGCGAGCGACCGGCGAGGATCGGCGCGAGCGGCCGGCGGCGGAGGGGCCGGGGCCGGGTCGCGCGCCCGCGGCCGGCTCGAGGCGGGCGCGGAGGCCCGCTGCTGGAGATGCGGAAAGCCCCATAGTGCAAATAAGTGTCGTTACGTGCAATATAGTTGTGATAAGTGTCATAAAAAAGGACATTTAAAAAATATGTGTGACGAGGTACGTAATCGAGTGGGCAAGCGAAATTATTACAATAATTATGTCGCAGACACTAGTGCCTCGGCAGAGGATGATGAGGACTTTTTTAACATTGAGTTAGCGGCTAAAGGTAATGGACCCTATTTTTATTAAAGTGACAGTAGATGAAAAAATTTTGGAATGTGAAATAGACACTGGAAGTTCGGCCATTAGCGATGAGCTTTTTAATAAATTGTTTTCGCATAAGAAACTTAGAACTGATAATTTAATTTTACGTTGTTATTCTGGAAGTCAAATTAAATCTTTGGGTTATATTTAGGTAGACGTAAGGCTTGATAGTGTTAAAGTCGAAAATTTAGCATTATACATAATAAAGAACGGGTCGAGACCTTTGTTGGGTCGTGATTGGATTCGCGCCTTAAATATTAAACAAATTACTATAAAGGAAATTGCAGATGATAAGTTTGTTGACCGTCTAATTACGGAGTTTCCAGAAGTGTTTACAGATAAATTAGGTACATGTAAAAAAACAATACGATTGCAGCTCACCGATAAGGAACCGGTTTATGTAAGAGCGCGCCCCGTCCCCCTCGCACTGCGCGAGCGTGTGCAACGCGAGCTCGAGCGTCTCGAGCGCGAGGGCTATACCTATCGGGTGGACCATTCGGAGTATGGCACCCCTATAGTACCCGTTGTGAAGGAATGCGGTGAAATACGAATATGCGGTGACTATAAAATTACAATCAATCCAAAATTAAAACGCGATTATTATCCGTTACCTCGAATTGAGGAATTGTTTGCTGCGCTTAGTGGTGGCTTAGAGTTCTCAAAAATAGATCTTAAACATTCTTATCAACAAGTTCTTTTATCAGAAGAGTCACAACCGAATACAGCTATCACTACTCATATAGGTACGTTCGTATATCGCCGCACGCCTTTCGGTTTATCGTGTATTCCTGAAAAATTTCAGAAGATAATGGAAGAAACATTACGTGGCGTCCCAGGTACTGTCGTTTTTTTAGATGACATATGTGTAACGGGTTCGGATAGACGGACACATATGAGTAATTTGCGCGCCGTTCTAGAACGATTAAGATCTATGGGTTTTACTGTTAAGCTTAGCAAGTGTAATTTTCTAAAAAATTATGTGAAATACCTGGGGTTTATTATAGACAGACTTGGTTTGCATCCTGATCCAAAAAAAATTGAAGCTATTAATAATGTGCCCCGCCCAGAAAATGTGACCCAGTTAAAAAGTTTCTTAGGTTTGTTAAATTATTACGGTAAATTTATTAATAAGTTGAGTATTATCCTACATCCTTTGCATGGCTTATTAAAAAAAAATGTAGAATGGAGATGGAACGCTGACTGTGAGACCGCGTTTTCTAAAGCAAAAAATATGTTAGTCGGTGATAAGGTGTTGGCACATTATGAAGAGGGGCGGCCGTTAGTACTGGCTACAAGGTAACGGGGCAGCGGAAAATGCCGTGAAAACTGTATAAAAAGCGATAAAACGGGCAATATATCTGAAAGAGAATGTGTCATTGTCTGTTCTGAAATTTTTATTTCATTATCGTAATTGTGAACACGCTACTACGGGAGTTTCACCGGCCGTAGCTATGTTAGGACGGCGATTACGTGGTCGCCTGGATGCCTTACGGCCAGACGTGTCCAAAGTCGTTGAGTTAGCACAAAATCGCCAAGTTGCTAATAAGGCAGGGATAACGCGGCCAATAAAAGTAGGTGAGACTGTTTTGGCACGAGACTACATTTCTAAAGGGAGTAAGTGGTCGGAAGGTAGGGTAACGAGCTTGTCAGGGCCAGTATCTTATAAAGTTATATCAACTAGGGTAACGGCATCAATTGGTGAAGGCACCAGGATCAGTTAATTAAAACAAATGAAAAAAGTCGTTTCTCGTTGTCTCGTACTAGTGCACAGAGCTCAGAAAGTATTGAGGAGGATGAGGTTGAGGAAGGTTGCGATTCTGAGGGAGCGTTCGAAGACGCCTCAGAGGAGGGCGGGGAAAGAGAGATACAGTCTCCGCAAATGCGCTCGCCCTCGCCTCCCCCACCGAGTCCGTCAGCTAGGGCGAAACGGGCGTTTAATAGAAATAAGGGTAAAGAAGGAAACACGATAAAATCGAACAAAGAATAATTATATTTTAATTTAGTTCATAGATTAGAAGATTGTTTTGCATAGATAACTCGAGTACTAATTTCATTTTATTGTTATTATTGTTGTGTTAAAATAACTTTAATTTATAATTAGTTTAAAATAGTTTATAGTTCTAAATTTAAGTTTTCCTTGTTTGGGAGTTTAAAAAGGGGGAAAAGTGTAAGGTTGTCGAACATTTATATTTTTGTATGTAGGTAATACGCAAACTAATTTAAATAAAGCAGTCACCATCTTGCCTCTGTGTTTGATTGTCGTTCCACCTTCAGACCCATCACTGTCTCGCAAAAGGAAACCAATGCAAACCAACACCTCTTACTGCTGAGCATAGCGTCCACCACACTCATCAGTGTGAGGTCTGTCAATTTCAGATGCCAAGATATGAATTTGGGGATCCCACGTCATATCTTGGCATCTGAAATTGATCTTGGCATCGCACATTCACACAAAGTGTGTTGTGTCATATTCCTGACAGGCAGGTATCGCTTCGTCACAGTAGCATGCGAAAGCGATTCTGTGACGTCTCATAATGACAAAAGGAGGCAGCGCTGGGTTTTAGTGGGTATCTAATGAGGCCCACATACTCGTCTAATATACCCAGATGAGCTGCATAAAGCATTTCCCAGCGATAACAAAAAAAAAGGCAGGTATCACTTGATGCAGATACTTTTCAAAGCAACCATGCCCAGAAAGCACCTAAAGTTTCCGTGCTGCCTATCAATCCAACGTCTCGAGTGTGGATTGTGTGAAAGAGTTGCTCCCACAGTCGCAATACCGGCTTTTGGAGATCTACCTTCTCCCCATCTTTGTGTTAGAGTTCCATTTGCGATAGCTCTAATTCTCACAAGTTCCTCTGGCCGTACTAAACCGAAACATTTCCGTCATCAACCACCTGGTTTCTACGCTAACGCAGCACCCCCCTTGGTGGTCAAAGACACGTTCCGGTCGAGCTGCATGTGGTCCAAACCCTCACACTCTCTTTGCACTAATGTTGGGGATCTAGTGGAATCAGGGCTCTTGCTCAAGGTCCGTTGAAACCGCAGCATTCTTTTCTTTGCTCCCCCTCCCCACTCTCTTTTCGAGGATGCAACGTATCGACAAAACAGAGTATCTCTTGTTTAGCCGATGTCCGTGGACGATGGTGGCCATGGAATCAAGATTAATTTACTCACTCTCTCTCTTCTAAATATTTTTTATTTAATATTAACAATCTTTATACATTCACTCTTGTCTCGGTATTATAATACTCTCTTCTTCTTAATCTTAGAAATCATTCCAAATTCAAATTTGTTTATGGAAAATTCAATTATTTATTCTAAATCTCACTCTCTCGCTTCACATTTTTGTCGCGTGTCGTTTGTTATGTCGAGCTTGACGACAGTGGCGCCACTTCATGAGTGTCTCATGACGTCAGTATTACTATACTCACTCTCTCTCTTGTACATTTGTTTCAGAAGTGAACCAAATATTGCGAACATAGAATCAGAACCAAAAGACATAGAAGAAATAATAACCAATTACCAAATAAAACAAATACGACCTATAAACAGGATATCCACAGATAATATACAGAATGGAGACAATGGCGAGGGGGGAGAAATAGAGGACATGATAACTAATTTCCAAATAAGGCAGACGAGGCCGATATACCGGGAGGTGGAGATAGAGGTGCCTCGGATAGAGAGAGAACATGAGATGGATGTTGTGATAGATGTGGATAATTTGAAGGAGCCGGTCTATGTTGAAGTTTCTGTTGATAAAGGTTAGTTTGGTTTAGCTGCCGGCATGGAAGTATAGGTTTGACCTCGAATGCGCAGAGGTCACTATTACAATGCGCAACAAACCCCCACTATTTTTCAGACCTAAAGATACCTGCCGACTACTTTAACCGTGTGATTGAAAGTAAGAGAGAGACTGAGGTAGCAGTTGTTGAAGAGATATTATTGAGTGAAAGAGATATAGAGTGAGTGAGATTGTCAATTTTAGGGATTAGAGAAGATTTGATTTTGGAATCTATTTTCAATCTATAATCCAAAGATGGAAGTGGATTTTTTGCAAAGAGATCAAGATTGTATGAAAGAGAGATCCTGAGTATGTGAGTGAAAAATTGGATATATTGAGATATGGTATAAGAGAGAAGAGAGAGAGAGAGTATTTGTAAAAGAAATCCAAAGTTTAAGCGTAAGAGAGCAAAGTGACAGATGAAGAATAAGAGGGAGTAAGTAAGGTGTCGCGTGTAGAGAGATAATCTCTCTATCTCTCTAAAATATTATCTTATTTTTTTTAGCAGGTGAAGGTGAGCAATCAGAAAACCAGGATTGTATGATGCTGCTGGAGAGCGTCCAGTGTGAGGTGGACCCGACTAGTCTGATGTTCCACGACCAGGATCCAGACCCTGATCCTGACCCTGACGAGGATGATGATGTTATAGAAGTTGAAAGGTATAAAAAATAGCCACAAACAGAACAAAAATTATTTAACTCTTTGTTTCAGTTTCAAACAGAAAAGTAAATATTTTTTTTTTTATTAACAATATAATGGGACATTTTTTTTTTTTTTAAATAATTTATTTTTATTTTCGAATTTAGTCTATTCTAAAAAGACGTAAACGCCAAATTACGTCATGCATAGCGACATGTCGCTTTAACAAATAAGGCAAAGGCAATATCTTATTCTGCCGTTGAACGAACAAAACAATCACAGGTTTTTCTTTAAATAAAGTATTGGTAGTTTTAAATGCTTAATATTTTTGAAATCTCTCTTTCCCGCCAACTCCCTTAACAGAAATATTTTTTACATTTACGCGGGAAACTTCCAGATTGATGCACGTTGTCCTAGAAACACTACTTTTACCGCGCATTCAGTACAGACTGAAAATCATCAATACAAATTTAAATATAGAACATAATAAATTCAATTTTGAACTGATCCATTTCAAAATTCATACAGTCCCGCATTTCTTTTTCTCTGTTTTTATTCCATAATGGAAAAGGCAAAGGTAGTACAATGGTATAGCCTTGTCTTTAGTAGATTATTTGAACATTATTGATTCCATTTTCAAAATTCATATTTATTTATGCACATATCTCCTTTCCTCAGACCTATGCCATTTTTTTATGGAAAAGGCAAAGATATTACGCTGTACAGCCTTTGTAAGTTACAGACCTCTGCAAAGATTTGTCCAATTTGAACCTGGAACATTCTTTGTTCCTTTTTAATAAATATATTTCAGATTCCATTTTCAAAATTCAAATTAAAAAAAAATTATGTTCATATTTCTCCAATACAAATTAAAATTTAGAACATTCTAGATTTCATTTTTAAACTTTTAAAATTCATTTCAACATTCAAACAGACCTATGCCACTTTTTTTAATGAAAAAGGCAAGGGTATTACACTGTATTGTAGTGTACACTGTGTTGTACTGGTTAAATATTTCATGAATTATAAATTTAAAATTAAGAATGATTCCATTTTCAAAATCAAATGTCTCCAACACAAATTTAAATATGAAACAATCTCCTTTTTTAAATTCCTTCCAAATCCTTAATCTTTAAATTTAGAACATTCTTGATTCCATTTTTAAAATTGAGATAGATTTATGTACATATTTCTTTAATATAAGTTTGGTCTAGAACGATCTTTGTTCCGCTTACAAATAATTTTCTTATATTTCTGTCTCTCTCTTACAGAAAAGAAGAGCCAATAAGTCTACTGACGTCAAGCGATGAAGACGACGTGATACTACAAGAGCCCCACATAGACACGGTAGACGTGTCGGACGAGACGGACGAAGACGACGTGCCTCTGGTCAAGTTAGTGGACAAACCTGAACGGAAGGACCTCTCCAAGGTGATGTGGGACATGTATGAGTACTACTGCATGGAGTGCCACTACACCACAGCCAACAAGGCCGAGCTAAAGAAGCACAAGGAGACCCACCAGAAGGTGCTCCATATATGTCAGCTGTGCGGGTACACCACCTCCAGTGAGAGTCGGCTGGTGGGGCATCGACGGAAGCACTCGCATGTGAAGAAGAAGAAGAAGTTGAAGTGTCACCTGTGCGAGTACAGAGCCGAGCATTACATGAGTCTCATCTACCATTTGAAGACTCACGAGTCGATACAGTTAGTGAGTGTGAAGCGAGGGTACAAGTGTGGGAAGTGTGAGTTCGAGTCCAACGACAGGGTGCTGCTGGTGGAGCACTTGAAGTCGTGTGTGATTGGTCCGTGTTATAGTTGTGATAAGTGCAGGTTCGTGACGGGTAGGAAGTCGGGTCTCAAGCGGCATAAGGAGATGGAGCATGATGATGTGGACTATGTGCCTCCCACTTGGGTGTCTTAAGCATGTCTTTGAAGCAGGACTGTCTGTGTGATTCAAGTTACAGATCAAAATTAGATTCCAAATTTGAAATTTTTATACAAAAATTTGAATGTGGAATCTGTTTTAAAACTTTTCAAAGCTTTGTATTACAGATAGAAAATAGATTCCAAATTTGAAATTTATATATAAATTTTATTTTGGAATTTTTAAACCATTTTAATATTTAGGTTACAGACTGAAAATAAATTCCAAATTTGAAAGCTCTGTTTAACTTGAATTTGTAATCTGTTTCCAAGGCATACGAATTTTCATAATTCAGATCGAAAATATGTAATTTCTAAATACAAATTTGAATTTGGAATTTATTTTTAAGCCATTCAAATATTCAAAAACAGAGTAACAATAGATTCCACATTTAAATTTTTTAGACACAAATTTGCTAAAATCCAAATATTTTAAATTGAGATTGAGTTATATTCTCAGCTGATAATCGACCATGTTTTTTTAAATATAATTTAATAAATTGTTATTTTATTGTAAAAATAATATTCTAATGAAGGTGACATTTTTTTTATATTATTGGTATTATTCTGGTAAACAAAATAACAATTGTTTTCAATTCTTTTTCTATAATTATGATGAACAAATTAACAAAGAAGAATAGAGCTTGTTTAAAACTCCCACAGATAAATAATTTTTTTTAATCTTCAGTTAGTAGCGGTACAGTATGGCGCGGGCGCTGATTGTAAATACTTTGTAAATATATTATAATTGTCATTTAGCATTTTGTTTTATTTACTCTCCACACCACAGCGTACAACGCCATCTATCGGTGGCCGTTGGCATTTTATTATTATTTCATTTCATCCATTGACTTGTATATATCTGTATGATTTCATCATACTGCTTTATACACTGCTGCCAACTGAGCCCTATTCTTCGAATCTAGAAATGATCTGTGTTAGTTCTGTGTAGAACAAGGCAAAGGTATTACGTCATACTGCTTTATACACTGCTGCCAACTGAGCCATATTCTTCGAAGCTAGAAATGACTAAAATTAGAAAAACAAGTTAAATTTATTTTAAACATATTTTACAATAATTAAAATAATGTTGCCATAATTGAAACTAATATTTATTCGAATATTTCAAACCTAATGACAAATATTAAAAGTGTTGCCAACTTAACGACGTGTTAGCATAACTTTCTATTTACGGCCGCCATTGCCGACGCCATTCATCAACAGATTACAGAGTAGTGCATAGACTACAAACCAATACCACAGACTAACACTAAGTGATGTAGCGTTGCGTCTACATTGTTTACCTAACCACGTGGCAACTACTCTACACTGCAGTTTCACTATCACCACTCCACATAATGTCGACTCAACGAGAACTTAGGGGGTTTTCCCCTTTTTATATAAATATTTTTATAATTTTAGGGGAGTTTTCAGGTAACACTGTTGTCAGGGTGTTTGGGTTACGAAAAATAAAACACAATTTAAAAAGAGTTGTATTTAAAAGTGTACTTATATAATAATGTATAAACTAGCAGGTGGGGGGCTTGGTGGGGGACACGCGGCACACCACCGCCTTCAGGTTGGTCATCGACTCGTCCTGGATGGCTTGGTCGTATTTCTGAAACAAAACATTGAATATTAGAGTTACGGACGCGCGATTTTCTAAGAAAATCGTATTAACCTACGCCTTGGTCGCAAGTTACATTACCTCGTTAATAACAACAGTGGGCACGAACGCTAGAGGGCGCTGCACGGCGTCGCTCTTGTCTCCGTAGGACGCCAGCAGGGTGTCCCCCTGCTCCCCCCGCGCGCACTTGTTCAGCTTCTCCGCTTCCGGTTGGCGCTTTATCGTCTCTAGACACTGGAAACATTTAAATAGAGAAGCTTTAAGATGGTGAAAATCGATTTGAATCGCAACCTGATGAATCGATTCACTAAAAAATAAAAAAATATTGCGCCTATTTTCTATGATGAAAAAAAGGTCATTGTCACCAAAAATCATTTCATAAAAGCGATTTAAAAGATCGATTTTTATAGTCCGAGAAATCGATTCTACGAATAATCGTATGTCCTCTCACTCAAACATTCATAGACAACTGTATTAATTGTCATATCGTGTATCTATATTGTGACTGATGTTCTACGAAGAGGATTGTTCCACACGACGTGACGTCACAAGATGCCATGACACATCTTCCCAATTAGGGATGGGTATAAAATATCGATATATATTTTAAATTTGGATATTCGATATTTTGGTGATGGTCTCTTTGTCTCTGCTCCTCTACTGTGTATCTCTACGTGATCGAACCAGAAGGAGAGGGGAGAGTAGAAGAACCAGAGTCACCAACATAGCCCCAGCCCAAGAGATCTCTTGTTTTGTCGATGCGTTGCATCCTCGAAGATAGAGTGGGGATGGGGAATGAAAAAAAATGCTGCGGTTTCAGCGGACCCTGAGCAGGTGCCCAGAGCCAACTGACGAAGCGTTGGAAGGACTTCCACAAGATGGATAGACGAGCTGGGCAAGGCGGCAGGGAGACCTATGGGTGACTCCCTGTATGAACTTTGACTTAATAAATAAATAAATTAATTAACCTTTAAGGAGATAGTTTAGAGAGTTGGTCACACTGATTACGAGCTGTGAGCAACTAAAGTATTGAGCAGTCAGAATAGCATTACCGTGTCAAGAGACTTGTCCGGACTGGCTTGTCCCATCAGACAGATGACCAGCTCCATCTTCTCCGTGTCCTGGAGGCTGCGGTCCTTCAGGATGCACGATTGGATCTGCATTATGAAACATTGAAACATGTGAGAATGTTATTGTGATGCTTAATTGAGCAAGTGTTGCCATATACAAGTTAATTAATTACTTTGAAAAAGTGACAGATATTAAGAAGTATTTAGTTGTATAAATAGTTCAATCCATGACTACTTAACCTATGTAAAGTCAGTAACTAAGTAAGTAGTACTACAGTAGTACATTTGTACCAAAAGAAAAAAGATGATGCGCACGATTAGAAGCAACTAAACGAAGCAGAAGGTTCCCGTCTCCATGGCAACGGAATGAAAGCAACGTGTCCATACAAACCTTGTTCCCGAAGCACTCATCAGGTCCATGGTGACAGATGAACTGCCATTTGCCGTTCACTTTGTCGTGCTGGAACAAAAACCAAAGAACATTAGCAACCCTACATTCTTTCTCTTCCTAAATTAAATTTATATTAATACCCGTGAGGGGAGGGGTTAGAATATAATTCCCCCCTGCCGCTGGCAGAGCACACTTCAAATGGCTTGTGACCCACATGCGTCACCCCATCCCTCCCATAAATACTGTGGTTCCAATGAACTCTAGGGTGCACTGAAACCGCAGCATTCTGCTACCACCCCTACCAACTCAGACTTTAGAGGCGGCAACGCAAGATAGAAAACGATTATCGAATAATCGAATCGTCATCGCCATCTATGATGATGGAGTAGGGTAGTAGTCACTTCCTTCACTTTGACAGTCTCGGCTCTTTATATACCCCACAGTCACACGAGGTCTCTCAAGGAGTGGATATTATCTGAGTAGTGCTAGTGAAAGTGTTGTCGCCACGTCTTGTGTTACGTTAAGTAGGTGTAAACACATTTAGAAACAAGGGTGACTTTACCAATAATAAAGGGCGCTGGGTTAGGGTCGCTCATGTTTAGAAAGATATTATAATATTATGTAGGTGAAGCGAGGGCAGATCGTTTAATTATATAATGTAATGCGTCATAAATATGAATGCGCACGCGCATACTTCTGCTCGATCGCATATTCATGACAGGTAAACGTTATTAATCTGTTGCTCTCTATGGCATTTTAATGACATAAATATTTATTATACGACATTCTACAACGTCGTGTAACATAGCTCGCCCTCGCTGCGCTGAGGTGTATTAATATCTATGAATATCTATTCTCAATGACTCGCTCACTCTTCTGTCTTGCTCACAGTTCGTGCTGACAATAACTACATACATCTTTGGATTACAGATTAAAAATAAATTCCAAATTTGAATTTTGATTCTATTTTCTATCCATTATCCAACGACGTCATGACAAAGTGCATCATTATGACATATGTTTAATCTTCATAGGGATGGACAAATTAAATATAAAATATATCGATATTTATAAAATTTGAGTAGGTCCAAGCGAGATAGCAATATTCTGATTCTGTCTCTTTCTTTCATGGAAACAGAATACCATTAGATTTGAAATTATATTATTATTATTTTAGGAGCTTTGGCTTATAATTTAGGGAGAAATATTTTTGAGAGTTGGCAACACAACACATATTTGCAGCAATAATTTAATGTGACTGCACTCAGTATGTTTTACGCATATGGTTGTTCTTACCGTGCTTTTCCCATAAGGCACCAGCTTGACCTTGACAAGTCCTCGGAAGTCCCTCCAGAGGGGCGCGAGCTGCTCCGTGATGAACTTCTTGCTGTCTGGGCACAGGGACTCGTAGTACACGGCAATCTTCACCTGCAACACAAACATACTTACATTTGCGGCAACATTCGTTCTGTCGCCCTTTGGCAAATGTCTCCCCTATGTCCTACAAATGCTTCCCATGTCCACACTTTTCCCCCTACAGCCTTACTCGGGAGGTCCGAGTTCGATCCATGTGTGTTTGAAGGTGACGGTGAAGGTAAACATCGTGAGGTAACCTGCACTCCTGAGAGTTCTCCATGTTCTCAAAGGTGTGTGAAGTCTGCCAACTCGCACTTGGCCAGCGTGGTGGACTATGGCCTAATACCCTCCTCCATTAAAGGGTCGTGATGATGATGACTTTCGGAATTGTCTGCCATGGTTTCTTTTCCTCTCTCCTCTTAAATTCCCTTCTTCTCTGGACTATGTCTTATCCTTCTGTATTTTCGTACGTTTCGGGATTGCGAGGTATTAAAAAAAAAACAAGAAACTATAAACCAGACAGACAGCAATAGAAAGGAGCGTGTTAAAAAGAGCAAACGAAGACATCCCCCCCTTGCCTATTGAAGTAGAGATGTCCAGGGGGGTAGGCCTGCCTAGAATTTATTAAATACATACACAAAATGACAAATTTTGTTGTTTCCCTTCCCACTTAAATCCACCACAAACACAAAAGCCACCACCCCCCATTATGTTATACTTAACCCCTCCTACTAAGCAAAAATGCTTGTGTATATATTTTTTTTGCTATATCAACAGATTATTTAATAAACTGGGGCACATGGGATTTACATGGTCGCGATGGAGAAAGGGGGGTTACCTAGTCGAGAACCGATAAGGATAGATTTCAATTAATATACAAGATGTGACTAGAGGGGTTACGTGGAGTCATGTAGACAAGATGGAGGTGGGGGGATTACCTAGTCGAGATCCGACAAGAGTCAGAGGGGTCACCTCATTAGTTATTAATGTTTTTTTGTTGCTAAAGAGTTAGTTTAGTTTTGAAGTGAGTGAATGTAGGAGTATGTATAAATCTTACTTTGTCATCCTTTTTGCTCTTCGCGAACGCTCCGCACAGGAACGTGAACAGGAATATGGCCAGCAGCGCCCTCATCTTGTTCTGTGGACAATAATTCATTATTAACGATATATAAATGGACTTCTTCTCTGCATGATCGGACCTGTGCTCGCTTCGTTGAGGAAAGTGATTAAAAAACTGTTGATTTAGATAGATACTCTGTTATGTTTCGAAATATAACTACCCTCAGCGCATGTCTGTGTGTCTAGATATTCTCTATGACGGCTGAATCAAAATAGAAGTAATTTTTCTAGAATAAAATTAATGGCAATTTTTATTTCAAATTTTAGGCTTCCTTCTTACAAACATTTCAAAGTTATCTTAATAGATACCAATCAGTAACTCGTGGGATATTCACACGCATTGTGTTGCAGTTACGACATCAAAAAAGTTGAGTAAAATAATCAACAAGCTTGTACCTCGCTTCGCTGAGGTTCTTTTTTATGGTAGATAAGGTGCAAGTAAACAGATGGTTCACCTGATGGTAGATGGCCTCCATCGACCCATCGGCACATTTTCGAAGATAGAGTGAGGAGTGGAGCAAAGATTCGCAGCATTAATGGGATGGGACAGGGAGGAGGTAAGTCTGGCCCACATGCGGCTCGAAGTCGGATTCGCATGCTGGTGGATCCCCCTACCACCACGCGGGTACTGGGTTACTCGACTCTTACAATTATCTATAATACTTAACTTTCTAAAGAAAAAAATGGTAAATAGCAACTAACTCAGTATATTTCTCAATATTACTGATTGCAATAATGATTTCTATCATGGCGGCGTATTTATTTGGTCAGTCAGTCAGTTTGTCTGAAGCTACCATCAGCTCGGAATACTGACTTCTAATGAGAAGAACTGGCAACTCAACAGTCGCTCGCATATAAAGCCAAATATAAAGTATAAAAAATATCGATACTCGATAATTTAAAATCGATAAAAATTATACCATGGTATCGATGGGTTTTAAGTATACCTTCAAGGCAACAGCAATACTTTTCGCAACTTTGTTACATAATTTATATTAGTGTCGGTTATGTATGAGTATAATGTTTCATAACCGCAAAACATAACAGTTATAGTAAATAGTAACCGCTAGAATTATTATTGAAGATTTAAGACAATTCAGCTGGAGAGAGGGGGGGTTAGGTAGTCGAGATCCGACAAGGTTTTTTTATATAAAGAAATATGTTCAATATTGTTTCTTTAAATAGATTTCTATAAATGGATTATAATTTATGATTGCTTATTAATCCGATAATGGCTGTTCGCTAGTATGGGGGGAGGGGGAGTTTATAGATTGTTCTAGAGAACTCAATGTCTGGCAAATATCTGGGTACATAATTTTTTGAATCCTAATTAAACCTTGCCTGGACCAAACAGTGATGGGTTCAGGGGTATTCCCTCAGAGGTCAGAACTCCTAAGTTGCCGATATTTTGCCAAAATTTGGAGATCTCTTTCTACAATTAGAGGAGAGAGCTCGTGAATTAAACTATTTATAACTCTAAATAGATCATTTTTCTTTTTGTTTCCTTAGATAAGTGGAGTAAATCTCGATATTCCAGCCACAAAACATAATACAAGTTAGAAACCTGTGAACTGTTTGTGTGTATAATTGAAATCCACTCTACATTGCGTGACTGGTGTGCTGATGTGGAGAAAGCTACACTTCACATATTGGCGCTATTGTGCTGTCATTGTCACCATTGTTTTCACAGCCCGACTCAGGATTGACCATTGTCATTCATATACAAACTCTACTAACGAATTGTCCGGCTTCGCACAGGTAGAAAAAGGACTAGTTCTTTCTATTGCTAAAAATTCGTTCAAGAGTTTTTGAGTCTATAGCTAATAAACAGACAGATGTGGCATGAGACAAATCTAGTGATACTTCCTTTGAAGAAAACTGAGCAGAACTGTCTGTCTGGGATGCGTTCGGTTCGCGCCACATATGGGACACTCATCCCCCTTCCATCCCTATAATGCTGCAGTAGACTCTGAGTTCTAGCTCAGAGTGCACTAAAATCGTAGCTTTATATCTGGCGGATAGGCAGAGTTGAAATATTAACAAACAAATATAAAGCTTAAGGTAGAGGTGGAGGGGACAATAGAATCTCTTTAAATTTCTCTCTATGGTAAAAACTAAAAGAGATAGAAAAGTATTGCTAAAGCGGTGGAGTAGAATATGGGGTGGGAGGAGGCAAGTGGGTGAGTCCCTCCCCCTCCGGACAACAATATTAAAAAATAATATATTAGAGTGATAAATATGGAGAAGTACAGTTATGATAGATTATGGTAGACATGTAGTTTTAATTGTGACAAGATGGCGCCTCGAGTTAACAGGGTTAATTGTTATAATCTAATAAAACGGTTAATTGAATATGGCGCCGCTCAGTTGATCTTGCACTTAGATAAGATGTTAACCTTTCTCTCTTCACAACATCTTTTCATGAAACAGTAATTTGTCTAACTTGTCAAACTGTCATTTAACAATCGAGAAAGAATATATCTTGTCGTTAAAAAATAAAGTGCCAAACAGATATATGTGCACACACAAACTGACATATGATCACTTTCATACAATGAGATATAGAGGATAATGTAGTTGAGATCCGACCAGAATAGTTTCCCTGAGGTTTCATTGATATTATGTTGGCTTTTATAACATGTGACATTAATATTTTTTTTTAAATATTAAAAATACAGTTTCCGGATTTCAAGGGCTGATTTCGTACGGGAGAGTAACGTGGTAATGTGCTAGGGGGGATTACATAGTCGAGATCCGACCAGAATAGTTTCTATGAGGATAAAATCGCTTAAAATTACCCCCTTTAAAATGTCGTCTGTTAAAAATATATAAGTCAGAATGGCTAAGCAATATTTGTCTTACTGTTTATTGATTTTTGACTGTAATAACCTAAAATATTTGCTCAACTCCCCTGAGCCCATGATTCTCCTACTGTATCGGTTACCATTAAATTAAATTCGGCATTAAAGCCGCAAAAAAACTTGGCATCCTCTCAAAGGTGAGACGTTATTTCACTCCGGAAAATCTGCTCAGCTTATACAAAGCGCAAATCAGGTCGTGTATGGAGTACTGCTCTCATCTTTGGGACGGCTCTGCCAAGTACCAACTTGAGGCCTTAGAATCAGTTGAGAAGCGCGCCAGAAGGTTAATAGGAGACGACACTTTGCTCAAATCTCGGCTGCAAAGGCTCGAGCACCGTCGTCGTCCTCCTTATCGGTGTTTTACCGGATGCATTTTGGAGAGTGCGCTGAAGAACTCCATGACTTAATCCCACCTGCCCCATTCTACTACCGAACACCCCGACAAACGCGACCAAAGCGACATCGGTACATGGTGGAAATTCCCAGAGTGCGTACCAAACGCTTTGAATCCACTTTCATTATTCGCACTGCGAAATTGTTGAACGATTTGCCGGTGTTTGTGTTTCCAGACACGTACAACGTTGGTGTCTTCAAAACCAGAGTAAACAGGTAAGCAGGTTACATCCTAGATCGTGTCGTGCTTAAGCATCAGGCAGATTACGGTCAAACGCTTGCCTATAAACGATAAAAAAAAAATACATTGCAAAAACTTACCTTATAAACAGTTTTTAACACAACAATAATTTTTTTAATAACCATTAAACTCTAAGCAGTGACAGATCAGTTTTTGGGTTACAAGATGTAGTTGTGTCGCTACTCGTCACTCGCTATCGAGCGACTGCGGGCATTACTTGACCTACTGCGTGAACTTTTACTTCTTTATCGACGTAAATAAAGATAATATATTTAGAACAAAGTGTATTTATTGTTTTGTGTGCGGTACATAGCTTTTTGGCATTCATTTCAATTAAGCAAAGATGGAGAAGGGGGGAGGGATGTTAAGTAATTAAGAAACGACCAAAAATAGGCTCCACTAATATTTAGTAACATGCAACCTACACAGTTACAGCGTGAGGCTTAAGACCCAGGAATAGGTTTTGTTTGTACTAAAACTCACCTACACTGCTCCACCACGTTATGAGTAAGAGAGATTCAGCACTACACTAGCAATTTGATGTTTACTGTGTGAAATCACTTGAAACCTTTCTAAAATCTATAGACAACGTAAAGTGTACATAAAATTTAAAAAAGATTATTAATAGTGTTACCAATTTTTAAAACGTGAAATCAAAAACTCTAGGGCATTTGAGAAACGGGGGGAGGTAGTCTGTCATGTCCAGCAAGACCTCCCCCCTTCGCCATTTCGTGATAAACTTTTTTTAAATGTTTATATTTAATAGTGCGAGACTTAGTAACAGTATTTATGTATAAATAATCAAGAATCAAAGTTCATACATAATAACTCGCTCGTTATCACTTAAGCGCCATTTATCTAGTGGTCTTGGATGCGCGCGCGCAGGCCAATGACCAGAGAAAACGAACACAATTTAATACTTGTTTTAGCATTCAGCTTTATCTTCTTTACTTGCGGGATTATATGTTTAGTGTTTTTTATATACCTTCATAATTATCTAATCTTAATCCAAAATATTTGGATTAAGTATTGAATTAGATTCTAAATTCAAATTTGTGTACATAAAATTTAAAATTGGAATATGTTTTCTATCTCTAATCTAAAGATTTCTAATTACAGATTAGAAATAGTTTTCAAATCGGATTTAGATTGATTAATACTAGTGGAAATAGTTATTTAATCTAAAGAATGTTAATTTACAACCTAAATTAAGATTCAGCGGACCCTAGGCAAGAGCCCAGAGTCCACTAGACCCACAGCATTAATGGGATGGGAGAGGGAGGGAGTAAGTCCCACATGCGGCTCAACCTGAACGCGTCTATGACACTTGACGATCGGATTCGCATGCTGGTGGACGCAAGCCAGTCGGGGAACAGATCCCCTACCACCAAGGGGTGCTGGGTTACTCGGCTCTTACGAGATGCTCTCCCAGTGGCAGATGGGAATAGTATTCTAACCCATCCCCTCACGGGAAAATTATAGTATTTATCAATATTAGTCCAGATTTCGGACTGAGATTAATTATTTCAGTTTTGTCAACCGTAATGATACTCAGTTTCCATTCTTTCCTAAAACAATAAATTCTCACGATTCGTCTGAAAAAAACTATAAAAAGTGATTGACACAGTTTAGTGTTGAATTATGATCTAGAAACTAGAAAGTGTATCGGATCAATCGTAACGGATTTCTCTCTATAAATAGAAACATATTTATACGTCTAACGATAAGACGCAATAAATAATAATATAACAAAAAAGATATATTCTGTTAGTTTCCCAAACGCCGCCCGAGTTGGATTCGACGAATGACCTTTATCCTGAAGTTGATCCCATGTAGACGTAACCAGGGATGCGTCAAGCATCTTTAGCGCCATTGTGTCAAATACTCGTGAGCTATTGCTGTCATAGCCTGCCTAAAACAATCTGATTTTCAGGCACCTTTTACGCTTTGGCGCTGATGGGAGATTCTGTTTAGATCTTCCAGGGTTCTGCCATGACTACGATGTCGTCAGTGAATCGAAGGTCAGCTTATCCATTTCAGAAGCTTGAAAGCGTCTTCCAGAGCAGCGGTAAAAAGATTGGGAGAGAATACATCTCCTTGTGGGACACCGCGATATAACTACAGAACTAGAGAAACCTCTATACATCCCGAATAACGATCGAATCGAAGGCTTTCTTATAGTCCACAAAAGTAATTATCTTATCTATAATATTGTAAATGTGAATTAGTTGTTGTAATTGCATCACGAGTAATCAAGCGATAATGCTGGAGCTGTGTGGGTTATATTCTGCGTGTAAGTGGGTTGTGTCAGCGTACAATAGATGGCGCTGTATTAAGATGAATCGTCCCCAATGTGTCAGGTAAGTAGGACACGTAACGATGTCGATGAAGCGAGTCAGACGAATAAGGCTAACTGCTCTTACATTGTTTGATATGTTTGTCCGTTTGTCGTTTGTAAAAAACTGTTTCACTTTCAACAAGGAAAAATGAGGACAGGTGTTAGCTTTATTAAATTATTTAAAGGGTAGTTTTAAATATTAAGTTGGCAACACAGGCCTACTACCCCACTTATAGTCAATATAGTTAGTGTTAAATATTAGGGTCAGAAGGTCAAGGACAGTGTTTACTGGTAGTAGAAATGCCTTTTAATCCTGCACCTGGGTAGCAAGCCCCAGGCACTGCTCGGCTTCCGACTGAATTGTATAATATTGTAGTGTTTTGTGTGTCATTTTGCAGTAAAGCTCTCGTGTAGTTTAAACAGGTAAAATAGTGGTTATTATGATGTCGGCAACACTGATTTGAGTGTGGACCGTGTGTGTTGCCTTTATACTCTATTGTCTATGCGCTTGCTTTCACCCTCTTTCTCTTTGCACAATATGGCTGGACGTGTAACACTAAGTTATATAGTTATTATTAATTATTTAATATTCTTTGACCCCCTCTTTGGAGTTTTATTCCCGTACATTTCTCCCACCATTCTATCAGTCAGGTTGGCAACACTGATTTGAGTTGATGACATTTTGACTTTATCGGATAAACTGATGACATTGATATTATTATTTTATCACGAGTAATCAAGCAGTAATGCTGTAGATTTGTGTCTAAATTAACCTATTAATTAACAAAACATAAATCTTAATATCTACCCTCTGTTCGTGTATTTTATTGAAATCTCTCAAAGCGGTTTCGACTGGTTTTTTCTGGCGAGAGCGACTGCAGTGTGAGTGAGACAGAAGAGTGAGTTAGTCAGTCCACATACAACGCATTATAGAATAGAAATTCAACGAGTGAATGAGTGAGTTAGTGAAGTAGAGATTTATACTCTATCATCATGTAGTTTTTTTTAAAAGTAATCTCATCTCTACTCTAATGACTTGTGTTATTACCAAGCAATGTTTTTATTGCGTCATTACTTTGTTTTGGTGCTTAGGATTACGTCACTGTATAACTTGTTAGCCGTCACTTGTTTAATTTGGTGGTAAACAATAAGATTTTATAAACAGACGCCTTATACACTAACATCTTATCACTCACTCGTTTATACAACCAATCTATGCGTCTCTCTCTTTCTGTAACTGAGTGAAAGTAGGGCAATTACCTTTTTTTTTTCCTCCATTACTTTAAAATTACGAAGGTCATTTGTCATGAGAAGGACGGATGATCTTATGCAAATGTTTCCTCAATCCGTCCGTCGGTTATTCCCACTTCACACGTGATTCTGTATTTACTGACATATTGGCCTCTTCTTATAGATAAATATTTATCTTATACCTTATATATCACTGGCAGATCCGCCCTCGCTTCGCTGAGGTGTATTCGGATCGTTCACTTACTCACACACACGTCTATTCTGTAATGCGTAGTATGTGGACAGGACACCAACATCTCACTCACTTGCTCACTCACACCGAGGGTCACCTAATCCTGATCCGTAAAGGATGCACTTTTAGAATTAAAAAAAAATTGAATAAATTAAGTGAATATGAAAATATAAAAAAATCGATTTTTAAATGAATTGTCCATCCCTAGTTTAGACTACACTTCAATATGATTATAACTTTAATTTATATGAATAAAAACAATTAAAAGTAATGTTATTGTTTTGAAATATGAAGATAATAGAATGATAAATATAACTCACGAAGCGCACTAAGTCCGTGATCTCAGCTATAATTACGCTCAACTTGAGCGTACTAACAAATAAAAACAAACTGAACGAGAACTGGTTGCGATTAACAAAAAGCTAACAATGGCCTCGCCGAAATAAAACTTGAGCATTGCCTCCACTTTCATATAATACCGTTAAATCTTGTTTATTTGTATAGTAAAACGAATTTAACAGATAAATTTTTAAAATTAGAATTTTTACCTGCTTTTCTTTCCCCGCTCTTTTTATGTCAAATTTTTTTTTTTTCAACTTATTAAAAAGACAAAGAATATTCTCATACAGCCTCGTTAGATATAATGATTATTATTTTTTTATTTATATTAATTAATATTCTGTAGTATAAATTGATTACCACTTTATTTTAATATCTACTTTTATTTATTTATTATTTATATAAATATTTTCACATTAAACCTTTTTTTATCATTTCTCTTATAAGAATGGTCAAATACTGTACAGCCAATTCTCTTCCATTGTAATGTTTTTGACAATTTTTTTTTTAATTCATTCCTAACATAGACTATATAACATTATCAGACGTATAAGCTATTGTTCTTTTTAATTTTATATAAATATTTTAAATTAATTACTCCGTCATGTTTTTGCCGCTCTTTTTGTTGTTTTTTTTTATTATTCTTCGCCTTATTAGAACGATCAAAGACCATACACCTTAAGTCTCTTCCGTCGTAAAGTTTTGTTCAAACCTATTTATGTTTATTTTTCAAAAGACAAAGCCTAATGTACTTAATGACTATTTAAAAAAAATATTTACATATAAGTGGAAATTAAAAAGAATTACTTAATATTTTTGGCGCTTTTTTTACTCTTATTTTTTTATTGCCACTTATGGAAAAGTCAAGGATTATTCATGTTGTTTTTATTTTTAAATTTATATTCGTATTTTATTTTTTGGCAGTCTTTTATTGCTGTGATTTTTTTACTTATCAAATAACAAAGATCCAAGGCCATAAGGGCTCGGGGTAAAGTAGATCTTGTTTTTTTATTTTTAAACAATTCCTTGTGTGAAAGATAAAGGATAAGGCCATATATACATAATTAGAGATGCGATATATCTTTTTCTAATTTTTAAAATTAAGCACAGATTATATAGTAATGTTTAGTTTTTTTTAATTGTCAATAAAGTTTGTATATATTTAAACACATAGATTATACATAAACGTTTAGATTAAATACTTTTTTATAAAAATATCAAAAAAAAGTTTTCATATTAACTTATTCGGTAAATAAATACAACTTACATATAATACGCGAACAAACACACGCGACGCGAGTTGAAAGGCGACTGATGGCGGGAGCAGATGGCGTCAGCGTTCTCTGTTCCACTTACTGACTCTGATTGACGCGACGTCGCGTCGGACGTGGTGCTGACTGTGATTACGATCGCTCTTTTCGATTGTATTTTAATTTGTTTAGCGTAGGTACACGTTCGTTAATCATAATTACATGTGTTTTCGTAACCAAAACGGCATCGCTTGTCCTTTTTACTACTACCGAGTATTTAAAGAAATATTATAATTTATGTCCTTAAATTGTCATTCAGTAGATAGATAGAAATAGAAATAAAAGAAAAAGAGAATACTATAGACTACTCTCAGCGAAAGAATTTTTAATTGGCAATATTAAATCAACATATAAATGAAAACATGTTCAAGGCTGATATAGTTATTTTAAGTTATATGAAACGATATATTGTAAACGGGCTACAAGTGTGTAGCCGGTGTGTGTTTATCTCATTAGTATTGCGCACTAATGCCTTTTGAATTGTTAACATTACATATAAATGGGAAAGTGCGTTTGTTGGTTTGTCCTTCTTTCTCGATTAACAGTAAATTATGGATAGATTTATTTAAGACAGCTCAGAATATTAAAAACGTACGGAACTGTTTTACTGCGATCTATTTTTTAGTTTACAATACAATATAGATGGCGTTGTTTACCTTTATCATTCTCTTATTTAACGATTTTTTTTAAATTGTCAAATATAATGATTAAGCACCTGATTAAATAATGAAGCAATTTATTAATATTATAGTATGAAGTGTAAAGATTGTAATAGTTGTCCTTGTATTCATAAGTCGAAGAAAAAGCGCGGGAATATCCGAGCACGATGGGCCTTCCCAAACCGTCTCCCGACGACGGCCTCACGCTCTTCATCTTATTTATTTCGTTCCCCCTCCCCCCCTTTTAGTTCCACTCATTTCATAACTCAACTCGGCCATCCAAACCACAAAAAAATTATTTTACGTCAGACGCAACCCAAATGTTTTTTTAATTTTCTAGGCAAAAGTACAGTCACGTTCTGCCAACAGAGAATTTGCTTGAAAAGATTAAAAAATGACATGAACCCAAAGACTTTATATTTCTTGTAGGTTACAACTATACAGATTACCCAGTCCCTAATAGACTCGTAGTGTAAATGTTTCTTTTCTGTAGTGGAAAAGGCGAAGGTATTACACCGTACAGCCTTATATTAATTGTATTGTAATGAAATTTTAAGTCACATTTTGTTTTTATTGCATAATGGAAAAGGCAAAGGTATTACGCCTGACAGCCTTATGTTAATTGTAATGAAATTTTAAGTCACTTTTTGTTTTTATTGCATAATGGAAAAGGCAAAGGTATTACGCCTGACAGCCTTATGTTAAATGTAATTTTAAGTTACTTTTTTCTATTTTTATTGCATAATGGAAAAGGCAAAGGTATTACGCCTGACAGCCTTATATTAAATATAATGAAATTTTAAGTCACTTTTTTATTTTTATTGCATAATAGAAAAGGCAAAGGTATTACGCCTTACATTAAATGTAATGAAATTTTAAGTTACTTTTTTCTATTTTTATTGCATAATGGAAAAGGCAAAGGTATTACGCCTGACAGCCTTATGTTAAATGTAATGAAATTTTAAGTTACTTTTTCTATTTTTATTGCATAATGGAAAAGGCAAAAGTATTACACCGTACAGCCTTGTCTTTAATAATTTGCATTCATACTCGTAAATTAATGTTGCTAAGTTATACAATGTGAATAAACTAAAGTGTATATTTTTTTCACTCAAAATGGGATACGGACAACATCCACGACAAAAGTTTGATGCTCAATCACATAAAAATGGCAAAACGGATTTCTATGAAATTTAACAACAGCAGACAGGTCCCGGAAAATTCACGCATATTGAATATTTTTTCATGTCATATGTATAAAATAAAACAACAAATAGGTATTTATTACACAGCCTCGCTATACTCTACATTGATTTTGTTTAATCTATCTTTATTAATAATATCCAATAACTCTTCACTGGTGACGAGTCGGGTTCCGCCCCCGTGCAGCTCGTACCGCGGCGGAGTCTCCAGGGTTGATTTACCACACACTATGATGTAGGGGTAGCCCATTCTGAAATATATTTAAAAAGCTTGCCGCCATTATTTAACTTTGAAGCCTTTTTATACAACCAGTGTTGCCAACTGGTCAAATTTTTCCCCCAAAATTTATTTTAAAATCTCCCTGAATTCAAATTACAATACTATAAAATTTTTAATTAATATTTGTACGAATAGCATGAAGAATAGCTACTCGTCAAACTGCAGCTTACTGGGTAGGTTCATAGTTTTTGAGTTAGATAACTGAATAAAAAAATTATATAATATAAGAACCTGTCAGCCATCATCATCCTCTTGCCGATGGTGAGTCCGTGTCTATCGTCTATCACAACGTCGTCGTTCAATCCTTTTCGTTCCAGCATTTCCGCTAACTGTAATACTTTTGAGAAATCATGGTTTAACCATTCCTTTGATCCTTCCTGAAACAACATATGAACGTATGAAAAAAAAAAAATACTTTAATGTAATTTGTATCAGTTATATGTACTATTCAACTTGGTAGTATTTATACAACCAATCTATGCGTCTCTCTCTTTCTGTAACTGAGTGAAAGTAGGGCAATTACCTTTTTTTTTTCCTCCATTACTTTAAAATTACGAAGGTCATTTGTCATGAGAAGGACGGATGATCTTATGCAAATGTTTCCTCAATCCGTCCGTCGGTTATTCCCACTTCACACGTGATTCTGTATTTACTGACATATTGGCCTCTTCTTATAGATAAATATTTATCTTATACCTTATATATCACTGGCAGATCCGCCCTCGCTTCGCTGAGGTGTATTCGGATCGTTCACTTACTCACACACACGTCTATTCTGTAATGCGTAGTATGTGGACAGGACACCAACATCTCACTCACTTGCTCACTCACACCGAGGGTCACCTAATCCTGATCCGTAAAGGATGCACTTTTAGAATTAAAAAAAAATTGAATAAATTAAGTGAATATGAAAATATAAAAAAATCGATTTTTAAATGAATTGTCCATCCCTAGTTTAGACTACACTTCAATATGATTATAACTTTAATTTATATGAATAAAAACAATTAAAAGTAATGTTATTGTTTTGAAATATGAAGATAATAGAATGATAAATATAACTCACGAAGCGCACTAAGTCCGTGATCTCAGCTATAATTACGCTCAACTTGAGCGTACTAACAAATAAAAACAAACTGAACGAGAACTGGTTGCGATTAACAAAAAGCTAACAATGGCCTCGCCGAAATAAAACTTGAGCATTGCCTCCACTTTCATATAATACCGTTAAATCTTGTTTATTTGTATAGTAAAACGAATTTAACAGATAAATTTTTAAAATTAGAATTTTTACCTGCTTTTCTTTCCCCGCTCTTTTTATGTCAAATTTTTTTTTTTTCAACTTATTAAAAAGACAAAGAATATTCTCATACAGCCTCGTTAGATATAATGATTATTATTTTTTTATTTATATTAATTAATATTCTGTAGTATAAATTGATTACCACTTTATTTTAATATCTACTTTTATTTATTTATTATTTATATAAATATTTTCACATTAAACCTTTTTTTATCATTTCTCTTATAAGAATGGTCAAATACTGTACAGCCAATTCTCTTCCATTGTAATGTTTTTGACAATTTTTTTTTTAATTCATTCCTAACATAGACTATATAACATTATCAGACGTATAAGCTATTGTTCTTTTTAATTTTATATAAATATTTTAAATTAATTACTCCGTCATGTTTTTGCCGCTCTTTTTGTTGTTTTTTTTTATTATTCTTCGCCTTATTAGAACGATCAAAGACCATACACCTTAAGTCTCTTCCGTCGTAAAGTTTTGTTCAAACCTATTTATGTTTATTTTTCAAAAGACAAAGCCTAATGTACTTAATGACTATTTAAAAAAAATATTTACATATAAGTGGAAATTAAAAAGAATTACTTAATATTTTTGGCGCTTTTTTTACTCTTATTTTTTTATTGCCACTTATGGAAAAGTCAAGGATTATTCATGTTGTTTTTATTTTTAAATTTATATTCGTATTTTATTTTTTGGCAGTCTTTTATTGCTGTGATTTTTTTACTTATCAAATAACAAAGATCCAAGGCCATAAGGGCTCGGGGTAAAGTAGATCTTGTTTTTTTATTTTTAAACAATTCCTTGTGTGAAAGATAAAGGATAAGGCCATATATACATAATTAGAGATGCGATATATCTTTTTCTAATTTTTAAAATTAAGCACAGATTATATAGTAATGTTTAGTTTTTTTTAATTGTCAATAAAGTTTGTATATATTTAAACACATAGATTATACATAAACGTTTAGATTAAATACTTTTTTATAAAAATATCAAAAAAAAGTTTTCATATTAACTTATTCGGTAAATAAATACAACTTACATATAATACGCGAACAAACACACGCGACGCGAGTTGAAAGGCGACTGATGGCGGGAGCAGATGGCGTCAGCGTTCTCTGTTCCACTTACTGACTCTGATTGACGCGACGTCGCGTCGGACGTGGTGCTGACTGTGATTACGATCGCTCTTTTCGATTGTATTTTAATTTGTTTAGCGTAGGTACACGTTCGTTAATCATAATTACATGTGTTTTCGTAACCAAAACGGCATCGCTTGTCCTTTTTACTACTACCGAGTATTTAAAGAAATATTATAATTTATGTCCTTAAATTGTCATTCAGTAGATAGATAGAAATAGAAATAAAAGAAAAAGAGAATACTATAGACTACTCTCAGCGAAAGAATTTTTAATTGGCAATATTAAATCAACATATAAATGAAAACATGTTCAAGGCTGATATAGTTATTTTAAGTTATATGAAACGATATATTGTAAACGGGCTACAAGTGTGTAGCCGGTGTGTGTTTATCTCATTAGTATTGCGCACTAATGCCTTTTGAATTGTTAACATTACATATAAATGGGAAAGTGCGTTTGTTGGTTTGTCCTTCTTTCTCGATTAACAGTAAATTATGGATAGATTTATTTAAGACAGCTCAGAATATTAAAAACGTACGGAACTGTTTTACTGCGATCTATTTTTTAGTTTACAATACAATATAGATGGCGTTGTTTACCTTTATCATTCTCTTATTTAACGATTTTTTTTAAATTGTCAAATATAATGATTAAGCACCTGATTAAATAATGAAGCAATTTATTAATATTATAGTATGAAGTGTAAAGATTGTAATAGTTGTCCTTGTATTCATAAGTCGAAGAAAAAGCGCGGGAATATCCGAGCACGATGGGCCTTCCCAAACCGTCTCCCGACGACGGCCTCACGCTCTTCATCTTATTTATTTCGTTCCCCCTCCCCCCCTTTTAGTTCCACTCATTTCATAACTCAACTCGGCCATCCAAACCACAAAAAAATTATTTTACGTCAGACGCAACCCAAATGTTTTTTTAATTTTCTAGGCAAAAGTACAGTCACGTTCTGCCAACAGAGAATTTGCTTGAAAAGATTAAAAAATGACATGAACCCAAAGACTTTATATTTCTTGTAGGTTACAACTATACAGATTACCCAGTCCCTAATAGACTCGTAGTGTAAATGTTTCTTTTCTGTAGTGGAAAAGGCGAAGGTATTACACCGTACAGCCTTATATTAATTGTATTGTAATGAAATTTTAAGTCACATTTTGTTTTTATTGCATAATGGAAAAGGCAAAGGTATTACGCCTGACAGCCTTATGTTAATTGTAATGAAATTTTAAGTCACTTTTTGTTTTTATTGCATAATGGAAAAGGCAAAGGTATTACGCCTGACAGCCTTATGTTAAATGTAATTTTAAGTTACTTTTTTCTATTTTTATTGCATAATGGAAAAGGCAAAGGTATTACGCCTGACAGCCTTATATTAAATATAATGAAATTTTAAGTCACTTTTTTATTTTTATTGCATAATAGAAAAGGCAAAGGTATTACGCCTTACATTAAATGTAATGAAATTTTAAGTTACTTTTTTCTATTTTTATTGCATAATGGAAAAGGCAAAGGTATTACGCCTGACAGCCTTATGTTAAATGTAATGAAATTTTAAGTTACTTTTTCTATTTTTATTGCATAATGGAAAAGGCAAAAGTATTACACCGTACAGCCTTGTCTTTAATAATTTGCATTCATACTCGTAAATTAATGTTGCTAAGTTATACAATGTGAATAAACTAAAGTGTATATTTTTTTCACTCAAAATGGGATACGGACAACATCCACGACAAAAGTTTGATGCTCAATCACATAAAAATGGCAAAACGGATTTCTATGAAATTTAACAACAGCAGACAGGTCCCGGAAAATTCACGCATATTGAATATTTTTTCATGTCATATGTATAAAATAAAACAACAAATAGGTATTTATTACACAGCCTCTCTATAGTCTACATTGATTTTGTTTAATCTATCTTTATTAATAATATCCAATAACTCTTCACTGGTGACGAGTCGGGTTCCGCCCCCGTGCAGCTCGTACCGCGGCGGAGTCTCCAGGGTTGATTTACCACACACTATGATGTAGGGGTAGCCCATTCTGAAATATATTTAAAAAGCTTGCCGCCATTATTTAACTTTGAAGCCTTTTTATACAACCAGTGTTGCCAACTGGTCAAATTTTTCCCCCAAAATTTATTTTAAAATCTCCCTGAATTCAAATTACAATACTATAAAATTTTTAATTAATATTTGTACGAATAGCATGAAGAATAGCTACTCGTCAAACTGCAGCTTACTGGGTAGGTTCATAGTTTTTGAGTTAGATAACTGAATAAAAAAATTATATAATATAAGAACCTGTCAGCCATCATCATCCTCTTGCCGATGGTGAGTCCGTGTCTATCGTCTATCACAACGTCGTCGTTCAATCCTTTTCGTTCCAGCATTTCCGCTAACTGTAATACTTTTGAGAAATCATGGTTTAACCATTCCTTTGATCCTTCCTGAAACAACATATGAACGTATGAAAAAAAAAAAATACTTTAATGTAATTTGTATCAGTTATATGTACTATTCAACTTGGTAGTATAAAACGTCAACTTCTGACAATTTTAGGTCTTTAAATTATCAAAATACTCATACCAATTAAGGAGGTTTTCCCCTATATTAAGGGGGAAAAATAATATTTTTGATTTTAGGAGGCAACATTTTTAGGGTAATATTATTATTTTTAGTTTTTTTTTAGTGGTAATTTCAGGTTGGGGCCATTCATTTTTTATGAATTTTAAGAAAAAATAAGAATAAGCCGACCCCCTCCTCCACTAAATCGTGTTACGTAATTAATGAATGGCCCCGTTATTATTGTGATTTTAGGGATATAGGGAGAAATATTTTTGAGAGTTGCTAACACTGTATTAATATCTACATATATTAATTTAAAATTATATACTAGTCGAGTAATTGAATCCATTTTATGTCTTTTTTAAATAGTAATATCTATATTGTTAAAAAAGAAGGGTACTTCTTTAGAATAGGGCACCCCCCCAATATTTTTGAAATATGTTTTTTTAGATAATGTTTACCTACCTTAAGTGTATTTCTGAAATCCGTTTTTTAAGGAAATTCATAGTTTTCAGGATATGATTTTTTTAAAGATTGATTAACACACACTTAGGGTGGTAAATATTATCTAAAAAAAAATATTGGGGGGGTTCCCCATTCTAAAGAAGTGCCAATATTTTAATATTTCTAGATACTAGATAGTATTACTGTTACCTTTGGACCAATAACGATAGCCGAGAAGGGAGCTATGGCTCTCGGCCAACGCATCGACGTCTCGCTGGACAGCGCCTCTATACTCGCCGCCAGCAACCTTAACAAACACTATACCGTATATATATCGTTAGTAATTATGTTATAACGATATTTTCCTTTTTAAATAATTACGCTTAATAAATAAACCACTCTTAAAATGTTTATAAAACTGTACTGTCAGAATCAATTTTGGCGGGAAGCACAGATTACTAATAAAGAATTAATAATTCGATCACATTTATGGATGCGTTCATTTGACAACAAAGAGAATTAGACCAAACTTAATTTTATATCAACAGTTTTAATATCTATCTCGTTCTCGTTTGGACATTTACCGCTAGATGGCAGTGCTATTCACATCATATGGAACTCTAAAATTGATTAGTTTAGTTATCGAGTGTTGCTATACTTCAATTTAATTAAATATTACGTATTTATGTAACTCACTCAACTTATTAAAAATTTACAACCATCACTCAATAAATCTTAAAGTTATTACTTAATAAAGTTTAACATTCTGGGAAATTGTGGCCGAAATTAATAATCAACCTCAATCTTTGGTTTACAGATTGAGAATAAATTCCAAATTTGATTAGATGTCGCTATTAAAATTAACGATTATTTCGGCTTAAAGATTGTCCGTCTCCTTCTACACTATACATATTTAATGAGAGAAAAAAAAATATTCCGGAACAGTAATGGAAGGGAATTAACTTCTTACCTGGTAATTCCAATACCATAGCAGCCCATGTGGACCGGAGCTGAGGAGTCTGGACCAACGAAGTTTGCCTTTAATGGTTCACTGTACCGAGTGCCCAGGACAAATGTGTGCCCCACCTGAGCCAATCAGCGTTCAGATCAAAAATATGTCAGTCAGTCACTTGGACTTACCATGAGACTGGTAAGCAGTTATCTGTTGAGAAGAGTCGGGAACAAGCTCAACAGTCATTGGTATTAAAAAAATCATTTCTTATTATCTGTGTCTTAATGGATTTTTTTAGTGATCTGTGGTTTTGTCTATGAAGGTTCACCTGGTTAATGTCAAAGCTATGATATTGGTCAATAAAACATAGATGGTGTCTGTACTCACCTCAATACCATTAACCGTTTTAACTTTCCCTCCACATTTGGCACACACCTCGCACTGCAGCGCTACGTGTGAGCAAGACGTACATACTGACAGTGCATCCTCACCAGCGGGCGCAGGCAGCTGCCACTCGTGGGACAGTGACCCACCCATGTCTCCTGTTGGGGCCTCCACTGGGAAAACCATTTTAACGTTACCTTTGTTTGAGAAAAATAGAAATTATTATGTACCTCTCACGGGTAGAGTACAATTCCTCTGGCTGCTGGAAGACCATCTCGTAAGAGGCCAATCCCAGACTCCCTTGGTAGTAGAAGACCTTTTCCCCGACTGGTTTGAGACCTTCTTTGACCGCAAGTGAGTCATACTTTTCCCTCCTCATCCCATCCCACAAATGCTGTGGTTCCAAAGGACTGAGTTTTTTTTATATAGCAGTTAGGGGGCAAACGAGCAGACAGCCCACCCGATGGTAAGTGGCCACCATCGCCCATGGACATCGGCAATATAAGAGAGTGACTTTTGTTTTGCCGATGCGTTGCCGACTCGAAGGTAGTATGAGGAAGGAAGGAAGAGAAGAATAACGAGAACCCAGAGTTCACTAGAACCGCAGCATTAACGGGATGAGAGGGGGAGGGGTAAGTCTGGCCCACATGCGGCTCGACCGGAACGCGTCTATGACACTTGGCGGTCGGATATGCATGCTGGTGGTCGGAGACCAGTCGGGGAACAGATCCCCTACCACCAAGGCGGTGCTGGGTTACTCTTACGAGATGCTCTCCCAGCGGCAGAGGGAAATTGTATTCTAACCCGTCCCCTCACGGGTTTAATTATCTTCAGGGTCCATTGAAACCGCAGCATTCTTTTATTAAACCCCCTACCGCTCTATCTTTAGGGTGCCAAAAAGTATCAGCATTACACCGTCTGCTCGTTGGCACCTTATTTATATCATTGACTTAGTTTACTCAGAATTTACGGCCATCACTCAATTAACATCTTTAACCTCTAACTCTGGCATTTAAGTTACCTTTACTTACTTAAACAAATCTATTAAGTTTCTATGTGTCACTGGCGCATTTATAGTAATACTATAGTTATATTTATTAAAAAATCATTAAAACTATAGGCTAGTATATATAACACAAGTCATTTACCATCTGTAGCCATTTTAACATTTGTCAGTATTTATGTTATTCACTCAATTCATTTACACTCATCACTCAAATAACTAAAACTTACCTCTACAGACAGGTAAGTCCAGCGTGTTAAAAATGTTCTTGTACGCCTGAGTGATGACGTCATAGGTGTGTGTAGCGCACGCATGCGCACTGTGTATGCTGTACGCGTCCAACATGTTGAACTCTCTCGCTCGTAGGAGGCCGTGCTTCGGTCGATGCTCGTCGCGGTACTTATTGCCTATCTGGAACGAAAGTGAGCGCCATCTGTTAGAAGTCAGAATCGCGTCAATGGCCGTCGCCTCAATGAGAATTATCGCATTTTAAAAAAAATATTTTATAATCAAGAAATAGATACAAAAGTAGGTAATTTTAAATTCCCAAGATTTCAATGCCATCTCTAACTCGTTGGTTGGCAACAAAAGTTATAGAGGAACTCATTTCCTACAGAAGTGTAACAGTAGTGCTACAAACCATTATATCTAACCCGTTCTGACTACACTGAGGTGAAGTGGATCATATGAAAAGTATAAAAAAAACACTATTTTCTTAAAGTTAAAATCCGCTGATGGACTGCATGGTCTCTCTTGTGGATTGTCAAATTCTTTAAGTGTTTTTTATTGTTGCTGGAAAATACAAACATACATAAATATATAATAATGTACCTGGTATAGTATCAACGGTAACTGCTTGTAAGAGACAGGGCTGACATCAGCGAGGAGGTCGGCTATTGCTTCTTCATGTGTCTGTAATATTTAACTGACATCAGGCTGTGTTGCCATAAACAAAATACTACTGATATTATATGTAAGGGATAAAAAACTGAGATCGGAGAAAAATAAATGATTAGTTACATACTACATAATAGTATTATATATTACATACTTCTTTATTATGACTATAAGATATGTTAGGTCGAGCATATGGGAGAGAGAGATAGAAATAGATTTGCATCAGTGAAAAAATGTCTAAAATCAGATTAATATAAACAAAATGGCCAATTGTCTGCCTTATTAATTACAAAATATATGGCAACACTACACTACACAACTGGCCTTTAAATGGCCATAAAGTGGCCATATCTTTTTAATTATAATACTTATGGCAACACCACATAGTCTATATTGCCCGCAAAGGATGTAGCTTTGGAATATACAATCAAATCTTTCCCCCGTTGTAATAACTCACCGGTGCCAGTATAAACTTCTTCCCATGCCGATCCTCAATGTTGATCAACTCCGGCCCAATGTCCTCCAACCTGCCGCTGGCCTTCCATAACTTAGAACTGGTTAAACACGGCAGGCTTATTCTTTGAGCTCCCACATTATCTAGACAGGTTGTGATGATATTTTCAAGCTTAGTTATAGCTCGTCTTGCAAGGGGTAGGAGAGTGAAGAAGCCTGAACTTGTTGGACGGACGAGGCCACATTCTAGAAGAAGCTGTAACATAACAAAAACTAAGCTCAATGCTTGTTTAATGACCTTATCTCTACGGCCACAGAGTCAAACGTAGTACAGTGCCATCTCAACGCTATTAACCACCAAAAATTGAGAAGCATCACAAGATGAACAGCAACCCAGGAGAAGGTCGACGATTGCAAGAACCCTGTCATCACAACCACTCTCTTAAAAGAGCCCGACTGAGAAGAAAACAGAAAATTCTGCAAAACCTTTCTTTACCTCTCCACAAACGGAATAATTAGTATCTGCTCATCATCCACCAGTTATGTCAGAAATAAGCTAGTCATATAGATATAATTTACTTTTTTTTATGATAGATAAGGTGCAAACAATCAGATAGCTACTTGATGGTAAGTGGCTACCATCACCCATGGACATCAACAAAACATGAGATACTTTCTTGTTTTGTCGAAGTGTAATGAATGTGTAAGTGAAGAAAAATTGCTGCACTTTCAGCAGATTCAGAGCGAGACTCCATAGTCCACTGGATCCACAGCATAGATGGTATGGGAGAGGGAGGGGGTAAGTTTAGCCCACATGCAGCTCAACTGGAACACCACCAAGACGGTGCTGGGTTACTCACCTCTTACGAGATGCTCTCCCAGTGGCTGCGGGGAATAGTATTCTAACCCATCCCCGCACTGGAACTAACTGTTTGACATGGTCTGGTTTGTCAGTGGTATTCAAACAAATCTTTATCTAATGGGTCCACCCCAGTTGCTTATGAAAAGTTGATTTATTTATTCTTACATAACGGAATGGAATATTTGTATGTAAATTAATACATATAAATACAATTCTACTGCTATATATTGTATCGTTATTTAAAACCAGTCTGCAGGTAAATAAAGTTATAAATGAGGATGGGTCTTACCTTTTGGCTCTTACAAGTTATTTCAGTATTTTTAATCTTCGCTCCTTTAGGTATTGTGATCACCGGTTGGAATATTTGAGAGATTACTCTCATGTTTTGTATTATATATTACTTTATAGTTTATAGGATTTACTTAGAAGATACATTAATGCTTAACAGCTATTATTACTTCACAGAACAGTCACTATATCAAATAGTTTTGCGAAAGTATCAATTTTTAGGTTAGATTTATAACAACTGATGATTGTTTTGACAATTCGATGCGTTTTGTTTCTGCTACAAGTTATAAATTTTAAAAATCTATAAAATTATTTAATAAATATAATAATTATATTTTTAATTTATTAATATTATTAATTAAAAAAGAATTGTCTATGTTTTTTTTAAAATCTCATATAGTAATTAATTATAATAGTGTCTATCAAAAGGTGTTAAATTGTGGAAGCGCTATAGTAACAGCAGAGCAATTGAATGGTGCACTCTTTACCAACACTAGCGCTACTGTGCTGGATTTTTGAACTAAATTATAGCTAACAGTTGCTCACTTTATCTTATCCTCCATATAAAAAGTATTAACTGCTGTAAACTTAAGTGACGTTTTTTAAGAAGGCAATATTTATCGATAAAATCGATTTCTTAAAAATTATTATTTAAAAAAAGTGTTCATCGTCAACATGTTTTTACGCCCACCGAAATGAAGAGCTTCTTTAGTGACAGTCGCGCTTGGATGATTGCACACGGGCGCTACAGGAGCTAGAGACGCCCATGACCTCCATACTCGCATCGCTTCCCAGTCATTAGACAATATTTAGCCAATTATTTATAGTGTTATTTTTATTAATGATATTTAGTTTTTTTTTTATGATGCAGACACCGTAGTCCATGGACATCGGCAAAACTAGAGAGTATCTCTTGTTTTGCCGATGCGTTGCCGCCTCGAAGATAGAGTGAGGAGGGGGGCGAAGAGAAGACTGCTGCGATTTCAGCAAAAACCCAGCAAAAAAGCGTTAATGGGATAGGAGAGGGAGGGGGTAGATCTGGTCGCAAGCAGAACAGATCCCCTACCACTAAGGGGTGCTGGATAACTCGGCTCTTACGAGATGCTCTGCCAGCGATAGAGGGGAATTATATTGTATAAGTATTATAAAATGGTCAAGCGTGAGTCGGTATAATTTATCTGGTTTAATTACACACGCAGAACGGATAGATGGGTAAAATGAGCAACGCAACGAATAAACCATTTAACCCGGCCATCGGCCGAGCCATCGGCAGCGGTTGATAAGTGAAATAGAAAACCAGTGAATCGCTCCTCATAACGTTTTTGGTAGGGTTCGGATTGCGTGATAGGCGGAGCGATTTGATCAAATTAAAATATTAAGATTATTATACCATCACTGGCTCGACTACTTATAAGGTGTCTTTTAAGGCACTTCATAGTGGTAATATTAATTATAAATGGAGACTAATGTGAACTAGCTCTATTAAGCATAAGCAGGCTTGCCCTCGCTTTGCTTCGGGTATTTAAAACATAATTACAATCGAAATTCTTAAATGGCAGCTCGGTAAGAGTAAGGTAAGAGAAAAGATAAAAGTGAAAGAGAGGTAATGAGAGAAAGAAAGAGAAAAAAGAGGTAATGAGAGGAAAAAGGAAGGAGAGAAAAAAGGAGAATAGGAAGAGAGAAAAATGGAGACACATGGAATGAAAAACAGAGAAAGTAACAGTCACTCCACCTCTCCAGGTGGAGTGACTGTTTAATTAATTGTAAAAGGGCTTTGTAAACCTTCACTTGAATCACAAGCCCTGCACAACAATTAGAGAGTGAAGTACTAGAGTGATTATGCTACAGATTATTAGGAACGGACGGATCATCTCCATTTTGTGTCACGTGATCGAAGTCGAGCAAAGAAAGCCATAGAAACCGGAATAGCTCATACCACCAACCCTGGTCACCAAGAGATGGCGTTAGCGAGCTTAAAGGTTTTCTTCTTCTTCTCTGTCACTCCACTCTGGCAGAGTGATCGTGGTTATCACGTCCAGGACAGTGCCCGCCTCACGACGTCCCGCAACCTTTGCCTGCTGACAGCCTCCCCTGATCCGTCCATCTCATAGGGGATCTCCCCCATAGTCTCGTGCCTTCGACTCTCCTTTGAACGACAAGACGCTCTATGGAGTCGTTTCCACGCCGACTAACGCGCCCAAAGAATTTTAGGATCCGATTGCGCACTTGAGTAGATAGACGTTCTTTGATGCGAAGCTCTTCGATGGAGGCTTTTGTCCAGAATTCGGTCCAGGAGACCCAGACCATCTTCCTCCAACACCACATTTCCAGAACATCTGTCTTGTGAATTTCGATTTGTGTAGGGTCCACGTTTCGGAGGCATAAAGGAAAATTGGAAACACCAACGACTTTACGAGCCTAACCTTTGTGGCTTTGGGTCTTTGCCCAAAAAGTATAGTATAGTTAGAAAATATTTTAAGTAATGTAGAATGATACCACTTACGGTCGAAATTAAAAACCAATCTCTTGCATAATTGTAATCCAAAGATTTTGGAGTGAGATTGGTTATTAATTTCGGCCGTTAGAAGGGAGGACATTTTAGAAGGAAATTGTGCTTATTGCCACATCAATATTTGTATTAAATAGATTTTTTAAAATTCAATAAAGATTTTTTTTATTCGAGTAATATTAATATTATATTATTTATTATTCTTCAAATCTTTTGGTTTAAAAAAAAAGTTTACTCGTCCAATAAAACCTCTTCCTTCCAGTTATCAGTTCACAGGTCATTTCCCGCGGCCATTTTGTCGCGAAATGGCGCGAACTCGCTAATGGCGGACGCGGCCCGGACCGGATCATTATTTAGTTAATCTTAATACGCAAGATAGTGACTATTGTGTTTGCGGGGTTGCTTTATTATTACAAAAGGGTGAATACAGTTTTTTTATCTGTTTGTATGTTTGTTACTCATCATAAAAATTGCTGAACATGTTTGACTTTATTCAATCGGTACGTAGATAATCTATAAATTCGAATAAAACATAGGATACTTTTTATCCCAAAATAAAGTCTAGTTTTTGTGATAAAATGTCTTCCAATAACTATATAATATATACTTATATAATCATTATGTTTATTTGTATACGACGCCATGTATAATTATATATGTCAGAAGAGAGAATAAATTAAGTAATCGAATATCACGCTTCTGTAGTTTTTGAACAGAAAATAAGGAAGTGCCTTGGACTTGTGACCAAGGTGTAGGCTTAATGGATCCCTTTATGTAATTACGACACTCGCCTTCACTACCCGGTCTCACTGTCTTAGGTTATGTTAACATAAGGCTCTTAGGGACTCTTAACAAATAAGACGTGACATGATCATTAGTCTGAGAGGTACAATATCCGTGATATACACTATTTGTTACACTTCAACTCCAGGTGATGTTTACTCAAAGCGACTTGTCGAGAGACTAAAGTGTACTGCGTCAGTTGGGGAACGCCCCTCCACTAGTGGGGTAAAGTAAATCAACAAATAGGAAATACGGTGCTGGCATTCCGATTAATCGATAATTCGATTAATCGATAATCGATTACTCGTTTGAAGCTATTAAAAATCGTTGAATTTTAAAATGACGCGACGGAAGTGACAACAAGTCCTTTTTATTATTATCCTACCCCAACTATACCTCGACATATATAATTCTATATATAACTGTATACGATTATATACAAGTGCTTGTTCTCAGGTGTTTAAAATACTTGCAAAGTAAGTCAATTTAACTTGAATTTAAAAGAAAGAGACGACACTATATAATTAATATGTGGGTGAATGAATGAGTGAGTGATTAATATATAATTTCTGAAACTTGTGTAATCTTGAAAAATACCTTTTAATTATACTTTTTTTGTTAATTTATTATAATGTATACATAAACTGAGCCGTAAGATCCGTCTGCAGCTTAGTGCGGTGATGAGTAATGGCTATCTTGACGGACAGACACACACCTGTGCTGATAAATTATGCCTGGTATTAGAGAATTAACTGCTTAACTATCCTGGCTATCCCTTATCCTGTATTAGGGATGGAATTATAGAAAATATCATTAAAACATTTTTTACTCATTCTCCCACATATTAATAAATACTCTTATTAATTAAATAGTGATGTCTCTTTCTTTTAAATTCAAGTTAGTATTAAAGTACTTCGTAAGTACGTTTAAACACCCGAGAAAAATACTTGTGTATAATCATATATATAAACAAGCTCTTAGAATAAATAATTTTTCTGATTATGTATAAGTACTGTTAATTAATAAAAAGAAGAGAGACGAGAGACAGTTGTAGTTTAATCATAATTCATCATAATTCTGTCGTGATGGCGTATTTATTGCAATCCCCACTTCCTTGATTTGTGTTTATCAGTTGGCCAACATTCAATTAACAGGATGCTACTCAAATTATAAGTGTTGCCAACATCATAATTAATAGTACATATATAATTATGTATAATAATATTTGAGAAAAATAATCGTTTGTCTTACTATATATTATATTCAAGGGACACTATTGTTTTGTGTATATATGTATATACATATATACATATATATAACGTTCTATCGTCTCTCCATTTGTTATTTCATTCAGTCATTGAAAGACCTTTTATCACAAAAACTACGCTTTATTTTGGGATAAAAAGTATTATATGTTTTATTCCAATTTATAGATTATCTACTTGCTGAACTTTATTAAAACATGTTCAGCAATTTAGTCAACAAACAATAAAGTGTAAGTCAGGTTTTGGTTAGCCTTATGTAAGCCTAACCTTAGGTTTAAACAGAGAGCCCGGGCAGTAGAGGCGTGTTATAATTACATAAAGGACGTCCTTAAGCCTACACCTTGGTCACAAGTTCAAGACACTGCTTGGGCAACCAGCTTACCAGCAACTTCGTTTGCGATATTAAGGTAGTTATATTAGACTACAGTATATTATTAAACTAATTTAATGAAGTAGTCATACTAACCTTGCACCCCCATTTTACCCTCTTAGGGGGTGAATTTTCAAAAATCCTTACTTAGTTCTCCCCTACTTTATAAAAGGAACCCCTGTGCAAAATTTCAAGTTTCTAACCCTTATAGTTTAGGCCCTGCGTTGTCTCCTTTTATATATATAAAATTATATACAAGACTATGTATATACTACTATGTATAATCTTATATGGAATTATATATGATTGAAGAAGAAATGAGAATCTATATTAGATGTGTAATAGACTAAACACTAAACACTAAACAGCAGCCGCACTTCCGCATCCGCACCATAAATAACACTTCCGCTTATCTGTTCACACGCCATTACCCGCCGGTTTCATTTTGCGATGTCATACTCTTTGCGTTCTGTTTGTCTATTACCTGTTATTATTGGAATGCCTGGGGCGTGTGACTTTGCTGGTAGAATGTTTTGTAGTGCACAGAACCATAATAAAAAAATAGCTGAAGAACTTTTTTGTGGAAATGGATTAAAAATAGATTCCAAATTAAAATTTCTGTATAGCAAATTTAAATTCCTAAAAAACTCACAATTGTTTTTAACAATCGAAACTACAGATAATATAGACTATACATATATAGTAAACCTATAGGTCTGAAGTGTTCAGGTCTTTAATCATTATTTATGAAAAAAAACCTCAAATACATTACACATTTGTTAACATTAAAAATAGTTGAGAAAAGTCTTATTTTTTGTTAAAAATATTTTTTTTTTAGTTTTAATATTTTTTTATTATTTAATTAAATAAACTAATCAAATAAAAAAATAAACAATGTTGGCTGTATAATAATATGTTTGATTCTTTACGCGTAACGTTGGTACTTGGTAGTGACGTGACATTTCACGGTTGGCAGCGCCCACAGCCCACAGCGCTACTGGGCGGGAAAAATTGTGCAACTGTCAATGTCAGGAAACAAATCGTGTTGCGGAAATCAAACGTAATGAAACAAATGGGATACGGAATGTCTTTGTCACTGACGTATATTTTTTACTAGTCGAACCACCCTCGCTTCAATGTATAAAGAGATGTTTACATGAGGAAACCTTTATTCTCACACGTAAATACTTTACTACTGTACAAAAGTGGCAACGAAAAAGGGAGCTAATTGCCCTACATTTAATTATTAATATATCATCGAGTATTTAGCATTAATATTATAATTAATCCTTTATTGGTTCTTAGCAAACATCCCTCGCTACACTCTCGCACAAATAGTTAAAGTTTTTTGACGATCACAGAGACAATGGCAGCCATGTTGATTGGGAAGTTACTTTGAAATGCAAGTGAAGTAAAATATAATAATAATTACAAGAAACGAGTTTTATTTTATCTAGAAAATCTAATGTGTTTGTGGTGTGACAATATACCAACAAAGCCCAACAACAATATGAATACAAATATCCTTCAAACAGCAAATGAAAGCGTTTGTAGAATAATTATAAAATTCCTCCCATTTTAATGACCGCACATCAAAATGATATTTCCCTTTAATAGCTTTGAAAAATCAAAGGGCATTTTTGTACGTTTACGTGTACGTGATCGTGGGCATAATTCAAATCGCGTCGTTTAGGCGACCGGCAAAATAAGAAGTATGCTCCGTATGTGTGGAATGGTGTCCATTGTATACACAATGTCGCATCATAATATTTCAATAAAATTATTTAACACTAAATAGTACTCACAGGTTTGCTGGATCTCGAATCTTCAGGGGCCCCTCGTTCACATTATCTTCAAGGTCTGTTCTAGTTCTCATCAATAAAGGGTCTAGTTTTGGTAAAAATCACACACAACACAAGGAATTATTCTTTTGTGAAAAATATAGTTTAATGTTATAGAATTGGTTTTTTTTAAATGTAGCTCCGACCGTTGCGGGGCTAAGGCAAGACTCCATAAGTATTAGTATTGGAATGTTGGTATAACTTATTAAATAGAGATAACTTAATAAATGTAAAATATAATAACTAATTTACACATACAAGAAGTCTGATTAATAATTAAATAAATGACTAACTTCCTGAGAGAAACATTTTTTTTGTGGTTAAAGTGATGTTTTAAATAAAGGAAGCTAATAAATGTCACCAAATTTGAAATTGTAATGGTTCATCATATTTTGAGTCAACGATGTATGAAAAATGGTCAGTGACCTTTTTACCTTAAATTAACAAATGAAATAAAAACCTTTATATCAAATTAATTGTAGAACCATTTTTTATCTGTAACTAAATTATTAATTCTAAAAAAATCTGAATTGACGTAAATTTTGGCGCGTTAGCTTTTTTCTTTTTTTTTTAAAGACTATAGGCAATGGAAGATTATGTACGGATATTTTTATAATTTATATATAATTAAAAAATTAGTTATTCCAAATCATTATATTATATTCAAAAAATAATAATTTAATTGTAATTTAATAAATTATAAAACTTTTTTAGTCAGACAATGGAAACCTTCAGCCCGCATACCGAGAGCGGACATTTTAAAAATATTAAAAAAAGCGCGGGAACGCTTAGAACCGCCGCCACACCTGCTTTAATTGCGGTGGAACTGTTTACTGTTGCGTTATATGAGGCTGTGACGTCATAATGTATTCTAGCAGTTTTGTTCTGGATTTTGTGAAATGTGTTAAAAGATTTTAAATCGTCCAACTTATTGTCTTTCAGTTTTTTTTAAATTATACATACATAGGCAGAATACGTTTGTTCTTAGTCGCATTTATACTAACTCTAATAAAAAAATTTCACAGATAAAAAATATATTATTGAATTTTTAGTGTGTTTTAATTAAAAACCAAAGCAAATGGGAAGCAATATTTAATTACATTTATTTATTTATTATCTTATGATTCTAAATCTAGCAATTTATTTTATATTATATTTTTCTCTTATGACTTCTTTGTCATAGGTTTTATTTCTCATGACAATGTCAGTAAAATTATTCTTCTAAATAATAAAATTATAAAAACGTCTTCTTTCTCGTTGGAGTTTTAACATCCTCTCAACGAGAGAGAGAGAGAAGAGAAAAATATGTAAAAACAATATAAAAAAAAATTACAAAATATCTTTAAAAAAATATACAGAATATACGAATGAATTTAAAATATTATGCTTTAACTAACTTTTTCATTTCAACTGGTCTTTTTGGAATTTTCTTGTCTTCTTCATCTTATGTCCAAAAACGCGTCAAGAGTCAATAGAGTATTTTGTATAGTTTTTTTTTTTTTGATGTCTTAATATTTTTTTATAATGGCCATTTTTCATTTTGGTTTCAGGTAAATATTGGTTTCATGTGTTGTTGATGTAGATTCGTTCATTTCCATCTCTCCCATAAAAAGAAAAAAAATACGTATTGATTTTAATTTTATATATTTATTTTTTTTATTCTAGAAAATAAATACTTACTAAAATATTTTTGTATATTAAAGTTTTTATTTTAATAATCAATAAATAAACATTTTGAGTATTAGGATTTTCGATTTGTTTTTTGAACATCGAACTATTTTGAATGGTAAATCGTGACGTTTGCACAAAATAAAAAAATAATCTGTTTCTATTGGCGCGACGTTTAAATATCGAACGCTATATATAAGTTTTGATAGTCTGTAATTTACAAATGGCGTCTTCAGATCATTTATAAAGCACTAACGCTTATTATTTAATATTAATTAGTTTGTGGAAGAATTATGTAATGGAAAGGCTTTGTAAACCTACAACTTGGTCATCAGGACCAGGCGCTACTGATATATGTCGATAGATTATGTGACAATCATATTTCTGGATAATAAAACAAGATGGATGATGTTGTTGATTTATTATATTCTTATCGCTCACTAACTCAATCATTAGGTTATATCTCATGAACCGTGATAGCTAGACAGTACAACAAATAAAAACAGAATAAAATAAATATTTATGATATTGGTAGCATTGATGTTAATAGCATTTTTACTTCCTTGAATGTTGGACAACTGATAAACATCAATCTATTCTAGTCAAGCCGTCACACTGTCGAGTGTCGGTCTGCGTATAGGCTATAACTCTATTTGTATGAGTATAACAAAGGATTACAGTCATGTTATTTTGAATGTAATTCAATTACAACTAGTGTTTCGATATTATATCTACTGTATTGATACTTTTAATTTAAACTTGTAAAACTTAAATAAATAAATAAATTCTCTGCACGTCTAAACCACAGAATTATTATATTTGTATGATCGCAAATGAAACAATGTTAAACAGCGCCATCTGTTGACGAACGTCAGATATAAATTCTCTTTGTCTACATAATATAGATGCAAAATTTGATTGTTTGTACTTATGTTTATATATAAATGATTGAACTGATTTAAATAATTCTTTTACCGATAGAAAGCTACACTATTCCTGAGTGATGTAGGAGATGTAGTGTTGCCATGTATATTTTTAATAAATAGAACATTGCCATTTTGATGCTACTGATTTGGTATTCATAATTTTTTTCACTGATTGAAGTTCATTTTCTTTTATCGAAGCGAGGGCGGGCCGCTCGTTAATTATAGAATATGCAGATACTCCCTTCGCTGAGACAAAATTACTAATGCTGCAGTTCCATCTTTTTGTGTAAATATTATGCTCAAATTAACTTTATATACTGTCACTAGTTGACCCGCGCGACTTTGTTCACGTGTAGCTCCGCTCCTATGGTTCGTAGCGTGATGATATATAGCCTATAGCATTCCTCGATAAATGAGCTATCTCACACTGAAAGAATTTTTCAAATCGGACCAGTAGTTCCTGAGATTAGCGCGTTCAAGCAAACAAACACTTCAGCTTTATGTATTAGTATAGAAATAATCTCTATGACTCTATTGTTAACTGTACATGGCTGCTATTTATACATAAATAATATTATATGTCTGAATATGATGTTGTACACTCCTATTATAGCAGTGTTGCCATCTGTACTTGTATTATCTTTGTAGTAAGATCTATTGCAAAAGTAATTGTAGGTTTTATTATTTTTAAAATGATGAATCTTAAATTCTCTTGTTTAATAAAAAGTGTATTCTATGGGTGAAAATAAAAAACATTATAATATAAAAGTGTTTTATTTATATTATGAAGAATGATGATCGCTGAAAAATGTGTCGCCCACCACTGACCACGCTGTCAGCTGTCACGTGGTCACGCCTTTTCATCGTCGCGTCGCCGTTGTGTCCTCTACTCTTTTTTTTATATTAATTATATGTAACACCTTTCGTGAAGAAAAATTGATTACATAGGGAAGAATGTATATTTTGAAAAATGTTTTTTTTTTCTGATTCTGTTCCATAATGGAAAAGGCAAAAGTATAATACCCTACAGCCTTGTCTTTAGTGATTAATTCTAGAGAATCCTTAATAATGACAATTATAAACCGATTAATCGAGAATCTATATTAATGCTCGATTGTAGTGGGTTCGAATTGATTTTCATGAAACTTTATTATATACAACCAAGTCTATTTAACCTAAGTGAAGCGAGAGCTAGTAATTAATAGGAAGTGTAATATTGATTGGTTATACAGATTATATTAATCCTTTCATTGATTACTACTCTTTTATACGATTTCTTATGAAGATTCTGTATTTCCTTATATAAGGAAAACCTCGTTTTATATTCTCTTTTACTTAATGTCGTGGTTTTTATAGAATCCTCAACAGATGGCGCTACTAGATCTATTAAAATTTATTATGATGTTTCATTTAGATTTCTTATAGGTACTTCTACAAAGTTTAATTTAAAGCGTCAATAGATGGCGCTACTCATATTACTCGGCTATTTACTAATTCTAAGTTTTATTAATCATATAAGGATTACAGTATTTTTTCGGTCCCCTTTTATACAACAAGATGGCGCCACTTGCATTTATATAACTATTCAAATGCGTTTATTTATATATTATCTGTAACTAAACGCCATACTTTTTTATTGTCTAAGGGTGTAAAATAAAACGAGGTATGAAATCGAAACCATTTATTTAAACCGTTTAGTTCGTCGCTTCCGCCGTAGATAAATAATCAAAGCTAACTCTCAATACATACAATATTCTTCACAATAAAAAACTACACTATATCATGTGAAAGGACCATTTTGATTGCATCAGCTATGGGGATTTTGAATTTGGAACTGAACAGATGAAGTGTTGTACACAATATTGAACTCGATCTCCATAATATAGATTATATAACAAACTTTCCCGCGTATTCGAGATATAGGTGTAACGAGTATGGTGTTCCATTTTTGAATATTATAATTGGCGGGCAAAAGGTCTATTTATTGTTAAGGCATTATTGAACATCAACATAGATTATAGATGTTTATGCATACATTTTCCCGCGCATTTGAAGTTTAGTTCAAATGTGTTCTATTTTTTTTTTACAATATTTAACTCTCCGCTAAACTGTAACATTTTTAATGCAGATTTTCTTGTCAATGATATAGAGTATAGATTAATATAGACAAACCTTCTAGAACAATCGATATCGAGTTCATTATTCTGTATTATTTCATGAACGACTCAATTGGCGCCAATATATCTTGAAATATTTTTTATAATGTTGCATGCACTGTAAGACCTAGACACGTAGTATATATTAAATAGGCCGTTTCCTCCCTGTATGGTCAAATGGTCGAGTCACACGATAGCATGGCAACACAGTCAAACGTTTAACATCTAAAAACCGCCAAAAGTTTAATATTAAAAAACTAATGAGAAGAATTATTATCATATATTGCAAACATCTCATTAACGCCCAAGAACGAGCTAATTTTTATATAAAATACAACTGTGTTGCCATATATCAATTGCCGTAAAAAATCTATACATTTCGGATATGAATTACAAATCCAAACTACGTCTAAAAATGTAAATACGATAATTTCGGTTATGAGCTTATGTTATACAAATTCGTAGAGCACTTTTGTATCAATTTTTCAACATGGCGTCTGACGCGAACACGATTTTTATATTTAGAACTCTTAAATCCATAGACAATAAACGAATGTCATTATTGTTCCGAAACCGTGTTCGCGCGCAAACGTGAATGTATCTGTCGAAACATCTACTAATAGAAATCACTATTTTTTTTTAATTTCACGACGAAATGAGAGAAAGATTTAGTCTAAACCCTACGAAGATAAAGTACATTAAAATACACACAATTTAAATAACAATCTTATTCTATTTATTTACAAAACTAACTAAAGAGTTGTTATATTCACGCGAGTCCAAACAATATGTGTCATAGATAATAAAGGAGTCGCGTAAATAAAAAAATATAAATGTCAAACTAAACTATAACAATTGATTCGTTGACTAGACTATAACAAGCGTCAATAATAAGTACACACAGTATTGGATATCAAATATGATCAAATACGTCATTTCGAGGGTAGATAATAAAATAGTGTGATCAATATTGTCACACGAGGCACTGCTTCATCGTTCAACAGGGTATATCTACTGAACACATTATATTCTACGTTGGATACTATAAACTAGGGATGGCGAGAATCGATTGTGACTCGCCCATCCCTACTATAAAGCACTCCTCAGAGTGATCGGAGTTGTGAACAACACAAACGGTACGACGTCCAGTGCATCCCAGCGGGATCGAGCCATCACAGACGACTAATCAGTCTATCATTTGTCGGGAAGACGTGTCGTTACACTTACATATACTTTGTACTACAGAAGGGGTTCTAGAATTTTCCATTTACATTTTATCACTAGAAATACAAATACACTACCGACATTATCAAGATTCAACGGGTTAAATAAATTACAAAATATTGTCACTTTTCCAAACTATTGGTCCGTATTCTACTCTAAACGATTCTAGCGATTTAAATCAAAACAAAACCTAATCGTTTAAGGCACAATGCGATTGTGTCTCGATTCTGATGATATGCTTCTTCCATCTAAACTACACTAGTTCGACTACGGGATTCGAAAACTTTACAAGCATCTCCAATGGTAAATATCATCACATTGTCTATACTCTATAGTTATACCATTCAACCAGCACCCAATCGTCTATGGAACTACGTCTATATACTGGGATGCACTTCACTAAGAAATCAAAATACTAAGCATACAGCAGTCAGCACTGGGTCGGAGACAATACTGACAGGCGCCTGTTCAGTCTCTTCGGTCCGCAGCTCCAGCCCCGCTCCGGCGCAGACTCTACTAATAAACAAAATGGCGCCCGAGGTGGGCCCTGAAGCTTCTATCTACTTCGAATTCCAAGATAATGTAGGGAACGAAAAAGCGATAAATGAAAGATCAGCTGTGTTTTATTACCGTTTATTTCTAATTTTCGTCTAAGTGAAGATGAACCATAGTAAAGGCGTTGAAAGGAGGCGCGCGGCCTGCGCGTATCTACACTAGCGGCGCCCTAGGGCTCGCTCGGTGACAGTGACAGTGTGACCGCATACTCATACATCTACATATATGGGTTATCGAATAACTTACATAACATTCAGTAATCTTACTCACTCTGCAAGTGAAGCAAAGTTAGAATCCATTCCAATAGCATAGACAATAGATCCGCTCTTCATTATGTGCATTGTGCACATGACTCATGTAAATAATATTTATTCATTCTTCAAACAATAATATCTACTATAAATTGAACAAAAAGTGTCTATGTTTTGGAAATAATTCTGATGTATATATAAAAAAAACAAAACTACTCTACAGACCCATCCCTCCCCACTACGGGCATCCTTAACAGATTATACAATAAAAAAATCCATTACATATTGCACAATGTTCGCCTATTAGCAGTCTGTGGAGAAAAACAGCCCATATCTACGTTGTCTATGGTAAACTATTGTTTAAGTAGGTACTACCGTAAAATGCAATCAACCAAATAAATAATATACATAAAGGAATGTCAATACAGCCTCTATTAGGGTTCAACACGAGTTGCACGATAGCTGCTCGAGGCGCTCCAGATCGAGCCGATAGCTCACGCGGGCGGCGGCGCCGGGAGCGCTAGCAAGTATCGTACAACTTTATAAACACAATAGCATCGTCGTAGCCGCACGCCCCAAGCGGCGATCACATCACTTATCATCAAGTGTTCGAGTAATTATCACGATTATTAACGTTAAATACAAATACCAACTCGCTACAGAATACACCGATCCTATGATACAAAAATATTGTAATTTTGTATGCTGTGTGTATAATAATAATCTAAAAGCGCGCGCTGCCGTGTCCGCCATGCCCGATCGCTTCCTACTGAGTGTCGATAGCCGCAGCGCGCGCGTGCTGTATCAATATAGTAATAAACGTTATTGCTTTCGGTTAGTTACTTATGTTTAATATTATATATGTAAATTTTCAAAATCACTACACTACGTCACTACTCTAGCATCTGCCGTACATTTAAACACACAACGTAATTATTTATTTTTCGTAACATACTTTATATTATACCAATCCAAAAGTTGTATAATAATCCATGTATATATTATAACCTTATAGTAATTAAGAATATACTCTCATTCTGTTTACATTGGTCCAGTGAGCCTGGAACATCACTAGCGTCATCGTGGCGTACGCGTATGGCACATCACTACTGAGTACTGCGCAAGCTTCGCTCGATACTTCGATACAGAACAGACTACAACTAGGCAAGAATGAGTTGAGCAAGTTTAGACTTGTAGTAGATTTTCCCTCCAAAATAACATCGAATCTTAACTTATTAAAATGACTAGAGAGGAATGTATTTTTGTCTATGGCAATAAATTAGAACATAGCGTCGTAGTTGGCAACGTCTCCCTTCATTATTGTCTTATCCTTAAACTACTCCGGCGCGTCGCGTCCCGTCGCAGCCGGCGCGGCGGCCATCTTGGCTAGGTCTCCGGCGACGCGTCCGATTTAACAATTGAGAATTAATTTGAGCAAAAAATGCAAAGTTTGGCCTATATTTGGCAAACGAGATTAGAGCCGGGAAGACTGTAGGCCTTAAGCGAAGCGTCTAAGAGGTCTACGAGGTCTACAAGGTCTACACTACGTGTCTAGGTCCGGACGTCGCAATAGCAGCAGCACGTCTCACAACCAACGTCTTCGAATTGACAGAGAACTTGGAAGATAATAGTTACGTATGAATAATAAACCATGCCAACATTTGAAATTGAGTTTTGTTAGTCACATAACGCTACTTCCGCATGCCATCGTGTCAAGCCGACTTACCGTTACCGTTCGTCCGGGACAACCCCACTCCGTTACGTTGGCGCCCAAACTGTCCACTCTACCAAACAAGGGCGCGACTCGTGCACAAGCTACACCCAAACAAACTATCCCTCGGAGGAAATAAAACACACATTGTTCTAATATCATGTAATGACACTTCGGGTATCTAGGTGCTTCATTAGATACAAGTACGGGCAAACAAAACTACTGCTAAATACAAAAACTACGCCCGGAGCCGACACGCGCCGGCCCCGGACACATAAATATTGTTAGTGAGGCCCCCTCACTAGTGGGGGGGCCTCGGTATACATATGGATAATAAAAAATTAAGTACATATCTATGGGCACTGCCGGCAAGAACCAGGCGGCCAGGGTTACCACATCACAATATTATTATCAACCAGCTAATACTGAGAAATCCAGGAAAAATACTATACAAAAGTGTTAATGGCGACGCGATCGCCGCGCCTTCCTTCGCACAGATCAAACAAAAACGCCGTCAAGTCTCAAAAATCAGTCAAAATTAAATACTCCCCTCGGAAAACGCGGCGAACGCAAATCTCAGAAGGTTCTAACCTACTTATAATATAAAGAATACTGCTATAATAAGGGATGTGTATACAAGTGAAACAGCGCTCGGTAACTCTGGCTTGTAGAGAGCGAACGGAACACACAGAGAGAGAGAGAGAGAGAGGGACGTAACCAACAAACGGAACACAAAACCATTCTAAATACACGCCACAAGCCAGAGTTACGATGTGTGCCGACCGGCGGGGGAATGTGGCCGACCAAACTACCGCATGCATAGCTCTACGCGCCCCTTGTCTCTGCCTGGCGAAATGGCAAGCTACCTCCCGACCGGATACGGGATGGGATACAACCCATAATCTCCGACTTCCATCCCATCCAGCATCCCGCCGGGTTATACCTAAGTACGACGAATCAAATCTATAGCTAATCTGGAACATTCCGGATCGCAGCTTCATCAGAGCTATAGAAATGTTTAGTTAAGTACTCAGAGGATACGTGCACGAGGACCAAGTCCGATATAGACTTAAAACTAGGAATTGCACGAACACAACCATCAATCGTCTTTTAATATAATTATAATACTTTTCTAATCACAGAGTATAAAGATTCGAGTATTGCTTTTAGACCTAACCTATATAAGTATTAAGTACCATTTCGAAAAATATCTTTTAGAGTTAAAGTAGAACGAGAATAATTTATTCCGCAAATGAAACGGCAACGGTTTCAATTTGCACCTTTATTTTTCTGCGTCTATTATTCTTTCTTTCATCGATTCCGACGAAGACAAAAGTCACTGGGATGAAAAAAAATGAGCGTGAAAATAGCTCTGAGACGCTTTCTGATCAAAGAAAACATTTCTTCGAGGCAAAGTACGGCATTAGGATGAAAGCATATCAAGGCCATTCGCAAATCTGGGTCACTCTTCCTGTACTTTAAGTAGAGAACCGCCTAAACCCAAAACCTCGCAACGCTAATGGCGCCCAACATGGGACTCTTTAACAATAGACAATAAAATGGCGTCCAAAGTGGGACTACAATACACTAAATACTTGAATAATCCAGGCATAGACAAGCGGCCTCTACAGCGGCTCAATACTTAGCTTATTGTCACGGTACACTCGGGGTTAGTTCGCATTCCCTTATAACTGCTAAACTATATTAACTAATTTATACCCAAAATGGCGCCACCGAACCGAAAAATCACGTTTTACATTACGAATACACTTTTTAATTTCAGTTATTACTGTTTCTACGGCGCTCTTGGCTTTAATCAGAAGTTTTTACGGTTGAAATACTTTTCATTCTCAATTGTGAATTATTTTCTAGAACCTTCGATACGCGTAAATCGATGAGTTTTCGGTTCCTCACTTCTCTCAAGACGAACGATTCTAGTTGGAAGAGTTACTACTCGCGTGTTATGTTATCGTTCGTCTTCAATAGAAAAGCGGTGGCTCTAAAGTTTTTTGATATTTGCTTCTAAATTTAGCCTCTCAATAATGCTTTGTTTCAAACTTCGTTATTTTTCTGATAATTTAATTGTAGTTTCTTGTCCTTTTACTTTAGCAGATTGGTTCACAAATTCCGCAGAAAAAGAAATCTGAATTTGATAAACTGCTTTTTATTTGGTCACGTAATAATGAGGAGCGAGTGAGCCGTTACACCGCGACGTGTCTATTGTATCGCACACTTTCCAGTTAAACTAAATTGCGTCGACTTTACGCAAAATACGTTCATTTATTTTGACGTTAACTGTATATTATTATTATTATTCGCGATACATAATATGTGAGAATGTTGCCAGTGTTGGGAATGAAACAAATATCAAAATCCAGTGCCGCGGGTTTATATAAACTACTAAGTCATACAATGCCATGTAATGATTGCTTTACTCGTTAGATATGTATGAGTGAGCTGCCGTCGGCGCCGCGGGACGTGCGCGTCACGACTGCGACACGATTGCGTGACGATTACAACATTCTTTATATAAATCACTGAAAACATTAATAAACGATCGAAACAAATGTCTTTTTCAGAACCTGCTGACAGAATTACACGCTTCCGAGTCGACACTCCGGAAAGGACGCGTTTTGGCACAATTTTTATAAATGGCACGAAAATTTAATACTGATACGAGTTTACGTATAAGGGATAGGACACACGTCACGCGGCCCGAGTACGCATATAATATAAAAAATACAGAGCTGCAGTGAGATTCAGTGTACACTCCTCGAATATAAATAATTATTATTCGCCATATTGCCAACGTTCGTGCACTATAACTACGATTACAAAAAAATCCAAAACAAAAAAAAATTACTCTCTTTCAAAGTCCGAACTAAATTATCTGAGATCTTCGCCTTAAATTAACTTTAAAAAATGCGTATCTTTGCTTCGGGTTCCCGCTCCCGCTCACGCCACCGCTACCGCTACCGCTCTTAACCTACGTCGAATACTGAATACTGATAGATGATACGCGGCAAGACGTCGCTAAATCCGAAATTAAGTAGGAACTGTTTGGGAAACGAAATCGAATCGGGTGGGGGGTCGCCGGCTGAGCTTATATGTACATGGGCACGCCGTACATGGCGCTCCAGTCCACGCCCTGGAACGAGGACATGTCCACGCCGGCCAGCGAGTAGGCCGCGCCGAACTGCGGCAGCGGCGCCGGCTGCGGGGCCGGGGGCGCCACCAGCGCCGTGGCCGCGGTGGCCGCCGGCAGCGCGTAGGGCGCGTACCTGTAGTGGGTGCCCACCGTGGGCACCGCGCCCACGCCCCCCGCCGCGTACACGAGCCCCCGCCCGGGGCGCAGCACCAGGCGCTTCCCGAGAGCCAGCGGAGTGGCCGCGACGGCCTCCTTGGGCTGCGCGCGCTTGCACTCTACCTTTTTGTTCTTGATCGTGTGGAAGTGTATGTCGCAGACGCGCTCGACGGCCTCCTCGTTATGGAAGGTCACGAAACCGAAGCCCCGATGGCGTTTGGTCTGCTGGTCCATGAGCATGACGGCGTCCTCCACCAGGCCGAATTGCGAGAAGTATGCGCGCACTTCGTCGGCCGAGGTGTCCTGTCCGACGCCTCCGACGAATATCTTTTTGGTCTTAGCCGGTTTCGGGGCAGATTTGGGCGTCGCGTGTTTGGGGTCGATGCGCTTCCCGTCCAGCGTGTGCACCGGCACGGCGAGCACTTTGTCCACGGATGAGGCTTCCTGAAACGTGATGAAGCCGAAGCCGCGCGAGCGCTGCGCGCGGCCCACGCTCAGTATGTGATGACGTCACTTACTCTCGAGTATGTCATGCAAAGATTCACTAACAGATGTGATATCGCAATACGAGTATCAAACTGGCTACAGTATAAACGGATCGGATACAAATATAAATTTTTGCATGACATAAACATCATGGGGTAAAATGAAAGATTACTGTTAAAGGTACTAAATCGTTACAATTACCTACAAAACCTACATTACTTGTTAGTCTCATCAAATGGAGGGCAACGTACCTACAGGACAACGTACAATATAAACATTACGTTCATGCGTCGTTTAGTTTCTATTCCACTAGTGGGCGTGTATATGAAATACGTTATTCTCAAACTATCGAGGAGATACAGATCTCGTAAAAACCACAAACAATTAACTCTACCATACATTATGGTATATTTTCGTATGTCAACCCAAATTTATGAAATATAAAACAATATCCAAGAACTATACTAGCACAATTGTCTAAGTATCCTACCGAGCAAGTCCCGCTTACTATATCGGAAGTATATTGAAATCAACCCCAGTGTTGCTATGCTAAAATTACTTTTTTACTAAACCACGTTAAAATATACAACCGGCTTTTTAGCTATATTTCTAATGAGTGAAATGTACTTTTTATTATAGAAATATTGGAGTCAGTGTTGCTGCATGCAATTATATGGAAAAGTTTTTGAACAGAAAATTGAGGGTAATAAATTAAATATTATACAAAATTAAAAAATATATAAAACCGATTCAACGGGTTAAATATGAGATGAGACTAGAGGTAGAGTAGTACATGGCAACACCAACCAACCAATCGCAACAACGGGAGAGATAGACAAGAATCAGAAAGTTTAGTCTATGCCTAACGTCTATATGTTAGTGAGTCTAGCATGCGGATCATAATATCTTAGTGTACCTACATACTTTGTCAACCATAGCCCAACTATTTACTCCTCTACTGTACCATAAACAAAATTATATATAGCTAACACTACAACATATATTTTTATTAGATCTCTTTAGTTACATTGACCCATAATAATATGGATGTCGAGTTCATACAACGCTTTAAATGATGATCACAAATTCTTATTACCATTATGGGCAGAAATTGTAGAAAGTTCTGGAATGCTTCTACGTTTGTTCATTTTTTTTTCAATTCTTTAAAAAAATTGGTGATAGAATCAATTTTCCAAAACAATTCAAACACTAATGACAGATAAGTGATTCAATGATTTTTAAGATATATGAGAAATAAACATGCTATCTCATTCTAATTCTAATTGAGATGCTGTTATTACTGTCCAAGTGAAATTGGATCTCTTTTACTTGCAACATTATTAACCATTGATTCAGAGTCCATAGTATTATAGGTAAATGTAAAATAAATATTAATAGTTAGGCACCAATGCAATACAGACCTTGTCGCTTTACATTAAAGTTTAAAATACAACAAACTCTGTCTGTCTCACTCTGTTTTGTTTATGGTACAAAAAACCAATCCGTCCTATATCTAACCTAACCCATGAGGCTGAAACACTGACCATCGTTACTCCGCTTCTTATTCTAGCCGTCGAAGTTATGTGTATTGAAAAAAATTCACATTATTGTCTTTGGTTCGTTTGTAACTATTGTAGACACTTATTATTAATATATTTTAAAAATATTTTAAGCAATGTAATTAATTATTTTATTTACAAAAAAAATAAAAGCATTGAATTTAATAAAAAAATTTAAATTAATAAAAAAAGAGAACAATTTTTATTTAATATTAATATTATTATGTATCTATTTATTATTTGGTCTATGATAGTAAAGAAAATTGTCCTCTTTTTCTTTTTTTTAAAAAAAGAAGGTAAAGTAGCAATCTACCCTCTTACCTGGGTGACTGGATCCTTCATAATCAATACATCAGTAACAGCTCCGAACATAGCAAAGTACTCCCTCAGCTTCTCGGAGCTCGTCTGCCAGCTGAGACCTCCGACGAACAGCTTACTCGGTGAGGGCGATGTTGTGCCTGCTGCAGAGGCTACTGGGGTTGATCGGCCCGATGAGGGTGATGTTTCTGTCGGAAATTGATCTACTTCAGACTTATAGTATCATGTTTATGTTAATTACATAACCTGTCCCTACCTACCTAACTAGCTAATACCTCCAAGTGTTGATGACAACCAAATGGAGTCCACAATTAAGAGGAAAGAGTTGGGGGGGAACGACATGTATAAATAGAAATAAAAGCCTAATGGTTCGGACATAAGTGTCTTACTTGGGAAGTCAGAGTTCAATCCTCAATTAAATATCATCTTCTTAAAGTCCTCAAAGATGTGTAGTCTGCTAACCCACAGTGGACCAGTGTGGTGGACTGTGACCTAACACCCTCCTCATTCTGAGGAAACCCAGCTTACAGGGTTGTGGTAATGATGATAATGGATGTAGTCAGTGTCATTTGTGTTTCTAATCCAATCAGAATATAATTTCATTGTCTGCAGTTTCAGGTGTCTTTTTTTTAGTCTTCTAAGGTATACACCTAGACCATATATATGAAGTAATACTAGAAAGGAGGTCTACCAGCATATAAGGTGCTATAAACGTTTATAGTATAGTGATAATTGTTCCTATTATAGTAGATATAAGGTATACTTCTCTATAGGTAACTTTAAAAATATAATTATTCTCTCATATTCTCTGTCTAGAACATAAAATATGACAATTTCTTTATTATAAATATAAAGATGGCTGAAGTTCAAGTAAATTAAAAAATACACTATTCTTGGGTAAAGCATGACCACAGAGATCATTGAAATCTTCTTAAATATGCACTCAAATTCTAGTATTGAAATAACTTGATTCTTATGTGATTTTAATTATTAAACAGTAACTAAGCTAATGGAATGGTAATAGTTAGATACATTAAATCAACATAATCCAATGGTGCAGAAAATACCTTAGTATTAATCTCAAGAATAATATCCTAAGAAAGATATCAATCTCATTCAGAATATTCACATAATTACAATTTCTTTACTTCAAACATTTTTTATGTTATTCATGTTTACTAAATATGCCTGCCTAGTCATTGACTGTATTGATATATCTAATGATGATGAAGGATGTATGTACTCACTGATCTGCTGAGCAGCAATCTGTTGTTGGTGCTGCTGGTGCACCGCCGCCTGCGCGCTCAGCACGTGCGCCGCCAGCTCGCCGCCCACCAGTCCTCCTTCTACCACCTCCAGCCCGCCCAGCGCGCCGCTGGAATACACCATCATCTTTAAACACTACGCAATAACTAAACAATCTCACTATTTTACGTAACGCTGCCTCCGTCTCCGTCACGCTCCAATGGACATAGATTTGTATTAAACGCGGGAAACGCTTTCTTTTTTAATTTTTTTTTCTTTTTTAAATCTCAACAATTGTCAACGGCCAGTGCTTTTACACTTTATACAAACATTTAAATTTTAAACAAATATAAATAATATTTAAAATGTATATTTACATGTCTATAATAGCAATCATTTCAATTTCAATTTTCAATAAATTATAATTAAAAGTTTTCGTTGTGATTTAAATTGTTTACGCTATGGCTGAACGCTTGTCAAGTGGTGTCATTGACAGTTAATTTCGAATGGAAAGTTACTTTTTGCGTTCGGGATATTTGGTAGATTTGTTTATATTATTATTTTAATTGAAAATATTATAATTTAGCTGTAAATTAATTCAGACAATTATTACAAAGATTTAAGAAATTTAAAGTTGACATTTATAAGGCTTTATTTCATTACACTGCCGGTTGCGTAGTCTGTGCGGGGGTGGTAACTGGTAACCGCTAAACTGGCAATAAGCAATTTAAAATGAGAATATTAAACAAGCTTTCTTTAAAAAATCTTTATTAAAATTAATCATTAAATTAATCAGTTTCGGTTTTCACTATTTAATACTTACTATTTGAATTAATGAATTATGAAAGTTGAATATAATATTATTATAAACTAAAAAGGTTTCCTTATAAAGTACAAAGAAAGTTTTTAAATATTTAAACATTAAAAAAGTCAAAGTATTTCGTGTACGAATAGTGACAAATCAAGGCTATAAGTTATAACCATAAAGTTTATATGCTAAAGCCTCAGGATTATTAAGGTACGTATTCGTTATACATGTTTTAACAAATATAATATAATGATATAACATATTTTCCATGCAAGAACATCATTACCCGAGCGCACGTAAAATAATCTCTTGTTCAAAAGCCCATATAATAGAAACTGCGCCGGCGGGAAAACGCCATTATTGTATTATACTACCTATCTACTACGACTGCGTCTGCATTGTTTGAAAGTTATTCACGGCTCGGTTATTTCATATAAGAATGGGATACTAAATAAAACTTAAAACTAAGTATTAAGTTTCCGTCACATCTTTAAATTTATAGGTTTTATTATTGTTTAGAAAAATCCTGATAATAATGTTACCAACTCTCAAAAATATTTCTCCCTAATGCTCATGTAAGAAACACCTAAAATTACAATAATTTAAATAACCTTAAAAACCTCTATTATCCTAAATACAGTCAGTTTTTAAATTTTCTCAGAATGTAATTACAGTCTTTTTAATTTAGAACGCCGGCGGCTTCCATTTTATTGAAAATAAACATCCTTGGATTGGTTTGTTCGTTGAAATTGCTCTCCCTTGCGCATTTCTACTTCGTCATAGAGTTACAGGTAAATTGATAAAACTGCCTTTATTTATAGCATTAGTATTTGCCCGCGACTTCGTTTTCGTACACTTTACCGTTTGATCTAGAGAGAAATGATAAATGTGTGAGATGATATTATATAATCAAAGATATATACTTCTTTCTAAGAATAAAAAGTATCCTATGAGTTAAATTACTTTTTCTAGACCCCTATTCTTTTTTCAAATCCATATAGATAAATAAAATTGGAGTGTCTGTTAGTAAAAAAAAATAACCACTTTTACCCACACATATACTAACAACAACATTTTTTTTTAATTTTTCTTTGTCTGTTTGTTTGTTACGGCTAATAACTGAAATGGCTGGACCGATTTTGACGGGACTAGCTGATTCAACAAGGAGTGATGTAACAAGAACTTTCAATAAAAAAAAAATATGAAGATGATCATAATTTATGATGACGACTTGAATTATATTTGTAGTATAAATTATCTTTACTTTAGATTTTTTTATTATCTGTGGTTTTGTGGTGTGTCTGTGGTGTGGTGTGGTCTGTCTGTAAAGTTTAATGGGTTAAAATATAATTCCTCTATGCCGATGGGTGAGCAAATATTTTACACGTGTTTCATGACTCAATGAAGAACCTTTATACTAAATTTCACTTGAATAACTTTTTTGCACCCCCGTTTTACCTCTTTATGGGGTTAATTTTCGAAAATCCTTTCTTAGTGCTCCCCTTCGTTAAAAAAGAACCCCTGTGCAAAATTTCAAGTTTCTAACCCTTATAGTTGAGGCCCTGCGTTGATACGTCAATCATTAAGTCAGCTTCTCCTTTTATTATATACAGATTATTAATTTTAAATAAATATATTTTTACTAAAAATTAACATAAACTAAGCTAGGCGTAGCGAGGGCGCAATGCTACCACGTCTACGTCACTTGCTCTATATATGTATAGCCTGTCTCTTTCTAACGTGTAGAAATGTGTGACCTCTTTATTTTCTCGGCCTTCTTGTTTTGATTTAATACTTGAGGGAGTATCGCAGAAATTACCCCGAGCGAGTGCAAGTATTGTACACTCGTATGTAGACTTTTCGCTTCGCTGAGTTATTCATAATTTCTCACACTAAACATTCCATGAGTGTATTAATTTCGGCCGTAAATGATTCTGAAACTATTTAACATACACTTCAAAATCGTTTTCAGTCTTTATGATTCTAAAATTACAGGGTTGCCATACTATAAAAATAAGGTAAGAAGTAACTTGCATTTGGAGGTTAGATTATCCTAGCCGAAGGAGCGGCTAATGTAACCTAAACATCCACATTACGTGATAAATTGCTCGGCTGATTTATAGCCGTTTCGGAGGAATCTGAGCGGACATCTATCAAGAAACTTTCTGACGGCGGATTTGGAATGTTTTTATATTTCTAACGTGAATAGATTTGGACTCGAAATATAAGGGGATTAAATCGGAAGTTAAACGTAATTACGTACAAAAAAAATTGCAACGCAAACTGCACGCATGATTTTTTTAGGACAAGGTTTGTGTGAAAATTTGGACCATTTTTACTACAAAAAAACCCCTAAATTTTTTGGAGGTAATTTTTTAGGGTAATACGTTTTTATTGATATTGGGTAATTTTAGGGATATTTAACTTAAGATTATCGTCTCCACAAAGTGAGTAATAGCTTCATGGGGCTTGGTGTTCGCATCTATAATAAGATTCCACAGCCTATATTAGACTTGCCACTTCAACAATTTAAAACTCGTATCAAGAAGTCACTAATATATAAAGCATACTATAATGTACAGGATTACTTAAATGATGAGAATGCTTGGAATCTAAGTGACGTTGACTCTCAAGCTAAATCATTTGTAGCGACTGTTGAGTGTCTGTCCGGCTCTTCTCAACAGAAAACTGCTTTCCGAGCTGGTGGTAGCTTCAGACAAACTAACTGACCGACAAATTTTTGACGTTTCAAAAGTACTTTTCAAAAAAGTCTAATTGAAATAAATAATTTTGATTTGATTTGATTTAGGGGGAAATATTTTTAAGAGTTGGTAACACAAAAAGTTGACAGCTTCGTGTATAAATTCGACATCAATTTTGGAGAGAATTACTAAAGTATTTAACTTAACAATGTATGCTATTAATTAAAACAAGAACAGCTGATGTAAAAGTTTGAAAGTTCGCCGTCGCTTTGGAAACTTTAGTAATGGCGGACGGTAATACTATTTGAAACTAACTATATATTGTCGCTTCTGTTACGTTTTTAGATAAACATTATGATTCAATTTCTGTATCTTTCTCCCTCATAGTAGAAAATAGATAAAACAAACTTTCAAAAATATTTCTCTCTAAAATTTTAAGATCTCCTAAAATCACCATAATTAAAAAAAATTTACCCCTAAAAGGTAAAGGTTTTAAAAAAGAGTATATACTTTTATATCTGTTATTTACTTCAATAAAAAAATCCCACCTGAATTATTTTCCCCTGAATTTGGGGAGAAAACTATTACCTGTTACAGTAGTAACATTTGATCAGTTTATATTTTTTTGATAAAATATCGGATTTACCTCCTTTTAGACGGAAAACCCTCAAGTTGGTAACACTGTTAAAAATTTGTGAAAAGGATTTTGTAACAGATTATAAATGCCATTAAACAGAATAAAAAATATTTAAATTTCGTTGCTCTAATGCTCCGTTGCTGCGTTCTTTTTAACTACGGGACAGTGCCTTGGCTTTGCGACCAAGATATAGGTTTACATGTTCCTTTGCCATCATGAAACAATTATTCATAACAGAAGCTATACATTGTTGAGTATGTGGAGTAATTCAAAACAAACCAATAAGCTTTCATTGAGTGTTGCCATGTATGTATGTATGTATGTATATAAAGGTAAGCGAGGGCAGGTTTCTAGTTGACATTAATAAACACAATAAAAAGCTTGAAAGGAATGAAATAGTTCCGCTTCCGCGCCATTGTTTTGTGTAACTGTTAAACCGCTCTATTTAACTTTGCTTTGCCGAAATTAATGCAACAGTTGCATTGTGGTAAGTGGAAATTTAAAATGACTTGTAGTAGGCAAAAAAACATTTTATGAATCTGCAACTTTTAATGTTTTTTTTTGTGTGGAAAACGCAAAGGTATTACACTGTACAGTCTTGTCTTTAGTAGGTCTATTAATCAAGAAAAAAATATCTGTGGTAAAGTGTATATTTCAAGAAAAAAGTGTTGCCAGATTAAAATTATAAAAAGTTGTACCTACTTATTATAGAGAAATAATTTAAAAAAAAATAAAAGCGTCACCAAAAAATGAAAGTTTCTTTTTTATTTTTTTTTTCGTTTTCTACAGACGATGAAAATCCGCTGTTCACTAATTTAAGGTTCAAATTAATTTAAAAAAAAAACAAAATAAAATATATGAGTTTATTTATTTACAAATATATTGAAGGCACTTTCTCTTTTCATTGTCAAACCATAGACTATTTACAATAAATAGAGTTGTGTGTTAATTATTTGTTATATCTGTGATATAGTTGATATTTATTAAATCGTGACATCAAAAAAATTCTGTCTGCGTTTTCATCGCAGAGTAGCGAGGGCAGATATATTTCATTCTATCCAAAACGTTTGAAATAACTTGAGAATGAGCAGCATCGCTCTGAGAGCAGAGAGGGACAGCGAGAGCGAGGTCAACGACCTCTAACCTAATTTTCATTTCATAGACACTATATGACCTGGAATCTTGGATAAATAGATTTTTTATCTGTGAACTGTAATTACTTCATTAAATTGATCGTTTTATGGATTGCTAAAAGAGAGGGAAAATTGACAATTTGTTTTTTTTTTACTAGTTGGGGTAAGTACAAGGGTTTATATGTTCAGTCTAAATTTTAATTGAAATATAACTTGAATATTTAATTAAATGATATTGTTTAATTAAATGCAATTCAATAAATAAGAAACGTTCAGGGAGGAGTTGCGAAATTAGGTATAATTTTTTTAAGTGAAAATCGATAGCGAGTTCATTGAGGGTGTGGACTGTGATGGGGTCAGCGGACGAGCAAGCGAGCAGCGAGCAGCGAGGCGACCATAGACACAGACATGCTTTTAATTAAAACATTATGCTATTGTGTCAACAGCGTAATGGAAATGTATACAATTAAACTTTCTCTTTTCATCGATTAGTTTTTACTTAATAATAATAAAAATTGAAATACAATTTGTGACCATAGACAATTTATTTATAAATAAAAGAAATGTAGGGTTTAAAATAATTAGACATTCCATTCCAAATTATTAGTTAATAAATAGGAAGATTATTTAAAAATAATAAATAATGACTGTTTGTAACAAAACTAGACCATAGACAATTTATAACAAATATAGAGGTCTAAAAATATTTAGACAGTACAAAATACAAAGTAAGGTCATTTACAAATTTTGGCAAAACGTAACGTAATGCACAGATAATGAAAAAAATTGAGAAAATCGATAGTTGATTGGGGGTGTTCATTGAGGGGTCGGGGTTTAGGGGTGGGTGCGGGCAGTGCGCATGCCCGCACGTCGGGCGGCCGGCGCGGCGGCTCGCGTCTCACAAGCTCCTCGATCTCCGGCGCGACCGCTTCTCTGCCATATTGTCCTGTCACAGCAGTACGTTCAGTCTACTGCTGTAGCCGGACATGCCGGCAGAGTTGCTGCCACCAGCACCAGCACCAGCGCCAGCACCACCACACAGCACACAGCAGCAGCGGCAGCAGCAGCACGAGCTTGTATATATAAAACAGTGACGTGTTCGTGTTGTTTAATGTGTATTTTATAGGGTGTTTATCGAGCGGAGTTGGGCGCATGCGCTATGTTTTGCATCCAACCATTTTCTTGGGGGCGAAATGTCGTCACGTTGGTAGGGAGTCGTAGATTAGGTTATTTCAAATGTTCCTTTAGATATCTGTGTTACAATACTTCCTATTAAATGTTAGTCATGTCTAAGTGTTTATAATTCTATGTAAAATTTAAAGTGTATAGAAATACTGTGTGTATGTTGTATTTTAATATAAAATAAATAAAATTTGGAAATAATTGTTGTCTTATTGTTAATAAACATTTATAATATATTGAGGTTAGAATTAATAAAAAGCAAATAAATAAATCTAATACTGTATGACTAGTAAGTGGGTTGGGTTAATCAATTGCGTGGGAGTTTAACTAATTATATTGATGATGAGATCATCACAACCCCCTACCCCCCTTTACACCCCTTTCTGAGTAAATTGCTTACGAGAACGTGACCTAGAAGAGTTAGTAATATTTTCCTTTTTTTATATATGACATTTAATAATGTTGAAAATTATGGGAAATTTTGTGAGATAATACGATAATAGATGGCGCTAAAATAGAATATTTGTAGTTACATCCAGAAATAGAGGGGGGGCTCCCTCATAATACTCAGTAATCTTCAACCAATTATTTTTAATTAAAAATGACTGATGTATAAATAAAAGAGTTTATTCTTCTGGCTCCACGTTGAATAGAAGGCAAGAGTAAATAGATATTCGCTTCACGCTGGCGCCATGTTGGTCGCATGTTGGGCGCCAATATAATAAGGAGTAGTTGGCGTCACGTTGGCCTCTCGTTGAACGCCATCTATTATCGGATTGTTTAAACTTTAATTTATTTAATGTTGTTACAATCAATGTTCGAGAGTCTCATACACAAACAAATATCTATGTGTGTGTGAATATTCCCGTTTTTAGTTTTATTTATAGCCTAAAGCTCTCATGAAGAATTAGCCTACTAACGACAAGGCTGTACGGTGTAATACCTTTGCCTTTTCTATTATGGAAAAAAGTATATCATAAAATGTCAAAAAGAATTTACCTACTAAAGACAAGGCTGTACCGTGTAATACCTTTGCCTTTTCCATTATGTATTAAAAACAGAGAAAAAAATATCATACAACATCAAAAAGAATTAACCTACTAAAGACAGGGCTGTACGGTGTAATACCTTTGCCTTTTCTATTATGGAAAAAAGTATATCATAAAATGTCAAAAAGAATTTACCTACTAAAGACAAGGCTGTACAGTGTAATGCCCTTGCCTTTTCCATTATGTATTAAAAACAGAGAAAAAAAATATCATACAACGTCAAAAAGAATTAACCTACTAAAGACAAGGATTTATGGTGTAATACCTTTGCCTTTTCTATTATGGAAAAAAAGTATATCATAAAATGTCAAAAAGAATTTACCTACTAAAGACAAGGCTGTACCGTGTAATACCTTTGCCTTTTCCATTATGTATTATAAATAGGGAAAAAAAATATCATACAACGTCAAAAAGAATTAACCTACTAAAGACAAGGATTTACGGTGTAATACCTTTGCCTTTTCTATTATAGAATCAAAACAGAAAAAAAAAACTAAAGTTGTTACATTAAATCGAATGTTTTTTTTTATTGTTGAAAAGGGAGGCAAACGAGCAGACGATCCGCCTGATGGAAAGTGGTCACCGTCGCCCATGGAATTCCACAGCTTGCACGAATGTTATATATCTGTCTCTTTCTATAACTGCACGTGATAGAGAGCTTGAGTAAGTGTCGCAACTCGCAGTACACAGAGTATGATGAGTGATGACCAGAGATTGTCTATCGTAAAGATATATGAGTAAGTGTAAAGTAGAAGTAGAACACGCCCCACTCTAGTAAATATTTGTTCGCGAAATTTTCCGCTCGGAAATCGATTCGACTTTACTCTAATGGACGTACAGACTGGCGCCAACATTTATTATATTGTGCTAGCAACACTAACTGTAGTATATATAGTGTTAATACAACTCACAATAACGTTATTATATATTAATGTAATTCAATATAAAATCAAAAATTATCAATAAGAATTAATCTACTAAAGTCAAGGCTGTACGGTGTAACACCTTTGCCTTTTCCATTATGGAATAAAAACAGAAAAAAATATATCATAGAACGTTAAAATAAATTAACCTAAGACAAGGCTGTACGGTGTAATACCTTTGCCTTTTCCATTATGGAATAAAAACAAAAAAAATATAAGTATCATAGAACGCAAAAAAGAATTAACCTACTAAAGACAAGGCTGTACGGTGTAAAACCTTTGCCTTTTCCATTATGGAATAAAAACAAAAAAAATATAAGTATCATAGAACGCAAAAAAGAATTAACCTACTAAAGTCAAGGCTGTACGGTGTAACACCTTTGCCTTTTCCATTATGGAATAAAAACAAAAAAATATAAGTATCATAGAACGCAAAAAAGAATTAACCTACTAAAGACAAGGCTGTACGGTGTAACACCTTTGCCTTTTCCATTATGGAATAAAAACAAAAAAAAAATATAAGTATCATAGAACGCAAAAAAGAATTAACCTACTAAAGACAAGGCTGTACGGTGTAACACCTATGCCTTTTCCATTATGGAATAAAAACAAAAAAATATAAGTATCATAGAACGCAAAAAAGAATTAACCTACTAAAGACAAGGCTGTACGGTGTAACACCTTTGCCTTTTCCATTATGGAATAAAAACAAAAAAATATATCATAGAACGTTAAAATAAATTAACCTAAGACAAGGCTGTACGGTGTAATACCTTTGCCTTTTCCATTATGGAATAAAAACAAAAAAAATATAAGTATCATAGAACGCAAAAAAGAATTAACCTACTAAAGTCAAGGCTGTACGGTGTAACACCTTTGCCTTTTCCATTATGGAATAAAAACAAAAAAATATAAGTATCATAGAACGCAAAAAAGAATTAACCTACTAAAGACAAGGCTGTACGGTGTAACACCTTTGCCTTTTCCATTATGGAATAAAAACAAAAAAAAAATATAAGTATCATAGAACGCAAAAAAGAATTAACCTACTAAAGACAAGGCTGTACGGTGTAACACCTTTGCCTTTTCCATTATGGAATAAAAACAAAAAAATATAAGTATCATAGAACGCAAAAAAGAATTAACCTACTAAAGACAAGGCTGTACGGTGTAACACCTTTGCCTTTTCCATTATGGAATAAAAACAAAAAAATATAAGTATCATAGAACGCAAAAAAGAATTAACCTACTAAAGACAAGGCTGTACGGTGTAACACCTTTGCCTTTTCCATTATGGAATAAAAACAAAAAAAATATAAGTATCATAGAACGCAAAAAAGAATTAACCTACTAAAGACAAGGCTGTACGGTGTAATACCTTTGCCTTTTCCATTATAGAATAAAAACAAAAAAAAATATAAGTATCATAGAACGCAAAAAAGAATTAACCTACTAAAGACAAGGCTGTACGGTGTAACACCTTTGCCTTTTCCATTATGGAATAAAAACAAAAAAAATATAAGTATCATAGAACGTAAAAAAGAATTAACCTACTAAAGACAAGGCTGTACGGTGTAACACCTTTGCCTTTTCCATTATGGAATAAAAACAAAAAAAATATAAGTATCATAGAACGTAAAAAAGAATTAGCCTACTAAAGACAAGGCTGTACTGTGTAACACCTTTGCCTTTTCCATTATGGAATAAAAACAAAAAAAAAATATAAGTATCATAGAACGCCAAAAAGAATTAACCTACTAAAGACAAGGCTGTACGGTGTAACACCTTTGCCTTTTTCATTAAAAATTTAGTTCGTTTGACTGACTAACGACTGCAGATGCCTTTGGCCAATCAACACATTTCCCGCGTAAACTATTGTAATGAGACGTTATTAAGAAAAAAAAACCAAAAGCATTATTTTTATGAAATAATGTTTATAATAATAATTAAATAATATTAAAAATGTGATAATGAATTGAATTGAAACATTACATTTAATTTATTTAAAAATATGTTATTGTAGTTGACCAAAAGATGGCGCTGTAACATAAAATTGTTAACAAATCAAAAATGTATCAAAAGAATAAACATATCAAAAGGCTGTTTATTATACTTATACACAAACAGACACTAAATGATAATAATCATTAATCATTCTGAAAACGACTGTAATTCATAAACATAAAATAACATCAAAACCGCCATCAAGCAAATTGAAAGCGTCATTAGGAATCAATAAACATTTCTACGATCTCATCACGTTGTTACGTCTGTCTGTCAATAATAAAATATTGTAGTTTATCACAAGATGGCGCTGATTTAAAAAATAATATTATCTAATTTATATTTGTAGAAATCCAAAGTAGGTTTAAAGAAATTTTTACACCTCAGCGAAGCAAGGACGAGTCAGCTAGATTAGATCCAAAGTTACATAAACACACGTTCGTTCTATATACAATCATAACCAGAGAGAGGAGGAGCATAGACAAACTATAATCTGCTCGTTTAAAATAACAAAAAATCTCGAAGTTTCTTCAGTTATTTAAAAAATTAAAAATTGATGTTTGTACTTATTTAATTAAACATCGTGTTAATTTACTCATAAATGCTTTCTTCTTTACGCCATCTTAAATCTTTAAAAAAATGTCTAACAAATCCCGTGACAGTGTTACCAGCTCACAAAAATATTTCTCCTTAAATCTTAAGTCAATAACTTCTTTAATCGATTTGAAATATTCAGTAATGGAATATTTCTTACTAAAAACAACAGTAGTGACATCAGTACTTTCGCCACAGATTATAACTAACAGCCACAGATAATATTCACAACACTACTGACATAATGAATGGAGCAACAGAATAATTGTGTGTATTGATAGATAATGAATAATAGACAGTCGACATCTGAATGCGCGCTAATGGCTAATCAAAACTTTTCCCGCGTAAATGATTTAAATGTGACGTTTTGTAAATAAAAAATGTGGTTGTAGTTTACCAAAAGATGGCGCTGAGAGATAATAGAAATAATGAACATAACAATGACGTCTACTTTTTATCCCAACAAAAAGTACGATAGATTGCAAGTTGCGAGTTTTTTAACTTATCATCCACGATAGTTTTCATCTCCAATGGGATTCATTAGTTCCTCCCGCACCACCCACCCACCCGCTCACCACGCCTTTATCTAGTTACGAGAAAATCATCATGGGATGCAGTTAACGTTGTTTCAGCGCAAAAAAAACTATGAAAATTACATAAAATATTTTAATGCAGTTGGTTAACTACAGTCACCTATATTGATGGAGACAACAGTTTTCCGACGGCAAAGTTAAGTTTGTCAAACTCAAATTGTACTGAACCCTCGGTTTATTTAGGATTGGAGATAACTTAAGATTTCCACAAGTCATGTAGCAATGTTAACTGAAGCACCCCCAATAAAACGACCCCTAACGAGGTCTCGTAGCGACAGTTTTTTGTAATCAATCACTATCTTTTTTGTAGTGAAAGCTCATTGCTCCGCTCCTATGGGTCGTAGCGTCATGTAATATACCTCATAATCTTACTCGATAAATGGGCTATTCAATATTAGTATAGATCAGTATGACTAGTAAGTGTATAAACGTATGATCTCAACAAAACGTGACGTTACTCATTACAGTTTAGTAATAGCTGATCTCAATATTACATGAATAATCTTCTTACTAATATTATAAATATAATTGTTTGCATTTTATCCAGGAAAAAATCATTATTCCTGTGGGATAATGATAAAATATGTTTCATGGCATAGGCACAATGTTAAACATGAATATTATCGAACTGATAAATTGAAACAAATGAAATATCAAAAAATCTGATAACCACTATATTAAATCAATTGACGTCCGTTTCGCTCCGTAACCGAAGCATCTTCAGGTGTTGCAATTGTCGATCGCGATCTACTTGTGTGGTGTGTTCTGGTTCGGGTTCGCGCGTCACACTTTTATGTGAACGGTGTGCTCTGCTGGGTTGTTCAGATTGCCGCGGATTATAGCAAGATTTTGATTCCTTTTAAATCATGAATTTCACTCTCACGAAATGGCACTCACTCACACCATCATCCCTGTCATCCCTTAAACATGTAAAGCCAGGTATCCTAAAACGACGACCTGGCTTCAACCATGTCTCTGAGATGGCAAGAATGAATTATAGGGTAAGAGGGGGGGAGGGGGGTGGGGAGATCAAATTTATATTGAGAAATGCTTTTAGACTACATTGTGAGATTAATCGGAGACACACACTACCGCACTTTCACTATCACTACTTCAGATAATGTCCACTCCTTGAGAGCACGAGAATATCAAAGAACATAAAGGTTAGTTTATATAATAAATGCATATAATAGGAGACAAACCGCGAGAAGTCAGGGCAGGTCGCTAGTGTAGGTATTAGAGTACTTTAGGAGATAAAGAGGAGAGTCCTATTGTATTAATAGCAGCTTAATCATGCGACTCCGCCCAACATCAGCTGCAGCGATGGCTTCTGCGTTTTATGATCCAATATTATCATAATATCTAGCTATGTATTGTCCTATGGGTTTGCTCACATTAAATCTAATAAAATAAATATTAGTGTTCAAATTGGATACATTTTATTATAAATTTTGCTGTAATTGCACCCCCTTTTTCAATCTTTTTAAACCTTTTTTTCGTAACAAAAGGTAGCCTATATCATTTCGCAAGGTTTAGTGTATCTCTGAACAAAATTTCATCAAAATCTGTTCAGTCGTTGTTGAGTTATAAATGGTTTAACAGGTCGAAGGAAGAGAACTTTTCTGTTTTTCGACGGTTGTGAATTCGGACAAATTGCTTTATGTAAATCCTACTAAAGACAAGGCCGTACAGTGTAATACCTTTGCCTTTATAAATAATATTATTAAAAACAAAGACTCAATTATTAATTGTTTTTATTGGTATGTCCATGTGAAACCAGGGCGTGTGGCTAGTTATTAAATATCTTTATAACCCCGTATAATTTTGGTGGCCATAAAAAGCAGGCGACAGTTCGCTCTATTGTCTTGTCGGTGACAGGACGCAGGAGGGTAGACACATAATTAATGTCTATAAACTTAGTCTATGATAAAGAAATTAATAGACTCTTAATAGATGATAATAAATAACCTCAAACTTGTGTTGATTTAATGAAGATATAAAAATATGAAAATAAAAAAAAAATGACCATCGACATTTTTAAATTTTTCATCTCAAGCAATATTGAAATAAAATATTCTAAATTATTTTTACTTTTATAGGGGGTTTTCTAGTAATTATTGTTTAGATTTAGGGAGAAATATTTTCGAGAGTTGGTAACACTATTTGCCTGCATCTAATATTCTACATTATGACATATTATACCAAACAACTATAGACTGGCTTAAAAGACTTGATGCCAGGTGATAATTAAAAAAAATCAAAGAAAATTAACCTGTGCAGTGCTTTACATAACTCTTATGTAATATTTTTCAACAAACATATTTTTTTAAATTATATAAATAATAATAATATAACAGCTAAGGGATATGTAGAATAAAAAACAAATAACTTGACACTGGCTCAAAAATTTGGAATTTAAAAAAAAAATTAAAGAAGATAAACCTGCATAGTAAGGTTTTCAGGGTAAAATTATTTTTAGTTGTTATATTTTATATTTTTTATTATTAATAAAATTTGTTTATTAAATATTAATAAATAAATAAATTTTTGTGTTGATGTGATTTTACGGGAATTTAACGGAAATATTGAGAGTTAGTAACACTGCTAATACATAGTAACGACAACTGTTTAAATATCTTATTTAAGATTGGCTAAAATGTCTCGATGCCAAGCCGTTAAATAAATAAAAAAAAAATATAGTAACGACATTAAAATTTTTATTTTAAATTGACAGCAATTGTTGTGAATGAAAATTTAATTTTTCGGAAAATTATCCTCATTTGTTAACTCAGCGAACTGAAATCTGTTTTGAAGTAAACTATGAAATTTTTCAAAGTATTTTGTGGAGTGTAAAGCGTGGGCGTGGGACGTGGGACAAGACTTGAGCTGGATTATATGTAATGTATGCTTTTAACATTTACATCTAATAAACAATAACGAATTAGTGTTTACCGAAATAAATTACACATTAGAATTTATTTTAATTAATTAAATTAAGTAAATTAAAAATATTACTTTAAATTTAATTAAAACATATTTGTTTCTTACTCATTTTAATTAAGATAAACTTTTTTTTTAATTTACATTATTCAGTTCTAAGTATACTTGCATAAATCCCATTGAGCAACTGACCTGGAACAAAAAGAATATGACAGCGACATCTATTGTCACAGAAGCGGAAACGCGATGAAGTTATTCACGTCTTAGTTCTGCCTACTTCCGCTAGATGACGCTTGAATGCTATATTTTCTTAGTCATCCTATACGTCATTAGATTTTGAGTCTTAGCAGTATGGAATAAAGTTTAAATTTCTTTAACAAATTATATTTATTATAAATCTTTAAATCAAAATTCTTGGTAATGTAATTTATGCTTTATTTCGATGAAGTTAAGGTTGAAATTTAATTGTTAATGTATATTTGCAGTAATATTGATTTATATAACATGGCTGCTTTAAGTTTCAGGACGACAATCATTACTCTATTTTAATGTGGAGTTGCATTAAATTATTTATAAATAAGGTTGAAGTTTTATTATTATCTTAATGATTTAAGATATGAAAGAATTAGTTAGTTGTCAGCACAAGGTGTGAGGGAGACAGAAGAGTGAGCGATTTGAATTTAAAAATAAAATCACAATTAACTAATTAGTGTGTTCTGTGAAACGATTAACATTTTAATAATTTAATTAACTCGTCAGTCATTACTGACGCGTTATAAAATAATTATTTAATCCGACACCGACCCGCCTTCGCTTCGCTGAGGTGTATAATAACTAACGTAAATCTGTCAATGTCAAAAACTTGTCAACAGATAATTAAACTATATCACGATTAAATGGTAAACATCACGCAATCATGAATGTTACTATATCTTTCCCTTTTACTCATATTAAAATCAAGTTCTGTCTCTTTCTATCCTTCACTTACTACTTTGAAAAGAAACTAAATTATTTATTTTAACTTATTAGGTATTTAAGTTATTCATTTTATTCAACACATCCATCCATCAACTCACTCGATCACTACTCATTCACTCATTTAACTATAATATTACTAATTTCATCTTATTAGTCAAAATTAAAAAAAAAAAAAGAGATCTTTATTCATTTTAGTCTGTGGTTAAACATATTTTTTTAAAAGCTTTATTTGGTTTAGATAGGTTTGAGCGAGGTCACTCAGCAAGTCAGCACTCAGCCGCATAGACATTTATTATCTGTATCATGTACGTTATCGGCATAAGAAGTTGGCGCCCTTTGAGATTTATCATCACATTGGCGCCAATCTGTCTCATTCCATATTCATATATATACTATATTTATATTTGAATATAGAATCATTGAAATTATTTGTTTCTTTTATTGGCGCACAACATAAAAGAATTAATCTTCCAAAGATAAGGTTGTACGGAGTAACACATTTGCCTTTTCCATTATGGAATAAAAACAATAAAAAAAATTATAAAACGTGAATTAATGTACTTAAAGACAAGGCTGTATGGTGTAATATCTTTGCCTTTTCCATTATGGAATTAAAAACAAAAAAATCATAAAACTTCAAAAAGAATTAACCTACTAATGACATGGCTGTACGGTGTAATACCTTTGCCTTTTCTATTATGGAATTAAAAACAAAAAATCATAAATCGTTAAAAAGAATTAATATACTAAAGACAAGGCTGTATGGTGTAATACCTTTGCCTTGCCATTATGGAATAATAACAGAAAAAAATCATAAAAAAGAAATAAACTACTTAAAGACTAGGCTGTACGGAGTAATACCTTTGCCTTTTCCATTATGGAATTAAAAACAAAATCATAAAACGTCAAAAATAATTAACCAACTAAAGACAAGGCTATTCTAACCTTTAATCTTTAGCCCGTTTGTTAAAAAATTAGTTAAATTTATTATAGAAAATAATATTAAATTGTAATGCAATGTAGGTTGTATCTTTGTATATATATGTATATATATATATTATATATGTATAAATATGTTTAATTATTTAATTTTTATTTGTTTGTAGTACTACGTATCACCGTCACTAATCCTGATGTAGTTACAGAAATTATCACTGAATCTTTGGCAATTTATACCGCTCAGTCTCCCTCGTTTTTCTACATTATACGCGACACTGGCAGAATGATTTGTGCTTAAGCACATTCAAAGCCATTTGACAAAAAAAAAAGACAAGGCTGTACGGTGTAATACCTTTGCATTTCCATTATGCAATAAAACAAAAAAAATCATAAAATGTTATTATTATCAAAGATCCTAATCGAACTCCAATTTAACGATTTTTCTCAAAATGTACAAGAAACCATAAATCACAAACTAAAGTGAATGTAATTCTTTTTTAAAACCAATTTAGTGTTACCAACATTATATACCAATATTCGCATCTTTTTTAAAATGATATAGCAACGAGAGAATTCCCGAGAAAAATTAAAGTAATGAATAAGCTGATAAAGAGACGGAAATAGATCAGAAAGCCATCCATTTAATAATTAGAAAAACTGTCTCTGGAGTAACGCTCGGATTCAATTGGTTACATCGAATATTCATTATTCAGTCGTATTGGTTTGTTACTCAATTACACAAAAACGGCTGAACGGATTTCAATGAAATCTTGCACATAGATACTTTACAACATGTGTTGACATATGAGATACTTTTTTACCCCAAAAAATGTGGGAAGTTGGGAGTTATTCGCACTATAATTAGACAACAAATTTACTTATAATACCTTATGATGCTTAGTAAGAGTGAGTTGGCGAATAAACCCGCGGGTAGATACAACAAATATTTTCTGTTTGGCGGCCACAAGGCAAAGGAAGTGGTAGACAGAGGCCGGCGCCATTCTGTCTTATTGTCTATTGATTGTGTTGCTGAGGGAACATCCCTTACGAGTAAACAGACTATGAGGGTTGTTTTTTATGGACTTTCCTGCTTTAGTAGATCGGACCATCCCAATGTTGCCATGAATAAATAACAGAAGACTAATCCATGTTATGGCAACCCTAAACAATAACAAACAAATCTAACGTTCGCGTCTGAGTAATAAACACTAACCTTAACTAGTTTATGTGAAACAAACAAACAAACACAACAGTATCGTAAATTGAGCATAATTATGCATCGACGCGACTCCAACGCTACGACTTGCATCTCTTTATGTTTTATAACTACCCACCGCTACTCTGAGTACGCAATAACCATTTATAGGGATAATTAATTGGGATAAAACCTATCCTATATCTCAAATTGGATCAAATAATATATAATATGTAAATTTCATCAAGATCGGTTAAGTAGTTTAGGAGTTAGTGCTCGGTCAAAAATTTAACTGCCTCCCATATTCTTCTAACGCCATCTAGCGTCTTCAAATAGAAACTAAAATTATCTAAAGATCAATTCAAACGTAGACACAAAATTTCATCCAAATCCATCAAGTAGCTTAGGAGTTATTACACAGAATATTTAAAATCATTAATCGGGATAAAAACTATCCCATCTCTCAAGTTGGATAATAAAACATACACTGTGTAAATTTCATCAAGATCGTTCAAGTAGTTCCGATGTTATAGCTTGGTCAAAAACTTAACCGCCTCCCACGTCCTACTAACCCCATCTATCGGATGGAATTATAACTAGAAACTATTTTAAAAGCAATCTAAACGTACACACAAAATTTCATCCAAATCCACGCATCCATTTAGGAGATACACCATTTTCTAAACAAAAAGTAGAGTTTTGTTTTTTTTTTAAGAATAGTAATCAGCTGTTTTGTTTTCTCATTTGTCTGACCTATATACACGAAAAGTTTCTTTACAAACAATGGAGGGTAGAAACAGTTCTTTGTATCGGAGCCAAAGGTAAAAGAAATGTTTCTAAGTGAGATAGCACTCAAAGGGAATGTCTCTAACATGACAGTTCTATTTGTTTGATAATACCAACTTGGGAGATTTACCCTGAATTTAGGGAAAAAAGCTATGGGGTTTTCTAAAGAATTTTTATAAATAGAGATAATTGACGACCATCTTGTTTACACTTCTAAGATTTCGAACAGCAACCTCCTGACTGTACTCTTAGTTAGCTATTATGTAAATAGTGTGGCCATGTTGAAAATTAATATGAAATTTAAATTTTAAGTAAACTAACCTTCACGCGTTCAGAATATAAATTACTTTATTATTTACCCTCAAAATATAGATTAAAAATAAATTATAGTTTAGACAAGTCGATCTACTTCAACCTTTGTTGAAAGCAGCAGTTTGACGAGTATTTTTGTAAGGTAATGAGATCGAATAGAGGAGAAAGCAGAAGCTAAACCTTAACCTGCTTATGGGTTTCAACGCTCTTCACGATTTAGTCATTTCATTTAAATAATTTGAATTTCGAACAAATAATTAAATCATAATAAGATGTAAGGATAACAATGGCAACCCTCTATATATTATGTTGTGTACAATATTTGAATTTCGAACAACGGAAGATCAAGTTATTTCAGTTATACGTCAACGAGTACCATCTCAAATCAATGGTGAGCCTTCTAGTGGAAGTTTTAAACATCTGTCGTTTGAAATTCGAACACTGAAATAACCTCTAAATGTCCTGGTACCTGACATTGCGTCACGACCTAATGAAAGAACAAGAAAGGTATTAATTAACAGGATGGTAAGCCCTTTAGCGGTAGTGTGTGTAATCTGCCGTTCGAATTTCGAAAAACCAATTAAATAACAATAAGAATAGATTAGTCTCCGAACACCCGAAGTATTGACGACTGTGAAGATGTTTCGTGAAAAAAACGAATTCGAATTTCGAACACTTCTTGTCATTTTGTACAATTTTTTTGTCATTTAAAACACTTTAAACTTCGAACACCGAAAAAACCTCTATGGCGTCATGTTATCTCTTTCGACAGATTGACACAACAAAATTTTTTTCTATTTTTATTCCATGAAAAAAGGCAAAGGCGTTACACCGTACAGCCTTGTCGTTAGTAGGTTAATTCTTTTTTGACGTTTTATGGTTTCTTTTTCCATTTTATTCCAATATGAAAAGGCAAAGGTATTACACCGTACAGCCTTGTCTTTAGTAGGTTAGTCCTTCTTGACGTTTTATGATTATTTTTTATTTTTTTTTATTCCATGAAAAAAGGCAAAGGCATTACACCGTACAGCCATGTCGTTAGTAGGTTAATTCTTTTTGGTGTTTTATTAATTTTTTTTGCTATTTTTATTCTATGAAAAAGGCAAAGGTGTTACACCGTACAGCCTTGTCGTTAGCAGGTAAATTCTTTTTGACGTTTTATGGTTTTTTTTTCTATTTTATTCCAGAATGGAATAGGCAAAGGTATTACAACGTACAACCTTGCCTTATTATTTAGTTAAGTTATTACAACATTTTTTATAAGTTATCCTAGTACTTGTTAACTAAGACATACCTTTTATCAGTGGCGGGTAAAGCTATCCGTTTTATCCGTGAAACGAAAAGGCTGAATGATTAATGAAGGGTAGCAATTACAATATATGTACGATCAAACGCACCTGTGGCGTCTGGCGTGATCGTTAACCGCTTGGACCTTTGGCCACACACACACACACACACACACTTTTACCGCCATTAAGTATTTATAAAATATCGATATTTTTGTGATGAAAATTACACCTTGCTTGGATTATCTGCTTCCACCGGTGCTGTGCATCGCGTCTCTGACGACGATGGGCCTCCCACCTGATCGCTCCAGCTGGTTGGAGACTGTCTCCAGTTGCGAGAGAATCACATCTTGAACGCATCTCCATAAACATTTTTAGCGCCAATTTTTATGAATGCTTATGTCAAATAGAAGATATTTTTTTAAAATCTTTATTCATGACCATAGAGAGACCATACAGAGTCTTTAAGTCGAATCTTCTGGTAAGAGCCCATAATAATCTGTAAATGGAACCTTTAGTAATTCATAGAAGGAGAGTGACAGTTGAAGCACAGATAATAAACCTTTAAGACTTTAGGCGCGAAAATAAAAATTATATGGAAATGATTAATTGTCAAATAGAACACACACAGATAATAAATATTTAAAACGATTCATTCATTCTTAACAATTTATATTTTTATTTATTTTTGGCGCCAAAAACTATTAAATATTAAAAAAAATTGATTATTATTAATATTGGATTTATTTAATGTTTATACTATAATGTGAATAAAGAATAACCCTAGTAAAAATTAGGCTGTACGGTGTAATACCTTTGCCTTTTTCATTATGGAATAAAAGCAGTGGAAAAAAAATTATGAATGCAACACTTTTCTATTAATTTTCGAATTGTCAAATGTCTTCGGCGTTACAAAGCTGTACGGTGTGATACCTTTGCGTCTTCAATTATGGAATAAAAAAAATTTCGACTTGTCAAGATAAACAAGTAAGTTTAATTTGTTTTCTATAGCAATGTAATGTTATATAAAAAAAAGAATATATTGACCTATAATAGTATAGATGCTTAGTCTTCATTCATGTCCGAAGTATCCGAAACCCGAACACATAATAACCTGTGTATAATATAAGTAAGACAAATATTTAGTTCCCCTACACTTTTTAATAAGTATAAAACTTATCCGGGATAATGTGACGTGTGTGTACGTGTACGTTATAGTTTCAATATGCAGTAAGGTGTCGTTATCTGTTTGTCAACGAAACAGACTACTCGTATGCTCGGGCGTTTACTTTTTTAAAAGGCATTCTTAATATTTAGACGTCGTTAAAAAAAAATAGTTATTAATAGTTACAAGTACATCTACCAACGAGTAATTAAATAATACGGAATGCTGTATGTAAGCCAGCGTCAACACGAATCCTACTAATATTATAAACGCGAAAATTTTTAAGAATGTGTGGATGTATGTTTGTTACTCTTTCACGCAAAAACTACTGAATGGATTTTGATGAAACTTTCCAATAATATAACTTAGACATCAGAATAACACATAGGCTATAATTTATAATGATATAATGTGAATTATCCAAAATATAGCGGGTGAAACTGCTTGGCGCAGCTGGTATGGATGTGTGCATGTGTGTGCGCGTGCGTATGTGTGTGTGTGTCTGTACGCGTGTTAGTTTATATGAGTGTGATATTAGGCGAGCGTTAGAAGGTTCTAGACTTATATACAATGAAAGTACCCTCATTTATTCAACGCAATACAACTGCATAGCATGCTGAAAAACTCGAAAACCGCAGTAAAAGCCGAAATTACAAAGTTTAGGAGTTAAGGCGGTCACGGCAGGCGGAGACGTCGCCATCTATTGATCTTGTTAATTTAGTTACTTTGATTGCGGAACAAATGACACGCGAAGCGCTGCATTGACGACGCCATGTTTGTTTCTGTTAGTGACGTACGTATAGGAGATCCTACCGTAGAATGAGTGAGGAACAATACCCATTACTGTACAGCAGCGCATTGGACTTGCGACCAAGACAACGATCTCCTTCACTGCTGCTAATAGCTAACTTACGTGGACCTCAGGAAGGGTGACCTTAACCACGACACTGTAACACTAACTGCTATATGCACTGCGCGACAACACCAGAAAGACTGAGACTTATCTAACGCACTAAAGGTTATATATTGTCTACATATGGGTATACTTATCATAATATAAAAGGAACTACCTGCGAACATTAATTTATCAACGGTATTGATAATAATTAAATTCAAAAGCATACAGTATCCGACCCTTGTGACTTCGGCTGCGTGTAGCTCCGCTCCTATGGGTCGTAGCGTGATGATATATACACTATAGCCTTCTTCGATAAACGGTCTATCCAACACTGAAGGAATTTTTCAAAATGGACCAGTAGTTCCTGAGATTAGCGCGTTTAAACAAACAAACGAATTCTATAATATTGGAATGAATTAAAAACGTAGTGTTAGAAAAAGACAACAATAAATGATTAACGATGTATCTGTCAAACAAAATTAGAGCATTAATGAACAAAACATTTATTTTTATGTACGTTTTTACGTACACATTAACATTTATTATTATGTTAAGTCCTCGGACACTGCTTATATGATAACTAGTCGACCCGCGCGACTTCGTCTGCGTGTAGCTCCGCTCCTATTGGTCGTAGCGTGATGATATATAGCCTATAGCCTTCCACGATAAATGGGCTATTTGTAGTTCTTGACATTAGCGCGTTCAAACAAACAAAGTCTTCAGCTTTATATATTATAGAAAAACACATTCCAAATTCAAATTTGTGTCAAGAAAATTTATCCATTTAAACTTGAGCAACAAAGTCTTAGGTATTTAATATAATAATTTGATAATGGTTCTAAATTAAGTTACAAACCCCCTACAATACAACCAACCGAGATTTAAAGTATATTTCCAACTGCATGAATAAATAAGTAGACCAAAATATATTTAGCTCTGAGCTGCAAAATCAATACTCGCCTCTAAGTTTAGTTTCCGCGGCCTTATACAAGATATAGTCTGTGACATATCCGGCTCGAAGGACCATCTTTTATCTAATATTATCTTAGTTATTTCTGTGGGTTGTTAGTTCATATCTGGCTCGAAGGACCAATATAAACCGCAAATCTAATGTAACAGAGTTTGTATGTCGATACTTGGGATATTTTAGTATCAACGTTATAGACAGTGTTGCTAGCGCTAATTAAAATCTATATTACATACATGATGTGAAGGAGATGACTAACTCTTCTGAGTCATATCTGGCTCGAGGGACCCTTTTAACGTTTGGATCTCTTTCATCACGGAGATTTATATAAGTTAAGGTTTTATAATCATTTCATCTCAGCGGAGTGAGGGTAGATCTATAAATTTGTATATATTTGAAAAACAACCATTTTATATAGAAATGTCAGGGGCAGACATTTCTAGAGACCCGGATGTAGGTTTAAAGAGCTGTTTTACAATTTTTAAATTCTTACCTTCACTGCTCGAGCTCGTATGCTAAATACACAACTTATTGCTTAACAGTGTTGCTATAAATAAAAAACAGAGTGAAGGGAGAGTTAATTGTTTCTTAATTAGTCTCCAGACCCCCTAAGTAAAGTTTTTAGACAAAAACAATAATATGCAAATAAAGCCGCTAACTTCAGAATAATCTCTAATGTATCTTTAATAACTAAATCTCAACTGATGACGTCATTATTACTCAATTTAAGACTCAATCTGTTTTAGTGCTACCGACGAAGCCCTCGCTTCACTGAGGTGCACTCAAACCATTCACACACTCATGTATTCACTCACACTTTGTTACTCTCTACTCTATAATGCGTAGTATTTGAACGCCACCATCTCGCTGTCTCACTCACAATAACTAACACAACAGCAGTCGTTTTGTACTTATGCGCATACATACATATAGGCAATACATTTTTATTCATAATAAATATATGTCTTACATTCATAGAGGTTATTACGAATATTCACGAAAGATCGGATAATACAAACATTTGTACATTTTATTCGGACACGTTAACGTGACAATTGTATGTCTATGCTCTTATACGTCACTTCACTTTATAACGTTGTTGTGAGTTATCCTTATACAGAGTGAACAAATCAAAATAATAATAATATTTTCAGATGTTACTGGGCATTGCTGTTATCTGCTCGAAATACATCGATGTATAAAAAACATCGATATTTACCATTCGATTTATCGAATCAGTTCGATACAATTCGAATTTGTAATTTTCTACTTAAACTAGTCGACCTGTGCGACTTCGTCCGCGTGCAGCTCCGCTTCTATTGGTCTTAGCGTGATGATATATAGCCTATAGCCTTCCTCGATAAATGGCCTATCTAACACTGAAAGAATTTTTCAAATCGGACCAGTAGTTCCTTTAGATTAGCGCGTTCAAACAAACAGACTCTTCAGCTTTATATAATAAGTTTATTTTGTGAAATGGCGTTTCCCGCGTAAAAGATTGAAATGACATTTTTTTTCTCTGTTATATTCCGTAATTGAAAAGGTATTACACCGTACAGCCTTGTCTGGAGTAGGAGACATTTTGTCATATGAAATAAGGTAGGAATTTCTAGCGTCGTTAAGGAGGATGCCGTTAAATGGAGTCAGCGTATAATTTAGCAAAGAAAGCAAAGTGTCAGATGAGATTAAATGTTGAGGTTACAAACCGATGTAACGGTGCCAGTAATAGACTATTGTTAGCTCTTACACTGTTACATGTTTTGGGTCAACTTACATCCAATTATATAGATAATAAACTCAACTATATTTATTAAAAAAAAAAACAAATAAATAATTCGTTTTATTATTTATTTTTTAGAAATATTAATCATCTGTGTCGGTTTTGTGAAGTAAGGCGCCATGTTTTTTTAAATTTCTTAGAATAAATATTACTTGATGGAAAAACTAAAAACTTTTTCGTAACAGCGCCATCTAGTGTAATCAATATTAATTATATTTTAATATATAAAATTTTAATTGATAGTCTTTTGTCATTATATAATAACTAGATGGCGCTCACGTTTCTGGACGAAAGGACGTCACGAATCAATGAGCACGTCACTCGCAGGTCAGGGGTCGGGTCGGGGGGTCTGGGGGTCCGGTATGATATATCACTCATAACTCACGTCACACGCAAACTTCGGGTTGTGTTACGCGTCATTACTATACTATAAACTTTACATTACATGCTCGTACAGTTGATCATGTGACTTCATCCGTGTAATCTTATGGGCAGTGTTACCAACTTTTAAAAATAATTCTCCCCAAAACTAGTCCCTAAAAAGCCTTAAAAAAATAAGCTACCTAAAAAACTCTTAATACAAATTTTCCCCCTTTTAATTTAGGTAAGACATCCCCCAAAGTTGGCATCAATTCCGTATTGTATGTGTATGTTTTTTTTCAATTTTATTCACTACAGTGTTACCAACGTAATGTTTATAAGAAGACCTGTCGTCCAAAGCAAACTAGGTAGTTACGTAGCAACTGGTCACGTTTCGCGACAGCCGACACTACACACACTCCCACACACACACACACAAACACACACAAAGGTAACCCGATACACTACACGAGGACAGTTAAATATACTTCAATATAAACACGTTTGTCTTTGTGTTGCTCTAGCTTTGTTGTTTATTACATATACGACCCATAGGAGTAAACTTAAAAAAATAAAAACGTAATATTCTGATGTCTCTACGAAAGACAAGGCTGTACGGTGTAATACCTTTGCCTTTAATTATGGAATAAAAACAGAAAAAAAAACAAAGCTTTTTTGAGATATATTTTTGAGAGTAATCAGTTTCAAATTATATAATTTTTTTTTTCTAGTGGCAACACTCATTAGATTCTTGGCTAATTAGAACAACTGATGTTTGTACTAAAGATAATGCTGTACGGTATAATACCTTTGCCTTCCATTAAGGAATTAAAACAGAAAAATAAAACAATGATGTTAACTTAAACCTAAAATTTTTTGGGTAATAATATTTTAATTTTTTTAAAGCTATTTTAAAATTTTTGGATCATCGTTGTATCAGTTATAGATTATATAATTATTTTTTAATATGGCAAGCGCAATAATTTAGTATTTTTTCTAGTAACAACATTGATTAGACTCCACCACTCAAAACCTCTGACGTCTACTAAAGACGAGGCTGTACGGTGTAATATCTTTACATTTTCCATTATGGAATACGGACAGAGAAAAAAAAACAATGATATCAACTTCATTAACACACATTAAACATCCACACCTTATAGTTGGGGATCGTTTATATCTCTATTAGGGTTACATAGAAACTTTTAGGTTTTATCGTCATATTAATAAATGAAAATTAAATTCAATATTAAATCTCGCTGACGTTTAGAACTCGATGGGCTTGAAGTGTCAAGTGAGGGTGACACTTAAGTTTAGCCGCTCGCACTTGACGGATAAGGGCCATAATCCCGCAAAGGTTCAGGAGATGCTCGATAGCTGGCGTGCCGGCCCTTCAGATAAAATACTTGAGAAAACCACTGTCAGTAATAATAAGTTATTCATTATGCGTGGTGTTGCCACATTGTATATAATTCAAATTTGGAACCTATGCTGTCATCTGTCAATGTTAATTTTTTAATTATATTGAAAAAACTTGCAATTAAATACGAACTAATGTTGCTACTAAAATATATTAAACTATCACGATTGCCATATCAAAAAATAAAATTATATACTCTGTGCTATCATCTGTCAATTTCAATTTTTTAAATATACCTATTAAAAAAAAACTTACAATTAAATACGAACTAATGTTGCTACTACAAAATATGTAACTGTCACGTTCGTTATATCAAAATATATTATCTGTGCTATCATCTGTCAATTTAAATTTTTTAAATATATTAATAAAACCTACAATTAAATACGAACTAATGTTGTTACTACAAAATATTTAACTTGCCATATCAAAAAATTAATTTATATAATCTGTACTGTTATCTGTCAATGTCAATCTTTTTAGGTAGGTTCGTCAGATTTTTTTTAGCGAAGTAATGTTGCCACTAATCAATATTAAACTATTAAGCTTGGAATAACAAAAAATAAAATTAATAATCTGTGCTGTCAAATGTTGCCATATCAAAAAATGCAATTATGATAGTAATAAAAATATTGTTATTTCATTCAAAAATAAATACAAAATTTATTTGGTTACCTTCAAAAAAAATCATTCAAAAGGGTTGATTAATATATTTTGGTAGGTATCCAAATTATTATCTCGAGAGTAAAAAGGTATGGCAACAAAACGAAGTGTCAGTGAAGGAAGGTAAACATGTACAATAGAGCCATAAACAAACATACATGTTGCCGTTTCGGTATATTTATGAATATTGAAGGATTTGCCGGAGATCCTCTCGTCTTTACGACGCGATGGTATTTGTGTAAAAACGGATGAAATGTATCTTTTGTTTTGCTTTATTATCTATATACTAACCAATACTGCTCCATAAAATATTTAATAAAGGCTGGTATACCTAATTTTGAAATATTAACAAATTACTACTTGCTAATATAACAAGTCTTTATGCAAATTTTATCTCAATCGCTTGAGGTCGCTTTTACTCGTCATCCAATATGGCGGATGGACTAAGATGGCGGAATAGTAGTTTTTTGTAATATATGATATGGGTATCAAATGAAAGGGTCTGCTGAAAAGAATACGAAAAATATAATTATTTTACTCGAAATCCAATATGGCGGATGGACCAAGATGGTGAACTTCTTATTTTTACTGCAAACCCATAAAATAGATATAAAGTGAATGAAATAGCAGAAAAGAATACGAAAAATATAATTATTTTACTCGAAATCCAATATGGCGAATGGACCAAGATAGTGAACTTCTTATTTTTAGTGTAAACTCATAAAATGGATATTAAGTGAATGAAATAGCAGAAAAGAATACGAAAAATATAATTATTTTACTCGAAATCCAATATGGCGAATGGACCAAGATAGTGAACTTCTTATTTTTAGTGTAAACTCATAAAATGGATATTAAGTGAATGAAATAGCAGAAAAGAATACGAAAAATATAATAATTTTACTCAAAATCCAATATGGTGGACGGACCAAGATGGCTGACTTATTAGGGAAAATCCATAATATGGGTATCAAATGAAAGGACTTGCTGAGAAGAATACGAAAAATAAAATGATGACAAAATTCCAATGTGTCGGACTAATCCGAAACTGTTTGCTGGTGTCTATAATAGCAAGATAGAGTGTGACACTACAAGTAGTTTAAACTCGCATACGCAGGGCGGGATTAACCCTATCGGGGCCCCTAGGTATTTTTTTTTTCTTAAATGAAATAATAGTTCATTACATAAGCGGTCGATGACGAGTGCATTTAGCTCAGCCTTCCTTTAGCTTCCGAGCACTAACGATCAAGGGAATAAATAATTCCTGGAAATGGTTAACAATTTGGTGGAATATCTAAGGAATCGACTCACTTTATTCATTTATTCAACTTACTTGCCTACTTGAGGTACACCGTTCTTCGAAACACGGAGCATACTACAACTTTTTAAATTGAATTCTCTCTGAAACTATTGTTGACCATACAGAACATATCCAACGAATCGGGGACTCCCCGTTTCGCTCAACGTGAATGAAGTCAGCGACATCTAACGGAATAACTTCGCGACCCATTTCAATTTCAAGCAAGCATTATTAAGGAAATAGTTGCTGATCGACAGAATTGGCCGATTTTATGTTTCTGTTTTATTGCTCACTCTTCAGGCTTATTTGAGCATTGTTCGCTGTAGCAACTAAAATTCTTCAGCATTGTTTGTTCGGCAAATCATGTAAAAGCTAGCAGGAAATTGTACTCTAATAACAAAAATTGGGTCGGTCTTATTTTTTTCTAATTTTAGGTAAGTAGTACTTGCAGCAACAAATTTTGATTCAATAGTTGGCAATACCGGATTACCGAATGTTAATAATGGAGAATGTCAAGAATGAAATGTTTTTTTTTCTTATTGCATTACCCGCATTAGGTTCCCGTGGGCCCCTAGTAGGTGCGAGGCCCCTAGGCAGTTGCCTAATCTGCCTTAGGGATAATCCGGCCCTGCGCATACTGTGGTAAAGGCTCTTGGACTAGTAATAGCGATAAATCTGTAGGCACGTGTGTGTAATGTGTCGTAACTCGTAAGGTACGTAGCAGCTGCGTAGACACTCTACGACGCTACGAGCTACACCGCTACGGGAGCCGACATAGCTGAACATTTCTTTTCATTGCTGCTCCGCTCCTATGGGTCGTAGCGTGATGTTATATAGCCTATAGTCTTCCTCATTAAATGGACCATCAAACACTTTAAAAAAATTCAATTTGAATCAGTAGTTCCTGAGATTTATGGGCTTAAACAAACAAACTCTTCAGCTATATACTACTAGAAAAGATCAATCGTCTAACTTTATTAGGGTAATTCCAATTTTTAGTTGGCAACATTGTTAATGTCACTATTGTGTAAAGCAGAAATGAAGTACAGGCTAACAGATTAAAAATGATAATCATATATATCATAGTGTTGCCACACTAAGTACAATATTTCGCTGTTCACTGAATTATCATTCACTTTTTAATTAATAATCTCTATCCTAATCACGTTTTATAAAGTTTTGTTTACTCATTAATTCTGGTAGATGGCGCTACACTATTGTATATTTTTTTTAATATTTAAAAAGACAAAACACCATCACAAAAGTCACAAATCCTCGCCCTAGATACTCGAACATCGTACAGGCACGAGGTCGATACAGCTTAAGAAGCCTTTGTGGTGTTACCCACTTATATCCGTTTACACAAATAACGGTCAAGCGTGAGTCGGGATTACCCATCGCAAGATATTATGTTCAGTCTTTCGTACATTTATTTGTTACTCATCATTCAATCAGTGTCGTCATACGTCATTCATTCATTCAACTCTGTATGCGCGTCTTCTTTAATTTCGAATGTAATTACACGTTATTAGACGATAAAATGTCGCATACGACAGGATAACCCGCGCGTTCGCGTTCAGACTGACACTTTTAGTGTCTCATCTCTAATGGATCTCATTTTGAATTAATTATCTACTTCATTAGTTCTTTAGACAAACTTTATAGTGGAATGACTTGTCTTCAAAGTCGATGCTAGACAAGGACAGACAGAGGAATGTTATGTGAGTGAAAGGGATGGGGAGATATTCTAGCACATTCCACAGACAATGGTATACATTTTCATATCTGTCAGATACGTCATCTGTCAATAGTGTGAGCATGACGCAAATGATGGATGATCATTGATATTGAGTGACTACCAATAGTGTGTGTTTAGTGTGGTGTGCTAATAAAATAAGAGTTAAATGATAGTAGTGTATCACCAGCGTGACAGTTGTGTGTCAACAATGTAGCAGTAGTGTGTCAACAGTGTGTCCATACTGTGATAGTGTGGCAGAAGTGTGATTGTAATGTTTCAACAGTGTGATAGTAGTGTTAGCAGTGTGATAGTTGTGTGTTTACACTGTGACAGTAATGTGTCAGCAGTAAGATAGCAGTATGTCAGCAGTGTGATAGTGGTGTGTCAACAGTGTGATAGTAGTGTTAGCAGTGTGATAGTTGTGTGTTTACACTGTGACAGCAGTAAGATAGCAGTATGTCAGCAGTGTGATAGTAGTGTGTCAACTGTGTGATAGCAGTCTGTTCACACTGTGACAGTAGTGTGATAGTAGTGTGTCAACAATGTGGCAGTAGTGTGTCAGCAATGAGATAGCAGTATGTCAGGAGTGTGATAGAAGTGTGATAGAAGTGTGTCAGGAGTGTGATAGAAGTGTGTCAGCAGTGTGGTAACAATGTGCCAATAGTATGTCAGGAGTATGACAATGGTTTGCTGCAGTGTGACACAATATAGCGTGATAGTAGTATGTATCAGTGTGTCAGTAGCGTGTCACGTATATGTCAGTATGTTTATAACCATAACCAACAAACTGTAGTCGTATCATAACTATAGATAGATTCACCTCCTCAAGACCTTCAAGTGACAGACAGAGAGTGACAGAGACAGATATACATCACGATCGTATCGAGTCGCTTCACTTGCCAACACGTCACTCGGGAATCAAACCCGTGAAGCGTTTGAAATGTTATACTAATGACGAGCCCTCGTTTCTCCTCGATATTAATTAACTAAGTATATTAAAGAATAACGTAGTTCTCTATTGGTGAAAGCATTATCAAAATAAGTTTAGTAGTTATTGAGTAATCGTTACTTAAATATCAGTTACCTTATGATACAAGTTGCGGAACTCTCAATCATATATATAGACAGAAATTGTCCGTCAGTGTGTGCATGAGCTTATAAGTACCTGAAATAATAAGAAATTATAATAAATATACATTTTCTATCTTAGTTGTCTAGGCGCCCTAGAGGAGCCATGTTGAATCAACCGCAATCCAAAATCTTTGGATTACAGATTAAAAAAGTATTCTAAATTTGAATTTTGAAGACGGTATCTGGTATAAAACTTTACAAAATCAGCCTCCAGGCTGAACCAGGAGCTGAATGATACCTTGGTGCAGCTGTCTCTGACGAGTGATCCAGGGTATTCCTATTCAGCGCTTGGGAATGGCAGGCTTAAATTTCGGATACGTACTTGAATATCTCATGAATAAATCGCCAAGCTGTCCAACATGTAAGGTAGTAGAATAAGTACAAAATTTGTTGTAGTGTCCACATTGTCTCTTGCTCATGATACGTAAGGGTGCACATCAGCTGGAGTGAGAGTTACGAGTGACCTGCTCATACAGTGCGTAACAAAAGTTGGAGAATTTGTCTTCCCTTGCTTCCGGGGAGGAGGAGTAGTTGATAGTTTAGAATAGGTCAGAAAGCCCTTAAGAATTTATAAACAAAAAAATGGTTTATTTCTACTATTTTTTGTCTCGCTTCAACATCAGCGATAAAACCAAAATAAAGCTATCAAGTGACTACTAAAAAATCATCTAAAAATTGCATCCATATTGTTAATATTGTACAATATTTTAACTCAGCGAAGCGATGTGAATGAACAGAGATATTACAAGTGAATGAACGTTATCTTTTCCATTCGATTGAGTTTTGTGTTTCAATGAACGATGCAGCGTGTGTGTGTTTATTTACTATTGAACGCAAAGACAAAATATCTGTGGTCGCTGCTCGCTTTAGATTGAACTATCTATACGGTGTGACGTCACTTTGAGTACTGATAATAATTACGTAGTTATCCAGTTCAGTGCTGCTCGTACTTATTCTTCTCTTATCATAGATACCAAGTAGTCTAGTTTACTGTAGTGGTGCTGTCCTCTTTACTGAGGACCACTAGACTCATTGATGATTAGGTTTAGTCAGGTATTGTGCAGCGGATGAGCTGAGAGGCGAACGTTGTAAGGAGGCCCTTGAGCCCGGGGCGCAAGCTACAAGCTAGTTTAGTCATTTCCGCTCGCATGTTGTTCGCCAAGAAATCGCCAAATCTCTAAATAAATCATTAACGTGATTTATATATTAACTAATCGTTTCATCTCAATTTGTTTAGCCCGAGATTGCGCTCGGCGACATGTGGGTAAACAGAAATAACTTTCATCTTTGTACACTTGTGCTCTTAAATTAGAGCTGATGGTTTTTATGAAGATTGCCTGTATAATGAAATCTTCAGGCGAGATTTTGAACTACAGTTACATAAACAACTATTGCTAGGTAAGGTTCCATTCATTCTCGAATCTTTCCCGAGTGGCTTAAACTAACGTGCTATTAAATCACAAGGTCCAGGCAATGCTCGACTTCAACTTAAATTAATGTAAATACATATTTGACGGATAACGCCATGTCTTCGGTTGTAGAAATGTGAGAATTTTCCGACAATGATCCGGCCGAAGGACCAAAAATTATCGAAATGATAGAATGCATGAAATCTGGTCACATCGACAATCGAGAGCAAAGTGAGCGCATTGGCAGCTCCACCACAGCTTTTATAACAACTTTACAGTGTTCCCACACAATAAAAATCCTTCCCAATTTCTTTGTAATATTTGTGGATCGCAACACTTGTGTAGAACCACACACGGGCGGGTAACTTGCGGCTTCATTGTAATGAACTATTTTATGATCTGTCGAGTAACGCTTAGTGTGACAGTCGTCATCGCTTAGTGTGGCAGTCACACCTTAGGCTTGTTGTACATTTTTAATGACTACCTACATTGTATCTGCCTTCTGTATATCGGTTTGATGATTGAATAATTGAGTGAATGAGTTGTCGAAATTGAGTGAGTGAGCAAGTGAATTAATAGCTCTACGGACTATTAAAATATTGGTCAACAATATCGATATATCGAACTACAATATATCGATTTTTTGACAAGCTTAAACGAATCGGTAAGAGTGAGTTGGCGAGTGAGTGAGTTAATCAATTTAATTAAACTAATAATTAAGTGTGTAAGTGTACAGAGTGTGACAGCACAGCGCAGGTGCAATGATTAATATGTTGCGTCTAAATATATATAATATTAGTTGTCCGTCCGTCCGTCCGTGTGCTCCGGCTCTGGCACTCGACATTAAACTATTTCTGCACTCCATTAATATATAATATCATTTTAATTGTTATTGTTTAAACTATGTTATGCGCGCTTCACTGAGGTATATTTTAATCCCTCACTCACTCACTCTCTCACTCCCTCACTCACTACCAGCTAAGAAGATACTGCAAGTGCAGATGCAATTGAAGGTGACATTTTAGACAATTCGTCATATTTCAATTAATGAAAACAAAACCTTAGCAAATGATACACCTAAACCTTCCTCACGAATTGCTCTATCTATAGGTGAAAACCGCATGAAAATTGGTTCAGTAGATTTTGAGTTTAACGCGAACAAACAGACGCAGTGTGCGATTTTGTCGCACGCGTTCGTGAACGCATCACGTTAAAACGACTAAACCGATTTGAATGAAATTTAGTGCACGGATACTTTAGAAGTTGCATTATCAGATGGGATACTTTTTATCCCGAAATAAAAACCGCTGAAACTATAGGATAGGTACAAAATAAATACTGAATATTTTGCTACTTAGTGTGACGTATATAGTTTGACGTATAAAGTCACATAGATTGATTAGTCGATAGTGTTATATAATCTGTGGTGGTGCACAGATTATAATATCTAGTTAGCGTAAGAATGAACAAATAGTTATAGATGAACACAAAGCTTGTCTTCTGAATGGGAATGAGGGTGTGACAGATTTACACCTTCGAGTGCGGGATCCGCACAATGGACGGGATTTATGGTGCCAAGGGATCCCTAATTGAAATACTTCAGTTACAGATGAATGTGTGCATCTTTTGTTATAAAAATACTAGCTTTGTGCCGCGGTTTTGCTCGTTTAGGCGACACAACTGCGGATACAATGTAATGAATAACTATTGACATACATACATACATTGAAATCAATAGAAAACTTAGTTAACTAGGTTAAAGTCAACGCTAGACAGAGACAGGGAGAAGATTCTTATGTGAATGAAAGGGATGGTGATATAGTGTGACATAAGTGAAATAAAAGAGTGTCAATAATGTGACAGTAGTGTATTGAATGTCACAAGCAGTGTTGCCAACTGAGCTACATTGAAGCTAGATCTGGCTATTTTTACATTAAATTATAGAATAATTGATTAGTCTGATTGATTTGAATAAATATTTGATTTGATTCGATTATGGCAACATTATTTTAATTATTTTAAATTTTTATTAGTTTTCTTTAAATATGGTCAAATTTTTAGTAATTTCTAGCTACTTTTTGCTTGGCAACACTGATCATAAGTAAGACAGTGGTGTTATCGAAAAAAATTGCTTCACAAACTACGACACAATCAAATGCGTCAATCCGCCATCTTGCTTTTCCCGCCATTACTTGCAGTCAATACAACAATTTATACTAATCTGTTTTCAATAATTAATGCAATTAAATATATAATCAATAATAATTATTATTACGACAGTAGTGTGTCAATAGTGTGAGTAGTGTGATAATATTTCAATAAAGTACCAACACTCTCAGAAGTCTCAGTGTTGGGCCTAGTAGTTCACCAAGGAGAGCGCTCTTTTTAGTTCGCAATCGAATGGCGAGTTAGTTCGCTCTTTTAGTTCTTTTTTTAAATAATTTAGTAAAAATACATCGATGTTTATGAACTACACATTGATATTTCTATCACCATTTAAATATATAAGTAAATATCGATTTTTCATTAAGAAATAATCCACTATCTTTATTTATGACACATTTATTTTTATATAAATTAAGTAGACAAGTATGGATGAAACATAAGCATCACTAGAAGGAAATAATTTGATTAAAAAAATATGTGAACTAAAAGAACTAAGAGCGAGATCGTCGACGAACTAGTTCGTATAGTTCACCTAAAGTAGCGCTCTTTTGAACTAGCTCGTTAGCGAACTACCCAAGACTAGGACTCAGGAGTGTGCCATAGAAGTGATATATAGTAAAAAAAGTAGTGTGACAGTAGTGTGTCAATACCTTTAGCTAAAAATCCTCCACATTGCCACAAGAACACAAAACCAGTATTTTATAGTGAGTATAAAACGATTACAATTTCCAATTTTCCACACGACTTGTTGCGTAACCATAGCAACGTGCAACGTCGTAAACTTTATGTTAAATTTAAAAAATATACGCTTGTTTATGGTTTGTTGTACCGACGCAAAATAATGTTGTTTTTTACAGATTAATAAACAATATATTTTATATTTGAATTTTCTATTCACAAGATTAGTTTTGGCGGTAAAATAACCAAGTTCGGCGTTACACAGATACAACAAAAATACAGATAGAACACTTTTTTCATAACAATATGTTATTGTCATAGATAATCTTCTTCTTTGGGTGCCATCTTCTGCCGAAGGTTGGCGACCTTCATGACAATTTGGACCCTAAAGCAGCAACTCTAAACAGGGGGTTTAATTTTGTTTTAAACATTATTCAGATTATAACGAAGTTTTACTTTTTTTTTATTCCATAATGGAAAAGGTATTACACCGTACAGCCTTTGATAGGTTTGACATAATGTAATAAAATTTTATCATTGCTACAGATTGTAAATCTAAATCATAATTAATTCTTATTTATGACATTCTTATAATTTATTGAAAAATTAGAAAAATAATTTTAGATTACATTAAAGGTTTCATTGCCATGTGAAATAAATTTAAAAAAAAACTATATTTAGTTTAATTCACAGAGAAATTTAATTCTAAACATTGATGCTGATTAAATAAATAATCTATCTCAATCCATAATCCAAAGATTCAAAATAGATTCCAAATTCAAATTTGTTTACCTATAGATATTTCAAATTTGGAATATATTTTTAATCTGTAATTCGGAAAATGTAGGTTGAAATTTTTGGTATATAGGATATGTCATTGTTAAGGAGAAATGTTTTTGAGAGTTGGTAACACTGATTGTAGTCTAGCTTTACTTTACAATATAAGTTAAGACTTAAGTTCCATGTGAAGTTGCAATGAGAAGGAATTTACGAGTCACATGGCGCTACTGACGGCCACACGGCCACACGGCTACGGCCATACGGACACAGCCACTGGCTCAGTGCCAGGCTGCGACGTTATAACTTACAAGATTTTATAGTCATAAGTAAGACCTACGACAAAATATTTGTCCGCCATCTTAATCTGCAACTTCAGATAGGGTTGGCAATAAGAATCGATATTTTACCCTCAAAAATCACATACATACATACACTACATATTGAAGGCATGGACAAGGAGAGGCAGGTCTCTTTTTCTCTACCGTCTTTTTGTATCAGTCGTAAAATATCGATTTTTTTTTAAAATCGATATTTTACGACTCGATTCAGAACGATTAAAAAACCGATCAATAAGCAAGCTCAGATTATAACAACATGTGAGAACAGATTATAATACTCTACACTTCGTGTCTATGGTCTATCCATTTACAAAAAATTAAAAAAAAATTGTTTATTTATGGAAATATCTGGAATGGAATTTTCACTCTTGGCAACACTAAAAAATATTAATAGCTAATTTTTTTACATTATTATTTTTATTATAAGATCTACACTTGCACTACTTTAGATCTATCAGCCATCAATTTTCAATATTTATATTATAAAGCGACCTATCATGGACAGCTTGGACATTGGTCGGCGGACGATGGCAATCTAATTAATGACCGTCGCCCGACTGATTGATCGCTCTGCTAATTGTGAAGTCATTTTTTTGTAACAGATGGCGCTGACGGCGAGTGTCATCGTCATAACTATCTATAAAGCTGAAGAGTTTGTTTGTTTGAACGCGCTAATCTCAGTAACTACTGGTCCGATTTGAAAAATTCTTTCAGTGTCAGATAGTCCATTTATCGAGGAATTCTATAGGATAGATATTTTCACGCTAAGACCAATAGGAGCGGAGCTACACGCGAACGAAGTCACGCGGGTCAACTAGTAACTGTATATTCGCGATAGACTTCTACTAGGTTTCAACCTGAGCTGTATATTATTATTATCAATTACGCGTTACTGTGTCTCGTATGAGTTGTAGTGATTTAAAAAAGAAAGAAAGAGAAGGAAGATGATAAGTTTACTTCAGCTGTTTAGCTAATTATCTAGACTGTAAAACAAACACAAGACAAAAGCCGACATAGCTGGAAGTAACTTTAAAGTGGAGTCGAAGGAAAGATTGATGGAGCTGGAAGATACTGGACAGGCAGCTCTGGCTGGGTTACCAGGAGCCATGGTAAGCGAATTCGTTGGAGAGACATCGCCAAGATAGTTGAGGAGGTCTATGCCCAGCAGTGGACGAAAGGCTGACAAAGAAGATTAAGTGCATCTCTCATAGGAGTAAAGTAGAGAAGTGACATTTCAATCACTGGTTACAAGAGAAAATAATGTAAATTTTGCTAAAAGCTGAAAAAAAAGTGTTGCCGTAGTAATTGATTAACTGGGTATTTTGTTACAGTATTATTATACTGGCAACACTGTCTTTATTATCATTATATTAGCAATCATTGAGGAGCCAATTAAAGTAAAACATTTTGGTTTTAATAAACTAGCTATAAAACACAAAATCCTGGACTCTCTTTCTCATTCTAAAAAGAGAAGATTAGGAAGTGTAATATTGTCATATTTCGGTAGATATCAAAAGCTCGGTGTTGCCTGGTGATCTATATAAACGTCACACAATACAGAGTGGAGTGAATGCATCTGTTCGCGCGAGTCATAGACAAACAGCGACACACTTTACTCGATTACTCTTTATATTTTGGTTACGTCAAAGTGTTTTTAAATCAGGAACAAATTAAGATAGAAACCACATACACACACACACTCACACACACAAACATACATGATACGTTTACTCCTTAATTAATTTATCCCGAATAAATAATAGTTCTTATCCTACTACTATTATAAACGCAAAAGTTTGTAAGAATGTATGGATGTGTTGACATTTGTTACTCTTTCACGCAAAAACTACTGAATGGATTTTGATGAAACTTTACAATAATATAGCTTACACATCAGAATAACACATAGGCTATAATTTATAATGATATAGTGTGAATTATCCAAAATATAGCGGGTGAAACCCCGGGGCGTAAATAGTATTAAATATAAGTTCACGCGGCAAATTGAAGCACACATTTCTTTAACATTTTAACGACTGAGTGAGGTCCAAGCTCCGTTGCTGCGTTGTCGCGTTGTCGCGTTGTGAATGAACATACAAACATACGGCTCATTATCAATATCCCCGGCGCCAACGCTCTCATTACGACTATTATAAAAACAAATTAAAGTTTTAATTAAACAGTTCATACAAACGTCTAGCACGTGCTCGAGCCTTCGCTTGGTCCTTTACTATTCGTTTTACCCTAAATTATTGCTTTGCTACACTAGTGAGAGTCGCGGCTTCGTTCACGAGAATTTCCTCTACTTTCATAATTAGGAAAATTATTCAAAATGGCGGCCACGTTTATGTGTAATCTAAAATCGACTTGAAGAATTAGTTAAGTCTGTACACATATTTAATAATTTTATGAGGTAATCATACCAACTTTGCACCCCCCTTTTACCCCCTTAAGGGATGATTTTCGAAAAAATATTTTACAAGTGTTTCATGACTTTCAATGAAGAACCTTCATACTGAATTTCATTTGAATAACTTCAAAAACGGCAAAGTCTCATACTAACTTTGCATCCCCATTTAACCCCTTAGGGGGTGAATTTCCAAAAATCCTTTCTTAGTGATCCCGTACGTTATAAAAGGAACCCCTGTGCAAAATTTCAAGTTCCTTACCCTTATAATTTAGGCTCTGCGTTAATATGTCAGTTAGACAGCTATGTCAGTCAGACAGCTATATTTATATGGCCGCCATCTTAAATCCGCCATTTTGGATTTTTTTTCAGCTCATTGCCAATTGGATGAGTTTTCGAATGATAATTGCTTAAGCACCTCCCACCTATCTTTATTATCCTGGCTGTGCTCTTCCGCCGTCTCCGAAACCCTCAATCATCAGCTCTCCATATTTTTCTACTAAACGAATTTTCGTTTTCTATACGAAAGTATGATTGAAAAAATAAATAAAAAAAGAAATCTACATGGGATACCTGGTTATATACAGTGTTATCAATGGTGTTGCCAGCTTAAAACATCGGAAGCAATTGTTTAATTAATAACTAAGAATCGAACCTGCGACCATATTTCATTATAATGGTTATATTTAACACATTTAATCTATTCCAAATATTTCCCCTAAATTATTGCATATCTGTAACAAAGCGCCTCCAGCACCCCCCACCCAGCACCCCCCACCTCGCCTGTGGCAGCGGGGAGGGGTGTGAGTTATGACAATGGCGGCGCTCATTGTTCGCGCGGACTATTCAAATAATTTATACAGCTCCAATTGTGCGGTAACGTTGTGTTAGAAAAAAAATGTGAATGTAATCAGTGTTGCCACACTAAAAAATTCCGACTAATGTTATTAACTAATAATTTTGTAAATATATAATTAGACAGACGGATAATTTATTTTTAAGAGAAAAAATACGTATTTATTTTTTACCACTGTCAATGTTGCCAGACTAAAAATATTTTGATTAAAAAAAAATTAAAACTGTTTTAACTAAATCGGATTTATATTTTTACTAAAACATTTAAGACATTCTAAAATTTTTTGTTACTTTCAGTGTTGCCAGACCAAAAATATTTTCCAATTTCTGGTCCTATTTTGTTACTTTCAGTGTTGCCAGACCAAAAATATTTTCCAATTTCTGGTCCTATTTTGTTACTTTCAGTGTTGCCAGACCAAAAATATTTTCCAATTTCTGGTCCTATTTTGTTACTTTCAGTGTTGCCAGACCAAAAATATTTTCCAATTTCTGGTCCTATTTTGTTACTTTCAGTGTTGCCAGACCAAAAATATTTTCCAATTTCTGGTCCTATTTTGTTACTTTCAGTGTTGCCAGACCAAAAATATTTTCCAATTTCTGGTCCTATTTTGTTACCTTCAGTGTTGCAAGAACTAAAAATGTTTAATGTTTTTAATCTGGCTTGAAGACTCAATATAAGTCATACTACTACTATATAGTGTGTGTAGTGTGTAGTGTGTAGTGTAGTGCAGCGTTAGGCCTTCATTAGTCATTAGCGAGGTGGCAGGTGTGTGTGTGTGTCGTGGCGTCGTGTTGTTGTTGTGTTGCTATATTAATGTGTTGTGCTTAGCGCTACCAATTCATCTGCAGACGTCATAACCGCTTGTCCAATACGAGAAAGAGATCCAATCACTTTGGAGAGGTTAGAAAGAGACAGCAAAATGTGACACTACTTCTACGCGTATAATTGATTAATTGAGTTATTGAATGAGTGAGTCTATTAATGGGGGGATGAATAAATAAGTCGATAGGGGGATAAGTGAGTGAGTCTTCAAAGACATAATGTATAACATAAACAGGTGACTAAAATGATATTGGATCTCTTTTAACTCGGCTTCTATGTATCCGACTGACATCTGACGCTCACTGTGCATCCATAATATGTCAACGTTCTCATCTACACTAGAGGGCGCAGGCAAAGTGTAACGTAATGAAAATACAGACACATTAATGTGTTCCTAAATCCGTCCGTCAGTCCGTCTCGCTCTCGCACACCACACGGACTATATCCTCATAGAAGTGAGACTAGCAGGTGATGGAACCAACACTTGGGTCACCAATATCGTTGTTAGTGTCTTATAAACTTGCACCTGTAGTCACAACCCCCAGGTACTAATCATAATAAATTAAATTATTACTTAGTGCATGTAAGTTCTAAACTTAGTCGCCAAGTTAGCGAAGTTGTCGCCAACTCGTAACTGTGCCAACTGTTTTAACAAGATAGTGTTGTGTTGCGTTGTTGTGCTGCTCCTATTTTGATACACACGTAAGTTAAGTTTGTTGTCGTTAATATAAAACTTGAATAGGTCAAGTGTTGGTGTGACCAGGCATAATGTGTTGTTGACACATTTTTTATACATTACATAAGTGCTATCAAGTTACAGATAATACTGTTAATATTTTCGTATACAACTGACGCCATTTTGTATTAATCAATACGCTAAAATTAATACACACACACAGACAACTAACTTTTTTTTATTAAAAAAAAAAGGTGTGTGTGCGATTCACACACGATAGAAGTGAAACTTCAGTAAATCGACAAAAGAATGAGATGAATATATATAATAATATAAAATAGTATGTATATTTCTGTCTCATTCTTTCCTACACATTTTTGTATTTGTGTCTCTTACCTGTCGTTTTGTATATTTCTGTCTCATTCTTTCCTACACATTTTTGTATTTGTGTCTCTTACCTGTCGTTTTGTATATTTCTGTCTCATTCTTTCCTACACATTTTTGTATTTGTGTCTCTTACCTATCGTTTTGTATATTTCTGTCTCATTCTTTCCTACACATTTTTGTATTTGTGTCTCTTACCTGTCGTTTTGTATATTTCTGTCTCATTCTTTCCTACATATTTTTGTATTTGTGTCTCTTACCTATCGTTTTGTATATTTCTGTCTCATTCTTTCCTACACATTTTTGTATTTGTGTCTCTTACCTGTCGTTTTGTATATTTCTGTCTCATTCTTTCCTACACATTTTTGTATTTGTGTCTCTTACCTATCGTTTTGTATATTTCTGTCTCATTCTTTCCTACACATTTTTGTATTTGTGTCTCTTACTTGTCGTTTTGTATATTTCTGTCTCATTCTTTCCTACACATTTTTGTATTTGTGTCTCTTACCTGTCGTTTTGTATATTTCTGTCTCATTCTTTCCTACACATTTTTGTATTTGTGTCTCTTACCTGTCGTTTTGTATATTTCTGTCTCATTCTTTCCTACACATTTTTGTATTTGTGTCTCTTACCTATCGTTTTGTATATTTCTGTCTCATTCTTTCCTACACATTTTTGTATTTGTGTCTCTTACCTGTCGTTTTGTATATTTCTGTCTCATTCTTTCCTACATATTTTTGTATTTGTGTCTCTTACCTATCGTTTTGTATATTTCTGTCTCATTCTTTCCTACACATTTTTGTATTTGTGTCTCTTACCTGTCGTTTTGTATATTTCTGTCTCATTCTTTCCTACACATTTTTGTATTTGTGTCTCTTACCTGTCGTTTTGTATATTTCTGTCTCATTCTTTCCTACACATTTTTGTATTTGTGTCTCTTACCTGTCGTTTTGTATATTTCTGTCTCATTCTTTCCTACACATTTTTGTATTTGTGTCTCTTACCTATCGTTTTGTATATTTCTGTCTCATTCTTTCCTACACATTTTTGTATTTGTGTCTCTTACCTGTCGTTTTGTATATTTCTGTCTCATTCTTTCCTACATATTTTTGTATTTGTGTCTCTTACCTATCGTTTTGTATATTTCTGTCTCATTCTTTCCTACACATTTTTGTATTTGTGTCTCTTACCTGTCGTTTTGTATATTTCTGTCTCATTCTTTCCTACACATTTTTGTATTTGTGTCTCTTACCTATCGTTTTGTATATTTCTGTCTCATTCTTTCCTACACATTTTTGTATTTGTGTCTCTTACTTGTCGTTTTGTATATTTCTGTCTCATTCTTTCCTACACATTTTTGTATTTGTGTCTCTTACCTGTCGTTTTGTATATTTCTGTCTCATTCTTTTCTACACATTTTTGTATTTGTGTCTCTTACCTGTCGTTTTGTATATTTCTGTCTCATTCTTTTCTACACATTTTTGTATTTGTGTCTCTTACCTGTCGTTTTTTCCGTTGCATCCGGTTTGAAATCACAACAATTCAAAATTGTGTCTAAAACAAATATGTTTGGTAGCCTAATAAGAAATAATTGAATACAGTTTTCATTATTCTATATTATTTATTATCTGTGAATTGGCAACACTACGTACGCAATATTGCTACCTTAGACGCTAGAAATTCCTACCTTTTATCATATGACAAAATGTCTCCTACTACATACAAGGCAGTACGGTGTAATACCTTTTCAATTACGGAATGTAACAGTGGAAAAAAATGTGTTAATGTCAGTTCAATCTTTTACGCGGGAAACGCCATTTCACAAAACAAACTTAATATATAAAGCTGAAGAGTTTGTTTGTTTGAACGCGCTAATCTCAGAAACTATTGGTCCGATTTGAAGAATTCCTTCAGTGTTAGATAGGCCATTTATCGAAGAAGGCTGTAGGCTATATATCATCATGCTAAGACCAATAGAAGCGGAGCTACATGCGGACAAAGTCGCAAGGGTCGACTAGTTTTATATAATCACTAACCACACGACTTCGTCCGCGTGTAGCTCCGCTCCTATGGGTCGTAGCATGATATTATATAGTCTATAGTCTTCCTAGACAAATGCTATCTAACACTGAAAGAATTTTTCAAATCGGACCAGTAGTTCCTGAGATTAGCGCGTTCAAACAAACAAACTCTTCAACTTTATATATATTAGTATAAGATTCAGTGTATATAAGAATAAACTGACAGCTGTCACTGTCAACTAGTGTTGTCATATTTTACATTTAAACTAATTCTGAAGAGAAGTTAAAAAAATATTTTGATAATATATGAAACATAACATGGTGAACTCTTCGCTTAAGGATGGCAACATTGTTTGACATTGACATTAGTAACTGTCTATTTAAAATTGTTTCTTTTTTAAATTAAAATCGACATTGACACAATTGTGGGTAATGACAAATACAATTTCACGCACACCACCGAGCCATGGGCGAGTATAGTTGTGCTGGTTGTGTAGCCAATGAGAAAATTGTGTGATTTATGTGGAGAAACGTTTTTATGTTTGTCGGTTAAGAGCAAAAAGAGCACTTGGTCTTCCTCTTAAAGCTCTCGTGCTCATAGTGTAGTGTAGTGGTGTAGTGTATCGAGTGGTCTAAGACCGGAGCTGAGCACAACACTCGACTCGAGCTCGAGCAGAAGCTATTGTGTCTTAAAAGCTTTGCTCCTATATTGGTTTCATTGTACTACTAGTCCGCTGTTTTCTCATTTAATACCAGACCAACTACGAACCACAGATTACGATACATAAACATATACATGTAGAGAAAAAATGTCATAGTTGTGGCAACACTAAGTTGACAGTTATTATTTTTTATTCCATAATAGAAAGGGCGAAGGTATTACATCGTACAGCCTTATAGATAAATAACAACTATTTAAAAAATATAACATAGTAAATGAAGTAGATTAAGTTTTAGATAATTTGTAGATTTGGAGACCATCGATATCTTTATTTTAATATTAAACTATCGATATGACATCTAAAAGAATTAGTAATAAATATCGATATTTCGATACATCGATATTTTATCAACCGTCCTAATTATTAGTTGAAGAAAACAGCATACGAGCAAGGAGTAACTCATGGACACTTCTTTCTTCTTTTAATGGCTTCTAGTTGTATGATTGACAGCTACTTTGCCGCCAAAAGGTGACACTTGACACCTCTAGCTCTAGGTGACAGATTATAAACATCACAAAGTTATATAATAATTGGTATCTGCTCAACTAGATGGCGCTGGGGTAGCATTGTATCGCGCTAGAAATAAATACACATCAAGTACGCGTGACATAAATCAGTGTTGCCAACTGACCCATTATTTTTGACGCTAGATTAGTTACAAAAAATTAAATTAAAATTAGCTAAATTTATTTTGAACATATTTAAATTAATTGGTAATAAGATTAATTTTATGATAATAAAAATAATGTTGACACAACAAAAAATATATATATATATATATCAAGCCGCCCTTTTCTTTGCTCTGTAGCTCATGGATGTGTAACAATAGCCAGAATTAGCTACAAAGTTGCTAAGTTGGCAACACTGACATACGCTGTTATAGGAAAATAATGATTATTGTGAAAATACAATCTCTACTCGATAGCTAAGTGGGGGTTTGTTGCGCATTCATAGTCAAACCTATACTTACGTGCCGGCAGCTATACGATCTGTAGTCAGAGACGTTATGGCACTAAAATGGCCATATCTTTTTAATTACAATATATATGGCAACATTACATAGCTTATATTACCCGGAAGGAACGTAGCTCTATTCGTGAAAGAATTATAAAAATTGATTTCACTCTATGATGGAATAGATGACTGTTATGCAGTGTTGCCAATTATAAAAATTATATTCCTTATATTTTTATTGAAATATCTTTTTTTTTAAATAATTAAACAAAATCTTTTTTATGATGATCTCAAAGGTTTTAATTTAAAGTTAAAAAATGTATAAAAATCTCTAAATCCAGCTCACACTTGACCAATCAGCAGAATCTCAGGAAATGGCTAATAAATGGTATGTAGGTTAAAAAACACATCAGTCTTAGAAACGATCCGAAGCGAACGCAACGGAAATAAATATATATTGATTGGCTCTGTGGATTGTTGGATATATTTAGATGAGCTCTTATTGGGTCGCGGGTTTGGGAAACATTGCTCTATTGCTACATAATATTACTTTAGAGTATGACTTGTTATGTTTAACTGAGCAATTCTCTAAAACTGATAAACTAAATGTAATGAAAATTTTATTATATGATAGAGGAGTTATTAGAAAGTAATATTGGTAATAAATTTTATAGGGTTGCCATATAAAAATAAAATAAAAATAAACATTGAAAATAATTTATTTGTTTAGCACTACAAGAGACGTTGGACTCGTTATGTTTGACTGAGGATTTCTCTAAAACGATTAAACTAAATTTAATGAAACTTTCATTATTTAACAGAGAAATAACTAAAAAATAATATATATTACAAATCTTTAGTGTTGCCATATAAAAATAAAATAAAAATGAACATTAAAAATATTTTTTGGGTTTTAAAAAGAATGGGACGTGTTACTCGTATATTTGACTTAGTATTACTCAGAAATTACTGAACCGATTTTAAAGAAACTTTTATGACATGATAGGAAAGGTATTAGAAAATAATATAGGTTATAAAAGATTCTGGGTTACCATGTTAAAAAAAAATTAAAAAAAAATTAAAAAACATCATCGAACATAATGACGTGTTTAACATAAAAAATGTGACGTGTTACGTTTGACTAAGTATTTCTCAGAAATGGCTTAACTGATTTTAATGAAACTTTTATTGCCAGATAGAGGGTTTATCAGTGATTGGTATGGGTAAGAAAAAAAAATTCGTTGTCATATAAAATTTAAACAAATTAAACATTGAAAATAAAACCTGTGTTTCAATATCACGACGTATCACGGAAATAGATGTACAATAGACTTATGATAGTAATATTAAACCCTCAGCGAGGCGAGGGCGGCCTCAGTGAGCGAGTGAGCAACTGTGAGCGAGTGGCGCGTATAAATATAAGTAATTAGACAATCTGTCCGGGCGAGACGTCATAAGCGCAACAGATGTTGTCCATTCATTACTTCACTGGGGCTTCCATTCGCTGAGGTTATTGCTTTTAAGTTTCGAATCGATATTTGTATCTGAATGATATTTTATTAATCGTAAGCGTACATTAACACAAACAGTTATAAAAAATGATAGAATAAAGATTTTATGAATCGATTAATCGAAAATCGATGTTTTATAACAAGAATCGAAACTGTAGCATTCACTTTGAACAGTTTTTTGTGAGATATAAATACTTCTCTATTTTAATTATTAAGAGACTAAAGATGTTATAAATCGATTAATTGAAAATCGATATTTTATAACAAGAATCGATTCTTTTGCATTCGCTTTGAATCATTTTTTTCAGAAATCAAACTTCTCTATTCTATTAATTAAGAGAATAGAAATGATATGAATCGATTAATTTATAATCGATATTTTAATGCTCAAATTTAACAAGAATCGATTATATAGCATCCGCTGTCAATCGTTTTTATGGGAAATTAATACTTCTTTAATGCCACAAATTAAAAAAAAAGATGTTAAATGGCAACACCAACTCGTATTTAATATATCAAATATCAACTTTTCCAAGAAAATAGTCCTGTGTATTAAGAAGATATATATCTGAACGACTGAACTACATCACTGAACTAAACATCTATTATTAAGTACGTATTGGAAAACGAATACCCCCTCCCTCCCCCCGGGCCTCAATAAACTTCCGTTTATTCGTCCTTGTGAACTAGAAATCTAATAAATCACTCTCTAGCTCCGTTATGGAAACATAAACAATCATACACATTTATAATATAGGCTATCTCGCTCACACCTCCCTACTTGTGCGCGTTAGACAGAGATAGACGTAGAGATGAGTTGTGACGTCAATCACACGCTTTTACCACAGACGTGAATAGATATTGGAAGTGCCAAAGAACGTTATTTCGTCTGCGACTTGTCCTACAAATAATTTGAGCTTAAAGTTTTATTTTAGTGACAAAGCATCATCTAAAATGGTTTAGACGAAAATTTAACATATATGAATTAATAGAAAACGAGTAACTCTAACGATTTGAACAGGAAAGCCAGGCAGTGCCTTGGAGTTGTGACCAAGGTGTAGGGTTAAGGATATCCTTTAAGTGATTATGACACTCACCTCCACTGCCAGGTCTCACTGTTTGTTTTAGGTTAGGTTAACATAAGGCTAACCTAAACTAACCTAAGATTGTGTTAACACATCTAAATACAACGTAGGGACTCACATGATCCTTAGTCCAAGAAGTCCAATATCCGTGATGCGACACACTATTTGTTACACTTCAACTCCAGGTGATGTTCACTCAAAGCGACTTGTCGAGAGACTAAAGTGTTCTGCGTCAATCGGGGAATGCTCCTCCACTAGTACAAGTAAATCAACAAATAGGAAATATGGCGCTGGCGTTCCGATTAATCGATAATCGATTACTCGTGTCACCTATCAAAAATCGTTGAGTAAAATATAATAATAAATTGGCGCATAAGTTATGGTTAGGTTAACCTAACCTTAGGTTTTAACAGTAAAACTATGTAGTGGAGGTGAGTGTTGGAGTTTGGTTATTTAAGGGTTCAGTAGCAGTATCTCCTTGTAGTGTTTTTCAATATACCCCCCTCTCCGTTCTCCCTTCTCTTTATTTATTTTCATAGATGATAAATGTTAATAGATGGCGTTAGTAGCTATTAACAGATGTAGTAAAAAAATCATTTTTTTTATTGATCCGAACAAATTGGAATTAAAAGAGTAATAAAGTAGATAATGAGTAACTTAGTTAATGAGTTAGTTTAAGTTAATGTTCACTAAGTCATCTTCTAAGTGACAACTATGATGTATACCATTTCCAGTTCCTCCTCCAAGTGATAGAACATAAAAATAGTTTCATTGATCTCGGACTCATAAAATTTGGTTTATTTTTAAATGTCGGTCTGTTTGTTTATAACAGACTCGCTCCAATAACCATACGTTATATTGCGTTAGATAAAATATATTGATTTGTCTGTGGTTACTAAACAGGCGTATATTGTGACAGGAAATGTGAGCCAAATAAAGAAGCTATATCTCCAAAATGGCTGGATGGATTTTGATTAAACTTTCATTACAAGATAGAGGATTTCCTAAAAAATAATATAAGTTATAATTTAAGTAAAAAATACAAATAAAATTTAAGTATTATCCAAATTAAATCAATCAAGTACAAATGATAGTGACATGTTTGGTAGCGCTAATCTCTAAAACGGCTGAACTAAATTTGATGATGTCTTCTATAGATGATAGATAGTTTATCTAACAATAATTTAATACAGTCAACATTTACAATTTAAATCACAATAAATCAAATTAATAAAAAATGTTGTGAATAGTTAATTTTTTTTTCATGGTTTTATCTTCAAAACGGCTAAATTAATTTTGATAATACTTTCATTTATAGATAGAAGATTAATCAAAGAGTAATATTAGATTTATTAAATTAATATCTATATATTAAATTTTCAGCAAAAAAAGTTTAAAAAATATCAAAAATTTAATAATAAAATATGTACAAGCGATAAATTCCCACAATTTGACAAGATGGCGGCGGATGGGCGGAAGCGGAAGTTGGCGCTGGGGCCTGGAGGGCCATCTACTCTGAGAGGTGAGAAATATGATGCTTATACACAAACGGACCTATTTGTTTTATTAGTTTACTATCTGCTCTTTACTTCGTTACTTCACTCGCTCACGAAAGCGTTTTGAAATTGAAACGAATTAATTAATAACTCGGAGAAAATGAAAAGTAGCTACTGAACCGCAGCGGTCTACGTTGCTGCCCACTCCCCAGGTTCTCTATTTAAATATGTACCTATAAGGTTAGGTTAACCTAAGCCTAACTCACGCGCCGACATAATAGTTCATCTATAAATAAGGTAAAGACATATACAAGAGTAGTTCCTGGATTGTAGTTCTCTTAACGAATGAAAAGAAGTAGTTCTTTACTCATTAATTAAGTGTAGAAATAACGAGTCCAAAATCTTTGGGTTATGGAAAATGTATTCCAAATTTGAATTTTCTACAAAAAAATTTGAAATTGGAATCTATTTTCAATAGATTTCGGATTAAGATTGATTCCTTAATTTGGCAGTATATCTTTTGAATCAATGCTAGTCAATCTTGTACTAATATATAAAACTGAGGAGTTTGTTTGTTCGATCGCGATAATCTCAGGAACTATTGATCCGATTTGAAAAATTCTTTCAGTGTTATATAGTCGATTTATCGAGGAAGGCTATAGGCTATATATCATCACGCTACGACCCATAGGAGCGGAGCTACACACGGATTGACTAGTGATTTCATAAGTTTTTTTATAATATGTCATTGTCTATAGACCGACAGTATGACTACAATATTACTCCTGGGGGTTATACTTTAGACTCAGACTAACAGCATTACAGCATTACAGCTTGAATACTCGTCGGTCATGGCGGCGTAATTATTTGGTTTGCTTTGCTAAAATTAATCGTTACTCAAATCAAAAAAAAGACCTCATTTTTTTTATTGAGAATTTCCATATATTAATGGTAAAAAAAGAACTGAGTACTAAAATTTGAAAATCTTGTTTATGTTTTTTGCTCTGGCAACACTGATTTAATTTATAGTTTTGCTATAATATATATATATCATCTTTGGGGGATAACATAGTATAAAATGAAATGTAGGTAAATGTGTGGGTGGGTGAGTGGGTCAGTGTGAACCGCATCAAAGTTCGTTCAGTAGTTTTTAATGAGAGCGGAAAGTATCTTTCGCCAAGAACGGACTCTGCTAGTGCTCTTACTAACGACTTAAACTCTTTGTTCTTTTTATATTACTTTTCAAGAAATATCTCATTGTCGGTATTGTTTTATTGCAGTTGTTCACCCACCATCCACTGTAAGTGCGTGGTGGGTGGTCGCCATCAACTTTAACTTTTAATTCAACTAACTTTGATATCTAAAATATTTTCTAATAAGTATACAGACGTCAAGGAAGGTTTGTGTATAGGATAGTTTCAATGTAGTGCAGCTCACGCTTGACGCATTTCAGATTGAGACAGGTAAAACTAAAGGTAGTAGTAATAACGGCCTGTACGAGAACAATGGCAAGATTAGACTGAAACTGGTCTGAAATAGGTCGCTGAGCAGAAACCGAGAGCCGGCGGAGCATTCACTGCTAACTGCTGCCTTCTGAGCTCTCATTACACACCAACTAACATACTATTAACAATAATAATATACACTACACTTTCCTCGTTTATCGCTCTATCCATTAGTGTAAACTATATCCGTATCCGTTGCGTGGTTTAGGAGAAGCGAGCGGAGATACAGACAGAGACGGACAGAACCTTGTTTCATACTACTAGCGACCTCTCCCGTTTCTGCTCATAGTCTGGACTACAAATGATATACACTACACCTTCCTCGTTTAGCGCTCTATCCATTAGTGTAAGCCGTATCCGTATCCGTTGCGTGGTTTAGGAGAAGCGAGCGGAGATACAGACAGAGACGGACAGAACCTTGTTTCATACTACTAGCGACCTCTCCCGTTTCTGCTCACAGTCTGAACTACAAATGATATACACTACACCTTCCTCGTTTATCGCTCTATCCATTAGTGTAAACTATATCCGTATCCGTTGCGTGGTTTAGGAGAAGCGAGCGGAGATACAGACAGAGACGGACAGAACCTTGTTTCATACTACTAGCGACCTCTCCCGTTTCTGCTCACAGTCTGAACTACAAATGATATACACTACACCTTCCTCGTTTAGCGCTCTATCCATTAGTGTAAGCCGTATCCGTATCCGTTGCGTGGTTTAGGAGAAGCGAGCGGAGATACAGACAGAGACGGACAGAACCTTGTTTCATACTACTAGCGACCTCTCCCGTTTCTGCTCACAGTCTGAACTACAAATGATATACACTACACCTTCCTCGTTTAGCGCTCTATCCATTAGTGTAAGCCGTATCCGTATCCGTTGCGTGGTTTAGGAGAAGCGAGCGGAGATACAGACAGAGACGGACAGAACCTTGTTTCATACTACTAGCGACCTCTCCCGTTTCTGCTCATAGTCTGGACTACAAATGATATACACTACACCTTCCTCGTTTAGCGCTCTATCCATTAGTGTAAGCCGTATCCGTATCCGTTGCGTGGTTTAGGAGAAGCGAGCGGAGATACAGACAGAGACGGACAGAACCTTGTTTCATACTACTAGCGACCTCTCCCGTTTCTGCTCACAGTCTGAACTACAAATGATATACACTACACCTTCCTCGTTTAGCGCTCTATCCATTAGTGTAAGCCGTATCCGTATCCGTTGCGTGGTTTAGGAGAAGCGAGCGGAGATACAGACAGAGACGTACAGAACCTTGTTGCATATTACTATCAACAACTCCAGTTTCTCTACGTCCAGATTTTCATACAATTGAATCTTTAAAAGAAACTAAAAGAAATCATGTAAACATTTTTATTATAAACTACGCAACTTTGAGAAAGAAAATCCCGGAGTACAATATAAAACTCAGCCCGGACGCTCCCCGGTCGCCCTCTAAACTAGGCCAAATCCGGGGAAACTGGTAAGGATGGCAACATTTCATCAGCTGAATGGTTTCTATTATAGCCTGCACAAATACATTTACGAATAAAAATTCTTTTCCCGCCAATGAACTGTCAGAATAATTATGTTCTTTAGTTCCGGATCGTTTCGTTCATTTACAGATCCTTTTTTTACATCTCTAATTTTTTTTAATTTTCCGTGAATGGTAACATTATTCAATTTAAAATATATAACTTACTTATACTTTTTAAACTAGTGTAGTACTTAGTGAGATATTATGATAATGTTGCCTCACTCATTCACGTTTCAATTCTCTTCTGATCCAATTGAACGAATGGACTAATAAATGAATGAAAGACATGTATCAAATTCACAAGACAGCACAGGCGAAGTCGCGGCCAGATGCTAGTTTATTACGAAGAGATAATTAAAGTAGCCATTTCTTTTAATAAATCTCGCTGAGCTTGCAACTGGTATCTCTGATTAAAAGGTCTTGTACCAATTAACCCCTACACACCCCAACCCCCAATATTGGGGGTGTAACTAACAAATTACTTTCAGGTTAAAGTTCAGACAGTTTTCTATAAATACCATTCACTTCTATGTGTGTGTCTGTTACACTCAAACGCACACATACACAGTTACGAATAATTCACCAAATAGGGATGGGAGTAACTCATCTAATTTACATATCGATAATTGATGTTCTTGTCATAGTGTGCCCAGGAAATGCGTGATTTAATTTATTTATTTATTGTTAAGGCCTAAAGTGTTTTATATAATAAAAGAATGAACAACAGAGTACGAAAAAATAATTTAAATAATACTCAATAATTACATCAATGTGTGTGTGTGTGTGTGTGTAAGTGTGTACGCGCGTAAAGATAATTTTATTGTTCACGTACGATTTCTTTTGCTTTTTTCTTAAAACGTTCTTTATTGAGGTGGAATATGCGAAGCTCAGAATTCCAACTTCAACATTTTACTATTGAACCTCCAGACGCCGTTCAGGAGACCCTTCTGTTCGTACGATCTTTTCTGATGCGGACGAGCCAGGAGCGTACTGATGTAAGAATGAATAGGCATCTGCTGGAGAAGCGCTACATCATCGACTGTATCTTCACTCCATCAGGGATGCAGCCAAGCGCTTTTCTATCTATACTAATATTATTAGGAGGTATACTTTGTGACGTTGTAGGGGGTAGTCTCTGGATTTTTTTATGGTAGATAAGGTGCAAAACGAGCAGATGGTCCACCTGATGGTAAGTGGTCACCATCGCCCGTGGACATGAATCCTCGACGATGGAGAGGGGAGAGCTAAGCAAGATCCCAGAGCCCACTAGACCCAGCATTAATGGAATGGGCGGTTGAGGGGTTAAGTCTGGCCCACATGGTTCTTGACCGGGACGCGTCTCTGACACTTGGCGGTCGGATTAGCATGCTGGAGGCCGCTGTCTAGTCAATGGTGGCCAATGGTGGTGTAGGGTTACTCGGCTCTTACGAGATGCTCTCACAGCGGCAGGGGGAATAGTATTCTAACCTATCCCCATCGAAAGCCACATAGTTTGTGAGTGTCATAGATTATAATGAAAAGACTTCCGTGGTAGTCGAATTTGCTGCAGCAAGTCAGGGAACACGTTTGTTACGACCGCTGTCTTCACGATGAGATATATATTTCATAGTTGTGTGAGTGAGTGACCGAATAGTTTGCGCTAGTCTTGTCTGGCAACTCAATAGTCGCTCGCAAAAAAATAATTAAATGAACCCTATAAAACTAAACGTACATCTTAAAAGAAAAGTGACGCCATCTTTGACAATATGGCTTTTAGTTGTGCAATGATTTTTGCACACGGTACATTGCCAATGTCACGCTGTAAGCAGAGACCACTATTGAGATATTTGACCGGTGAAAAGACAGAATTCTTTGTGACTCATTCATTACAATATGAGGGTTTTTCTTATTACAAATAATAAATGCTGATTTATACATTTTTTTTAATCTGACATTCAGTAATCGATTCCCGAATTAAAAGATCCCACTCGATTAAACAAACCGGAACTACCATTTTAGTAAATATCAAATACACTTAAAGATGTGCTATTTATATAATAAAAATCGATTAATTATCGATATGAAAATCAATTTTTGAGATCCATAACACGATTCATAGATTAAAACTTCCTAACAAATGGATCCATCTCAAAATTCTCACATTTCAGTTTTCACTTTATTTTTTCGATTATTTCAAAAAGATTAGACATATCGATATTTTGTGAATCGAAACATCAAATACTAGTACCTTACAATCGATGTTTCTTTATTCAAATTTATCTCGGAAGATGATAGTATTTATGTAGAGAGCAATAATCATACCTCAGCGTAGCGAGAATCCAATATAATGATTAGTTATATGTTTCTGAATTAATTATACATAATTGTTTGTGTGTTTGTGGTCCGGTTTCCGATGCGCGTAGTTTTATTGTGATTTGCTCTCTAATCCTTTGTACGTTCTGCACAGAGTAGGTTCAACAGAGGTAACAATATAATACCGATTATGGGGTTTATGACCTATGAGGTCTATCTGATCAATGTTCATGGTCACGTGACAACGTGACTATTGGTTAATTAAAAAATAATGGATGATGAAGAAATCATGGTTTCCTCTTTGGATGAATATTTAAAAGCTCGAGAATCGATTTTCAAGTAAATGAGCTGTAGCGTGACAAAGAATTTCATAGGATGTAAGTTAACTTCATTGCTAGGTACTGCTCGGTCTACTATCATAACAATTATACTTATGTTTTCGTATACTAGATGGCGTTACTGTCATTTTGAAGTTAGTTATATATAATTATAATTTTACAGCCGACCTTGGGAGCGAGCATGATCTTGTCTGATCTAGTTTGGCTACTGTTTTTGTATATATAATTATATATGCAAATATTCCTTTTAATTATGCAAGATCGTTGATAATCTCGGAAGGCCACGTTTATCTCAGATTAGGTTATACGATTGTCACTTTGTTATTTGCTACGTTTGTGTACACTTTTGTTTGTATAGAGACAGTTTATTGCATTACTTACAGAAAGATTACACTAGATTTTCTTCCTTCTTAAGTTTATGTTAACTTTTTTTTAAGACAGTTAAGAAGCCAACGAGCAGACAGTTCACGTGACAGTAAGTGACCATGAGAATGACTTTTGCTTTGCCAATATTTTACCAGCTCTAAGTAAGGAAGAAGTAATAGGAGATGACACCCTGCTCAAGTCTCAGCTACATAGCCTCGAACATCGACGCAGGGTTGCCTCCCTATCGGTTTTTTATCGGATACATTTCGGTGAGTGTGCCCGGGAATTACATAATCAAATTCCTGCCGCCCCTTTTTTTTACAGGACTCCCAGACAAACCCGACCGAAGCGTCATCGGTACATGGTGGACATTCCTCGGATACGTACCAAGCGCTTTAAGTCCACTTTGGTTATTCGCATTGCGAAGATGTGGAACGATCTGGTGGTTGGATCTGGTGGGTTGGTGCTTTCAAATGTAGAGTAAATAGGTACCTTCTAGGAAAGCGTGCTCCATCCTAGACCGTGTCGTGCTTTCAGGCAAGTCATGGTCAAACGCTGACCTATATACCATAAAAAAAGGAATGCTACGGTTTTAATGAACCTTGAGCGAGAATCCGGAGTGCACTATAACCTTAATATTAACGGGAGGGGAGGGGAAAAGAACTATATATGTAAGAGTTATAATAAACACTACCCTATCTCTTTAGGGAAGGTATATCAATAATTCTTTTAACGAAATTCATAATAATATTAGTATGTTTGTTTGTTGTTGCCGGAAAAAAATAACAATTCCTGCATATCATGCAGAAGATAGAGGTAGTAGATTATGGGATATAGCACGTAGCAGTACAATAGGAATAGCAGCGTGTGGCAGCGTGTGGCAGCGTGTGGTGGCAGCGTGTGGCGGCGTGTGGTGGCAGCGAGTGCAGCCTCTGTGCGCGAGTACTCTGCGCGGTAATGAGCCGGGCGACGACCTCGCTCACGGCCGACCGCTTGTATATACTATATACCTACTGTATCTAGTGTCGCTGCGACCAACACTGGGACTCCACTACGATAATAATATGTACTGCGTACAAGCCGAACAAGCCTTGGGACTCGAGGACCAGGCACATGTTACACCTTTGTTAATTTTTAACTATAAGCGTTATCTTTCGAAACGTTTACAAAATTCTGTATTCGAGATGGTCATGTCGTAGAGTCGATAGTCAGGATTATCGATAAACATTTTGGCAAAAGGAATTTGTTAGACATCACTACGGTTATTAGACATCTGTACATGTCAAATCATGTCGTTTAATAATATATTCTGTATCGCTGATAGTATATAACGATTAATGATGAGGAAAATGTTGAATAATGATAAAATATAATTGTGTAAGTTTCAAGGCGAAGGTCGCCATTATTTTGCTTAAGCGAATATTGATGCGACTTTCGAGGTTGGACCTTGGGGGATAACTTATAAATTACTTATAAGCTCAGTTTTCTATACATATCTTTTTGTTGTTATTATTATGACATAATTTCATTAGATTTTTAACGACTTTTTCCGCGTGTAGCTCCGCTCCTATGGGTCGTAGCGTCATGTCATATAGTTTATAGCCTTTCTCGATAAATGGGCTATCTAACACTGAAAGAACTTTTCAAATCGGACCAGTAGTTCTTGAGATTGGCGCGTTCAAGCAAACAAACTCTTCACCTTTACATATTAGTATAAGATACGTAAACTCGTTACTTCGTACTCGACCTCATGAGCTTCTCTTTACGTATTTACATAAACTATTGCGAGTGCTTTTTCCTCACTTTTCACGGCCAAACGGACGAACAGACAATCAGAAAATAATAATGTTAATTTTCTTATTTTAATCAATTTCCTTTTCTATTAACAACGTGCGCTCCGCTCAATAGATGGCGCCACGAATTATAATAAATAATAAATTAAATAGTTTTTGCATGAAATTAATTATTACCTACTCATTATTTTATTTTATATCCTGAGGAATGGCAACACTATCCACTAGTGACAAAAGCAGTGGTCCCATTTTGGGGACCTGGGAATTTTTTAGGGATAAATATATTTGAGAGTTGGTAACACTGAACAAAGGCACGAGCGCAGTTCGCGTGACTGGTCGGCATTACTAACATATTAGAAGGAATATTTTAATTTAATTCGTTACAAAAACTGTGGAATTTATGTTTAACATCACGTTCGGTATTCGTACTATATATATATATATACTATGTTTATAATCGAGGCGTATGGTTATAGATGTATGTTTGTATGTCACGCAATACTTACTTAATTTTCGACACGCATCAATTTTCGGTATTTATCGATATCGAACATCCCTAGTTAGACTAAAAAAGAATACAATATGCTTGTCTATGTTCCCAGTGATAGAGGAACTATATTCTACTAGTCGACCCGCGCGACTTCGTTCGCGTGTAGCTCCGCTCCTATGGGTCGTAGCGTGATGATATATAGCCTACAGCCTTCCTCGATAAATGGGCTATCTAACACTGAAGGAATTGTTCAAATCGGACCAATAGTTCCTGAGATTAGCGCGTTCAAGCAAACAAACTCTTCAGCTTTATGTATTAGTATAAGATTCATCCCCGTCCGGTTAAAAAGTCCTAATATCAGGTTTTATCTTTTTTTATTATTTTTTGTGCTAAGTTACGTGTCGAGTACGATCCCCTCCCCCCCTATTATAAGAAAAAAATGAATGTTACCCGCACTTTTTCAAAGTTTAATTTTAACTGAACATTTTTGTAATCTTACGTAAGAACTATCGAGACTCCTCCTAGAGAGTATCTCTTGTTTTGTCGATGCGTTGCGAAGATAGAGTGAGGAGGGGGGCGCCCGAGCAAGAACCCGGTGTTCACTGGTACCACAGCAGTAATGGGATGGGAGGGGGAGGGGTAGATCTAGATGTGCTGTACATCCTACGATCAACTGACCTCGGTACACTTCTAGATAAGTAAGATTCCACATTGCAAAATTCCAAACTTCTGGCTTCTATTGGTGATACACCAAAGATATGTATATATATAACATATAACAAACGTGTTTTCTACGTACTACGTGGTATACTGACTAGTTGACCCGCGTGACATCGCCTGAGTAGAAGATAGTCTACAATACGGTTATAGAACTATGCTTTTTTTTGGGATAAAACGTGTCTTTTGTGATAGGCCTTCATATCGATATCCGTCACCCCAAACCCACAAAAAATAATACAATATGACCTATGACCATAAGAACTATGTTATGGATAAGTAGCGTTCACATTTGTGTCTGTCGGTCACACTCGCATTACACTGCCAATAGTTTATTGTTAAACTTTAAAATATAATAATATCAAAATTAAAGTATACAAATATAAATTCAGTACCGGTGTTGCTTGTTAAAAAAAATTAAAAGTAATATATATTCTATATTTACTGGAAAAATACCGAACAATCTCCTTCGTGTTCTTTTCATTGTACGTGACACAGGACTGGCATAGCTTGTGCCAACAGCGAAATAAAAAAAATACAATTCAATTGTTTATGGTATTTAACCTTGTTTTCAACTTGTAATATAAAACTTACCAACATATACTCGTGTGTATAAACCAGAGCGCACATACCTGCAACATACATTATATATTAGTTGAATACAATAAATATATTATGTATTACAGTACAGAAATAAAATACATAAACATTATGACAACATTTTTTTATATTTCACCAAACACCAAATCGATTCGGGTCAAAAAAATCGATTATTGTTCAAGTTATCTATGGATGTTTGTTTTTATAATCTGTGGTTTTATAATTAAATACAAGTTCAGTGAAGTCAGCCACACAAGATTTATTTATAATTTTTGTTCGTCGATTGTTTGTGATTGTTTGAACATAAAAATTGATTGTTCGTTTTTTATTTATTTATAAATAATTAAATAAATTTTCATCCTTAAGGACCCATTTATTTAGTAAGAAAAAATAAGAATAAGCCGACCCCTCCTGTTTAATATTTATTACGTAAGAATCTAAAGGAAGAAAAAATAAAACGTGGTCGACCCCCTTCTCCCCTAAATCATCTTACTTAATTAATGAATGGCCCTTAACTTGGCCAACTTTAAACCTATTCATTGTCTGTCCCCTGTTCTATTTTAAAATATTGGGTGCGGAAGAGTCAGCAGACCACAGACGCGGGATCTGTTCTGCCTGGGTACCCTGAGGAGTAACGCGTTGCCTGGTCGCCGTCATTGGAATGGAGTGCCATTGCCGGCTGTGGTGAGAGCTGTGGTCGGTTGCCCTTAGCTCGGGCGACGGATCTTAAATCGTGTCAACTGAACGAACAATCAATTAAAAAGAAAAAAAAATTAAATAAAAAAAAAATATGTGCGGCTAAGTTCAGTAAGCCTCAAATACATTTTTACAATTATAATCTATTAAATTTATAATCTATGTTTACAAGAGTATATAGTCTGTGGATGTAATGTTTACGCGGGAAACGCTTTTCCATCTTAGATTAAAAAATATTTAAATAATTTAAATATGAAAACGTGTCAAGTGATTCCTCGGCGGTGTCCTGCAGCGGCGCGGTGTTGCCAGCAGTGAGCAGTGGGCAGTGACCGCGCTGGAGCACACTCGTGTGTTGTGTAAGTACACTCGCGCTTAGCTTTAATATTTACATTAAATTATAATACTTGTACTGGAACTAATGTGGAATACATTACAAACGTTGTTACTGTACACACTGTAAAATGTTACACACATCAATGTTGCCAACATCACAACAAACAATACTTATTTTTCTACTAATAGTTGAGAGAGAGAAAAAAAGGAAATAAAGAGTTAATTGGTAGTTTAAAAGTTAATAGCAGTTTGACATTAAGCACATCTAAGTACACTTTATCGTCTCGTTAACTGCTCTGCGAGCACGTCGGAGTCCGACTATGTCTGTATCTCGACTACCACGCAACGCCCGCGTGCATGCCTGATATGGTACTTTTTATCCCGGAAAAATTCATTATTCCTGTGGGATAATAATAAAATAATATTTTAATTTTAAATCTAAGTATACGTGGGCTAGGTAAATATAAGTCTTCAATATAGCAACACTCGGTTACTGTCAAGTGTCAATAGAAAAAATAAAGTACGTAAATAATCGTACAATATAGCCTCATTTAGCCGACCCCCTACAATTGCCGCCCACGTGCAATGTACCTTTTGTACGCCCACCCAGTGTGTTGGATAATATTTTTAATTGTGTACACAGCTTGTTACACTTGTTGACAAAATATCGATACATTAATATAATAATTAATATTAAAAAAATCTGTTTTTTTTTTACTGACTCGTACCAGTTATTATAAGTTTATTTATTTTTATGTTAAGTAACAATAATATATATTATATACTATGAAGGTTCGAATTTTTTCCGGTATACCATAGACTACAGATAATATCGTACTTTAGTGATGGGTAACGCCCACGCTCCGTAGTGAAGTGCCACGAACTACGAACACAGATAACCACAGAATATCAAATTATTTGTTAGACTTGCGATCAAGAATGAAATAGATATATTTTATTTACATTAATTAATTGCTACTATGTGTAGGCATAATAATAGATACGGAACCCAAAAGAGATCCACCTGATGGTAAGTGGCCACCATCCCCCATGGACATTCGTAAAACATCTTGTTTTGTCAATGCGTTGCATCTACGAAGATATAGTTTCAGTGGACCCTGAGATCGAGATCCACAGCATTAATAGTATGGAAGAGGGAGGGGGTAAGTTTGGCCCACATGCGGCTCGACTGGAACACGTCTGTGACACTTGGCGGTCGGCGCAAGCCAGTCGGGGAACAGATCCCCTACTGATGCTTGATTACGAGATGTTCTCCCAGCAGCAGAGGGGAATAGTATTCTTACCCCTCCCCTCGCGGGTGTTGAATAACTTTGTGTTGTATTTATAATACATCATGCAGTGTGCAGAGAGTAATGATCGATAATCGAATAGATTTACTAACGATTTTCTACTACCCCATCCCTATTGAGAGCTGTCAAAATTATCATCGATAAGAGAAAGTATGGAATAGATTACTCGACATTATTATAACCAACCTCAATTAAATGTTTGGAATATATTTTGTATCTGAAATCTGAGGAATACAGATTAAAAAGAGTTAGTAAGTACACAACAAGCTACAGCAGCGCCCTCTGTGCGCTATAAGTGTATACTGCAGCCGCTGTTGCGTCAATTAGCGTTCCGAGTTGATGTGAAACATATTGTGATGTTATTCCATTCGCATTACTCATGGCAACACTCGGAAGAATACTAAAGTAAATATTGTCCTAGTGACAGATGACATAGTCTATATACAGCTTGGTATTGATCCTATCTGAGTACTGGCAACACTACGCACCACGTAGACGCATAAATGTTATAATAATAAACCCAACGTTTTCAAGTAAAAAGAAACCGAGCGCATATCAAAGCGAAAAGGAACTAAATCGTAAATTATGAGCTTTCCGGACTTGACTTGCTTTTGCGAGTGCTGCTTAAATTAAACGCTACAACTAGTTACGCGCCCAGGCTTCGCTCAGTTTAGCCATTTTATATAAACTGCAGTCGTATGTTTCGCGTGGCTCAAGAATTTAGCAGAAGCGAGCGAAGATATAGGTAACTTAATCATTGCTGAGAAGAATGAGAGAAATTAAGCGTGTTCACTCTATATCCAATATGGCGTACTACTCAAAATGGCGGATTTTTTATTTTGAATCACTCCCATGAAATATGTATTAAATTAAAGAATTTGATTATAACAATACGAAAAATAAAATGACTTCACTCTAAATTCAATATGGCAGACTATCCAAGATGGCGGAGTAGTTGCTTTTAATCACTCCAATCAAATGCGAATCAAATTAAACAGTTTACATAAAGGAATACGAAAAATAAAATTACTACACTCTAAATCCAATATGGCGGATTGCTCAAAATGGTGGAGTAGTTGTTTTTAATCACTCAAATCATATGCGAATCAAATTAAACAGTTTACATAGAGGAATACGAAAAATAAAATGACTTCACTCTGAATCCAATATGGCGGATTGCTCAAAATGGTGGAGTAGTTGTTTTTAATCACTCAAATCATATGCGAATCAAATTAAACAGTTTACATAGAGGAATACGAAAAATAAAATGACTTCACTCTGAATCCAATATGGCGGATTGCTCAAAATGGTGGAGTAGTTGTTTTTAATCACTCAAATCATATGCGAATCAAATTAAAAAGTTTGCATAGAGAAATACGAAAAATAAAATAACTTCACTCTAATTCCAATATGGCAGACTAGCCAAGATGGCGGAGTAGTTGTTTTTAATTACTCCAATCATATGCATATCAAATTAAATTGTTTACTTAGAGGAATACGAAAAATAAAATGATTTCACTCTAAATCCAATATGGCGGGCTGCCTGTTTTAAAGTTATAAACTAATTTACCAATCTTACTAACCAATCGTGTTACCATTGTCCAGTCAAGTTAGAGACAGTCTGACAAGTAATTTCGTAGTGACGCTTATCTAACTCAATAAGGTCTACTTCATGTGGTATCGTTGCTTTTTATTGTACTTGTAAAATAGCTATTAAAACTCCATTGTCTATAGCCACTGGAGACGACAGGGAGTCACAGGCGAACGAACACCCACACCCAGGTCCCACAGCCCACGCCCTTCCGTTCATATAAAACAATAGACTACAATACCTACAACTACTTCCGTTACTAATTGTCTGTAACATCATTGATCTTATCCTTAGATGTGTTAGTCGTGCCGCATGTAGGCCAGATTTACCCTTATTATATTGTTTGTAAGTTACAGGCATATTATAAATAATAAAACTATTTATTCACTCACTCAACTTGAAAGAAGTGAGATTCACTCATTATTTAAACATAAAATTAAATTTTATCACTCACTAATCGACCCATGCGATTTTGTTTAAGTGTAGCTCAGCTTCTATTGGTCTTAGCGAGATAATATATAGCATATAGCCTTCCTCGATAAATGAGCTATCTAACACAGAAAGAATTTTTTAAATCGGACTAGCAGTTCCTGAGATTAGCGCGTTCAAACAAACAAACTCTTCAGCTTTATATGTATATTAGTAGAAGATTATTCTGTATTCAAACATTCAACATGAATCATATAAATCATTCTTTTGAGATGCTCATGCCCTTCTAGTTTATCTAAGAATAATATATAGATACAGCCTTTCCTAAAAACCACAGATAATATATGGATAGAATTAAATATTTAATAAATTGTTTTATTAATTTTATCATTCAATATTCTGTATTCAAACACTCAATTTGAGTAACAATACATAGATAAATGTTGGGGTTCAAGCCCTCAGTCTCTTAATACAGACATGTAGTTAAAACCTAGGGGTCATAGGTCAGGGGTCAGGGGATCTATATTCGGCGCAAGTAGGTCGCTCCCCCCGCATTTTAAAACTCGTAATGATTTTGAAATGTTTCATTTCGCATTTTAAACACAAAACTGTCTTTGTCATTTTTTTACTTTTTAATGACTTCTTTTTATATTTTACAGTGAAATGAGATATGCAAATATATATCAGAGTCTGGAAACCTCGAAGTACGAGCATTAAGGGTTGCAATCCGGAGTCCTATGAATATAAGAGACCCTTTAAGACACAAATTGAAGGCCTAAATCAAACTGTCCTATAGTAAAAGTGTATTAGCCCAAGGTCCTGAAACTCAACCCGAACCCAACACTTTTATAAAATTGTTGTTGAGGAGTTGAGTCATATAAACTTTTCAGTTAGGTCCTCAAGTTATATCAGCCCAAGGACCCCTAAATTTAACCCAAACCCAAATTGAACACAAAATACAAGGAAAGAACAGCCATTTAATCATAAAGTGACATGAGGATATCGTTAGTTTTCTATTGGACTTGAAGTATTGTTAGTCCAAATTTAACCCAATCATCAATTAAACACTACAAGCCCAAGGCCCCCAGGAATTCCGCCCATACTTTGAATAAACAAAATTTAATAAAAAAAAACAGCTGTTTTTTTGATAAATTGGGTACATTGGAATTTGAGGAGATCCCCAATTAACCTCACAAATTCAAGATCAACGTACTTACGACCCAAAGAAGTCCAGAATAAACGCAGTAAATCCACAGTTTAAAACAAATTAGAGAACCATTGAAATGTTATGAAAGTTCTTATTAATCAAAAAATATTCTTTAAAATATTTTCGCTGCCCATTTCATGATATTCTATAGAAAATGCTCGAGCGGAGTTTTCTTGAGGATAAATAATCTGTGACCCACTTACACCGGATGTGGACGTCACGTCACGTCACGTCACGTCGTGTCACAGCTACACTCACACGGATTTAATTAAATAAACAAATTAGCGATCTGTTTACTTTGACATGTCACTACATATTGTAAACAGTCCCACGCCGCGCCTATCTGTTCTTCGCTATAAACTCCAAAAGTACTGAACGGTTTTTCATGCGGTTTTCACAAATAGACAGAGTGATTTATGAGCAATATTTTGGTGTATAATTTATTAAGGTTTTGTGTCAATTGGTTCAAACATGACGATAGTCATTGATGTCTTCTTATTCAATTTGAGGGTGGCGAGTGTTAGAGGGAACGATTAGAATACACCTAAGCGAAGCGAGGCTGGGTCGACAAGTTAAGAAATATAAAAAGTATTTAAAAATGAAGTAATTTTTTTTTATTTTAGAGGGTGAGGAATATTTAAAATGTTTTTTAATAATTAGATTTGTGAAATTCATCACTCAATAAATTTCTCACTCAATCAGAGAATCACACATTTTGAATAAACTCACTCAAAATTATACTTTTTTACTAAATTACTTTTGAATAAATAGAATTATGTATATTTTCATACAAGATAAACTTATGATTTTACTACACAAAACAAAGGTCCTATGGGATAGCAGGGAATGATTCATACAAAAATCAATTTACGGGCTTTAGGCTGGATACTTTTATTATCTGTGATGTAAAAGTATTAATATGTGAGAGTGTGTGAGTGAGTATGTTAGTGGGAGCTTGATTGAGTGAGTGAGTTGAAGAGTTAGTTAATCCACTAAAGATTTTTCTAGTGAGTAGGAAGTATATAAATATATTTAGATCTGTCAATCGCATCAAGAATAGTTCAGTTTATATGAATGTTGAGTATATGTTGGAATGTTTCCAGAATGAGACGGATGTACTCGTAAATTTAATGTGATATATGACCCGTATATCATACACCACACACTACACTAAACACACTCAGGGTTCCGTACACTATAGCTGTTTCTTTTGTATATCTTTTTATATTGGAATTAGCTGATCTGGCAAACTTTATTTTGCCATAGAAATTGATTTTTAGAGGGACACCACATTTTTATATATTTTAATTGCTGTATGTTTGTCTTGAAGAGCCTAGCATTGGCTGGAGCTTATGACCCAGGAGCAGGTTATATGACGTTCTTTATGTTATCACATCTTGCGCAAAAGATACTTTTTTATTTTGATAGTATTTGACTGCCAGTAGTTTATTTAATTAACCTGTGTTCCAGTAGAAACAAGGTCAACTTAATAAATAATTGAGTATATGAGTCCTTTATAGTAAAATTATTAGAATTCTAAGAAAAGGTCCACGTAGGTCAGTTTTTAAAAGGTCAGTACTATATTTTATTATCTATGATCTATATTCATTATTGTAGTGTATGAGCCACTCGACGCACAAGCTCTCATCCCGCGACTCTCACTCCGACTGACGTCCACCCTGACATATAATCAGCAAAAAACTATATATATTATAAAATAATAGTTATTACAGTTACAAACTCTAATTATGATATAACAGAAGATCACACTAGTGTATTTGCGTCAGAGGTTTCCTTATTAGTTTTTCAGCCTACGGAACCCTTCCTTGTTTCTTGTCCAATATTTGAAAGACATTTGTTTCAATTAAAATGAAAATAATTCTCATAATGTTCAGTGCTTGGCAGAGTGTATTTAGTTTAATTTGTTGTGGAAGTAGTCGACATAAACGTGATAGTGCTCGTAAATTACTAATATTAGACAACAACCTGTTGTCTAACTCTCGTATTCTGTCTCTTTCTGTATCTCCGCTCACTTCTCCTAAACCACGCGACGGATATGGACTGAGTTTACACTAATGGATTTCATTTGTAGCATTACATAAGAATCAAGGGCACATCGCTAGCAAACAATATAAGACAAAGTCACCTAGAGCAGTGGGTACTTCCTATATTTACCATGTGGTGGAACGAACGTCATTTCAGTCTGAGCCTTTAACGAGAACGGACGTATCGCGTGCAGTAATATAATCAAAAAGTTATAAAATAAAAGTCTGATTTACATCCAGCGCGACTAGAAAGCTTCATAAATACGTGGCTGTCAAATTCCCTTGATGTTTGTTTGACGAAAATGTTATTGCATTTTAAAAATTCCACCTCGACAATATTTTCATTGGCGCCAAAACCAATATACTATTTTCAGTTTACATCCGATAGCTTACATCATGTCCGCGTGTCTGTACGTCACGGTATAATGACTAAAATAATAATTAAACTTTCTAAATTAACTATACCAGCGATCATGCCTAAAATAAATGATAATTTATAGTTTTTCTCAAAACTTACTGACTCTCTTCTTTATACACTGATTTAATTCATCATCACAAGCTATTGATAGCCCACTGCTGAGCCGGGTCTCCTCCTCAGAATGAGGATTGGGATAGGCCATAGTCTACCACGCTGGCCAAGTGCGGGTTGGCAGACTTCACACACCTTTGAGAACATGGAGAACTCTGAGGAGTGCAGGTTTCCTCACGATGTTTTCCTTCACCGTTAAAGCAAGTGATATTTAATTGCTTAAAACACACATAACTCAGAGTCAGAGGTGTGTGCCTGTGTGGGGGATCGAACTCAGACCTCCCGAGTAAGGCACCGATGTTTTAACCACTGGGCTATCACTTCCACTGATTTAATTAGCTCTTGTATTCTTTCCCATATTAATATTGTTATCCCATAAAGGTTTATTCCCAAAAATGGATAAAAAATATTTGCAGATATAGTTGAGATACAGAATACAGTCCTGTGGAATCATTGTCAGTCTTATTGAAAGAATGAGTGACTAAATGAGTGCGTGAATAATTGGTCGCATCAGATAGAAACTAAATTAGTGAGTTAGTTTAAAATATTGAAATTGAAATGAGTTTGATTGAGTGAGTGAATTACAAAAATAATCATCCAATCACATTGTCACTCTTTATTTTTACATAAAATTAATTATTTATATTCTTACAAATATATTATATATTAGTTTTGAAGTGAACACAGACGAAGTCACGGCCAGATGCTAGTGTATATGAGAGCGTGAGAGCCGGTAGTGTTAGCTAAAGCATGACAAGTTCACTGGAATTACGCGAACAATGCCAAAACACAGTATACACTCAAAGTAGCCGACCCGCCCGCGCTTCGCTGAGGTATATTGTAATCATTCACTCATTCATAATCATTACAAACTAGTATCACCATTGCATAGGTTTGACTCGCTATATATTGGATAATTCACACTATATCAAAATCTATTCAGTAGGTTTTGCGTGAAAGAGTAACAAACATACATCCATACATCTGACAAATTTTCGCGTTTATAATATTTGTATAATTTAAGTTCCCTTCTATCCCTCAGGATCTTTGCTTTTTTCCAGGATAGGTAGCTTATATACTAATCCAGGTTATAGAGTATCTATAATCAAAATTTAATTGAAATCTGTTCAGCCGTTTTTATGTTATTGAACAACAAACATCAGAACATGTAAACTTTCAGAATTATAAATTCAATTAATGAGTGAGTCTCCTATTGAGTGATTCAATTATTGAGTGTAAAGAAAAAGAAATAAATGGTAAAAAGAATTAATTAATGATAAAATGTTTTTTCTAAGTGCAATAAGTTTTAGATTGAGGGACAGAGATGGCTATATAATGTGGTGTCAGCAGACGAAGCCGCGCGGGTGGGCTAGTATACAATCAGTGTATGATTGTGGAGGTGTGCACATCGGAACACTTTCTCCTCCACTCCGCTCCGCTATCTATTGTTACTGTTACTGTTACCACTTAACGTCTTGTTACTTCATTTGCTTCCACTTTTAATTTATTGCCTATTTAAATTAATAATAAGAAACTTTCTATCAGTGTTGCCAACTTATTATATTGTTGTATACCGTATTGATTAAAATTACTCAAATAAAAAAAACTAGTTTTTGATTTTTTGAAAAAAAAACCAAATTCAAATTTTTGTTAATCTGTACATTAGGGGTGGGCTTCTTAATCCGATTTAAATCGATTCTCTATTAAATCGATTATTAAAAGCTCGATATTTGATGCTAATAAAAACTAGATATGTAACTAAATAACTTGGGTGGCTGTTTTATATAATCTCACACGTGTAGCGCAAGCCCCAGGTACTTCTATTGTCATCTTACTGTTATGATTAGTGTAAACGAGTGTTGTGAAGTAATCGTCGACAGATGAGCGTTTAGTGATGAGTGAGATGTCTTACTAGTGTGACCAGCTACACTTAATCTACGGTTAATCTTAAAATTTACAATAAATGTTAGTTTATTGTAGATTTTTGAATGAATCAGGGAGACCGGAAGAACATAAGTAAGGTCAGTAACTCACTCACTTATTATTCCTATAAAAGTTATTGAAAAAGCGCTTCCGTGGGTACTGAATAAAACAACTAACTCGAGCTCACCTGTCACTACTTTTTATAGTTAACACACTCCATTGCGAGAATTGACCCCGATCGAATAGATGATTACCGATTCCCCGAATACTCAGTTCGCATCACTAGTAGGGATGTCGTCGTTGTAGTGACATTGACAGGTTAGTGCTGCCAACTTAGCCAGACACCCAATAGTGAAAAAAAATGCCCACCAACGTCAATTAAAGAATTAATTACATTTTATGGTTTTCTTGAAATTCAATTGAATTTGAATTACGTAAGACGATTTAGAGGGGGAGGGGGGTTGACAATCTTATTTTTTCTTACAAGGGGGTGGGAGGGAGTCTTGATAGGTCTTACGTTAGATTACATTATACTTTGAAAAAGCACGGGCTACATTTTTTCCTTTGGATTCTTAGGTGATAAATATTAAACAGAGGGAGGAGGGGGGTGTTAAAAAGTAGCTAAAAAAATCTTACGTAATAAACTAATGGCTCCTAAAATGGTAAATTCATCTAAACCTATCAAAATGAAATAAATCGACAAGAATCTATCAAATATTCACATTGGGTTAGGGGGATGGCGCGACAACAATGCATCTGCTGTCTCGCTCGCACGCACGGGGCGCCTGCTCGATTGAGGTTCATTATCGTGATTTTTTCAATTTTTTTTCGTCAAATAAAATCATCGATGTATCGAAATATGTTTTTATTTAGAACTGTCGATAGCTCGATTTTAAAATATAGATATCGATACTTGCTATTTTTTTAAAAAGTTTATTTTTTCTTGTAAGTAATAAAATAAACAATTTTTCCAAGCTATCTATAATCTAGATTCCTTTCCGAATCGAATGACACCTTTATCTTATTGTTTTTTTCGGAGACTGCTAAAAAAAAAAGTAGACGCATGTTGACTGACTAGACTATTACATTTCGAAACATTTGTTATTTAATTTTTTTTTAATAAATATATCGATTGTTTTTTGTCGATATAATGAAAATCCGATATTAAAAAAATATCAACAGCCTAACTATTGTGAATCTGTGGAGACTGATTGTTTATGGTTTGCTTTAATTGAAATACAAAATACATCAAATGAAATACTTAGTAATTCCAGAAGAAATCGTTTCAGATCGCAAAAAACAAAACACAAACGCACACAAATGTGACAATACCGCGAATCAAAGTGACAATTGACATTCAGTGTTTCTAACTAATTTTGGCTGCAGTGATTGCAGTGACTATTGGCGGAATGTGATTGTGCCTTTGCCTAGAAAAATTAAAAAATTACAGATGTTGATGAAAAAAAAATGTGAACGTGGCAGACATGGCTTCGGCTTTACTATAAAATGAATAAAGAATTCACCTACTAAAGACTAGGCTGTACGGTGTAATACCTTTGCCTTTTCCATTATTTAATGAAAACAGAGGAAAAAAATTATGAACGTGTCAGACATGGCTTCGGCTTTACTAAAAAATAAATAAAGAATTCACCTACTAAATACAAGGCTGTACGGTGTAATACCTTTGCCTTTTCCATTATTTAATAAAATCAGAGGAAAAAAAATGTGAACGTGTCATAACTTGTTTACGAATTATACAACAAAAAAAAAAATTTAAAAAAATAACCGTTTGAAAAATTATCCATCGATAAGTATTTAAAATACAAATAACAAATACGTATTTGTACTTCAATGACGTATTTCAAATGTCAGCCCTGCGTGGTCACCCTACATAGAGTATATTAGTCGGGAATAGTTGAAAGAATAACCAGAGATAACGCTTGTCAACGAAATGAATAATATATTCACGGACACACACACACACACACACGCACACACACACGCACACACACACAGACAGAGACAGAGAGAAACAAAGAGATGTCGTTAACTCGTCATCGCACACCTTACCGTTGCTAGGGTTGGCACCAGCGCGTTACTTAACCTTCTTCTCCGTTTATAATTCATTGTACATGCATGACTGTCATTGATCATTGATTTTCAAAGTGGTCTATATCGATCTCCAAGGGGTCCATAGTATTGTACAAAAGAATTGAGGGGTCTATGACACCCAAACTAGAGGTTATTATAATATTGTCATCAAAGTTGTAGAACTATGCCAGTGTTGCCAACTCTAAAAAATATTCTTCCCTAAGAGCTTAAGACAAAAACCTCTAAATCACATTTTTTCCTAAATTTAAAGAAAAATAACCTGAGAGTAAGCACTTTAATAGTGTAAAATGTTTAACAACTTCGTCCAGAGATGGCGCCACTCGTTGAATATAAGAGTACAACTTGATAATTTTATTGTTAGCAACACCGTTTATAAAGTAGTATTGGCGGGTAGATCATTTTATGTTATGTGAAGTATACCGACGTGAAGACAATATATAACCTTTAGTGCGATAGATTAGTCTCTCTGGATTCTAGAGATCCACGTAACTTTATTATCTATTGTAGTGGACAATGTCGAGTGGTGGAAGTGAGAGTTAATATATAATGAGAACCTGCTCCTGGGTCTCAAGCCCCAGGCACGGCTCAGCTTCGTCTAAATTGCATGTGCATCTATATTTTTGTACAGTAATGGGTATCATTCTCTTTCTCATTCTATGACATTATAACATTCCAATCTTGGAATCCTGGATTGCGCAAACACAGCCAACTCTCAAAAATATTTCTCCCTAAAATTTGAATCAAATACCCCTAAAACACTTAATTTCTTATAAATTTCTTGAAGATAATTTTGATAATTTCTTGAAGATAATTTTGATAATCTTGAAAATCTCCCCAAAAAACACCATAATTTCTTGAAAATCTCCCCAAAAAAACACGATAATTTCTTGAAAATCTCCCCAAAAAAACACGATAATTTCTTGAAATTCTCCCCAAAATGACGCGATAATTTCTTGAAAATCTCCCTAAAAAACACCATAATTTCTTGAAAATCTGCCCAAAAAACACGACAATTTCTTGAAAATCTCCCCAAAAAAACACGATAATTTCTTGAAAATCTCCCCAAAAAACACTATAATTTCTTGAAAATCTCCCCAAAAAAACACTATAATTTCTTGAAAATCTCCCCAAAAAAACACTATAATTTCTTGAAAATCTCCCCAAAAAACACCATAATTTCTTGAAAATTTCCCAAAAAAAAATGTAATAAAATTGCTTCAAATAATTAATTATTAAAGATTATTTTTTGCACTTAACATACTTTTTTTTAGTAAAATCGATATTTATATTCATTTTGAGGGTCAACGTGGAAAAGTCATCACTATGGCCGACACACTACCGAGCGATGAGACGGGCGAAAGCTTCATTGACTAATATTAATCAAAATAAACTACTTATAACTACCATCTCTTCTTTATTCTACTCTATACAATTCTTCTACCCCCTCTTATCTTAAACAGTGCTTGTTTTCTGGGGTCAGATGCCAATCACAGCACAACTTGCGACCTCGAAGCGAGGTTTTCTAGGACAGATTGCTTTTAGAAATGAGCGACTTTATTAGAGATCACATGGACAGGTCGCAAGCCCCAGACACTGCGGATTTTGTTTAGATTACCGTGAACATTGTAGTGAAGTAACCGTGGTAGAGAAGAACTTGTAGTCGACAACCCTACGCGAGGTTGGAGGCTTGCCTTGCAGCGCAGGTGAATGATCTTTGGTGTCACTTAAACGTCATTAGTGAGTATTCTGGCTTACATACAGCCCATCCAGCTGCTTATATTTATTTTCATTAATATTTTTTGCCTAAAAGATGTAAATTTTACTTTTAAAAGAAATTTGAAGAACTTTCCTAAACTTCTCAAAGTTTCCGTGGAGACCCACGTTTTGAATTTATTACATTTTTTTGTTTGTTTCGTAAACTTTTATTTTGTTCAGTTGTTTGTTTAACTTTTTCATTATTATTATTATTTACAATTAATGCAATTAAAGTTAGTATTTAAAAAAAATTGAAAGAAATTTGAAGAAAAAATAATTAAATCAATTCATAGTTTAGTTTCTACTAATTACAAATGCTATCTCATATTACCATTATTAGAACGAAGTAGTACCTGGGGCCTATGACACAGATACAGGTTCACAAATACACAATAGATTTATTACATGAATAACCTATACATCCTCTTAGTACTTCTAGATTAGGGGCCATTCATTTATTACGTAAAACTCCCTCCCTATCATAAGAAAAAAATACTCCCCTCCTCCCCCACTAAATCATCGCAACTATTAGTAAGAGCGATAAATGAGGAAGATTTTTGTATATAATTTGCAGTATTTTGTACAAAATGGCGGAACTGCGAGCAACGCTTGTGCTGTTCACTAGTCTCACCATAACTTGTGTTTGTTCTCTTGAAGGTTTTCATGCTACACTCTCTGTTTGATGGCGTTGTCCAAATATTAACAAAGAATATGATACAACTAAAAACAGGAAGGTAGTTAGTAAAAAAAAGAACAAGATTTTGTGTAATATAGAACATAAATTTCTTAATATAGACCCGAGAAATAATTGTGCTCCGGTTTTGCCTTTGATGAGAAATTTAAGTAATCTACTTTGTCTTGTTTGTTAAATTTTACATTTTGGTCGAAAATTTAATTAAATTTATATAATCACGAATATTTTCCAGGTCTTTCGAAATAAAAAATATGAATAACATTGTCGGTCACACGCATCGTACAATCCTTTGTGGCTTCAGGTCATTGTTGTCCACTCTTGGCTTGTTTAGTCTAAAGAGAATACTACCTGTTGGATAAAATTTTGGGTTTAAAAATACCTCTTTATTTTGACAACGCCGACATGATTAAACTGTTAACTTTATCCTTATAGAATATCTGTTTGGAGAGAACGAGCTCTCAAATGAATTAAACGTCGCTGGCGCTCATCCAACTGCAACTGCATCCAGTGTCGACATGGCAAACCTTTGAACTAATCGGGATAATAATATCCATCCCTAAAAGCGCCATTTTAAAACAAACACTACTTTGGCTTATCTGACCAGACGCGAGTAGGCTTTAAAAGTTACATTAACAATGACGCTCAGTGGAAAACTGCTTCCTTCCGGCTGCCATGTTGGTCGCGAGCCAAAACACCAAGAAAGAACAATTCGTTACATGAGGTCAGGCTCAGACCCTGCACTGCAGTTATTGCCAAACTGCACTTTGATTTAAATCGGGATGGATGAGATATTTATAGCTTGTGAGATTAGTTTGAAGCACGTCGCAACTATGACCTAAATAGATGCAGATAAACAGCATGTTTATAATGAAAACAAAATTAATATACTTTAAAAAATTACATTAGCTCACTCACTCACTCACTCACTCACTTGCTGTCGTGAGCCAGTTTGATAAACACTCATAAATGTTTCATTTGAACGTACCACTTGTTTACTTCACATTTTGGGTTTGGGGCTTTATGGATTAGGAGGAAAGAGTTTTAAAGATTATCGAGCTATACGTTTACAAGTTGAGCCTAGAATAGAATACGAATATTGTAATAAATGAATGTTTATATTTATAGTTGCCTGACGAGCAGTGATAAAGTATTACAATCACCTTGACCGTATCAAGCGTATTTAGTTACATATACATTAGTTGTTTCTTGATTTATGAACCGGTCTGTTCAGCTCAGTTTCAGACCAACCTCGCCGGTACCGCGACTCCATAATTCACCAAAACAGGCTGCGAAACGCCTGCAGTTTTAATTATATCTAATAACATAGTTTCATGTTTCTTCCGTTATCGATCAAAGAAACCTAATAAAGTCTGAGCGTCCTTGCATCCACATATCCGCTGAACGTTTAGGCTTATACTCGTACAATCGATAATTGTTATTGCATAGTTACACGCTGTTTTAAAATAGTATTGAAATTTATTTCTAAATATTTTTTTAGAAATAAACAACTACTGTTGCACGTATTACATGAAGAAGGAAATTATAGAAAATACAATGTACATTGAAAAACGTAGCTAGTTTCATACCGGCAAGATTTTTTTGTATAATTAAAACAAAGGTTTCTCGTAACTACTCGTCCGAGCAAAAAATGTATGCGCGTATGTAAGCAACAAACTACTCGAGCGCGACATAAAGCAATATTATATCCCTGAAAGCAGATATACTACAGACAGACGTATGTTCATTGATATGATATTCAGTTAATATTGTAAACGCTCAACTCTCACTTCCTCACCGCACCTAAATTTAACAAGTTTGCTCTAAGTAAGCTTTCAAGGTTGCTCTCTTCTAATGCTGCCATTTGTTACGGGTACTTGCATTTCTGTGGAAACAATCGAGAATGGTTTGACAATCCGCCAGATGAATTCTCACTCATTCCTCGGGCACTTTTCAAATACGTCATAAATATGAAGAAAGCTTATGTTGTACGCGAGCAATGTACTAAGTATCTGTTGCTTCGGGTTGAAGTGGCTCGCAAGGGCGGCGGCTGGCTGCCTCAGACATCGAACAGTGTTGTAACACCGGTAATAAAAACATAGCCACACACCAACGGAAGAGGGCGACACGGCACGTAACGTCTTTTGTTTACACTAAGCCGGTGACGGGCTAAGCCTCGCATCGATACGGGAATAACACTCCAGTGGCGACTGGCGACATTGCCGGATCGAAATGATCCCTCTGATTTGCTGCCGACTATAAATCAGAGTGAAGTCGAGCAATCGTAGAAACGATGTATCGAAGCGTGCTTTCACGGAATGTCAGGACATCGACTTGATCCAAAGACTAACGACGACGCAGAAAAAACAGCAGTAATATTTTATCGACGTTTGGTTTGCGGAGCCGCAACTCGCAATGCGAGACAGACACTATGTCGTGCCGCTGAACCGTTGAAATATCACTCTATCGGCGTTTTTACGGCTTCGGAACACTTGACACTGGACACTGAGAGTATAACGCACACATACAGACTAGGCTGGTAATAAGGGCTCGCTCACCTGAGCCTGACGGGCGGCGGGATGTTGAAGGCCGGGAACAGTTTCGCGTTGGGACTCTCGAACAGCATCGCGATTGTTTTGTTCACCGTGTGTGCATCGTGCACCCTTCCGCTCAGTTCGGCGGCCGGCCGTACACTGACTGCTCGCCCGCCCCCCGTCAACCCGCCCTGGATCCCCGCGCCGTGACGTCACCGCGCCACAAACCGCTTCGTTCGTCTCTCTCCTTCGCCCCGCATGGGAAGGGGACGCGAATACAAGTCCGCAGTAAGTACGGTGGCGACGCGCGACGCGTATGTCTCTACCTCAGCCCCTCTTTTATGTTGTAGGGCTTCGCGCTGCCGCCGTGCCTACCGCTTTACTAATCATTTAGCAAGTCAATTTTAAACGACGATGATAAATGCACCAATTAAATCAATTGGACAGCGTTGCAAACAGCAACGAAGCTACGATGAATTATATAATATCTGTTTATGACATTTTAAATAATAATATGTGTGTGAAATCGCAAATATTCCCCTAGGCTAAGAGATAGCGGAGTAACCTGTTTCTGTAGAGAACGCTTTATTCCTCCTTCGCCCACTCACAACTCGCAAGCAAAGTGACTAGCGAGTAGGATAGGTCGTGACTCGAGACTCGCGTCAAACAATTTCTTAACTTTAGACAACATTTGCGATCCCTTTCAAACTATATAATATAACTATTGTAAGGTGATTGTTGTCACCTGCGCGGCGCGACGCGGCGGGGCGAGGGCGCGGGCGTGCTTCATCTAAGAAATTATTGTTTCATAATATGCTAAATTAAGTTCCCTTAGTGGCCGTAACTTGCTCAATGAAGCAAATTATATCTTCTATGTAACTTGAACAAGAGAGAACAATAAAAGTGTTATGAAGGCATATTTATTAAACAATAATTTGTATCACTTTACAATGAAATGCTAAAACTATTTTATATAACAATGATAAAATAAAAATAAAAGTATGTTTTATTCAAAACGTGGGGAAGTTTAAAAAAAAACTTTGAGAGCCAGTGACGATTATGAATAAAGTAAAATGAATTAGTGTTGTTTATACGTTAATTAATAAATACTATTATTTAATTATTATTAAAGAAATTAAAATATTTAAATTCTCGCTAAATTCCTAGTCGATAGAAAAATGAACGGTGATGACGTCACAGCTCATATTTCCCTTTTTATATCCAACAATATATGTAGTTGTTTGTCGGTATAAATCACAGAACAGAGTTAGTTATTCGGCAAAACAAAAAGACTCTTACTGAGTCGTGACGTCATACACTCGGTCGCCGTATTGCTGCACATTGTATTTTCATGAATACTCTAAGTCTAATGTTATTCTGCTTTATCATAAATATGAAGGAATACAAAATTTGAATGAGTGAATATTTGAGTGTAGTACTCTAGTGTTGTGTTGTACAGCAACAGTGGTGACGACAGCAGTGACGTCGTGGCTTCGTAAAATGTCTAATTAATTTAGCTATTTATTTCCATCCAACATAAGCAATGCGCTATTCAACGATACAAACTATGCGTGACTTAACTCGTGCAGGTTTGCAAGCGCTTGCGACGCGTCCACACGTTTGAGCAGAGATGTCCGTCCTTCTCGTGTCAAAAATATTATCTTACACACACCAAGTCCCAAGTTCGCGCAACGGTCACCATTATAGTTTTAAATAATTATTAACAAATAGAAAAATCATAATTTGAATTTTTGCTACTTAAATTATATATAGGCAGACTTAAAACCGAAATGAATGGTCAATCTAAATCCAAAATATGTGAATTATGGATAGAAAACGGATTCCAAATTCAAATTTGTTTCTAGAAATTTTTAATTTGTTATTTTTTAACCCGTGAGGGAACGGACGGCTTAGAATACAATAGTTGTAGGGGATCTGTTCCCCTCTCTGTTCTGTAAGTATCGTAGACGCATTCTGGTCGAGCCGCATTTGGGCCAGATTTACCCCCTACCTCTCACATCCCATTATTGCTGCGGATCTAGTAGACTCTGTGTTCTTGCTCAGGGTCCGCTGAAACCGCAGCATTTTTTCTTCACTCCCCCTCCCCACTCTTATCTTCGAGTATACAACGCAATTAGATGATCTAGAGGTGGATCATATGCTCGTTTGCACTTTAAGCGATCTACTTTATAGCTACGACCACCCATGTATATGACTAAGAGACACGAGTTGTAGGTCCGTCATGTCGGCCTGTTGGAAAGTGCCAAGCGTGTGGTGGTGGCATTACTCATTAGTGTCACAGGAACATACTGGTGAGTGATGTGAGATGGGGAGTACAGAACGTTATTATATTTATTACAAAATGTCTGTCATCGTTGTGTGGTTGGGTTCCCGTCAGTCGTGAAGTCGTGAGTTCAGCATAATAATGTCATTATTTGCTGTCGGTTGCACATTGCAACTGTTGCTCAACACTGTGTTCCTCCGCTCCTATGGGTCGTAGCTGTAGTATATTGATGAAAAAACTTTGGTGTATAATTTGAAAACTATAAAAAAATACATAAATAGGGGTGATTCGGTTAGCCCACCACTGGACAAAGTACAAGTTTCTTAAACTATATGGCGCTGGATGGACGCTCAGTCAATTGTACGAAATATTTACTGTCGCTGTTATTGCTTACTGCACGCCCTCGCTTCGGTGAGGCATATTCAAATCGTTTAGCTCATTCCGTTCCGCAACTATGAATGAATGAAACACTGACTAGTAAGTTAATGTTTATTATAATTATACATTGTTATTGAGCTTACTATCACTTGGTGGATGAGAAGAGGAAGGAGAGGAGGGGGAGGAGGAAAGGAGGAAGGGGGTGTAGTCGTTAACAGTATATGCTTTATTAAGATTCATTTAGTATAAACAAATGATATATTATTCTATATACATAAATGTTTACTACCGGCCGCAGCCCCCGCGTGAGCACGCGGAGCGCTTGGGGGGCTTGTAGGAGGAGGTGGAGGCGCCGCCGCTCAGGGGCAGGTAGTCTGAAACATTAAGCATTAGATTACTGATGGACTCACTCACCATATTGTGTGTAGGCGTGGTGCTCACCGTCGTCCGAGCCGAGCCTGTGCCCCTCCCCAGCAGCAGCGCCGTACTTCTGCAGCCTCTCCAGCGCCTCCTGCTTCTTGCGCTCCTCACGCTGCAATACAATACAGTATATAGCATTGCGTGAGCGTTACCAACAATGTGTCCGTGTCTCGTACCTCCTTCTGCTGCTCCAGCGCCTTCAGCGACGCCGTCTCCAGCCTCCTCTGCTGCTCCTCCCTGGCGCGCTGGATGGCCTCCATGCGAGACAGTGCCTTGTCAGGGTCTGAGGAATAGAGTAAGCAGAATAATATATAAACAATGATAATCTAAACTGTATTTTTAATGAAGACAGTGGGGAGAGAGAGTGAAGAAATAAAATTTCTTTTCAGCGGTTTCAGTGGACCTTGAGGTAGAGCCCAGATTCCACTAGATCCGTAGCATTAATACGAAGGGAGAGAGGAGGGGTAAGCCTGGCCCACAAGCGGTTCGACCGGATTTGCATGCTGGTGGTCACAAGCCAGTCGGGAACAGCTTCTCTACCACCAATGAGATTGTTGGGTTACTCAGCTCTTACAAGATGCTCTGCCAACGGCAGATGGGAATTGTATTCTTACCCGTCCCCTCACAGGTTAACTTTATAATAATTATATAACGTCTTGTACCCGTGATGTATGAGTCCAGGTAACCAGAAGCTCAGGGAGTCAGGTTTCTGATGTACTGAATATATAATATATGGAAGGCTATATAGATGAGTTAGTAGTGGTGATGGAAGTAGTTGCGTACCCTTATGATACTCTGCATCCTCCCTGGCTTGCTTCCAGCTGTCTATCTTGGGGCGCAGCTTCTGCAGCAGGTACACGCTCGCCACGGCTGCTCCCACCAGGTACCAACCATAGCTGACGAGGAACTGGAACACTGAAACATGTTTTCTCCTATTACTTTTTTCAGTTAAGTTATAGAAAGGTGTTCCTATGAGCATCCTCCTTTTGTGCCTCAGCCAGGGTAGTTTGATTATAGTTCCGGAGTCTGATTCCCTGGCTATGATGTCTTTCCTGATGTGATGCATTGTGGAATGTTTGAAGAATCTCAAGGTTGGTATTACAAGCTGACACCTACAACTCTAACATAGAGTTTTCAGATAATGTCTACTCAGCTCCGGATGATGTTCACCCTAGTACTCCTTGAAGTTATCACTCATGTGTAATTATGATTTGGACCAAATATGATAACAGAAGGCTAATATACAGAAAATTATAAATAAATAAGTTTAATGACCCACATGTGGTACATTTACATATGTATTTTCATTCCAACAGTAACACATTTTAGTAAATTATTTCATTTACCCTAATACTCTGTTTATTTACAGAATAACAAATTGTAGATAAGGGGGGAAGGATATATTTGATCAATTTTGCATCTGTCAGTGATTTGTGTTTACTAAATAAAATGCATTGTGAAATGAAAAGCTGTTTAATTATAATACACACAAATTTTGAAATTCAGTAACTTTCAGGGTTTCAAATTTGCAAGAAGTGGTGAGTCATATGTGGTACATAGATCACTTGTTTAGGAACCTAACCGTAATCGTCAGCTTGCATATGCTTTACTGGGTTATTAAAGAAATAAATAAGAATACGGGTAGACTCACTCATAACAATTGTACTTTATTTTTACAAACTACAACATCTTTTTTCACTTTATTATTAGGTTATAATTATCTATAATGTCAGATTAGAAATAACAAAAATGTTTTTCCCGCCATTACTTGTATTCAATAGAACAAGTAAACCATAAATATGCTTACAATAATCAACAAAAAAAAATTATATAATTAAATAATTAATCTATAATAATAATTATTATTGTTGATGACACTTGTGTTGTAACACATATCAGTTTTGTATTTTCTCCATCATGTGGATGCCATTACTTTACATTTACAGGAAAAATAAAAAACCAAAGATTCTTTATACTTATAGCATGCAACACTATTACTGTATGTTTTTTTTTTACAAAGTAATTCAAGTAAGAAAATATTACCACAAACATATGATTTTGTCAACACATTACATTCTTGGTGTTTTATTTGCAGTCATTTTTATCTAACAATATGATTGCTCTTAACATGTGTCTATTTGTTTATATTCAAGATGATAGACCTCAGACGGACTTTACTTTAGCTGATGCAACGATGGGGGGAGGGGGTGATTGGAGTAGGCGGGCGGGGGATTTCCGCAGCTCGAGATCTTGTGAGTGAGTGAGTCTAGTCGGCCTACATCTGTCTCCAATAACATTTTGCAGCGAAACCATTACGTCAGCACTTGGAAAGTTCAGGAATAATTTTTCTTTCTCCCCCCATAATTCCTAAAATATACGTCTCCGGCAAAAAAATGGGGGGGATCGATAGACGGGACCCCAACCTACCCCAATCACCCTCCTCCCTCATCCTTCGTCGCGTCAGCTAGCAGCTAGGCAGCGTCAGACGATTAATACATTATTTGTTACTTACCGAAAGTGATAGGATTGAATATTCCCCGTTCTTCTTCCACCAGAGGATCCATCTCGAGGATTCTTTGCCCCAAATCCCACACAAACTTGATAACAATATCCGCTCTGTAATGTTGCGAAACAACACTTATTTAACTCAATATTTGACCTTTCTTATACAATTTAGATTTTTCTTACAACTTATTTGAACAAATTGTGTCTACAACTACACCGTACATACCTTGAGTTGTTGTTTATTTGTATCAAAGAGTTTGTATATGTTCTAGAATGAGAATGACGTTTAACTTTAATCTGTAGAATGACGTGTTTGTCAATAGGGTTACCATAATATACCCTGCGCGTTTTGGCGCGTTCCACTACGCTATCTCTACGTCCACGCTCACGACCGCGGTTAACGTAAATAATTCAAATGGCGAGTTATATAGCAATAGTTTCAAGAGGTTAAGTTTATTATTATTGGTTTTTATTAAGTAATTAAAAATAAAATTAATTTTATATAAATATGCGTTGCAGAAACATTCACGTCCACTAATAAATCTCTATCCGTATCAAATAAGTTATTTACATCGTCGCCATTTATGTTGTTTTAAAAATGCCGCCAAATTTTGCAACCACAGATCTCTCATTTTGCAACGCTCACAACGACCCACTATTTGACATGGGTCGTCGTGAGGTTAGGGTAGTACTTAGAGGGTGAATTTTCAAAAATTCTTTCTTAGTGCTCCCCTACGTTATAAAAGGACTGGCACTTGGCACAATTGCGCCAACTACTAAGGTATAATGCTACTCAAGTCAATATTGCCAACATCATAACTTATTTAAGTGTCAGTAGCTGGTCCTCGTTGGATTCTTCATTGATAAGTCGTGGGTTCAAAACCTAGTCATTGGACCACTGGCGTGGCTCCGGAGGGGGCTTAGGAGTAATACAAGCATTTAGCTTACTTGGTATGGTTAAGGAATACTAGTAGTATGTGATCCATACTGCTAGTAATCTTTAAAAAAAACTAATAGTAAGCAGGGCGCATACGAACATACAGTCAAGTAAACCCTGCATAGTTCTCAAAGTAATATATTATTATTATAACCTTTATTGTTCATTCACACCGAGTTATCAGGATCATTTAATATTTATACAGTACCTATACATGTAGCCAATAGTACATATTTCTTAGCACACATTAGTTATTACTATATATCCATATAATATATTCTGTATCGTGAGGAAACCTGCACTCTTGAGTCCCTTAAAAGTTCTCAAAGATGTGTGAAGTCTGGCAACCAGCTCTGGGCCAGCGTGGTGGTGGTCTTAACACCCTCCTCACTCTGATGAGACCTGGCCAGGAACGCGCCTTCCATATGTGCAAGGTCGTGCGGGCCAGGCCAGAAGGCGTTAGGAAGCTTTCTGGAGGCACCAGACCGAAAACATTATATGATATGATTCGATAAAAAAATTGATCACAATGACGTCATTAATGACGTTTTCGCCGCGACCGTCAAGTGGAACGAGTAAACGATCGTTGAGATCGCTTAGTGGAACGCGCCTATAGAGTGACCTTAACATTCATATATATATATCATTTGATATTATATATGGTACTGTACACATGAATCATATGTGATGACGTCATATTAAAAGGAATAAGTGAGAAACATTTTCAAATTTATTGATACGTTATTCATCATTATACGTTATTGATATTGTTTACCTTTTGTACAATTAAAATTATTAATATGTCAAATATTATTTTTGAGCTTCTATGCAACATGGCCGATCTGTCAGATTAGTTTCACTGTCATTGTATTGTACTATATCTTTCTCTTTCTCTCTCACCGGTCTGGATTTGTTTCCATTTATTGCTAGGATAAAAAGAAATAGAAAAACAACAGAATACAAAATAATTAATTTATTTCGTTTGGTTTAACGCAACGTTCTTCGCACACGCATATATACAAACATACACCCCCCCCCCCTCGCGGTCCCTACTACCTACATTATAATTTATACAAAATGTAATCTTACACCTAGACGAATAAAGTACACAACTTACGTACAATTAAGCTGCAAAAGGGAGATCACATTATTCTGACGTCACTATTGTTATTTGTATCATATACTTAATAAAAAAAAAAGAAAAATGCCGTAAATAATAAGTACTTCATTAAATAGGATAAACTGCTAAAAACATATCTTTAACCACCAATAAAGACCTTTAAGATAAACTCCCCCTCTGGCCATCTTTTAGAAAATTAAGTCACCATTGATTTTCCGCTTTTATGAGTCCTTGTGACGTGTGACGTCACAATCAACATTATATTCTGTCAATTATATTAACTAAAATAATAGAACTATAGTTTGTATTAGACAGGCAGAGACTGTTATGTCAAAATATAAGGAATACCCCCCCCCCCCTTGCCATCATGTCCAGTATTACAAAATATGTAGTTAGCAGTTTCACTGGCACATATAAATGTAAAAAAATTAGAAATTCAGAAATTGTATTAAATGGCGTCTACACACACAAACACACATTGAGTATACGTGTGTGTGTGTGTGTGTACAATAATATACACAACGGACAGGATCGATCAAATCGATTGTTTCCAATATTAAACTAAACGCAGGTACTCCGGACGTTTGCTAACTTATACTAAGGGGTCATACATTAATTTCATCAAACCCCCCCTCCCCCCTCGCCAACAGTCTGAAGTCACATAATATTTCATTTAAATAATATGTACATATATTTTAACTACTTTTCTTTCACATAAGCAATTTTTTTGTAATTTTAATCCCCCCCCTTCTCCCACGTTCAACAACCCCATTTGCAAAAAAATTTTATAAACCTATCCCTATCAGGTGACGTTATCTATGAATGACCCCTACTACCAATTAGGAAATTATTTATAAATGGTGACGTCATTTATGAACAAATTCTCTATCGGCGTCACTTACAACTATGACAAAAAAAGAAATTGAGCTTAAAATAGTTTAGGCCTTTACAGTATTGCCAACATTGTCTACAGATAAATAAATTGAAATTAATTAAAATAAACGACATCTATATACAGTGGTGAATGGCAGTGCACGCGCGTGCCCCACGCATGGGGAGGGGGGGCTTAGTGTCAGGGGCGCAGCAGCCCCCGCGCCTTCGCCGTCAGCTTGCGCACGCGGCCCCGCGACGAGATGGACACCGGCCCCGAGCCCCCCGACCCTGACGACGCCCCGGCCCCGGCCCCGGCCCCAGCTGCAGCTGCAGCCGCAGTCACAGTCACAGCCGCGGCTCCTGATCAACATTATTCTAAATAAAAACAAATTATCTTAAAGAACCAAACGTCAAAGAGAACAAACAAACAGACATTACCATTGCTGTGAGAGGCGTGGCCGTTGAAGTAGTTGTGGTCGTTGTTGGCCGCGGTGGCTGCGCTCACGCCCACGCCCACACCCACGCCCACAGCTGCCGACCCCTGCAAGGTGCGAGTTCATAAAATGAAAGCTTACACAGTACACTGCATCCACTACTGTCACCGTGCAAATGGCGGGAAATACAAAGTAGGGAAGAGTAACTATCGATATATCAAAATATCATATAATAATCGATATTTCTTTCCGAATATCAACTATCGAGTTTTGGTACAAGTGCTGCCTCTGTCTTCTAACTGACTCGCGCTGAACGTATGTATATGCGTAGTATCGTTCTGTAGTTTGTGAACGCCACCAAAGGAATGTCTTGGATAGTGTGTGTACAGTAAACAGTTGAATAGCGGTATTTCTGACTACAGTTGATTTTGGTTGCTGATTGGAACTTGTCGAGTAAAAGAAGGTTGCGTTTTTACTCGTATAAATAATCAATATATTTAAATGGCACACATTAGTACGATGTGTGAGAGAGTCTATATCTTCATGACGTCACCGTTGGCGACTTATATATACAGACTACTTTTTTGAGTTATGTGTGGTTCAAGCAATTTAATATGAAAAAGGCAGTAATAGTTTAGATATCTATCAGTAATTTAATTTTAATAATAAGCGTTACGAACAACATACCATGTAAAATAATTAATAATACGTGTGCGTCTCGAGACGCTCGATAGAAGTGATGTATATCTATCTCGTTCAGACACAAGAGACCAAGCAATATCCTATCACTTTCGCACCTACCTACCTCGTACTATACGAGTACGTATTCGCTCCGTGAAGTCATCGTGAAACGTGACATGACATGACTCGGACTCGCAGACATTCGGAACGTTGAGCAAGATTATTTATACATTTCGGATTGGATTGATCATGTTCAGTTTCGACCATAGTTCCGGAACTACGCATGTCTACCATATTGTATAATATAAATTTCATTTAAAGAGGTAGTATGTTGTTATTGTGCTTAGAGGTTGCATATTAAGTTTATAAAAAAAATGTATTAAAAATGGCAGTTGTTCATGTTTTGTAAAATAAAGAAAAGGAATTAGAATTCTGCTCACGGTATATTATATTATCATATAACCAACATACCAGTATGCGGCGGCACGTCGCCGGTGACGGACGCTCATGCATGTAGTGCTGGTCGCTACACTACTAATAACTATTTTTATTTTACTAATAATATTTTAATACGTACTTTAATAATAAATAAAACTCATAAAACTGCCTAATGTGTTAATTGTTTTCACGTTCGAATATTTTGACAATTTTTTAGGTAATTACGTTTTGAGATGAAAATATTGATACGATATATATCGATATTTTTTATACATCAGCTCACCTCTAATACAAAGTGCGAACTACAAGCGGTTTACCGAGTGGACGACTAGATGGCGCTGCTCATCTCACTGGATTAAAAAATATTATTTATATTATCTTGTTTTCTTTTATAAATTTTCTGTATCAAGCTTAAAAAAAAATTTTTATATTTATCTTAAAAAAAGACAAAGATCCGTCATTGGGCGCTTCTTGATTGGCCGGCCCGACACGACACCGACACCAGCGGACGCATCATTCTATGAAATTGTACTGCACGCTGTCGCACTGGCCCGGCGCCGGCGTCATCACCGCACCCGCCCTTCATTACTACTTAGTGCAAACTCCAACTCCAAATTATTTATTTCAACTAGACTTTTTTAAAAAGCGAGAAACTCAACAGTCGCTCGCATCAAAAAGCCATGTTTACATAGTCTGTTATACAAATGATTTAGCTTGAGAGTCAACGTCACTTAGATTCCAAGCATTCTCATCATTTAAGTAATCCTGTACATTATAGTATGCTTTATATATTAATGACTTCTTGATACAAGTTTTAAATTGCTGAAGTGGCAAGTCTAATATAGGCTGTGGAATCTTATTATAGATGCGAACACCAAGCCCCATGAAGCTATTACTGACTTTGTGGAGACGATAGTACGGCGTTACAAGTTTATTTGAGTTTCTAGTATTAACATTATGTTTGTCACTGTGTTTTGAATACGAATGAATATTCTGGTAAATGAACAAAATATTATAATATATGTTGAGATGGGACTGTAAGGACGTCTATTTTTTTATATACATCTCTAAGGGAATCCCGCGCTCTTAAATTATAAATAGCCCGAACAGCTCTCTTTTGAAGAATAAAAATGGATTAAATGTCCGCGGCCCTACCCCACAGTAAAATGCCATAAGACATAATACTGTGAAAGTAACTGAAGTAAACTAGCCTAGCAGTGTTATCATTCATTTGTCTGACTCTCCTCACAGCGTAGGCAGCTGAGCTGAGTCTGCCCGCTAGAGATGATAAATGGGGGTTCCACTGAAGTTGTTGAATGGCTGATTAGTGATTAGATGATGTTTGAACCGCTACCGCAGTTGCTGACGTGTGAAGCGTACCTGAGCGTGGTGGCGCCGCCTCGCCAGCGCGCGCTGCTGCTGCTGGTGGTGGCGGTGGTGGTGCGGCAGGCGCTTGCTGATGGCCGCCACCGAGTCCTCCTCACTGTCCTCGTTGTAGGTGCGCGGCCCCCCCCTGCGCCGCAGCGACACGCCCCCGCCCCCGCTCACACGGTGCGTGCTGGTGGACGCTCTAGAGGGCCCCGCCTCCTCGTCTTCCCCCTGTCCTCCCCCCCGCTGCCTGCGTGTAAACTCAAACTCAATAGACAGGCGTTCGTTATACATATTTTATTATCATCTCGCAAAAACTACATTTTCTAGGATAAAAACTCTTTGTTGATTCAGATTATAAAGTATCTTACGCGCCATACTTCATTTTTTTTAAAGAATTTTTTATGTAACCGAGTAACAAATCGAATATTAGCTTTACAAAATACAAATTTTTGCTGGTTACAAATTCTCAACATTGATTTAAATAGCGGTTTGTTGTGTACCTGTAGTGCAACAGAGGGGCGTCGTCGTCCGTGGAGTACCCCCCAGGGCGGTAGGAGCGGTCCGACTCGTAGCGCCGCCGCCCCGCATCCGAGCCCCAGCCGGAGCCCGAGCCCGAGCCGGACTCCGATGAGGACGAGCACGACGAGAAGTGTTCCCGCACCCTGTAACGTACATACGACCATATCAAACCGAGCCCTCAACCACTCACTCATTCACTCACTTACTAAATATGTATTTGGAAAATATCAACAACTCAAAACTACAATTATCTTGAAAATGGTTCCTGTTTTCGTTTTTATAATACTAGCCAACCCGCACTCGCTTCGCTGAGGTGAGATCATTAAGATTGAATTGAATTTGGGTCATTGCGAATATTAAAACTTGGAGACAGTACAGACCTCTTGTGTGGCTTGGAGGCGCCGCTGCTGGCGGAGCTGCGCAGACGCCGTCGCTTGCGCTTCCGGCCGCTCCTCTACAAATGCAATACCATATCATAAACCGAAAAACGAAATACCAGAATCATTTGTATTTATATGTATTGTATACCGGAGGGGGTACAACATGGACATTCGTCATTATTTTCTTGTCCCTGTTCGTACTTAGACCCACCCTTTGGTAGACTCTGTGAAGGTCATCGACCATATTGTTTGGATCTTATAGAGTTATACCATGACTACGACGTCGTCAGGGAATTGAAGGTGAGTGATGTACTCGTCAGTTTCTTCCAGAACAGCAGAAAAAATGTGGGAGAGATGATATCTCCTTGTCGGACACCAAAGGCCTTTGTGTATTGCTCCTGTACTCGTCAGTCCGGCACCGCTGGCCTGGCTGACCTCAACACAGCCCATGTTCTCGTAATCCACAAATGCTAAGTACTCCTCAATCTTCTGTATGATCTGCCGCAGCGTATGTATGTGGTCTATAGTACTAAAGCCTCTTCGGAAGCCGACACACGTTTCAAACCACTCGCAATGACTCTTGAAAACAACTTATACACATGGAAACCACATAGCTCAGGAGTGAAATAGGTCTGTAGTTCTTTTGAAGGATTTTGTCACCCTTTTTGAAAAGCAGAACCACCACGTTCCTGTTCCATGCTTCCGGCGTTTTGCCCTCAAATAAGGCGGAATAAAACAATCTCTGGAGTATTGTGAGGATTGGCTTGCCGCGCGCTCTCATAGGCTCCAAGGTATCTCCATCCTCGCCTGGTGCCATTCTAATCTCGTACAGGCTGATGTCCTAGATGTCTTCAGTGTAATGTCGGGTAAGTCGTGCTCTTGGGTCTTTGGTCGGACTGATGACAGGTTTAGCAACCGACGTATAGAATTATCCATAAGTTTCGTCCAATAGACGAGACAGACTAGTGGACACCTCCGAGTCTTCTGACCAATTATTGGAATGTCATGGAGTCTTTCAGCCATCAGTTTGAGCGTATGGGAAGGGAGTATTTGGGTCTTACCCCTACGTTGGGCCGACACAACTGGGATCAACCCCATGGCCTTTTTGGATAAGATTCTGGAGCTCGAGTTAAAAGCGCTCGCACTGCTCGATTTGGGCTGGAGACGCTCGAGGCGTACATCAAACCGAGACCTTTCAACTTTAACGGGAAGATAAGATAAGAAGACAGACGGGAAGTGACTATGTTTTATACTATGTAGTGATATATTTTCCATCAAGCTGTATTACTAGACGTTGAGTTCTTATATATGATCTATTGTGCTCACCTGTAGGCCATTCCGGGTGCGGAGACGCTGCGACGAGGGCGGCGGCTCGTACTCCAGTTCCACCTCGTCCTCAACCAGCTCCTCCTCCACCACCTCTATCCTAGAGTACACGCTGGTGTCGGACGCCTCTCCCTCCGACTCGACTCCGTTGCCGATTGTAGCACAGCTTTCTGGAGTAAACAAATAGTAGCGCCATCTGTCAGAACTTCGCGTACGGTGACAACGCGTCTTCGACCAACGCCTCTATCAGAATTATAGCTTTAATAAAGATTCATTTAATTTGTTAAACAAGAAACAAATACAACGTACGATACGTGCCAGTGGAGCGATACTCCATGTTACCTCTGTATGTAATTATTTAAAATAATTATATAGTATACTAGCCTACCCGCGCTACTTTATCTGCGTCATGTAGTAGTGTGTCCTATAATATAATGGCCAGCAGTATAGATATAACTCTTACCAGGCACTGGTCTGCTGCTGGACGACGCTGAGGCGGCGCTTTTACTCTTCTTGCCTACGCCTTTACCTGAAACACAACAGCTTACTATTATTAGCACTTAACACTACGTCACGTGTGTGAGTGCGTGTATGTGTGTGTGTTGCATACCTTTCCTGTGCTCGGTGAGCGGCACGTCGCTGTCCCAGGAGTCTGCGCGGTGCAGCGCGTGCACTCGCCGCGACGTCTGCGCCAGCGGCTCCGACGAGCTGCACGACGACGCGCGCTCCGCCCGCGTCCTCGCCCCCACTCCCGCGCCCGCGCCTGTGCCCGCGCCCGCGCCTGCAACATTGCAGTGTATACGCCTGTAAGTTGCTGTATTAAGTATGAAACTTTCGGTCGTAGCATTTGTAGGTAGGTGTTAAAAGAATTAAGCACATCACATGTTCCCTTTTGTGGATACATCTTGTTTGTTTGATAAAGCTTGACATTCTTTCATCCTAATCACGGACCGGCCAGTGCCACGAGTGCATTATTAAAACAGAGATGGCGCTAGTAGTGTCATCGCATAACCTGACGAAAACATTTTAACCTATAATTGTTTCAGCTTCTATTGGTATTGTGAAGATGCTACACTTGAAATATGTTCTTAGTACAGAGATTTAGCAAGTGACATCTCTATCGTATATGATATCAACAAACTTAGACTACAACTCGACAGAATTCTTTGCAATTATATGGGTAGCTCACTATTAATCTTCCGGCGGGACTGTCGACTGGGGCGCGTGCGCCGGGCTCGCCGCGGCACCGGCATGCGTGCCCACAGCGCCTCGAACAGCGACGACAAACGCACCGTCATGGAGTAGATCTGTAACGTAACCCCCCACCTTTCATTCAGTACAACACGAACATACACACATATACTATCTGTACGTAGACGTGTATGTGTACGCACCCGACTGCGCTTGTTGGTGTTGTAGAGGCGGCTGTTGGAGAACACCAGCCGCACGTCAGCCGCCACCTGCTCCGCCCGCGAGTACTGCCCCGCGTCCAGGCGCCGCTGCACCAGCCCCAGGTCCATGGGGTGGCTGATCACCGACAGGTAGTCTGCCAACAGAAACATACACTATTAACAAAACACCTACACTGTGTGAAAGTAGTGAAGCCTGGACACAACACACACGGACATCGTACCCGGAGCTTGCAGCGGCAACACGGGGTGCTTGAAAGGCTCCGCATCGGAGGAGGCGCACAGCTCGCGCAGCAGCGACGCGCAGGCGGCCTGCCAGCTCTCCGGGCTCTCGTCTCTGTTGGTGCCGTTCTGTGGGCGTCCGCGGCGACTCGACCGACGCTTCTGATAAGCAAATGTACGACATTGACTTTAGCTTCCAGCCGGCAAGCAAAGGAACCTTCAGATACTTTAGTAAAAAGCTCAAACTCAAATTAGTTTATCGCGTAAGAGCCAAAAACCCAGCAACCTCTTGGCGGTAGGGGATCTGTTCCCCGACTGGGTTGCGACCACCAGCATGCGAATCCGTCCGCCAAGTGTCATTGGCGTGTTCCGGTAGAGCCGCATGTGGGCCAGACTTACCCCTCACCCTCCCACAGAGTAGTAACGACGTTTATTAAACACTTATTTATGTGAGTTTTAAATCGCCTAAGTGGCAAGTCTAATATAGACAGTGGAATCTTATTATAGATGCGAACACCAAGGCCCATGAAACTATTACTGACTTTGTGGAGACGATAGTTAGGTGTTACAAGTTTATTTTTGTTCCTTGTATTTATACTGTGTGTGTCACTATGTTTGGAAAATAACGTAATGTTCTGCTGAAGGGAAACTCTAGCTCTCATATTGTAGATTGAGCAGTGGGGTCACCTTGACAGTGTTGACGTCATCGTCGGACGAGTGGTAGGCGGCAGCCAGCTCGTGGTACTTGGCCACAACGTCCACGTCCTCCCAGTTGCTGCAGGAATAATAACAATTATCAGCGGTACGGTTCCAGTACATGAATAGTTAGGGCGAGTTAATAGAGACTCTCTGGATCACTGACCTGATGATGTGAAGTAGCAGATCGGTGACGAGGCGCGCCTGCCGCACGATGGAGGTGTGGGGCTCGTTGAAGCGCTCCGCGTTGGAGGCCAGCCAGCGCGCGTCCCACTGCGCCGCCACCGGCCGGCGGTAGAACTGAAAACATCCCGCTTTACTAATATACTCTTCATAGATGTATACAAACTGTCTCAAGTGATGTAACTCACCAAGTTCTCGAACCTGGCGCGTATTGTGGCCAGGTCTATGGGGTAGGGGACCACGAGCGCGTAGGAGGGGTACAGCTGCAGATCCACGGGCGCCACGAACGGCTCCGCCACCGACAGCGACATCACCTGAGATATATGGTTGGCGATGGTGCGACACGCGTGCGGCGCCCACTCGTGCGCGGGCGCCAGCACCGCCTCCAGCTCGTGCGGCAGCACCGCCACAGCGCCGCCGGGCTCTGCAGGGAGTCTGCGAGTACGAGTCGTCATTTATTAACGAGAACGATCGAAGCGTTACCATAACATCGGGTTACGTATTACAGCACAGCTGACCTCTCAGGATCGATGGGCTCCAGATCCCACGGGGACAGTCGCTCCACCTCCCCATTGTCCCATCTGACCCGTAACGACAGGAAATGTGCTGGAGGAAAAATGAAAATTAAAAAAAAAACAAAATTTTCTTTCCATTTATCGAATGCATGCGATACTGTAGCGTGTTTGTATACTCACAGGCGGCTTCGTTGGAGTAGGAGTCCCCGTGTGCCGGCGCGGGCGGCGGCGTTTGCGACGTGGAGGCCTGCTGCGTCTGCGGCGCCTGCGCGCGCTCCAGCACCTGTCCCGTCCACCACGAGTCGTCGATCATGCAACGGAACCGGTCCCCCTTGCCCCACCTCCTGGCGACGGCGGAGTCGAAGTGGTACTTGAGCACGAGGAAGTCAATGACGTCGGGCATGTCGTGGTAGCGCACGGTGAAGGCGCGCCCGTCGCGCAGGAGCGCCAGCTTGAGGCTGACCACGCGCGGGGGCTTGATCACGTACTTGATGCCCACCACCTTCACCGACTCGCAGTCCTACAACATATAACACTACAATCTGCACGAGGATGCTCCTCTACCTGCTCACTACCAGAGACAGAACGGAATCGCTTACGTACATATATCTGCATGTGCTCCCAGGGCTTATCGCGAGGGTGCACCTTGTACAGGTCCTTCTCTGCAACGGCTTCGAAGTAACGTTGGTGACCCTGAAGCGATTCACAGTTATAATAAATTGATGTTTAATAATATACTTTTAAATACCATCCCATGTGAGGCAAGAAACATAACACTCAATGGGTTTAAGGTATAGCTATTGATTTTAAACCTCAGCACAACTCTTTTGTCATCTCAGTAGCGTAAACTCAGTTCAGTCAAGTCAGAAGATTTTGAATTAAAATATTAAGTTTTTTTGTACGTGTATCTACCAGTCTGAAGTACAGGCAGTGGTCGCCCATCTGCGGGTGGTAGGGGGCCTTGCGCGGGGACACCGCCGTCAGCCACTCGCCCACGCGGTACGCCTCCGAGAGCTCCACAGGGGGAGCGCTGGCGCTGGTGCTGGCACTGGTGCCGGCGCTGGTGGCCACGGGCGTCGGCGCGGGGGTGGTGACGGGTTGCGTGCGCTTGGTGGAGCTCGTACTCGGGCTATATCTGTATTATGTTCACTTAGTTAATTCATTTTAAATTCAAGTATGCTTGAGTACATACAACTGGATAGATAATATTATTAATTGAAACAAAACTTGCTGCAAATACCAGTAGGGAACAAACAATGGCTTACAATTACCACTATAAAATTGCTAGAACAAAGGAGCCACTTAATTAACACAAGAGACGCAAAGGACAGAAGAAAACATCTAACAGAAATTAACAAAGAAAAACATAAGAATAGATAGGAACAGAAATAGAATGGAGACTATGGAAAAACACATAATAAAAGCGGGTGGTGTCAAAAAATACATACATACAAAAAATGCATACAAGGAACTAGCGAAATAGACTGGGTAGTAAAAATGAAAAGCAATAGAGGAAAATGGAACCACAACAGAAAAGACATATTAGAAATAGCAACATCCTATTACAAAGTTGTATGAATAAAACAACACCTCGCGAGAAGAAATAAATTTAGTAGAGACGTCAGATATTCCCAAAATCCTTCACGCAGAAATAGAGAGAACAATAGACACACAACGGAACGATAAAGCACAACATTAACAACGAGATCTTAATACAAAATAAGCAAGCTATCACACCGATCCTCACAGAAATGTTTAAAGATATCACAATAGGTTGGGAAAAAGTCTTTTTGCATTATAGTATGTATGAACTTGTAATAAAATCTCTTTGGCTATACTATTTATATCTGGCTGGTTTTGGTATCATTACAAGTTTATTTATTTATTTATTTATAACTTTATTGTACACTACAAAAGGATAAGGATGCAGTAAAATTAAGCTAAAACTAAATTAAACTAATGTGAAGTACAGCGGGCGGTCTTATGGCTAATTAGCCATCTCTTCCAGACAACCCAGTCTTGGAAGGAGCGAAGGTTAAAATAAAGTAGGTGGTGTAGTTACAATATACTAATACTAATAAGATGCAACCGAATACATAAACAACCTAAATAATAGTAAATAATACTATGTATATGTACAGTTATAATAAACTAATATATATTCTTATATTATAATACAATACATTAACCATACATAGATTTAATAAATAGATATTAATTGATATAAATAATGTAGTCTAATTATTCATATAGTGATCTTTCAGCAAGTTCTTAAATCTATAGAGTGTATCAGATTCTCTAATGTTGACAGGTAGATCGTTCCATAGGTTAATGGCCTGTACAGTAAACGATTTTTTATAAAACTTCGTTGAGAATTCTGGCACATGAAGTTTTAGCCTACGTGTCGATCTCAACCCAGCTGGATTATCCACGAATTTAAAATTATTCTTCAGATATGAGGGTGCATTTGGACTAAATAATACACAGTACAAAAGAGAAAGAATATGTAGGTTCCGGCGACAGCGTATAGAAAGCCACTTGAGCTTTGAGCGAAATTCTGATACATGGTAATATTTGCGAAGGCAGAATATGAACCGGATAGCGAGATTCTGTAGACGCTCAAGTTTATTAAGTTGGTCCTCGGTTAAATCGGGATAGCTTGCATCTGCATAATCGAGAATAGATAAAAGGAGAGAGTTTGCTAGCATAACTTTGGTAGGAATAGGTAGAACAGATCGTAAACGTCTTAAAGAGCTTAGCGCTGCAAATATTTTCTGACTCACATGTTTTATTTGCACCGACCACGAAAGAGTTTGGTCTAAATGCACACCTAAGTCTTTGACCGAGGAACAAAAAGGCAATCTCTTGCCGTTATACACAATAGGCGGCAAGTTTAAATAATCAACCCTTGCAATCATACCCGGACTGCCCAAAACAATGACTTGCGATTTATCTGGGTTAATGGTTAGGCCGTACTGTTTGCTCCAATAATGTATTGCTACAAGATCATTGTTAATGGCATCGATTGCAATGGGTAGAGTTTCAAGGGCTGAATGGCGATAAACTTGGATATCATCTGCATACATGAGATAGGGAGAAGAAATACATTGAGAAATAGAATTAATGAAGATAGCAAATAATAAAGGAGACAACACGCCACCTTGAGGCACCCCAGCCCCGACATCGCTCCATGACGAGAAGCTCTCATCAAGACGGATACGCTGTCGTCGGCCTTTGAGGTAACTCCGAAACCAGTCTATCACAGTTGGAGATATGTTAATAGAACATAAAAGGCTTAGCAGAATGTCATGGTCTACACAGTTAAATGCGTTGCTAAAGTCTAGGAGAGTTAAAATTGTTACTTGTTTGTTGTCCATGGCCCATCGAATATCGTCAGTGATCTTAACAAGCGCCGTTGCCGTACTATGACCCACGCGAAAACCGGTTTGCAAAGGATTTAGAAGTGAATGTTTACTAAGGAAATTATTTAATTGGCAAAAAACTAACTTTTCGAGAATTTTGGAAAGAAAGGGAAGGATGGATATTGGACGAAAATCTGAATTATTGACAGCACTAGCTTTTTTAGGGATTGGTACCACCAGAGCATTTTTCCATGCATCTGGAAATGTATTGGAACTAATAGAAAAATTTAAAATATGAGTTAGGATGGGGATAATAATGTCTAAAATAGGGATAATCATATTACGGCTAACGGCGTCACTACCAACAGCATTCGAAGACACAGACATTATGTTCTTTTTAACATCACAATCTGTGAAAGGACAGAAAGTAAACGGTGAGAGGTTAAGAGTTGGTAGAGATGAAAGAGTTTTAAGTGTGCGGTCCTTTTCAACACTATCTAATACATTCGAAGATGTAAAATGTTTATTTAGGAGATCTATATCTATATTTATAGAAGTATTATGAGAAGGTTTACCAACTCCAAGTGATTTTAAAAATTTCCACGTTTTTGCTGTGTCGCCGTTTTCGACAGAACTATGAATATGGCGTCGTTGTGCATCCCTACATGATGTATTGCAGTGATTCCTTGCTTTCTTGTATTTATCGCGATTGGTGTCAGAGTTATTCAATTTATACTTATATTTTGCCCGGTTCTTTTTCTCAATAAGTACTTTGATCCCATCAGACAACCATGGTGCTGGTAGATGTTTCATTTTGACAGGACGTACAGGCGCATGAACATCATACATTTGATTAATCAATGTGTTAAAAATTTTTACCTTCTGGTCAACTGAATCGGCAGAAATGATAGCAGGCTAGTCTAATTGGCGTGCATCATCAAGAAGGCGGTTTTTGTCCATTCCTCCAAAGTTACGTTGCAGAAGGATTCTCGATTTAGCTTTTGGAGGACGTAGTTTATAAGAGAGGAAAATCAGATCGTGATAGGAAAATGCATCAGCAGGATACTGCCCATGCTTGAATACAAGATCTGGAGATGAGACCATAATAAGATCGAGAAGAGAAGGGGTACAGCCGGGAAAATAATGGGTAGCTTTAAGGGGTAAAATATGTATGTTACAGGATTCGGTTAAAACTGTCAGTTTTTTACTGTTTAAGTCGCCTTTAAGTATACATGTATTAAAGTCTCCCATAATAATTGAATGGCTATAAATGGGGACAAGTTTATCTAATAAATTCTCAAAACTAGGATAATAATCAGAGTGACATGAAGGGTTATAAAAAACACCAAGTAGAATTTTATAGTGCGAAAGGATGACTTAAATAAAAAGATGTTCGGGTGAATCGGGAACAGAGGGTTGGGGAGACGAGCTTATCACAGAAAAAGAAATATAAGAACGTAGATAAATCGAAACCCCACCTCCCCTTCTCCCAATACGGTCGTTGCGAATCAATTGGAAGCCGGGTAGTGCGTAGCACGTGGAAGATAAACAAGGTTTAAGCCAAGATTCAGAGATGAGGATGGCATGAACATTACGTGAGTCAAATAATGCAAGCATATCAGGATAATGGGCCGGAATACTTTGTGCGTTGATGTGAATGACGTTAAAATTTTTCAGACAATCTGAGAATTGACAATCAATGGCGACATTTAGAGAAGGAAGGGTTGTACTGTGAAAACTATCATCACTGGAAGAATCTTCAGATGACGTTAAGGATAAGAAATGATCACTATCACTACTGTATTGCGATGACATGATAATATATAATTAAAGTTTATATAATAATAATAATAATAATATAATAATAAAAAATATATAAATATTTATGAATAAACTAAACTATTATGTTAGGTACTTTAAAACTTAAAATCATCCGCCAGCTATACTGAATGCAATTTGTAACTTATACATAAACAATTATACAGAGATTAATATCTTTTAAACTAGTACTAAAAATTATCAAAACAAAACAATTCATAAATTAAAAAGAAAAAAAAAAAAATAAAATACGAAATCGATATTATGCATTATGACAGGATAGAGGCAATTATAAAATCGATTTTAAACAAAATCAAATCATGACGAATGTCATGAGGTTGTCACTGTCAGATGTCAATGTGTTATGACATATTATATAATAACAAAATGCAAAGTAAACAAATAGAAAGAACAAATACACCTACAAAATTAAATAAAATTAGATTAAGCAAATTACCCACACGGCGTAATTAGTAGTGTGCAGTACAAAACAAATAAAAGATCTGAGCAACAATGGCTGGAACCTATTATTTCTTTAAGACCCGTTTAGTTCTTGGATTGATGATCTTGGATGACTTTGTGGCTTTCTCATCGGCAGTGACTGCACCAGGAGGCATCTCTTGACTTTTAACTGGAGTTGGGATTGCTTTTAACTCCGACATAGAAGTGACTCGGTGCTTGGATCCCTCTTCATCTAAAATTATAATAGCACCATCTCTGGTCCAGCATTTTGAGATGCCGAAGCGCTGCCGAGCAGCAACAAAAGTTTTGTGACGTGGTTTGGTCAGAAATTCTGAGATAGTTATTCCTGAACCCTTCATATTAGTTTTGGACGACCAAACTTTATCCTTCAATGATGAATCCTTGAATTTTACAAGGACAGCACGAGGTTTATCAGCTTTGTTGTGTCCTAAACGGTGACAGCGGCTAAAAGAATCACATGAGACCTGTGGCATCTTAAGTTTCTCATTTAGAACATTTTAAAGAAGATCATTCCAAATTCAAATTAGGAAAATGAGTGATTTTTTATTTGTTTTTCGTACTGTGAAGATGAGTGAGTCTAATGAAGGATACAATACATTTTAAAATTTTACTACAAAAAAGATAAAAATTTATGGACCGAGTGCAGTGTCTGTGAGAGTAGCACAACTTTGGTTTAAGCGTTTTCAATCCGGAAATTTTGATGTCAAAGATGCACCTCGCTCTGGTCGCCCTATTACGGATAAAATGGATGCCATTTTTGAAAAATGGAACAAGATCTGCATATCAGTAGTTACGACGTAGCTGAAGAACTGGGATTTGACCACAAAACAGTTTTGGCTCATTTGGAAAAAACTGGGTACACAAAAAAGCTTGATATTTTGGTACCTCACGAGCTCACTGAAAGAAACTTAATGAACCGTGTACCCATTTGTGATTCTTTATTACGACGTAATGGAACCGAACCATTTTTAAAGAAGCTGATAACTGGTGATGAAAAGTGGATCACGTACAAGAACGTGCGAAAAAGGTCGTGGTCAAAGGTCGGTCAGGCTTCACAGACTGCGGCGAATCCCGGGTTAACTCGCAACAAGGTGATGCTGTGTGTGTGGTGGGATTGGAAGGGCATTATTCATTATGAGCTGTTACCACCAGGCAGGACCATCGATTCTTAAGTCTACTGCGAACAACTGATAAGATTAAAGCAAGAAGTTGAGAGAAAGCGGCCGGAATTAATCAACAGAAGGAGTGTGGTTTTTCATCATGATAACGCTAGACCTCACACATCTTTAGCCACTCAGCAAGAATTAAGAGAGTTTGGCTGGGAGGTGTTAATGCATCCGCCATTCAGATTTCCACCTGTTTCGGTCTCTTCAGAATTCTTTAGGCAGTGTCAGGTTAACATCACGAGAGGACTGCCAAAACTACTTGTCGCGGTTTTTTGATCAGAAGCCCCAAAATTTCTATAGCAATGGGATCATGTCCCTACCTACAAGATGGCTAAAAGTTATCGAACAAAATGGTACTTTAGTTAAATTTAAATAAACTATATTAAAAAATGTTTTGAATTTTCTTAAAAAATGCGAAGAAACTTTTTCCCCAACCTATTAGACACAGAAATTATCCCACAGCAATGGACAGAATCAAACATTATCTTTCTATATAAAAAGGGAGACAAACACGACATCGGAAACTACCGTCCTCATGTCTAACATATATAAGAGATAATTTTAAAATGGATAAAAGGAACACTAGATGAACACCAACCCATCGAACGAGCGGGTTTTCGGAAAGGCTCGATCGATTAAATTCCTGTTGTCCGCCAGGTCTAAGACAAATATAAAGCCTACCAGCCTGAGTACTATATTGGTTTCATCGACTATACCAAAGCATTCGATTCCTTATACCACGAAAACATATCAAAGTCCCTAAAGGAAGCCTCCCTAACACACTTGAGGTTCGCAGACTGTACAGTGTTATTTGCTGAAACACCGGAAAACAACAAATGATACATGATCTAGCGGAAGAAAGTGAGTAGATAGGTTCAAAGTTGAACCCAGAGAAAACAAAAAATTATGACAAACGGGAAGAAAACCGCCATACATCTAGGGAACATCCAAATCGATTACACCGACGAATACATCTATCTGGGACAGCTAATAACACAAGAGGACCCTACACGTAAAGAAGTTGAGAGAAGAATAACAAATGGGTGGAAGAGATACTGGAGTCTGAGAGAGGTCATAAAAGACAAAACTCGTCACTTTACTGTAAAGAAAAAACTTTTCAACACTTGCGTACTTAATGTATGGCACCAAACATGGGCATTGACACAAAATACGACGAGGAGACCGGCCAGTATGCTGACTATCAGGTCAGTCATCAGAAAAAAGACAAATGTCACAGACATAACATCCAAGAATAAAAGACTCAAATAGCAATGGCCAAGAGAAATGGAGCAAAATTGTGACCTGATGGTGCCCTAGAGAAGAAAAATGGGATGATGACATAAGGCAAGTAGCAGGAGTAATGTGGAATAGCCCAAGATAGGCACGAATGGAAAAGGTTTGATCCTCTGCCGATTATCAAACAGACAGATATATTAAGATTAGTTTAGTTACAAAAATATATTTGTATAACACATACTCATAGTTTTTAGTTCTTAATACTTTGTAAATGGATACTAAGTTGGTTTGAATAAAGGGCTTTTTATTTTATGCTCGAGTTCAAGTAAAAATGTTCTATACCTGGCAGTCGGGACGGGTTTCCGCCTGGCGCGGGCAGGAGGCGCTAGGGCTGCGCCCGCTTCCCAGTCGGAGTACTGAGACGAAGCTGAACTGAAATATACAATACAAATGTCAAAGGTGTCTAAAAATATTTTTCATTTTAAGATATTAATAAATAATAAATAATCATCTCTATCGTACCTGTCGCTCTTACTCGGCGAATGTGAACTGTAAAGTAACAAATAAACATTAGAGGCAACATACCCTATGTGGTCTGAATCTGACCAATGACCATGTCAATCATCTCAATATTGTGATTTCAAATTCAAATATTAACTTCATACTCACCTATCAGATTCAGAAACATAGGCCGGAGTGCGCTTTCCCCTCGACTTGTACGTCTTGGAGGAGCGTGAGGAGTGCGAACCCGAGGAGTGGGAGGACCGCGAAGAGCGGGAGGGGGTGGGAGAGGGGGAGAGCCGCACCGACTCGTCGGAGGTTTCCGTCCCGGTTTCTTCCAACTCGGGAGGTTCCTCGTCGAGACGCATCTGGCAGGATAATTTAAATTTCGTTAGTGCCATTAATGTTAACGTGATAAAATCAATATAAATACTATAAAATGTGGTCTGTGGAAAATTTTACAAAAAAACAATGTCACTTACGGGTTGCGGCCTCACTGCCTCCCTGAGGGGCGCGGGGCGTACGCGGGGCGCTATGCGAGGGGCGGCTCGGGGTCGACGCCCGGGGCGACGGCGTGGGCAGTCCGGTGCTGTGGAGATCATGACGGGGCGGCGCCGCATCTCGCGCCGGTACCACGCCATCTCCCAAAGATTCATCTCTGTACTGTAAATACAATTTATAAGTTACTTAGTCTTCGTTGATTTTGTTTTGTTAAAAAAATGAATACGTACCTGGCTCTCTCTGCCTCCTCGCGCCTCGCCTCCTGCAGCGGGGGCACGATGGGCCTGGTGCTGAGGGGCACGTCCAGCCCCTGCCACGAGCCCGCAGTGTGACGCACCCCTTCCCCGCGCCACACGCCCCCCGCGCCTGCAACCGCTGGCGTGTACGGGTCGGCGGCTAGGGCTTCTATCATGGCGTCGAGGCGGGTGCGCGGGACTAGCTGCTCCAGTGGTAGCGCTTCCCGCCCTGGGACTAAACGCTGGAATTCTGGTGGATGTGGTGCTCCCTACAGTTCAGAACATAATATTAAGCATTAACTCAAACTGTTATTAATAAGTTTTTTAAAGAAAAATATTATTATAAGCCACATATATCAAATCCGGCCCACTCAAGTCTGTAGTGTTTAACTCACCTCAACGTCGACGAGAAACGGTGGAGGCATCAAATGCGGCGGTAGGTCAGTCTGCTCGTCCAGGGCTCCACCCAGCGCGTCCCGTGCTAGAGGTCTGTAATCCGTGTGGAAAAACAATTCTAAAGGTAGCTCTTTTAGTCTCGGATGGCCTTCCCCGAGGCCCAGCAGCAACAGATGCCCGTGAGAGTCACTGGCGGCCACGCGAGTACCGCACGCCGCCCACCGAGCGTCAAACAAAGCTCCCTCCCCTTGGCCTGCGATGACATTGTGGAAGCTGGCTAGTGGTTGTTCTTGCTCAGTGCTCCAAACAAAGAGTTGTCCATCGTGACCGGCCGACAGCAGCACTCCTGGGAGGAAGGGGTGGGCTTCAAGCACGTAGGCCTCGTCGCGGTGTCCGGCCAGCACCCGCACTTGCACCAGAGTCCTGGTGCACCAGACCCGCACGGAGCTGTCCGACACGGCCGTCGCCACGAAGGCGTCGCTGCGCTCCCAGCACACCATCGTCACCTGCCGCCAACGTGCCGCACGTCGGCGTATTAGTATATTTGTTATAACTTATATCTAAACTACTTATTTATGTTATTTTTACCAGAGACAAGTTAACCTCTTCTCCTTGGTTTATATATTTTAATAGATATGAGTTGTTTGGTAATCTTTAAACATTTATTAATAACTAGCTGTCCTGCGCGACTTCGTTCGCGTGTTGCTCCGCTCCTATGCGTCATAACGAGATGTTAAATAACCTAAGTTACTCCTTGTTACACCAGCTATCTACCAGTGCAAGTCCTGTCAAAATCGGTCCAGCCATTTCAGAGATTAGCCGGAACAAACAGACAGACACACAAAAATAGTAAAAATGTTGTTTTGGTACACATCCATATGCACTTAATAAAAAGCGGTTATTTTAATATTACAAACAGACAGACAATTTTATTTATTTGTGGATAAGAAACTATTTTTGATCAAACAAACTTCAACCAATTGTCTCTCACCGTCATATTGTACAAGTAAATGTTATATTATAAAAACAAAAAATTTAAACCTTAAGTTTCTTGTCTCCCTGGTCTCCGTCCAGCGGCGCCACTCTCAACGGCGAGTGCCTCCACTGCGTCGCGTGCAACGTCCACAGGGCCGCCGTGCCGTCCTTGCTGCCAGACACGAACCGCAGCCCTCGGTGCGCCCACGCCAGGGAGTCCACCGCGTCGGAGTGCGCCGGCGTCTCCAGCACGCGTCGCGGCCCCGCCGCCTCCAGCGCGTACACGCGCACCCTCTGGTCCGCGGAGCCGGCCGCTAGGAACGCGCCGCCAGCCGACCACGCCGCGCAGATCATGTGACACGCTCCAGGTCTCAGCCGTTCCACATACTGGACCGGCTGCGAGAGGAACTGCCCTTCTCGCGAGCACGTCCAGAATGCTACCGATCCATCCGTGCTCGTCGAGGCCAGCCACCGCAGCTCCCCGTGAGCCCCCGGAGCCCACTGCACTGATGTGATCGTGCCGGCGTGCGCGTGCAACACGGCTCGCGGGGCTCCCGTCACCAAGCACCACACGCGCACTAAGCGCTCCACCGAGCCGCAAGCCAGCAGTGCCCCGTCGTAGGAGGCGCACACGTCCGTGATCTCGGCGCCGGCTCCGCGCAGAGTAGCCGCTAACCTGCCATCCACCGCACACCACACTTTCACCAACAGGTCATCGGCTCCCGTCAGCACATATCTGCCAGTTCTGTCGAAAGCGAGGCAGTATACTGCCGATAGGTGGCCCAAGGTTCTCCTCTGCAGCTGGAGCCCACTGAGTAGTCTCTCGGGGAAGGGTCGAGGTGCTCGAGGATGGTTGCCGTTGAGCCCTGCACCACCCGCTGCTGTCGTTCCTCCTCCAGCGCCGAGTTCGCGCGCCAGCAGCCGGCGCACTGCACGTGTAAACGTATAATAAGCCTTCAACTGTTAGTGTGTTGGTGGTAGTGTACCCTTGGAAGTAAAGGCTCAAAATCTTTCCTTTCCTGGGAACATAACCTATTGTGTGTTGCCATAAATATTATAATTAAAAAGATGTGGTCATTTAAGTGTCATAAAGTGGCCAAGTAGTTGATGATTATTATATTACATTCAGAGATGAATGTATGCCATAGTTTATTTAGTGTTGCCATAATTATTTTGTAATTAATAAGACAGGAATTTTTTTATGTTGATTTAATGTTTTTTTACCGAGACAGCTATACATACTTTTCCCTTATTTAAAATAATGTTGCCATATATTTTATATATAATTGGGCAGGCAATTATCCGTTTTGTTTATATTTATCTCTATTTCTCTCTTTTTCTCCCTGTGTTGTATGAACAACAATTTCTTATTATATTTTCTCTCTTTCTTTTTTCAATGATTATATGCTACACTATTGCCGAGTGGGAATGTTTTAAATACCCAAACCGAGAAGAAGTAAGGGCCGACCCCTCATACATTATATGATTAAAACTAAAACAACACACTAAAATGGCATGTGGGCTACAAGTTAAGTCCTCACCCAGAGTATGATCCTGTTTGAATGAGGCATATTTGGGCTTGGGTCGCACCAAGCATTCACTCAGCAAGGACAATCTGGCGCTGATGGACTGCTTCTGTTGCTGCGCGATGGCTGCCTGGTCCGCAGCCCCCGTGAGCGGCAGCCCGGGGTGTGTTCTGGCCAGCCGTAGGGCGCGCTCGCACACGGACGACAGACGATCCCATGATAGTTCGGTATATTGTGATTCCTGTTCGGATTTAAATATTGTAATGTAAGTAATTGTGGATTGTCATTTATAAGACATGTAATGACACTGGTTTGCAGCTGGGGCGCCGAGTCTGCGATAACACGGTGTTGCAAATAGTGTTTTATTATTGATATACGGATTTCCGATATTCAGTGTTTATTTAGGGCTATAAGAAACTAAAAATATCACAGAATTATTTCACAAAACGGTCCACTTTAAGAGTCGATGAGTTAGTGTCTCCTCATAGTAAAAGAACACAAGAATTAGTGTTTGGTCGGAGACCTAGAAAAGGGTCCGCAGTATTGGTCTATTTAATATTTGTAATAATACAAAAATATTGCAAAAAAATAAAATAATAGTAATGAAAAACTGTATTCAAATGTTGACGCCACCGAGTGACGAGCTGACGAGTGCCCCAAACCGACCGCTGCAGTCGTGACGGTTCGACTATCATCGGCACAAAGCCACAGCTCACGTACCGGATCGACGGTTAGAGCGAGACAGGTAGTGCAACATACCGGAGTTACAGTACGCCAGAGCGGGACGGCCGCGCCCTCATTTACATGATCGAATGCATGATATATCAAATAATTCGCAAAAAGCAAAAATACTCAAAAATAATAACTTAAACACCCCCAAAACATTTTTCACGCATTTCCATCGAATTTTCACGATCGTTTCTGTATAATTTGCAAAACAGATATTTTTATGATTATTTCGCAATTTAAAGATTTCTTGTCGCTAATCCACTAAGAGAATGTAAATAAACACAAGTTTTCGCGGTAAAAAGTTCACAAGTTACCAATTCGGCGTAGGATTGCGAGTGCTCGATGCCCTCCCAGTCCAGTCGTCGGGGCAGCACCTGCAACACACGGACACGTCTCGCGTTATACTTTCAGCAAGTTTGACTGTTGACAGCCACCACGTGCCTGCGACCAAAACAACAATAAGCTCTAAGCCCGGCGCTACGAAAAGCTTCGAACTCACCTCTACGCTTTCCAACTCTTTTAACAATGTCTGCGAAACAAAAATAATCCGTTAGTATTTTTCAATAGATATTATTAATATTCATCTATATTTCTACGTAATTTACCTTCGCAGTTTCCTTCAGCGGGCCGCCGGAGAGAAATTTCGCTATCAAAAAGTAGAGTTCTGAAACCGGGAAAGCTACCATTACACGACCTCGCACTTAAGACACACACATTATGAAGCTCGATTTTGAAGCACAGAACTCACCGGGAACGACATTGACCCCCTCATTGGGATCCTCCATAATCCTAAATTGTTTATGTTAGGTCAAAACAGACCTCGATCATCACAAAAACTCTTAAAATTCATCAAACATTTCACCCAGAACATTACATTGTTGACGAAAGATAATGCAACCTCCTGTAATAATAGCAAAATGGCGTTTGCTGTCACGGTCAAGCGGATCGAGGCTGTCTACCTACCTGTCTACTACCTAGTACATCGACATATTTGCAGATGGCGCTAGGGTGTTGTATTTTAAAATACTAAAATAATACGTAATTCATCATTTAAATAATATTAAATATCGTAAAATAAATGGAGATATTTAAAAAGTAGACACTGGAGGTTTAATTTGGTTTTATTATATTTTAAAATACGAATAATTGATATATCGTGTCAGTTCTGTCTCTGTGTGACTCGCGTCGAGTGTGGTTGTATCTGTGGTGCAGTTGAAACGTCAAACTTGTCGGGGTTAATGCACCGTTTTCCAGTAAGACGAGCAAGATAAATGGGGTGATATTTTGTTCAGTAATGAATGTTTGTGTTAAAGCTTCAGCCTGAAGGTGACATTGGACTCGAGCTAGCTATATAGTGTATTTGTCTAGCTATGGTACACAAACTGCGCGTGGGACAGTTCAGAATTATTGAGCGGTTACATGTCTGAAGATCCTCTGAGATTCCACGGTGTTGATGCTGCTATATATTAAAAGGATGCCTTTTACACAAAATTACCTCGTTCTAGTTCTCTGAGCAAACAGTAAGTTAACACATATTTTTACATAAATCAAAATAAGCAACGTATAGGCGATTCGCGCGTTTCCTCTTAAAACACCGCTAACAATTTATATATACCTTTATAAAAATATTCTTTTAATATATTATCATCTAAAAAAGGAAGTGTTATTGAATATGATATGTAGGTGAGGCTGTATTGATTATATGCTAAAAATATGCTGATCTATTTTTATCACCTTTGCCATCTACCCCTTACAGATACTTGTTACTAACGCTTCAGTTAGTCCCCAATATCCTATGGGATCTTGCTGTAAAATTTATACACTTCACTGAGATATTCACAATTGGAACTAATTCTAAATTTGGAAAAAAAAATTATTATCATTAATATATTCTGGTTTTTACAAGAAATCTGTCCTTATGACTTTATTGTTAACACTTATGGGATCAATTTGACATTTCAAATAATCTTGAAAGCAACTTAGTTTTTATATTTTTTGACAGTAAAGTTAAAAAATATTATTTAACACTAAGCGAGGCAAGGTACGGCCTCACTGTTCCAAGTTCATTGGTCATCTCAACTTAATATCATACAACTTACATATTGGAACATTTGATAGGATCCAGTGAAAAAAAATGTTTTCTCATTTCTCTACCACATTAAAATAAATCCAAAATATAAAGTATTATAGATATTTTTTGACAAATTTATGGACATAATAAAACAATGTTTTTGGAATTTATTAGATTTCAAATTTACTATGTAAAAAAAAAGAAAGAACTAAAAATATTTATGTGAATTATTTTTATTTTATTTCAAATTTTCCATAGAAACCCGACTATACCCTTCAATTGAGCCGTCAACAATCTTGTTATTATTTGCTCAACTTCACACAAAAAAAATTAAGATAAGATACAAAGAGTCTAGGGAAATTGTGAATATTTATAGTAAGCTTAGTTTACATCATGTGGACCCCCGCTTCTTTTGGATAATTCTCTCATCCGAGTGCTGAGCGAAGGCTAAATGTGAACAAATAGTTAATAAGTTTGTTATCAAAAGATCACATTATAAATATCCAATTGCTTGTTGAATTGGAAATATTGCACGCCTTAAGACCTTAAACGCAGTTATGGCCCAGTGGCTGAGACTTCAAGTCTTACTCGGGACTCTGAGTTGTGTGTTTTAAGCAATTAAATATCACTTGTTTTAAAGGTGAAGGAAAACATCGTGAGGAAACCGGCACGAGTGAGAGTTCCCTAAAAGTTCTCACTGCCAACCTAATACCTTCCTCATTCCGAGGAGGAGACCCAGCTCAGCAGTGGGCCATTGAAGGGTTGTGATGATAAGAACTTAAGGGTTTAGAGAGTTTTACTCTTAGTGTTGGTTAGCAAACTTACAATGGATCATTGGTATGATATAAAATGTTATTATTAATAGTAAGCACCAGCGGGCGGCATGTCGGGCACGGCAGCGAGCGGTGCCAGCAGCTCGGCCTCCGCGCTTGGCGGCCTCGGGGGCTCCTTGGAGGACAAGGACTGCGACTTGTTGTGTCCAGTCTGCTTTGAGCTCATCGACGAAGCCTACGTCACCCGGTGCGGACACTCCTTCTGCTACGCTTGCATCGCCAAGTCTGTGGAGCTACATAGACGATGTCCGAAATGTGGAGCCGCTTTAGCTAGTCGCGATCACTACTTCCCAAACTTTTTGCTCAACGAGCTCGTAGCGCGGAGGAGGCTGAGGTCTCGTCCGCCGGTCACGAGCGGCCCGGTGGCGACATCTCCGGGGGCCGACACCGAGAGGCTCCGAGCGCTATTGGCGTCTGAAGCGCGGCACTTGGCGCTGCCCGACGTGGAAGGCATGCTGGATGTCCTTACGCGGAGAAAGAGGCTGCTCGAAGCGGAATCCGCGGCTGCTCATCACAGACTGCTCTACGAATTTCTGGCGCAGCTGCTGAGACACAGGACGCACCAGTTGGATCAACTGACGCGGGAAGCAGCTCTCGTTAGAAAGGTTCATGTTCATCCTCTTTATTTTAATTTTTATATCCATCCACTATCATTTTTGATTACGTGTGAACCGTTGATAGGACATGGAGCATGTGGCCGGCGTGCTGCGAGAGCTCCGCGCAGGCGCCGCAGAATTGGGGCGGATGCCGTCGCCCTCGGAGCCCACCTCCATAGCGGAGTCGGTACGGGACGTGCGGCCCAGGCTCGGAGAGCTCGGGGAGGCTGCCACCCGTGAGTCGCCTTTACTTATGATTGTAATTAGTGAAACATGTACTTCATGTGGTTGATTGTGTGTATGACCACCAGGGAGTCCCCCAAACGAGGAGGAAGAAAGTTTCGCGAGCGGTACCGGCAGTGGCGGGGACGCGTTGGCGGCTCGGTGGCGTCGCCTCGCTACACATTTTGATGATTTTGTTCAGGTTTGCTATTTAATTATATTTCGTACCGCACACAAACGCCTTTCTTACCATAGCGGAAGTTAGAGCTGAAGGCGATGGAAAATTTTAATCCCGCGGGTGAGAAAAGTCGTTTCCCAAAGTTCGCTATCGCGCTTCATGTTGCCCTCACGTAGATGTAATTTGACTATACTTTAGATTCTTTTTACATATTAGAACAAAATAGGTAACAAGATATACTCGTATGCTTGCAATAGTTAAAAATGATTATTAATTATGAACATTCTGGCACATCGGCTACATAATACTACATTTTATTGTAGATACTAGAGAAAATCATTATTGCTTGTGTGAGCGTCCGTAGAACATATCAAAAGTGACTCGGTGACTTTTACTACATATATATTATTCTAAATGTAAACTGCGATTATTTCCAAAGCGTTTGTAACAGTGTTTGTAACAAGTCGAGCACTGCCACTCCGACGTTACATATTCCAGTGCTACTTCGCGCATCGCGCCGACGAGCTCTACTTCCCCGGGTCGGGCGCCGCGACTCCTGCAGCCCCCAACAACCCCGCGGCTCCGACCACTACGCCCCAACCTCCCGCATGTGGAGCGGCCGATGCCGATCCTGTGCCTCAGCAAGCCTCAGCCTCAGCGCCTGACACCAGGGCCTCCAGTGCGATGGGTAAGTCCATATATTATTTACTTTGACACCTTCATTGCAAGATTGTTTTTAAATGTAAATATTTTTTAATTTAGGCGACCAACGAGCTCCAGAAAGTGATGCACAACCGATGAGCACAGCCCCCAGTGTGGCTCCCGGCGGAGTGAGCTCGGGTGGAGGAGGCGGCGGCGAGGGAGGATTTGGGGGCCTCGAAGCCTTCCGCTCCGATCTCGCAGCTTTCACACGCTACAGAGCCCTGAGGCCCCTCGCCACCTTGTCGTACTGCAGCGACGCCATTAATTACTCTACGATCGTCTCCACTATAGACTTTGATAAGGTATATATATGTCGAAAAACAAATTAAAAAAGGAGTAAGACTGATCTTCACTGTCCTAGTACGAGAATATAAAGGGACGAGACTAGCTAGAATGCTCCACGGGTGGGGGGGGTGGTCAGACGGAAGTGATTATTATTCTATTAGATGCCGATTAGATTATTCGATAAGGGGCCATTTATTTTGACCCCCTCACCCTATTAAAAGAAAAAATAAGAATAGGCCGACCCCCTCCTCCCTGTTTAATACTTATTACGTAAGAATCTAAGGAAAAAAATTAATACTTTTTTTAATGTTTATTTTTCAAAGTAACAATTTTTAGAAATGTTTATTTGTACTTACAAAGGTAGGTAGAAATAATTTTTATTGTAGTGATAAACTTTGGTTTTAATCATTAATGTTACCTTCATAAGATATTCAGTTCAGACTCCAGGCAAAACCCACTCTATCCGAGCGAACCTCGGCACTCGCGCTGTTTCCCGCGCTTTTGCAAAGTATAATTTTAACTTTTTGCAATTTTGTGATCATACGTAAGAACTATCAAGACTCCCTCCCACTCCTTTGTAAGAAAAAAATAAGACATGGTCGACCCCCCTCCCTAAATCGTCTTACGTAATAAATGAATGGCCCCTAATCGTTTACTCGTTTGAGGCTATCAAAAAGAATTGAATATCAAAATGACGGAAGTGATAATTAATTTTCCACTAGCGCCCTAGATGGCGATGACGATTATTCGATAATCGTTTAGACGTTCCCGACGTATATATAACTCCGGCCCCCTCTGTGAGTCCCCCCGCTTAGCTAACCACAATACTTGTATTCCAGGACGACGAGTTCTTCGCGATCGCCGGCGTCACCAAGCGCATCAAAGTGTTCGAGTTCGAGGCGGTGGTGCGGGACGCGGTGGACGTGCACTACCCCTGCGCAGAGATGCAGTGCTCTCACAAGATCTCCTGCGTCTCCTGGAACGCCTACCACAAGCACGTGCTGGCCTCCTCCGACTACGAGGGTACCGTCAGCGTGTGGGACGCTAACACCGGGGTGCGCACCAGGTCGCTGCAGGAGCACGACAAGCGCTGCTGGTCCGTGCACTTCAACCGAGCCGACGTCAGGCTGCTGGCCTCGGGCTCCGACGACGCGCGGGTCAAGCTGTGGTCCTTGAACGCTGAACGATCCGTGGCCACACTGGAAGCCAAGTTCAACGTGTGCTGCGTCAGGTTCAACCCCAGGTCTTCGTGCCACCTGGCGTTCGGGTCCGCAGACCACTGCGTACACTACTACGACTTGAGAGCCCCTCGGGCGCCGCTGGCCGTGTTCCGGGATCACCGCAAAGCCGTGTCGTACGTCAAATTCGTCGACTCGCGCACCCTGGTGTCGGCTTCCACGGACTCCCAACTGAAGCTGTGGAGGGTGGAGTCTCCCAGATGCGTGAGGTCGTTCACGGGGCACACGAACGAGAAGAACTTCGTGGGTCTCGCGACCGACGGGCGCTACGTGGCGTGCGGCTCCGAGAACAATGCGCTGTACGTGTACTACCAAGGGCTGTCGCGGCCGTTGCTGGCGTACCGCTTCGACGCCGTGCGGGGCTTCCTGGAGCGGGAGCGGCGCGACGAGGAGCCCGCCGAGTTCGTCTCGGCCGTATGCTGGCGCCGCTCCCAGGAGCGCCCCGCACTGCTGGCCGCCAACAGTCAGGGCACCATCAAAGTGCTGGAGTTGGTGTGAATGTTGTCGTTGTTGTGTCGCGGCACTCCAAACTTAACGTATTTAATGTTGTTTCTGATCTCGTTATCTTCAATTCTTATATTTTATTATGAGAATAATTACTATTTTTATCATTTGGAAATTTTCATCGCAAACTAAACTCTCTCTCTCTCTGTTAGTGAGCTACTTGTAACTCGTCAATACTCTGTTAATGTTTAATAGTTGATGTCGCTCCCGCTCCCGCGTATACAAACCGCGTAGTGAATTATTTTAAATGTATATAAATGTAAAATAGAATACAAAACGAACACTTTCCTTGCCTGTAGTCTCATTAATCCTAGAATTCTTCTATGAGAAAAGTCCCGTCCATATTGGTTTAGCCCAAGAAAGCGTCAGACAGACAGGAACTCAGTGTTGTGTTGTGCTCCGTTATGTAATATAATTTAAGAGACAGCAATACTGACCAGTGACGTCACACGCACCGCTCAATAACGTTTAGTTGTCTGTATGTAGTGTAAATTTGTATATAGATTAAATATTATTATTTTATTTTTTTTTTTTTTCTTTTACAACCTGTAATTCAGTTTTAATGGCAGATAAAATGTAAATAAATATAAAATCAATTCAATTTCTTTTTAGGAAGGGATGCAATTCTTCCCGACGTTCATTTATTCAGTTTCTTGTAACAATTACTTAGAGTTGTATTTTAAATGAGATGTCACAGTATTTACAATAGTATTTAACAGATATTTTGATTAATAGAAATATGTTTAGGTTAGATGAGAATAAGTGCCAAAATCGTGTGCCATTGTCGTTAGATGTGTACCGTGTAGCCTAGTGTACTCCTACGAGATGTCCCCTCGCTCCATGTGTTCCCAGTAAAGTGTACTGGCTTCGACACAGTCTTTTATTTACAAACACCTTTTTAATAAACAATATTCTTATGTTAATTAAACAAATAATATCAATCATTACAACAGATTATATATTATATCCAATATAAGGATATTTATATGAGTTAGCATCGATTAAACAACGATACCACAATCAATCATTCCCATAATCAAACGAATATGTAAAAATTACTTTTCTTAATAAAGATTATATAAACAAATAATCAGGCTTTACCTTAAACTATAGAAAAAATTGGAATTACATTATGTCATTTGCACGAGGCTTTATTGTTTATGATCTTTGCCTATCCCAAACGTAAAAAAATATTATCAGTCAACTTAAAGTTTCAGTACAATTGACTAAATATAAAATGCCACCATTTTGCTAAAAACAAAAAAATTACATTTCTTTCATTATCTGTTGATAATTTAAAACAAGATGGCGGCAAGTCGCGTAGTGCTCTGCATTGAGTGTCTCTGTCCAGTACAACTGTAGCAACTAGTTTTGTCTGTCACTCACAAAATGGCGGCCAGACTTTACACTTCAATATAATACGAAACTTTCTAGAAAAGCAAACTTTAACAAAAAAACATTTTCCCCTTTAATAGTAAGGTAAAAAAAAAACTAAATTTAACATTCAAAAGTCAGTCAACATTAACATAAACTATTACAGTTCTAAAATTGATTCAACATTGATTTTGTGAACTTTTTTTGGTACCTACATGTTTAAAGGTATCCACAAATCAGTCTCATTCCAAACATCGCGTCGAGCGGACCCCTAGCTAAGAGTTCCTTAATTAATTATTTGTTTTTTGTCCTAATTACATTACTTGGTGATCAATTGAAGAATTTATTCTCAAAGAAATTGTCCTCATAAAACATTTGGGTTGAACAAGCGTCGAGTGCGCGGGCGGGCTGCGCCGGAGCTGGAGCGCAGGCTCTTGCGCCGCTCGCCATGACCGTTACGTGCTGTAACGTGACCGTCACTTTTGTCATAATCGTCGCCGCTCGAGGAGTCCTGCTCCTCGGAAGAGCTACTGCGACTGGAACTGCTGCGCCGGTTCTGCCGGATAGATGAGTCGGAGCTGCTCGTCTGGAGAGGTTGTCTTCGTCGGTCGGTTTTATTCCTCTCATCAGTCTGTCGGCGAGGGTAGGGAGGGGTCGCGGCGGAGTCGGGGGTGGAGTGCTTCATGGCGAACCGTCTCGTCAGCTCCGAGTAGGTCGGCGTGTGTGTGCTCGTCGCCGTCGCGTTGGAGCGAAGACTTCTTTTTTCTTAAAACACAATAACACACAAGTGAAGTTTGAAACAGAAATGAAACTCGTCATGTTCAGATGTTATCCTGGTCGGCGCGAGAGAATGTAACACATTATATATGCATTGTGTACATTCAACTCAGTAATTGATGTTTTACATCAACCCTTGTTCATTTTAGGGCTTTTAATATATACATTTAGTTTCCATAGATAATGTTAAAGTTTTTTTTAATAACGAGACCGATAAAACCTTTTTACAATTTATTTACATTTTGTCTCACCAAATATAATAAAGCATAAAAGGTATCTGCAATTTTTTAACTGAACGAGAGCGCTGGGGGGCGCTGCTTGCATATGTAGAAATAATAAAAATATTGTTTATTTACCTGATTTTGAATTTATAATATTCGTACGGATTTGATTAAATGTTTTCCATGATGTTGAAAATTCAGGATCATTTCCATTAGTAGGAGGAGGAGGAGGAGGAGGAATGGAGCGAGATGGAGACAAAGAAGGAGACTCACGTGGGGGAGAGCGGGGACGCCGGGACCAGGCGCTGATCACTTTGTTGTTGTTGTTGAGGAGCGAGTCGTATTGCGGCTGCAGTTTACGGTTCTTGAGTTTCCCTGAAAATAGATATATGAGTTCGTAAGTTGTTTAAGGAAACGTGGTTACAATGGAGGCGAGGGCGGTACCTTGGGCGGCGTCGGAGCGCAGCCTCACGGCCTCCCCCGGCGGCAGCGGCAGCGACGAGGAGCCGAGCGCGGGCAGCACGTAGCGCAGGTAGCGGTTGCGCAGAGAGTGCCAGGAGCGGAAGATCCCCGTCGCGCGCTGGTACTCGACCTCCATCTCCTTCCACAGCCTGTTCCCGTTGACGAGGCGTGCGCGACTGCCTGCGCGCACCAGTCGCAGCAGCGCCGCGTCCTCGGCCGGACTGTAGTCTCGCGGGCCGCCACCTCGCCCCCTGTGATGCGTTTATTGTAACTATATAGTGGATTGAATGAACAAACAAAATGGAGAAAAAACATAAAATATATCATACCTTGCAGCCTGTGGCGCCGGCCGTGACTCCCTCTGGACCCTGTCGTTACTGGCAGAATCCTCTGGTACATCTTGCCTTTCACTTCCAGCTCTGCCCCTTAGATCTTTCCTGCACAATCAGAAATACTGAATTCACACAACACTTTGTTGTTATTACATTAGTAATATAAATACGGTGTTTAAAAAACCTCACCTCTGGACTGGTGACCTATGTTGTAATAAATTGCTCCTATCGCTCTCCTGATCATCACTGTCACTGTCGCTGCTCAGCTCGACCATTTGATTCACTTTCACTTGAGCCTCAACGGGCGCAGGCCTTTTCTCCTTTGCTTTATTCTCTCCTCTGCTACTCCTGAACAGTGTATCTCATGTTATAGCAAATAAATAATAATTGATAAAGTGTTTAAGTGAAGACAACTTTACCGTGTCATCAGTTGGCGTCGTAGAGCGTCTCTCTGACTACTATTAACTCTAGCTTTGTTCGCTCTCTTTTCATTCACTTTATTATTATTAAGTATCCTGCGCAGACAAAAATAAAAATTAAAAATTTCAATGAACAATGAAAAGAAAATATCTTCCAAATGGAGTACCTATTGGATGATGGACGCTTCCGCAACACTCTCTGTGTGCTCTCCTCCACTTCGTCCTCATTCTCACTACTGCTGCTAATTTGTCTGCTTTTATTCTTCTTTGCCACGCTTGAGTTTGGTTCCTTTCTACTATTTGGCTTGGGTTTAGATGTGTTTTCTTTATTGGACTCACAGTCCTGTGCTGTTCGGTCTGTGAGTCTCGGTCGCATCCTGTACCTGCTGCTGGACATGCTCGCTTCCTCCAGGCTCTGAAGACCAAGATGAGACATAAAATCCTTAATAGACATATTGTTTCTATTGGTTTTGTTCAACATATCATGTATCTCTCTATTTCGTTCTATATTAACAAGTGGATTCAGTTTATAAAACACAATGTGTTTGTAGTAGTCCTCAGAATCGAACCTTTCTAAATCAACACCAAAAATATTTCTGTCGTCGTGTTCTATGAATGATCTTATTAATAGTACCTCATCTTCTGCAATCTCCAGCTCCTTGCACGGCTGATCCTCTTTATTTTGAGACTTGGGCGTCTCTTTTGATGTACTGGATTCTATATCAGTGTGATGTCTTCTTCTTGTGATCTGTTTTTTATAAACTTTGTCACCTTTATCTCTGCCATTAGATCTCTTTCGTTTTTCAAGTACTTTTTTTTTAGGGCTTTTCTTATTTTTTGTTGGAGCTGTTCTCGGTACTTGTGCACTAGTATCATGTTGCGTTAGATAGATCTCTCTAACATTGGGTTGAATGTTTATAGTTGGCGCATCAGTGATGGTGCACTGAATTCCGATAGTTTCTGTTGGGATTGCAGTAGTCCCCACATTGTTGGTGACATGTTGGTTTAATAATCTATCAAAAATGGCATCGGTGTTGCAACTGGAAAAAAACAACAATAAGAAATTGGTATGTAGTAGAAAATACACCTTCTTTGTGACATTCCTCCTCAAAGTTAATTGTATATATAGTCCACTAGCCGAGCCGCCTTGCTTCGCTGAGGTAAATTGTTTCATATGACATTGGCAAAGTTTGTTGTGCTTTACTGGCACTAAAGGCCCTTCTAGAATTATATTGAAGTAATAAAATAGACTAACTAAGCAACGCAGGCAAAAGATAGGAAGTTGCCAACGATCGATAGAAATGAGTATGCTTGGATTTAGGCTGTAGAATAGGATACCGAGTGCCTCTATTAGAAGGAAAACTAAAGTAACTGCCATCCTTACCCTCATAGACCGACAAAAGTGAGGTGGACTGGCCACATGTTGCAATGCAACACCGACAAATGGAGCCGTCAAGTCTTTGTTTGGTACCCGCGGGCGGCCAAGTGTTGCCGCCGATAGAGAACACTGGAGAGTTGAAGGAGGCCTATGCCTAAAGGTATTCCGAAATTAGACTTAATTTAACCCAACTGCCAAACCAAAAGGGGGAAAAACCGTCGACACCAACAACGCCGCCGCGTCAAAAGCGCCGCCGGTCTCTCGCGCTGTCGGTCGGCGTCTGTCTTTTGATTGTTTCTGTTTCTAAAAATTATTTTTTTAACATTGTAGAATTAACTTCCATTCGATTATCTTGAGAAAAAAAATCGTATTGTTATCGTAATCTATAAACAGAGTGATACTGAAAAAGTGGTAGAAAAAATAAAGAAGTTGAACGTATATTTCGATACCTAATACTTTGCATAATGAGTTACGACTCATACTCTTCGTGCGCGAAGCAACATTTGAATGAAAAATTACGTTTCTAAAAATGTCATTATTTTTGAAGTGTTCGACGAAGGAACGAACGAGAAAATGAAGTTAAACTCTTTATCACGGAGTTTGAAAAATCCTGGAAACATGGATGAAATTTACAAGCTCGTTGGAGCAGTAGATTTCATGCCATGTCAACCTTCAATCATCGTCGGATTTGAGGTTAGGACAATTTATGGCCTTGTGTGTACGGGGTACTCGATGGACTTTGAAATTTTAATTGATTTTTATTCTTGTTTTGGCCACTTTATGTGCATAACGATCTCCGAACACGTCCGACTTTCGGTTTCGATTTTGTTGCTAAGTTAAGCTGGCGTGGCCGGTTTTTAAAACCTATCTCCAACTTCTGTTGACTTCGGTTTCTATTTTGTTGCTGACTCTGTGTACTCACACAAGATGTAGTTGAAGCAGCAACAAATTTTTATTCAGCTTTATTTTGGCATAATTAAAAAAAGCAATTTTTTATTTTTTATTTTTAAATTTTATTTTTCCTTAGCTTATCTTTCTGCAACAAATTAGTAACAAATTGACCCCTATTCGCTTGATCGATCATTTCACATCCAGTGATTTCCACGCTGTCTTAATATAAAGTTAGCGTTATTGCCGATTTTTCGCAATCGGTTCGAACAAAAAAAATATTCTTTTAAGCAACAAATTTCGGTGTATTTATTTCCGATTCCGCCGATTTTACATCGCCATTTTTTAGACCTGGTAATAAATTAGATGGTATGTTAAGGCGTCAATATATTAATTTTAAAGCATCAACTGTCTCAAGCATAGAGCTAGAAAATTTAAAAAACAAGTGGGATTTAGAGAACCTCAAGAAAAATATCAATAACAGGATGAGGTCTGTATCGCACCGCAATCTACCTCTCAAATAGACATCCTTACATTCAGTGGTAATTAACAAAACTGGATGTCCTTCAAGGATTTATTTACGGAAGGGATACATAAAAATCTTTCCCTTTCCGGTGCACAAAAAATGCCGTTTTTAAAGAGCAAGGTGACTGGAGAAGCAGAGCGTCTCATCCATCACTTACAGATCAGCACAGACAACCATGAAGTGTGTTGGGAAATATTGAATCACCGATACAACAACATCAGGCTCATTTTCACCTCTCACATTAATATCTTACCTAACATTCCCACCCAGCAGCAGCAATCTGCACGTGTCATCAAAAAATTGCATGCCGTAACAAGAGTGTCTGCACACCATACAAAACTTTGGGCTGGACATGGACACCTGGGAGCCTCTATTAGTGTACTTATTATCACAAAAACTAGAAGGCGAGACTTTCTAGAAAACAAATTTACAGCATTAGAAGTCTCTCGTCCTAAGGATCACAATGTATCTAAAAGCCTTCCACAGCCATCAGTAATTATTCATCGCATAATAAAAATAAATTTTCCACTCATAAAAATTATTATCAAGCAAATCATAAATATAATAATAACTGTAATACAAAGTCCAACATGGCGAATTCATTGCACGTATCTCGGTCAATTACCTGCGTTATGTAACGCGAGCCGAGGATTATGGGTATGCAGCAAATTTCTGCAAATGTCCGATGATGAAGAATTAAAAACCGTACATAAATTGAATTGTTGCGTTAATTGTCTATTTAACAATACACAATACACTTCTTCATAACAGTAAGCCATCTACATCACAATCAAGTAGGACGGTGACTGAACCCAGGCTTCATAGCAACGCATATGTACCAAATTCCAACGTATCATAGGAGGACACGTCTGAAATACTCAAAGTTACAGCATCCGATGGGAGTTAGTATTTAGTAAGAGCTTTAATTGATCAAGGCTCGACCGAAAGCGCAAAATTTTAAGATTAAAAAGAACATAATGTCATGAAACAATACATGGGGTAGGAGAGAATAAAAATAATTGCAAGGGGATCATCTCCTTCTATTCAATTACAATCGATACACAACAGCTTTACTTTTGACACGAATGTTTTAATCATGTCTTAATCAAAAGCTTACACAAAACTTTTATAAAGCCGACATGTCCTCACATACAAAATATTAATTTAGCCGATCAGGAATTTAATATAAGTCGACATAGTTTTGGGGGCTGATGTGTATTCCAAAATCATGTTGGGAGGAATCATACTTGGGGAAAGCGATGATCAACCCATCGCAGCAAACTCACATGGAATGGCTTCTGTGTGGGTCTGTCAAACCTCAAAATAACATTAATCAGTATACTGAGATGTCGGCGGAAGACCAAGAAAACTTAGAATATTTTTAACCACCACGAACAGGCAGGAAGATGGGAAATTTGAAGTACGGTTACCGTTTAAACCAAAACTGAAAAATAAATTAGATGAAACTAGGTCATTAGCTTTAGGGCATTTTTTTAATTTAGAATAAAGATTACAGAAAACTCTTGAGATGAAAATAGCGTATAGTGAATTTATAAATGAATATTATAATTTAAATGATACGAAACAATGCACTACAAATTTGAAACCTTAGTATCACCTACCGCATCATTGCGTAACTCGAGCGGAGCCAACGACCACCAGGTCACGTGTCTATTCAATGCTTCGTCAGAATCATCCACAGGCTATAGTCTTAACGACATAATGTATACAGGTCCAAATTTGCAACAGGATTTATTAGAATTAATATTAAAGTGGAGGCAGTATGTTTTTACAGCCGACATAGAAAAAATGTATCGACAAATTTTAATAAATTCGGTGATCAAGTTTATCAAAAAGTAATATGGAGAGAGCAAGCAAATCAGCATATTTTATCATACCAACTTACCACGGCTACATATGGCTTTAAGGCAGCGCCCTTCTTAGCCATGATGTGCTTAAAACAGTTAGCTTCTGAAGAAAAACTACATTTTCCTGAAGCAGCAAGGGCTTTAGAACAAGATTTTTACATGGATGACTGTGGGTGATTCTGTGGGGGAAGTCATTCAATACAAAATTCAATAACATTTAATTGAATTATTGAGGTAGTTTTGATTTGAGAAAATGGAGTTGAAATGAACCTGAAATCCTATTAAACTCAGAAAATAGTCAATGCAATGATCTGACGTATGAATTCAAGAACCTGGAGTTTCAAAAGACCCGCCTGGACTCCCCAGGATGATCATTTTATTTTTAATTTGCAATTAGAGACAGATTTACCTACAAAAAGGTCTATGCTTTCAGAAATATCGAAGCTTTTTGACACCTTGGGATGGCTTACGCCTTTAAGTACTAGCATTAGCATGAAACTTTTATTTCAAAATGTGTGGCTTTCGAAACTCGAATGGGATGAGGTTCTGCCAGAAAATATAAAAAACAAATGGATTACTTGGAGAAGCGAACTAGATTGCACTTAATAGAAAAAATATTTTACGATCTTTGGAAGAGATGGAAAAGTGAATATTTAGCAAAGTTAAATACAAGAGCTAAATGGTTTCAACAACAGAAAAACATTAACGTAGACGATTTAGTACTTATTCACGATGAACATTTACCACCATGAAAATGGTAAGTAGGACGGGTCGTAGAAATACACCAAGGAAAGGATCAACTCGTAAGAGTAGTTACCAACCAAAAATTGCTTTATTAAGAGGCCCATTGTTAAACTATCTATCCCACCCATAGATCAAACAAAAGAGTACCATACCAGTAAGAAACCAGTGAAAACACTTCAAAAGAAAGTTACAAGAAATATAATCTATGCTCAAACACCTGAGAAACGGACATTCATAAAATTTACCAATTATTAACAGTTATAGCGAGGGTAACCCAAAAATATATAATTTTTGAAATAACATTTCCACTTATCGCACGAGAAAACTACCCGATTTATAGAATACTGCGGCCAGTCCCCCAACAGCAAAATAAAAGCAAGATCAGTCTAATCTCTACATCAGATTACATCGTCTGCAAAAAGATTTTCCTATTACAATCAACGAAATTAAGAATTGTTTTTATCAAAATGACATTTACTTGTGCCAGCGTTTTAAACCAATTCTTAATCTAGAAAATGATGAAAGTTTTTGTCGAAAGAATATAATAAACAAAGCGTTATGCTCTAACATAATAGAGGTAACCAGAGCCAGGGTAATGAACATGAACGACAGATGCATTATACAGAGTAAAGATTTCACACTGCATTCCTTACGTCAGCAAACAAACAGAGTTTCCTTTGCCAGATGTCCACATTACCAAATTAGACAGAAATTACAGAAAATAACACCCTTGATTTACTCGACTTATTAAGTCCATGAATATTTTACATAATAAAATCAAGGCCTTGAAAGAGAGCACACTGGACATGGATATCTTAACAAGCCATGATACTCGATCAACTACATACTGCTAGCTATCGCAATAAGCGCTTTGTTTTCTTAGAAAGCTTTTTTTAACATTCATAGTATCAAGGCTGATAGAATTAGAAGATTATGTTCTTTATTGTCACAGGGGATGACCCCTAAAGATATGAGAGGAAAAAATATCAGTGGAAATGCTACACAATACTACCACTCTTGTAATTTACCAAGGTGAGGGTGGGAAAGGACCTAACAAAGTCTGAAGAAGAATACGTTTCTTCTGATTATCTTAAAGAAAACATGCAATCTGTTGATAATTTGCATATATTTTCTGATGGATGTGGTGGACAAAACCGAAACAATCCAATTGTTCGAATGTTTGGCCCCATTAAGAATGTTCAAAGACATAATTAAGAATGTTCAAGGACATTTTTTTTTCCATTTGACAGAGATCTGGCTGTTCCAAAGCAAACTAAGACAATGTGATCAGTTGATTCAATGTGTAAGAAAGTTGCCAAAGACAAAAAGATTTCATTCAAAATTAGTCAATACTCATTTATCCACTATAATGAAGGGCAAGATGGGGTAATGACATTGGTGGCTTTGTATCACATTCTTTTATGCTGAGGAATGCATCTAGGGGTGTTTTATCATTGCACACAAAGTCAGCCTATATCGGGAAAAGACCCATAAACGTTAAAAAGTTGAAGGATCTAAAAAATCTTGAAACTTACTTTCCTCAAGAACGAAAAGTATTTTTTTTAGCAAATGTATATTTATTTTTAAATTTTACATCATTTTAATTTTACTGGTTTTCTCTGGTATTCATTTGTATAAATTTTGTATAGTAGTGTAAATCTTGTTTCTTAATAATCATTTTAGTTGTCATCATCATCATCTATAATCAATTTATATTGTAGTATTCTGTGTCAATTTGTTGATAATATTTAAAATTTATTTTTATATATTGTTTTAATTGTTATCAAAGCATATTTTGGTGATTTGATGTATTTAACCAGATTTTTCTTAGGCTACACCCATGCCTGTTTGAAGTAATTCGAACAGTTCAGCATTGCGTAATTTATAACAAAATTATAATTCTCTGCACATAGAGATATTAAAAATCAGTGCGTACAATGACAACTACCGAGTAATACACATGTATAATCAAGTCATCAAATATATATCTATAAAATAATCAATAAATCAAATCATAATTAAGGAACATTTTAGAATATTTTAGTATGATCATTTTATTTTAATATATTAATTTTATAGACTGTTTTTAAATTAAATTCCTTAATAACATTAATATCAAATCAACCAAACATATAAATAATAGAAGCGCTGCTTAACCCTGGAGCATACCCTTCTACAGCCTCAGAGAAAGCAACCCAAACTGGCTAGTGACTATCAAACATGCAAACTTGATTTCCCCCTCCCTTAGTTTTGTTCGATCCATATCTGGTCTATTAATGGTGCAGCTATGAGTTGGCAAGTGCTATTATGTGTATCATGATGTCTTAACAAGACCTATACATACTGGTAGTTGAAGCGTCGGCAACAATGATGTCCATGTTCATTATCATTACAGTCTTTCTTTTTATCCTCTTCATGTTTGGAGTTTCTACAACAAAAGGAATTGGATAAAATACATTTAAAAATTAAACATAACATTACATATAAGAATATAAATTAATATCTATCAAAGATTTAAGGAATATTATAGATTAATAATAGTATATTTTAGGAATAGAAGATTAATTTAAACGCACCAAGGAGTATATTACTTATGGAATGTTGTTTTAAAAGTAAAAACACAAAAATGTCTTTTCTAATTTTTTAACTTTCCCTTGCATTACATTTCTTTTGTCTCATACCAATGTGAAATTATACTTCATAATACTTTAATACATTAAACACTCACTTTGATTAAAGATCCCTCTGGTTAACAAACCAGTAAACTTGTACCCAAAGCCAACAAAACTCTCAGCAGGTCTCCTTACCATTGAGCATTTCAATAATCCAGTACAGAATGGTGTTTTAATATTAAATTATAATTTAGCAATACTTATTCATATGAATATGGTAAACACTAACCTAATCTGCGAGAGCTGCGGCCCGTCGCGAACACTCGTTGGCCGGCCCGACGCCAGCGCCCGCAGCCCGCGCAGCACCTCGCTGCGTCGCACGCGCAGCAGCCGCCCGCGGCGCAGGCTCAAGAACTGGCACTGCGCCGCGCCCCAGCCCTCCACGCGCCCGCTCGTCGTGTCCACCGCGCGCCACCGCCTCCCGGCGTAGATGTAGAACTTGGTGCTGCTCATATTTACATCACGGCACAACACAACACAACGCTGAACGCATCGTCTCCAACCAAAAACTTCTCGGACTCGGATCCCGCCAAATTTGTCAGTTGACTGTTGTCAGCACACTGCACAGACCAAACAACAACAACCAACAACCCACAGACAATAAATATATAATTATGACAGTAGACGGTACAGATAAATAATATAAAAAATCGATTCCAATATGAGACCAATTCGTGATCGATCGAAGTGAAATCGAAGAATCGATTTTCAGCACAGAATTGATTTGAATGAATCGATATTTCACCAATTCAGTCAAATCATTAGTATTTTTCTGTTATTATTCTAATAATTGACTGATCTATTGCCGATTTTATTTGGCAGACAATAACTTTTTAGGCTTTTACTCTCAGGAGGCGCATAATTTACATTGTAAATAAATAGTCGATCTTTTTGAGAATCGATTCATCAGGTTGCGATACGAATTGACTCAAAAATCGGTGTTTTTTTGGAAGAATCGCCATCCATATATCCTAGGTTTCTTCGGTGATTTTTATTCAAGAAGGTTGACTTATTCTAGGGACTCGTGTGACTTCAAAGTGCTGTGTATTTAAATGGGTAGTTCGCCTAAATCACGTTTTTTGGTTGTCTCGCTAGGCGAACACTATGTAACTGCTTTATATAGATTCCTACCTATTTTTTACGATAGTTAACTTAATTTCCTAGCTAGAATCATTATTAAGCAGAAGAAATCATTATTAATAACAAAGTTATGATCAATACAAACATTGAATTTTAATTTCCCTGGCATGTCCCCTTCCCTAAATTTTTTAAATATAAATTTATATCTATAATTAGAAGTATTTGTCAGACCTTAATTATTCTATTTTAAGTTCAATTATGATTAAGGTATTAAGGTATATGAATAAGGCACTGCCTAGAGACGTATCTTCATTGTGCGTCTTCTATCGCATATATCACGGGGTGTTCCGAACAGCTTTTCCATTTGATCCCTGCCGCCAAATTCCACCATCGCACTGCACGCCACAGACTTAAATATCATCCTCATCATCTGGATGTGTGGCGTGCCTCAACAGTGCGTTTTTCCAGAACTTTTATTCCACGTACAATCAAATGTGTGTTTATTGTAGTACCTTTTGAATTGTTAGTATTTTTGATTAAATTTAATGAAAATGATTCTAATTTCGAACATTCACCTTATTTCCTTGCAATAGAAATAAATTTCCTTGGCATCTCTCTAATTTCCTTGGATGAAGAAAATTTTCTGACCTTATAACTTTTTTTGGAATCACTGAGAAAATTCTAAGACACTACAAATATAGTTTTTGATTTTATATCGAATAGTCAATTCAGCTTGCATTTATTCCGAGAATTAAAAATTTCCATGGAAATTAGGCAAAATTAAAGATTTTTGAGGAACTACCCAAATATGGTTTTATCAGTGTTAAATTCTACTTCAGGGTCGCAGGGCAAAGGCACTGCTCGGTTTCTGTCTATATTGTTTAGAAGATTAGAATACAATTCCCATCTGCCGCTGGGAGAGCTTCTCGTAAGAGTCGAGTAACGCAGCGCCCCCGTTGGTGGTAGGGGATCTGTTCCCCGACTGGCTAGCGACCACCAGCATGCGAATTTGATACTATTCATAGAATAAAGCTTAATTAAGACAACTGGTCGCTACTCAAACAAAAAATACTTGAAATCTAATCCAATTGGCTGAATTAATGAAATTTTTTTTTTTACCTCCCTGTAAAAAAAAGTTTTCATTCAAAATTTTACAGGAGGTGATCAATGAGTCAGGGAATCAGCACAAGCAGATATATATCTACATCTACACTATTATATAAAAAGGAAAGTTTTGATTGTTTGTTTGTTGCGAATAGGCTCGTAAACTACTGAACTGATTTTGAAAATTTCTTGCATCGATGGAAAGTTACATCCTTTCCGGGTAACATAGGCTAAATTTCTTGCATCGATGGAAAGTTACATCCTTTCCGGGTAACATAGGCTATGTGGTGTTGCCATAAATATTATAATTTAAAAAAATGTGGCCATTTAAGTGCCATAACGTGGCCATTTTGTAAAGTGAATTTTCTCTGGAATTACAAATCTGATTTTAAATCTTTTTTCTTAGATAACTACACTATTCCTGAGTGACATAAGGTGATGCAGTGTTGCCACATGTATTTTTAATTAATAGATCATGGCCGTTTTGTTGCTGCTGATCCGATTTTAAAAATTCTTTCACTGAGAGAAGGCTAAAGTATTTACGTCTCTTTTCGAATGATCTCTCTCTATCTTTATTTCTCTCCTTTATTTATTCAATTTTATTTTTACTCTTTCCTCCCTATCTGTCGCTTTTCTTTTCTTCTTCTTTCTATCATTTTTATTTCCCCAACTTTTTTTTACTCCCTTTTTTTAAATAATGAAAAACTACACAATTACATAATGACAATTTAAGGACATCATTTATAATATTCCTTCAAATACCCGGAGCGGAGCGAGGGCAGGCCGCTTGTATATTAATAAAAGTATAATAGAAAAATATTTAAGAAAACAACTTTAATGTCACTTGAGATATTGCCTTTCTTATGTTAGCCCGATATCGACACGCTACTTCATTGCTCACTCACTCACTCACTCACTCACTCACTCACTCACGCGAATGGCGACTGGCGGCGAGTCGTGAATTGTAACATTGTCTATTATCAGTATTAGCACGCGTGATATAATAGGTTGGGGAAAAAGTCTTTGGCTATACTATTTGTGTCTGGCTGGTTTTGGTATCATTACAAGTTTACATGTTAAAGAAGATAATTCCAAATTCAAATTAGGAAAATGTGTGATTTTTATTTGTTCTTCGTACTGTGAAGATGAGTGTGTCTAATGAAGAAATTCGATACATTTTAAAATTTTACTACAAAAAAGGTAAAAATTTAACGCAAGCCGCGAAAAAAATTTGCGATGTCTATGGACCGAGTGCAGTGTCTGTGAGAGTAGCACAACTTTGGTTTGAGCGTTTTCAATCCGGAAATTTTGATGTCAAAGATGCACCTCGCTCTGGTCGCCCTATTACGGATAAAATGAATGACATTTTTGAAAAACTGGAGCTAGATCTGCATATCAGTAGTTACGACGTAGCTGAAGAACTGGGAATTGACCACAAAACAGTTTTAGGGGCATTTGGAAAAAATTGAGTACACAAAAAAGCTCGATATTTTGGTACCTCACGAGCTCACTGAAAGAAACTTAATGAACCGTGTACTCAATTGTGAATCTTTATTACGACGTAATGGAACCGAACCATTTTTAAAGAAGCTGATAACTGGTGATGAAAAGTGGATCACGTACAAGAACGTGCGAAAAAGGTCGTGGTCAAAGGCCGATGATGCTGTGTGTGTGGTGGGATTGGAAGGGCATTATTCATTATGAGCTGTTACCACCAGGCAGGACCATCGATTCTTAACTCTACTGCGAACAACTGATGAAATTAAAGTGCGTTTTCATATAAAGCGAAAATTAAAAACATACTGAAAGGGTAAACACATTTATATTTAATTTATCTTAGGTTCATGTAATTGGTTGTGGATGTCTCTGTTTCATAGGTTTAATGCAAGTTTAATGTAACCGTGGACAACGGTGTTGATTGTACAATTGCCACTTTGTAAAATACTAGATCTTAAGTTGATTTCTTTGTACAATTGTTTGTTGTGCCAAATAAATTAAAAAAAAAGAAGTTGAGAGAAAGCGGCCGGAATTAATCAACGGAAAGAGTGTGGTTTTTCATCATGATAACGCTAGACCTCACACATCTTTAGCCACTCAGCAACAATTAAGAGAGTTTGGCTGGGAAGTGTTAATGCATCCGCCGTATAGCATCCGCAGTTTTTTGATCAGAAGCCCCAATATTTCTATAGCAATGGGATCATGTCCCTATCTACAAGATGGCAAATAGTTATCGAACAAAATGGTACCTACATACTTTAGTTAAATGTAAATAAACTATATTAAAAAATATTTTGAATTTTCTTAAAAAATGCGAAGAAACTTTTTCCCCCAACCTAATATTCGAGCGTGTGTGATGTGAACAGATTCCCAGTTCTATCATCACTTGTGACCAACTGCCCACCCTTCGCTGAGGTAAACAAATAGCAGCGTTTTACCTGAAATAAAACGCATATTAAAATATTAACCTCACTAGAAGCTTTATATTGAGATAGGCATTTCCGTTTCCGTCTATAGCATGCCATTTTCGTACTCTTTTAACCTCAATATCCGGTTTAGTAGCGTCACCTGGTCGTTTCGCGTCTTCTTTAGTTTTTATATAAATGGTTGTTATACGTCCGTACAAAGCTTGAATATTATCTGTGGTATAGATAAATTGTTTATTGTACAGGAAATGAATTGTCTATAAGTTAGGTCATATTAGTGATTTCCGTTATTTTTTAGGCTAAGGTAGGATATAAAAAGACGATTCAATGGAACGGAGTGTGCATGCTGCATTAATAGTTCTACAGCTAATATTAGTTTATCCGATTTCGCTCGTTTATATATCGTTAAATAGCGGTTTTTATCACCTATTCAACGACACCACTCTTGTTAAGATATCTTCCAGGACTAACGAAAAATTAAATAATTCATTGATATTGTCCACACCGAGCCGACCGAGCCTTATAGGTTCGATATCTTATAGTAAACATATACAACATTTCAACATTTAACTTATTGTCTATGGGCGCTCCGAGGAAAAGATTAATAATCTGTGGTTTTGTCATTTGTATACAGCGCCATCTAGTTATTTTAGTTAAGAAACTTTTATTCACGATATATGAACCTATTTTTGGCTATTTAAGCGACAGTAAGTGTTTTGTTTTTATCATCTGAACATTGAGTTACACAGACAGCAGTTCGGCTGCGAGAATCCATACAGTTTAGTGACATGCAAACAGACGTACTAACAAATATTTTAAAGATTTGCTTTTATCATCCCTGAATATTATATTAGTATTGTCAACGTACAGACATTACGTAATCTATAAATGAAATTATTTACATGAATTTAAATTTTCTTTTGAGTTTCGATCGTGACGGTAGCTAGGGAAATCGTGTTGTCGAACCTAGTGTAGTAGTGTTCTTAAGGGATTATGTTACAATTGTAATGAGCCATCATTCTAGAGATCGTAGAGAAAACTACGAACTATCAACTGTAGCAATACAACCGAACGAATGAATCTGAGTCATTCAGTAGTAGTAGCAGTGGGTAATTTCGTATCACCTACTATAATATGAGTGTAGATATTGTTGTTAATGTCCAGTTATATTCAAAGCAATTCAAACTCAAACTCAAACTCCGATAACTATTAAACGAGTGTTTGGATCGCAGAATTAATATATTTTCAATTAGTTCTCTTTAAAATTGGTTTTTACTACTAGTCTTCATTTTTCTTTTCGTGTAATTTACTATAAATGTTTTACGAACTCAGTTTGCAAGTATGACCGGCGGCGATGGAACTTTGACGCTGAAATTCACATTGTTACATTAAATTTTTATAAAATCTAAAATTCATTAAATATAAGTTGAATGTTATACTTGTTTATTGGAGTTTTAGAATTTCTTTAAACTACTTGAGTTTTCACGGAAAACATCTTAAAGAAAGCCTAATTAAAACCATGTATGTCTTGTTTCAGCCTCCATTATATTCCAAATAAACACAATTTTATCAAATAAACTAATATGATATAAAACTTCATTCTACAATTAATACAATTCATTAGTTTTCGTTTGTCAATATAATCAGAAAAAATTACAATAAATAAAATTAAATTACAACCGAACACCACCATAGTTGCAAACGAACACCAGCGCGCCGCACGCGGGCGCGGTGAGCGAGTGTTTACGATTCGTAATAGGACTCTTAAGTCGTAGGGAAAACGACTTTCCTTAAAACTGTCGTTGATATTGTTTTATTGTTTATCTTGAATATTGTAGCCGTCTTATAGATAGAGGTGTGATAGTGCTGTGGTGTGTGTCTGTGTAACAAATACTGCCAAATGGCAACGAAGTTGATCAACATTATGTTGTTTTCGTGTCGGGTGTTTTTATGCCATTTCATGGCAGACATAGTCTGTCTACGTAGATATGATATAATGGATGTGAGTAACCAATAGCCGGATGATATAATAGGTTTAAACTGATTTAACTGTCAGTAGAGTAAATTAATATTCTTTATGTGCTAACTCCGAAGTTGTTGAGCTGTCTGATAGAATGTCATAATCATCAATACCTCTATATGCCTAACGTTAAGCTTAGACAGAGAGTCTAGGCAGTAGAGGTGAGTGTTCCGATATGTGAAGGAACAGCTTTTAAAGCTACACCTTGGTCACAAGTCAGTTATTTCCTGACGGTATAGCGTCCGTAGCTATCTAGATATGCCATCCATTGTGCACCTACGATGCTTATAACCGATTGTATATTTTATCTCTCTATTGTATGATATATAACATTTGTGTATTTAAAACTTCATAATAAAAAGTTAAGTTCCTTTTGCGTAACTCGGTTATAGCCCACGGGGGTATATTCTTTTTGAATAAAAATTAGTCTGCAAGAAAAATCGTTTCAGCCATTTTTTTGTACAAATATATTTTATACGTAGTTAAATTGTTTTCAGATTTGGTTAACTAACAATACGACGATACGCGACGGGGGGTTGTGCTCGTAAGTTTAACGAGATGGTTCTTAGCTATCTCAGCTTACACCATGTATCGCATTCTGTATTTCTCTTAGGGGTTAGGTTGGAAGAGCTCACTACCCAGTGATAAGGTCGCCCTTTGCATGCATAGTCTGGCATATATGTAAATAGTTAGCAAATGTTATAAGTTATCCTAAGATGTATGCAATAAAGTCTTCTATCTATCTATCTATGTATAATAAAGATCTGGTCAGCCGTCCGAAGACTATCAGCTCATTGCTGACTCGAGAGTTCCCTCACAATATTAATATATTGCCAATTATAACAATCTCGTAACCATGGCAACACACTCACATTACTTACACTGAGTACACATGAAACGATATTTCACGATACTTTACTATTTTTTTTTATTATTATATTTTTGGATTTTTTGTCGCACTTTTTTGGTTGTTTTGGAGTCTGCACTGACTTTTTTTAATATTTTGTTTCCAACAATACAAAACGATCGACTTATACAAATTATTATCGATTCTCCTTAATCGATACCTGTCGACCGTCTACTTGGTAGTGGTCAGTAGTGCTGGTGTTCATCGTAACTCAATGTTTAAGCCATACCATGTTGTGGAAGGTATGGATCTGAGAAAAAATACAAACTATCAGCTCATCGGTAACTTGAGACAGAGACAGGAATCATATCAACTATCAGAAGTTCGTTTAATTTAAAATTAAATGTGTTTAACGACGCATTAACCCCATCGGAGTTTTAAGAAAGAGCGACCATTTCCTCCCTCTGGGTCACTCATGGTGTTACAAATAAATGATAGGCCACAATGCCCAATTTACTAATTATATTGATCAACTAGCTGTGCCCGCAACTCCGTCTGCGTCTCACTTATCTACGTATACTCCTCACCAAAGCATGAGCACTCGGTACCCATACGCAGGTCGATGTTACCAGTAGCCAATTATTTACTAAATATTCACATACAGCAGTAATTAAAATAAAAAAAATATTCTTAATTACCAAATTAATCATTCCTAGATGAAATTTACTACACCTCTTACAACTAATCTCGTTACAGATTATTCTAAAGCTTACCGGTATACAATACTAGTAGTAGAACTCTCAGATATAAATGTAGGTTACCCACAGGATAGAGCGGGATAGAGCTACATCAAGTTACATTGATGTGCGAGAAACAGCTAGCACTCAGGTCTACTCCTGCAACGCGCAGAGCTCGTCTCTGTGCCTTGTTGATGATTATATCAAAAGCATAAGATACCACCGAAGAAACTATCCTCATTGTCCTCACCACGAAATGTCTGCTGTAAGTGGCTGAGGAGTTGGATATAGCGCAGACTACTTAAAGTTGACATGTGTAAGAGATACCACCGAAGAAACTATTCTCATTATCCTCACCACGAAATGTCTGCTGTAAGTGGCTGAGGAGTTGGATATAGCGCAGACTACTTAAAGTTGACATGTGTAAGAGATACCACCGAAGAATCTATCCTCATTATCCTCACCACGAAATGTCTGCTGTAAGTGGCTGAGGAGTTGGATATAGCGCAGACTACTTAATGTTGACATGTTTAAGAGATACCACCGAAGAAACTATTCTCATTATCCTAACCACGAAATGTCTGCTGTAAGTGGCTGAGGAGTTGGATATAGCGCAGACTACTTAATGTTGACATGTGTAAGAGATACCACCGAAGAATCTATCCTCATTATCCTCACCACGAAATGTCTGCTGTAAGTAGCTGAAGAGTTGGATATAGCGCAGACTACTTAATGTTGACATGTGTAAGAGATACCACCGAAGAAACTATTCTCATTATCCTCACCACGAAATGTCTGCTGTAAGTAGCTGAATAGTTGGATATAGCGCAGACTACTTAATGTTGACATGTGTAAGAGATACCACCGAAGAAACTATTCTCATTATCCTCACCACGAAATGTCTGCTGTAAGTAGCTGAAGAGTTGGATATAGCGCAGACTACTTAATGTTGACATGTGTAAGAGATACCACCGAAGAAACTATTCTCATTATCCTCACCACGAAATGTCTGCTGTAAGTAGCTGAATAGTTGGATATAGCGCAGACTACTTAATGTTGACATGTGTAAGAGATACCACCGAAGAAACTATTCTCATTATCCTCACCACGAAATGTCTGCTGTAAGTAGCTGAAGAGTTGGATATAGCGCAGACTACTTAATGTTGACATGTGTAAGAGATACCACCGAAGAAACTATTCTCATTATCCTCACCACGAAATGTCTGCTGTAAGTAGCTGAATAGTTGGATATAGCGCAGACTACTTAATGTTGACATGTGTAAGAGATACCACCGAAGAAACTATTCTCATTATCCTCACCACGAAATGTCTGCTGTAAGTAGCTGAATAGTTGGATATAGCGCAGACTACTTAATGTTGACATGTGTAAGAGATACCACCGAAGAAACTATTCTCATTATCCTCACCACGAAATGTCTGCTGTAAGTAGCTGAAGAGTTGGATATAGCGCAGACTACTTAATGTTGACATGTGTAAGAGATACCACCGAAGAAACTATTCTCATTATCCTCACCACGAAATGTCTGCTGTAAGTAGCTGAATAGTTGGATATAGCGCAGACTACTTAATGTTGACATGTGTAAGAGATACCACCGAAGAAACTATTCTCATTATCCTCACCACGAAATGTCTGCTGTAAGTGGCTGAGGAGTTGGATATAGCGCAGACTACTTAATGTTGACATGTGTAAGAGATACCACCGAAGAAACTATTCTCATTATCCTCACCACGAAATGTCTGCTGTAAGTGGCTGAGGAGTTGGATATAGCGCAGACTACTTAATGTTGACATGTGTAAGAGATACCACCGAAGACACTATTCTCATTATCCTCACCACGAAATGTCTGCTGTAAGTGGCTGAGGAGTTGGATATAGCGCAGACTACTTAATGTTGACATGTGTAAGAGATACCACCGAAGAAACTATTCTCATTATCCTCACCACGAAATGTCTGCTGTAAGTGGCTGAGGAGTTGGATATAGCGCAGACTACTTAAAGTTGACATGTGTAAGAGATACCACCGAAGAAACTATTCTCATTATCCTCACCACGAAATGTCTGCTGTAAGTGGCTGAGGAGTTGGATATAGCGCAGACTACTTAATGTTGACATGTGTAAGAGATACCACCGAAGAAACTATTCTCATTATCCTCACCACGAAATGTCTGCTGTAAGTGGCTGAGGAGTTGGATATAGCGCAGACTACTTAATGTTGACATGTGTAAGAGATACCACCGAAGAATCTATTCTCATTATCCTCACCACGAAATGTCTGCTGTAAGTAGCTGAAGAGTTGGATATAGCGCAGACTACTTAATGTTGACATGTGTAAAAGATACCACCGAAGAATCTATTCTCATTATCCTCACCACGAAATGTCTGCTGTAAGTAGCTGAAGAGTTGGATATAGCGCAGACTACTTAATGTTGACATGTGTAAGAGATACCACCGAAGAATCTATTCTCATTATCCTCACCACGAAATGTCTGCTGTAAGTGGCTGAGGAGTTGGATATAGCGCAGACTACTTAATGTTGACATGTGTAAGAGATACCACCGAAGAAACTATTCTCATTATCCTCACCACGAAATGTCTGCTGTAAGTGGCTGAGGAGTTGGATATAGCGCAGACTACTTAATGTTGACATGTGTAAGAGATACCACCGAAGAATCTATTCTCATTATCCTCACCACGAAATGTCTGCTGTAAGTAGCTGAAGAGTTGGATATAGCGCAGACTACTTAATGTTGACATGTGTAAGAGATACCACCGAAGAATCTATTCTCATTATCCTCACCACGAAATGTCTGCTGTAAGTAGCTGAAGAGTTGGATATAGCGCAGACTACTTAATGTTGACATGTGTAAGAGATACCACCGAAGAATCTATTCTCATTATCCTCACCACGAAATGTCTGCTGTAAGTGGCTGAGGAGTTGGATATAGCGCAGACTACTTAATGTTGACATGTGTAAGAGATACCACCGAAGACACTATTCTCATTATCCTCACCACGAAATGTCTGCTGTAAGTGGCTGAGGAGTTGGATATAGCGCAGACTACTTAATGTTGACATGTGTAAGAGATACCACCGAAGAAACTATTCTCATTATCCTCACCACGAAATGTCTGCTGTAAGTGGCTGAGGAGTTGGATATAGCGCAGACTACTTAAAGTTGACATGTGTAAGAGATACCACCGAAGAAACTATTCTCATTATCCTCACCACGAAATGTCTGCTGTAAGTGGCTGAGGAGTTGGATATAGCGCAGACTACTTAATGTTGACATGTGTAAGAGATACCACCGAAGAAACTATTCTCATTATCCTCACCACGAAATGTCTGCTGTAAGTGGCTGAGGAGTTGGATATAGCGCAGACTACTTAATGTTGACATGTGTAAGAGATACCACCGAAGAATCTATTCTCATTATCCTCACCACGAAATGTCTGCTGTAAGTAGCTGAAGAGTTGGATATAGCGCAGACTACTTAATGTTGACATGTGTAAAAGATACCACCGAAGAATCTATTCTCATTATCCTCACCACGAAATGTCTGCTGTAAGTAGCTGAAGAGTTGGATATAGCGCAGACTACTTAATGTTGACATGTGTAAGAGATACCACCGAAGAATCTATTCTCATTATCCTCACCACGAAATGTCTGCTGTAAGTGGCTGAGGAGTTGGATATAGCGCAGACTATTTAATGTTGACATGTGTAAGAGATGTAGCCAGTCTTTACTGTCGGCACTAACACTGTCTTAAGAATATTTGAATATTTTCTGAAAATTCATTTCACCTTCGATTTCAACTATTTCACCAGGAACTATCGTCTCATGCAACCCCAAAATCCGACGCTGATGCAGACGCTCAATCTTTAAGGAGCTACATTCGATTGCGTGGGCACTTTGAATTCATCTCGATCTCTACTTGTCGTGAACCTAAACCAATATTGATAACGTTCTACAGCTCCCGCTTTGTTATATCTTTTAAGCCAAAATATTCATCATCCTGGATGTTATCAGCAACGTGAATTCGGTGGTCGTGGAGGGGTACAATAGTAAATCTTTGCACAGATTTAAGAGGTATTGTTAGTTATCCTAGTCACCAAAATGTATCGAGGTCCCGCAAGTAGAAAGTATCCAAGGAGAACTATGATCAACTTTTAAAGGAACGTGATGACAGTGAGGAGGAAATAAGAAACATTATAAACAAAAATTCACAATTAAAAAGTGAACTAGCACAGTTGCATATTAATTATACTGACACTTTGAGTCAACGAGATGAACTATTGAATATTGTAAGTACTTTCCAACAGTGTTGTGACGAACATGAGAGGGCCTTGTCGCGTATCACAGAACTGGAGATAAGTTTGGAGGAAGCCAAGAGTTCTGCCCTACAATTGGAACACTTTAAAGCATCTCGGGAGTCCCAGGTGACTCAAAGTTTGTTCGATGAACTGGTTATGTGCAATCCCCTTAGTAATAATAATAATCAATCTTGTAATATGCAACACATACATTTCTCGAATCATAAAAAAATTAAAAAATATATTAAATTAAAAAGTTTTATTAAGAAAACCAAAAATATTTTAAAACACAGATTTACTAGAAATCAAATAAATGCCTTGAGAAATGGCCGCATAAATTTAATTAATAAATTAAAATGTTACAAAAATAAATTAATTAAAAATAGAACTGAATATGAGCAGGACATACACAGTATGCAGGAGGAAATTGATAACCTGGCCAGCTCCTTAAAAAACATGAGTGCCAAATATGATTCAGCTCAATCACAAATAAATGAGCACATAAATGCTGCTAATGATTTAGTTGAGTTGAGCAACTACAACTTAGAGAGATTCGAGTCATTGCTAAACAAGCGTTGTAGTTGTTTGCAATTTGAGTCAGAGCAGAGTCTACCGGGCTCGGTCAGTCAACTGAACACAGTGTGTGACATGCAAATATCTAGTCCTAGTTTATCCTGCTTTACTAACAATTGTAAAATAAACCTTAATAATAAGCGGCCTCCTCACACATCAAAACAAAAGACATTAGTTATATCAGACAGTTTAGGTAAAGGTTTTGATTCCGTTTTAAATAATAATTTAGAAAGTTCCTGTAATATGTGTACTCCGGGTGCCAGTTACCAGTACCAAATAGATAAAATCAAGTCCATGCATTTAAATGAAAATACTACTGTTGTATTACTGCATGGAAATAGCTTATCTGTGAGTAAGCAAGATGTCATTAGTAGTATTGAAGATTTTATCAAATTAAATGAAAATAATAAATGTAAATTTATAGTCTGCGCCTTCCATACTCTCGCTCACTCACAGATGCGCAGAATAAACATGTATTTAATCTGAACATGACACTTTATAATTTGACATACCGTCATAGTGACGTATTTCTATATTTTGACCTAAACAAATTTATTAATTATAGTTTTAAGTTGACAAAAGATACAGTGTATCTCCCCCTATATTATAAAAAACAGATTGCTGCTTTAGTAGCATATAATATTATACAAAACACCGTTATATGTAATATAACGCAGACATCAATTAACCATGATAATGTTATCATTGATAATGTTGTACAAACTAGTTTAAACTAGTTAATGAGACAAAGCCTAAGCTATACCGTTTAAATATTAACATAGTTCATCAAAACATGCAAGGTTTAGGCGGCAAAGAACTTGAACTGGAATTGTTAGCTAATAAATTTAATATTCATATATTTTGTATCACTGAACACTGGTTAAATAAAAATTGTATTATTACTTATGGATAACTATAAATTAATAAGTACATTCGTCAGAGAGAAAACAATTCGCGGAGGCTCTTTAATATTAGTTCGCAGTGACATATCCAATACAGTATGTAAATCTCGACAAGATATTGTTTCTCTCTCTGTCGAGCGTATTGTTGAGATTTCTTGTGTAGAGTTTCAACGTTACATTATAGTATGCGTGTACCGCCCCCCCAATAGTGATTTTGAAACTTTTGAGTCCACTATTGATGACGTACTTAAACGTATTTGCATTAAAAATAAATCTATAATCGTGTGTGGAGACTTTAATATAGATATATTGATAGACACAACTTTCAGTCGTCGGCTGTTAAATTTATTTAAATCATATAATTTATTAAACTTATTCTCTGAGCCGACTCATGTTGGCGATAATTTTGCAACGTGTATAGACAATGAGTTTTGTGACTGTGAAGTGTTTGAGACTTTAATAATGAAAAACTTAACTTCGGATCATTATGGACAGAAATTCACGTTAGTAGATCAAGAAATTAAAAATTCAAATAAGATTTCATGTAGACCAAAGTCGAGTGATAAAATTAACTTGTTTAAGGATAAGGTAGTACAAAAAATACCTAGTTTGTGTTTGATTTATAAGGACCTAGATACGCTATATAATAATTTATTTACTATGATTTTAAATGAATTTCATAACACATTTAAAATAAAAACTTTTAGTAAAAATTTAAAACTGAAATTTATTGACTGGGCTACCTTAGGTATATTTAGAAGTAGAGATAAATTATATGAATTATATGGTATGAGGCAATATAATCGGGATCCAGTATTTTTAAAACACGTTAGATGTTATTCTAAGATTTTCAAAAGTGTTTGCATCCAGGCAAAGGCAATTTACATTAGAAACAAAATTCTTAACTCTGACAACAAAATAAAAACAGGATATTATTAATAGTATAACTGGAAAATCCAAAATAGAAAATGAACCAATTAAATTAAATGTTGATAATATATTAATTAATTCAGAAGAAGAAGTAGCAAGCATGTTTGAAAAATTCTTTACAGATATACCTATCAAAGTAACAAATGTATTAAAATCATGACTAAAAACTAATCCCCCAGCCTGTGATAATTACTTTGAGTTTAAACGTGTTACAGCGTTTAATATTATTAAGAATTTCAGAACGCTTAATATAAAAAAAACAGGTGATTTATGGGACATTTCAGTAAAAATATTAAATGCAATAATTAATAATATTGCCCCGCATCTAGCCGATATATTTAATAAGTGTATAGATACAGGAAAGTTTCCGGACTTAATGAAGCACAGTAAATTAATACGTCTATTTAAAAATGTAAACAGGAACGATCCCGGTAACTAGTATAGACCAATCTCTATATTACCATCACTGAGTAAAGTTTTTGAAAAGATAATTTTAAACCAACTTTTAGAATATTTTAATAAAAATAAACTATTTCATAGTCAACGGTATGGTTTTACTAGGGGTAGGTCAACAACAGACGCTGGAGTTGCACTTCTTAAGCATATTTATGAAGCATGGGAGAAATCACAAAATGCGATTGGTGTGTTTTGTGATTTGTCCAAGGCATTTGATTGTGTTCAACATGAAACTCTTTTAAAAAAACTTAATCATTATGGTATAGCTGGTGTTTCACTGGATCTAATTGCCTCATACCTAAATCAAAGAGTCCAGAGGATTACTGTTAATGGTGTAAAATCTTCTGGATCTTTGCTATAAATGGGTATTCCACAGGGATCCATTTTAGGACCGTTCTTATTTTTGATTTATATTAATGATCTGCCATATTATGTGAAGAATTTGTGTGATATTGTACTTTTTGCTGATGATACATCTCTTATATCTAAAGTAAATAGAAATAAACATAATTACGACGATGTAAATAGTGCTTTTTGCAGGTTCTTCAATGGTTTACGGTAAATAACTTAGTTCTTAATGCTAAAAAAACTAAATGCGTTGAGTTTGCTTTACCTAATGTTAAAAAACAAAAATTTAACCTACTGTTAAATAATGAAATTTTAGATGTGGCAGACTCGTAGGTATTTCTGGGTATAACTTTAGATTCAAAACTGCAGTGGAACCCCCAATTATCATCTCTAGCGGGCAGACTCGGCTCAGCTGCCTACGCTGTGAGGAAAGTCAGACAAATGACCGATATCAATACTGCTAGGCTAGTTTACTTCAGTTACTTTCACAGTATTATGTCTTATGGCATTTTACTGTGGGGTAGGGCCGCGGACATTTAATCCATTTTTGTACTTCAAAAGAGAGCTGTTCGGGCCATTTATAATCTTAGAGCACGAGATTCACTTAAAGATGTTTATAAAAACATAGACGTCCTTACAGTCCCATCACAATACATATATTGTAATATTTTGTACATTTACCAGAATATCGATTCGTTCAAAACACAGTGACAAACATAATGTTAATACTAGAAACAGAAATAAACTTGTAACGCCGTACTATCGTCTCCACAAAGTGAGTGATAGCTTCATGGGGCTTGGTGTTCGCATCCATAATAAGATTCCACAGGCTATATTAGACTTGCCACTTCAGCAATTTAAAACTCGAATAAAAAAGTGTTTAGTAAATAAGGTTACTACTCTGTACAAGATTATTTTAATGATGACAAAGCTTGGATTCCAAATGACGTTGATGCTCAGCTGAATGATTATACTTTTGTAAAACAGACTGATGTAAACAATGGCATTTTGATGCGAGCAACTGTTGAGTTTCTTGCCAGTTCTTCTCATCAGGAAACTGCCTGACTGACCAATTTTGACGTGTCAAAAGTACTTTTTAAAAAAGTCTATTTGAATAAAATATTTTGAGTTTAAGTTTTTCTCCATACAAGGTAAAGTCAGTTCTGAACTTAATTTTTTCATAAACTTTCTTCTACTGAGTGGTTTTTCGTGTTTAGACAGTACATTATGGCAATATATTATAAACATACGAATTGCCACGAAACATTATTAGTCTTACGTGAACACGACATTGAAGATTTTTTCACATTTGATCAAAGGTATCAACGCCACTTTTTTTTTTGTATGGTGAATAAGGTGCAAACGAGCAGATGTTCCACCTGATGGCAAGTGGCCACCATCGCCCATAAACATCGGCAAGACAAGAAATACTCTCTTGTTTTGTCTTTTTTCTTAATTGCTTTACTGTTTATAATAAGTGATATATCATGGCAACACTAATGTCAAATTTTATAGGACTTCAGGAAGTACCCTAAAAATTTTATTAGGGAGTCACTGACGAAACACTATTGACATTATATCCCGAGAATTTGGTTTATCTGCTATAAACCTAACAGAGGAATAGTAGTAATTCCCTTGCGCTTCGCTTGGCTCGTCTTGGCGGAAGACTACTGCGCTATAACTAGGTATTGAAAGTACTTAAAGTTGCGATTCGGCCGCTCCCCGCATGCTGCGGCCTGCTGCTGAGTTGACTGAGAGAGACAGCGCACTGCATGAAATATTTAGAAACAAATGGCAATATTTCGAAATCGCGTAAACCTCGCAGGCGTATATTATCTTTCTAGGGTTAAGGCAACTAAGACTACAATATAAATAATAATAATATTTATTGCAGGCATTTGCCCATTTAAGAAATACACATTAACAGAGGATCAAATAAAAATCAATACACATAAGCACCGTTCCAAGTTTTCCACAGAGGGCTGTCCATTTTTACAGCAAATGTGGTGAGGAGGGTGTTAGAGCTACTCAGTAGCCTGGTCATCATGATCCCATAGAAGTCGTCTATACGAGCATCCGCAAACATGTCGTCCGCGTAGTTAAAATTGTTTATAGAAACTTCATCTACCGAGCACCCGACCCCAACTCTGCTGAGCCTCTCAATCAATTGGTTTACATATAGATTGAAGAGTCTGGGTGACGTCAGCCCACTCTGTCTAACTCCACACTCCATATTGTAAGGATTACTGTACATCCCATCCCATCTCACTCCGTTCAATTGATTACCATACGAGAACTCATAAGGAGACCGGTGTGAAGTTAGCTGACTAAAGTTGGCTGACTAAGATAATCCAACCAAATAAAGAAGTCTGCATAAAATAAGGTAAAATTAACCAGAAACTAGTACTAATTTTAATAAATAACATGAAATAAATATTTTATTCTTAGGCGTGAGCACCCTTATGTAAAGAAATTATTTAGTTGCCAAATAATTTTAAAATTATTTTTTAATAGAATAACAATTTCACGAAATAAAAGCTATTATTACACTCTGAGCTTCTTATAAGCTAAAAAGGTTTTAAAATATGAGTAAAATGAGATAAAAATCTTAGGGGTTGAAACCGGATGAGCAGTCCTTATGCGAAGAAATCAGTTATTTAAGTAACAATTTTTTATTTTTTTAATATTTTCACAAAATAAAAGTTAAAATTACACCTTGAGATATTTACCACTAAAAAAATATGTAAAAACAAATCAAATGAAGGTAAATTCATAGGGATTGAAACGGGACTTCCATCCCTTACGTGTAGAAAAATGTTAGCTGACTAAATTTTTTTGGAGTTTTTATAAATTTTCACATAGTAAAAGTTAAGATTACACCATGAGCTTTTTATCACTAAAAGAATACATAAAAACGAATCAAATGAGGGTAAATTCATAGGGATTGAAACGGGACTTCCTTCCCTTAAGTTAAGAAATGAGTTACCTGGCAGAATTTTTTCATGTTTTATGGAAAATGAATGTTTTCATATAGTAAAAGTTAAGATTACGCCTTGTGCTTTTTATCACTGAAAGAATACATAAAAACGAATCAAATAAGGTTAAATTCATTAGGATTGAAACGGGACTTCCATCCCTTACGTAAAGAAAAGTGTTACCAGACTAAATTTTTTTTGTGTTTTTATAAATTTTCACATAGTAAAAGTTAAGATTACACCTTGAGCTTTTAAACACTGAAAGAATATGTAAAAACAAATAAAATGAGGGCAAATTCGTAGGGATTGAAACGGGACATCCATCCCTTAAGTGAAGAAATGTGTTATCTGGCAAAAATATTTCATGTGTTTTGGAAAATGAATGTTTTCATATAGTAAAAGTTAAGATTACGCCTTGAGCTTTTTATTACAAAAAGAATATGTAAAAAAGAATTAAATTAGGTTAAATTCATAGGGATTGAAATGGGACTTCCATCCCTTAAGTAAAGAAATGAGTTATCTGGTAGAATTTTATCATGTTTTATGGAAAATGAATGTTTTCATATAGTAAAAGTAAAAACTACGCCTTGAGCTTTTTATCACTGAAATAATATGTAAAAACGAATTAAGTGAGCGTAAATTAATAGGGATTGAAACTAGACTTCCATCCCTTACGTGAAGAAAATAGTTAGCTGACTAAATTTTTTTGGAGTTTTTTTGTATTTTCACATAGTAAAAGTTAAGATTACACCTTGAGCTTTATTTCGTTTTTACATATTCTTTTAGTGATATTAAGCTCAAGGTGTAATCTTACTTTTTACTATGTGAAAATATATAAAAACTCCAAAAAAATTTAGTCAGCTAACTATTTTCTTCACGTAAGGGATGGAAGTCCCGTTTCAATCCCTATGATTTTACCCTCATTTAATTCGTTTTTACATGTTATTTCAGTGATAAAAAGCTCAAGGCGTAATTTTTACTTTTACTATATGAAAACATTCATTTTCCATAAAACATAAAAAAATTCTACCAGATAACTCATTTCTTCACTTAAGGGATGGATGTCCCGTTTCAATCCCTATGAATTTACCCTCATTTTATTCGTTTTTACATATTCTTTCAGTATTTAAAAGCTAAAGGTGTAATCATAACTTTTACTATGTGAAAATATATAAAAACTCCAAAAAAATTTAGGCAGCTAACATTTTTCTTCACGTAAGGGATGGAAGTCCCGTTTCAATCCTAATGAATTTACCCTCATTTTATTCGATTTTATGTATTCTTTTAGTGATAAAAAGCTTAAGGCGAAATCTTAACGTTTACTATATGAAAACATTCATTTTCCATAAAACATGAAAAAATTTAAGCAGATAACGCATTTCTTCACTTAAGGGATGGAAGTCCCGTTTCAATCCATATGAATTTACCCTCATTTGATTCGTTTTTATGTATTCTTTTAGTGATATAAAGCTCAAGGTGTAATCTTAACTTTTACTATGTGAAAATTTATAAAAACTCCAAAAAAATTTAGTCAGCTAAAATTTTTCTTCACTTAAGGGATGGATGTCCCGTTTCAATCCCTATGAATTTACCCTCAATTGATTTGTTTTTTTGCATTATTTCAGTGATAAAAAGCTCACGGCGAAATTTTGACTTTTACCATATGAAAACATTCATTTTCCATATAACATGAAAAAATTCTGCAAGATAACTCATTTCTTAACTTAAGGGATGGAAGTCCCGTTTCAATCCCTATGAATTTAGCCTCATTTAATTTGTTTTTATATATTCTTTCAGTGATAAAAAGCTCAAGGTGTAATCTTAACTTTTACTATGTGAAAATTTATAAAAACTCAAAAAAATTTTAGTCAGCTAACTTTTTTCTTCACTTAAGGGATGGATGTCCCGTTTCAATCCCTATGAATTTACCCTCATTTTATTCGTTTTTACATATTTTTTCACTGTTTAAAAGCTCAAGGTGTAATCTTAACTTTTACCATGTGAAAATATATAAAAACTCCAAAAAAATTTAGTCGGCTAACATTTTTCTTCACGTAAGGGATGGAAGTCCCGTTTCAATCCTAATGAATTTAACCTCATTTCATTCGATTTTATGTATTCTTTTAGTGATATAAAGCTCAAAATGTAATCTTAACTTTTACTATGTGAAAATATATAAAAACTCGAAAAAATTTTGTCAACTAACATTTTTCTTCACGTAAGGGACGGAACTCCCATTTCAATCTTTATGAATTTACCCTCATTTAATTCTGTTTTACATATTCTTTTTGTAATAAAAAGCTCAAGGCGTAATCTTAACCTTTACTATATGAAAACATTCATTTTTCATAAAACATGAAAAATTTTTGCCAGATAACACATTTCTTTACTTAAGGGATAGATGTCCCGTTGCAATTCCTATGAATTTACCCTCATTTGATTCGTTTTTATGTATTCTTTCAGTGACAAAAAGTTCAAGGCGAAATCTTAACTTTTACTATATGAAAACATTCATTTTCCATAAAACATGAAAAAATTTAAGCAGATAACGCATTTCTTCACTTAAGGGATGGAAGTCCCGTTTTAATCCATATGAATTTACCCTCATTTGATTCGATTTTATGTATTCTTTTATTGATATAAAGCTCAAGGTGTAATCTTAACTTTTACTATGTGACAATATATAAAAACTCAAAAAAATTTTAGTCAGCTAACTTTTTTCTTCACTTAAGGGATGGATGTCCCATTTAAATCCCTATGAATTTACCCTCATTTAATTCGTTTTTTTGCATTCTTTCAGTGATAAAAAGCTCAAGGCGTAATCTTAACTTTTACTATATAAAAACATTCATTTTCCATAAAACATGAAAAAATTTTGCCAGATAACACATTTCTTCACTTAAGGGATGAAAGTCCTGTTTCAGTCCCTACGAATTTACCCTTATTTGATTCGTTTTTATGTATTCTTTTAGTGATATAAAGCTCAAGGTGTAATCTTAACTTTTACTATGTGAAAATTTATAAAAACTCCAAAAAAATTTAGTCAGCTAACATTTTTCTTCACGTAAGGGATGGAAGTCCCGTTTTAATCCCTATGAATTTACCCTCATTTGATTTGTTTTTATGCATTATTTCAGTGATAAAAAGCTCAAGGCGTAATTTTGACTTTTACCATATGAAAACATTTATTTTCCATAAAACATGAAAAAATTCTGCCAGATAACTCATTTCTTAACTTAAGGGAAGGAAGTACCGTTTCAATCCCTATGAATTTAGCCTCATTTAATTCGTTATTACATATTCTTTCAGTGATAAAAAGCTCAAGGCGTAATTTTTACTTTTACCATATGAAAACATTTATTTTCCATAAAACATGAAAAAATTCTGCCAGATAACTCATTTCTTAACTTAAGGGAAGGAAGTACCGATTCAATCCCTATGAATTTAGCCTCATTTAATTCGTTTTTACATATTCTTTCAGTGATAAAAAGCTCAAGGTGTAATCTTAACTTTTACTATGTAAAAATTTATAAAAACTCAAAAAAATTTTAGTCAGCTAACATTTTTCTTCACTTAAGGGATGAATGTCCCGTTATAATCCCTATGAATTTACCCTCATTTTATTCGTTTTTACATATTCTTTCAGTGATTAAAAGCTCAAGGTGTAATCTTAACTTTTACTATGTGAAAATTAATAAAAACTCCAAAAAAAGTTAGTCAGCTAACATTTTTCTTCACGTAAGGGATGGAAGTCCCGTTTTAATCCCTATGAATTTACCCTCATTTGATTTGTTTTTATGCATTATTTCAGTGATAAAAAGCTCAAAGCGTAATTTTGACTTTTACCATATGAAAACATTTATTTTCCATAAAACATGAAAAAATTCTGCCAGATAACTCATTTCTTAACTTAAGGGAAGGAAGTACCGTTTCAATCCCTATGAATTTAGCCTCATTTAATTCGTTATTACATATTCTTTCAGTGATAGAAAGCTCAAGGTGCAATCTTAACTTTTACTATGTAAAAATTTATAAAAACTCAAAAAAATTTTAGTCATCTAACATTTTTCTTCACTTAAGGGATGGATGTACCGTTTCAATCCCTATGAATTTACCCTCATTTGATTTGTTTTTATGCATTATTTTAGTGATAAAGAGCTCAAGGCGTAATTTTGACTTTTACCATATGAAAACATTTATTTTCCATAAAACATGAAAAAATTCAGCCAGATAACCCATTTCTTAACTTAAGGGATGGAAGTCCCGTTTTAATCCCTATGAATTTACCCTCATTTGATTTGTTTTTATGCATTATTTCAGTGATAAAAAGCTCAAGGTGTAATCTTAACTTTTACTATGTGAAAATTTATAAAAACTCAAAAAAATTTTAGTCAGCTAACTTTTTTCTTCACTTAAGGGAACGATGTCCCGTTTCAATCCCTATGAATTTACCCTCATTTTATTCGTTTTTACATATCCTTTCAGTAATTACAAGCTCAAGGTGTAATCTTAACTTTTACTATGTGAAAATTTATAAAAACTCCAAAAAAATTTAGTCAGCTAACATTTTTCTTCACGTAAGGGATGGAAGTCCCGTTTTAATCCCTATCAATTTACCCTCATTTGATTTGTTTTTATCATTTCAGTGATAAAGAGCTCAAGGCGTAATTTTGACTTTTACCATATGAAAACATTTATTTTCCATAAAACATGAAAAAATTCTGTCAGATAACTCATTTCTTAACTTAAGGGATGGAAGTCCCGTTTCAATCCCTATGAATTTAGCCTCATTTAATTCGTTTTTACATATTCTTTCAGTGATAGAAAGCTCAAGGTGTAATCTTAACTTTTACTATGTAAAAATTTATAAAAACTCCAAAAAAATTTAGTCAGCTAACATTCTTCTTCACGTAAGGGATGGAAGTCCCGTTTCAATTCCTATAAATTTACCCTCATTTGATTTGTTTTTATGCATTCTTTTAGTGATAAAAAGCTCAAGGCGTAATCTTAACTTTTACTATATGAAAACATTCATTTTCCATAAAACATGAAAAAATTTTGCCAGATAACTCATTTCTTCACTTAAGGGATGGAAGTCCCGTTTCAATCCTAATGAATTTACCCTTATTCGATTGGTTTTTATGTATTCTTTTAGTGATAAAAAGCTCATGGTGTAATCTTAACTTTTACTATGTGTAAATATATAAAAACTCCAAAAAAAATTTAGTCAGCTAACTTTTTTCTTCACGTAAGGGATGGAAGTCCCGTTTCAATCCTAATGAATTTACCCTTATTCGATTGGTTTTTATGTATTCTTTTAGTGATAAAAAGCTCAAGGTGTAATCTTAACTTTTACTATGTAAAAATATATAAAAACTCAAAAAAATTTTAGTCAGCTAACTTTTTTCTTCACTTAAGGGATGGAAGTCCCGTTTCAATCCCTATGAATTTACCCTCATTTAATTCGTTTTTATATATTCTTTCAGTAATAAAAAGCTCAAGGTGTAATCTTAACTTTTACTATGTGAAAATTTATAAAAACTCAAAAAAATTTTAGTCAGCTAACTCTTTTCTTCACTTAAGGGATGGATGTCCCATTTCAATCCCTATGAATTTACCTTCATTTAATTTGTTTTTACATATTTTTTTAGTGGTAAATATCTCAAGGTGTAATTTTAACTTTTATTTTGTGAAAATATTAAAAAAATAAAAAATTGTTACTTAAATAACTGATTTCTTCGCATAAGGACTGCTCATCCGGTTTCAACCCCTAAGATTTTTATCTCATTTTACTCATATTTTTTAACCTTTTCAGCTTATAAGAAGCTCAGAGTGTAATAATAGCTTTTATTTCGTGAAATTGTTATTCTATTAAAAAATAATTTTAAAATTATTTGGCAACTAAATAATTTCTTTACATAAGGGTGCTCACGCCTAAGAATAAAATATTTATTTCATGTTATTTATTAAAATTAGTACTAGTTTCTGGTTAATTTTACCTTATTTTATGCAGACTTCTTTATTTGGTTGGATTATCTTAGTCAGCCAACTTTAGTCAGCTAACTTCACACCGATATAAGGAGACTAATTTCGGTCGTAGACAAGTTTCCTTTCGCAATTTCTGAAACAATATTTCGTAAGCCTCTGGCCATGACTAATACAGAGATTGTAAAGCATTTCGAGCACACTGGAAAGGTGCACCCCCCGCATACCTTAAATGTTCGACGCTGAGGCCATCGTGTCCTGGTGATTTACCGCGTTTCATATATATAGTGAAACTTATTGGACTTTGTCCAGTTTCCACGGTGCCCCCTTCATCACTAACATTGTTTTACAAATTTTCTACAAGGATCAATATTAAACTGAGTCTTTAACATATTTACTATGTTCAGACGTCCACTTATACCCCCTACCTCTGCGGGCAAGCTCGTCCCTGTCCTCAGTCTGTTTGTATGTTGCCAGAAATTACCAAAATGTTTCGTCACATACATCATTTGAGGCTACTTTTAAAAACCTTCCTTGAATTAGCCATTTCATCATATGCGACTCCACACCTAGGTTTTCCAGCACATACCCACTCCTGAAAGCAAACACGAGCCCTCTCATGAGACGTACTTACATACTTATTCCATCCCGTAATTTTACGTTTTTTATGATTCAATGAGGGCTTGTAACTACTTATAGCAGCCTCTTGCGAAATATTTATGATATTCTCATAAAGGTTACTAATAATGTTCTTCTCTTTCATGTTCATTACATAATCTATCACTACAGTGTACCATCTCAGGGGGGAAATCTATCAATCTCAATCTATTGTTACAAATCTCTGTATAACAATTGATCTGATCACTACTCCTATGCCCCTAAATTACTTTATTAACTTTTAAATAGGGCTGGTGTGTTTGAGATTTAAGTAAATTGAATTTACAAAACACCTCTAAGGGGTACCTAATGATCAGACCATGCTAGGTACTATACAATGATCTAACCATCGCGAGCAGCTATGACTGTCACTTATAAATGTAAATATATTCGATGACAATATTCCATAATCAGCACATAACCAGTTTTGTTCGTGACAGAAATCTATCATTTCATTAAAAAATAGTTCACCTGGGTGTGCGTTAAAGTCGCCTAGCATAAAAACTACACTTATACCGCTATCCTCTATAATTGCATTAATTTCACTCAGGCTCTCCGTAAACTCGGTAAGATTTTCATGGCAGTCTGTTGGCATATATAGAAAAAATAAGTATATTGTAGTCACTTACTTCGCACTTAATCGCGCACAGCCTAACCACTACTACACTTCACTACTGCCGCTCAGCACTCCCGCGCTCGTGTCCACTGTCCACTGCCGACGTGCCTGTGGACTCGAACTCTTTGTGTGAAGAAGTGTGAGGTAATGTCGTGTGGTAGTAGCCAGGTCTCCTGTAATGCCACTGCGTCTGCCGCACTGCATAGACTTCTTACACTGTCTACCCATCTGTTCGCTATTCGCTATTTATATTCAAATTTCGCGCCTATCACAAATCTGGTCGGTTAGCATCGGGGCTCGGCAAAGAGCATACAGCGGATCTCGATTCTCATTGGTCGAGACGCACCGCGTGAACCTCGCCCCAGTCGCCGCACGGCGGCATTCAATTCAACATGTTCAACGGCTAGCTAACACTACAAAACGTGTAATTTCTTAATAATCCTGCTCAGACTCAAAGTATAGCTACAAAATAGTGAATATTGTGCATATACACCAGCATACCGACTACGGCAGCTCGAGGTGGTGCTAAGGGGTGTGAAACAACGAACTGGAGACCTGGATAGGAGATCTGACTGTAAGTACCCTTTGCTTTCCGCCAGATTTTCGCCTCGTCATACGGCAGGAGCCCTCGCTCCTGACCCAAGGTGTGTCTTTTTGATACATCCTTTTTTGGTGCCGAAGGGTTGGATCTTAATACGAGTCGCATGAATTTAGTATAACTGTGAATGTGGGATTGAAGAGGGGGTTCATTCTTACCTAAAAACAATAATATTAGTTGCCGGAGTCACGTTAAAATAAAAAATACACGATGTTAAAAACTACGGAACCTCTTAACTTCAACTCTGTGATTATTTGATATTTGACACTGACGGGTTACATTACAGATTAGAAATGTTCGAAACATCGATTTTTGCGTGGTCTAGAACATCAATGTTGAAAAGTATCGAAACGTTAAATATATTTTTTAAATATTTTCTTAAAATTTTATCTCAAGTTAGTTCTTCTTTTATCCACCCAGAAGTAGGAGCCCCGCGAAGCGGGGCGACGTAGACTGGTCCCTGTTCTATTTTAAAATATCACCGATTTGGTCATGTAAAGACTGCATGCAGCACTTAACATTTTTAAAAATAGGTGTTGGTTGGTTAGGTTAGGTTAGGCTTCTTTTATCCACCCAGAAGTAGGAGCCCCGCGAAGCGGGGCGACGTAGACTGGTCCCTGTTCTATTTTAAAATATCACCGATTTGGTCATGTAAAGACTGCATGCAGCACTTAACATTTTTAAAAATAGGTGTTGGTTGGTTAGGTTAGGTTAGGCTTCTTTGGGGGTTCAGGTAGCACATACGTCCACGTCGTTTCCCCCGGGCCCCGTCCTGACCACCGTAACGGAGTGGCAGGCGGGTGGCTGAAGTGTGCTTCCCTAGTGTGTGTGTGCTTATACGCAGAGGCTTCCCTTCCCCAGCTCCCTCCCCTCTGGGTTGTAGGTAGAGCGGGGCACACTAGGTGTTAGTAGTTCTGATTCTACAAAGTATTGCTATGTCTGGTTCGAAGGATGTGGCAGCATCGGCTGCGGTGGTTGCACCCGCAAAGATTGCGGGGGGCGCTGCGAATGACTTAGGCTCGTTTAAGGACTGTCGAATTTCCCTCGAGAGGTTGCCGGACGCTGAAGAGTTGTCGGACTGCAGTGTAAGAACTGTAGCCTCGGGAGCGAGCGACCGGTTTTGGCGCAAGAGACCGGCGGCTGAGATGGTCGACAGCTCGTCGGATACAGAAATTGACCGGATAACAACGGCTAAGGATAAAGGGCTCGTTTTTAATAAAAAAACTAAAACGGGGCGACACCTCGCTAAGGCGAAGGCTGCCGCTAAGGATGGAGACGCAGAGGCCAGGATTGAGGAATTCAAACTGGCCTTGCAAAACAGGAAAAATAAGAAGGAAACAGATAACTCGGACACGGATTCCACAGCGACTCCGACGCCGGCTTTCGATCTGCCGGCAGACCCGTTTTCTCTCGGGTCGGAGGAGCTGCGGAATAGCGCCGCCCAGATCTCCACCACTATCTGTGAGGTCGCGCGGCGTTCCAAAAATCTTAAGGGCGGCTTCATGAGGAGGCTGTACGACTGCTCTGCCGCCCTTACTAAAGTTGTGGAGGCACTCGCCTCCAAAACCGAAACGGAGGAGGCCCGCCGGGTCCGTGAAGACAACGGGCGACTTCGGCGTGAGGTGGAGCATCTGAAAGCCGAACTCAAAGCCCACCGGCGGGAATATGCTGAATTACGTACGGAGTTGGCCAGCACACCCAAGGCCGCACCCCCGATTCAGTCAAACTCGGCAATCGACGCATTGAGAACATCACTCACGATGATGCTAGACGCGCGGTTGTCGGGGATCGAGGAGCGTCTACCTCCTGCCAAGGTGCTCCGCCCACCACTAGCCGCAGACAAACAAGGTCCACTCCCTGCCCCGTCTGAGTCTGCGGCCAGACTGATGCCTCCCCCTGCGGCCGCTAGACCGCTGGGAGGTAACAAAAAGCAAGGAGGCAAAAATCCCCCACCAGCGAAGGCAACTCCTGCACCTGTCGCTGGTCCATCGGGGATGAGGACGAAGGCACCACCAAAGGCCACTCCACCGACGAGCGCTGCACTCATTCCAACCACGAGTGCAGTCCCTCCAGTGCCTGTCGTAGCACTTGAGCAGGCACAACCGCCACCACCGCTAACTCAGGAGGGCAGCTGGACCACGGTGGTCAAGAAAGGGAAGGGCAAGGGCAAGAAGACCCCAGCCCCCAAAGCGGCACCCGCTCCCGCGGCAAAGCCGCGTAGGAAGGCTAGGCCGCCAAAGCTCTCAGCCCCCAGCACGTCTGCAGTTGTGATCACACTGCAGCCGGAGGCGGCCGAGAAGGGGGTAACCTACGCTCAGATAATGGAGCGGGCGGAACAGGCGGTCTCCCTGGAGGAGATGGGCATCGGAGCGGGCATACGCATTCGGCAAGCAAAGACCGGCGCTCGGTTGCTGGAGTTGCCGAAAGGGCAGACACCCGAGCAGGCGGAGTTGCTTGCCGGAAAGCTGCGCGTGGTGTTGGACGGGGTCGCAAGGGTCGTCAGGCCCACTAAGATGGTGGACCTGCGGGTGACGGACCTGGATGACTCCGTCACCAAGGCCAAGCTCACGGCCGCCGTGGTGAAGGCGGGCGGCTGTGCAGCGGAATCCGTCCGGGTTGGTGACATTACGTCTGGTCCGTGGGGTATGCTGGCGGCTCGAGTATCGTGCCCGGTGTCAGCGGCCAAAAAGCTGTCTGACGCCGGAAGGGTCCTGGTCGGGTGGAGCTCGGCAAGAGTCAGGATCCTGGAGGAGCGGCCCTTGCGCTGCTATAAATGCATGGGTCTGGGACACACAAAGTCCCTTTGCTCTTCCGGGATTGAACGTGGTGGCCTGTGTTATAGGTGTGGTGGCGAAGGTCACAGGTCACCCACGTGCACGGCCGAGTTTCGCTGCGTGGTTTGCGCCGATCTCGGACGGCCGTCCGGGCACAAGATGGGAGGAAGAGGCTGCAAGCCCAAGGAGAAAGCGGCCAAATCTCAGGCCGCAGCGGGGGTTGGGCGCCAGTCAGAAAGGCGCGAGGAGGTTGATATGTCGTCTTAATGGACCGGATACGACATATCAACTTTCTCCAGGGGAACGTAAACCACTCCGCCGGCGCGCAGGATCTACTGCTGCAGTCAATGGCGGAGTGGTCGGTGGATATGGTAGTGGCGGCAGAGCCGTACTACGTTCCCTCCAACCCACGCTGGGCGGGTGACCTGGACGGATCCGTAGCGGTCGTGGTAGGGACCAACAACGGCCCCCCCCTCGTTCCTATCGAAAAGGGTTCGGGGTACGTCGTGGTGGGATGGGGAGAGTTCGTGGTTGTGGGGACGTACTTCTCCCCTAATCGCGTCCTTGCGGAGTTCGAAACGTACCTTGAATCCGTCAGGGCCGCGGTCTGCAGACAGGCGCCGAGACAAACAATACTTCTCGGCGACCTGAATGCCAAGTCCCAGGCGTGGGGCAATCCCGCCACGGACGCCAGGGGGAGGGCCGTACAAGTGTGGGCCCTGCTCTCCAATTTATCCCTCCTCAACAGGGGGACCGCGCACACCTGCGTCCGGCATAACGGGGGATCGGTGGTTGATGTGTCATTCGCCACCCCCGCTGTCGCGCGCAGGGTGCTAAATTGGAGAGTGGTGGAAGGGGTGGAGACCTTGTCGGACCATCTCTACATAAGGTTCGAGGTCTCCACCCTCTCCGGGCCAACGGAACCTCGGAGGGGGCTAAGCAAGCTCCCACGATGGGCGCTCGGCCGGCTGGACAAAGAGCTGGCCGAGGAAGCTGCCATTGTGCAGCGCTGGGGTTCCGCGGGAAGGTGGGAGGGCGCCGGCGTCGAGGAGCTGGCGGGTCGCATGCACACGGCGTTGCAGGAGGTGTGCAATGCGGCCATGCCCCGTGTGGGGCGGAGGCCGTCGCGTCGCCAGGTCTACTGGTGGTCGCCCGAAATTGCGGATCTTCGGGCGGCATGTATCAGGGCGCGGCGGGCCTACACTCGGTGCCGGAGGCGGAACGGCCTCGACCCGACGTTGGAAGAGGAGCTGCGGGGCGCTTACAAAGAAGCGCGGAAGACCCTGCAGCTCGCTATCAGTCGGGCGAAGGCGGTGGCCCGCGAGGAATTGCTTGCGGGCCTAGATCGTGACCCGTGGGGGCGTCCGTACCGCGGTGTGTGCGACAAGATCTGTGCACACGGCGCCCCCGTCACGGAGACGATGCCGCCTGGGCCGCTCCGCCGGCTTGTGGGGGAGCTCTTCCCACCCCCTGCGGCAGATTTTGTCCCCCCCTGGATGGCGCCTCCGTCTGACGAGGAGGAGGCGACGGCTGTTCCCCCTATAACAGAGGGGGAAATGGAAGTCGCCGTAGACCGTCTCCGGGGGAGGAGAACGGCACCGGGGCCCGATGGTGTGCCTGGGCGAGTGTTGTTGATCGCCCTGAAACACCTCGGGCCGATGCTTCGGGAACTGTTCAACGCGTGTCTCAGGACTGGGCAGTTCCCGAAGCAATGGAAGGAAGGCAAATTGTGTCTGTTGCCGAAGAAGGGCCGTCCACCGGGGTCGCCTTCGGCATACAGGCCAATTGTGCTGCTGAGTGAGACTGGGAAGTTGCTGGAGAAAATTCTCGCAGCACGTCTCACTCAGCACCTGGAGACGGAGGGTCCCGATCTAGCTCCCTGCCAGTTCGGGTTCAGGGCGGGCCGTTCCACCTTGGACGCCCTGTCCGAGCTGAAGAGGGTGGCCACAGAGGCGGTGGAGGAGGGGGACGTTGTCCTGGCCGTCTCCCTCGATGTGGCCAACGCTTTCAACAGCCTCCCACACACCACCTTGAGGGAGGCACTCCGCTATCATGGAGTGCCGTTCTACCTCAGGAGGCTGTTGGAAGCATACCTGGACGATCGGGACGTCCTCTGGGAGGGGGCCGACGGGCGAATGGCTCGGCATCGGGTGGGCTGCGGCGTTCCGCAGGGCTCGGTTCTGGGTCCCGCCCTGTGGAACGTCGGCTTCGACTGGCTGCTGCGAACTCCCCTCCTCGCCGGCATGAGGGTGCTCTGTTACGCTGACGACACCCTGGTGACGGCGAGGGGGAAGGACTTCCGCGAGGCAGCCCGCCTAGCCGAAGTCGGAGCCACGCTCGTGGTGGACCGAATCGGAATGTTGGGTCTGAGGGTCTCCATCAGCAAAACGGAGGCCCTCTTGTTCCACGGTCCACGGAGAGGCCCCCCGCGGGGAGCGTCCATCTCCGTCCAAGGTTCGGTGGTGGAAGTGAGGGCCCAGATGAAATACCTGGGCCTCACCCTGGACGGCAGATGGAGCTTCGGGCCGCACTTCGAGGCGCTCGCTCCAAGGCTCGTGAAGGCCGCCGCGGCGTTGGGAACGCTACTACCCAACGTCGGGGGACCGGGCTCGCCATGCCGGCGCCTCTATGCCGGCATTGTGCGAAGCATGGCACTGTACGGTGCTCCCATATGGGTGGACGCTCTCACCGAGCGCAACATGGCCCAGCTGCGGAGAGCGCAGAGGGTCATCTCGGTGAGAGCTATACGGGGGTACCATACAGTGTCGTGGACGGCGGCGACACTTCTCGCGGGCGATCCGCCTTGGGCTCTTCAGGCGGAGGTTCACGCGGAAGTGTACCGGTTCCGAGCGAGCCTACGGACGACCGGTGTGCGGCCCAGAGAGGAGGAGGTTGGACGAATCAGGGCTCTAGCCCAACGAGCCCTGATTCAAAGGTGGAAGGAGGATTTGAGGTCCCCCAGTGCAGTCCTGGCGACGGTGGAGGCGATCCGCCCTCACATCGTGCGCTGGGTCGAAAGGCAGCACGGCGTCCTGTCCTATCGGCTGACGCAAATGCTTACCGGGCACGGTTGCTTCGGTAAGTATTTGTGCCAAATTGCCAGACGGGAGGTGACGCCGGCCTGTCACGAGTGTGGTGCGGCGGAAGACACGTCGCATCATACTCTGGCAGAATGCCCTGGATGGGGACCTCAACGCCACAGCCTGGCGGCGGTCCTAGGTGGAGACCTCTCTCTCCCGAGCGTGATTCATTCCATGCTCGAGAGTGAGAGATGCTGGTCGGCCATGGTCGACTTCTGCGAGGCTGTAATCTCGCAGAAGGAGGCCGCGGAGCGGGAACGCGAGGGTGACGCCTCTGCAGACCCGCGCCGCCGAGCTCGATCGGGGAGGCGTAGGCGACAATTCGCCCACCTCCTCCCACCACCCTGAATGGAACCGTCAGGCAAGGGGGTAACCACTCTCGGTGTACCCTGAGAGCCCCCTGGCGTGCAGGCCCGCTATAAGAGCGGGCCGACCCGCTGAGGCGTCACAGTCGTGTGCGTAAGCGTTCCTGTGGCGCCTCCCTACAGCGGAGGTATGGTACCGTTGGTTTTAGTGGGTATGCCTTGAACCGCCGCTCGCCCAATGGCGGACGGCATCAAGGAGAGCCCCACATAACCTCCCGCTCGTCGGCGGGGGGTATGCATAAGGCGCATTTCCAACGCAAAAAAAAAAAAAAAAAAGGTTAGGCTTCTTTTATCCACCCAGAAGTAGGAGCCCCGCGAAGCGGGGCGACGTAGACTGGACCCTGTTCTATTTTAAAATATCACCGATTTGGTCATGTAAAGACTGCATGCAGCACTTAACATTTTTAAAAATAGGTGTTGGTTGGTTAGGTTAGGTTAGGCTTCTTTTATCCACCCAGAAGTAGGAGCCCCGCGAAGCGGGGCGACGTAGACTGGTCCCTGTTCTATTTTAAAATATCACCGATTTGGTCATGTAAAGACTGCATGCAGCACTTAACATTTTTAAAAATAGGTGTTGGTTGGTTAGGTTAGGTTAGGCTTCTTTTATCCACCCAGAAGTAGGAGCCCCGCGAAGCGGGGCGACGTAGACTGGACCCTGTTCTATTTTAAAATATCACCGATTTGGTCATGTAAAGACTGCATGCAGCACTTAACATTTTTAAAAATAGGTGTTGGTTGGTTAGGTTAGGTTAGGCTTCTTTTATCCACCCAGAAGTAGGAGCCCCGCGAAGCGGGGCGACGTAGACTGGTCCCTGTTCTATTTTAAAATATCACCGATTTGGTCATGTAAAGACTGCATGCAGCACTTAACATTTTTAAAAATAGGTGTTGGTTGGTTAGGTTAGGTTAGGCTTCTTTTATCCACCCAGAAGTAGGAGCCCCGCGAAGCGGGGCGACGTAGACTGGACCCTGTTCTATTTTAAAATATCACCGATTTGGTCATGTAAAGACTGCATGCAGCACTTAACATTTTTAAATATAGGTGTTGGTTGGTTAGGTTAGGTTAGGCTTCTTTTATCCACCCAGAAGTAGGTCAAAGTCAAAGTCAAAGTCAAAATTTTTTATTCAATGTTGGAATTTACATTCTCTTATTGAACGTCGGAATCTACCACCCTTTCGGAAACGACCTAACCCAGACCTGAGAAGAATGGGCGCAAGAAACTCAGCGGGACTGTTTCTTTTGGATATTTTTTATCTTTGATTTTTTAAACGCCAATTTTTATAACAAGTATATTTATACATTGAGAAAGCCTGGAGCGAACGCATCATTCCCAAGGCGTGACATCTTCCAAAAAATTTTTAATGTTATAATAGCCTTTGTCACACAAACGTTTTTTAACTAACTTTTTAAATTTTCCTATAGAACAATTTTGAACGTTTTCTGGGATCCTGTTGTAAAAGCATACACATCGCCCAACAAAAGAATTACTAATTCTACTCAATCGAGTAGTAGGAGTAACAAGTTTGTGTTTGTCCTAGTATTGATGTCATGCAAGTCACTATTTCTAATAAAATCATTAATATTTTTACGCACATACATAACATTTTCAAAAATATATTGTGAAGCAACAGTCAATATATTAATTCTTTGAATTTATCTCTTAAAGATATTTTAGGGCCGAGACCATAGATTGCGCGAATAGCCCTCTTCTGCAGTATGAAAATCGTGTTTATGTCGGCTGCGTTACCCCAAAGTAGAATGCCGTAAGACATTATACTATGGAAGTAGCTAAAGTAAACTAAACGAGCCGTGTCTATATCAGTTAATTGGCGTATTTTTTTAACCGCGTATGCTGCAGAGCTGAGTCTATTGGCCAACCTCTCAATATGGGGGCCCCATTGCAATTTAGAGTCGACAGTGATGCCCAAAAATACGGTAGATTCCACCGGTTCCAACTCCTCTCCATTTATAAATACACCACTCTCTATTTTCTAATATTGGGTGTCGTAAATTTTATATATTTAGTTTTCTTACTATTTAACATTAGATTATTAGCACTGAACCAATGTACAATATCAGAGAGAGCATTGTTTACATCGTCATATTCAGTTTGATAGCGTTTCACTTTAAATATTAGTGAAGTGTCATCAGCAAACAATACTATCTTGTTCTTTTTTTCTACAAGGTTTGGCAGGTCGTTTATATAAATGAGGAAGAGAAATGGTCCAAGAATAGAACCCTGGGGGACCCCCATAACCAGACGAGCCCCAGGAGATCTCTTGCCATTCACGTCAACCCTTTGAACCCTATTGTTTAGATAGGAGTTCATAAGGTCGAGCGCAGTTCCTTTGATGCCATAGTGGCGCAGCTTTCTGACCAGAGTCGCATGTTGTACACAATCGAAGGCCTTAGATAAGTCACAGAATATTCCAAGTGCATTCTGTGATTCCTCCCAGGCCTCGAAGATATTCTTAATTAATTCGACACCGGCATCCGTTGTTGAACAACCCTTAGTAAAACCAAATTGTTTCACATGGAGAAGTCTCTGTGAATTAAAATGAATCAACATTTGGTTTAAAATTAGTTTTTCAAAAATTTTACTAAGCGTTGGCAACACTGAGATGGGTCGAAAATTATTTGGATTAGTTATACATCCAGATTTAAATATAGGCGTTACTTTACTATGCTTCATCAGGTCAGGAAACACGCCACGTTTAATACAAGTATTGAAAATAGTAGCTAGATACGGTGCAATGGCATCAATTATGGAGTTAATTATTTTAACAGAAATACCCCAAATATCAGCTGTTTTCTTCATATCTAGGGTTTTAAATGTTTTAATTATATCTTTACTGTTGACAGTACTAAATTCGAACAGTACATCACATTTTTTAACATTTTCTAGCAATAATGATTCAGCAACGCTGGCAGATGAAATGAGAGAACAAGTTGTTGAGATTGGAATGTCAGAGAAATATTTTTCAAACGTGGATGCAACTTCCTGATCAGTTTTGATATTAATGTTATTATAAATGAGATTATACTTGAAGTTACGATCTTTGACTCTTCCAGTTTCCCAATTGATAATATTCCATGTCATTTTTATTTTGTCTTGTGCATTATAAATTTTTTGTTTAATATGTAACGACTTTGCCATGGAACACACTTTTTTAAATAACTTTGAATATGCTTTAACAAAGGCTATAAAGGACTCTGAATGGTTGTATGATCTCTCATTATAAAGTTGATATAGTTTTTCTCTACTTCGATGAATACCAACAGTTGCCCAATCATTAAATGACAAGAGACCACCCGAATTGACTGTCTTGGCAGTGAATATAGCAGTAAACTCTGATTTTATTAGTTTAAATAGTGTGTTATATAACATATCAGGGTTATTGTGGTCAAAATTTAAGTATGTGAGTTTTGCTATAATACTACCTTTAAATTTCTCCATACGTTTGGAGTTCGTAGGAACAAACACAATCTTTTTATTTTTATTTCCTTTTTTTAACTCACAGTTAAAGGAGATTATTTGCCCAAAATGATCCGAACTCAAGTTTTTAATAATTGAATATGAATTGGGTTTAAAGTTGGTAAATATATTATCAATACATGTTGCTGAGGTTGCAGTTACTCTAGTTGGCTCTAAAAATATATTTACTAGGTTATATGAATTTAACAGGGATCTGAATCTAACACTTGTGGTGGAGTTTTCTAATAGATTAATGTTAAAATCACCACATATTATAATATATTTTTTAGACTCAGATAATTTTAATAGTATTTCTTCTAACACATTTTCAAATAATTCATATAACGCTCCAGGGGGAGGGGAGGAGTGTATATGCTCACAACAATGAAGCGCTCAAGTTCTGCACAGGCTATCTCAATAGTACGTTCTACAGAGAGGCTCGCAATGTCTTTGCGTTCTTTAAATTTAAAAAATTTACTTAAAATTATTAAGGAGCCCCCACGTAACGATTTTTCTCTGCAGAACGCACTTGCTACCTGGTGACCACTGAAATTAAATATGAGTTCATAATTACGAAGCCAATGCTCTGTAATACATAAAAAATGAATGTTTTCACATCTCATAAATAATTCCAGTTCTAATTCTTTACCTAAAAGTCCTTGTAAGTTTTGGTGCACCAGGTTTACAATTTTATTATTATTATTAAGATTATAACAATTTTTATTTTTATTATTGTCTAGGTTCAATATGCTAGAGTAATTCTCTGTTGTCTTATTATGTAAAATTAATTGGAACGGTTTCCAAGTTATTAAATGTCAAATTATTGATCTGCTCAATAGGAGTTATAGTTTTTGGGTTATTTACCTGCTCAAAAGAAGCAATGGTAGTCAAGTCACAATTTGACTGCTCAATAGAAGCAGTGTTAGAGGTAGCCAACATATTGGCTGAGTTAAAAAGTATATAATAAGATAGCAATTTTGCTACCTGTCTTTTTTTAAAGTTAGATAGATGTAGCCTATCACAAGTAAGTAATTGATATTTGTTAGATATTATATTATTTAAGTCAATAATGTGACATTTATTATTTACATTATCATTGTTATTTGGTGTTAGAGTCACATAATTGCAATTATAATAGTGTGTTAACAAACTATTTAATTTATATCTATTTTGATTTTCCTGTGGCAAGTCTGCTATATACGGTAAAGTAAACATGATTAGTTTATTAATTTTTAGAGTATTTAATTGGGTAAAATATCTTTGTATAATTTTTTTGTTTAATTTGCCTCTTCTCCCAATCATAACAATAATGGTTGTGTTTTGACAATGTGTTTCACGTAGAACTACATCTATTATTTGAGAATAAGAAGCTCCGGGCATACACATATTTAAAACTTTTTGATCTTTACAGAATTCATTAAGTAGGATACCCATGTTCTTACCCAGCTCATCACTATAAATTTTTATATATTCCTTATTAGAATTGGATGCAATCTGGGTACAAACCGGGTTCAAAGATATCAGGTCAGTGTTAGCCTCAACAGGCGGAGAGACTAATTTATAAAACTGCCCCGAACGACCTGGAGAACAATGACATTCACAATTTTGTTGTTTTATAAGTGAGTCAAAGCGATCCGAGTTATACTGACATAGTTCTACTAAACCGTTCATGGCACTTATATGCTCTGCAATTTCTTTTTGAGAAGTCTCATATTTCTGAGTTATAGCTTGTAAATTATTATGCAAACTTACCATCTCAGCCTGGAGAGAGCTAACATCCACCTCATAGTTGTTATTAACATTATTTAACTCATTACACATTTTATTTAGTTGTAACCTTAACTCACATTTTTCTTTACACACTTTTGTATATTTATGACATAATTTTTTTGATTTTAACAATTTTTTTGTTTTTCTAATAAACTCGTTTATTTTAATATATTTTTTTAATTTGTTTTTGCTTAGAACTAGCTGAGATGGCACTGAGTCCTCACCAGTCATATTGACAGTTTTGTTAGAGATGATTGGTGACACTAAGCTTGGTGCATTCTCAACCAGTTCCTCAAACAGACACTGAGTTTGAGAGGCCTTTATGCTAATGTTATGTATTTCAAAAGATTCAATTTGTTTATTTGCCTCATGCAGTTGAGATCGCAATGTAGTGGTAAGCCTGAGGGCTTCCTCATATTCCTCTCTGCACTGGTCAAACCCATTGACTATTTGTTGTAAACTATTATTATGTTTTATTATAGAAACTAACGTGGTAATTAGTCATTTTTAAAACTATGCAAAACGGTAACACTCACGTATTATTGTGGTAGACTGGTACTACAGTTTCGATCGCATTGGGCGAATTTTATTATTATGTTCTTGTAAATTTTAACACTGATTGTTTAGGTTGCACAATTCGTTTTTTAAGTCTCTATTTTTAGCATTCAGTTGAATTATGTCATTTTCCGTGTCTTCCCGTTCGTGTAATAATTGAAGGCATTGTTCCTTATAATTTTTTAACTCCTGCAAGGCAATCTGGAGCTGTTCCTCGGTTTGGCGCGCTTTTACACCGCGGGTCATCATTTTGACACAAGACAGCTGATCTTTCGTGAAGCACAACCACTATTTGGATATATATTATATGTTACACAGTTTTATTATTACTTTAATTATACAATTAAAAATAAATTATCACTTTATTATTAGTTTAATTACTTTAAAATTAAATTTAAATTGGGAGAAGATATTTTGACAAGTTTATCTTAGTGTTGCCACAGGAAAAAAAAAAAGAGGAGCCCCGCGAAGCGGGGCGACGTAGACTGGTCCCTGTTCTATTTTAAAATATCACCGATTTGGTCATGTAAAGACTGCATGCAGCACTTAACATTTTTAAAAATAGGTGTTGGTTGGTTAGGTTAGGTTAGGCTTCTTTTATCCACCCAGAAGTAGGAGCCCCGCGAAGCGGGGCGACGTAGACTGGTCCCTGTTCTATTTTAAAATATCACCGATTTGGTCATGTAAAGACTGCATGCAGCACTTAACATTTTTAAAAATAGGTGTTGGTTGGTTAGGTTAGGTTAGGCTTCTTTTATCCACCCAGAAGTAGGAGTCCCGCGAAGCGGGGCGACGTAGACTGGTCCCTGTTCTATTTTAAAATATCACCGATTTGGTCATGTAAAGACTGCATGCAGCACTTAACATTTTTAAAAATAGGTGTTGGTTGGTTAGGTTAGGTTAGGCTTCTTTTATCCACCCAGAAGTAGGAGCCCCGCGAAGCGGGGCGACGTAGACTGGTCCCTGTTCTATTTTAAAATATCACCGATTTGGTCATGTAAAGACTGCATGCAGCACTTAACATTTTTAAAAATAGGTGTTGGTTGGTTAGGTTAGGTTAGGCTTCTTTTATCCACCCAGAAGTAGGAGTCCCGCGAAGCGGGGCGACGTAGACTGGTCCCTGTTCTATTTTAAAATATCACCGATTTGGTCATGTAAAGACTGCATGCAGCACTTAACATTTTTAAAAATAGGTGTTGGTTGGTTAGGTTAGGTTAGGCTTCTTTTATCCACCCAGAAGTAGGAGCCCCGCGAAGCGGGGCGACGTAGACTGGTCCCTGTTCTATTTTAAAATATCACCGATTTGGTCATGTAAAGACTGCATGCAGCACTTAACATTTTTAAAAATAGGTGTTGGTTGGTTAGGTTAGGTTAGGCTTCTTTTATCCACCCAGAAGTAGGAGTCCCGCGAAGCGGGGCGACGTAGACTGGTCCCTGTTCTATTTTAAAATATCACCGATTTGGTCATGTAAAGACTGCATGCAGCACTTAACATTTTTAAAAATAGGTGTTGGTTGGTTAGGTTAGGTTAGGCTTCTTTTATCCACCCAGAAGTAGGAGCCCCGCGAAGCGGGGCGACGTAGACTGGTCCCTGTTCTATTTTAAAATATCACCAATTTGGTCATGTAAAGACTGCATGCAGAATCACTTACTAAATTTTTTTGCTAAGAATAAAATTTTAAAAATTCAATTTAAAAAAAATTACTTGTTTCCGGCAGGGAAAAATGGTGGTGGGGGGTTTAAATACCTCCCTCCCACCTTCCCACATACCCCTTTATACCAAATTCGTGCGACTCGTTTTAAGATTTTAACCCTTTACGTTAGTATATTTAGAAAGCGTAACTATTACGATCAAAAGGTCAAAGGTTCATTTATTTTACGTATTTATAGCATTTCTAATAGAACCTATCAGTGATTTCGAGTATACCGACATATTTTAATAAATTGCAACTCGGGGTACCTACGTGGAATTCTAGAACTTTCGGCCATTTTGCATTCTACTAGTCAATTTCTATTCGACTATTCACTTTTATATATCGAGCTATAACTAGGTACATTTACGATTTTATCCGTTCATTCGTTTTTTACTCGTTCAAGAAATTATTATTTCTTAAAAATTATTCGTTTCGACTTGTATGAACATATACTAGTCATATCTACACATCATACCTAGTTAATTCGCAGCTTTGAGTCGTAAACTCGTAAACAATTCGACAGATCACGTATTGTACCTATCTAGTATCTACTCGTACATGTATATATCTATTCGGCTGTGACAATATTGAATTTATTTATTTTTTTAATTCGTGTTAGTACAGATCTTTATTTTACATAAACAAACTATTCTATAATTACTTGTTTATGTATGTGTGGCTCGGCTGTACTAACTAATATTTAATATAAAATTTGTAAATAATATTTTATTTTATTTATTTTTTTTTTTATTCGTGATATTATATTAAAATAACATCATGTCGTATGTTACTAAACGTCATGCTCGTAGACTTAGTTCTTCAAACAAATCGAAAACGCAACATATAGAAACAGATATCTAATACTGTACGTGATTTGCCGTTGTTACGTAATAAGCGAACTATAGCTTTGAACCGTATTATCAAGGCCTTAGAGGTTGGTTATTCGGCGCAGAAAGGAGAATCGGAAATTGATTTTTTTTTTCATACTGTGAACAATTAGACAAATATGTATCGGAATTTGAAGATGCACATTTTTCAATTCTCGAACTTTCAGACTCATCCGAGGAATGTGATGAGGATGAAAATATGCGTACCCGTTTTGATGAAACTTTTTTTGAAATTATATCAATACGTCGTAGTGTTAGGTGTCTTTGTTTATACTTATAGAAAATAGTTAAATTTGTAGTTTTATTTTTAATATTTTCATAATTATTAGTATGGCAACACTTTTGCTCAACGATCGGCTGACGACTTTGATTGGTCGACGACTTTACGCCAATCGGGGGCAAGGGCTTTGCCGAACCGATGTCACCTTGGCCAGAGGTAAAAACCGGCAGGGGCATTCTGTTACAAGACTCGGGAGTGAATTGTCTAATACTGTGTAAAATAAAAATATAACCAAGTTGGGTTAATTGTTTCCTTTTTACCTTGACGAGGAGTGGATTGGAGGTTTAGTTTACATTTCAGAAGTGGGATTGTGCAACCAAAACCTAAGTACACGCCCAAAATATGCTTTAATATCGTTTTTTAAGTTAATTTTTCATAAGTCAGATTTTAAGAAAATATTAGTTAATGTTTGCGGGATATTTGTGGCTGGAATATGGGTTTTTCCAAGGCTCTCGAGGCCGTCTATCTGGATTTTCCTTGACCAGTCATAATAGACCATCATTTATTAAATAAAGTTTAAAAAATGAATACACACTACCTACGATTAATCTTTTAGAAATTTCATTGCTAATTAAAGTGTTGAGGGGATCTTTGCGGCTGGAATATGATATTCTCCGGGGCTTTCGAGGCTGTCTATCTGGATTTTCCTTGACCAGTCATAATAGACCATCATTTATTAAATAAAATTTAAAAAATGAATACACACTACCTACGATTAATCTTTTAGAAATTTCATTGCTAATTAAAGTGTTGACGGGATATTTGTGACTGGAATATGATATTCTCCGGGGCTTTCGAGGCTGTCTATCTGGATTTTCCTTGACCAGTCATAATAGACCATCATTTATTAAATAAAATTTAAAAAATGAATACACACTACCTACGATTAACCTTTTAGAAATTTCATTGCTAATTAAAGTGTTGACGGGATATTTGTGACTGGAATATGGTATTCTCCGGGGCTTTCGAGGCTGTCTATCTGGATTTTCCTTGACCAGTCATAATAGACCATCATTTATTAAATAAAGTTTAAAAAATGAATACACACTACCTACGATTAATCTTTTAGAAATTTCATTGCTAATTAAAGTGTTGAGGGGATCTTTGCGGCTGGAATATGATATTCTCCGGGGCTTTCGAGGCTGTCTATCTGGATTTTCCTTGACCAGTCATAATAGACCATCATTTATTAAATAAAATTTAAAAAATGAATACACACTACCTACGATTAACCTTTTAGAAATTTCATTGCTAATTAAAGTGTTGACGGGATATTTGTGACTGGAATATGGTATTCTCCGGGGCTTTCGAGGCTGTCTATCTGGATTTTCCTTGACCAGTCATAATAGACCATCATTTATTAAATAAAATTTAAAAAATGAATACACACTACCTACGATTAATCTTTTAGAAATTTCATTGCTAATTAAAGTGTTGACGGGATATTTGTGACTGGAATATGGTATTCTCCGGGGCTTTCGAGGCTGTCTATCTGGATTTTCCTTGACCAGTCATAATAGACCATCATTTATTAAATAAAATTTAAAAAATGAATACACACTACCTACGATTAATCTTTTAGAAATTTCATTGCTAATTAAAGTGTTGACGGGATATTTGTGACTGGAATATGATATTCTCCGGGGCTTTCGAGGCTGTCTATCTGGATTTTCCTTGACCAGTCATAATAGACCATCATTTATTAAATAAAATTTAAAAAATGAATACACACTACCTACGATTAACCTTTTAGAAATTTCATTGCTAATTAAAGTGTTGACGGGATATTTGTGACTGGAATATGGTATTCTCCGGGGCTTTCGAGGCTGTCTATCTGGATTTTCCTTGACTAGTCATAATAGACCATCATTTATTAAATAAAATTTTAAAAATGAATACACACTACCTACGATTAATCTTTTAGAAATTTCATTGCTAATTAAAGTGTTGACGGGATATTTGTGACTGGAATATGATATTCTCCGGGGCTTTCGAGGCTGTCTATCTGGATTTTCCTTGACCAGTCATAATAGACCATCATTTATTAAATAAAATTTAAAAAATGAATACACACTACCTACGACTAATCTTTTAGAAATTTCATTGCTAATTAAAGTGTTGACGGGATATTTGTGACTGGAATATGGTATTCTCCGGGGCTTTCGAGGCTGTCTATCTGGATTTTCCTTGACCAGTCATAATAGACCATCATTTATTAAATAAAATTTAAAAAATGAATACACACTACCTACGATTAATCTTTTAGAAATTTCATTGCTAATTAAAGTGTTGACGGGATATTTGTGACTGGAATATGGTATTCTCCGGGGCTTTCGAGGCTGTCTATCTGGATTTTCCTTGACCAGTCATAATAGACCATCATTTATTAAATAAAATTTAAAAAATGAATACACACTACCTACGATTAATCTTTTAGAAATTTCATTGCTAATTAAAGTGTTGACGGGATATTTGTGACTGGAATATGGTATTCTCCGGGGCTTTCGAGGCTGTCTATCTGGATTTTCCTTGACCAGTCATAATAGACCATCATTTATTAAATAAAATTTAAAAAATGAATACACACTACCTACGATTAATCTTTTAGAAATTTCATTGCTAATTAAAGTGTTGACGGGATATTTGTGACTGGAATATGATATTCTCCGGGGCTTTCGAGGCTGTCTATCTGGATTTTCCTTGACCAGTCATAATAGACCATCATTTATTAAATAAAATTTAAAAAATGAATACACACTACCTACGATTAACCTTTTAGAAATTTCATTGCTAATTAAAGTGTTGACGGGATATTTGTGACTGGAATATGGTATTCTCCGGGGCTTTCGAGGCTGTCTATCTGGATTTTCCTTGACTAGTCATAATAGACCATCATTTATTAAATAAAATTTTAAAAATGAATACACACTACCTACGATTAATCTTTTAGAAATTTCATTGCTAATTAAAGTGTTGACGGGATATTTGTGACTGGAATATGATATTCTCCGGGGCTTTCGAGGCTGTCTATCTGGATTTTCCTTGACCAGTCATAATAGACCATCATTTATTAAATAAAATTTAAAAAATGAATACACACTACCTACGACTAATCTTTTAGAAATTTCATTGCTAATTAAAGTGTTGACGGGATATTTGTGACTGGAATATGGTATTCTCCGGGGCTTTCGAGGCTGTCTATCTGGATTTTCCTTGACCAGTCATAATAGACCATCATTTATTAAATAAAATTTTAAAAATGAATACACACTACCTACGATTAATCTTTTAGAAATTTCATTGCTAATTAAAGTGTTGACGGGATATTTGTGACTGGAATATGATATTCTCCGGGGCTTTCGAGGCTGTCTATCTGGATTTTCCTTGACCAGTCATAATAGACCATCATTTATTAAATAAAATTTAAAAAATGAATACACACTACCTACGACTAATCTTTTAGAAATTTCATTGCTAATTAAAGTGTTGACGGGATATTTGTGACTGGAATATGGTATTCTCCGGGGCTTTCGAGGCTGTCTATCTGGATTTTCCTTGACCAGTCATAATAGACCATCATTTATTAAATAAAATTTTAAAAATGAATACACACTACCTACGATTAATCTTTTAGAAATTTCATTGCTAATTAAAGTGTTGAGGGGATCTTTGCGGCTGGAATATAGTATTTTCCGGGGCTCTCGAGGCCGTCTATCTGGATTTTCCTTGACCAGTCGGAATAGCCCATCAGTAAATAAAAAATAATATATATATTTAAATATATATTAATGAAATTTCTAGAATATATATATGGTGTTTTTACAACGAATATGAAGATTCATACTAAACTGCGATTACTACGGGTAACTCGTATTTTTGCAAACATTCTAAAACCACGCGTGTCAAACACATGTATTTTCAAGTTACTTTAATATTTATTAGCATCCAACCTGACAAGTGTTAATTAAAAAGATAATTCTTTCACAATTATTCTGTACATATGGTGTTTAACTTATAGTTAGTTACTATGGCTCAGTCTCGGTAATTTCATCTAGATACTTAGTTATAGCACAATAAAACTTCTCTTAAATTCTACATTTATATTATAATATATAAAAAAAAATCTGTGTGGTATTCAAGGTTTAATTTTAGTATGCATATGATGAATTTAAACTCAGGCTCTTTGTTATAAGATTTCAGATTATGGCCGAAACTCCGGGCCGAAGGCTCTCGACCCCTAGTCGTAATCGCAGAAATCGTCACTCTGTCTCGCGAAGCCGCAGTCGGAGGGTGTCTGAAGGCAGCCATCGACCTGATCCGGACATCGACCTGCGTCGTGAGCGACATCGTATGCTGGAGAGTGAAATACATCGTGAGCGCAGCCTCGTCCGTGCTGCCGAAAACCTACGCCACGTCACGCGTCAACCCCATGAGCCACGTGATGAGTCGTTGCCACAGCTCTTCCACGGCAGCGAGGCGCCGGGATGCAGACCAACGTGCAGAGCATCGTGTGGGGCGCGGACAGCAGCACGACAACCCAAGAATTGAAAGGTCACGTAGCCCCTCCTTTTCAAAAAAAGATGTAGTCGATATATTTAGAAGTTTGAGGGATGGTCTAGCATTGCCACCTGTAAACCGAGACGCACAAACACTTCAAACAATTGATCATAAAAATATATTGCCTAATTTTGATCCCACGACTAAAAATCAGCGGATGGATGTGTGGTTAAAGAAGGTGAAGGAGTGCGCCTCCGCTTACGGTTGGAATGAAAGAACCACAACTCATTTTGCTATGCAAAAGTTGCAAGGTCTGGCCAAGACGTGGTACGAGGGTTTAAATACTATATTATTTACTTGGCAAGAATGGCAGGAAAAACTTTTAAGCGCGTTTCCTTGTGAGAAAAACTATGGTCAGGCCTTGGAACATATGATTAATAGAAAGAGTAGATATAACGAATCGATAGAAGTTTATTACTATGAAAAATTAAGTTTAGTTAACCAATGTGATATAGTAGGGACACGCGCAGTAGAGTGCATTATCCACGGTATTACGGATAAGATGCTGAAATCGGGAGCCTTAGCCTTGCGTTGTACACACCCCGATCAGCTTTTACAATATCTCATCAGTAATAGGGACTACAATCAACATAGTACGGATAGATTTCAGGCTAGGAATAGGAACTTGGATAATTCTCGCATAAGCAATACGGCGCGCGCTAAAAGTAGTACTAGATCGAATGTTATTGGATGTTATAACTGCAAGGAAAAGGCCCATAGTTACTTGCACTGTTCTAAACCGCTAGTAAAGTGCTCGCGTTGTAGTAAGATAGGTCACACAGCGGAAACATGTTTCAGTAACTCGGGTGACAAAATAGGAAGCGCTGTTAGTACGACTAAAGACTATGAGAATTGATTTTATAAATAACGAAAACTCGTGTATAAGTAACGACCCGGGATGAAAATTTATGTAGGAAATAACTGTTAATAATGTTGCACTTCCAGCATTTGTAGATTTCGGAAGCGACGTTACATTGATTAAGGAATCAGCTGCTAGGGTCATTTCACGATAATGTTCCCACATCAATGAGAGGGTTCGGTAATAGTGTAGTACGGTCATTAGGGAATGTGTCGCTTGATATGTGTGTTGATGGGTAGTAGCCAGAGTCGTATGTAAGGTCGTCAAAGATCACTTTTTAGAGGTCCCCGTACTTCTGGGCCAATCATTCACGGAACAGCCCCATATATCAGTTTATAAAGACAGGCGTAAGCTACAGTTCTATAATGTGGAGAATGAGATGCCCTTTTCTGAACTTGTTGAGGATAGTGATACCTTGAGATTTTTTCCTCTTAGGACAGTTGATATTTATGGTTCAGCGTCTATTAAGGTGGAAACTCGACCAGCGTACAACGGGGATGTACTTTTAAAACATACCGTGGTTGGACAACCTAATGTGCAGTTCATAATCGTAGGTGGCCTACACCATTCGATTGATGGTCATATTAGTGTGATGGTTGCGCCTTGTTCGGGTTTTTGCCGTATTTCATCTAAGCAGGTTTTTTGCCGAGCCGAAAAGGTAAAAATTATAAATAAAGTTGTCTCTGAACTATCAGACGTAGAGAATGTCGGGCAGAATATCGGACAGAAAATTGATGAAAGTCAGGTGCGTATAGGTGAGGGAGTGTCTGAAGTTGTAAGGCAAAAACTGATGTGGATACTCCATAAGTATCAGCATTGTTTCGCATCGTCTTTGAAGGAGCTAGGATGTACCAGCGTTGCGGAAATAAACATAGAGCTTTGCAGCCAGCGTCCAGTCGTTTATCGACCATACAGGTTATCACATCACGAGCGAGAGAAGGTGCGTTCTATGATTAAGGATATGTTAGATGCCGGTGTGATACGAGAGTCTGTCTCTGAATTTGCTAGTCCTATTATACTGGTACAAAAAAAGGACGGTTCCTCACGATTATGCGTAGATTATCGTATGCTAAATTCAATAACCGTTAAAGAAAGATATCCAATGCCTATCATCGAAGATGAAATAGCGCGTCTCGCAGGGCAATCGTGTTTCATAACTCTCGATCTCGCTTCCGGGTATTACCAGGTGCCAATTTCAGAGAAGTGCAAGCATTTTACCTCGTTCGTTACGCCGAACGGGCAATATGAATACAATCGAATGCCGTTTGGCCTAGCCAATGCACCCGCAGTGTTCCAGCGCATGATGAATACTATTCTAGGTTCAGCTCGGTTTAGTAAGGCAACAGCGTACATTGATGACGTACTTATTTTTGGGAAAGATGCTATGCAGTGAGTGCTTAGAACATCTTGAGGAAGTGTTGCAAATGTTAGAAAGGGTGAATCTTACTTTGAATTTTAAAAAATGTGAGTTCTTGCAGGATAAAGTTGACTATATAGGATACGAAATTAGCGCTAATGGCATTAGACCAGGCGAAAAGATGATACGAAGTGTCATCAATTTTCCTAGACCCGAAAATGTACACAACGTTAGACAATTCTTAGGTTTGGCTAGCTATTTCCGGAAATTTATAGAAAATTTTGCACAAATTGCTTATCCTCTTAGCAAGCTCCTCAAGAAGGATACAGTTTGGGAGTGGAACTGACGAGCAGATCAAGCAAAAGAGTAATTATGATAATGGTAGGAAACCTGCACGTACATACAGTGAAGGCGAGCTGGTTAAAATAACACAGACTTGTTTCAATAATAATGGACAAAGCAAAAAGCTTATGCCCTCGTTCATAGGTCCATACCGCGTAAGTAAGATTCTGGGTAATGATCGCTACGTTGTTACGCCGATAGCTGGACTAGTCAATACAAAAAATAGGCGTCCAAAGACTATAGCTGCAGACCGAATGAAACCGTGGATTCATGTAACGGCTCTAGAGGTCGATGGAAATGATGTCGATGATAATAGTAGTTACTGTAGTGGTGATGATAATGTTAGTGATCGTGATTAATTACGCTGGTAATAGTTATTACATTCTCAAGTATTATTTCGAATTAAGACATTGTTACGTACAGAATTTTTTTTGTTGTTACAGAACCAGCAGCGAGAATCGATTTCGCGGCTGGGTGAGAGCTCGATGCAAGTCCTACGGCTGTCTTCATGCGCCTGAATCGATCAGCTCGTGTGGACGTCGCTAGGCATCCTGATGAATCGATCATTCAGGAGAAGAGGCCAGTTTGCGAGAATCGATCTCACAGCTGGGAAAGAGTCTCGATGCAAGTCCTACGGCTGTCTTCATGGTGCCTGAATCGATCAGCTCATGTGGACGTCGCTAGGCATCCTGATGAATCGATCATTCAGGAGAAAAGGCCAGTTTGCGGGAATCGATCTCGCAGCTGGGTAAGTTTTGATGCAAGTATTTCAGCCGCCTCATGAGCATGAATCGATCAGCTTGTGTGGGCGTTGCTAGTCATCCTAACGAATCGATCGTTAGGATAAGGCATACTGAACTGTTTGATATGTATAGACTCAATGAATTGATCATTTGGGTTAGTTAGCATCTTATATTGTATTACTGATAATTATAATGTGTATTGATTATTTTTGTAGTAATTAGATGATTTAAATTCCAATAGATACATTACTTGTCTACCTTGATTATACTTATTTTTGCTGGATTACTATTCTTTATGTTATGTAAAAGTAAACTATTATTAATTTAATTTAATAAGTAATTTATTTTTATTTTTATTTAGTTTAATAAGTAAACTATTTTAACTTTGTAATGAGTTTAAACAACTATTCAAGGTTCTCCGATTGTTAGGTGTCCACCTGGAGCCGTGTCCGAGACGCACACGGTGTCACGACGGACGATTGTTAGGTGTCTTTGTTTATACTTTTAGAAAATAGTTAAATTTGTAGTTTTATTTTTAATATTTTCATAATTATTAGTATGGCAACACTTTTGCTCAACGATCGGCTGACGACTTTGATTGGTCGACGATTTTACGCCAATCGGGGGCAAGGGCTTTGCCGAACCGATGTCACCTTGGCCAGAGGTAAAAACCGGCAGGGGCATTCTGTTACAAGACTCGGGAGTGAATTGTCTAATACTGTGTAAAATAAAAATATAACCAAGTTGGGTTAATTGTTTCCTTTTTACCTTGACGAGGAGTGGATTGGAGGTTTAGTTTACAGTAGTTTAACAAAGGCAGATTTAAATTCGTCCCATAATCTTATAGATAATAATAATTCGTCATCGTTGTCACGCGTAAGATTACCTAAAATTCAATTACCTACGTTTTCTGGTAATATTAAATATTGGCCTGAGTTCTACGATACATATAACGCGCTTATTCATAATTCCTCGCTTACTGAAGTAGAAAAGTTTCACTATTAATTTCATCGTTGAAGGACGACGCTTTGGCTGTCGTACGCGTGTTCCCATCACCGGCGACCACTATACGGATGCATATAATGCGTTAGTGGCTCGATATCAGAATAAGCGTTAGTTGGCTTTTAGTTGTTGGAGAGACATTCTTAGTATTAATTTGAAACTTCAGCACGCGGGAGACTTTCGTCGCTCGTTAGATAGTATAGATGAAAACTTAAGTATATTAAAAAAAATTAATCTTCCCATTGAACATTGGGACTTTGTTCTATTATCATATTATCATATTCTATCTAAATTAGATGCTAAATTACGTCGGGAATTTGAACAAAAATTTAATAATTCAGAATTTCCCAAATATTCCCAAATAAAAGAATTTTTAAATTCAAAGTGTGAGGCATTGATAGGGGGAGTAAGGGGGAGAATGACAATAACACCTGGTCAGCCCCAAATGCCAACCTCACCTGCGCGCGTCCTTTCTATGACGGCGGCTATCAGCCGTGGTGCTCCCTGCTAGATAACGGACGAGGCTCTGGCGACCGAGCGATGGCGGTATAACCATAACCCTGACTGGGCAACCAATCGGAAGAGGCAACAACGGCCTTGGGGTCCAAATAACCTCAGAAATGGTTGGAGCAGAAGGCAACGGGAAACCACTGCTACTATATTCCCAAGAAAGTCATGACGGAAAACACTAAGGATGCGAGTATGTCATACGATCCGGCTGACACCCGGCGCCGCTCCTCCGGGACGGGTGGTGTTAAATCTGCTACCGGCCATGCCTCAGTGACTCATCAGGCTGCGCATGGAAATTCAGCTTCTGGTGACAATAACACTTTAAATTTCCGACACCTATATCGTGTCGGGACTTGGAATGTGCGTGGACTCAACCAACCGGGCAAACTGAATATTGTGGAAAATGAAATGCAAAGGAAAGACGTACAGCTACTAGGACTTAGCGAGACACACTGGAGGGGACAAGGTCATTTCTACTCAACTTATGGAAATAAAGTGTTCTTTTCGGGGCCAGATGACGACAGCAGTAGAGGAGTGGCTTTTGTGGTACCACCAAAAATCGAAAAATGCGTGCTGGGGTATAAACCAGTCAATGACCGCATAATTACTATACGACTTAAAGCCTCACCTTGTATTCTGAATGTTGTACAAGTTTATGCACCAACGGCACAATCTAGCGAGGAAGAGGCGGAAACATTCTACGGCACATTGGTGACGACTCTTAGAGAAATTCCGAGGAGAGAAATTACTGTCATTATAGGGGACTTTAACGCAAAAGTAGGCAAAACTGCAGATGAGGATCACCTTCGTCGAATAGTTGGAAGGTATGGTATCGGTGAACGCAACGAACGCGGCGAACGTCTACTTCAGTTCTGCAATGAAGAAAGTTTTTGCCTTGCTAATACGTGCTTCCACCATCATATTAGGCGGCTATATACATGGGTCTCTCCTGGCGATAGATACCGAAACCAGATTGACTACATTTTGATAGCAGCTCGATGGAAGTCCTCTATAATGAATTGTACTACGTACCCAGGTGCTGATTGTGGGTCAGACCACCAACTTCTAACTGCAGCCATACGGATTCGTCTTAAGAAAATAGTCAGGCCCAAAACAAACCCTAATCTGCGTAAAGTAGATTTGGCTGGCTACAGACAGGACTTAAACCAACGGTTCGCGAACATTTCTTTTGAAGGCACACCACACAGTCAATGGAGTCTCTTAAAGCAAATGATCACTCAGGTTGCCACTCAACATGTTATCAAGAGCCAAGACATGAAGGACTACATAACATCTGCGACTAGTCGCATTATCTTGGAACGACGTGAGTTGAAAGAGAAAGGAACAAGTTTAGCTGTTGACTGGGAACGGTATTCAGAGCTAAGTCGCGAAGTCCAAAGAAGGTGCCGCCAGGATTACAATGCATATATCAACAACATGTGCACTGAGCTTGAACAACACAGCATACGAAGTGAAACCAGGGACTTGTTTCGCAAAGTACGAGAACTGTCCGGGGCGCGAAGCATCAGAACTTGCGCCGTAGAGGACGAAAGCGGGAAACTCCTGACAGACACGTCACAGGTTCTGGAACGATGGAAGCGATATTGTGCAGCTCTGTATGATACGGGAAACCCAATTCCTCGCGCAGCGGAACTGTCACCTGACGAACCCAACATTCTTCGTACGGAAGTAGAGAGCGCTATTAAAGCCCTCAAGTGCGGAAAGGCGCCTGGCAAAGATGGCATCCCTGCTGAACTGCTGAGGAACTTGGGAGAAGTAGGAACAGCACTAATGGTGAAAATATGTAATGATGTGTGGAAAACGGGAGAATGGCCTACAGAGTGGACCGAATCAATGTTCATCCCCCTACATAAAAAAGGTTCAACTAAGTCCTGTGACAACTATAGGACAATAGCATTGATATCTCATGCAAGTAAAATCCTTCTGCACATAATTAATCAGCGGCTGAACCACTTCCTTAGAACCCAAATACCGGAAGAACAGGCTGGCTTTGTGAAGGGCAAAGGTACAAGGGAACAGCTCCTCAACATTCGCCAAATCATCGAAAAAAGCAGAGAGTTTAACTGCCCAGTCATCTTGTGTTTCATAGACTATACTAAGGCCTTTGATTGCGTACAATGGGATAAGCTATGGACTGTGCTACGCGAGATGGGAGTTCCCGAACATCTGATTGGCTTGATTCAACGCCTATATATTGAGAACCGCTCTTTTGTCAGAATCGGCACCGATTGTTCAAATGTGTTCGAAACTAAAAAGGGAGTGCGACAGGGCTGCATTCTATCTCCGGCACTGTTCAACATATATGGGGAGTCTATTATCCGGAATGTGCTCGAAAATTGGAACAAAGGATTTCCAATAGGAGGAAAGCGGATATCAAATCTACGGTATGCTGACGACACGGTCCTCGTTGCAACATCTGTGGAAGACATGCAGGAGCTGTTTCAGAGACTCGAGATCGAAAGCAATCACATGGGTCTCGCAGTAAATAGGAGCAAGACGAAGCTAATGGTAGTTGACCGTGACGAAAAACTGTCCAGACCAAACAATATCATTCCAGGGGTTGACATTGTAGACCATTACATGTACTTGGGCGCGCTAGTCTACAACGATGGCAGCTGTGTACCGGAGATAAAGAGGCGTATTGGCATGGCTAGGGACGCGATGACTAGACTAAACGTCATCTGGAAGAAAAGGAGTATTACCAACACTACCAAAACCCGGCTAATACGCGCTCTAATATTCCCCATATTCCTGTATGGTGTAGAAACATGGACGATACGAGCCAGAGAAAGGCAGAGGATTGATGCATTCGAGATGTGGTGCTGGAGGCGCATGTTGAGGATACCCTGGACCGCCAAGCGCACCAATGCATCGATCCTCTCGCAGCTTCACGTCCAAACCCGCCTCTCCACGATCTGTCTGCAGCGCATATTATCATACTTTGGCCACATAATGAGAAGGGGTGATGAGAGCCTTGAAAAACTGATCGTTGTGGGGAACACGGAGGGAAAACGAGCCCGGGGACGGTCCCCAACCAGATGGAGCGATCAAGTGAGAGGCCCATCTTCAATTAAGTTTTGCTCGGTCGCCAGAGACGCGATGAACAGGCACCGGTGGAAGCAGATAATCCAAAATAGGTGTATACCATCCACATCCGTCGATGACCGCGATCCTCAGCCATGAGGGAGCGACCACAGAGAGAGAGAGGCATTGATACGTGACAGCCATTTCAGTGACAATCCTAAACCGCCTTCTCACAACAAGGAATCATCTAAATCTAAATCTAGCATTTATAAAAATCGTTCACACGTCACTCACACATTGTTAACAGAAAATCTAAATAATTCCAAAATTTCGTTCACTTCTAATAACAAAAAAAATTATGTTGAAATTAAATGTTCATTTTGTTTAGATTTACATCCTATTTCAAAATGTAAAAGCTTTTTATCCAAGTCTGTTGACGAGCGTATGTCTATCGCACATGAGAAAAAATGGTGTTATAATTGTTTAAAGCAATCTCATCAAATAAAAGATTGTACTTCGATTTTTAGATGTTTAAAGTGTAAACGTAAACACCACACCTTACTTCATAAGGATCATGAAGAAAATAAATCAAACATTCGTCCAAACCGTTCCAATACTCATTCCGTTTCTCTCGTTGCTAAGCAATCCAGTTCTTCTGGGCATATAAAAGATTCATCTTCTGTGAATACTACTGTGCTTCTAGCTACAGCTATAGTTAAAATTCGAGATTCTAATGGCTTATCACGTGCGTTCCGTGCTTTATTCGACACTGGAAGTCAAAATAATTTTATTACTCGAGATGCTATGCGGTATCTTCAACTTGAGCCGCTCTCATGCGAAACAACTATCAGTGGCTTAGGCGAGGTTGCCGCTAACACGACCGGTGTAGTTCATTGTTCGATTATGTCAAACAATAATGATACGTCATTCGATATTGACTTGCACGTTCATTCAAAAATTTGCAGTGATCAGCCAGTAGCTAAACTTAATACCGTAGGTTGGTCACACATACAATCGCTGCCGTTAGCGGACCCAGGTTTTGACGTCCCTGGTCCTATCGATATTTTGTTGGGAGCTGATGTCTTTGCGGAATCAATTCTCAATCAGCGTATTAAGGGTAAAGCAAATCAACCATTTGCTATTAATTCAGTTTTCGGTTGGCTTTTATTAGGTAAAGCACCATTCGTTACGTCATCATTAGTTCAATGTTTACCACAGACAGACGAATTAGCTTCAATCATTCAACGTTTTTGGGAGATTGACAATGTTCCCACTGCGTCATCGCTCACTCCAGAGGAGGTTACTTGTGAAAGTCTATATTCAACCAACCATTATCGCGACCTTTCAGGAAGATATGGCGTTCGACTTCCTTTTAAGGATAGTATCGATCCAACATTTAACGGTTCTCGAGAAATTGCGTTGAGACGATTTAAAGCGATCGAACGGCGACTCGCTCGTGATCATGATTTGTACCAACAATATTCGGAGTTTATGAATGACTATCGGGACTCTGGTCATATGTCGTTGGTGGATGTTAAGGAGCTAGGTCGAGGTAAATATTCCTCATCATTGTGTCGTGAAGCCGGATAGTGCTACGACTAAATTACGCGTAGTCTTTGATGCGTCTGCTAAAGATGCTCAAGGAACATCGTTGAATGATACGTTGCTAATAGGACCTAAATTACAAACTAATATTGTTACCGTATTACTACGCTTTCGTTTATATAACGTTGTCTTTATGGCTGACATACGTCAGATGTATAGACAGTCGCTAGTGATCACCGTGATTATCAAAGGATTTTTTGGAGGTCTAACTCCAACGAACCTATACAGGAATTTAGATTAAATACCGTTACTTATGGTGTCTCATCTGCACTTTTCTTAGATATCAGAACCATCCAGCAGCTGGCGAAGGATCTTGCTTTCCTCTCGCTAAACGAATTTTGGATTCTGATATTTATGTCGACGACGTGGTATCCGGTTGTAAAAGTTTGGATGAGGCTCGAGAGGCTACATCACAACTCATAAAACTGTTCTCATTGGGTCATTTCGAACTCAGGAAATGGGCCAGTAACGTACCCGCTTTGTTATCTAATATTCCGCACGAACAGTGTCTTCTGGACCCTAAAGCATTTTCTGACGGTCAATCGTCAACATTAAAGGTTCTTGGCCTTAAATGGGATCCAACCACGGATATGTTTTTATTTGATGTAAAATCTTCAAATCGTTCCTGTACCAAACGAGTTATTCTCAGCGAAATCGCAAAGATATTCGACCCTTTGGGATTTCTCTCACCCATAACCATCAGAAGAAATGTTTCTTACAGAAGCTTTGGCTTTTAGGGATTTCATGGGATGAACAACCCCCACATGAAATAGCCCACGCATGGACTATGCTATGTGACAACTTGTGTAAACTTCAAAATATACGTATACCTCGTATCCTAACTTCTAATACTTTTCGAACACATTAGATTCACGGGTTTTGTGATAGCTCTGAGTTAGCGTACGGTGCAGTGATTTATTTGCGAACCTTATGTCAGGATGGAACTACTCACATTCGGCTATCTTGTGCTAAGGCTCGTGTCGCTCCTATAAAGAAAGTCTCATTACCTCGTTTGGAGTTATGTGCAGCATTTTTGTTGACTGACCTAACCAAATTCGTTCTTGATACGTATCGTGATAAAATTCATGTTAACGGGATTTTTTTGTGGTCTGATTCTACTGTAGTTCTATCATGGCTTCGTTCACATCCGTCTCGTTGGGCCACTTTTGTGGCCAACAGAGTAAGTCATATTCAGGATAACTTCCCTGCTGAATACTGGCATCACGTGGCCTCGTCTGACAACCCAGCAGACGTGTGTTCACGCGGACTATTTCCTCAGGATCTTCTTCATAATACCTTGTGGTGGTCGGGACCGTCGTGGTTGGCGCAATCCTCGGATCGCTGGCCAGTTTCGAGATTTTCTATAGATAATGAAAGCGACATGGTTTATGCCGAGGAGCGTCGATCGGTTGCACTCCTCGTGCCCACCAGGGTTAGTTCTGTCTCATTAATCGAGCACTTGCTGCATCAATTTTCTTCACTTGAAAAGATAACTCATATCGTATCATATGTCCGTCGTTTTGTTTATAACGCTAGGAATCCACAGAAACGCCGCCAGGGTTCTATTATGACGGAGCTTGAGCATAGTAATTCATTACTATTTATTGTCAAGTTTATCCAAAATTCGGTTTTTTCAAATGAAATTCAGCAGTTAAAATCAAATCAGTTGTTACCCAAACCTTTACGTAAACTTAACCCATTCTTGGATGAAGAGGGTGTTCTCAGGGTGGGCGGTCGCTTGTCTCGTTCTGGTTTAGAATTCGAACAAAAACATCCCGCACTTTTGCCTGGCGATCATCCATTCACGTCAAAATTAATCGAATCCGTTCATCGTAAATATTGTCATACAGGGCAGAACACTACTCATTATCTCATTTTACAACGTTTTTGGGTATTATCTGCTAAACGTGCCATAAGAAGCTGTCTTTCTAAATGTATTCGTTGTTTTAGACTTAAACCCAAACCATTAGAGCCGTTTATGAGCGACCTTCCGTCCTTTCGTGTAAATCAAGCCAAACCATTTTCCGTTGTAGGCGTTGATTTCGGTGGACCTTTTCGCATAAAGCTCGGAACGCATCGCGGAGCCAAGATAGACAAGGCTTATCTTTGTTTATTCGTGTGCTTAGTCACAAAGGCCGTTCATCTTGAGGTAGTATCATCTCTATCTTCTGACGGTTTCTTAGCGGCATTGCGACGATTCGTAGGACGTCGTGGTCGTTGTAACGTAATCCATGCGGATTGTGGTACAAATTTTATCGGTGTTAGCAATTATCTTTCTTTATTGAACACGGCTTCGCAAGCTGAACGTATAAAATTCGATTTTAACCCACCCTCCGCCCCGCATTTTGGTGGTGCCTGAGAGATTCAAATCAAAGCTGCGAAATCTCATCTTTATCGTATTGTTGGCAATCAAGTGTTAACATTCGAAGAACTCACCACTTTGTTTGTACAAATCGAAGCGGTTTTGAACTCACGGCCGTTATGCCCCGTGAGTGCAGATCCAAATGATTTGAACGTTTTAACTCCAGGTCACTTTTTGACTCTGGAGCCGCTTACCGCAGTACCAGATGCAGATTTTTCTGGTACGAGTTTAAACCGATTGAACCGTTGGCAACTTATCCAATCGTTCCTTCAGAGCTTTTGGCTACGTTGGAAAAATGAGTACTTGCATTCGCTAACTCAACGGGCCAAGTGGACGAAAGTTTCTAAACCGTTGTCAATTAATGCTATCGTCATTATTAAGGATGACAATCGTACCCCTTTGCATTGGTCGTTAGGGAGGGTAATCGAGTTACATTCGGGTCCGGACGGCATAGTCCGTGTAGCCACCGTTAAGACTAAAGAGAGCATTCTCAAACGACCTCTCGTTAAGTTATGCCCCCTTCCCATCGACTCATAATTCATTACCCAATTCGTAACTTAGTTTATTCGTAGTTTATTTCTAGTTATAACTCGTTATTTTGTTTGATTAAGATTCATTATACGCGAATCATTTATAGTTTTTATTTCACGTATTTTATTCTTTTTTCCTTCTTCGTGATTAGTTTTAGCTAACCGGAAAATACCAGCTGTATTTTGGTGGGCGGTATGTTCGCTATTCGCTATTTATATTCAAATTTCGCGCCTATCACAAATCTGGTCGGTTAGCATCGGGGCTCGGCAAAGAGCATACAGCGGATCTCGATTCTCATTGGTCGAGACGCACCGCGTGAACCTCGCCCCAGTCGCCGCACGGCGGCATTCAATTCAACATGTTCAACGGCTAGCTAACACTACAAAACGTGTAATTTCTTAATAATCCTGCTCAGACTCAAAGTATAGCTACAAAATAGTGAATATTGTGCATATACACCAGCATACCGACTACGGCAGCTCGAGGTGGTGCTAAGGGGTGTGAAACAACGAACTGGAGACCTGGATAGGAGATCTGACTGTAAGTACCCTTTGCTTTCCGCCAGATTTTCGCCTCGTCATACGGCAGGAGCCCTCGCTCCTGACCCAAGGTGTGTCTTTTTGATACACCATCTCTTTATAGACTTGCAATTAAAGCTAACTAGTCATAACGTATGATTTGAACTTATTTCGTCTTTACCCATTAATTTAAAGTATTTCGTACCCGTTATTCTAAAGTCTTTTTTCCCTTTCTAAACACTACATATCTTCTGAAATAAACACCCTCTGGCCATAACTCATTATAAATAAATAATGGCAATTTACTTTTCGGTATATAGAATTTGAAAGATATGTAATCTCTTGAAGATTTCATGGTTACTTTCTCCGGAACAATATTAACTTGTGTTTTACCAAATACGTACTCCTCATACGTAAATATACAACGGAATTACTCGAATACCTTTAAAGCGCGACGTCTTTTTTCTAATAGTCACCCTCTCATGTTCACTCTAGCGTTTTGTATATTATATACTTATAGATAGCATAGATGCTTTCATGTTACTTTATTACGACTCTACATAAGAATTGCTATTCACTCACATGTTCGGATAGTCCTGTAAATATTCAAACTTCTTAATTTACGATTATTATAGCAAACAATGTTTGGATGACTATATACTTTAGGGTGGGCAAAAAAAACTTTAAATGAACGATGAAAATATCGTCTTGAGATGACGAAAAAAAAAATTCTGGTAAGTTTTGAGCCCTTGATATTAATGTTAAGAGGTGACTCATCGTACTTTTTTATTTCCCATTTAAATAACATAGGAATTTTTATTTTTTTGTTGAACGAATGAATGTCTCGTGAGAATCAAAACATATTCTTGTAGGAAATTTAACGATCTACAAAAATGGACTGAGATGATTTTTCGCTAAGTTGACTCGTTTAGTAATTCAATTTTCAAATTCAAATTACGATTTAAGGTTGGTCTTGAACCTCGAATAACTTAACAGAATTTTTTTTCGTTATCTCAGACGATATTTTTACATTAACTAAGGAAAAAAATTAATTATTTTATCTCTTTATCAAACTGCAAAACGCTTGCAACATTACACGCTACATCTATACATACATATATTGGTCCATTTACGGCCAAAAAGGAAAACTAAATATCAAATGCTATGAGTGTCTGCGCACTGAATGTATAATAACTGGAATCCCGAATCTAATTCCAAAGATAACAGACGCCATTTTGTGCTCGTTGAGTCGGTACGTTTCATTTTGTTACAACTTTAAATATCGTCAACACGTACAACTATCGATAAAAACTATATTTTATGTATCGATATCTTTCCTTCCTATTTCATAAGTGGAATTGGCGCTTGAGGAAACTTTGGAAGCGCGTAAAAAACGCATAAAAAACTGTTGGATCTGCTTGCTACCTGTTGTGTGTGTTTCGATGCCATGTTTTTATATTTACGCGCTTAAAAGCTGGATTAAGGTGCATCAGTGCTGCAGAGGGAGCTGGGTGAGTTTAGAAATAATATTTATTATAAGTATTAGGTTTTATTTCATATTATCAAAGTCGTTCTGAGCGACACAGCACACAGACACAGAGCATGGACTCTGTCGCAACCAGTCGCAGACTCGCAGAGATTGCTCTTATCGCAGTTATTGCTGTAAACAATATTCCACCATCGTGACGTCATCGCATAAAAACATCAGATAATTTTAGAAGCTATTAAGATTATTGTGATGTCTGTGAAACATATGCAGGGAGGGGGGAGCCGGGGGACTACATGTCCCCTTTTAAATTAATCAAGATTGCAAACTGAAATATATTAAAAAAACAACCAAATATTTTAATTATTGAGGTCACAGTGATTCATTATCACATACTGTTAGGGTTTATTAAAATATAATTATAATAGTTTGATCAATATCTCGATTATCGAATATTAACTTGGCAACACAGGCCTACGACCCGATCTGTCATTATAGTGGGAATAGATGAGGGGGGTATAAAAGGTTTAGTTGTCCCGTAACTCGTGTGATGAATATTTAAGTAATTAGTGTGAAGTGTTAAATATCAAAGTCAGGAGTTCGCGGTTAAGTTGGGTTTACTGGTCGCAAACTCCAGGCACTGCTCGGCTTCCATCTGGATTGTGTATGTGATCTTTTACATAAGTCAAAATTTGACTAAAAATACAAAAATCAATCGCGGAAGCAGCATGGGGATAGGCCAGCCACTGCTCACTCTGTATATGTTGCTTGAACGGGTTCAGGTAATGATCCCGGGATACCTGTTCGAGGGTTCTATATAAATAATGAGGTTAATATTCCACTGGACCAGACCAACACTCGTGTCTAAATATTCACTTCTCGACCTTCCTTCTAGGCAGGAGGCATTGGCAATATCATAAGGGAGCAAAATAATATTTGTACGGCGAGGGCGCTTTTTTGAATCCCTCGAAAGAATCCTGAACGTAGCGAGGGAGAAGTACTTCGCCCGAGTGGTACACTCTGCTCTCCATCACACACTACGTGTAATATTATTATTTAATAAAACATAGAGTAACAACTAAAAGAGAGCACCACCTTTGGGTGCACTAGAAGGCGAACTGAGTCGCCCTTTTTGAATAGATGGGAAGAAAATATATTTTTTATATTATATTTTAAATTAAAAATACCATTTTGATATTTATCCGATCGACACTGATACTCGGAAACACGTTCAGAGTAATTCGCATTTTCCTGTTAAATCGTGGTTTTTGTGTTTTATTTGCCTCCTGGAGGTGTACATAGTTCATATCGTACAATATTTCGTACTGACCGTAGTACAGATATTTTTTTATGTTTTTCATTGGCAAGTTCAAAAACCATAATACATAAAAGTAAACTCTTCGCTGTCTGTACGCTTAGATATGTTAACTGCGGACAGATTTTGGTGCGGTTCTGACAAATAGATAGAGTGGTTCAAGAGGAAGGTTGCTGGTGTCTAACATAATTACAATTACTACAACAAAGTGAATCTGTGTTGTGGTTGAAAGTATAATATGTATTTTTTACATTTACTTGTTGTATAAAATACTAGCTGTTAGCAACACTGTTTATAAAGTAGTAGTGTCGGGTAGATCATTTTATTATTTCTTGTATACCGACGTGAAGACAATATATAACCTTTAGTGCAATAGATTAGACTCAGTCTCTCTAGTGTTATCGTGCAGTGAACATGGAAGTTAGTGTTATAGTGTCGTGATTAAGGTTACCCTTCTCGAGGTCCACGTAAGTTTACTTTATTATCTATTGTCGTTAGTGAGGTCGAGTGGTGGAGGTGAGAGTTAATATATTATGAAAGAGCTCTTAAACCTGCTCCTGGGTCTCAAGCCCCAGGCACCGCTCGCCTCAGTCTAGATTGCGTGTGTATACGTATTGCTGTACAGTAATGGGTATCATATTTCTCTCCATGTTTATACCATAGCAGCGCCCCGCGGTTTCACCCGCCATATTTTGGATAATTCACACTATATCATTATAAATTATAGTCTATGTATTCTGATATGTAAACTATATTATTGGAAAGTTTCATCAAAATCCATTCAGAACTTTTTGCGTGAAAGAGTAACAAACGTCAACACATCCATTTATTCTTAACAAACTTTCGCGTTTATGATATTAATAGGACGGATGAACGCGCACAAAACACGCAAACGCACTGTTTATATAAATACACCGAGGAATTCATATTACTAACTGGGACTGCTGTGCGTGCTGATATTTTGACATAAATAACGAGTGGTGTTGACATAATGCATTGCGAGCATAGAGATTTACATGATTGAGTCTGAGCCGGAGAAGAGACTCACATGATTGAGTCTGAGCCAGAGGAGAGACTCACATGATTGAGTCTGAGTCAGAGAAGAGACTCACATGATTGAGTCTGAGCCAGAGAAGAGGCTCACATGATTGAGTCTGAGCCAGAGGAGAGACTCACATGATTGAGTCTGAGTCAGGGAAGAGACTCACATGATTGAGTCTGAGCCACGGAAGAGGCTCACATGATTGAGTCTGAGCCACGGAAGAGGCTCACATGATTGAGTCTGAGTTACGGAAGAGGCTCACATGATTGAGTCTGAGCCACGGAAGAAGCTCACATGATTGAGTCTGAGCCACGGAAGAGGCTCACATGATTGAGTCTGAGCCAGAGGAGAGACTCACATGATTGAGTCTGAGCCACGGAAGAGGCTCACATGATTGAGTCTGAGTTACGGAAGAGGCTCACATGATTGAGTCTGAGCCAGAGAAGAGACTCACATGATTGAGTCTGAGCCACGGAAGAAGCTCACATGATTGAGTCTGAGCCAGAGAAGAGACTCACATGATTGAGTCTGAGCCACGGAAGAGGCTCACATGATTGAGTCTGAGCCACGGAAGAGGCTCACATGATTGAGTCTGAGCCACGGAAGAGGCTCACATGATTGAGTCTGAGTTACGGAAGAGGCTCACATGATTGAGTCTGAGCCAGAGAAGAGACTCACATGATTGAGTCTGAGCCACAGAAGAAGCTCACATGATTGAGTCTGAGCCAAAGAAGAGACTCACATGATTGAGTCTGAGCCACGGAAGAGGCTCACATGATTGAGTCTGAGCCACGGAAGAGGCTCACATGATTGAGTCTGAGCCATGGAAGAGGCTCACATGATTGAGTCTGAGCCAGAGAAGAGACTCACATGATTGAGTCTGAGCCACGGAAGAGGCTCACATGATTGAGTCTGAGCCACGGAAGAGGCTCACATGATTGAGTCTGAGCCATGGAAGAGGCTCACATGATTGAGTCTGAGCCAGAGAAGAGACTCACATGATTGAGTCTGAGCCAGAGAAGAGGCTCACATGATAGAGTCTGAGCCATGGAAGAGGCTCACATGATTGAGTCTGAGCCAGAGAAGAGACTCACATGATTGAGTCTGAGCCACAGAAGAAGCTCACATGATTGAGTCTGAGCCAGAGAAGAGACTCACATGATTGAGTCTGAGCCACGGAAGAGGCTCACATGATTGAGTCTGAGCCACGGAAGAGGCTCACATGATTGAGTCTGAGCCATGGAAGAGGCTCACATGATTGAGTCTGAGCCAGAGAAGAGACTCACATGATTGAGTCTGAGCCACGGAAGAGGCTCACATGATTGAGTCTGAGCCACGGAAGAGGCTCACATGATTGAGTCTGAGCCATGGAAGAGGCTCACATGATTGAGTCTGAGCCAGAGAAGAGACTCACATGATTGAGTCTGAGCCAGAGAAGAGGCTCACATGATTGAGTCTGAGCCAGAGAAGAGACTCACATGATTGAGTCTGAGCCAGAGAAGAGACTCACATGATTGAGTCTGAGCCACGGAAGAGGCTCACATGATTGAGTCTGAGCCACGGAAGAGGCTCACATGATTGAGTCTGAGCCATGGAAGAGGCTCACATGATTGAGTCTGAGCCAGAGAAGAGACTCACATGATTGAGTCTGAGTCAGGCGATATATTTTTTGTTAATAAAATGAGGGCCATGGCATTTTTATACAATTAATATCAAGACTGAAATTGTCGTAATTTCCGACAGTTCAGATAGTTCAGATAGTTCAGGGTTGCAAGTTAGTAGGGTTTTTATCTCTATTTTAATATTGAATGCAGAACTATTTTGTAATTGCTCCGTCGATCACTTGGTTGTCACTGTATCCCAGAAGAGTGAGTGAGTGAGTGAGTGAGTTCTCGCGCACGAGGTCGTGGACAGAGACTGATAGCCTAGTGTCGTAGGCGCGGCAGGTCGAGGGTGACAGACGTCACGGCGAGCTGGTGAGCACGACATTATTGTATACACTTCCAGCAAAGTAGTGCCGCTAGTGGTCGCTAGTGGTCGCCCGGTCTGCTCACAATTATATCATGTAACACAAAAAGGAAATACGCGTTATCTTATAGTATATACTATAAAACTACGCTCAAACAATTCGCAGTAAGATAACACGCGCACGCGCACGCGCACGCGACTGTGTGAGCGGCTGAAGATTTTGATTACGTTCACATAAAAATATATCAACTGTGTTATTAACATTGTTTATAAATGAGTATTCGCGGCTAGTTCATTAGACAATATATAACTTTCGTTCCGACAGGATTGGGTCAGTCTGTCAAGTGGTGTCACGTACGGTGTAGTGTTGTTTGGTGGCGTGGTGCTAGGCCTTCGTTATCAAGGAGCACGTGACTAACGTACTTTATTACTTTAATATTTGGTAGTAAGATCAAGTGTTGAAGCTGCTCCCGGGTGTCAAGCCCCAGGCACTGTTCGTCTTCCACCCGCATTATATATTTCCACTCATGCCCTAGAAATAATACATAATAGATGTAACAGTCGGGGCAAAGCATGGCACGGTATGAGCCTGTTCCCCAGACAGTCCTGTGGTGATCTCCAAATTTTGAAATAACAAAACATGTAACTCAACGTCGGTAGTAAGTTTTGCATTTTTTAATATTTTGATGAAACTACATTTTTTTTGCAACTGTAATTGTAAAATATGAAAAAAAATTTAGAATTTAAAAATGGTAGAAGTTAACCTTACTATGGGAGGAAGGTTCCGACCCAAAGCAATGTAGAGCAACTCTTATCAAAAATTGTTAATCTTGACAACTTCGCCACAAAGAGAATATTTTGAGAAAATGCCTCCTCACTAGCAACACTCACTCATATCCGCCATCCTTTGTCCTCATAGTACACCTGTAGTTTGACGAGTAATTTTATGGAGTGTCATTCCTGTCTGCCCGTCTCCGATATAATATTTATTATGTTAGTAAAATATTACTTCAGTTTTCATAAGAGTTTTTGCACATTTAATTCCAACTAATATTATAAATACAAAAGTAACTTTGTCTGCCTGTCTGTTATGCTTTCACACTTAAACTGCTGAATTGATTTTGATGATATTCGGTACACAGCTAGACTAGAGCCTGGGAAAGGACATAGGCATGTTTTATCGCGAGAAAAATAATCGAAGGGGTTGAAATAGGGGATGAAGTGCGAGCTGTGTGACCATTTTCTAATATCTATACTAATATATACAGTTGAAGAGTTCGTATGCTTGAACGGCCCATGGACGCCCACGGCCACTATCCATCGCCCACGCTCACACCACATCTCGGTGACACCTTCTAGTTTTGTCATCGCCTTCTTCCCCCAAAGATAGAGAGTGAGGAGGGCAAACGAAGAGAAGACAGTGGACTCTGAGCAAAGACCAAGGGTATACACTGGAGTCGCAGCATTAATGGGGTGGGAGAGGGAGGGGGTAGGTCTGGTCCACATGCGATAAGAATTATGATAATAAATGAAGTATCATCAAATCTGACGCGGCCTCTCAGGCCCGAAGTCGGTAGTTACGTGACGTTTTTGTTTGCACTACTGTCAACAGAAAGTGATTTTTCAACCGACTTAAAAAAAAAAGGTTATTAATTCGGTTGTATTTTTTTTAAATTATGATTGTTACCTTAGAATTTATGAACCAAATTAAAAATTTCTTTTTGTATTTGGTTGTATATGCTTACAGATTGGTCCCATATTTTTCAAAATCCAGTTCTAATGATGGAATCTTTGAGGAATTGAGAGAACTCCTCAAAAGTTACAGGCACACATACAGTAATTTTGATATTTTGAGAAAGGTTACAAGCATTTGCATTCAGAATTTATCATTTGATGAAGTGGAACTGATGAGGAAGACCACAGATAGCCATTATATGGTTAAGAATGTGAAGCAACTGATATTATGAGGAAATTTAAAAAATACTTATCATGTTGATGTTACCAGCAGATTCTTAGACCTTCCGGCTTCATCTACTATTAGCTTATGATGACGCCGGAAGGTATGTACTGGAACACAGGCATGGGACAACGTAAACTAGTCGTGTTTGGGTTTAATGGAATTGTCTTAAAGCGTACTTTGGCTGTAAGTAATTTTTATAATGGTAATGTTTGTCTGTCTATATCGTAGCTCCCGAATAACTATACCGATTTTAATGCGAATTTTTCTCTGTGAAACAGATGGGATCAAGATGACATTGTTTTATTAGTTTAATAGTATATATGTGTGTCTGTCTGTGACATCGTAATAACGTTATAAATGTACCCATTTTGGTGCGGTTGTTTATACTCGATGTTCAGATGATCTAGATGGTTCTTACCTATAATTTTTGAAGAGTTAAAGGCTATCTGTTGAGTGGTGTGCAGTAGATTGGAGATGGAAGGGTGAGTAGAGTGGTACAGTTTAGTAGTTGAGATGATGGTTGAGTGAGAAGGTACTTTGTAAATGGTGAATTGATGATTTAGTGAGTGATTAAATAAGTAAACAGATGAGAGAGTGAATTAGTGGATGTACGATAAATGAGTTTCAGAACATATTCACTAAAAAGCAAGAAATAAAACATTTTTAACAAAAAATTGAACCGACTTCAAACTCTAATAAATGCATTAAAAAGTAAGAAATAATTAGCTTATTTATTAACCCCCCTTTATTAGGACAATATACACAACAATTGATATTTTTGAAGTCGGTGCCAGCCAGCCCAGCCAGCCCAGCCAGCCCGGCCAGGTGAGCAGACGTGTAGTGAGATGGAATAGTAATAGGTATATCTATTGGACGACCTGTGACGAGATAGTGTGTACGATTGTACTACTATACTACTACTCTCTGTACTCTTGTTGGCACCGACTACAAACATATCAATTATTGTATATTATTGTCCTAATAAAAGGGGGGTTAATAAATAAGCTAATTATATCTTACTTTTTAGTGCATTTATTAGAGTTTGAAGTCGGTGCAATTTTTTGTTAAAAATGTTTTATTTACAATAAAATCATTTTTCTTACACTATTTTTAATTCAAATTTATTAAAATTTATTTTCTATTTTTTAGTTGGATTTTCTATAAATGCGTATTTTTTTAGAATTTTGTACATCAAAATATATTAACGAATAAACGCTCACACGAGACCACAGCAGTGGCGACAGTGGCGACAGTGGCGACAGTGGCGACATCACATATATTGTTCTGTTTCAGAGGAGAAGAATCGGTGATGAATAATGTTCACCGCGATGTTACTGGTGAGCGCCGCCATCACCGCGGCCCAACGAACAACAACAACTACCTCAAGCGATTTCGAGTTCCTTTCCATGCAATACGGGAGGAGGAGGGGATGCTACTCCGAGGATGGGGGGGACACTCTGAGCGTGAGCTGCAACCTCAACAACAACTTCACCGTCGTAGTGGGGCGACGTCTCTCTCTTCTCACACTCCTCTACGAGCAGGTACTGTCCCTGGCGCTACCGACTACCGATGGGAATGACAATGAGAATGAGCACTTATAAATATAACTTCCAGGGAAGCACGCTGCTGTGTGACGAGATACAAGAGGCGAAGCCGTCCATAGACAGTTACATACCCGAGGAGCTGAGGAGCCGGGTACTTGACCTGTACACTATCAACGAACTGACCCTGACCTCTGTGAGTCTGTCCTGTCCGCTGCGCATGCTGAACGTGTCGGGCTGCGTCACGCTGAAGCTCTTCAGGGTTAGGGGGGAGCTGCGGCCGGAGCACCTGCAGGGGTTAGAGGGAGTTGCGAAGCTCAGGCTCTTGGAAGTTGGTGTGTGTCTGTCTCGTTTGTCACGTTATTAACGCGTTCAAATAATGAGTATCTCATGGCACTCCGCTCTGCTTGTGTGCTTGTGCGCTTGTGCGCTTGTGCGCTTGTGCGCTTGTGTGGTCTGGTCGGAGCCCTGGTCGCAGTGTGCAGCGCACAGTACTTGTCACGCGAGCATTGAACGTTTGTTCAAGACTCGAGCAAACTATGGCAATGATAACTTTTGAAATTATATAAGCTCGTCCGAATAAAACAATTATCTACGAATTGAGTTGAATGAGTTAAAAGAAGAGCGCCTCGAAGAGAGCCGTTATTGCTCCATTCTCTTGACTCTTTCCTAGAAAATAGTTTAACTGAGAGAGTTCTCATGTGACTGACTACAGTTTTTAATAATATCCGTACGCAAAGTCGGATCATAACAGTTAGTATATTTGCGCACTCATAGATAAGTTTTTAGCTTTATTTATCAACGTTTTTTCCTTTTGTTATCAACGGAAAATACACTGGTTATACCCGAATATGATAAACTGTATATTATTTATACAGTTTGCCCTGCTTGTCAAACTCTGCATATAGCGCCAACACACACACACACACACGCACACACACACACACACACACACACACACACACACACGTACAGCGACGCGCTGTCTGACTGATTAGCATTCATTATATACAATACATAAAGAATTGTGATGATCATCAGTGAGTCAGTGAGTCAGTGAGTCAGTGACGAAGTCGGCGTTATTAAGATATCAATAAAATCTAAAGTATAAGAGATATAGATTTGCAACAAAATTTTATGGATCTGAAAACGACGAAGCGCTTCAAGAAAAGGTTTTTTTATTTGTTCTATTATTCATGAGAGTTTAGTCATACTATTGACTATGTCTATAGAAAAACTACTTGTTCTGACTTCAGTATAGATGGCCACATTTATTGATTCCTTGAACGTACTATAGACATGTTTAACATAAATTTCAACTTGATAACTTCACGTATTCTTCAAATAATGCGTCAAAACCTAAATAAAAGAACATTTTTTTCGTGATTTAACGACAAATTGCCATTTCTAGGATTTGACCAGTGCTCTGAGACCTTGCTTCTTGCCAAAAGTCATGTTCCTAGGTCAAAAGACAAAGCCTGGGAAAATCAAAATCACAATACATGAGATAAAAGCGGCTGCGGGTTTTCATTAAATCGACTTATCAGTTCGATATTGTTACATATTTGAGGAACTAGAGATCAGAATATTTTGTTATTTCACGTTTTTCTGAGAAAAAGGATCTTGAGTGTCAGTAAAAAAAACGTTAATTTTCTAGCGAAGTAGAAAAAAAATTAGAGCTTTTTAATTTTACCCTTTATTTCTGCTACGAGACTTCATGGTAAATTTCACGAGGCTAGGTCATTGGGAAGTGCCTTATAATTATATGAGTGACCACATTAACGGTAAGAAGCTTGATTTGTTGCCGCAAGGGACCGCAGGCGCGGGTATTTAATATTAATTTCAAATTGATACCTCCACGCGATCCTGAGAAAAAGGGTCTTGACAGATAGACAGACAGACAGACAGACGGACAACGAAGAGATCCTATAAGGGTTTCTTTTTTCCTTTTAAGGTACCCTACCCTAAAAATTAGTTTTGATTCGTATTACAATGCAGATAAGGCTGAAATTTGTAATAAAAAACCCTTAAATGTCTATTTTTGAACTTGGAAAAGTAAACAAAACCGTATAGAATTTTGTTTAATTATTTTATTCAGTTGTGCATTCTGAATGTTCTGAAATGTTCTTTATCTAATCAGTTGCAACGCGTGGGGGCCGCCATTTTGACCCGACGCAGACTTCACATACTTAGAACACTTCAGTTTGCGTCTGTTTGTTGTGTCCCGAACAAGCTTATATATCCTTTATTATATCCTTTATAGCCTTTGTTAAAGCATATTCAAAGTTATTTAAAAAAGTGTGTTCCATGGCAAAGTCGTTACATATTAATAATAATAATAATAAATCTTTATTACCCAAAAACAGATAATTTTACAGTTTCCTTAAGTTAATACTAAGAAAAACAAAAACTTATATCTAAATCTTATGCAATTAAGGAAAAAACTAGTATTGTAAAGTTTACTTATTGTAATTGAGATGGCAAATTAAACAAGTAATGTGTTTACTGTGGAATTCCACACTAAGCGAGCTTGTTTCGTGGAATTCGAAAAGTTGATAAACGCAGGGTAAGTTTATACTATAACGTTGTCGGGTACTCGAATAACAATTGTCAAAGAATAAAGAACAGAAAGACGTTGCTAGTTGGCATTCAATAGTGAATTTGATTTCTGATAACTGATGCTGCTAAAGAATGTTATATTTTAATTGTTTTTATTTATTTTATTTTATTTTTTTTTTACTACATAATTTATATACATGTACATAGCCATACACACACATATACATATTTATTTGCATACCTATATATACTTACAGATATACATTCAAGTCTATTAATTTGTTTATTAATTTATATAACAATTAAATAATTTAGTTATTATTATTTAACTTATTTTTTTTTAATATATTTATCTGTCAATTGTTATAAGATTCTCTGTTTCATCGTAGTTTAATGCATTTAGAAGTGAAATCAACTTAATTCGTGCTTGATGCGAAGTAAGGTTTTTAAGAGCGTGTTTGTGAACTAATTTGTTGTATATTAGGATAGATATTTTATTCAAGTGTGGAAACAAGTTATTATTGATTTTAAATATACGGTTTTTAGACAAGGCTTCATACTGGGGTGAGATGAGAACTAATTTATGAGTCATTAAAAAGGTTTTTAAAACAAACAGCTGACGGACGCGTAACACTTTGAATTCATTGTACACCTGGTTTGTAGGATATATATAAGGCTTGTTTAAAATAGTTTTAATAACTGAGCGCTGAGCAATTTCCAGTTCCAGTAAAGTGCTTTTAGAGGTAGAGGCCCACGAGCTCACGCAATAGTTTAATACTGATTGGCAAAGTCCTGAGTATACTAGGCGCATAGTGTTTATGTCAGCACATTTTCTTAAAATCTTAAAAATACCAACCAGTTTTCTAATTCTTTTTGCCAAAGCAGAAATGTGATTTTTAAAATTTAATCGGTCGTCGACGATACCGCCTAGATATTTTATTATATTAACGCGTTCTATTGAGGAATGACAGATACCATTACTAGATAACTTAGGCAGCCATCTGAGTGGAAATATAAACTGGAAAAAGTTGGAGGCACAGAATGAGCGGATTTATAAAAACATAAAAATTTAGATTTTTTAACGTTTAAAGTTAAGAGGTTGTTGTCGAACCAATTTGCAAGAGTGGACAAAGTTTTTTCAGCTAAAGATCGAGTAAATTCCCAGGTTGGACCTTTAAAAATAACTGCGGTGTCATCCGCGTAGCAAATAATTTCAATGTCTTCTTGCGATATTTCCATGACGTCATTTATATATATATTAAATAATGTAGGTCCTAAAATACTGCCTTGTGGTACACCTATATTTACAGATAGAATTTCACTCATAACATTATTGACTTTTATTCTTTGACTCCTATTCTGTAAATAACTTTTAAACCACTCAAGTGATAATCCTCTCACTCCTATAAGCTCCAATTTTCGAATAAGTATAGGTCTTGAAACTGTATCGAAAGCCTTGGCAAGGTCGAGAAAAACGCCAATGCATTTTGAACCGTTATATATGCTTTTATTAATAGAGTTAGTGAGAAGCAAGACTGCATCTTCACATGATTTGCCTTTGCGAAACCCAAATTGGCTTTCGTTTAATATTTTATACTTCTCTAGAAAACTTGTGAGCCTCGAGTTAACCACCTTTTGAAGGAGTTTCGATATAACACTAAGCAACGATATAGGACGATAGTTTGCTGGAATAGTAGTTGGGCCGTCTTTATATATTGGAATAACCGTCGCAACTTTCCAACATTCAGGAAAAATGCCTAAAGATAAGCTAAGATTGAATATATGAGTAAGAGGAAAAGCAATAAAATCTGCCAGTTCCTTAAGAACATTCCCCGAAAGATTATCAAAACCAGGCGCTCCTCCTAGTTTTAGGTCTAATATAATTGTGCGTACCTCAAAATAATCAGTAGGATGAAGAAAGAAAGAATTGTTCGTTTTTGTAGAGAAATTAGTGATCTTCGTGGCTAAGTCCGATTCTTTCGTACCATGTTTTGATGTTATTTTATCAGCCAAGTCCATGCCAATGTTGCTAAAATAATTATTACAAATGTTAAGCGATAATATTAAACAAAAAATTTATAATGCACAAGACAAAATAAAAATGACATGGAATATTATCAATTGGGAAACTGGAAGAGTCAGAGATCGTAACTTCAAGTATAATCTCATTTATAATAACATTAATATCAAAACTGATCAGGAAGTTGCATCCACGTTTGAAAAATATTTCTCTGACATTCCAATCTCAACAACTTGTTCTCTCATTTCATCTGCCAGCGTTGCTGAATCATTATTGCTAGAAAATGTTAAAAAATGTGATGTACTGTTCGAATTTAGTACTGTCAACAGTAAAGATATAATTAAAACATTTAAAACCCTAGATATGAAGAAAACAGCTGATATTTGGGGTATTTCTGTTAAAATAATTAACTCCGTAATTGATGCCATTGCACCGTATCTAGCTACTATTTTCAATACTTGTATTAAACGTGGCGTGTTTCCTGACCTGATGAAGCATAGTAAAGTAACGCCTATATTTAAATCTGGATGTATAACTGATCCAAATAATTTTCGACCCATCTCAGTATTGCCAACGCTTAGTAAAATTTTTGAAAAACTAATTTTAAACCAAATGTTGATTCATTTTAATTCACAGAGACTTCTCCATGTGAAACAATTTGGTTTTACTAAGGGTTGTTCAACAACGGATGCCGGTGTCGAATTAATTAAGAATATCTTCGAGGCCTGGGAGGAATCACAGAATGCACTTGGAATATTCTGTGACTTATCTAAGGCCTTCGATTGTGTACAACATGCGACTCTGGTCAGAAAGCTGCGCCACTATGGCATCAAAGGAACTGCGCTCGACCTTATGAACTCCTATCTAAACAATAGGGTTCAAAGGGTTGACGTGAATGGCAAGAGATCTCCTGGGGCTCGTCTGGATATGGGGTCCCCCAGGGTTCTATTCTTGTTCTTGTTCTTGTTCTTTTTTTCTACGAGGTTTGGCAGGTCGTTTATATAAATGAGGAAGAGAAATGGTCTCGGCCCTAAAATATCTTTAAGAGATAAATTCAAAGAAATTAATATATTGACTTGATTAATATATTGACTTGGTCATAAATCCCAACATTCCCTTCACAATATATGTTTGAAAATGTTATGTATGTACGTAAAAATATTAATGATTTTATTAGAAATAGTGACTTGCATGACATTAATACTAGGAACAAACACAAACTTGTTACTCCTACAACTCGATTGAGTAGAATTAGTAATTCTTTTGTTGGGCGATGTGTATGCTTCTACAACAGGATCCCAGAAAACGTTCAAAATTGTTCTATAGGAAAATTTAAAAAGTTAGTTAAAAAACGTTTGTGTGACAAAGGCTATTATAACATTAAAGATTTTTTGGAAGATGTCACGCCTTGGGAATGATGCGTTCGCTCCAGGCTTTCCCAATGTATAAATATACTTGTTATAAAAATTGGCGTTTAAAAAATCAAAGATAAAAAATATCCAAAAGAAACAGTCCCGCTGAGTTTCTTGCGCCCATTCTTCTCAGGTCTGGGTTAGGTCGTTTCCGAAAGGGTGGTAGATTCCGACGTTCAATAAGAGAATGTAAATTCCAACATTGAATAAAAAATTTTGACTTTGACTTTGAATTATTATTCATTATTTAGTTTGGTAGTTACATTTATTTCATTAAATTACTCAAATGTCTACTTTGTATCAAAAAATAAGGGATTTTCTTTTGGCATATTCGTGCTACGGGTTGAATGTTTTCGTATCGTATTTTTGAAAAGATGCCGCCAGTATGTACCTGTGCGGCTTTCTTTCTTTAAGATAAATAAATTTTAGTCTTTAGTCGTTCTCGTTAATCGTTTAATGCCTAAATCGCGAAAAATTCTCCTTAGTTAATGTTTAATTTTCTTTCAAGTCTTTCAAAAAGCACTTGTTTTTGTGACTTGATTATTTAATAGTTTATGGATTAGTTTCATTACTCGGTCTCTAAACAAGGAAGCTCATTGGCTCATTGGTCATAAATCCCAACATTCCCTTGAAAATAAAATACTACAAGGCTAAATTGAGACCTATCTGGACTTACGGGATCCAATTATGGAGAACCGCGTCCCAATCAAACATTGAAATACTACACAGGTACCAAAATGAATTGTTACGGATACTATATAAAGTCAAACAGGAAATAGTACGGTTCACAAAACCTACAAGGAACGGATAATACAACACCCAAACACAAACAACAAGCGCGCTGCATGAAGCGAAAATTATCCCAGGATTTGGTCCAGACATAGTACAGTTAAAGAACTATAAAGTTATAGTCGACGACGTAGATGTGACATAGGTCACTTACCGCGCACGCCTCAATGACGAATGTCTCGAAAAAGAATCAGATTGCCATACAATGAGGGAGGAAGAATACCCATTACTGAACAGCAATACGTATACCCATGCAATTTATACGGAGTCGAGCAGTGCCTTGGGCTTGGGCTTGAGGAGCAGGTTTAAAGAGCTCTTACATAATATATTAACTCTCACCACTCGATCTCCCTAACGACAATAGACATTGTTGGATACGAAAATGACAGTACGGTTGTAGAGAGATATCTGTCTAGCGCAAAAGACGACAAGGACGTAATACGTTCTCAGAGAGAGGCCTATTGCACTAAAGGTTATGAATATAAACTAAAGACAGTATGAAAATAAAAACAATATACATGTCGGGGATTTTTAAATGATCTGAATGGAAATGGAAGGACGGAGATGGGGAATATTGGGGAACACTAAGAGGGGGTGATGGTAATGAGTGGAATATTGGGTAAACGCAACGCAGATACTCCTATTGTACCGATAAATGATCAAATATGATCTCTAACAATTACGAGAGAAAGCTAAGCAGTGCCTTGGACTTGTGACCAAGGTGTAGGCTTAAGGACGTCCTTTAAATGATCATAACACTTGCCTCCACTGCTCAGGCTCTCTGTTTAAACCCAAGATTAAACGCACATAAACCGAACCTAACACAAGACGAGGTAATTACATTGTAAGTGGTACATTGTATGTGGTACTCACTCCTAGCACTAACACAACACTGCGCAATACCATCACTATTTAGACACTACTTCACTTCTTGAGAGACCGCGCACGACTAAGACTTCAGTCAGACTGTCGATGGCATTTAAAGGGTCGAGACTGTCAAAACAACGGAAGTGACTACTACCCTACTCCAACGCCATAAACAGCGATGATGATTCGATTTAATCGATAACCTTTTACTATTCTCCGACATACATATATTTAATGGAACAGCATGCAATGGAATGGCATATATGAAATGGTCTTAGAAAAAAAAAATCAATTAAAAAGATCGGGAATAAATGGTGAACTTTAAGAATATGGTGTACATTAAACGTAAATCGTAATAGTTGCATTCAGTTATTTTTGTATTGATTGTCAGAGTTATCTATAAGTATTTGGTTTTTCAAACTGATGGCTTGTGATTAAGCTGATATTAAAGTTCCTGATCTTAAATAATTTTTTAAATTTTCTATTTGTCTTGCCTTGATTCTTCTAAGATGTTTCTTAGATAGATATAAGGAAAGCCCTTAGTGCTCTTACGGCCCTGCATATTCCGAAGAAAAAGGGCATAATGTCAATTATGTCTAATATAACCTATTATATTCCAGCGAATAAAGATTTAAGGGACAAAATAGTATAAATATGGGAAAATAAGCCTGATAATCAATTTTATAATGAACCTAGAAGCCTTTACCATTTCAAAACTGTCAATTAGTATGTAATAAAGCACAAATAACGTCGCCTAGTTACGCCTTCGTCGTAGGATGCGACGATATGGTCACTGACTTTAACATTATTAGTGAAATTATTTTTTGTTGCATTTTATTGTTAAAAATGTTTTAACATATTTTCTTATATTTTTTTTGTAAGTAATTATAAATATGTCGTATGTATATGTATGAAGCAAATGATGAGCAAGAACAAAACCAAAATTTGTACGGAACCCTCAGAGCGCGAGTTCCACACTCGCACTTGGCCGAATTATTTAATATACATGCAATGTACAGACACAGCAAATCGACAGATTTATTATATGTATATAGATTAATGGTCAATAGAATAGGCAGAAATTAAGCAGATTATAAATCTTGTCTCATTCAATGATCGCAAATGCTAGCAGGCTTTTGTGTAAGGATCGGTCTCCGGGAAGCTTCCAGAGGTGTCCAAGATTACATTCGCGTGTAAACAAAATATTAAAAGATCTTTTGTTCTATTTGGCAGAGACCAACACGACCACAGTGCCTTACGAGGCGGTGTCCACACTACCCATGCTGTGGAGCTTCACCCTCACCGGAGGAGCCCTACAGCTCAGGCAGGAGACGGTGGTACTGAACCATTTGAAGTACCTAAAGTTGTCCATGGGTCGGTTGCAGCACCTGCCAGCAGCTGCTTTCCGACATCTGCCTAACCTGACGATGCTGTCTCTGTTCGCTAATCAAATTGAAACTGTTGATGTCGACGCTTTTGAGGGTAAGACATCGAAGCATCATAGTCTATTTAGTGTCCATTTTCTTGTGCTGTAGTGTAACTGTATCGTTTGGTCTCCAGGTCTGTCGCAGCTGGTGGATGTCAGCTTGAACGGTAACCGCATCAAGTCGCTGCCGGGGCTCGTGTTCACCCCCACACCCAACCTCCACTGCGTGGACATATACGCGAATCCTCTCACAGACCTCACGGAGAACATATTTGCCGGTCTTATTCAGTTAACTGAGGTATCTTTGATTTATTCAGAAAGCCACTAACAGGCGCTGTCAGGCACACGCCGAGCTAATACTTGGAAACTGTCGAGACTCGCCTACAATAATGTGATTGCCAGCTCCTTTATTTATTGCGCCCTTGTCTACAATTATTTGCGCCCTTTAAACTTTTTTTTAATCGAATCACGTCATATTATATTTTCAGTCTGGTACCCCTAGAAAGCTTCACAGCGCCTTTTCTGTTCTGGCGCCGCACATATGGACGGCGCGTCCCTCCGCGCTGTTATAACAATTATCATTTGATCATGCTATACTTTTAAAGAAGTCAGCATTCAATGCTGGTAAATCCAAGTTTTACGTTGGATTTTATTTTACATTGGTGATAGAACAACAAAGAGTTGAAATTAGGGGGTTTTCTATAAGGAGACTATATTTGGAGTTGCTCCAAGGCGCCTAAATGATTGCCAAAAATAAAGCACGATTTCAGTCAAACAGTCAGTCATTTGGAATCCTTTTTATAAGAAATACAACGTTACTTTCTCCATTTCATTAATCACAATTCACTGTGTTTCGGTGCTAAGTAATTTACAATTTAATGTTAAATAATGTTATCACACGACTCATACGCCAGAATATTGCTCCTAATCCAAGTAGTTTTTTTTATATTCCTAATTGTTATTCTCAGGAAGCAAGGAATATAAATATGATTTACAGTAAAATAAGTATTCTTTAAAGAAATACCATCAGATGGGGCCCCCTCCTCCAATATTAAGAAACTAAACCCAGGCACGCGCCAAGCATCGTGCGAAATACTCATAAGCGCCTATACTGGAAGACCAAAAATAAGTCGTTCGCCAACAAGTATCCTGCGTGGCAAATACCTGCACCTTAGTTGTAAATTTTACTAAAATATTGTAATAGTAAAAATTAAGATCCATCTGTGCTCACAAACTTCTCTGACCGGGGGCCCCCTTCGGCTCGCGGCCCTGGCATTTTGCCGGTACGCCACTGAGCAGCACTATTATTAATATACCGGCTGCATTATTGTCACAACACTTTTATTTCCAGATACTAAATATAAACAACCGGTGTAATTTAACAATACACAACCGAACGTTTGCGAACCTCCCTTCGCTGAGGAACCTGCAGCTCAACGGTAGCCTCATACACTCGCTGCCAGAGGACGCTTTCGTCAACAGCACCAACATACAGGCGCTGTCTATCAACGAGAACAAGCTGGAGACGCTGCCGGAGAACTTATTCGCTGGCATCAACTTGATCAGGCTGAGTTTAAATGATAACAATTTAATGAGTTTGTCGCAAAACTTGTTCGTGAACCAGAGTAACTTGACCACGCTGGAGCTGCAGGGGAACCAGCTGCGAACCCTAGAACCCTTCACCTTCAGGAACATGAGCAGCTTGGAGTACCTGGACCTGGGGTCTAACCTAATAGAGCAGCTAGACAAGTGAGTGTTTGTTTCGTTATCACTGACCTAGTGAATCATATTCCTCTACTAAGATATTTAATTATTTTATTGTTAAATCTAAGTGCCTACTATGTTAAATTGCACCCGTGCGAAGCGGGGTGGATCGAATAGTTTTACAATAATAATAATAATAAGCCCGCAGGGCAGCTTGAGGCGAGCTGTTGGGGAGTAGCGACCCTACGGACCTCAGTGCTCCCAGGGTAAGGTCCTGTTCCTCATCCTCAGCTTGCCTTTACTGGCTGGTTGTAGTGAACTCTGACGAGCCGGCCGATCAGAGTAGAGCCGCAAGAACTTTACGTTCTAAGGGTACATGTGTCACGTAAGTGGTTAGTTGGCACGTGAGGTTCCTTCCGGGAAGGACCAATGATCGGGTAGAATACCGGGTGCACATCCCTACCCTTAAGCCGCTCAGCAAATGTTGCCCCCTAATTGCAACGTATAAGCGACCTTTCACTCCTATGAGTTGTCTACCTATTTTTCAATGTATAAAAACATTGTTGGTTAGGCGCCCATAGGTCATCCATAGCACTAGTTACCGAGTCCACTATCACCCCAATCCATAGCCCAGCATTAGTAGTTACCATATATTGCCACAGTCCTACACAAGCCGGGGATTGTCCTTGGGTGCATTTTCGTAATGCATACAAGGATAACCGCCGGTTTGTGTCACATCACATATTAAATTAAATTGTCTAAAGGGCCTCTACGAGTTGGCTACGGCAATACCTTCACGCCTTCCAAAGGTCAGGATCTAGTACTACAACAAGGTAGTCTGCGCTATATCCAATTGCTCAGCCACTTACAGCAGACATTTCGTGTTTAGGAAAATTATAGGTGAATGTGTATAACAGTAGAAAATTTTAAGTAGCGTTTTTAGTCATACTTTAAGAAGTTTAAAACGGCTATCAATTAAATTATTGGGATGTCCATTGTTGGACGTAGGCCTCCTCCATCTTGTTCCACTTTTCGCGATCCCGTGCTATTGTTGTCCAAATGGGCCCCGCGGTTGCCACGATATCATCCACCCAGCGCCAGCACGGGCGTCCTGGGGGACGCTTTTCGCCCCACGGGTACCAATGTAGTACCCTCTCGCTCCACCTATTATCGTTGGTTCTCACTGTATGACCAGCCCATCGCCATTTCAAGCGGCATGCCATTTCTGCTGCGTCTATTATTTTAGTTTGCTCCCTTATTCTACTACATTTAATTTTTTCCTTTAGCTTCATTCCAAGCATACTTCTTTCAGTGGACCTTTGAAACACTTTTATTTTCTTTACCACTTCGTGCGTAATTGGCCGTGACTAACACCCATAAAGTAGAGTAGGAGTGACAATAGAGTCCATTGCCTTTTTCTTTAAGTGTATCTTTAATTTTGATTTAAAAATATGTTTCAGTGACCAGTATGAACTCCATGCCTTTTTTATCCGTCTTTCCACTTCTTCAATGTAGTTGCTATTGAACGAAACGCTTTGCCCTAGATATATGTATTCGTCAACATAATTAATGGTCTTGTCGTTGATTTTTGTGTTCCATTTTGGGCCGTTTGTCATCAGACAGGTTTTTTCCGCATTTATTTCTAGTCCACAATTTTTACTTTGTGATTCTAATGTTTCTTACATGTACTGTAAATCGCTATGTCTCTCTGTTAGTATGACAATATCATCAGCAAAGCGAAGGTGGCCCAGAATTTCTCCGTTTATATTGATACCAAGTCCAGCCCATTGCAGGTTTCTAAATATGTACTCTAAAAGGGTGTTAAAAAGGTAAGGTGAGATCGGGTCTCCTTGCCTCACCCCTCTTTTTAATTCAAACGTGTCCCCTTTTTTATCCAATTTAACTGTACCTTTACTGCGACGGTAAATTTCTTTGAGCACTTCTATGTATTCTTCTTGAATTCCTTGGTTTCTCATAGCCTTCCAGAGCTCGTTATGAAAGATGGTGTCAAAAGCCTTGGAGTAGTCTATAAAACCAATATACAACGTCTTATTATATTCCAAGTACTTTTCGATAATTTGTTGCAAGGTAAATATATGGTCCAAGGTAGAATAGTTGCTTCTAAAGCCTGCTTGCTCTCTTGGTTGTTGAAACTCTAACTGCTTTCTTATTCTATTTAATATAATATTGGTAAATAGTTTGTAAGTTGACTGCAGCAAACTGATCGGGCGATAGTTGTTAATATTAAGTGCGTCGCCTTTTTTGTAGAGCAGCGTAATTATAGATGTTTCCCACTGTGTAGGTATTTGAGATTGAGTAATTATATTGTTAAATAATTTGGTGAGGATAGGTGTTATTGGCTCTACTAGTAACTTCAGAACGTCGTTAGTTACACAATCATCTCCTGGACTCTTCATAGCCTTTGTCTTTTTTATACCATATTCTATTTCGGTAGCCAATAGCAATAGTATGTTTCCTGTATTATGTTTCTGAGGAAGACTTCTGTTGCTGTGGTATTCTGTGTCTTCTATGCTATAGAGGTCTTTGTAGAAATCAGTAGCCACCTGAAGGATGCTATTTCTCTTTGTAACTGTCGTTGCAGCAGTACTTTTCAGTGTTTGTATCCATTTTTTTGGTGTGTTTATTCGTTTGTTTCCTCTTTTAACTGACGATCTTCGTTCTAGATCTTCTTCAATAATTTTCATTTTATAACTGTTTATGTTTCTTTTTATTTGTCTCCTAATCTTTCCATATAATTTTGTAAGAAAGAAAAACTTTCGAGTTTCGTTTTTGCAGGGTTCTCTTTCAGACTTGTTCTCTCTTTTATCATGGTTTTGGTTTTGTCGGTTATTATATATTCCGTTTTGTTTTTCTTTTCGGATTTAGGTAGTTTGTTGATACTGTTTTTTATTTTGTACAATAAGTCATTGTATGTTTCCCGGATAGTTTTATTCGTTGTTTCATCGTTTACTAAGTTATAAAAAGCATTTTTAATTATTTGGCATTCTATTAGCGTGAACTGGGACTGCTTAGATTGAAATTGTTTTCTTCGTTTCTGGTTCATTTTTAGGACAATCGTTGCTCGTATAAACCTGTGATCGGTTGGGTGTGAGGTGTTGATGACTTCTACATTTTTTACACTGCAGATATGTGATTTTCTTATGATAAAAAAGTCGATTTCATTTAATGTAACTCCGTCTGATGATCGCCAGGTCCATTTGTTTTTAGTTTTTTTCTTGAAGTGTGTGTTCATTATATAGAGTTCATTTTCTAGACAAAATTCGATTAATATTTTTCCTCGGTTGTTTCTTGTTCCATATCCCCACGGACGTACCTATTTTTGCGTTAAAATCTCCCATTATAATCGTGTATGGTAGAGTATTTTCCGCCGCATCGCATATATAGTCGCGATAAAAAGTTTCTATTTCATCTTGGGAAGAACTTTCTGTAGGTGCGTAGACTTGGATAATATAGAGATTGAGATTTCCAAACGTCATATCTAGTCTCGCTACTCTGTCTGACACTGGTTTAAAATCCAATATGTTTAGTTTATAATAATTTTTTACTATAAACCCCACCCCATTTCTTCCGCTTTTCTTCCCTGTATACAGAAAAATATATTCTTCGTGCTCTATTATATGGGTTCCTTCTTTTTTAATTTCTGACAGACCTATTATGTCCCGTTTGATATTTTTTAGAGCGTAGTCTAGCTCTTCTTGTCGTCCCATTCCTACAAGAGACCTTACGTTAAATGTACATATATAAGTGCGATCAGTCTTGGGTGCTTTAATGTATTCTTTATTTAGTGAGATGGAGGGTTGTGGTCTACTACTCCCACAGTGACCAACTGTATTGGGAGAGTTATTTTTCTGCTGAATAGGTTCGTGAACAAACTCAATGTGTATAATAGTAATATTTTTTTTGGGAAATAAAAGGCTTTATTATTATTATGTTTTTTTATTTCTCTACTATTCCTACAATTTTCATTTTTAAATATATCTAAAAAAAAAAACAAAATACATTTAAAAATATAAAAAACAGAGGCCCACCAGCAGCGGGAACACGGTCCAAGCTACCGACAGTCAGGGCTCCAGAGAGAGGAACTTCCGCACGATACATGCCGTGTCCAGTAGTACCGCTTTCTGCATCAGGCCCTTGACCCATCCATCCAACGCGAGCCTCTTAAGATGTTGATCGAGGCTATTAGGCCATTGGCCGTTACGACAATCGGCACAACGACTGCTGAGTCCACATCCCACATGTCGACAATCTCATGAGCTAAATCGAGATATTTCATTTGTTTATCTTTCTCAGCTTTCACAAAATTCCCGTCATGCGGGATGGTGTCGTCAACAATCATTGTGCAGCGCTCCAATCGATCTATCACCACTATATCAGGCTTATTGGCAATAATAGTCCTGTCAGTGATGATAGTTCGATCCCAGTACAACGTGACACGACCATTTTCGAGAACTGGGTCGGGCGCATAACTATAGTACGGCACCTCGGACTCCACAAGGCCGTATCGAAGAGCAAGTTGTTGGTGGATAATCTTGGCCACTTGGTTGTGTCTGTGCAAATACTCGCCGTTAGCAAGACGAGGACAACCGGAAATAATATGTCTGAGTGATTCGCCCGAACTGTGACATGCCCGACATATGTCCACCGTGCCATCCCTCACAATATACCTCCGGTAGTTTCTCGTCATGATAACTTCGTCCATAATTGCACAGACAAACCCTTCGGTTTCCCCAAATAGGTTACCGAACCGTAGCCAAGATACGGAAGCTTTAAAGTCGACCTTGTCCCCGTGAAGGGCACGTTAGAAGCGTCCGTGTAACTCCTTGCTCTTCCTTCCTCCTTGCGGTTGTCGGTGCTAAGTACTATAGGTTTGCGCCAGTTCTCTTTTGCCAAGGAGAGCGGGGTCAGTCCCTTGTCCATTGCAACCACATCCCGATGCATTCCCACGTCGGTTTGGAGGAAATACTCCCTGAGATTGCACACCTCCTGATTATGGAGAGTCTTAGCATTCACAAAGCCTCGACCCCCACATTTCCGAGGGATGTACAATCTCTTTACCGAAGATCGAGGGTGATGCATTCGATATGTGGTAAGTAATGCACGAACTTTTCTATCCAAGTCGTCTAGTTCTTTCTGAGTCCACTTGAGTATGCCGAAGGAGTACTTGAGAATTGGCATGACCCAACCATTGTAGGCGCGCACCTTATTCCCTCCTGACAAAAGACTTTTCAATACTTTTCTCAGGTGGGCAAGAAAGCGTTCCCGCACTGATTGTTTCATGTCAATCTCGATAATCCGTAACGCCTCCGACATAAGAGCAAAGAAAGAAGGAAAAAGAGCAAAGCGCAAAGAGTTGCGTCCACTTTATACAACTCCAGCACCCTCATGAGCCACCCATGCGGCACGGAGTCATAGGCTTTCTTATAGTCTATTCAGCATGTCGACAAATCTTTTCGAGAACGACGAACCTGTTGGCTGATGGTCATGTCAATTAGGAGTAGCTCCTTAGTACCACGTGACCTATTCCTACATCCATTCTGAGAAACAGACATAATAGCATTTTTGGTTATATGGCTATCAATTTTATCTCTCAAAATGGATGTAAGAAGTTTATATCTCAATCCTGCTCTGCCAAGCTGCTACGTCAGGTTTCGGTCGTGTAGTCTCAGTGTTTACTAGCTTTACATGAGCTACACGGCAGACCGCCACAGCTGCGCAGAACAGAATAGAGTGCGTATCTTTAAGATCTTCACTACTTTCAAAATACATTGGAAGCAGTGAATCCAGGGCGCACACCAGCGCTCTGTTTTTTTTATGCATAGGCACACGTGGTAATCGTGGTCTTATTTCGTCTGAAGTATACCTATATTCCCGAATCGCATCCCCTCCTGTGCACTCCTCAATAACTCGTCGTACTTCTTACCTGCAGTAACAGTCGTGTCATCCTCTTCTTCATCACGTTGGTTAGGACTAGGTGGTGGCCCTTGTAGCGTAGCTTGTATCGAAGAAGGAATGACAAGGCTATCATGCACTTCTGAGCGTATCCGTTCAAGTACGGTATCACTTAGCCTGTGATTATGTAATATGACCCGCACCTGATCGGACAGTCGTTGATAGATGGTTCAAGTTTCTGAAACAAAGAGAGCATCCGGTCACGATACGCAGTGAGGTTACTTCCCCCCTCTGTAGACCCATTTTATTATTATTATTATTATTATCAATTTAATTATTATTTTTAATGAGATTTTTATATCATCGACCTACCGATGAGTAACGAGGGTTCATGGTTTGTGTTTATATATTTATACCAGGTGAGGAGTACACGTAGAGATAGGTCATACGCGGACGGAGTTGCGGGTTTGTTTCACTTATCCCACTGCTCTCGTCTTGAGAGACGTTGCCTCTCATTATTACCATGTAAGGTGAGCCGTACAGGGTAATAATGAGAGGCGACATGTTAACGAATATCAACATTTCAAATATTGGTCACGCCGCGGTTACTTGCAGACTTAATAAAGCATTACACTGTCCGTTTCAGCTTCACCTTCCACGGACTGGATAACCTCAAGATGTTGATTCTGTCCGAGAACAGGATACAAGTAATCATGAACATCGTGTTCGAAGATACACCTAAGCTGGAGGTGAGACCGTGATATAATATTCTCGCTTTAGTGGGCTCGATACCAAAACCCAGAAATCTCGCTGAAAACACCAGTCTCTCGACTTGACTGTCACAAAGCGCCACCAACTGATAGGTTGTCATTGTTTCAGAGGCTCTTGCTAGCTCATAACCAGCTGGCTGTATCTAAAGACATGGATACTTTGAATTACTTTGTCGGGTGCAATTCCGCGGTGACGTGCCTAAGATCGCTGCAAGAGCTGGATCTCTCCAGTAACAACATCACTGAGCTGACGGTCAGTTGCTACTGTGTAATAAGTACTACTGTCACATGATACACAGGAACACACACATAGTCATATTTTATATTTATTTGTCTAAGTTACTTTGAGAACATCTTAAACATTCTAAAGACAACTATTAGATTGGAATTAAAATTAATAACTATACGTGAATCACGGGTTATATATATAACCCTATTTTCTCTTATTTCATACGCAGGACATGTTCTTCGCCAACAACTACACCATCGACCTGTCCTGGAACAAGATACAATATGTGCTGGACACCTACGCGTACACGAAGACCACGCCGTCCACCGCGCCCACGCTCATACTGAACCACAACCCCTTCCTGTGTGACTGCGCCCTGTACCCCTTCATCCACCATCTGGTGACGTCCGGCGCCAACCGAGCCATCTTCCGCTTGGACGAAGCGACGTGCGCCGAGCCTCCACTCCTGCAGTTCACCAAGCTGACCTCTCTTCAGCCGCAGCAGCTCACCTGCAACGGTACTTGCCCCTCCCCCGCCTGCTCCTCTTGCCTCCTAAGGCCCTCTAAGAACCAGCTCGAGCTCACTTGCACTGAGTTACCCCACGTGTGGAGGGAACCACCCCAGGGTTACAATACGACGTCGTTAAAACTTCTTAAATCAGACAATAGACTCCTGAACCTCCCTGCCACCGTCAAGTACCTCGATCTATCAAACCTGAACCTGACAGACGCTCCGGTCTTAGTCAACAATACAGAATTGACCATTAATTTAACGAATAACCTTCTGAAATCCCCTCCGATCAATCTGCTCAAGTTCAACACCACGATGTACCTCGCGCACAACCCGCTAGAGTGCGCCTGTGTCTCACAAGCCGATATCACGGACATGTTCCTGTACAATAGATCTATCCTGGACTTCAACAGTGTGAGATGCGCCGACAGAAGACTGGTCTCCTCGTTGGACCCGAGCATCCTGTGCAACGAGCGGGACGTCATCATCGTCATCAGCCTATGCCTCATCACCCTGGCGATTTTCATCTTTCCGTTGGTCTTGTACTTCAGAAACAAGAACCTGGCGCGGATATTGATGAAAAAACTATACTGTTTGCACTTAAAGGGAGATCGCTCCGAGAAGAAGTACGACGCCTTCATATCGTTCGTGAATGAGGATGAGATGTACGTGAGTCAGCAGCTCGTCCCCAACCTGGAGGGGGGCTCTGATCCCCTGAGGCTGTGCCTGCACTACCGGGACTGGCTGGTGGGGGGTATGATCTCGACGCAGATCGAAACTTCCGTCGAGCAGTCCGCCAAGACGATCATCGTCCTGTCAAGGAGTTACATGGAGTCCAAGTGGTGCAAGATGGAGTTCCTGCTCGCGCACAGCAAGGATCGCATCGTCATACTGATGCTGGACTACATCTCCAAGGATGAGATCCCGCTGGCGGAGCTGAGGGCCTACGTCACACTCAATACTTTTGTGAGAGCCTCCGACCCGTTCGTGTGGGACCGGCTCAGGTACGCGGTGACGCACACGCGCACGCACAGCAAGGCGGAGGGAGAGGGAGTGCTCGACGCGCGCCTCGTAGGGAACGGTATGCTGGTCAATGGCGCGGTCACAGCGCCATCTATCGCCTGACACGCGCAGTAATACTTTAAAAATTTACGAACTTCATTGGTGTTCAAAAATATCTAAACTAATATAATTGGATGGAGGATAGAATAAAGCCTTTTCTTATTTAGGTTAGAATCTCGATCGATGATAAAGCACTTATCGTTATCCCGTACCTATAAACATAAACAAAAATGACTTATTGTAAGCTTACATTGGCGCCTCCTTTTTTATATATATTTAAGTATTTTATGTGTAAGATCCGATTTACTGATGATGTTCGCTCACACAGGCGTCTACGCTTTATGCTTGAATGTCAATCTGTTTGTAAGTTTAGTGTTATGTTGAACGTCATTCATGTTTTTATAAACTTTTTTTTTATACTTATTTGTAAATATGTTAGTTGTCGTATTTCTGTAAATATATATTTACTGTGTTCAGAATAAATTATCAATAAATGAATGAAACTGATACATGAAGCTGAACATTAACAATTGTATTTAAGCAGCGCCATCTAGTTGTGAAGTGTACAAGTATGAGGTTCGTCCAGGAGACAAGATGGCGCAGCACCAGGTCACAGGTGGGAGCAGGAAAAAATATAGACTAAATTAAAAAAGTATGATTTATAGCATAAGGCTAGAATAAATAAATGAATAAAAAATGTTATTGACAGAAATGACACGTCTTGCTTATTTACTAGATAACACAAGTACAGTGTCAGCGTCTGTCGTGCTCACTGCGCGTGTGCTGCGCGCGGTTGAGTATGCGAGAGGTTGTGTATAATTTGATTATGGCAAACTGGGTTACTAAGGATTTTTTAACATATTAACATAATATTGTTATAGAATCTTATAATTTTAAGAAAATTTTCGGTGTCAGTATAAAATAAACTCTTCAGCATCAGCGCCATCTAGTAAATATTATAATTACTTTTGTGGGTAGCTTGTTTTTTTATATATTAATGTTTGTTCGCTTATGAGTTTTAATGTGTCGGAACGAGAAAAAAGAGGAGCTCAGAAAAACACACAACTGGCAACACCGACACCACTATTCTAAGGAATAACGCGAAATAACTGAACAAACAAATTATCATTTTATTTACAATTACCAGAACCAATAGACTCCTGTCTGTCTGTAATACCAGTATACCTTATAGATTGAAGATACACTTGCGAGTAAATATCGACGAGACGAAACTGAACAACACAACATGCGACAAATGCGATACTGTTCACAACGCTCAGCGCCTAGTTCATCACAGAGCAAATATCCATTTATCTGATTTAGTTTTTAATGAATTAAAATATGTACCAATCACATTCACAGTACTGTATCACACACGTTATCATGTACACGTTTATAAGTTTACCACGTCCTTTTATTTTAAGTATACTGCCTGGGAGTCTGCTACAGCTACACTATCACAACAGGCATCAAAATTTATGAAATTTTACACAGAAAATTATATGATATAAATTATAAAGAAAATAATAAAAAAACTTGAACCGATTTCAAACTCTAAAAAATGCACTAAAAAGTAAGAAATAATTAGCTTATTTATTAACCTCCCTTTATTAGGACAATAACATACAGTTAGGAGACTACCCTACGACAACGTCAATATAAGCATTACTGAATTGATAGCATCGATTATTAGTCAGGACAGAATCGATTATAAGTCAGAATTAGTGATTGACGGTTTCGGTCCCCACCACTGCCACACAGTCGCATAGAGGCTGATGAGCTGCTCAGTCGTCGTGTGAGTCCGTTCCGTGTACTTATTTTACCTTATAATTGTTTTGTTATTTGGAAAATTGAAGGTTGTTTGCAATTCTTTATGTTGTTGAATTTTTGTCGATTTATTATTTAAAATAAAATTGGTTTATAATTAAAATCAGTTTTAAGGCCTTGAAACATTGTTTTTATATTTGATTAGCACTTCTGGTACCTAAATTCAGAAGTGGGATAGGATTTCGCCCACAATTAGCCTTTAAAACGTAAACAACCGTTAATTTTCGCCAAGATGTGACGTGTTTCGCGTGAGAGATTAGTAGAGACAACGTCTCACTGAGGGTAGCCGTCGTGGTGAATCCTTGCGATATAATACCTTTCGCGGCCGCCTCATGATAGATCACGAACGGAAACCACTCCGGAAGGAGAGATCCTACTCCTTTATCACGTAGACACAGTGAAAGTTCTTATCGCCGCGAGCGTACCTCTTTGGAATATCGTAATGTGTCCATGTAGTGTAGTTTAGTTACAATTTTATTTGCGGTTATTTGTAACAATTTCAATAAATTCCCCGTTTATACCGAATATATTCGGTACAATAATATTAAGTTTGAATTCGGTTTATCAACATATTACACCAAAATATTAACGGACTTATCAACAAATCTGATTTACTGACACTTTCATTAAACTCTCTGGACTTACAAGCGAATGTTCTTTGTATTACTGAGCACAACATGACTGCAGCAGACACAAACTTTTTAAAGATAAATAACTACTACCTAGGTTCATTTTTTGCAAGACAAAACAGAAGAGGAGGCTCTTGTATTTGAATTAGAAATGCACATAAATTCAAAATCTACCAGAACCTTTAAATTATAGCATTACTAATTTAATTGAATGTTGCGCTGTTGAGTTAATAGAACATAAGATAATAATTATATGTATATATAGACCACCTAAGTATTCTATGACTGATTTTGACATATTTTTTAACAGCTTCAACAGCTTATTACAAAGTTTCTGTTATAAAAAAAGAAAATTGTGGTTTGTGGAGATTTTAATATCGACACCTTAAAAAATACAAAAGAATCTAGTAGATTTATAGAATACTGTAATGCTTACAACCTTAAACTAGCTATCAAAGCCCCAACGAGACTTAGCAGTGGTACCTGTTTGGATAACTTATTATATAACATAAAAGGTTGTACCAGTCAAATTATTGAGTATGCTTTGTCCGATCATACAGCACAGTTACTGACATGCCCAGTCAAGACTAGTTATTCAGTAAATTATTGGTATTCGGATATGCGAGATTATAATAACGAAAATTTGGATAAATTTAAATCATATCTAAGTTCTCTAAGTTTCAATGAAGTTTATGCCTCAACTGATTCTGCTGCCGCTGCTTTTAATAATTTCTTTGGCTTATTTTCTCTATTATATTATCTGTGCTTCCTAAAAATACAATTTAAAAACTTTATATATAAAAATAATACATGGATTACCAAAGGCATAAGGGCGTGCTTAAAACGGAAACGTTCAATGCTGTGGCAGTACAGAAAAATTCCATCTCTGAGTAAAAAAATTAAATTCAAAGGGTACACTGATCGTCTCAACAAAATTATCAAACTAACACAAAAGTGTAAAAATTCATTTGCTATATAAACTGCTACTAATAAATCCAAAGCAGTGTGGAGCATGATTAACAATAACACTAAAACAAACAAGCCAAAAGAATATATTCAACAAATTAAAATTAATTCTCAAATTATTAGTGACACAAAAGAAATATCTAACTCATTTAACAATTTTTTCATTGATTTGGTTAGCAACAATTTTGTCCACAGTCCCCCAGTAACAGTCCCGATTAGAATAAACTATTATAATTCTAATTCAATATTTTTAAGTCCCACTACAGCTTTTGACATTTATCGAATAATTAAAACGCTTAAACAAACAAACAGTACAGGTTATGATGAAATATCAATTAAAGTTTTAAAACATGTTTCAAGCATTATATCTCCCGTATTAAGTCACAAAGTTAATTTGTGCATTTCTCAAGGTGTTTTTCCCGAAAAACTAAAAACAGTTATTGTAAAACCACTATTCAAAAAAGAAGACAAAGAAAACATGAGCAATTATAGACCTATAGCGATTACTTCTTCCCTGTCAAAAATATTTGAAAAATGCATTTACGAAAAAGTGTACACTTATTTTGAAAAAAATGACATATTTGCGAAAGAGCAAATGGGCTTTCGAAAAAATAAAAATGTAAATTTGGCAGTTTATAAATTTTTAAATGCAGTTATGCAAAATTTAAATAACAAACGTCCTGTATGTGCCCTGCTTATGGACCTGACAAAGGCGTTTGATTTTGTTGATCTCAAAATACTTTTAGGTAAACTTAAAACATACGGTGTTCGAGGAAATGTATTAGATCTTTTCAAGTCTTACCTAACAAATCGAAAACAAATTACTGAAATACCCAGAATTTGCGCTGAAGGTAAAAACTTTAAATTAATTAAGTATGTTTCGAATCCAAGAACAATTCAATATGGCGTCCCTCAAGGAAGTATTTTAGGTCCTCTCCATTTTTTAATATACATAAACGATTTACCAAAAATAACATCGCAAGAGACGGTTTTATTTGCCGATGATAGCACCGTCATATTTGCAAACAAACACATAAATATTTTAATGAATGACATAGTATATGGTCTAGATAATGTTGTAAATTGGTTAAATCATAACAAACCAGTCATTTATTTAGACAAAACTAAAATAATGCCTTTTGGACGTCAAATAAAACAAAATAACTTTGACATATACTATAATAACAACAAAATCCATGACATAAATGAAACAAAATTTTTAGGTATTTTTATTGACAGTAACTTAAATTGGAAAGCTCAAATTGCATATATTTGTAAAAAATTAAATCAATTTTCTATACAGATTGAGAAAAATAGTAACAATGTCAGCGTTAGGGCGATATTTGGGTTAAAATCTTCTGAAAGTTGCAAATATTTCTTTGTCAAACATGCTTACATTTCCGAGTCTATATATTTATGAATCCATACTTTTTATCAGACAAAATCAAGTACTATTTGAGACTCTGACTTCTAAGAGACTCGCTCAAAAGATAAGGCATCCACTTAGCAAATTTTCCCTATTCAGTAAAAGCTTTTTTTCCATGGCACCACAACTGTATAATCACCTCCCTAAGTCTGTCTTAGAAATAGAAGACACACACCTATTCAAAAATAGAATTAAAAAAATATTTTTGGATAAAGCCTATTATGACATCAAAGAATATCTATCTGACAAAATATAAATTCATTATTTTCTTTTAACAACAGTTAAACTAAATAAAACAGGCGCATATATTATAGTGTGTTTCATGTATATCTATAATTAATTTTTCTTAAGTTTTAATTGACATATTGATATATTTTATTATGCGTTTCTTGACTATGTATTAAATGCAATCTTACTCGTTTTCTGTTCTAATGGGATATATGAATTAAATTATTATGAATAATATAATGAGAGTATGTAGTAAATGTTGCATGCCGCAAGGCGGAATATAGCTGTACATAATATATTGTAAACCAAACATCTTATAACCTATATTCGCAGCGAATAAATGATTTGATTTGATTTGATTTAAAATTGTAAAGGACTTGTCTGACGAGCTGAAAGTTGCAATGCTTTCGCGAAGTATTTAGATTTACAAATAAAGACGGTGGTAACCAATGCGAAACACCAAATAAAAGATTTAGTTTATTTTTATTGCTTTGGCCTGATAATTCGTAAGTACCCACTTTTTATCTTAATCTGTCATTTCTTCTTAATAAAATGTATGATCGCGAACGCGTTCGGAGTCGCAGTAATCGTGATGGCGATACGTATCGTAATACTCGTAATGACCAGCAACTTTATAATAAATTACCCTCAAGTGTAAAACTAACTCGACTGTGTGTAACTCATTGCATACTTTTAAGATCAATTTAAAAAAAAACATATTAGAACGTAGAACAATGGACATCACTTTTTAATTTATAAATTAAGCTGTGTTATTCTCATAATAGAAATACTTGGGTCGTACAATTAGTGGTCAGGTTAGGCCGAACCATGAGAAAGTTCAGGCCCTAATAGACTCAGCCGAACCCAAAAAAGTTAAGCAAGTTTGGCAGGTATTGTGTGCCGGGAAGACTCCGCATATCACCTCCGTGCTGAGGACGTAACAGGCGAGCGCTCCGCGCAGCCTGCAGGGCCTGGGAGGGGCGGCGAAGACTCAGGCGCGCGGGGACTCCGCCTCGTGCTGCGCCTCCCATCCTGCTGGCCGCGGACCCGGTGCTCTGCGAGCGCGGTGAAACGGCATTGGAGAGTGAACCGATCTCCTGCTTCAGCGTGAGCGGTGAGCGGCGCCTGTGCCTGTGCCACGGAGAAGTTCGATTCTGGCATGCGGGGACCCCTTATAAAGTCCTGCGTGTACTGTCCTATCATCACTACGAGTTAGAACTACTGGCTGGTTCTTATAACAAGAAAACTCAGGCAGCTGCAGAGCACATGGCGCTCTGGCGTGGCGAGTGGACGCCTGACGGAGCATTGGAACGGACTACTATTTCTCTGTCCGTCGGTTTGGTAACATGGCTATTGGGGCTTAGGTCGTTACTTTGCCCAATAGTTATTTCTTTTTTTGTAGTTCGCTTTGGGTTTCCTGAATTGTCCAATGTTAGAAGTAAAGGTTAACCTTGAGGTACATTAGCCTTTTAGCCTATTGTGTTAGATTAGGTTGACATTGGCCTAGCCTTAATTCACTTTTCATCAAGTTGTAAGAGTGCTGAGCGGGTGGTAGCTTACTTTTAGTAAAGTCACGTCAGTTAGAAACGTTGGCGGTCGTCAAGGCACTGCAATATTTTCGTCATTATTTGATTGGTGTAACTTTTAATATAACACTATTAAAAAAGACTGCTAGAGGTAGAGAGGTATATTCGCCAGACGAATGGTATTCACTAGTGCGATGGGCAAAGGTCAATGGGAATCCTTATAATGTTATCGAGGTCAATCAAAACATGATATTTGACTTTAAAAGTAATATTAGCAAAAAAAATTGTAGCAAAAATTTAAATAACGAAAAAATTATGTGGAATAAAATTAAAAAAATTGAAGCTTGTCCTGATAATTACGGGTTGTTAAAATATAATTATAGTTTAGGTGATAACGAAAACAATCATAAATACAGTGTTTTAAAAAGACATCTACTAGATTATCCCAGTCGGAGTCTTTTCCCGAAAAAGCCTACAAAACTTTGTTAAAAATTAATGTAGCAAAATATAAAGACTTAAAATATTATTGTGATAACCATATTATACCCCAAAAGTATCATACGTTTTATAGAATTTTATTAACGACTGAAGATGATGATGATGAGAATGCAAGTGATGATGAGGTTTGAATTTAATGTATTAACGACTGAAGATGATGATGATGAGAATGCAAGTGATGATGAGGTTTGAATTTAATGTATTAACGACTGAAGATGATGATGAGAATGCAAGTGATGATGAGGTTTGAATTTAATTTATTAACGACTGAAGATGATGATGAGAATGCCAGTGGTGATGAGGTTTGAATTTAATGTATTAACGACTGAAGATGATGATGAGAATGCAAGTGATGATGAGGTTTGAATTTAATTTATTAACGACTGAAGATGATGATGAGAATGCAAGTGATGATGAGGTTTGAATTTAATGTATTAACGACTGAAGATGATGATGAGAATGCAAGTGATGATGAGGTTTGAATTTAATGTATTAACGACTGAAGATGATGATGAGAATGCAAGTGATGATGAGGTTTGAATTTAATTTATTAACGACTGAAGATGATGATGAGAATGCAAGTGATGATGAGGTTTGAATTTAATGTATTAACGACTGAAGATGATGATGAGAATGCAAGTGATGATGAGGTTTGAATTTAATGTATTAACGACTGAAGATGATGATGAGAATGCAAGTGATGATGAGGTTTGAATTTAATGTATTAACGACTGAAGATGATGATGAGAATGCAAGTGATGATGAGGTTTGAATTTAATTTATTAACGACTGAAGATGATCATGAGAATGCAAGTGATGATGAGGTTTGAATTTAATTTATTAACGACTGAAGATGATCATGAGAATGCAAGTGATGATGAGGTTTGAATTTAATGTATTAACGACTGAAGATGATGATGAGAATGCAAGTGATGATGAGGTTTGAATTTAATTTATTAACGACTGAAGATGATCATGAGAATGCAAGTGATGATGGGGTTTGAATTTTTATAAGTATTTAATGATTACAACGTAATGTTTAAATTATGTGATTTATCGTTACCAATTACTTTTTGTTTTCTATTAAGAATAAATATATTAAGTGCAATCTTGATGTAAGTAATGATTATTATAATAATGTGAGTCAAACTGTGATTGATTTCTGATCTCCTATAGTTGATTAATAAGTAAGTACTTACCTGAAATTTTAATAAACTGTTGATTACTATACTATTTTTGTTTTAATTATATATTTAACTACAAAAAATAAAATTATCTACATATTTTTTTCTAGAACTTTAAAAAATGAATACCAAATTATATTGTATTATATAGTAGCTCAACGGAAGCTGAAATGGTTCGCTAACTTGTGGCACAGCTCGATGTATACGATATCCGCCAGTGACTTGTGAATATATAGAAACCTAAGGTTTTATTTAATGCGTAATTTAATTAATAATTATTATTGCAAAGCAATAAAAATAACACTTGTTTAGCACTATGATCTCCCGCAATAAACTACGCTAACATTAGATAGTCGTGTATAATATGTTAAATCTTATTGAAAAATTACGTGTATATAAGGCTAACTTCCTCTAAATCAAATAATATTAATAATAAAGAAAAAATTAATATGGGAAATTATAATGAATAAATTAACTAATAAGGATACCAAATTTCAAATATGTATCTTAGTTAATATAAAAGTTATCACGTTTTTCGCTTTATATACCTCTACTGTAAAGTACACTTTTGTGAGTTAGCTTAGTATTGATTGCTGGCGTCGATATAATGCAATCGATCACTGGACACAATCTGCGGGAATGGGATAATGAAACAACTATACATACTGCACAGAACATATATATATATACATATATAATCCGGCGGATCCGGCATCATTCACCGTTCACCGGATCCGGTACCAATATACTGGATCCGGCGATCGGATCCGGTGCTTGCAATTTTTGTCAAAATAATAGAGCTGTTGCATGAGTAGGTACTTTAAATGCGTTGCGTGTGGTTGTTGTTGATTAAACTAAAGAGTTGAAACTGTAAGACGAACTCACAAGTGTGATAATTGTGCCATTCATTGGAAAGATTCAACAACTCATGATGGCGTCTGCCATAAATATAAAACTTGTTAGCATTCGCAAATACTTTAAGAATTATTGTGATCTCATCTCAGTAAATTACGTAACGTTAATATATTAGATTTTATAAAGTTACTTACTAAAATAATTGATCTATCTGTGAAAGTGAAATCTAGAAAGAGCTACTCGTTATATAGTTAAAATTTTACTGGTTACCTACACTACTAGATTTTATTTTTTTTACTCAAACTCAAAATAGCTTATTTCAATTAGACTTTTTAGAAAGTACTTTTGACACGTTAAAATTGGTCAGTCAGTCAGTCAGTTTGTCTGAAGCTACCACCAGTTCGGAAAGCGGTCTTCTGATGAGAAGAACTGGCAAGGAACTAAACAGTCGCTCTTTTCAAAAAAATTGTAAACGCCATTGTTTACGTGATTTTTTTTGCATTCAATATATAGTATTATCATTCAGTGTCAGCGTCACTTGGATTTGACATCGTTTACAGAATAGTAGGCTTTGTTTATTAAATAATTTTAATGCGCCGCCGGATCCGGGCCGGATCCGACTGGATTCCCATTGATCCGGCCGGATCCGGATTGAAAATGACGTCGGATTGCAATCCCTAACTACACTACGTTATACACTCACCGACAATCACAAATTATGAGTTTACTTTAAAATTTAAACTAAGAAAAAACTGGTACTATATCTAACTTAAATCACTATTCGTACAGCGAGACCCGACGAGCTACAGAGTTGCTACGGCGCTGCTACGTGACTGCTACGTGACTGCTACGTGACTAGTGTGATACTGAGCCGCGATGGAGAAGCTGTATGCAACATTAGCGCCCTCCCTCCACACGCGCACGAGTGTGGCCCCCAGTGAGCCAGTGCAGCCACGCGTCGCCACAGTTGTGATATAAGAATTTACAGTTCGGATATTATTGTAACTAAATTGTTTGTAAAAAAAATTGTTGTTAATGTGATACAGTGAAACGAAAAAGATAGTTATAATACTAAAATAGACTATCTTGCTCAATGTGTATCTAACATTGTAGCTAAGGATGGCAAGGCAACGTCAGGGCTATGTATGTGTCCTGTTTGCTACAACGAGGAAGGACTTACAGAGATACTGGAATTATATAAAAAAAAAATTGGTCCACTGAAATTTATGTTGTTGCGTCCATTCTGATGAGACCCAGGGCTTGCTGCGGGGAGAACAGGTATCAAGATGTCTCTGAGGGTGCTTGTCGGTGAGAGTGTTGACGATGTTGAAGATAGAATAGAGGGAGTTGTAACCGAGAAGTGGTCCGAAGTTTCTGTAGCAGTTGTGTCTTCCAGACGAGGAGTAGGCCCCGTTGAGTCACTTGTAGAATTGTCGGGATATTCCGTAGAGGGCACTTCAGTAGTTGTGATAGAATCTGCGGGAGTATCCGATGGCGTTGTGTCGCAGTCTCCCAAAGAGTCCTCTGAGAGTTGACTCAGTGGAGTGCCTCTTAGATGAGCCGGTGCGTCGCATGTGGCATTATCTATCTTCAGTATCGTAACAGTAACTGTATAGGGCTAATTAGTAAAAAGTATTTCTGTGTTAACGACCATAGGGAGGAGCAGCAGTGGTAAGGGTTATTGTTCAAAATAAATGTTGGGACTTTGCGGTTATTATTATAGTGATGGGAGTGAAAATATTGTATCTTATTGTGTGTGAGGTCGATTGTGGGACTCCATCGGAAGTGCATGTTTTCTTCCTGAAACAATGAAATATACATACTTAAGCCATATTACCCAGCGCTCAATGTAAGGTGCTATTACATTTAATGTTAAAGATTTTCTTTATTAAGATATGTTTTAGATTCGAACTACCCGCCGTTAACTAGACATTGTTGCATTAGATTCAATAATTAATTGTGTTTGATCCGTCGTAGGTAATTTATTAAATATTATCAAATATAGTAAACTAGCTGACGCCTACCTTAACTATGAATATTGAATTTGAATTGTTTTTTTTTTTATTTTCTAATTTCCTGCGCAACTTTTTTAATTTTTTCTTCCATACCTTCTCCTGATAATAACAAACACAAAAAAAGAGAATTTCAAATAAAGCAAATATAGTAAATCCTGATATTTCAGAAGAGCTACTTAATAAACTTGATCGCCTTCAAAATTTGTGTATCCGGTTTATCTACGGCCTGCGCAAAGTTGAGCTAGGTTAGGTCACACATGGCACATGGCACATGGCACATGACACATGACACACGACTTCCAACCTCAACTCAAGTGGCTTCCGCAGCGTCTATACTCTATACATACTTGCACGACCAAGGGACAAACCTACTCGCCCACGTGTACCAGTAGAAACACTTATTGCACATGCAGGTTGCATTCAGTGCAGTGTTTTATGGTAAATTTCTTACGGTGCCTCATCACTCTGGAGTAACCCAAGCACTGAGGAGTTCAAATTCTCACTCACTCTTAAATATATAAACATTGTTTCCTCACATAGACATTGATATATATTTATATTAGGTATATGTAGTTTATAATATTAACGTTTTTTTAGTATATTGTGTAGTATATTATAGTGCCTATAGTCTATGTATAGTATTTTAGTATTTATACTTTTTTGTACCTACATCACATTTAAAAATATTAATTCTCCTGTAGGATAGGAGGGTATCAGGTAGAGATCTCTGTTTAGAGATAAGTTATCCCGTGTGTTATAAATTTTGTGTAATAGATTGTGTAACTATATTTTTTTGGTACATAAATAAAATAAATAAATAAATTTGTAAATAATATTATATTATAATATTTTGATTAAACTATGTCTACTTGACAGATAGAATGTCCGCCATGACATAATACCTAATCACCTCTGGAAAATGATAACTTCATATTTTGGCAGATTTCTCAAAAATAATGGGGATCTAATTTATGAAACCAACGAGGATGAGGAGTCAGCGAGTCAGAGTCAGTACCGACAGCGGTCTTCAGCCACTTGGTAAAGCAGACAAGTGGTGAAATAATAATGGAATGGACTTCGTTGTCTGGAAGCCAGGATTATAGTTGTTACAATATTCATAACTAGTCGATTCGAATTCCCAAAGACACAAAGGCCACACACAGGACACAGCTCGACACAATTCTTAAGTATTTTTTCGTTGTAATGTCTCTTTTTATCGCCTATGTCCTTGTTCAAGCTCTACTTTATCTCTATATCAAATTTCATCAAAATCTGTTCATTGAAATAAGTGCGATTGCGTAACAGACAGACAGATCATCTATCCGCCACTAGATGGCGTAAGTAGTACATTAAATCGGAGTTTCGTTTGTTTAGTTTGTATTCTTAAGTACTACTGTTTCTTAATAATTACTTTTGAAATTAAACTACTTGACCCCACCACATAACATTTGACTAAACTAAACTAACGAAATAAATAGAATAAATATCAATCCTAATAATGGAGACACTGCTCTTTTGTTACACTTACACTACGATAGACAGTTTCTCTATGAAAACTTATATGTAGTCGAGCCAGTGAAACTATTCATACAATAAACTGATAGACACTATTTTTAAAAGTTCACCGTGATTAGATCCTAGATGAAAAAGTACTATATGTCATAGTTCAGAAATATATATATATATATTCTACTGGCGGTCCTTTAAGAAAATTACGTGAAATTAACGAATTTTTTTTTTTAAACTTATTTTGTGATCTGAGAATTTAAGTTACATACCTAAGTGTTTTTTCTTTTATTTAGTTGTATAATTCAACGTAATAAAAAAAATGAATTTCGGCAACAGCGTCATCTATCGGATGCGGTCGTAATTAAAAACTAACTAAAGACACTTACTACAAAAGAATACAACATTCATTTGAATTATTATTATAAAAAAAATATTTTTAATATAACCAAAGCTAAAAAAAGGTTAAAACAATGCATAAAAAAATTTCAGTTTAAATAATAACTACTAAAACAGGATTGTTAAAACAAACAATAAAACTACTATTTAGTTTAAAAAATTATTACCACTACTAAATTAGTTAGTTTTTAACCAAATACTTAATACAAATATAAAAACATATTTGATTTTTGTGTTTGCAATACATTGGGATAGTATTTGTTCTATTGTTATGAATATTTGTCAGTTTGACCATAAATAGATAACACGAGAGGCTCACCGATAAATAAGTAATTCTATTACGAGACAAGTCCAGTCTCTCCAGGGAGGGGAGCTCGTCGAACACGGCGGGCTGGAGGCTCTGGAGTCGGTTCCCGGAGAGATCAAGCCATGTTAACTCAGTTAACCCGTAGAATGTTGAACTGAAACACGAGCAAAACTCATATAATTATGAATGTACCGGGGGGACGGGGAGGGGAGGGGGCGGGGAGCACACTGTACTGTCGCAACAACATATAATGTTTACTCGCAGTTCAGTACTCACAGTAACTACAAGACAAACAAAGTGACGTCACAACTATGTATACATAACATATAAGCGCAATGTGCTACTTCTGCACTTCAACCGTATTATAAGGAGGAGTGGTCGTGGTCGTGGTCGTGGTCGTGGTCGTGGTCGTGGTCGTGGTCGTGGTCGTGGTCGTGGTCGCACCCACTGTACACCCACCAAGTCTTTGTGGTCTTGGTCACCTCCACCAATTCCTCTAATAATATATATAATCATAGTGGGTACATGTGGACTGTTTCTGTGCTTATGCATTCCTGAGTTTGTATCTGAATTATTTTCTTGTTTCGGTTTCCGTTTCACAATCGGGATTACCTTTCTAATCTCATGTTTTCATGCTCAAACGAGTGACTAACTGCAACGACAGGACCGCATTATATACATATGTATTGTACTTAAACAATAAGATATACATACATATTCCTAATATGCTCGCCAAGAGCTTTCTTTTGATACCAAACACGTGATGATTATCTCAGTTTATTTTTTTTCGAGGTTAGAATCTGAGATTTAAATCAAGTCATTAAAAAAATCATAAAATTAAATATACAGCCTACGTCACCCGCGACATTATTGCGAATCTATTGACACCTCACTCATTGAAAGTGGTCCAGCAGTTGAGGCGCTGGAGTGGAACATACAAACATACATACATACATAGACTGCCAACATCATTACCCTTCCTTTGGTTTCGCCGTAGTCGGGTAATAACAATTCCGCGAAGTGTGCGTGTGTGTACGTTTGTGTGTGTGTTATACTATGTGTGAGAGTTAGGATGTCCAGGGTGTGTTCATGAGCAGACACAGCACCACCTCTGCGCGGCGAGGGCTGTCGCTAGTCGCTAGTTAATGAAAAGTGCAAATGTTCACGAGCCACTTTATATAAATGTATGTATGTATGTGTGTGCTCGAGTTATGGTGAAGGAACCGATGAACTACTCACTTGTCTAACTCCTCTATCTGGTTATCCGTTAGATATATGCCGAGCAGTGCAGTGCAGTTAGCGAACACATCGCGCGGCAGTGTGCGTATGTTGCTGCTGCTGAGGTATATGTACCAGAGGCGGGGCAGGTTGGCGAACGTGCGGCTGTGCAGCTGCAGTTGCGCCCTGTTGTTGTCTACCCACAACTAAAAGAATAATAAATATGAATTAATCTTATATATAGAATTCTCGTGTCACAATGTTAGTTACCATCATACCAGACTCCTCCGGAACGGCTGGACCGATTTTTATGAAATTTTATATGGATATTCAGTAGGGCTGAGAGTCGGTCAACATCTATTTTCATCTCCCACAGTGATAAGGGTGGCCCACCTCAAATCTATATGGCAAAACAACGTATCAGTCACGCATTTATAGTTATATGCACTTGGAGATTTTATTGGCTGTCATAAGTTCATTGACAGTTTGACGAGTAATTTCGTGTAGCTAATATTGACTACCATAATAAAATAATTCAATGATTTTAACAAGGGGGTATCGTTAGTGTATACAACACAACCATGCACCACTCATTAGATTCAAGCGAGAGTATTGCTCCAGTTTATTGTTACGTACAGACTTGAATAGCGAATAGAATATACTTACATACTGCAGCCTCGTCACCCCGGCGAAGTGGCCAGGAGACAGCTCCGCTATGCGGTTACCGGATAAGGAGAGATACATTAGTGCGGGCACCGGACTGAACACCCCCTCGGGGAGCGAGGATATGTCGTTATTGTGTAGATACAGCTCGTTCAGCTCAGGCACACCTGTGGGACACACACACACGCACTCACACAATGTGTACATACTATTGTAAGCGTTGTTTAATTATTCAAAGGGAAGTTTTAAATATTGATTGGCAACACAGGCCTGCGACTGTCATTATAGTACGAATAGATTAGGGAGGTATTCTGTGTTATATAAAGGGTGGCTTTTACGCAATAAGGTTTAGTTGCTCTCGGAACTCGTGTGACCTCAAAGTGTTGTGTATTTAATGCATAAATTATAATATATTTGTCGGGGATTTTAACAGGTGATGAGAAGGAATGGAAGGAGGAAGATGAGGAATATTGGGGAACACTAACAGGGGGGGGGGGGGATGGTATCGAGTGGACTATTGGGTAAACGCAACGTAGATACTTCTATTGAACTGATAAATATGATCTCTAACAATTACGAGAGAAACCTAAGCAGTGCCTTGGACTTGTGACCAAGGTGTAGGCTTAAGGAATTCCTTTAAATGATCATAACACTTACCTCCACTGCTCAGGCTCTCTGTTTAAACCCAAGGTTAAACGCACATAAACCTAACCTAACACGAGACTTGGTAATTACATTGTAAGGTACTCACGTGACCTTGATCGGACAGCACTCCTAGCATTAACACAACACTGCACTTAACACTCACTATTCAGAGACTACTTTACTTCTTGAGAGACCGCGCACGACTAAGACTTCAGTCAGACTGTCGATGGCATATACAGGGTCGAGGGTCGAGACTGTCAAAACAATGGAAGTGACTACTACCCCACTCCATCGCCATAGACAACGATGACGTGTCCATTATTCGATTTCGATATTCATTAGATTGGATTACTCGATAATATTTTACTATACTCCGACATATTTATATATATATTATATATTAAGATAGTTTGCTGTATATAAACGGTGAAGGAGAGTGTTAATGCATTGTAGAAAGGCCTTTTAATCCTGCACCTGGGTCGCAAGTCCCAGGCACTGTTCTAGATTGTATATTATTGTAGTATTTTGAGTGTCATTGTGCGGTTAGGCTACCGTGTAGCTTAAATCAAAAATAAACAGACATACCCTCGAAAGCGCCGACGTCGACCTCCGATATGCTGTTGTTGTTCAGGACAATACCGCGCACATTGGGAGTGTTCCTGAAGGCGGCCCTGGCCACTCGCTGTATACCCTGAGATATCAAGTCTAACGCACGTACACTGTCGTCTCTGACACTAGCGCCGAGCCAGTCGTCGGCCGCTCTGTCGTGTCGTCTGCGTGTCGCCTCCGCCGTCGTGTCGTATCTAATAGACAAACACGCACAACACACATTGATTCATTGTTTTTTTTGTTTTAGACTAACTTTTTAATATGCTCTCTACACCTAAATAACTTGTCAATAATGAAAAGATAAAGAATAAAAAAATAATTATAAATAGTTTGTGTTTTAAATTTATTTATGAATGAGCGGCCCGCCCTCGCTTCGCTCCGGACGCTTAAAACAAAATTAGTATCCATATCCTCAAATTGTCATTCATTAATATTGTAGCTTTCCTTTATCTTTAGCTTCGTGTATAATTAATGATTAAAAAGAAAAAGAGAAAATGAAATAGAGATAATGAGAGAGAGAAAAAGAAGAGAAAAATGTGGAGAGAAAAAAGAAAAAAGAGAGAGAAAGAGCAAGTAAAAAAGGAAGGGAGACGGGAATATTGTAGATTTCTTTTAAAGAAAGAATTTTCAAAATCGTATCTGCAGTTCCTGAGATTACTTCCTTTATTTTCAAAATGGCCGTCTGACGTCTGTCTGCCAGCGCTTTAATTATAATACTTATGGCAACACTATATGGGCTATGTCACTTTGGCATGTTTGAGCTTTTTAGAGACATACCCTGGCGACACCTGGGCGCTCCCGCGCGACGCCAGCGCCGCCACTGCACAGCACAGCCACAGCGCGTACATTGTTGTCTGTGTTAGAAAATAATAACATTATGAGAGTAAATAATTAAATGTGTATGGTAAATAGTTTTCTTAGACTGGCAACATATTAATAGTTTGACCTTCAATTAAAATTAACCATTAGTTTCTTAATTATAAATTGTTTAATGTCCAATATTTGAAATACTAATAATAAATTAAATAAATAATTTAGACGAATATTAAACTGGTCAAATGATATTAATATTATCTAATATTATAAATAATGTAATTTAGTATTTAAGCAAGCATTAGTAGCGTAGTTTCTAGTCTACTCTAGACGTTACGCTGTTGCTCTGTAACGAGGTGTTGGTGGTGATGCTGTTGGATATTCTCGGTTACTGTACAACCATATGAAGATAAGTTACTAATGTTGTTTAGTTTATAGTTGCATCACCTTATCCCCCATTCAATAAAACATATCTTAACCCAAAGGTTGTCTGGAAGAAATGGCTAATAAGCCATAAGATCGCCTTTTGTTGCCACTTTTTAGTGTTTTTATATTGTATGTATTGTGGTGTGCAATAAAGTAATAAATAAAATAAAATGTTATATAATGTTGGTAAATCTATATCTATGTTGAAAGTAACATAAGAGGAGTTTCTTGCCAGTTCTTCTCAGAGATCAGAATGGCAGTTGTATATACTAGTATACAAGAATATAACTATAACAATGGAATATAACTATCCCTTTATATAACACGCTGGAATTAATTAACTTTTTTTTTTATATTTCACGTAAATATACGCTTTTCGCTGAAGGACTTCGCATATGTACAATATATAATATAAAGAGTTACTAGACTGTGTGTAGCTTTAGACCTCACTTAGCTAAATTGTAATTTTCATTTTATTGTAAACAATTTTATTATGTTTAAGTAAAGTTTATTAAAAATTGTAAAATTAAAATTAGACTGCGATAAAAATATAAATATTTAAATGAGCTGTTGGATGTATAGCAACACAACAGATAATAATATAAATAAGTTATAACATACAAAATATAGAATCAAACTGATTAATATATAAATAAAATTAGAAATAAATATATAAAAAAATTAAAAACTTTAAGAACCCCCTTAGGGTCTGGGAATTATTAAATAACATATGTGGAAAGATCAGTGAATCGGTCGATGATACAATTCTGAAACATTTTAATTAAAATAGGGAAACTATTTGTAATATTTGCGCACACGGACTCGATAATAGTTTTAAAAACAATATTCCTAAATGTGACCCAACGCCTAGAGGCGCACGACGCGCGACGGTTCGCACTTGACACAACCGACTATGCGCATGCGCATGCGCGAGTGCAACAAGCGTCGCGTCACGGTGTGAATAACACTATTTGTAGTTTAAATAAAATGAAATATAAAAGTCCAGCTGTATTGAATAAACAAATTAAAAAAATTATACATGTGACTTACATATTCGTGTGACACTGGTGGAGTCTCTGGAGGTCTCTGGAGGTCTCTGGAGGCGGCAGAGGGGCAGCAATGATTGAGCTTTGGCACTCGGACACGCGTATATACATACCCGCAGTGGCGGGGCTGCGGGCTGCGGGCTTCATAGTCTAAGAGCCGGCTACGTGTTGGGATACAACTTTAGAGCAGACTAGGTTAAAGAAAGAAAGAAAAAGTATTTATTTACAAAACTATTATACAAAAATAGTTATACTAAAAACTAAAAAATCAAAATATATGTAGTGTTTTTCGTTTAAAAAGGTAGAGCACTCGACTTACTAGAAGAAACCCAAGTTACCCCCTTTTCTGATATTCTGGTGGTGGATATATCTTAGCTTCGCTGGGCAACTGAAGGAATCGCTAAACCTGTACAAGACAACACTGATCTAATGCTAACTGATTCACTATGACTAGTAACGCGGAGCCTGACCTCTAGTGGCTTTCTCCAACCTCCTCATTATTCGCGAATATTTTACTATATTATTCGGACATTACTAAAACCTACAGTTTTTAAAATTTTAAAAGTTAGCTCCACTTCTCTAAAAGTATAATTATTGAAAAATAGTGTAAATTAATATAGTGACAAGATGATCTGCCTCGAGTGATAGATTTCCTCCGCTCCTGAAATCGTTGGCTCTTAGTCTATAGTCGCGCGATAATGAAATAATTAATATATTATTTTAATATTTTACCGATAAACTGAACGTATTGTTTTAATTCGGCGCAAATGGACGAGGAAACTGATAATAGTCATATATACACACACATGCAGTATGTGTGTGTGTGTGTGAATATAGCAATACTCGTAGATGCTCCTGGAGCTACTCGTAGATAGCTCGAGTATATTGTGATTCGCTAACAATATGAACAAAGTCAGGAGACACTACATCACCTATGTCACTCAGGAGTAGTGTAACTTTATTGCGGTGAAAGACTTCAAAACGGGTTCAGTAGTTCTCGAGCATATTCGCAACAAACAAACAGTCAAATGTTTCCTCTTTATACATATAATAATATATTATTCAGCGCGCAAATGTCGCGCAGCAGGAAAACCTCTTGTTATTCAGTTCAGTTGTATTTATATCAGAAAGGGAAACATTTACTAAACTTAATTAAATGCTTCACTGGCGGAGTGCGCGCGATATGTTATGTTTACGTTTAGTATTTGAATTTTGAGTTGCAGCAAGCTTAATATGCACACACTGCACACGCTGCACACACTGCACACGCTGCACACACTGCACACGCTGCACACACTGCACACACTGCGCACACTGCACACACTGCGCACACTGCACACACTGCACACACTGCGCACACTGCGCACACTGCACACACTGCACACACTGCGCACACTGCACACACTGCACACACTGCACACACTGCACACACTGCACACACTGCACACACTGCGCACACTGCGCACGCTGCACACGCTGCACACGCTGCACACGCTGCACACGCTGCACAAACACTCAACCAGCTCTATACACGACATGTATTTCTGGTTGTAAGGAGTGCGAGTGTGTGCACTACTCCTCCGCACTCACTCCACTCGCTGACTCTCCTCGCTGTGTAGAGACAGGTAGGGGGAACTGTTGTACATGTAGTATATGCACTTTGCGATCGGTTATTTGTATACAACAGTCGTGTCTACAACAATATTGTTGTACCTTGATCGGCCGCAGTACTGACTATTGATAGAAAGATGGACAAAACTACTTCATTTATATTTAGTTCATTTCCAATATTATATTAATATAAATTGAAATGTATGTATGTCAGTCTCCCTCCTAGTGTTGGAGACTGGCTTGAGACTAAATAGTGATTGTTCCTTAAGGTCCAAATATGGTGAACGTTATGTTGATTTTGTTCACATTTTGTTATTTAAGTGTCTCACTAAACTGTATAAAGAAAGTTTACTAATAAAGTTTTTGTAGTTCATTTAAATATGTATGTTTAACCATCAGATCGTCAATATGTCCAAGGACTAGGACTCCTGGGTACAACATAGTACTGGCCGAGCTATATAGGGACTAGGCCTGTACCCAACTCTACCTTGACCTTTTTTTACCATTTCTTAAAAAATATGTGAAACACATATTACAAGTATGGTTTGGACATTTCTGACATGTTGGTGGCGGATGCTGGATACTCACAGTGAAGTGCGTTATATCCATATAGTTCCAGCAATAGATAGTCAACAATGGCCAAAGCGACACTTGAGGCTTCGATGTTGGTCTTCTTTATAAATATTATCAAAGCTTTATCTATATATATATATCTCAGACATATAATGATATAACTGAACACAATAGATGTCTCTTGGATGATGTTATATTTGGCCAAACATATGATGTGGCTGTCGGGTCTTTCATATCAGAAAGTGTGAATATCTCTTCCCTTTAACAATTTATAATTCAGTTTTAATAGATTTATACACCACACACACATACAAAACATAATTTCAGGAGTGGGACTTGAGTTGAATAAGACTGAATGTCAAACATTATTCGTAGCTCTGCATCATTTGCAGTTTCTGTTGAAGACTGACGTCCTGATAGTGGTTAAACTCAGATAACCAATGCAGTCCTTCGGTGCACGGTCTAAATATTGCAATGAGAGACACTTGAAGAAGAAAAGAATATTTGTTATTATTCTTTATTAACATGAGAATGAATCGTACTAATTACTACCTACTAGCTGACGACACCCCCGAGTGGAAGGGAGCTCAAGTCTTGGTTACGTCACTTAACATTTGAATATTGGTGTTTTAATGAGTATTTTGAGAAAAAATATGAATTTGATATTATATCTGCATGCAACTCTGCTTGCCCTGCCACTTGTTTACCTACTCGCTGAAGGTGTTGCCTGCCCTGAAAGGGTTTGCCCTACAATATACATTGCTACTGATTTTCTAGGTCACTAAATAATATAAGATTATTTTAGCTTTGTCTACTTATGAAGTATGCCAACATCAACGAGCCTTTGAACCATGTATGTATATTTTGATGATATCTGTGTAGTGTATAATCAAGTCAAGTTATGGAACTCATCATACGTTGAGTTCTTTAGACCATATTTTTATTTAGTCAATTATATAACAAGACATTTAGATTAAATTGTATATAACGGCATAGATTACTTAATCGGGGGTCGTTTCTAAGTCTAGTCTAAGACCACAATGGTCATATTGACCAGTGAAAGCTCACAGGTATTCTTATTCGGACGAGAGCAATGATTACTTACCTATTAGTTTTATTCTGCGTTTAATTTTATTGATTTTGTGTTTGTTGTTTTTTTTTCCTCTCTCTTAATATTATTTTTAACTCGTACTGTATTTTTGTGTAAAACATTTCACTTAATTTTTTTTTATATTTTCCTTAATAGTTTATTTTGTAAGTTTTAAATTAATATTGTAATTGTAACCTACTCACTAAATATTGTCATGACGTGTTCACTAAACTTTCGATATTGGTTAGTTGTAAGTATTTTTAGTTATTACGTACGAACTATGACTACGTTTTCTTTATTTTTACTAATTTCTTAGGAACAATTTTTTAACTTCCTTTTTAAAATCTTTGTATTTATTTTCCTGCCACTAACTTCTAGCAGCTCCCTACGAGAGTTCCACAGCCTTCGTATAATATATTTCTTTATACTTTGTCCATTATATTTTTTTTCTATATTTATAACTAATTTACGCGAATCGCTTTTTAATTTTCCTCATTTAGTGTAAAATAAAATAGACAGATCATAAAATCGATACAATTTTATTGATCAATTATTATTTCCAATTCAAACTTATATTTAAGGTGATAGAATTTACTTGTTATTTAATAATCTTAATCTATTACATACCTACGGAGATAATCTTACTTTCTATTATTAATCCTAAATATTTAATTTCTTCCACCTACTCTATATGCAGCATAAGCAAACATAACACGTCCCGTTGTCTTTACATCGTTTGTTGTTATTCCTGTAGCTTCTCTATTGTAAGGAGAGCATGTATACATATGTACATATGTACATTTAGTTTGAACCATATTAAGTATAATCACGTTATCATGAGCCCATCTAGTTATATTATCAAAATCTTCTTGCAATGAGTTTTGTAGAATCCTATCGTTCATCGTTGTTACCTGGAATTAACAAGCGTGTGTCGTGTCGTGTCGTGTCGTGTCGTGTCGTGTCGTGTCTGCATACATGGACATGATCACCTTACACTGTTTTACTGCATTGGACTGCTGTTCACATCGATTGGTGATGTATCCCACCGGTCCTTGGCACCCCTAGGTTATGGGGACTTCATCTCCTGTGCAGCCTCCAACCATTGCTCGAGTGCTCTTTCGCTTAAGTAACTTGCAAAAAAGTTCAATAAAGGACCATTTATAGCACACTCCTTCATCATCAGCTCCCTCAGGAGCTGACAGTGCAGGTGCTGTACGCCACACAATCTAATAGGTGCACATCCTAGTGGTTGACCTATGAGTCGCCATACGTCATAATGTAGCATCTAAGCTAGCTAGCACTCCCTCAGCTAGTTACACCACGATGTCAACTATATAATATATTACACTAGCGGCCCATCCCGGCTTCGCACGGGTGGAATATTTTTTAAAAAACATTTTGGCTCTCCCGCATTTCAGGGCCCCCTCTCGCTGCGCTGCGTGGCGCTCACACCGCGCCGGCGGCCCGTCTGGAATTATTTTTTGTTTATCTTGATATTTTTATTTCGTAATATCTTTTGACTGAAATGTCCGATTTCAATAATTCAAAAAGTAATCAACAGGTATTGAAACAGTCTTGAATATGAAATAATTTATTTGAATAAGAATTAATACAAAGTTATGGAAAACATGGTCTGATTTTGATAGGCATTTTTATCAACTTTTAAAATGTAAAAAAGTAGTTATAGTGACATAACTACAATAGTTGCACATATGGTCTCGCGGAGTTTTTTGTAGATATTGATACGTTCTATAATATTGTAGAACATTTTTTTGTTCTATCATCAATACTTTTCGCAGCGCACGCGATGAAAGACATTTTATGGCTAATTTTTTTGCACCTTGCCTTAGTTTTAGTAATAATTTCTGAGGATCTCTAATTTTTTCCCGTAATAAATATAGCCTATTTTACTCAGGGAAAATGTAGCTTTCTAATGGTGAAAGAATTTTTGAAATCGGTCCAGTAGTTTTTATGTTTATTCGTTACATACAAAAATACAAATCTTTCCTCTTTATAATATTAGTATAGATATAGATGAAGGTAGACTCCATAACGAACCAACGTGCAGTTGCGAGTGTGGTTTGCGTTGATGGATCAAGAGAGACAACATAGTTCTCATTCTGATAAGACATTGCTTTATTGTGATGTTGGTTTGATTACAAACCCGTGCCAATACTTCAGTCGTAAGTCCGAGTGTCCTGTAATTAGTGTTCGTCACGATGAAAACCCTATCATTATCCGCGAAGCGAGATATTCGTTTGATACAAAGCCCTTCAAGTACTCAAGTCGTACATCAAATATTATATTTAAAAGTGAGTCGTCAGTAACGCTCACAAACTTATTGACTATATTATATGTGTACTAGTCATACTGCATGTGATTTGTGTCTTATACTTGTACAAAACAGACAATAAACAGATAGTAGTGTTCGGCATTACTTTTTATTTAATTACTGATCCTTCGTCTATATACTTGTATGTACTAAGCATAGCAATAATTCTATTTGTACAGATTAAATAACACAAAAATAAACGCAATTCAATTTAAAGTTTCCTGTTAGCTTCAGATTGGTTAAGGATAACCAGCATTGGACAATAACACCTAACTGTGACAGATAATCAGTTTATATTTAGATATTATCGAATATTCAGTGGATATAATGCAAATAGTAAAACATTAGAATGGACAAAGCAAAGAATCGGTTGAGCGAGTGCACCCGGAGTGAGACCGACTCTCTACCTGTCTCTTTCGCTCCGCTGATAGGTGAGCGGAGAAGCCAATGCGCCATTGGGGGTTGCGCTTCAACAATAAGACTATACTTATGAGACTAAATTCTAAACATCTCAAAATGATGACACAACACCTAAACTCCTAAACTTAACACAATTATATACATTCAACATATTCTGACATCTTATTAAACAAATGACAACCAAAACAAAATCGCATCGTATCAAAGATATCCCACCGACAACATTAGCATGTGAGATGTTTTAAAGATTAAAGAACGAATATACATTCACTTGTACTGAGAACATACATACTATATGTTGTGGGCGGTTGCAGTTTCATATATATATATATGTTGATTGTTTACACTTATATACTAAAGTTGGACTTAATTGAGGAAAAATAATTAAATAACGTCCGAGTTATGCAACAGAAACAAAACTGGTTTCAAATTAGGGGAGTAAGACAAATAAATGACAATATTTGTTTACATTGCGAGGGTAGTTAAGCAACAACAACAGTCACAGACTTGTTTAGGTATCACATTACACAATCTAGCACCTCCAGGTAGAATACTGTTTCACCGCAGGTTGTTCGCGATCTGCAGATAGATGTCGTATGTTCAGCGCCGCGGCTTCACTCGCTATATTTTGGATAATTCACACTATATCGTTATAAATTATAGCCTATGCGTTATTCTGAAGTGTAAGCTATATTATTGTAAGGTTTCATCAAAATCCATTCAGCAGTTTTTGCGTGAAAGAGTAACAAACATGCATTCTTAAAAACTTTCGCGTTTATAATATTAGTAGGAAAGAGAATCTTTCGGACTAAAATATAATTATAATATATGTAGGTGTAGGTGTAGGTGTAGGTGTAGGTGTAGGTGTAGGTGTAGGTGTAGGTGTAGGTGTAGGTGTAGGTGTAGGTGTAGGTGTAGGTGTAGGTGTAGGTGTAGGTGTAGGTGTAGGTGTAGGTGTAGGTGTAGGTGTAGGTGTAGGTGTAGGTGTAGGTGTAGGTGTAGGTGTAGGTGTAGGTGTAGGTGTAGGTGTAGGTGTAGGTGTAGGTGTAGGTGTAGGTGTAGGTGTAGGTGTAGGTGTAGGTGTAGGTGTAGGTGTAGGTGTAGGTGTAGGTGTAGGTGTAGGTGTAGGTGTAGGTGTAGGTGTAGGTGTAGGTGTAGGTGTAGGTGTAGGTGTAGGTGTAGGTGTAGGTGTAGGTGTAGGTGTAGGTGTAGGTGTAGGTGTAGGTGTAGGTGTAGGTGTAGGTGTAGGTGTAGGTGTAGGTGTAGGTGTAGGTGTAGGTGTAGGTGTAGGTGTAGGTGTAGGTGTAGGTGTAGGTGTAGGTGTAGGTGTAGGTGTAGGTGTAGGTGTAGGTGTAGGTGTAGGTGTAGGTGTAGGTGTAGGTGTAGGTGTAGGTGTAGGTGTAGGTGTAGGTGTAGGTGTAGGTGTAGGTGTAGGTGTAGGTGTAGGTGTAGGTGTAGGTGTAGGTGTAGGTGTAGGTGTAGGTGTAGGTGTAGGTGTAGGTGTAGGTGTAGGTGTAGGTGTAGGTGTAGGTGTAGGTGTAGGAGTAGGTGTAGGTGTAGGTGTAGGTGTAGGTGTAGGTGTAGGTGTAGGTGTAGGTGTAGGTGTAGGTGTAGGTGTAGGTGTAGGTGTAGGTGTAGGTGTAGGTGTAGGTGTAGGTGTAGGTGTAGGTGTAGGTGTAGGTGTAGGTGTAGGTGTAGGTGTAGGTGTAGGTGTAGGTGTAGGTGTAGGTGTAGGTGTAGGTGTAGGTGTAGGTGTAGGTGTAGGTGTAGGTGTAGGTGTAGGTGTAGGTGTAGGTGTAGGTGTAGGTGTAGGTGTAGGTGTAGGTGTAGGTGTAGGTGTAGGTGTAGGTGTAGGTGTAGGTGTAGGTGTAGGTGTAGGTGTAGGTGTAGGTGTAGGTGTAGGTGTAGGTGTAGGTGTAGGTGTAGGTGTAGGTGTAGGTGTAGGTGTAGGTGTAGGTGTAGGTGTAGGTGTAGGTGTAGGTGTAGGTGTAGGTGTAGGTGTAGGTGTAGGTGTAGGTGTAGGTGTAGGTGTAGGTGTAGGTGTAGGTGTAGGTGTAGGTGTAGGTGTAGGTGTAGGTGTAGGTGTAGGTGTAGGTGTAGGTGTAGGTGTAGGTGTAGGTGTAGGTGTAGGTGTAGGTGTAGGTGTAGGTGTAGGTGTAGGTGTAGGTGTAGGTGTAGGTGTAGGTGTAGGTGTAGGTGTAGGTGTAGGTGTAGGTGTAGGTGTAGGTGTAGGTGTAGGTGTAGGTGTAGGTGTAGGTGTAGGTGTAGGTGTAGGTGTAGGTGTAGGTGTAGGTGTAGGTGTAGGTGTAGGTGTAGGTGTAGGTGTAGGTGTAGGTGTAGGTGTAGGTGTAGGTGTAGGTGTAGGTGTAGGTGTAGGTGTAGGTGTAGGTGTAGGTGTAGGTGTAGGTGTAGGTGTAGGTGTAGGTGTAGGTGTAGGTGTAGGTGTAGGTGTAGGTGTAGGTGTAGGTGTAGGTGTAGGTGTAGGTGTAGGTGTAGGTGTAGGTGTAGGTGTAGGTGTAGGTGTAGGTGTAGGTGTAGGTGTAGGTGTAGGTGTAGGTGTAGGTGTAGGTGTAGGTCTGTATTCTGTAATACAACTCTGTAATACACTCATTGTTGTTGTTTCTTTAGGTGTGAGTAAATTGTAATTACAGAAGGATTTGACCAACCTGTTTTGTTTTATTTGTAAATCATTCCGCTTCACTGAGGAGTTATAGACTACCTATCGCATCTGAGGTGGTATACAAACATACAAATACATTTATGAATTCCACGCAATAGTCCACGTAAAGATCTTAATTTAGATTTTTCTATAGAAAGTTGGGGTTTCCATGTTAGTTGTCTGTTGATTATCCCTAGGTAGTTCAGCTAGAGCGCTGGATTATGTTTTTATTTTTGGCGAAAATATTATGTAATTTGTTTCTGACGTATTTATTGTGAGAAGATTAGACAAAAACTAATCATTTATTTTCTTTAAATCACTTTGTGAGTCTTTAATTATAGATTGTATAGAATGACTACTTCATACTTCAGTAAGTACTTCATCCACTTGGGGGTTCCACGCAATACTGGTTTAGGACCAGGGTTACTTTGCGTTTGTCCGATGTTGACCACCCGCCATCGATTCAACGAGTGTGATAAGTACTTTAGAATGTCATATACATTATCTTCCTAGCCATTTTCCTCAATAACTTCTGGATATTCTAAGGATAAATTATCTATATTTAATAAATCAATATTTGTATCTCCACCTGGCACGCCTACCTACCTACCTACCTACCTACCTAGCCTACTCCTCTACTCCTCTACTCCTGTGCAGTTGGTAATTACGAGTCTGTTCTGCTGTGAGGTGGTCTATATATGGCGCCAGTGTCTAGGACTCTACACTGTAGTTATTGAGATGTATCCAAAGGTTAATAATATTAAAGGTATAATGTTTATATTCAGTAATCTGTGTCTTTTTTACATCAGTATCATTTTTAATTCAAGTCTCAACTATAATAAAGAATGTTGCCAAGACGACATCATCGTTATCAGATCGCATATAGAGCCAAGCTGCTAACTCTACCCCCGATAGACATCCCTGAGAAAGGACAAAAGCTACTTTTTAAGGCGAAAAATGATTGTAAGGTGTTGAAGGGAGGGGGGGGGGGGGGGGGGGTGAAAAGCAGTTCATGGAAGTAGTTGCATGGAAGTATCGAAATTTTTAAGTTTTACCCTCAAGGGCGTAAAATAACAACAGGGAATAGGGGATGAAAGTTTGTATGGCATGGTCGCGGGCACAGCTAGTATAAGTATAATATACAAGATGCCCTTGCCCTTGCCCTTGCGCTTGACTCGGCTTGGCGTACTCGTCAATATGAAAGTACCCAAGTGGAGTGTGTGGAGTGTGTGTAGTGTGTGGAGTGTGTGGAGTGTGAGGAGTGTGGAGGGGCGACTAGTAATTACTTATATTGAAGTGTGGATCAAGTTTGTGTGTCTGCCTTTAACAAATATTCCATCAGCGAGTTATGTAATGATAATATTGCTGTCCGTCACAACTCACATTGTAGTCGGCTATGATAACTTTAATTGAGGATGTTTTCGTGTTAAATGACTACAATAACAACTAGTTAGTGTTATCTTCGCGGCTTTGTTTGCGTCGAGAGATAGATAAATATGACTTGTATCATCTCTCCCATTCGATAGCTCACTTGTAAATTCCTATAATTTAAACGAAGCGAATTACAATCCACCGACTTGTTTGTAAATTATAAACAACATCTATATACTATAATTGTAAAATTTTATTTACAACAATTTTAAAGATCGAATGAGAATGAATTTCGCAGTCCTCGTGTCATATTATGTAAGTTCAAAAAAATTAAGATGTTTGTTTCTGAACGAAGTGTTACACACTCGTAATGCACTTGTGCACCACTTGCATCACACGATGCGCATCCATACGGTTATACATATAACCGTGATATGGTTACAAGCGACACGGTTGACGGTATGAAATACCATTATTTGCGTCGCATAACATGAAATACAATCAACATTAAAGAAGAATACTCCTTCCCTCAGCAACTGTAGCAACTGTAGCCTCTAGAGATGTCTCCTAATTACTATATCTTAAGTGACACATCTGCTGCTAGGCGACCCGCCCCGGCTTTGCTCGGATGTTATCACAACATGTATAATTTATGTCTAATGTCAACATATTTCTCTACACATTATGACGAACTCCCATACAAACTTTCATCCCCAATATGAACCCGTTGTAGAAGCGTTTGTATGTTGCACCCACTTCACGTTGTGGTTTATAATAAAATAGAAATACTGTGTAATTGGTTAAGTTTCTTAATATTGGAGGGGGGGGGGGGGGGGTGCACACAGTATACAGTAGGTATATATAAAAGTTATTAAAAGAGGTTTTGGCCCAGCGCGGCTCAACTGTAAAGGATTATACGTTTATATTTAGACATTACGACGCTGACGGAGTGTTCGGTGAAACCACTATCATTTATTTATTCATTTTCCTTATTACTACTGTAATGTATTATTCGCGTTTTCCTGAAATGCTAAACAATAATAGAATAAGTGACAGAACTTGAATTCTCTGCGAGTCTGGACTGTTTCTTGGTCTCCATTTAAGATAATTGTGATGCCACAATCCAAACATGAATTTTTCATGCACCAATTTGAATTTGGAATCTATTTTTTAATCGTAATCCAAAATCTTGCGTGCAGTATGACTAGTACACGTAGTATATAGTCAATAAGTTTTCGTTGTTTCTTTTAAATATAATATTTGATTTACGACTTGACGACTCATGTCGGAGACTCTTCTGCTACCTGTTTAGACAATGCGTTTAGTGACTGCGAGGTGACCGACAGACTAATCAACAACAACTTAACGTCTGATCACTACGGACTGAAATTACATTAACAGATAAAGTAATTGACAATCTAAGCTAGGATAACTTGCAAACCAAAGACTATTAATTACATCACACACGTCATTTGAATATGAACTGCAACTACTCAGACTGATTTGTTTCAGTTAATGTTGAACGATCTCAATCATATACTTTAAACCAAAAATGTTTTATAAAAACTTGAAGCTCAAATTTTGTGACTGGGGCCATAGAAGGCATTTTTAAAAGCTGGGAAAAATTATATGACCTATAGGGCATGAAGCAGTTTAATCATAATCCTGAAGTTCTACAATGTGTACGAAAGTATTCAAGGATTTTTTAAAATGATTGTTTTTAACCAAAGGCCATATTCATTATAAATAAAATCTTAAACTCTGACAATAAAATAGGAGCTATGGTGACATTATTGCCAGAATAACAGGAAAATGTAAAATTGAAAACGATCTGGTTAAATTTAATGGTATATATCGGTTAAAGTAACCTCAGCTTTAAAGCCATCAGATGCGATCACTTTACTAAAAGCTGCGATAACTGCTCTGAATGTAATACGTTGCGCCGTATGACGTCATAACGTTATCAACACATATAAAACATTTAATATAAATAATCAGTAAAGTATTTATGGGATATTTCAGTTAAACTAATTCATTTAATAATTAATGATATTGCCCCCCATCCAGCTCTTGTTTTTAATAAATGTGTACATACCGGGACGTTTCCAGATCTTATTTTTTTTTTTTTTATTTATTTATTTCTCTTTTTAACAATGTATATAAAAAATTACTTACAAATTCCGTCAAACTGCGTAACAGTTTGTTGACGGGACTAGGCTCTCTAATTACACTTAAGTTCTACATTTTCTTGAAAACTATACTAAATATAATATTACATGTGTAGTAATGCGAACATGCACACACACAAACTCTCACACACGGACACGTATATACACGTACACACATGCATATAATCACATATGACATAAGACGTATGACTTGGATGAACCAAGTAACATCCCTTGAGCCCTTCCAACCGCTCTTGTGTACAGGACGTCGCGCAGCTTATTCAAACAAACAAGTAATACAAAAATAACGTTTTTTGGGAATGAGCGTTTAAAGTTTTGCACTTTTGTCACGTCATCTTTATTTAATTATAAATAATAAACGATTAAGTATTTTAAATATGTTAATGTTTTAAATTTTAATTTAAAATGTGAGGATTGAGTGAAAATTAAAAGAAACGAAATTAAATATTAATGAATTAGTAAAATATGAATTTGAAAAAAAAGTTCATACTTATTTCAGTTTACGTTTAAAATGTAGATGGTTTTTTTGAATATCATCTGGCTTAACACGAGATACTACAGTAAATTAATAAAAGACTAATTTAGTCGTGTGACTTTAATAAGCTTTATTTCGGTTTATTTTTATTCAAACATATTTTTTTTCATCACATTCTTAACTGTTTTGTTATTTTATAAAATTACAAAAATTAATCATTACATTTTTCAGTAATAAAACACGTATTGACAACATTTTTTTAATTTTTAGTTAAATTATGTGAACAACGATTATCAAAAATCTAAGAGGAACATAGCATTGACAATAAAATATAGAAACTTTAACAAAATTCAAAATATTTAGTTTGAAAATTATGTCACAGCTAACAAAATACAATGAGGAACATAATAAATAAAAATGCAAATACTAAATTAGTTGTACATTTTTCAGTCGTTTAATCTCAATATCAGACTCAAAGTTGCAAAACGGCTAGTTTATAATAAAATACTGTTGCTTTTAGGATACATAAATTATTTTAGTTCCATGACAATTATTATGTTATATAGGAAACGAATGAAAACTTATATTAACAATATGTAAAGACTCTTAAATTAAACCTTTCTTAACAAAACTAAAATAATAACAAAAACTAAGAACTTCCAATTAAAAAATATTATAATAATCACAAAATATAATCTCTTTCATAAGTGTTAGTTGATGATAGAATTATAAAAGTTTGCATATAAAGGGAGGAATTAAACCTTAAAAATAAGCTTTTTTAAAACGTTCTTCTAATTTGTATCTAAATCTTGCTTTCTTGTATGTGCTTGTTTAAGGTTAAGGGATATGTAATGAGTCTTATTTTTTTTTCTTATTTTATACATCTATTTCTCTGAAATCATTCTCTTTATAAGAATTATTACAAAATATACTGAATGGCAGCTCCTTTCTCATCCGTAATAAATCATTCTCTTTATAAGAATTATTACAAAATATACTGAATGGCAGCTCCTTTCTCATCCGTAATATTTTAATGTCGTTCCAATTAACTGTCTTTCCATTTGTATCTAAATTATAATTGTATTTTCCCTGTAACAATTTTATATCTCCAAAAAATCAAACGACATGTAAGCACAGCTTCTAAGTCATTACTTTTGAGTAAATGGTACAATCAATTTGTTTCTCTATTCTACTCAATGTCTTTTCTTCTAATCGTATATTGCTCTAGCCGACCCTTGCACCTTCGTCCGCGTGATGCTTCGCTTCTATTAGTCTTATCGTGATGATATACAGCCTACAGCCTTTTTCGATAAATAGGCTATCTAACACTGAAAGAATTTTTCAAATCGGTCCAGTAATCCCTGAGATTAGCGCGTTCAAGCAAACAAACAAACTTAAGCTTTATATATTAGTATAGATTATTCTTCCAGTTCTTTTTTTTCGGTCTTCAGTAGAATTTTTTAATGATAAATATAAGTCACATTGGTCTTTTTTGGGTTTGTAGAAGCTCAAGTTAATTTTTTTAGTAAATATATGTCGAAAGTGAAGGTTAGCCTTAGATTAGGTTAGCCTAGTGTTAGGTTAGGTTTATGTGAGTTTAATCTTAGGTTTAAACAAAGAAACTGGGCTGTGGAGGTGAGTGTAGTGATCATTTAAAGGAGCTCCTTAAGCCTACACTTTGGTCACAAGTCCAAGGCACTGCTTGGGTTCCTCTCAGAACAGTACGAGATCGTAGTGTTAAATTACATTCTGACCGTATTGCGCCCGTATAGCTTTCACGATAGGCCATCCATTCCATTACTTTCTTTTAATTTCTGACACATATTATAATAGTTTGTGTAATATCCTATAAAAAGTCGTCGTTTCTTTAAATCCCCTAAAGTCCAAAAGTCTTTAAATATCTCATATCTTACAATTAGTATCTTACTATCTTCTCTGTGCATTTTAGTTTGAACTTGTCTGTGCATGGAACTTTAAGGCTATTGGTTCGTATGATTTACCTGTATTCCTCAGTTTTTTAATTTTATTTTGTTTCCATTTCGTAGAATTTTTTTTACGATTGCGACCTTGTCGTTACTTTCCCAGATTCATCAGAATTAGAAGAAGTATTATAACTATCAGTAGTACAAAGAATTGACTTAAAGGTGTTAAATAAAAAAAATATCTTAGAATTGTGTGTAGGTATAGGTTTGGAAAAGTAGGATCATCATCTCTCAAATCTATATCACTTTCATCTGAGACATTTGGTGAAATATTCATAGACTTATAAAGATTAGCACATCTTTGGAATCTTAATTTACTATCATAGTTTAGTTCCTTCATCTGTGTGGAGGTTTGAGATACATCGGAAAATGTATTCTGAATCTACTACAGGTCTTATCAGGACGAGCAATTATCAGACGATGAAGAACTACTAGACGAACTTGATGATGAGACAGAAGATACGCTTGAACATGAGCAAGAAGATGAGCTACTGGGTGACCTTAAATATGATCTAAGGGATATTTGACTAGTCTCTGTATTCAATGAAAGAACTCTGTAATATTATTATTGTCAGTCATGAGGGACTTGTCACTGTCATAGTCGGATCCAAGACTAATGTCTTGTTTATTGTTAGTTTTAAGTGTCGTAAAAAAACGGAGATCAATATTCAAGCCGTGCCAAGCTACATCACATCACAGTCTGTAACTTCTTCGTGCTCGGGAATGAGATGTCATACTGGTAAAAAAAAGAAAATCTATTAAAATACTTATAAAAGTCTGTTACAATAATTATTAAAATTTAACGAGATTTCTTTTTTTTCTAAAATAGAGAAATATTATCAAGAATTCCATTTAAGTCTAGTGTTTTTTAAATGTTAAAGAGAAATAATCATATATAATATTTAAAGTTATAGTATTATTTATTAATAAACGGCATGAACATTAAATGTGCCACAAACAGGGTGGGTTTTAACAAAATCTAATAATACTAAACTGAAATAATTTAAGTAAATGCAAATGATTTTTAAATAAATAAAAAATAAACTGCATTAAGTCTAAACGTAAAATTTGTATCTTACCTTCGAATAATATAGAGAATTTTTACGTTTTATTTCTGACTTTGAATTGCTTTACTTGAATTACAGGTGATGGATTAATGAATACGTCAATACGTCATCTCTTTACTTGTGTCAAACTTGTCATACGAATACGTGGAAAAGAGCGCGTCGATCTATTATCTCGCTCATAGACACTCAAATCGAGCGGCTGTTGGAGCGAAAATATTCTCTAAGCTGCGTTAATTTGATTTATACTAAAATCCCCAAAGTGGTCATTTTTGAGTTATTTCTTTGTTTGAATAAGCGTGCGATATGACTGTATGTATGGAAACATTTCTTAAGTCAGTAGATAAAGAATTTAACAGTGTAGGTATTAAGTATTGTCTAGTCCAGGAACCGTAACAGTTTTGAGTACGTGGTACTGCTCATTTTTTTTGTGCCACCTTCCTAGTTGTAATTTCATGGCAAATATTCTCCCTGGTATCATCACTTTGAGCATGCTCTAATAGCATTAGAAGGTTAATCTTTTGCTGTATAGGCAGTACCTTGCATATTTTGAAAAGTTTGTCATAGTTTTTATTACAGTTATTTTTTACATTAATATTAACTAGTGATTTCAGAAATCTTATTTGTAAATTTTTAATTTTCATCAAATTAGTTCGAAAAGTTCTACCATATGTTGTAAGCCCATAAGAAATAATAGCTTCTACTAACGCGTAATAGCGTAATAGACAGTGTATAGTATACTATTGCTAACTATAAAACGAAGATGAAACAATTTGCCAAGGATTGATTTTAATTACATACATACATCATCTACATGATATTACCTCGACCTTACAGAAGATCACAGCTAAATAACACTACTCTAAAGCAGTGTTGTGTTCCTGTTGGTGAGTTAGGTGACCAGAGCGCCTGGGGGGAATTGGGGATAGGGTCGGCGACGCGCTTGCGATGCTTCTGGTGTTGCAGACGTCTATAGGCTACGGTAATCGCTTACATAAAAAAAAAAAAAATATGCCTGTCTACCGTTAGGCCCAGATATTTATATTTATCTACAACTTCCAGCTTATTACATATACAATTATTCCCGTTTCTGTGGAGACAATTGTAATCGTGTCCTATAATTCGAACACTAGTATCAGAAAAGACGCCATTATATGGCGAATATATATGCATGCATTTTGTTTTTTTGATATTGATAATTAATCCGTTGTCATGAGACCATGGATAATATCCAACTGAATCTGTTGCTCAATATTCCTTATATCTTTATCCGCGTACAGTAAGCACGTATCATCTGCATACATATACATTCTACAGTTTTTTACAACTTTGGCCATTCCATTAACATGCATAATATACCCTAGGGCCTAAGGGACCAAACACAGAGCCGGTCGGGACGCCATACCTGACGTCGGCCGCCTCTCCCGTGAAGCCGCCAACAACCTACGCCACTCTTAATTTTCCTACCTATAAGATATGCTTGAAACCACTTATTTAAAGGTCCTCTTATTCCACATTCTTCCAAAGCTTGTAATAATTGATCAAAATGTAATGTGTCAAAAGCTTTTTTAAAGTCTATATAGACTACTATCACTTGTTTACGCTCATTAAGACTGCTGTTGACGTCATCAGCAAACAGCGCTAACTGCGCTAACGCAGTCGATGTGCTGCGGCCGCGTCGAAACCCGTGCTGTTGTGCTGTATTTCGGATAGAACGTTGTTTTTTTCTAAATATTTGGTAATTTGGGATACAATAAGTTTTTCTGTTATTTTATTTACTACAGATAAGATGGCTACTGGCCTGTAATTAGAGTAATCATAGTGACTTCCTTGCTTATATATGTCGGAGCATAGTAAAAGATTATCGATTAATCGAATCGTTATCGTTGTCTATGGCGTTGGAGTAGGGTAGTAGTCACTTCCGTTGTTTTGACAGTCTCTACCCTCGACCCTTTATATGCGATCGACAGTCTAACTGAAGTCTTAGTCGTGCGCGGTTTCTCAACAAGTGAACATCATCTAAGTAGTGCTAGTGATAGTGATAGTGTCAAGTGCAGTGTAGTGTGGAAGTGCTGTCCAACTAAGGTCACGTAAGTGCTTACAATGTACCTTACCTATGTTGCCACGTGGTTAAGTAAACACAATGTTCGGTTAGGTTAGCCTTGTGTAAAGTGGGAGAGGGGAAACGCCCCAAGTCTCACGACCTTTTTTTTTTTTTTGGTGACCCGGAGGAATCTGTTCAGCAGATACCTTCCCAAGCGGGGACTTGGTAAAGGTTATGCGGGGATGGTGTTACTGCTTCTGAAGGAAACAGTCCAAAACTGCCTCAGAAGGAGGCAGCCCGACCCGCTAAACCTCCGGAGTGTTCCTACACGACGCCTGACGATGGCACGCCACGGTATCGAAAATGTTCCGCGACTTGCCGGCGCCTGTCTTCCACCGGACCCTACACGGGGGATGAGGATGAGCAGTCCCCCTCTTCTAACAAAATGTCGCCCCTGGAACACCAAGGGGCCTACACTAGGCCTATTTGTGGGCGACAGAAATCCCCGCCTGTCACCCATAGATATACTTTGCACAGCGTCGGTGCGCTAAGGAGGCATCACTGCCAAAAAGGCACGACGCCGGCGACCCATGCGCCTACGGCGCATGAGAAGGGCTTCCGGATCGGTCTCCCGGATTCTCTCCGCCTCCTCCTTTGCGGTAAGGATGATTTCAGCAAAGGCCGAAACTGCCTCCCATGCCTGTTCAGTACCAACCATAGCTCTCACCACAGCCGGCAATGACAGGTCCATTCCAATGACCGCGACCAAGGCAACACGGTGCTCCTCCCAGGCAGAACAGATCCGGCGTGTGTGGTCTGCCGAGTCTTCTGCACCATCCCCACAGTGATGGCATGCGGGGGACGATTCCCTCTTCACCACCTGGTACAGATATCGACCAAAACAGCCGTGGCCTGTCAATACCTGTGTCAGACGGTATGTTAAAACGCCGAAATCACGACCAATCCAGTCACGCAGAACGGGCTTGACCGCGGCCACCAATTCCCTGCTAGCTCCCGGGTTCTCCATCCTCTGCTCCCACATGTAGACCACTTCTTCACGTGCCTCTCTTCTCCACTCGGCGATGACCCCATTTGGTGGGTCTCCTCCATTCTCCGCACGAAACAGTGCACGCCGCCCATGTACCGCCGCTAGAGCATCTGCTTCCAAATCCCACGGCGGCACACCCGCAAGCACGCAGGCACCCTCAAATGACACGGTACGGTACGCCCGGACCACTCTCAAAGCCATGGTACGCTGCGGACGACGCAGCAACGTAAAGTTTTAGGGCCGAGAGCATCCGGCCATATGGGCGCACCGTACAATGCCATCGAACGGATGACACCGGTATATAACCGTCTGCACGTCACGCTGGGGCCACCGATGTTGGGAAGCAAACGCCCCAAACTCCCAGCCGCCGCTACCAACCTCGGAGCTAAGCGATGGAAATGCTCCTTAAATATCCACCGGCTATCTATAATAAGCCCCAACTATTTAATCCATGACCCAATGCCGATGGACGCGCCTCCCACAATTATTTCTGATCCCGGCGGAGGACCCTTACGCGGACCATGGAAGGTCATGGCCTCCGACTTGTGGATGGCTACTTTAAGCCCAAGTGCTTCGATGTTAGGAGAGTGGAGGTGTGATGGACACTGCTTAATCGGATGGAATTGGATGTCTTGCAGGCGAACATCAATCACTCCGCCAGGATCTTCTTATCCAAACTATGGCGGAGTGGCGGATGAAGATCGCGGTGGTCTCTGAGCCGTACGTTGTTCCTCCCCGGGATGACTGGGTGGGGGATAGTGAAGGCTTAGTGGCCATCGTCTCTGCGAGGGCCAATGGCTCCCCGACTCTTGAGTCTAAGGCTACGTAATGGCCTACGTAGGTGACACTGCAGTGGTGGGGGTGTACAGTTCTCCAAATTCGGGTCTCGCCGTCTTCGAGCAATTGCTCGTGGAGGTCGGGGCCCTAGTGGGGAGGGTGCACCCTCGCCCCGTGCTGGTAGCTGGCGATTTTAATGCCAAATCTGAGGCATGGGGGTCTCCGGTGACGGATGCGCGGGGTCGGGTGCTAGAGGATTGGGCGGTGAGCCTAGGGCTCGTGGTCCTCAATAGGGGAAGACAACTGACATGCGTTCGCCGCGAGGGGGGGTCGGTGGTAGATATCACTTTTGCCTCAGCTTCACTAGCGCGTCGGGTCGAAGGATGGAAGGTGGTGGTGGACGCGGAGACTTTATCGGACCATCGATATATCAGATTCCAGATCGCCGCGTCACCGTCAACACGAGCAAGGCTGGCCCTATTCGAGATGGACGAAGGTGGGTTCTGAGTAGGATGGAGATCCTCTCGCGAGGGAAGCCGCAATAGTCGAAGCATGGTCAAGAGGGGACTCAACCTCAGAAAACATCGAGCAGGAGGCTGAAAGGTTTGACAAGGCGTTAACCCGTGTGTGCGACGCTTCCATGCCACGGGCTCGGCCATTCGTCCCTAGACGATGGGTCTACTGGTGGAGGATAGAAATAGGGGAACTTCGTCAGGCTTGTCTGCGCGCCCAACGTCGCTATGCGCACGCTAGACGCAGAAGGCAAAGAGACGTTGCGAGGGAAGATGTCCTATATCAGGAATATAGGACAGCGTGCAAGGCCTTGCAAATAAGTATCGCCGAGGCTAAGGAGGCATCATGGCGTGACTGGTTAGAGTCTCCAGACTGAGACCCGTGGGGTAAGCCATATAAACTTGTTTCTACTAAACTCCGGTCCTGGGCTCCACGGTTAACATCAACTCTGGAGCCACAATTTGTGGAAGAAGTAGTCGGCACACTATTCCCTTGGAGAGAAGGTTTCGTACCACCTTCGATGTCGGAAAATGCTGACGAGGAGGTTGTGGATACGGTAGAGGTTCAGCCTGTAAGTGACGAAGAATTGAAAGTGGCCATAAAGAAAATGAAGGCAAAAAGAACAGCGCCTGGGTTGGATGGAGTTCCTGCCCATACGGTTGCGGTCGCGCTTAAAGAAATGGACGAGTGGGCGAGGCGGCTCTTTACCTTTTGTCTCACCCGGGGAGTCTACCCTCAGTGTTGGAAGACAGGGAAGCTCGTCCTGCTCAGGAAAGAGGGTCGTCCTGTGGAAGAGCCGTCAGCATACCGACCGATTGTGTTGCTGAGCGAGGTGAGCAAGCTCTTCGAGCGTGTGCTTGGTGCTCGCCTCATGCAGTCCATGTCACCCGGACTGCACCGAACACAATTCGGCTTTCGACGCGGAAAGTCCACTATGGACGCAATTGCGAGGGTTAAGGAGCTCGTAGATGAGGCGGTTTCACAGGGCGGGGTGTTACTAGCGGTCTCGCTTGATATCCCCAACGCGTTTAACACCCTACCTTGGGAAACGATAAAGACGGCGCTAGTTTTTCATGGCGTACCGCGGTACCTCCGTGACGTGGTAGAGGCTTATTTTGAAGGGAGAGCAGTAAAGTACCCGTTGAAACATGGCACATTGGCTACGAAAAGTATGTCGTGCGGTGTTCCACAGGGGTCTGTCTCCTGTGGAACATCGGTTACGACTATGTGTTGCGGGGCGCTACGCTGCCGGACGTAAGCGTGACATGTTATGCCGATGACACGATAGTTACGGTACTTGGGTCGAATTTTAGAGAGGCAGCAATGTTAGGTACCGCGGGTGTGGCACAGGTGGTTCGGAGAATAGGGTCATTGGGGCTCCAAGTCGCTCTTCACAAATCCGAGGCCGTAGAATTCCACGGTCCTCGCAATCGTCCTCTGCCAGGAGCGGTGATAGAAGTAGGAGGCACGTCTATCGGTATCGATTCCTGGATAAAATATCTGGGACTAATCCTCGATAGTCGATGGACATTCAAGGAGCATTTCCAGCGTTTGGCTCCAAGGTTGATTGCTGCGGCTGGGAGCTTGGGCCGGCTGCTTCCAAACGTAGGCGGCCCCAGTGTCGCGTGTAGGCGACTATACACTGGGGTCATTCGTTCTATGGCGATGTATAGTGCTCCCATATGGGCGGGTTCTCTTAGACCACAAATCGCGGTCCTGCTGCGGCGTCCGCAGCGGACCATCGCGCTAAGAGTGGTCCGGGCGTACCGTACAGTCTCGTACGGGGGTTCTTGTGTGCTGGCAGGAACATCTCCGTGGGACCTCGAAGCTGAGGCCTTAGCAGCGGTTTACCGTAAGCGCGCGCTTGCAAGAGAGAAGGATGGCTGTGATCCACCTTTGCGGCTGGTCGCCCAGTGGAGAGAGGAGGAGCGTCTTATAGTGCTGGATAAGTGAGAAAAAAGATTCGAGAGCCCGAAGGCTAGCGTGCAACTGTTGACGGCGATGAGGCCCGTTCTGTGGGATTGGGTTAGTCACGATTTCGGCGACCTCTCATTCCGCCTGACACAGATGTTGACGGGGCATGGTTGCTTCGGACGATACATTTGTCAGGTGGTGGGCAGAGAACCGTCCCCCACTTGTCATCATTATGCGGATGGTGCGGAAGACTCTGCAGATCACACGCGTCGAGTCTGCTCTGCATAGGAGGTGCATCGTGGAGCATAAGTCTCTAAAATTGGAGGAGATTTGTCGTTGCCGGCCGTGGTAAGAGCTATGGTTGATAGCGAGCAGGCATGGCAGGCGGTAGCAGCTTTCTCCGAGCCTGTTATTAGCTTGAAAGAGACGGCGGAAAGGGCCCGGGAGATTCATCCGGAGGCCCCACTCATGCGCCGTAGGCGAACTGGTCGCCGTTGTCGTGCATACGTCGCAGCAATGCCGCCGTAGCGGTAGTGTGTGCGCTGTGGGATATGGGCTTATAGGTGACGGACGGAGATTTCTGTCGCTCAAGGCAGAGCCCAGTGCAGGTGCGCGCCCCTTTGCGTTTCAGAGGCGACACTTTGCGGAGTATAGAAGGGGGGACCTATCATCCTAGTTCCCCCAGTGTAGAGTCCAGTTGCGGACAAGCGCCGGTAAGCCGCGGCCCGATTACGATACCGTAGCTTGCCATCGCCAGGCGCCATGCGTGTAGGAACGCCCCGGTTAGGTTTAGCGGTTCAGGCTGTCTCCTTCCGAGGCAGTTCTGGAATATCTCCATATGAGGCATTCACACCAGCCCCGCATAACCCGATCTGTCCCCGCAGGTCGGGTATTTGTTGAGCAAATTCCCCCGGGTCAAAAAAAAAAAGGTTAGCCTTGTGTTAGATTCGGTTTATGTGCGTTTAACCTTGGGTTTAAACAGAGAGCCTGAGCAGTGGAGGCGAGTGTTATGATCATTTGAAGGACGTCCTTAAGCCTACACCTTGGTCACAAGTCCAAGGCACTGCTTAGGTTTCTCTCGTAATTGTTAGAGATCATATTTGATCATTTATCGGTTCAATAGGAATATCTACGTTGCGTTTACCCAATATTCCATTCAATACCATCACCCCCTTTGTAATGCTCCCCAATATTCCCCATCTTCCTCCTTCCATCTCCTTTCACATCGTTTTAAAATCCCCGACATATATATGTCGGAGAATAGTAAAAGACTATCGAATAATCAAATCGTCATCGGTATCTATGGCGTTAGAGTAGGGTAGTAGTCACTTCCATTGTTTTGACAGTCTAGACTCTCGACCCTTTATATGCCATCGACAGTCTGACAGAAGTGTTAGTCGTGCGCGGTCTCCCAAGAAGTGAAGTAGTGTCTGAATAGGGATAGTGTTGTGCAGTGTTGTGTTAGTGCTAGGAGTGCTGTCCAATCAAGGTCACGTGAGTACCTTACAATGTAATTACCTCGTCTTGTGTTAGGTTAGGTTTATGTGCGTTTAACCTTGGGTTTAAACAGAGAGCCTAGCAGTGGAGGTGAGTGTTATGATCATTTAAAGGATATCCTTAAGCCTACACCTTGGTCACACGTCCAAGGCACTGCTTAGGTTTCTCTCGTAATTGTTAGTGATCATATTTGATCATTTATCGGTTCAATAGGAGTATCAACGTTGCGTTTATTTGCTTTATTTTCATTTAGTGTATTAATAATGTTAATAATATCCCTTGAAGTAACATTTTGAAATCTGATGCTTAATATTTTCTATCTCTTCAGTAAACTTTCTCGAAAATAAGTCACATATATGTCACAGTCAGTCACGTATCTGTGGTCTACCTCATCAGTTCCACTTCATCTAATGATGATCTTGTAACCTTTCTCAAAATATCAAAATTACTATATGTGTGCCTATAACTTTTGAGGAGTTCTCTCAATTCCTCAAAGATGCCATCATCAGAACTGGATTTTGAAAAAAATGGGACCAATCTGTAAGCATATCCTACGAAATACAAAAAGAAATTTTCAATTCGGTTCATAAATGACGGAGTTCTGAGGTAACAAACATAAAAAAAAAAAAGAAATACAACCGAATTGATAACCTCTTTTTTTTTTGAAGTCGGTTAAATATCACTTTTACAAAATAGTTTTAAAATTGATTTGATTGTCTTGAGTTTACGAATGAATCGAATATTTACGATATAAATAAAATAGCTTTTTATTATGCTCCAGAAAATCTGAATGTGTATATGTGTTGCACAGTTTTGGATGCGAGCAGAACATCAAATTTTTGCCTGCTTTAATTTGTTTATAAACTTGATGAGACAGTCAAACAGATTTATTTTATATAAATTACCATAAAATTTTACATTACTTTTCGTATAATTTTCACAATTTTTATTTTACCGTGGTATGATAATTAGAATAGAAAAAATTACCACATTAATCTATCTATTTACAAAAATACTCATTGAAATATAGCGGTATACAAAATTATTATTAGGGGTTAAAGTTTGCACTAAAAAATTGAAATTCGTTTTTTTTAATTTAACATAATATTTATTTAATCAAAATAATTACTATTATTATCTATAGATTGCTGACATCTAATAGGAATTCGATCTAATATTCCGTTATTTGTGTATCGATTCAACACGCGTTTCTTTCTGCAGATCAGTCAAATCATGAGGCGCCCATTTTTTATATTTATTATTTTATTGATTTGACGCAAATGAGTCAATTGTTGTTGCTAATTCCTGGACAGCTTGGCTCGGATCGGCTTCCACCATCTCTTTCAATTCATTGTTATTCACCAGTTTGGGCGCTCTTCCACGCGGTTCGTTCTTCAAATCAAAGTTTCCATCACGAAAGCGTTTAAACTAAAATCGCATTCTGTGTTTGCATACAATCTGATGTTGTAGCTTGTTGTAAGTGTTGTACGTGTTGTACGTGTTGTACTCTGGTTCCTAGAACATTATAAAATAAATTTATTATTATAAATATTAATTTAAATGTATCTCTACCGGTATACAAGAAAAAATACAAGAATGAGAGTCAAAACTATATTCTTAGTGATATGTCAGTTAGTCCGAATAAACATATATGCTCACTACTTACTAGTGACTACACTTACCATCAACTCTTCAAATTTATTCTCCTGTTGGTTTGTTTTGACTGTCCTTCTGAAAAAAGAGGCCATTTCATACATATCTATTTGTGATTAAAAAAAATGGTAAATAAATGATACCCCGCTTGAAGTAATTTGTGTGTAATTTTTTATTTTCACAATATGGCCTCAAGTGGTCACCATTTAAAATTTTATTGTGTTATTCCAGTGTCACTTGCATTGTGCAAGTGACACTGGAATACACTGACACTGGTGAGAAAAAACTAACGAGACCTCGAACTGCAAAATCCGTCAAGCCGTTTAGGTTACAGGGCGTCAAAAAGAATCGTATATCGAATATATATATAAGAAGAATATATTATATACATACACCCTAAAAACATAACCCTACTTCTAAGCAGTCGGGTAAGAATATAAATGTAGACGTAAAAGCATACCTTGCCTGCACTGCTTTACGCATAGCATCGTGATTGTGACGTTTCCTTTTTTTATGCAGTGGTAAGCAGTCTTTTTTCGACCCATTACCTAAAAAATTAATTTATAATTAGAAAAGTATCTACCAATATATTTGGGAAAACAAACAATTTAAATATTAATTTTACTTACTTGAAAGTTTCAAATACGGTGTATCACACTATATGTGACTATAACATCAGTCGCTTGGCGCTACCTCTGAGAGCGCTGGCTGATCTACTGGGCGTACTGGGCGTACTGGGCGTACTGGGCGTACTGGGCGTACTGGGCGTACTGGGCGTACTGGGCGTACTGGGCGTACTGGGCGTACTGGGCGTACTGGGCGTACTGGGCGTACTGGGCGTACTGGGCGTACTGGGCGTACTGGGCGTACTGGGCGTACTGGGCGTACTGGGCGTACTGGGCGTACTGAGCAGTGGCAGGCAGGCTTGATGCGTGCTATTATATATTTTCTTTTTATTTTTTTCTGTTCCTTAAAGATGTAAGTTTAACTTGGTATAGATAGTTCGTTAAAATTTCTTAGTTTTGTAAGAAAAATATCGCTTTTAAAATTGTACTTATTTAGAAAATATTCGTAACTTTTAAAATTTTATTATAGATTAACGGAGATGCTAATGTAAAAAATTCTAAATTGTGTATCAATCCACATATTACGATATTTTTTTAAACAATTTCAAAGTAGAGGTTATTGAGAAATAGGACTTCAAAATATACATTGCGACCGTTTACCCAGGTAGGCGGCGGGGGAAAAGGGTAATAATTTTATACACAATATATATTTCAATTATAGAAATATTACGCGGACGTTAAACTGGTTGTAACTTATCTAAATAGTTAAAGCAAATGGATAACAAATGTAACGGCTGTGGAGCCGTTATTTTTGATATATCATATATGGAGTGTTCACGGGAAAGATGTAAAAAATTATATCATTTGAAGTGTGTGACTTTGTCGACTGAGAAACTTGAGGATCTGGGAGAAGAATATAAGAGGCAGTGGACGTGTCCAGAATGCGCATGCACCATCCCGAAGACCGATAATTCGGATACACCAGTTCGGGGCAACTCACTTGTGAGTAAAGTTAACACACCATGCTATGTGAATACTGAGAGAGGTAGTGGGCGAAAAAATAAAGACATACAAACGATTGATAATAAGAGGGTACTTGATGAATTATTGGAATTTCGTTTGGAAATGAAATATTGCATGGAGGATCAAAGGCAGGAATTTTAAAAGTTAAAAGAAAGGTATATTAATACAGAAACAGAACTAAAAGATGTACGTAAAGTTTTAAAAACAGTTTTAGAAAAAGCAAACAAAGTCGACATATTAGAAAACAAAATTAAAGAATTAATGGAAAGGAATGCATATTTGGAAAAATTTAGTAAGGTTTCAGGAAATGAAAACAATATTTCTACCAATCAAAAAGATCAATCATCATACTCTTTAGCGGTAAAACAAAACCAAACCCAAATACGCAGTAATAATAACAACACAATAAAAGACGGTCGGGCCACGACATCAGCAAGTTCTGGTAAGGAGAAAAGTAGTAAAATTAATGACATGGTACAGTAAAGATACTGAAAAGTCTTCTAATATATTTGAAAGTAGAAAGAGTGACAGCATCCCGAATACAATTGAGAATAAGGATGAGACGGAGGAACATGGAATTTGGACACAGATAAATAGGAAACGAAATAAATATCCAAACAGCGAAGTACATAAAGGAGGGAATCTGAATGTGTCTGGAATTCAAGGAACAGAACGTATGAAATATCTTCATATATGGCGGCTTCAAAAGGATACTCAGAGTAATGTAGAAAAACATGTTAGGAATATATGTGGACAGGAGGGACCTATTAAGGTGGATAAAATAAAACATAGAACAGAGAGGGATTATGCTTCGTTCATTGTAGGTGTACCCGAAAGTAAATATGATATGATTAGTCGTTCTGAAAGCTGGGCTGTAAATATCGAGTTTTGTGAGTGGGTTTGGTTTCGTAGACCATCCCAAAAACAAAACTAAAAAGAGGAAACCCATCCATTTGTTTTACCAAAACGTGAGAGGCCTGAGAACGAAATCTGAAGAGTTTTATACATCAATTCTATCCTCAGATGCAGATTTCTTTGCCATTACAGAATCAGGTCTTAATAACTCTTTTAAAGATGCAGAAATAATTCCACCCGGTTACAGTATTATGAGAAGTGACAGAGCAGACGGACGGAAGCAGGGCGGCGCGTGTCTTGTGGCCACACCGCGCTTCGAGCTACGTAGGGTAAGCTGCGACGTAAACATCGACGCGCGTGCGTTCGCACTAGTATGCGCTGCTGTCTACCTCCGTAATAGATTTACATTTTTGTTGTGCGTTGTTTACATTCCGCCATACATTAATAGTAGTGAGAATGAATACATGTTTTTATTTAAAATAATTGAACAATTTTGCGATAAATATAGCGAGATAATTGTATTAGGAGATTTTAACTTATATTCTTGTTGTATAAATGTAAATAATTATTTTGAATACTTTTTAAAATATTGTGGATTTACTCAAAGTAAAACAATAAGTAACTGCAATAATCGGTGCTTAGAGCTAGTTTTGAGTACTTTTGCGGAAAGTGGAGATGTTGAGTTGCCATTGGTTTCGGCGGACATTCAACATCCACCCCTCGAGGTAAATATCAGTTTACAGGCACAATGCAGTCAGTGCAGGCGTCATGTATGTCTGATAGAAGCACACAAATATCTAATGATTGGAATTTTTATAAAGCGGACTTTTATTTATTATATTCATTACTATTGGAAGTAGATTGGAGTACCATTTATGACTTAGATTTAGATCTGAGTTTACATTACTTTTATAATACTATTAATTTATTATTTGACATCTGTGTTCCTAGGAAAAATGTACATTGTAAGAATTCGAAATACACTTATTCACAATGGTATACTTTAGAAATAATCCGCGAAATTAAAATTAAATCTATTTTACACAAAATTTATAAGTCGACAAAATCCACTGCAGACTATAAGGCATTTTCTCAATCTCGCAGTAAAGTCAAAGCCATGATAGATACAGCATACGAACAATATAGACAACAAGCACAAGATAATTTATTACAAGATCCCTCATCTTTTTGGAACTACGTAAAATCAAAAAATGGGAGGAAAGGATCTCTAAAAATAAAAAAAAATGGTTTGTACTTAAATGATGCACAATGTGTTCAGGAGTTCGGTCGGTATTTTCATTCAGTTTATAGTACACAACGGGCGGATTTAAATGTCAACGCAGCAGTGCTATGTGCGGGAGATAGCAATAGTGGTGCTCGGGTTCATTTAGATAAACTTGAATTAGCAGACGTTGAGCGCGCTCTTAAACATATGAAGCCAAAAAAATCCTCAGGACCTGATGACATACCGCCATTTATATTTAAAGATTGCAGGATGGTACTGGCAGAACCACTCCTGTATATATATAATAAATGTTTAAGTTCAGAGGTGTTCCCGGAAAGATGGAAAATAACTCGAGTCATTCCAGTTCCTAAGGGAGAGTCAGGTATGAGTGTGGAGGGTTATAGGCTGGTCGTAGTATTATCCACGCCAGCCAAAATATTTGAGACTGCTATTTACAAAAGTATATATGCACAGGTAAAGGCGCAGTTAGCAGAGGCACAGCACGGATTTCGACCGATGAGAAGCACCACTAGCAATCTTATGGGCTATGTTGCACATGTACTACCTACATTGGACGCGGGAGGTCAAACGGATTCCGCATATTTTGATTTTAAAAAAGCATTTGACCTCGTGGATAACGATGTGCCGCTTAGAAAACTAGCGGGAGTTGGTTTTAGCCCTCATTTGCTTAAATTTTTTGCGAGTTACATGAGTGATAGGCAGCAATACGTAGAATATGCAGGTCACAAATCCGAACAATACTTTACACTATCAGGTGTAAGTCAGGGAAGTAACCTTGGGCCTCTGCAATTTATATTAATGATAAATGATCTCCCATTGGTAGTTAAGCATGCAAAGTGTCTCCTTTTTGCTGATGATATCAAATTGTCATTAGTAATAAATAGTGTGCAAGACTGTGAGAGATTACAGGCCGATATAGACAGAGTAGTTACCTGGAGCAAAGATAATATCCTACAGTTTAATAATAACAAATGCAGCGTTATAACTTTTTCACGAGCACATAAGCCTCTCACTTACTCATATAATATTGACGAGGTTCCGATGACTAGAGTGAAAGAGATCAGATTTAGGGGTATATTTTAATACACAGTTGAATTTCCGGGATCATATCATTAATATATGTAAGAAAGCTTACAAAAAGCTAGGTTTTTTGCTACGTACAGTCCGTAGTTTTACAAATATTAAAGCTATCACGGTTTTATACAACACACTTGTAAGGAGCCAATTAGAGTGCAATGCCACTATTTGGAGCCCTCATGAACACAAGTATATCCTTATGTTGGAACGAATCCAGATGAGATTTTTATACCTTAAATATTATGGAGTATATCCGTTTTATCCACTGATGTATCCTACTCTGTTTGTCTTGGGTATGGTAGGATACAACGAGTTAAGGGTCAGGAGAAATTTTGCACTAGCTAGCTGTTCGTATTTAAGATAATTAGAGGAAGGTTACATCAGCCAGATATACTGGAGCAGATACAACTGTGTGTTCCTGACAGATATGTGTGGCGACGAAGGAGACCGCCGCTGCTTGTAGTACCGATAGGTAGGACAGCATTAATGAAGATGGCACCGCTGTCGCGAGCACTTTGTACACTGAACCTAGTAGTTGATTACGGACTAGACTTATTCTGTTGTTCTTTGAGTGAATTCACAAAAAGTACTTTGTACATATTATCATTTAGATTATGAGTATTAAATTATTAATTACTGTTTAGAATATAGTTAGTAAAAAATGTTTATAATAGATATTATGTTTAGGTTACTGTGCTGTTGCATTAGGTTATCCTGTAAAAATAGCATAAGTTTGTTGAAATAAATAAATAAATAAATAAATACTTTCGCATCCAATACCGAGAATAACGACGTCAAAATGTTACAATTTCGCGGATTTTTACCGAATTTTGTGAAATGGCTCTTAAGTAGTATCTATCGAGGTACTGAAGTATTGTCTCCTAAGTCCTGACAATTGAGCAGTGCCGTGCTCTCGCCCGATCTTCATCACTCTCACACTCAAATATCTGAATCATTCACTCATTGTCCATGCCTATATAAAATTTAAAGGGTTTATCAGATATGGATGTAGGAGCGAATTGAAAATGTCACATGTACCTATATCCAACGATCATAGAAAAAAGAGGATACCGCAAGTACGTCCGATCCGTGTCCCACTGAAACTCCGCTCAGTTCAACTCCGCGCATCGCCTGTTAGTCGGCATTCGACCGTCAGTGCGAGAGCTGTCAGTTTAGCGTCATAAAATATTGCAAAATGCCGTCTTGTGTAATTCAAAAGTGTAAAAATGCTACTAGGAAGCACAATAAATCTCTATGTCACCCTGGGTCTAGTCACCCAGTTATGAATCTATATATACACCTCATTCATTAAAATTGGTTCAGTGGAACATATACACATATATACATAGATGCATAAATAGACTACCAAAATCATCATCTTTCTGACAAAAGGCTAACCCAACACAAGACTAACCTAATAAAAGTACGTCATGATGAAAATTACAGTCGAGGCGCAAACTCACGAGTCATGAAAAACTATTAAATAAACTCGAGGGTTTTGGTACGTAGTTTAATTCTTAATTGGTTAAAATATAATCTAGATCTTACTAATAGAAAACAAAAACAGTGGTCTGTAAGCAATTAAACACAAATAACACGAATTAACCAGGCTATATCCCTATAGATGATTCTGGCGTGCCACAAGGAAGCATACTAGTGTGTGTGTAATGTGTTTAAGAAATCAATCATTATTATTTGCCGATGACACTATACTGTCATTATACCGTATAAAACTGATATGACATATGAATTTTACATAAATAAATCTTTGAATGATACTATAACTTGATAAGAAAAAAATCTATCAGTAAATATGACTAGAAAATATCCTATTTACATTTGTATGCATTAATGTGGGACATGTTCTACATGAGGAACATATAAATTGTAAAATCTAATCTGAATCATGTTTAGCAAACAAATGTCATTTCATTATAACATCACTAGCGGCCCATCCCGGCTTCGCGCGGGTGGAATATTATTTTTAAAAATATTTTGGCCCTCCCGCATTTCGGTGCCCCCTCTCTCGTTGCATTACTCGCTGCGCTGCGTCGCTATACTGGCCCGTCGCGTCCTCGTGTATTTTTTGTTTATATTGATATTTTTAATTTCGTAATATGTTTTGAATGGAAAGTCCGATTTTAATAATTCATAAAGTAATTTACAGGTATTGAAACAGTCTTGAATACGAAATAATTTATTTGGATAAGGATTAATACAAAGGTATGGAAAACATGGTCTGATTTTGATTGGCATTTTTATCAACTTTTGAAGTGTAAAAAAGTAGTTATAGTGACTTAACTACAATAGTTGCACATATGGTCTCGCGGAGTTTTTTGTAGATATTGATACGTTCTATAATATTGTAGAACATTTTTTTGTTCTATCATCGATACTTTTCGCAGCGCATGCGATGAAAGATATTTTATGGCTAATTTGTTTGAGGTGTCAATAGATTTGTAATAATGGCGCGCCATACCGGAGACATAGGCTACATGTATACCTACCATGTCCTCTAATCATAGTAGGTATACGGTGGGTGCGACCACGGTTCTAGCTTCACTGTTTTTATACCTGTGCATTTCTCGGTATCTGTCTGAATTATTTTCTTGTTTCATCCTTTTTATTTAGACCACTTTTTTACGTAGTCGGGTTATAGTTTTTAAATTTAATTTTTTTTTGTATTATACTTAATGTTAGAAAAACGAATCTATTTCCCTTGGTGGATCACAGCATCACGGCATCACGCGTGAACGATAGAACCGATTTCGCTAATTCCTTTTTTGTTACGTTTGTGATTGTCATAAGAAAGTTTTTATGTAAAAAAAAATTAAATAAGTTCTGCGGAAAATTAGAAAATTTAAGAAATGTTAAAGACTATAAAACATTTTTGTAATGTACGCTTTTGCAAAAATAAAATTAACAAAGGAAATAAATTTATTTTATTCTAATTATTCAACATATTTTAATATTTGGTGTAGGCATTAACAACATCAGCGCTAATAATTTGTTAATCTTCTGTCCTTGCTGATTGCTAAATATCAGGAGTGTTCACTGGCCAGATCGTCGGCACTAACACTCTCAAGAATATTTAAATATTTTTTCAAAGTTCATTTCACCATCGATTTCAATTATTTCACCAGAGTGTCTCATCTAACCCTAAAATCCGAAGCTGATGCAGACCAATGCGTGGTCACTATGGATTCATCTTCATCTTTACTGATCACTATACCACGAATCCTCCTCCTAATAGACCAATATTGATGACGTTCTACAGCTCTCTCTCCCTCTCTTATATCTTTTGATTCAAAATATTCATCAACATGGGAGCTATCAGCAAGATGAAGTCGGGGGTCGTGCACAGATGTAATAGTTATTTTCAGTTACCTATTCTAGTCAGGTAAACGTATCGAGGTCCCGCAAGTAAGTTATAATAAGCAAGTTATAATCAGATATTATAAGCAAATAGTTAGTGAATATATTAAAATCAAATATTTAGAAAAATATCTTGTATAATCAAATTCGGTTGACATCTGACAATGTCTACTTTTATCATTTTATTTTATCGAGCCATGTGACCATGTGACCATGTGACCATGTGACCATGTAGGTTTGATGTCACTTTTTAGCTTTTAACAGATTCATTCACAAGTTACAAATTAATTAAATAAATATCTTTAATCAGTCGACTCGGGGATCGTCTGGGGGTACGGTAGTGTCCTACCAAGACGAGTCAAGCGAAGCTCAAAGGCCTACCTTTTCTCGGTTCGGATTATACCAGATAAACTAAATTCTCGGCAATTAATCTCGATAGTGTTTTATTACCCTGATAAAGTAAAATTGACATTTGTATCACCTGATCTATCACTTATTGTAAACAGTAAACCAACAAATAAAATAGACAAAGAGAGTGGGATGTGTAAAGGTGGACGTTTAAACGAAAAGCTCTGAGAACAGTCTGCTTTTCAAATAAAGTACACAAGCACGCTTGCAAGAGTAAGTCGATTTCGTTTAAACGAAATCCTGTCGTTGGACTGAACCATGCTTCTTTGAGTGAAAAAAAACCTTATTCCTATAGCTCTAAGACTCATTTTAGAAATCACTAAGTAAATCCATAATAACCGGTTAAATTACGTTCGACATATTCACGTAATATTTGTTTTGATTAACTGTACCTCATTGTTTTGTTGTCTATACTTTCGTTTAAACGATTTTTCCATTTAGTAAATTCAATGTTAGTGTGCTTTGCACTGTCAACGAGTGTGTACTGTGTCGATGTTCATAACAACTTTCTGGACTCTGACAGAGTACATTTTATGTTTTGTTGTAGTGTTTCGTTGCATTTTTGGTGATTGTGTTAATATTAATTATTAGGTATATACTAGAAAAAATATAGTAGTATAATAAACAATGACTGTATATAATTTACGTTTATATTTTTTAGGTTAGTTGTCGATTAGTTTATAATAAATTAAATATTATAAATGTGTAAATAAATAATGTAAGAAAAAATCTGATAATGTAAATAAAATCGATGAACTTCTAACTACGCCTGACTTCACGAATATTTATAAAATTTAAAAAAAATTTAATTTAGTGTAAATATTGTCAGATAGTCCTAAGTCTGTTGAGTACGAAGGGAAATTCATTGATATTGTATTTGTTAACGTATACACAACCCCACATTGTATGCTTTTTCAACATAAATAACGTACGCGTTTGAAAGACGTATAAATATTTTTCTCAACGACTATAGGCTTACACAAAAAAAGCGTTATAAGTGAAAAGCTCTTTTAACAGCAAGCTTATTAAATTAGGAAAACGTTTAAACGCGTTGTCAATTTTAAGCCGTTTATACCATCTCTATATATCTGTATCTTTCGATTATGATTAGAACAATTGCAGTAATTAGAGTTCTGAATGTTACAGCGTTAAATTATCTTTTGTTGTAGTTTAAGTTATCGAATTGTGATTGGTAATTAAATAATTTTAGATGTACTTGTGCTTTACTCATTTATTATTTTTATAATAAAACTGTCCTCATCTTCTGGTTTCTAAGAATACTAATATTATAAAGAGGAAAGATTTGTATTTTTGTATGTAACGAATAAACATAAAAACTACTGAACCGATTTCAAAAATTCTTTCACCATTAGAAAGCTACATTATCCCTGAGTAACATAGGCTATATTTATTACAAGAAAAAATTAGAGATCCCCAGAAATTCTCACTAAAACCAACACAAGGTGCAAAAAAATTAGCCATAAAATATCTTTCATCGCATGCGCTGCGAAAAGTATTGATGATAGAACAAAAAAATGTTTTACAATATTATAGAACGTATCAATATCTACAAAGAACTCCGCGAGACCATATGTCCAACTATTGTAGTTAAGTCACTATAACTACTTTTGTACATTTTAAAAGTTGATAAAAATGCCTATCAAAATCAGACCATGTTTTCCATAACTTTGTATTAATTCTTATCCAAATAAATTATTTTGTTAATTACTTTTTGAATTATTGAAATCGGACATTCCAGTCAAAAGATATTACGAAATAAAAATATCAAGATAAATAAAAAATAATCCCAGACGGGCCGCCGGCGCGGTGTGGGGTGCCTCGTAGCGCAGCGAGTAACGCGGCGATAGAGGGAGCGACAGAATGCGGGAGCCAAAATGTTAAAAAAAAAATTTCACGACGACGTTTCTTGTGCGTCTTTTGATAAACTCAGTCTTGCGTTATTTTGGAGACGAATGAAAAAGAATGCTAACAATATGATAGGACGGTGGTGGTGACGGTGGGTTGAGGGCTCAGAGGCCCCTATGCTGATATAACCCTGGTGAAGACAGCGCGGGGTGGCGGTCGCTATCTCGCCAGTTCGCAGTATCAATGTCTTAGCGACCTAACCTACAATTTCTTGTTGTTATAAAAGAAAAGAAATTTAAATTCAAAATAGTTTATTTTAATTAGACTTTCTACAAAGTACTTTTGACACGTCGATCAGGTCTTTCAGTCAGTTTGTCTGATGCTACCACCAGCTCGGAAATTGTTTTCTGGTGAGGAGAGCCGGAAGAAACTCAACAGTGGCTCTTTTCAGAAAGCCAGTGTTTACAATTATAGTATTTTTACAAGTTAAAGTATATGATTGAGATCGTTTAACATTAACTTAAACAAATCAGTCTATCTGAGTAGTTGCAGTTCATATTCAAATGTCCTTAAACAAATTAATGTAATTAATAGTCTTTGGTCTGCAAGTTATCCTAGCTTAGATTGTCAATTACTTTATCTGTTAATGTAAATTTAAGTCCATAATGATCAGATGTTAAGTTCTTGTTGATTAGTCTGTCGGTCACCTCGCAGTCACTAAACACATTGTCTAAACAGGTAGCAGAAGAGTCTCCGACATGAGTCGTCTGCTCGTGAGATTTTGTATATTGTACTTGTTTAGTACAGACAATACACTCAGTAGTGTCCGGCATTACTTTTTATTTATTTACTGATCGTTCGTTTATATATTTGTATTTACTGAGCATTTCAATAATTCTATTTGTACAGATGAAATTAAACAAAAATAAACGCAATTCAATTTTGTTTCCTGTTAGTTACCGACGGGTTAAGGATAACCTGTACGAAAACACCAAACTGTGAGAGATAATTAGTTAATATTTAGATATTATTGAATATTCAGTGGACATAATGAAAACAGTAAAAAATTAATACTTAACTATAACTTGATACTAAATAAATAAGTGATTAGTTAAGTACGTTTGCAGGCGCCGCAGTGTTGCCAGTGCAAAACAGCAATAGAAAACTCGTATAGTATTAGTTGAACAAGTTCACTGCTAAGATGTACAACAGGCGTCCGGAGTGAGACCGACTCTCTACCTGTCTCTTTCGCTCCGCTGATAGGTGAGCGGAGAAGCCAATGCGCCATTGGGGGTTGCGCTTCAACAATAAGTCTAACCTTATGAGACTAAATTCAAAATATCTCAAAATGTTGACGAACATTATCTCCACCTTAAAGGCCGGCAACGCTCCTGTAACTCCCCAATTGTTGCAGGAGTCCGTGGGCAGCGGTGATTACTCAACACCACGTAACCCGACTGCTCGTTTGCCTTCCTATTCTATAAAAAAAAAAGAACAGGAACCGAGGAGTGGGGGGAGGGATGGGGGGATATAAAACAACGAAACTTAACACAATTATACACTTTCAACATATTATGACATCTTATTAAAATAATCACAACCAAAACAAAATTTCCCACCAAAACACTTCATGTAAAATGTTTTAAAGACTGAAGAAAGAATATACATTCACTTGTATCGAGAACATACATACTATATGTTGTGGGCGGTTGCAGTTTCATATATATGTTGATTGTTTACACTTATATACTAAAGTTGGACTTAATTGAGGAAAAATAATTGAAATACAACGCCCGAGTTATGCAACAAAAACAAAATTGGTTTCAGATATTTAAATCAATATTTGTATCTCCACCTGGCACGCCTACCTACCTACCTACCTACCTACCTACCTACCTACCTACCTAGCCTACTCCTCTACTCCTCTACTCCTGTGCAGTTGGTAAGTACGAGTCTGTTCTGCTGTGAGGTGGTCTATATATGGCGCCAGTGTCTAGGACTCTACACTGTAGTTATGGTATATGTAGTATATCCAAAGGCAATGGTATTCATTTAAAATCTTTTCTTCAATTTCGTAATGTTTTATATTAGACTAAAGATATTTAAACAAAATAACATTATTTCTAATAATACATTTGTTTTTAAATAACTTGTGTGGAGATTGTTTCTATCCTTCCATCACAACATTCATATCATGTTTATCTTCCCAATTTGACTGACTGACTGACTGACTGACTTGACCAACTTGACAGAAGGACATAAAGATTACAATAAGCCACTACAAGTGAGCATAGTGAAGTCGTCGCCATTATGTAAAGCAGCTCAGCCAAACGAGTTGGTCAGACAGTAACCAAACAGAATGTTCTAGAACATGTGTGGTAGATATAATTCGATAGTTTTCCTCGTTCCTGTTATTATAATTACTATAAATCCATGTAATTTAAACGAATTACAATCCACCGACACTATGCCGATACTATATATTTGTCATTTTTATTTACACCAAAATTAGAGGACTTGATAAGAATTAATTTTCCAGTCCTCGTGTAATGTTATGTAAGTTCAAAAAAAATGAATATCAAAGTCAACAAAACTGATGGTATATATCATATATTATTGAGTATATAAACTTAATCACATAACTATTATAACTTAAAATTACTCTCGATGTTTCGAGAATAAAGTGTGCAATGTGCAGTGTGCAGTGTGCAGTGTGCAGTGTGCAGTGTGCAGTGCACAAACATATGGTTATATGTTGATGATGATGGTTACACTTACAAGCGAGACGGTTGACGGTGTGAAATACCATTATTTGCGTCGCATAAGATGGAATACAATCAACATTAGAGAAGAATATTGTTTCCCTCAGCAACTGTAGCTTCTGCCATTGTACATGTTTAAATTAAATCAAAACATTATTTTTATACATTTTATTTGGGTTTCCCCACCATCAGTGTCCCCCCTTCAATATGTTTGTCACTTATGATACATTCCTTGGGTATTATTTCTAAAATTGACTCGGATTTCATTTTATTTATGAGTATTGAATATCATCTCAACGTTTCCTTATGTATTCTAGATTGTAATGTAAGGTGATTCTTTATGTAATATTGTTTTCCTAATATCTAATGACCAAAAATTGAAATTTTATTTGAATACTTCACGTTGTGGTTTATAATAAAATAGAAATACTATGTAACCAGTTAAGTTTCTTAATATTAGAGGAGGGGGGAAGGGGGGGCCCCCGAACAATATACAGTATGTATAACAAATCGAGGCAGATTCATATAAGTCTATAGTTATTTAGAGAGGTTTTGGCCCAGCGCAGCTTCACTGTGAAGGATATTTAGACATTACGATTGGTAAACCCGAGCACCGCTATGATCATTTATATATTCCCTTAACACCTCCAGGCCATGAGACACATTAAGGTGAACAATCAGACGTGTAACAACTAACTAAGTAACAATTAAAGCTATTGTTTTATACTAAAAATGAAACGAGATTTTACGATTTTATTCTAAAGTGTGTTAACCCCACTTCGAAGTGAGGTATGCTTTTCGTTGACCTGTATTTAAAAGCAAGATGCCACAACAAACGTTTCTGGACACTTTCTGATCGTGTGACACACTCGTATATGTCGTAGAAAGGATCCCAGACAACACGACAACACGACAACACGACAACATTCCAATCTCCTACGAACATAACATTATACGAGTAACTGTTGCGGGAATAACGCAAAATACTACCCAAGCTTGCTCCAGCTAATGTTGTCAATATGACAATCGAAGCGTTACTTGTAGTCGAGAGTTTCATCTTATACTAGTCGAGCCGACCCGGCTCCGCCCGGGTGCAATTTAACACGTGTACTTAGCCGTAACCGCTATGTGTCTGCACTTTGAATCTGTAATATCTTCGAAAATATTCATTTTTATTCCATGCTGTGAAGGGCCATATTGATCTATATTAAATGCTCAATGTGTGTAATGGACCTAATTGGATAAGGGTTAATGCTGTATTGCTTAAAATCACTTCGTTAATAAACCATTATTCCTCGTAAAAAGTAGAGGATAAAAAATGGTTATTGTGAGTTATCCTTAAGAGATAGACATATAGCATTGCGGACTTTTTTGTAGTCCTTTTATTGACGACATCTCATTAGAAACCTGTAAAATGATCAGTGTTGCTATACTATATTATATATGTATTATACATATAAACCTTCCTATTAAAATATTCTATCTAATAAAAAAACCGCAACAAAATCCGTTGCGTAGTTTTAAAGATTGAAGCATACACAGGGACACAGAGACATAGGGACAGAGGAAGTTGTTGTTGTTGTTGTTGTTGTTGTTGTATACTATGTAGTGATGAATGTATTCGTCTAGTATCGTCCAGCATCTATTTATACATTTTCCTTATTATTAGTTTAATTTAATATTCGTATTTTCCTGAAATGCTATTTGACATGATGTTATGTATCTGAAACAAGAATAATAATAGGATACAATAGAAGCGAAAATGCCCGTTTTGATATATTTTATATAATTTTATATATGTATATTTTTTTTTATGTATGTACATTAATTACGCCGAGATTTATGAACCTATTAACGTGATTCTGCTTTAGTTAGATGTGGAATAGTTTCCATCTGGTCCTATAAACATTTAATATAGTTTGGCCCTGTAGTTTTCATTTTATGAACATTCTTTCCGTTTCTGTTTCCTGGGGTCTATATAGTTTCGTAGGCCTACCCATAGCTACTTAAAATAAAATTACTATTCAATATATGACATAGTCTACCTTCTTTACAGAACAACCTATTACAGAGACTAAAAAGTAAAAAATAAAAATAACTACGTTTAAAAAAACCGACTTCAAATTAAAAATGCACTAAAAAGTAAGAAATAAATCCGTTATGTATTATTCTCTATTAAGACAATAATATATAATAGTTAATAAGATCACTGACTCATGTTGAAACTCAGAGAGAAAAGTCTCCAAACGACTGATCAGATCTTCACACTTTGTGGCTCAGAACCATTGTTAGCTCTAGAACCACTAACACAGATATTTCGTAAGAAAAACAACCGCACTTACGCACACTACCACTTTAATAGCACTTATCACGTCAAAAATCAAAGAAATACTGCACTCTATCACCTTGCATCACCTTTTTATATCCTACCTTAGCCTAAAAAAATAACGGAAACAGTATCAATGCTGACAATTCATCACTAATATCTACCTCATAGACAATTCATTTCCTGTACAATAAACAATTAATCATATACCATAGATAATATTCAAGCTTTGTACGGACATATGACGACCATTTATATAAAATTAAAACGGATTCATCACTAATATGACCTAACTCATAGACAATTCATTTCCTGTATAATAAACAATTTATCTATACCACAGATAATATTCAAGCTTTGTACGGACATATGACGACCATTTATATAAAATTAAAACGGATTCATCACTAATATGACCTAACTCATAGACAATTCATTTCCTGTATAATAAACAATTTATCTATACCACAGATAATATTCAAGCTTTGTACGGACATATGACGACCATTTATATAAAATTAAGACGGATTCATCACTAATATGACCTAACTCATAGACAATTCATTTCCTGTATAATAAACAATTTATCTATACCACAGATAATATTCAAGCTTTGTACGGACATATGACGACCATTTATATAAAATTAAAACGGATTCATCACTAATATGACCTAACTCATAGACAATTCATTTCCTGTATAATAAACAATTTATCTATACCACAGATAATATTCAAGCTTTGTACGGACATATGACGACCATTTATATAAAATTAAGACGGATTCATCACTAATATGACCTAACTCATAGACAATTCATTTCCTGTATAATAAACAATTTATCTATACCACAGATAATATTCAAGCTTTGTACGGACATATGACGACCATTTATATAAAATTAAGACGGATTCATCACTAATATGACCTAACTCATAGACAATTCATTTCCTGTATAATAAACAATTTATCTATACCACAGATAATATTCAAGCTTTGTACGGACATATGACGACCATTTATATAAAATTAAAACGGATTCATCACTAATATGACCTAACTCATAGACAATTCATTTCCTGTATAATAAACAATTTATCTATACCACAGATAATATTCAAGCTTTGTACGGACATATGACGACCATTTATATAAAATTAAGACGGATTCATCACTAATATGACCTAACTCATAGACAATTCATTTCCTGTATAATAAACAATTTATCTATACCACAGATAATATTCAAGCTTTGTACGGACATATGACGACCATTTATATAAAATTAAGACGGATTCATCACTAATATGACCTAACTCATAGACAATTCATTTCCTGTATAATAAACAATTTATCTATACCACAGATAATATTCAAGCTTTGTACGGACATATGACGACCATTTATATAAAATTAAGACGGATTCATCACTAATATGACCTAACTCATAGACAATTCATTTCCTGTATAATAAACAATTTATCTATACCACAGATAATATTCAAGCTTTGTACGGACATATGACGACCATTTATATAAAATTAAGACGGATTCATCACTAATATGACCTAACTCATAGACAATTCATTTCCTGTATAATAAACAATTTATCTATACCACAGATAATATTCAAGCTTTGTACGGACATATGACGACCATTTATATAAAATTAAAACGGATTCATCACTAATATGACCTAACTCATAGACAATTCATTTCCTGTATAATAAACAATTTATCTATACCACAGATAATATTCAAGCTTTGTACGGACATATGACGACCATTTATATAAAATTAAAACGGATTCATCACTAATATGACCTAACTCATAGACAATTCATTTCCTGTATAATAAACAATTTATCTATACCACAGATAATATTCAAGCTTTGTACGGACATATGACGACCATTTATATAAAATTAAGACGGATTCATCACTAATATGACCTAACTCATAGACAATTCATTTCCTGTATAATAAACAATTTATCTATACCACAGATAATATTCAAGCTTTGTACGGACATATGACGACCATTTATATAAAATTAAGACGGATTCATCACTAATATGACCTAACTCATAGACAATTCATTTCCTGTATAATAAACAATTTATCTATACCACAGATAATATTCAAGCTTTGTACGGACATATGACGACCATTTATATAAAATTAAGACGGATTCATCACTAATATGACCTAACTCATAGACAATTCATTTCCTGTATAATAAACAATTTATCTATACCACAGATAATATTCAAGCTTTGTACGGACATATGACGACCATTTATATAAAATTAAAACGGATTCATCACTAATATGACCTAACTCATAGACAATTCATTTCCTGTATAATAAACAATTTATCTATACCACAGATAATATTCAAGCTTTGTACGGACATATGACGACCATTTATATAAAATTAAGACGGATTCATCACTAATATGACCTAACTCATAGACAATTCATTTCCTGTATAATAAACAATTTATCTATACCACAGATAATATTCAAGCTTTGTACGGACATATGACGACCATTTATATAAAATTAAGACGGATTCATCACTAATATGACCTAACTCATAGACAATTCATTTCCTGTATAATAAACAATTTATCTATACCACAGATAATATTCAAGCTTTGTACGGACATATGACGACCATTTATATAAAATTAAGACGGATTCATCACTAATATGACCTAACTCATAGACAATTCATTTCCTGTATAATAAACAATTTATCTATACCACAGATAATATTCAAGCTTTGTACGGACATATGACGACCATTTATATAAAATTAAGACGGATTCATCACTAATATGACCTAACTCATAGACAATTCATTTCCTGTATAATAAACAATTTATCTATACCACAGATAATATTCAAGCTTTGTACGGACATATGACGACCATTTATATAAAATTAAAACGGATTCATCACTAATATGACCTAACTCATAGACAATTCATTTCCTGTATAATAAACAATTTATCTATACCACAGATAATATTCAAGCTTTGTACGGACATATGACGACCATTTATATAAAATTAAAACGGATTCATCACTAATATGACCTAACTCATAGACAATTCATTTCCTGTATAATAAACAATTTATCTATACCACAGATAATATTCAAGCTTTGTACGGACATATGACGACCATTTATATAAAATTAAGACGGATTCATCACTAATATGACCTAACTCATAGACAATTCATTTCCTGTATAATAAACAATTTATCTATACCACAGATAATATTCAAGCTTTGTACGGACATATGACGACCATTTATATAAAATTAAAACGGATTCATCACTAATATGACCTAACTCATAGACAATTCATTTCCTGTATAATAAACAATTTATCTATACCACAGATAATATTCAAGCTTTGTACGGACATATGACGACCATTTATATAAAATTAAGACGGATTCATCACTAATATGACCTAACTCATAGACAATTCATTTCCTGTATAATAAACAATTTATCTATACCACAGATAATATTCAAGCTTTGTACGGACATATGACGACCATTTATATAAAATTAAAACGGATTCATCACTAATATGACCTAACTCATAGACAATTCATTTCCTGTATAATAAACAATTTATCTATACCACAGATAATATTCAAGCTTTGTACGGACATATGACGACCATTTATATAAAATTAAGACGGATTCATCACTAATATGACCTAACTCATAGACAATTCATTTCCTGTATAATAAACAATTTATCTATACCACAGATAATATTCAAGCTTTGTACGGACATATGACGACCATTTATATAAAATTAAGACGGATTCATCACTAATATGACCTAACTCATAGACAATTCATTTCCTGTATAATAAACAATTTATCTATACCACAGATAATATTCAAGCTTTGTACGGACATATGACGACCATTTATATAAAATTAAGACGGATTCATCACTAATATGACCTAACTCATAGACAATTCATTTCCTGTATAATAAACAATTTATCTATACCACAGATAATATTCAAGCTTTGTACGGACATATGACGACCATTTATATAAAATTAAAACGGATTCATCACTAATATGACCTAACTCATAGACAATTCATTTCCTGTATAATAAACAATTTATCTATACCACAGATAATATTCAAGCTTTGTACGGACATATGACGACCATTTATATAAAATTAAGACGGATTCATCACTAATATGACCTAACTCATAGACAATTCATTTCCTGTATAATAAACAATTTATCTATACCACAGATAATATTCAAGCTTTGTACGGACATATGACGACCATTTATATAAAATTAAGACGGATTCATCACTAATATGACCTAACTCATAGACAATTCATTTCCTGTATAATAAACAATTTATCTATACCACAGATAATATTCAAGCTTTGTACGGACATATGACGACCATTTATATAAAATTAAAACGGATTCATCACTAATATGACCTAACTCATAGACAATTCATTTCCTGTATAATAAACAATTTATCTATACCACAGATAATATTCAAGCTTTGTACGGACATATGACGACCATTTATATAAAATTAAAACGGATTCATCACTAATATGACCTAACTCATAGACAATTCATTTCCTGTATAATAAACAATTTATCTATACCACAGATAATATTCAAGCTTTGTACGGACATATGACGACCATTTATATAAAATTAAAACGGATTCATCACTAATATGACCTAACTCATAGACAATTCATTTCCTGTATAATAAACAATTTATCTATACCACAGATAATATTCAAGCTTTGTACGGACATATGACGACCATTTATATAAAATTAAAACGGATTCATCACTAATATGACCTAACTCATAGACAATTCATTTCCTGTATAATAAACAATTTATCTATACCACAGATAATATTCAAGCTTTGTACGGACATATGACGACCATTTATATAAAATTAAAACGGATTCATCACTAATATGACCTAACTCATAGACAATTCATTTCCTGTATAATAAACAATTTATCTATACCACAGATAATATTCAAGCTTTGTACGGACATATGACGACCATTTATATAAAATTAAAACGGATTCATCACTAATATGACCTAACTCATAGACAATTCATTTCCTGTATAATAAACAATTTATCTATACCACAGATAATATTCAAGCTTTGTACGGACATATGACGACCATTTATATAAAATTAAAACGGATTCATCACTAATATGACCTAACTCATAGACAATTCATTTCCTGTATAATAAACAATTTATCTATACCACAGATAATATTCAAGCTTTGTACGGACATATGACGACCATTTATATAAAATTAAAACGGATTCATCACTAATATGACCTAACTCATAGACAATTCATTTCCTGTATAATAAACAATTTATCTATACCACAGATAATATTCAAGCTTTGTACGGACATATGACGACCATTTATATAAAATTAAAACGGATTCTAACATTCAGCCATCCCACTAAATAAACATACACGTCCTCGTGCGGACAAGTGATAAAACTTAAAGAACCAGCTTACATTAACTTATTTCATTTTAATTAAAATATGAATTTTAACGTCCATTTAATTACAATCTCGATCGTCTATTTCTATTAAAAACAAAAGCAACAGACCGCTTCTGGACTGAATACTGTATTAAGGTCACATCTGCCTTCACCAACTGATGTGGTAACCTATATATATTAATAACAGTAACAGGCCGCTTCTGCACTGAATACTGTGTTAAGGCTACATCTGCCTTCTATAACTGATATGATAAGCTATATATATTAATAACAGTAACAGGCCGCTTCTGCACTGAATACTGTGTTAAGGCTACATCTGCCTTCTATAACTGATATGATAAGCTATATATATATTAATAACAGTAACAGGCCGCTTCTGCACTGAATACTGTGTTAAGGCTACATCTGCCTTCTATAACTGATATGATAAGCTATATATATTAATAACAGTAACAGGCCGCTTCTGCACTGAATACTGTGTTAAGGCTACATCTGCCTTCTATAACTGATATGATAAGCTATATATATATTAATAACAGTAACAGGCCGCTTCTGCACTGAATACTGTGTTAAGGCTACATCTGCCTTCTACAACTAATATGATAAGCTATATATATTAATAACAGTAACAGGCCGCTTCTGCACTGAATACTGTGTTAAGGCTACATCTGCCTTCTATAACTGATATGATTAGCTATATATATTAATAACAGTAACAGGCCGCTTCTGCACTGAATACTGTGTTAAGGCTACATCTGCCTTCTATAACTGATATGATAAGCTATATATATTAACAACAGTAACAGGCCACTTCTGCACTGAATACTGTGCTAAGGCTACATCTGCCTTCTACAAATAATATGATAAGCTATATATATTAATAACAGTAACAGGCTGCTTCTGCACTGAATACTGTGTTAAGGCTACATCTGCCTTCTACAACTGATATGATAAGCTATACATATTAATAACAGTAACAGGCCGCTTCTGCACTGAATACTGTGTTATGGCTACATATGCCTTCTACAACTGATATGATAAGCTATACAAATTAATAACAGTAACAGGCCGCTTCTGCACTGAATACTGTGTTAAGACTACATCTGCCTTCTACAACTGATATGATAAGCTATACATATTAATAACAGTAACAGGCCGCTTCTGCACTGAATACTGTGTTATGGCTACATATGCCTTCTACAACTGATATGATAAGCTATACAAATTAATAACAGTAACAGGCCGCTTCTGCACTGAATACTGTGTTAAGACTACATCTGCCTTCTACAACTGATATGATAAGCTATACATATTAATAACAGTAACAGGCCGCTTCTGCACTGAATACTGTGTTATGGCTACATATGCCTTCTACAACTGATATGATAAGCTATACAAATTAATAACAGTAACAGGCCGCTTCTGCACTGAATACTGTGTTAAGACTACATCTGCCTTCTACAACTGATATGATAAGCTATACATTAATATAACAGTTACAGGCCGCTTCTGCACTGAATACTATGTTAAGGCTACATCTGCCTTCTACAACTGATATGATAAGCTATACATATTAATAACAGTAACAGGCCGCTTCTGCACTGAATACTGTGTTATGGCTACATATGCCTTCTACAACTGATATGATAAGCTATACAAATTAATAACAGTAACAGGCCGCTTCTGCACTGAATACTGTGTTAAGACTACATCTGCCTTCTACAACTGATATGATAAGCTATACATTAATATAACAGTTACAGGCCGCTTCTGCACTGAATACTATGTTAAGGCTACATCTGCCTTCTACAACTGATATGATAAGCTATACATATTAATAACAGTAACAGGCCGCTTCTGCACTGAATACTGTGTTATGGCTACATATGCCTTCTACAACTGATATGATAAGCTATACAAATTAATAACAGTAACAGGCCGCTTCTGCACTGAATACTGTGTTAAGACTACATCTGCCTTCTACAACTGATATGATAAGCTATACATTAATATAACAGTTACAGGCCGCTTCTGCACTGAATACTATGTTAAGGCTACATCTGCCTTCTACAACTGATATGATAAGCTATACATTAATATAACAGTAACAGGCCGCTTCTGCACTGAATACTGTGTTAAGGCTACATCTGCCTTCTACAACTGATATGATAAGCTATACATTAATATAACAGTTACAGGCCGCTTCTGCACTGAATACTATGTTAAGGCTACATCTGCCTTCTAAGCCTGATATGATCAGACTACTGTCAATTATTAATTACAATTCAAACATTAAATTCTATCTTTTACATCGTTCATATTTTTTTTAACAAATATGAAGTTCTAATCATCTTACAAATCCAATAGGCTACTTCTGCCTTCTACAACTGATATGGTTAGACTACTGTCAATAGAACTACAATTCAAACATTAAATTCGTCTTTTACATCGTTCAACAATTATATAATATTTTTTTTAACAAACATGAAGTTCTTATCATCTTACAAATCCAATAGGCTATATCTGCCTTCTACAACTGATATGATAACTCTATTTATTTTAACAACAGTAACAGGCCGCTTCTGCACTGAATACTGTGTTAAGGCTACATCTGCCTTGTACAAATGATATGATCAGAGTACTGTTAATTATTAACTACAATTCAAACATCAAAATTCGTCTTTTACATCGTTTACCAATTACATAATAATTTTTTTTTTACAAACATGAAGTTTTAATCATCTTACAAATCCAATATTTATAAATAACAATGATAGACTCTGACCGATTGTTAATAAATCGCATTCTTTATGTTCCGTAAACCATATTTTTAATTTATTAATTAGCACTCAATGAACAATTATACTTTCTACCACCCCTTTAAGTCAAGCCTTCCATAAGGACCTTGAAATTTTACCAACTGGTACTAAACTAGTCCGATTTTGTGACAACTAATAAGTTAATTTTATGCAACCATCTGCATTCTCTACAGACGACTCTCTGCTTAAAACTAACATCGCCTGCAACTGTCTACAGACGACTCACTACTTAAAAATAACATCGACTACAACTACTTATAAGATATACTGTGTCTGTACAGACAAGTCACTATATACATTCTACAACATATTCACTAACATTGACTGTAAACTATAACATTAACTGTATAACTATAAGATTAACTATCTTTCCAGACAATTCACTATACACAATTATTCTGAAGATTCATTATAATGTAGACTGTATCTTTATAGACAACTCACTACATAAATGAATTATTCTAAGGATTCACTATAACAGACTATCTTTACAGATAATTCAATATATGAATTATTCTGAGGACTTACAAACTGTCTCACAAAACTTACAAAACTGTTATAAATTATTCTACGGACGCATTATACTATCGACTATATCATTGCAGACAATTCACTCTATAAGTTCATTAAAAGATTCACTCTACAACTGCGATTCTACAGATTTACTCCAATAAATTATTTTCACAAAACCATTTACTTTGACTTACTACCTTCACTATAACCGCAACAGAATACTTTGTAACATTATTTTTCAATAAATTTAAAGATTACTTTACTTAACTTTACAATTTCTTCTAAATCCGAACTACCCTCTTATTTATAACGGTAATATTATAAAACTAATTGAATTATACATCACATTTATTCGATAGGTGTTTTATTTATACAGAACTATCACTTATTTAAAAGGAAAATAGATTAATATCTATTTAAAAAATAACTTATGTACCTTATAAATTTCTTCTGAATCAGTACTACACACTTATTTATCACGGCAATAAAATTTGACTTTAATCGGCTTAAACCATCTTCCGGATAGCTGTTCTATTTATACAGGACTATTTCCTATTAAGAAAAAAAATTGCCTGACCTTCAATATTTGTAGGCACAAATCCAGATCCCGCTTCTGAAATGTTAGCTCTAGAACCACTAACACAGATATTTCGTAAGAAAAACACCCGCACTTACGCACACTACCACTTTAATAGCACTTATCACGTCAAAAATCAAAGAGATACTGCACTCTATCACCTTGCATCATATTTTTTATATCCTACCTTAGCCTAAAAAAATAACGGAAACAGTATCAATGCTGACAATTCATCACTAATATGACCTTAACTCATAGACAATTCATTTCCTGTACAATAAACAATTAATCATATACCATAGATAATATTCAAGCTTTGTACGGACATATGACGACCATTTATATAAAATTAAAACGGATGCTAACACCATCTACAATAAATTGGCTTTCAAACAAAAAATCGCATCTAACTCGGTCCACTCTCTCTTGCCACAGACAGACAGACAAACATACATACATAGATATTCACGATAAACGTTTAGCACCCCGTCGCGTCGTTGTAGCGTCGGGGATCTGCAAATCAGCTATAAAGGCTGAGAGCCTCAACTGTACCGCTATTAGGATGTTTCTCAGTACACATTTCGGATTTTATTAAAAAAACGCAAATAAATGTTTCAAAATGTTCTATATTAAAGTGTTAACTTCGAGCGCATCTGCAGCAATGGCGCTGTGGTCGCGTCAGCTTGGCTGTTTTAAAGGAGGCGCACTCTTAGATATGTATCGTGTAGAAAACGGTACACTGGCAACCCTATGGCAAGACTTGTACAAAATGTCTCTTATTTGCCTTCTCCGCCTTTCTTAATTAACTTTGATGTTTTTGTACAACACTTCCACACACCAATAGTCAATATGGCGTCTAAATAGCTTTGTGTATGGTTGGATTGCGGAAAATACTCGTAGTAATACTATTAAGGAGCGCCAATTTTTAAACATAATAAAATAATGTGCGATGGAAGATGGATCAGATGTGTGGAGAGTCCAAAAAAATGGAATAGATAAAGAAGGATGTCGCGTCGTCCTGTTTCATTATTATTTGTGCAATATTACTGTAAGAACAGATAACTACAAAATAATAACTATTATAAGAATTAAACTTTACACTGTCAACGCCATCTATGTCACACAAGAAGAAGAAAATTAATAAAATAAACAACATGTAGCAAAACAACAAAAACTTCTAATTTAAAAATTAAAAAAAAAAAATTTTAATTATTGTAAAATATTACAAAATATAGGTTAGTGATTATATTATGATTCAATCAATAATCAAGTGGCGCCACCTACAGGACGTGTGGCAGGTTCAACTACTTGAATAACATTTGTAAATGAATATATCTTTTGATTGAGTGAACCGATTGCGATGCAACAAGACACATTCTCCCTGCCACGCACATACACACAAAACACTTATGGTATGAGAGTCAATAATTATATACTACCTAAAATAATAAATAGTCTCCCTAAAGACATACAGAACTTATACCTAACCGATCCAAAGTGTAAAAATAAATTAAAAACCTTTTTTGTAAATGATAAACATTTATCATACATACTATAAGTCAAAATAATAATAATATACAAATAACAAGTCAATTAACAATAAGATGCTTCGTTAATAAAACAATATCAGTAATGAATTACTTGCCTGTCACTTGTATCATATAAGATATTGTTTGATGTCTATAACGATATCTGCGTGTATGTATATATATATGTATATATTAGATATATATCGAACTCTAATGGCTACGAATAAGCCGACGATCGGCTTCTGTGGCCGTTACATATTATTAAACTTGTTAAATTGTAAAATATTTTAATCAAATAAATAAATAAATAATCAAAATACTTTATTGCCTAAAAGAAATCACATGAGAAAGAGATTAAATTAACAGAAATATGCAATTTCAATGTAATGAGGTCAGGTACAAGTTTAAACTATAAATACAGTTCTTTAGACCTTGAAACAACAAAATATTCTGTACCACTATTTCTTTTCTATACGTCACTATCTTCGCAGCGTGATATGTCACTATCTTTGCAGCGTGATACGTCACTATCTTCGCAGCGTGATACGTCACTATCCTCGAGCGGCGCCAGCGCACTTTAGGCAACAGCGTTTCGCGCGAATATATTTTCAGTTAAACAACTAAATATTGATAATTTTGTTTATAAATCTGATATAAAAACCATATTCAACAACGTGCTCTGCTTATACATCGACCAGCATCAGCACTGCCATGACATTGTAACCTCAGAGCAACGATACTAGCGCCATCTAGCGCCATCTAGCGGGACACCTGCGCGACGCTACGAGTATAGTATAGTTTACGCGCGTCCATCGAATCAAACCATTTGGGGGGTATAATACATTAAAATCAAATAAATGATACGCTAAAAAATTAATGATACATCTTTATGTCGTATGGCGCCTTCTATAGGATGTTTACCGAACCTAGACAAGTGTTGAGCCAATAAACTATCAGCGCCATCTGTTACACACTTATGTGTGAAAGTGTTTACCTTTGTCCAGTAATAAATATTGAATTCCATTTCGTGTTTGCTGCTCCAGGTGGCAGCACTGGTGGTTTGTTCCTTCACTACCTTCCGGTGAATATATCACTCGTGTTCATGTTTTTACATTTATTTTCCTTAACGTAGTCTTATACAAACTTTCATTCCCTTCAAGCTTTTTCGGGATAAAAAGTAGCCAATGTCACTCCCTTAGCAGTGATGTATCTCTGTACAAAGTTTAATTAAAATCGGTCCAGCAGTACTTGAGTTATAAATGATGTAGCTAACCCGACTGTTTTATATGTAGATATTAGTTTGTTACCCAATCACACAAAAACGGCAGAACGGATTATGATGAAATTTGGCACACAGATACTTTATATCCTGGACTGACACATAGGCTTCCCGGAAAATTCATAGTTCCTGCGGGAGAACAATAGGTTTTTTTTTTTAATTATATTTGTACACAATGGGTTTTTATTATCTCTTATATAAAGCATATCGCACAAGGTTTCTATTGTTTCGAGTTCGAAAGCCAGCCTTATGTCTGCAATTTGATACATAAACAAGGACTGCCTTCCGCTGAGTCGCAAAAGCTCAGCCAAACTTATAACTAAATTTACACATATAAAAATTTTAAAACTAAAATCGGGATGACTTCACAGCCGCACGCCGCGGCGAAGTAGCGTTTAGAGCAGGCTTTTGGTATATATAAAAAAGAAAGAAAAATGTTTATTTATTTACAGGTAGACAGAAACTTAAATACTAAAATATATAAAACTAAATCTAACAAACTTCTTCCATATGCAGTACGGAAATTAACATACAAAATAAAACAAGACAAATATTTAGAAATAGCAATTAGAATAACAAAGAAAGAGAGATATAAAATTTAGGAATAGACAAACTATTTACAAATCTGATATCGTGCTTATGGAGTTGACAATCGGAACTTTAAATTGCTAAGATTAACATAAACAATAATAGAATGGGGAAGCTAAATTAAACATGATATATACAGAAATAAGTAACTAAAGAATTGACTTGAATTTACACTATTTGTTGAAATGTTTAAGTTGATGAGATGCCAACGCCGCCTTCTTGTCTAAGAGTTCCACGATGCAGGAGGGAGAGACTCTGTTAGTCTCACAGATGTATTCGTGCTCGTCGCGTCGAGCCGAGACTCTTGGGCAATCCTGGAAAAGGTATGTGAGTGTTTGTGTGGATTGGTCGTCGCAAGGGCAAGTGTTGTTAGATGTGATTTTAAATTTGTGTAGGTAGTGTTTTGCGTAACTGTGTCCGATGAGTGTTTGTGTAAGTGTGGATGAAATGTCAGCGTGTGTCCATAGCGTACGTATATGTGCCAAAGTGGGGAGTAGTGTCTTTGTGTGTTGCCCTTGCGGTTCGCTGGTGTATCTGTCTTCCCAGGTGCGAAGATTCTCAGCTCTGATGTGGTATTTAATGAATGATATGGGAAATTTGCAGTATGAGAATGATGAGTGGAGTCCGGCTGCCCCCTTTGCGGCTGCGTCCGCCGCCTCGTTCCCCTAGTGTCGCCGACCTTAAGAGTTGTAGGAGGTCGCCGCGGTGCAGAGTCCTTGAGGAGTTTGTTGGTGAGAGACCAAACGTTCTCCCCAGTCTGCATCTCGCAAAACTCTTTAAAGCTCGCGGTCGAGGCGCTCTTAAGAGCGTCGGCGTATGTGGCTTTGGTGAGTTCACTAGCCAAGAAGTCAGTGGGTTCACCGCGCTTCTTGGCCAGGTGTAGTTGTCGGTGTGTATGGATTACGTTTAGCTTCAGAGTCTCAAGATGATCGGTCCACCAAGAGGGGGAGGTCTTGACCCCGTATCCCGATTTGACGGGCATAGAATCCTCGCATGCAATGTGTATAGTGTCAGTGAGAGTGTCGATGTAGTGTTCTAATTGTGTGGTGTTGACTGAATGAATGTCTGTGTTGAGAGTGTCGTTGTTGGTGAATTCTGTGAGTATTGTGCTTTTGAAGCGGAACTACACTGCCCTCTGCGTTTGAAATCGGAAGGTTGAAGTGTTATTGAGTGCTGGTGTGTGTTTGCGAGTGTCTGTGGGTGTGTATGTGTAGGTGATAGCGTTATGTTATGAGGAAGGACAGACCTTAAGGTCGACCTTCCAGTCGGAGATCAATTTATATGTGGAAAATGGAGCGAGTGTGATGTCAATAATGGACGAGCGATCCCGGCCGTGAGTGACGGTTTCGAAGGTAGGAGTGTCGCCGACGTTGCATACGAACAGGTTGCCCGCGTGCATCATGTCGACGACCTCCTGCCCCCGACGATTGGTGATGGCGCTTCCCCAAAGGGGGTGATGACCGTTGAAATCGCCGCCCAATATGACTTGTGTGTTTCGCGTGTTTTGAATTAACGAGTCCACGAGATCTAGTGTATTGTGCGTGTCTGTCTCGTGCTCGATGTATGCGGATGCGATGTATAAATGTGAGTGTCCTGTCTGTACCCGAACCACACAAAAGTTTGGGGAAGAGTATTGAGACATACCAATACCAGTAATGTTGGATTTCGAAATAATACAAGACTTTACTCGTCCTTTAGAAAACTCCACCACAAGTGTTACATTCAGATCCTTGTTAAATTCATGTGGGTGCGAATAAAAGAGTCTTGATAATTTTCCAGCTTTTATTTCTCCATTCGTCTTAACTTAATCTTCACGCGTCTTATTATTAGGTAATCCTTACACACTGCCTCCATCTATACTAATCACATCCGCTTCATTCGTCATCTCTCTCTTACTCTTTCACTCATACTAACATTATGTCTTCTTTCACTCACTCACAAATTTCGTTCAAAAACAGTCAATCCCACATCCGGTCATCCTGACTCAATGACTGACCTCAGTCATTCCTCTTATCTTTCATAAAATACATAGACACATTCATAATATACATCTTATAATAACAATAACATTCATAGTACATGAGAAGTAAACCAAACAAAATCTTCTACTATTTTAACAATACTAAATATCTTGCATTTTTTTATTAAATGTATTCTAGACCAAAATCATGTTATTTCATAGTTACACAGTATTTACATAGGATCAAAGTCTTCAAGTAATGTTATAAAAATGTAGAAAAATTAAGTTATCCCGAATTAAAGTAAATCTTAAATCATCTTAATAATAAGGTATCAGTCAAGTAATTCAGGCCATTTTTTCATACAATCAGCAGCAGTAAAAGTTATATTAGGTCCCTCCACTGAGGTACTTACCTTTTTTACCTGATACCGGTCTTTCCCAGTCAACTTTAAAACTTGATAAGGTCCTAAATATTTAGGCTTTAATTTCATTGCATTTCCAAATTGTGTTCTTTTAATAGCTACTAAATCGCCCTCTTTATACTTCACGCTATCCTTCCTATGTTTATTGAAATTTCTTCTATTTTCTTCTTGAATATTCAAAATTTGTTGTTTTGCTTTTTGGCGCAAACTATTCCTATTGTCCATGAAGGTATCCCTTGCCTCCTGTTCTAGTAGTTTTAAAATGTCTGTATCTTCCTTAACCTTCATCCTTTTACCAACCATTAATTCGAAAGGACTACTATTTCTACTCCTCTGGAATGTACTATTTAGGGAACGCTGTAGCCTACTAATGTGTCTATACCATTGATCTGGTTGTTCTATGTATAATTTTGTCAGAACAGATATAATCACCCTATGAACTCTCTCAATCTGGCCGTTCCCTCGTGGAATGCCAGTGGTAATTTTGATATGTTGTATTCCTTCCTCTTCACAATACTGCTCAAATTCTTGGCTGGTAAATGCTGTGCCTCTGTCGCTCACAATTCGAGTAGGGTTTCCAAAATGTTGTTGATGAATTTTAATTTTATCTATAACTTCTTTTGAGGTTGTACTCTTTGTAGGAAAAATCCACACAAATTTAGTAAAAGAATCTATTATAGTAAATAAATAATTATATTGTTTTTTAGTTTCAGTCATCGGCCTAAGATGATCAATATGTATTGTGTGTAATGGAATATCCTCTTTTTCTATTGAATTCAAAAATCCCTCTTGTTTCCCATCCTTTCTGGTATCCAAAATGCAAGGAATACAAGATACAATAAAATCATCTATCTTCTTATTTAAATTTTTTATGAAGTAATCTTTACTTATCAAATCAATCATCTTTCTTTTGCCAAAATGACCAATACTATGTACTCTTCTTATAATTTCTGGTTCTAATGCTCTAGGTATTACTAACAACTTCTGTGTTTTGTAAAGTAAATTAATAGAAATAAAATAATCTGAATAAGGTCCTGTTTTGAGAATATCCATAATCGCCTTCAAACCTTCATCATTTTCTTGTGATATTTTAATCTGATCATGTAATTGTCTCGTCACAACTCCAACATATTGTGGAATTCTGCTTAATGCATCCACATGTCTCATATTGAATCCTGACCTGTGTTCCACCGTATAGTCATACTCTTGAAGTAGTAATGCCCATCTTGCCACCCTTGTAACCAAATCTTTCTTGCGTAAAGTCATTTCGAATGCTGCACAGTCAGTAACAATCTTAAAAGGGATTCCGAGCAAGTATTTCCGGAACTTTTTCACTCCTTGGATGATAGCCAATGCCTCTAATTCATAACTTGAATACTTTTGTTCACTCTCCGTGGTTTTATTGCTGGAATAATAAACAGGATGTAGTTCACCATCATCAGGACTTCTTTGCATAAGTATTGCTGAATATGCATACATAGATGCATCAGTATGTAACTCTGTATGTAAACAAGGATTATAAATCTTTAATAATGGCTGCTCAACCAGTTTTTGCTTCAAAATATTAAATGCTTCTCTTTCTATGTTAGTAAATTGAAAAGTTTGATTTTTCTTTAGCAACTTTGTTAACGGCATAGCAATTAGTGCATAATCCTTAATGTATTTCCTGAAATATGAAGTTAAGCCAATAAAAGAATGCAAATGTTTTAATGTTTTAGGCTCAGGATAATTTAAAATAACTGAAATTTTATCTGAAGTAGGTTTCACTGTACCATTTTCTATTTTATGGCCTAAATAGTCAACACAGGTTGTTAATAACTCACATTTTTTCCAATTAATCTCGAGACCATATTCACTAGCTACTTTAAGCACTTCTTTCAGTTTAGAAAGGCCATCATGATAATCCTTGGACATAATTAGTAAATCGTCTATAAAAATCAATAAAAATCCTTTTGCAATTAATTCTCTGAAAATTATATTAATGTAACGTGTAAAATATTTGGGACAAATTGATAAGCCAAATGGTGCTTTCAAAAATTCATACTGACCATTATGAGTCACAAATGAAGTGTACTTTATAGAGTCTTTGCAAACATTCAAATGGAAAAATGCATTTTTCAAATCTAATTTTGAAAATACTTTGGCCTCACACAATTTATCAATATGATCTTCAATAACTGGTACTGGAAATTCATCTTTTACCATTTTTTTGTTTATTTTGCGGTAATCTACACAAACTCTAAATGTATTGTCCTTTTTCCTGGCTAAAACCAACGGACTAGCATACTCGGAATAGCTTGGCCTAATAATACCATCATCTAGCCACTCACCTATTTGCTTATCTACTATTTGTTGCTCCATAATAGATAATGTTCTTGGCCGCTGTGCCACCGGAATCTCGTCATTAAGAATAATCTAAGTCATTCAATTTTCAAAATTCTTTCACTAATAGTTAGAGGAACGTAGCGCGCACACGTCAATATATCACACCATTTATTTCGAGGTTTTAAACCCATTTAAACGATTTTTTTCCGAGTTTTTAGCTTACGGAGCACTGTTTTTTTTTTTAGGTGTCTGCTCGGCTCGGCGGGCTGTTTGCGACTGGTTAGGTTAGGTTAGGTTAGGTTCCCCTGGGGGTCAGCAAGCGGCGGTCACCGCACTGGAGGCTCCGCCGACTACGGCGGAACCGGCACAGGCTGTGCCGGCGAGTGCGCCTTCAGCGGAGCATGAAGGCGATAGCTGGGCGACGGTCGCACGGCGTGGTCGAAGGAGGGCGATAAACCCCCCGCCTCAGAAGGTGGCGCCGGCCGCGGCGCCTAAACTAAAGAAAGTCTCCGCTAAACCCAAGAAGAGGCTCGTGGCTTCTCGCACGGCAGCTGTCGTCGTGCGGCTTCTGCCCGAGGTGGCAGAGAAGGGAGTCACCTATGCCAAAATCTTGGAGAAAGCGGAGATGAGTATTGACCTCGCGGAGCTGGGTATAGGCGCCGGTATGAGGATCCGCCAGGCCAAGACCGGGGCTCGGGTGCTGGAGTTGCCGAAGGGGCAGACACCCGAGCAGGCGGAGACCTTGGCGGAGAGAATGCGCATCGTGCTGGACGGCTTGGCGCAGGTAGCACGGCCAACCAAGCTCGTGAATCTCCGGGTGGACGGGCTCGACGACTCGGCCACCAAAGAGAAGGTGGTTGCCGCGGTCGTGCGAGCGAGCGGCTGTGCTGCGGAGGCGGTGCGCGTCGGTGAGTTGTGGACCGGCCGCGCAGGGATGAAGGGGGTGCGAATCTCCTGCCCCGTGGACGCTGCAAAGGCGCTGTCCAGGGCGGGGAGGATCCTGGTCGGCTGGAGTTCCGCCCGGGTGCAGGTACTGGATGACCTACCCATGCGCTGCTATAAATGCATGGGCCTAGGTCATACTAAAGCCCTCTGCCCTTCGCCGAAGAACCGAGCAGACTTGTGCTACCGGTGCAGCCAAGAGGGGCACAAGGCGGCTCTCTGCACAGCCGCAATGCGCTGCGAAATCTACGCGGACGCAGGCAAGCCGTCGGGCCATAGAATGGGGGGCAAGAACTGCAAGCCCCCTCGTCAAGGTAAGAAAGCAGCCGCTCCGGAGGGGAGCCACTCCTAGTACCCTGGGAGCCTGTACGGTGCATAGCAACCGTACATATTAGGTATTATATTACATTATAATATTTAGGTCATTTGTGCACGCGCCTCCTCATTTTACATAATTTCATCAGTTCACGTTTCTACCTCAAACATAGTAGGCGCGCAACTCATTATCAAATATCAATATCAATAATATCAGTTTTTTATATTATAATCAATTACTATCAAACAGAACTTTCATTTTATATCATCAAATAAGAGTGTCCCGTACATCTCTTTTTGGTCCTTCGAGCCGGATACTGTGATTTTAAAAGGACCCGTAACAGTGGACTATAACAGTGTTCAGTGTGAGTGGTTCTACCAGCAAAGGATTACAGTACATTTCGAGCATATCAACAGCATACAAGTAAGATCTTTCCTTTTTGTTAACACCATAAGAAAAATATCAAAAAAAAATGGAGGATCTTCTAACGACTCAAAACCAACTCATGTCAGCTATTAATCAACTTTTAGTTAATTTTAAAAAGGATGGAGCCGACCGTAAGACTCCTTCTCACGTCAAACGAAGAATGGAGACTCTTGATGGTTATTGGCAAACATTTCAATTAAATCATAACAAATTAATATCAGAAAAGGATTATCAGTCTCATGCATATTTTTTGGAAAATTGCTACGAACGCACCTCAGTATTTTATAAAGAAGCACGTGAATTTATAAGCAAATATTTAGAGTGTAAAAAAGAGGATAAACCTCTCCTTAAACCCGCAACCCTCTATCAAAGCCTGCATCACCAGCGCATCAAACAACAATGTTCGAATTTCCCTCGGTATCAGGTAGCTCATGTCCTCCTTCTAGTGGCGTCAGCAATAAACTGGATGAGATGTTACGTCATCAAAAAAGTAATTTTAAAGCTTTTTCACGCACTATTTCACTTAATTATAGCGAAATGACGGAAAATTATGAACTAGAAGACTTTTTACAAACATTAAATCTGAGGTGGTCTGCTATTGACTCTCTGCATTGGAAAATCGATAGCGAAATGTTGGAAGAAAATGAAGAGTATGAACAAACATTTAGTAGATACGAGCAAAAATACATCGAAATAAAGAAGAAGGTCACTATCAAAATTTCATCATCAAGCCACAGGGAAAGGTCAACTCCTAAAACAGAGGTTCCATCATTTAGTGGCGACTATAATAAATGGATTACTTTCAAAGATTTATATATTGAGGCCATTCATAACAACGGCTCAATGTCCAACTGCCAAAAAATGCAGTTTTTAAAAGCAAGACTCCGGGGTGAAGCCGAACAAATTGTGTCACACCTACGCGTCACAGCAGATAATTACCAAGTCTGCTGGGACATACTAAATAATAGATTTAACAATGTAAAATTTATTTTTGACTCATATATGAGCATCATCATGAAATTACCAACTCTTCAGCATCAATCAACGAGTCAATTAAAAAAAATGCATGACAGTGTCGTCGAGAGCTTAAACTCCATCAAAAATTTAGGTATTGATATCAGTTCTTGGGATCCTATGGTGGTGTACATTTTGGAACGAAAACTGGACCCCGAGACTAGCAAGGAGTATTGCCAGTCATTAAAAAATCCTAGAGCCTTGCCAAGCATCAAAGATTTTACAGATTTTTTAGAGAGCAAATTTACTTCATTGGAGGCCACGCAGCGTACCCCTAACATGCATACCAGCACATTCATACCAGTACAACAGCATCAAAAAAATCATAAGTTTAATTTTATTAACAACCCGAAACAAATTAATAATATAGTTCATAAAAACGCTCAAACCGGATGCAAACTCTGCAAAAAAGAACACGGAATATTTAATTGCACAGAATTCCTCAAATTGTCACCTCAGCAACGTCGAAGTACTATTGCGAAATTAAAAATATGTGTAAATTGTTTATATGACCACTTCGGTAAAAAATGCTTATCGGAAAAACGCTGCCGCGAGTGCAACGGTTGCCATAATACATTAGTCCATGAAGCGTTTTTAGAATTACCAATTAATAATGAGAGTCAACCACAAAATGTTAGCCACGTATCTCGAAATGATATTAGTGAAACATTATTAGAAACTGCCTTGGTGAATGTAAGATCTGCAGATGGAACACTTATCAAATTACGAGCTTTGATTGATCAGGGCTCGCAAACCTCTCTCATATCTGAACATGCTGCTCAGATACTCAAATTACCAAGGCAAAGGTGCAAGGGTGTTATCTTCGGTGTAGGATCCAAACAAAATAACTGTAAAGGCATTCTTAAAATCGTTTGCTCATCAACATACAGCGACTATCAATTTGACACGGAAGTATTTATCATGAAACATTTAGTAAACAATTTACCTAATCATACGTTCACTAAGCCTGCATGGTCGTTTTTAGAAGGTATTCAACTAGCGGATCCTGATTTTAACGTTAAGCGGCCCGTTGACTTATTATTTGGAGCCGACATTTACTCTTCAATCATTATGAGTGGAATCATTTCATCAGACAAATCATTGCCAGTAGTTCAGCAAACACGACTTGGATGGGTTTTATGTGGAAACGTGAAGTCCTTCCAATGTAATGTTATTGTTAATAACATCGAAGAAATTCAGCGTTTTTGGGAGATAGAAGACATACCTGACGACTCTTCTTTGTCTCAAGATGATGCGAAATGCCTAGAATTTTTCAAAAATACAACAACTAGGCAACCGGATGGAAGATATGTAGTCAGATTACCTTTAATATCAGATGCAAAAGAACAGTTAGGTGAGTCAAAATCAAAAGCTGTGGCACAGTTAAAACAATTAGAAAAGAAATTTAGCAGAAATCCTGACCTTGAAAAGGACTACAAAACCTTTATAAACGATTATATCAATTTAAATCATATGCAACCTACACCGTGTAACACGAAACCTATCGTCTATCTACCTCATCACTGTGTGATAAAAGACTCTCTATCAACTGCGCTCCGCGTAGTTTTCAACGGATCTTCGAAAACTACGAGCGGCCGAAGCTTAAATGACGTCATGTATCGTGGTCCAAATCTACAGCAAGATTTATTATCATTAATAATTAAGTGGAGACAATACAAGTATGCCTATACAGCAGATATAGAAAAAATGTTCAGAAACATAGCTCTTCATATAGATGATCAATGTATGCAAACTATCATGTGGAGAGATTCAACATCTCAGCCCATGCAAGAATACAGCCTCACGACAGTCACCTATGGGACCAAAGCGGCACCATTTCTTGCTATGATGGTTCTAAAACAATTGGCTAGTGATGAAGGTCACAAGTATCAGTCAAGTCCGGCAGCAAAAGTTTTGAAAGAACATTTTTATATGGACGACCTCATTCATGGAAATCACGACATACAAAGTGCAAAACAATTACAAACTGATCTAATTAAATTATTCCAAGCAGGCGGATTTAATTTAAGAAAATGGTCTGCTAATACTAAGGAATTATTACAAAATATCAATACCGCAACTACAAACGAGCAAACATATGATTTTAAGGATGACGTGTCTACAAAAACCTTAGCGCTACGGTGGCATCCACAAACAGATATATTTACCTTTGTTCATGCGTAATACGGAACGCGCGGCCGTTACCGAATTAAGTGTTGTTCAAAATCGGTATGAGGGACTTTGACCTCTGTACGCGCGACATTAACTGCTTTTGTAACACTAATTTTGAAAATATACGCTATTTTGGGAGAAACGCTAGTTCTACATTATTTTAATCTTCCAATCTCAATTATTGGAGCTTCGAGCCAAGATACTTCAATCGCAAGAACCAGAAATATCAAGAAATTAAAACTTGATTGATCAACTATAACTTCGCAACGTTACGAGATCTTTGTTCGGTGAGACGTGCCAACCAGGTAATTCCTTCTCTTCCTTTCTTTATACCAAAGGCTAATATCTAGTGCTAATACCGTGTTGTTAGTATATTTCAGTAATATCAAATTTGTCGTATTATTTAAAGACAAAAACTAAGATGTCTAAACCTCAGATTAGCTTGCCTGAATCTCCAGTTTTAGATCCTACAACTCAACTGATGAAAGAACTAATTAAACAAAGAGGTACTTTAAAAGGTCGGTTAGCTAAACTGTCTACATACGTTAATAGCTTTGAAAATCAAATTCTAGACCGCGCTAAAAGGGCAGAGTTAAGTTTAAGGATAAAGGGAGCATCTAGTATCCTGTCAGAATTTAACGATGTGCAAAATAAACTAGAAGGGCTTCTTCCTGAGTCACAAGATGATAAACAGCTTGACGAGAGAGAAACCTTTGAGAGTAAGTATTATAATATATTAGCTCAAGCTAACTGTATCTTAGACAATGAATTTAGTACACATAGTTTACAATCCATTAATGGAAACCAGGATAATATGCATCAGTCGGTTAGATTACCTACTATAAATTTACCTACCTTTGATGGCAGCTATGATCAATGGCTCGAGTTTAAAAACACTTATATCTCACTGGTTCACACATCCAATAATATCAGTTCCATTCAAAAATTTCACTATTTAAAATCCTCTTTGAACGGTCCAGCTTTATTAGTAATTGATTCACTAGAATTTACTTCAGATAATTATTATGTTGCCTGGGAATTGCTTATGACAAGATATAACAACAGTAGACTTCTTATTCACAATCATGTCAAAGCTTTGTTTACAATAAAAACATTAACTAACGAGTCCCCTATATTATTACGTAAATTAATTGATAATGTGCTTAAAAACCGACGATCTCTCAAGTTATTAGGTGAGCCGACCGAGCACTGGGACACGTTAATCATATACATGATTGTTTCTAAGCTAGATGGCATCACTGAACGCGAATGGGAGAAATATCGAAGTGATATATTATTAAATGAACGCCATAAAGACAAATCGCGAATACAGGTAACTGATTTAATACAATTTCTTAAAGCACGGGCAGATATGTTAGAAACGTTACAAGCGTCACATAATAACAAACACAGCTACGAATCTAAGGTCAGCACAAAAACATCACAAAACATTTCTAAAATTCACTGCAATTTGTCTACAGCGAAAACCAATAAAGTTGTTAAAATGTTATGCCCGTATTGTAAAGGAGATCATTACTTGTATTCGTGTCACAAGTTTTTAGAGTTAACTATCGATAATAAAATCAACTTTATAGTAAATAGTAAACTCTGTAAGAACTGTTTGCGTCCCTCACACACCGCGAACACATGTAAATTAGGCCCGTGTCGGAAGTGCAATTCTAAGCACAATCCAATAACGACTGAAGGGCAGATCTCACCAATGCAGTCGCACGCGCTAGGCGAATGCATTAGTGATAATAATCAATTAACTCAACGCACACATTTACAAACCCTTTCATCGCAGGTGAGCAGTACAGACCTATATACCGCGCAAGCGTCTATTGCGAAACCTGTTTTGTTATCGACCGCGCTAGTCAATATAACAGATGATTTGGGGAATAAGATCATCACATGTCGTGTCTTACTAGACAGCGGCAGCCAGTGTTGTTTTATACGTGAATCTATATGCCATCGAATTAACGCCTTAATGATACAGTCCGCTCAAAGAATACAAGGAATCGGTAATTCCATAACGCAAAGTTTACAGTCTTGTTGACTGGCGATTATTCAACATGTTTACAATGTTTAGTACTACCACAAATAGTGCCGAGCATGCCGGCTATACCTATTAATTTAAGCAAAATAATAATTCCTAGTTATATCACACTAGCAGATCCTACATACTTCCAAAGTCATACGATTGACATATTGATAGGAGCTGATTATTTTTGGGAGTTATTAAGCGACGGAAAAATACATCTGGAGAGTGGTCCATACCTACAAAATACAAAACTGGGTTGGATTATCTCGGGTCCTATTAATAAAATTTCGTTTTCAACTAATACAATTTATTGTAATTTTTCTCAGTCTATTGACACCCAGTTACGCAAATTCTGGGAGTTAGAAGAGGTCGAGGTCAGGTGTCCTGCATTATCGCGTGACGAACAAACATGCGAGGAACACTTTATCAATAACACCAAGCAGAACAGCGACGGTCGTTTTATTGTTTCGATTCCTTTTCGTGAATCACCCACATTACTAGGCGAATCTTATACGCAGGCATATAAGCGTTTTATTTCATTAGAAAAACGACTTACACGTTCGCCTACTTGTAAAAAATTATATAAAGAATTCATCGACGAATATATACGGTTAGGTCACATGAGTCGTATTCACACTTACAATAAGATTCATTATTTCATGCCGCATTTTTGTGTATTTAATGAAAATAGCACAACAACAAAACTTCGTGTTGTCTTTGACGCAAGTGCATTATCATCCTCAAATAAATCTTTGAATGATTTACAACTGGTCGGACCTCCTATACAGGGCGATTTATTTGCAATTTTATTACGTTTTCGTGAGTATGCCTACATAGCTTGTGCAGATATTGAGAAAATGTATAGGCAGGTTTTGATCAGCGAAAATCAACGCGACTTACAGCTTATTTTATGGCGTAGCGATCCCGCGGCACCGATCGAGATCTATAGATTAAATACGGTGACCTACGGTACTGCGTCGGCGCCGTTTCTAAGTGTAAGATGTTTACATCAATTAGCCAAGGAGTGCAATGACCTTGACGTTCAAAGAATTATAACACACGATTTTTATGTTGATGATATGATCACAGGTGCGAATAATAAAACCGAATTATTAAATTTATGTGAAAAAACATCTAAGGTTTTATGTAAAGTTTGTTTTCCACTTCGAAAATGGATATTTAATTTTGAACATGATCATGCACTGTCAGGATCATACGCTTTGAAAAGTCTTTCTTTAGGTGAACAGACTCAATCAAAAACCCTTGGTTTGAGTTGGTTAAGTCAATCAGACGAACTAAATTATCAAACTAAAGTTCATGTAGACCGTAGTAAAATTACAAAGCGTGCAATTTTGTCTGTAATCTCTCAAATTTTTGACCCACTAGGTTTATTGAGCGCATTCATAATCTCAATAAAAATACTGTTGCAAAAATTGTGGTTGTTAAAAGTTGATTGGGACACAAAACTACCTGACGAAGTGACAAATGAATTCATTCGATTTGTAGAAAGTCTGGACGAACTTAGCACCATACGAATACCACGTCATACGTTCGCTTTACACTACACACGCTGTGAGTTACATATTTTTACTGACGCTTCCCAACAAGCCTATGGAGCATGTGCATACATACGTACGTTAAAGCAAAGCGATGTTCAAGTAATGTTATTGTGCGCGAAGGGTAAAGTAGCCCCCTTAAAGACGTTAACAGTCCCTAGGCTTGAGCTGTGCGGTGCTTTGACAGGTGCTAAGCTTTGTTCAAAATTAATTAAATCACTCCGGTGTCAATTCGATAACGTCGTGCTATGGACTGATTCAACAATAGTGTTAGGGTGGTTGCGTATGGCACCGTATCAATTAAAAACATATGTACAAAATCGGGTAGCTGAAGTTCAGGAACTTACGCGAGACTATATCTGGCGACATGTGATGACACATGACAACCCAGCCGATTTAGTCTCAAGGGGTACTGATATAAAAACGTTAAGAGATTCAACATTATGGTGGAAAGGTCCTAATTTTCTTCATGATCCTAATTTCACATCATGTGCTGTTCGGCCTCACGAACTTGAGGATACGAATTTCCTCCCCGAAATTAAAAGTTTAATTGCTCAAGACTGTGATTTTAATATGTCAGTCAGTCAGTTTCTTTTTCCATTTTCTAGATTTTCTCAATTCAACCGCATGCAACGTACCATGGCATATATTAAACGTTTTTTATACAACATTCGTAAAACAAATGTTAAGCGATCGGGTGCATTGCGTGTGGATGAGCTGAGAGAAGCTGTAAATACGCTAGCATTATTATCACAACAAGAATCATTTCCCGAATATGAGGAGATTTCTAAAAATAAATTTATTAATAAAGGCAATCTAAAAAATTTAAACGTATTTATAGATAATAATAAATTAATTAGAGTCGGAGGGCGTTTATCAAATGTTAATGAATTGTGTTATGATAAAAAACATCCTATTCTCTTGTCATCTAAACATCACTTCACTTACCTGTTATTTCGCTACGAACATGTGAAACAATTACATGCTGCACCACAGTTGTTGTTGTTCACCATTCGCGAGTCATGGTGGCCTATCAGTGGCAGAAACCTAGCAAAGAAGGTAGTACATGAGTGTGTAATTTGCACCCGTTTCCGTGGAATAACCCTCACTCCGTTGATGGGAAATTTACCGACTAAGCGCTTATCGATAAGTTTTCCATTTATGGTTAGTGGAGTTGATTATTTTGGGCCAGTGTTCATCCTAAATCGGAGAGGTAAAGGTGCCAGGCTAACTAAAGCTTATGTGAGTTTATTTATATGTTTTGTAACTCGAGCTATTCATCTTGAACTAGTGGGTGATTTGTCTACTGATGCATATTTACTAGCATTAAAGCGGTTTATCTCTCGTCGCGGCAAACCATCAGAAATCTTCTCTGACAATGGAAGACACTTCACTGGTTTAATGACAGAATTTTCAAAATTTTTATCTAACTGTGCAGAAAATATTAAAGATTACGCGACTAATAATAATATTAAATTTAAGTTCATTCCGCCCTATTCTCCCCATTTCGGGGCCCTTTGGGAAGCAGGGGTCAAATCATGCAAACATCATCTTAGGAGAGTACTAGGTAATGCGAATTTCACATTTGAAGAACTTTACACGGTATTGACACAGATAGAAGCAGTCCTAAACTCCCGTCCCATATCTCCCATGTCTGCAGATCCTAATGATTTTTCCCCACTCACACCAGCCCACTTTCTGATTGGCCGCTCATTGACATCGCCTGCTAGCGAAGACTATGAACGAGTTCCACCTCATCGAATTACCCACTATCAAAGAGTGGAGCAAGTCCGTCAACACTTCTGGACCCGGTGGTCGAAAGAGTACGTGTCGGAACTTCAGGTGCGGACCAAGTGGACAAAGGCTGGCGATAGCTTGAAGGATCAAGGACGACAACAGCCCTCCTATGAAATGGAGTATGGGACGCATAGTAGCTACGTTTCCAGGGAAGGATGGAGTGTCTCGAGTCGCCGCAATAAGGACAGCTTCTGGAGCCATCACGAAGCGTGCCTTCCCAAAGATTTGTCCCTTACCAGTGGAGGTCTCAACTGCTACATCATCCAAGCCATAAGACTGTTGGAAGTAGGTGCTTCCAAGGCCGGGGGGATGTTCATGCGTAATACGGAACGCGCGGCCGTTACCGAATTAAGTGTTGTTCAAAATCGGTATGAGGGACTTTGACCTCTGTACGCGCGACATTAACTGCTTTTGTAACACTAATTTTGAAAATATACGCTATTTTGGGAGAAACGCTAGTTCTACATTATTTTAATCTTCCAATCTCAATTAACCTTCGATCTTAAAATAAATTTATCAGAAAATATTAAATATACAAAGCGTAGTTTATTATCAGAAATATCAAAGTTATTTGACCCGCTCGGCAGGCTTACTCCAGTTTCAATGAAGTTCAAGTTGCTATTTCAGCGAATCTGGTTTCAAAACATTGAATGGGACGATGCACTTCCCGCCGATATAAGTGACGAGTGGTTAAATATTAAAATTGATTTAAAAAATATCACTAAAATAGAAATTCCAAGGTGGTTACAAATATGTGAAAATGAAGTCATACAATTATATTATATTGTCATGGATTTTGTGACTCATCGAATAATGCCTACGCTTGTGTAATATACTGTAAAATAAAAAGAAAATATCATAATCACAATTTAAAGGACTCGGTTATGCTGGTTGCTTCCAAATCAAGGCTTGTACCACCAAAAAAGAATATCACATTACCGAGACTAGAACTTAGCGCTGCTCTATTACTTTCAAAACTAATGCAAAAAGTAATATCTTGTTTTACTGGCTACAATATAGAAATGTTTGGATGGTCTGACTCTACTGCCGTACTAGGTTGGCTGCAGGGAGATCCAGGACGCTGGAAAACGTTTGTAGCTTGAAATAAACGTCATTGATGACATTTTATTAGCCCAAGACACTGGCATGACTACAATCCTCACTCTGTTAGATTTCTCCAGGGCTTTCGATTCGATAAATATCTCTTTATTGTTATCTAAGCTATCATACTATGGTTTCGATATCTCAACTGTACGTTGGTTTGATAGTTATCTATCTAATAGAAAACAATTTGTGTCATTAAAACTAAACGATGGTTCATACTTAAACTCCGAGCCGAGGCCAGTAGCTAAAGGAGTACCACAAGGTTCTATCCTTGGTCCTCTCCTTTTCATTCTGTACTCTGCGGACATAGTGAAGAGTATAAATCATTGCAAATATCACTTATACGCTGATGATCTTCAGTTGTATCTCTCTTTTCCACCTGAAGCTACTGAGGATGCCACTAAGCTAATTAATGCGGATCTCGAGCGTATTTCACAGTGGTCGTCTGAAAATTCGCTTTTTCTTAATCCTTCCAAATCCAAGTATATGGTACTAGGTACAAGAAAACAGGTTCTAAATGTTGGAAATGATAGAATAAATTTAATGATTAATAACAACTATATCGAAAGGGTTTTTGTAATGCGGAACCTTGGACTTACATTCGAGCCTAATCTACATTTTGAAACGTATGTTCTAGAATTAGCACGTAGCTGTTTTTATCGAATTAAAGTGTTGTACAACTTAAGACCGTTCATCAAAACTGAACTCAGAATAAAGCTTTGCGAAACGCTAGTTTTATCTAAGCTTAATTATTGCCTCAATGTCTATGGACCTCTTCTGCTTGCTCGTTCAACACGACTTCTTCAGCGTGTCCAAAACGCTTGTGCTAGATATATTTTTAACATTCCACCACGCACTCATATTAAACCTTACCTTGATGCTGCCAAGATACTGAATATGAAATCTCGTATCGACCTTCACTTTGCCACCCTGTTATTTGGAGTGGTAAAAACAAAATCTCCTGGATACCTATTTGAAAAACTTAACTGGCGCACTTCCATTTACTCTAGGTCTGCACATTTTCCTTTGTCTTGTCCCCGTCATGCTTCTGCAGCTTTTCGAGGAAGCTTTCGCTATCTGGCTACAAAATGCTGGAATAATTTGCCTCCGCCACTACGCATCGTCAAGTCAGTCTCGTCCTTTAAAAAAAACTTAAAGCAAGTTATTCTTACACTACAAATAAACACTCCACGATAGCTTAAGTTTCCATGTACAAACAGAGTATTTTTTAATTCTTGTTTAAATTTTATTTATTATTTATATTATTACTTTTATTGATTCAACCACTTAAACTTATTTATTAACACCTTCATCTAATTTATCTTTAAATGATATTACCACACACTCGCACGTCTCACTCGCGGGAGCCGGCAGAATATCAGTGGCTGGTGTTTAAGTCTTTTGACTTGACAGCAGCTAAAATGCTGAGCCGTCTCCTTTTTCTCAGAATTACACACTGGTGTACTAATTAATTAACTTGTAGGTTCTATGTTCTATGTTTCATACAGTGTGTTTTTTTTGGAAATAAATGTCTATCTATCTATCTATCTATCTAGCTAACAGAGTTATTCAGATAACAAGAATTTTACCATCTGAAAGTTGGCGTTATGTGAAGTCTAGTGAAAACCCAGCTGACTGTGCTAGTAGGGGAATATCTATGGAACAACTTAATCGACATCCCTTGTGGTGGCATGGACCGGCTTGGCTCGTGGATTACGAAGCAAATCAGGCAACACAAAAATCATACATAACGACCGAGGAAGTCAAAAAAGCTAAAATTAGCAACGTCACAATTTTACAGTCAAATCAAGATGACGTAATATCAAACCTAATAAACAGAAACAGCTGTTGGAGGCGAGCAACGCGTATATTAGCGTATGTTTTACGTTTCAAGCAAAATTGCAAATTAGCATTTCTTACCGCCGCCGAACTGAAACAGGCTAGATTTAAAATCATTGAATACATTCAAAACATTGAATTTTACAAGGATATCACACATTTACAAAACCACAAGCAAGTACCCTCTAGAAGCAAACTTTTGTGTTTTAATCCTTATTTAGATCAAGATGGTCTCCTTCGAGTGGTAGGAAGACTTAAAAATGCTAACATAAGCAAAGAAATGATGCATCCGTTGGTCATACCTCATAACAGCCATTTAACGAATCTGTTAATTGATCATGCCCACCGCTTAACATTCCATGGCGGAGCTCGACTAACATTAGCGAAACTTAGACAGCAGTATTGGATAATAGGCGATAGACAGAAATCGTTAAAGGCAATCGGTCAACAGATTGAAGAGATGAAAGCTGAACGGAGTGAAATCGAACAGATTTCATTCCATAACGTTCATCACTACGTGGCCATTTACATCCTGGCTACGTATTTATTCATCGCCATCATCGTGTTCCTGTGGAGGCGTAGGCAGGAGACGTGTACTTGGTGGCCCGAGCCTCGGTCAGCAGGCAACAGCGTCGCGCCTGCACCCGCCCCCGAGTCCGTTAATGCCCACTCTGCTATTCCGGCGTTACAGCCGGATCCTCCGGAACTATCTCAATCTCTCGGTGTATGTGTTTCAGACAATCCTTGTGCAAGTGTTTCAAACAATCCCTCAAAAGTGCCAAAAGTGTTCAGTGAAAAACCTCGTGTAGTGTCAGTGGTATACAAAAATAAAAAAGTGCAGATGGTGGACAGAAAAGAAACAATTTTTCCTACTTTTAATGAATTATCATAAAACTAATAAACTAACATAGTTTTAAGAATTATTGTTTATCACCTTGTAACTTAGTTATAGCTCATTTAATTATCATTTGACTAACTCAGCCATTCTATCATTCAGCTTCCCTTCATCTCTCGCCCGGGAGCATGTACGGTGCATAGCAACCGTACATATTAGGTATTATATTACATTATAATATTTAGGTCATTTGTGCACGCGCCTCCTCATTTTACATATTTTCATCAGTTCACGTTTCTACCTCAAACATAGTAGGCGCGCAACTCATTATCAAATATCAATATCAATAATATCAGTTTTTTGATATTATAATCAATTACTATCAAACAGAACTTTCATTTTATATCATCAAATAAGAGTGTCCCGTACAGAGCCCCTCTGAGAATGCCGGCCCGCGTGGATCGGGCCGACCGCCGAGGCGTCACGGTTGTTTGCGAAAGCGTTCCCGTGGCGTCTCACGTAGGCGGAGGAGGGTATCGCTGGTGTTAGTGGGTATGCCTTGAACGCCGCTAGCCCATTGGCGGGCGGCATCAAGGAGAGCCCCACATAACCTCCCGCTCGCTAGCGGGGGGTATGCATAAGGTCGCATTTCCAGCGTTAAAAAAAAAAAAAAAAGGTTCCCCTGGGGGTTCAGGTAGCACATACGTCCACGTCGTTTCCCCCGGGCCCCGTCCTGACCACCGTAACGGAGTGGCAGGCGGGTGGCTGAAGTGTGCTTCCCTAGTGTGTGCTTATACGCAGAGGCCTCCCTTCCCCAGCTCCCTCCCCTCTGGGTTGTAGGTAGAGCGGGGCACACTAGGTGTTCGTAATTGTGCAAACAATTGCTATGTCAGGTTAGCAGGATGTGGCAGCATCGGCTGCGGTGGTTACACCCGCAAAGATTGCGGGGGGCGCTACAATAGACTCTGGCTTGATAAAGGACTGTAGAATTTCCATTGAGAGGTTGCTGGACGCTGAAGTGTTGTCGGACTGAAGTGTCAGAACTGTAGCTTCGGGAGCGAGTGACCGGTTTTGGCGCAAGAGACCGGCGGCTGAGATGGTCGACAGCTCGTCGGATACGGAAACTGACCGAATGACCACGGCAAAGGATAAAGGGCTCATTGTCAATAAAAAGGCAAAAACTGGGCGACACCTCGCTATGGCGAAGGCCGCCGCTAAGGATGGAGACGCAGAGGCCAGAATTGAGCAATTCAAACTGGCCCTGCAAAAACGCCAAAATAGGAAGGAATGCAAGAACTCGGACACGGATTCCACGGCGACTCCGACGCCGGCTTTCGATCTGCCGGCTGTTCATAATAATTCATAATAGATTTATTTGGTTTAACCCGTTTGTCTGCCGCTAGATGGCGTTAGTGCTGAATTAAATCACGCATTAGAAAAATTACTATGTATTAGTGAGGACTAAGTTTAGTTTAATAAAAATATGAGTTTTCCTAGACCAGTGTTTTAGTTCGTCGTCTAACATTATGGTCCATTCGGTCGGGTAAAAATAAAAAAAATAAAAAAATAGTAGTGAAAAAGTTGGTTCGCGAGTGTTTTAAGTGAAAAGTGACTTAAGTACTAGTGCATGGATCGTGTACGATAATGGTACTCATCAAAGTGAGTGTTGTGCAGTGAACTAGTGGCATAGTGCCTGTTGGACTTGTGGTAATCGTAAGAAATAGACAATATAAAATAGTTGTGATTCCAAAGACTTTAAAATTTAACTGTTATATGGACTTAGAATATTCTTTATTAAAATTGGACTTTAAAAATTTTAACTTTAATTTTATAATTGGGACTTAGAAAATTTTCTTGGTTATTTGGACTTGTAAAAATTTCAGTGTTTACGTTTTGAACTTAGCAAAATAGTTGACTTTATTTTCTGGTGTTGTGAACTTCGAAGACTGTTATTACATTAAGATAGAAATTTTAGTGACATTTTTCAACTTAGTTAATGAACTTTGTCATATAGTGTGAAAATTACTTTCTTTGTACAAACTGTTTAAATTATTGTTTCGTGAATATAACTTTAACAGAAATGGAAGGATTACATAGCACACAGTTAGATAGTTCTATACAGATTAAAAAATTATTGGATAATTTTAAAAAATCTCCGAAAGATCGCATAACTAAAGCATTTTTAGAAACAAGATTAGAAATGTTGTCAGATTATTGGGAAGAATTTCAAAAACGACATACTAGTTTGACAACAGTGTCAGCCGATGAGAAAAAATCATTAAAATATTTTAGTGAAAATATTTATGACACAACTTTAGAAATTTACTTAGACTTTAAAACGCGAATAAAGGAGCGTTTGCATGAGATAGTCTAAGGTTCAAGTTGATTCTGAAGGAATTACATCAGTTGTTGCTAAGTTACCACCGATTCAATTACCAAAATTTTCTGGCGATTATAGAGAATGGTTATCCTTTCGTGATTTGTTTTTGTCATTGGTTCATGATAATAAACAGATAAGTAAAGTTAACAAATGTCAATATTTGAAGTCAAGCCTTTTTGGTGAAGCAGAAAATTTAGTTAAGCAGATACAGGTGTCCGAGATTAATTATGATATTATGTGGGATGTTTTGAATAAGAGATATGATAATCGCAGAAGTATTGTTAATGCCTTTATTGGCAAATTACTTAATCAACGCAAAATAAATACTGAATCAGCAAAGGCGATTAAAGACATTTTAGATGTAACATCGGAGTGTTTAATTACTTTAAAGAGTCTAGATATACCTACAGACAGTTGGAATGACATAGTTGTTTATATTGTTATACAAAAATTAGATCCAGAATCACATAAATTATTTGAGCAGAAAATTGAATCTTATACCAAATTACCGACATGGAAAGATATGTCTGAATTTCTGGAGTGTCGATTTAGAACTCTAGAAGCGATTAAATCCAGAGATTATACACAACATAAAATTATACCTACTACTAAAAGTTTTGCCACAAACATATCATCACACTCACCCTGTCCATATTGTAAGCAAGATCATATAATATATAAGTGTAAAGACTTCGCACAGTTGAATGTAAACTCAAGACAAGAATTTGTTCAGAAGAATAACCTTTGTTTCAATTGTTTAGCAAAAGGCCACTCAGTCAAAACTTGTAAACAGTCCACTTCATGTCGAAAATGTGGTCGTAGACATCACTCATTGTTACGTGGTTATTCAATAGCTCCATCTACTGCCAACAATGCGCAGCCAACTCAGATGACGAATGATGTAACCACACTAGGAAACTCCATAGATAGCTGTCCAGTTGTACTCGCTACGGCAATGGTTTCCGTGCAGTCACAACGAGATAATAGTAAACATAACCTACGTACACTAATAGATCCTGGTTCTCAAGCATCTCTTGTAACTGAATCAGTATGTCAAACTTTAGGACTCAAACGAACACCTATCATAGGAAACATAGTGGGAGTTGATTCCAATAGAAATGTAACGAAAGCATTCGTTGAATTTGAAATAGCTTCCGTACAAAATCCAAGCTTTAAAGTTAAGATTATGGCATATGTGTTGAAATCTTTGACATCATACTTGCCACAACATGAGCACAAGATTGTTTGGCCGGAACTTAATAGTTTGCAGTTAGCAGATCCTTCATTTCAACGGCCAGGCAAGATAGACCTTATTTTAGGAGCGGATGTCTATCCAGATATCCTACAACATGGCATTCTAATACATAAGAATGACAATAATACACTTGTTGCTCAAAAATCTACACTTGGATGGTTGATATCGGGAAAGAGTAAAAATAGTTGTAATAGATCAAACAATTACGTTTACAATTATCATTTAAAAACTGATATAGATACAGAACTTCGCCGTTTTTGGGAATTACAAGAACCTGCTTATGGTAAGAGAGTTATGACAAACCAAGAAATGCAATGTGAAGCTTATTATGAGTCAACTCATATTAAAAGAAAAGATGGTCATTATCAAGTAAGATTACCATTCATTACACAACCGCCTAACTTAGGAGAATCATTAACATCAGCATTAAATTCATTCACTAGTTTAGAAAAAAGATTTGCCAAACAGCCTAAATTAAAAGAAAGATATTCAGAGTTCATGACTGACTACTTAGACCAACAACATATGGAACTTGTACTACATGATGACAATAGTGAGCATGTATATTATTTGCCGCATCATGCTGTCATTAATGATCAACACACTACAACTAAATTGCGAGTGGTGTTTAATGGCTCTGCTAAGACAACAAATGGTAAATCACTAAACGATAATTTACTAGTTGGACCTCCACTTCAAAATGATCTCCGTGATGTTACATTACGATGGAGATGTCACGCTATAGTTTTTGTAGGAGATATTCGACAGATGTATCGACAAATTTGGATAGATAAAAGAGATCTCGATTATCAGAGAATTTTATGGAGACCAAATCGTGAAGATCCAATTTATCATTATCGCTTGACAACAGTAACATACGGCACGTCGTGTGCGCCGTATTTAGCAATTAAAACCCTTAGACAACTTGCTCATGATGAAATAAATAACTTTAGACCGGAAGTTACTAATGCTATATTGAACGATTTTTATGTAGACGATTTATTAACAGGAGCAAACGACATTGATACTGCAATTGCATTAAAGGAAGATATTAATAAAGCTCTTGCTAAAGGTGGATTTACGTTACATAAATGGATATCTAATCACCCAAAAATAGAATCAGCTACACATCATACTAGGCAAATATTAGGTATAGATTACAATAGCATTACAGATAAATTTGAGTTAAAATTAGATATTAAACATAAAGGGGACAAAATCACTAAGCGTTCTGTTTTATGTGACATAGCTCAAATTTATGATCCTGCTGGGTGGTTGGCTCCAATTGTTGTACGAGCTAAAAATATGTTGCAACAGTTATGGGCAAATAAAATTGATTGGGATGATGTTGTTCCAGAACCTTTATATGAAGAATGGATTAAATTTCGTCAAGAATTAAAAGACATGCCTATGATAGAACTAGATAGATGGATTGGTGTATCAGACAATATACTAAGAATAGAATTGCATGGATTTTCCGATGCTTCCGATATAGCCTATTCAGCTGTAATTTATAGTCGAATAGTTACAACTACAAATATTAAAATAACTATGATCGAGAGTAAGACTAGAGTAGCTCCAGTAAAGAAGAGAACCTAGACTGGAGTTATGTGGCGCTGTATTGTTAGCTAAATTAATGCATAGAGTAAAAGCTACATTAAATGTCAAATCAGCTAATATTTTCGCATGGACAGACGCTACTATAGTCTTAGCCTGGTTACAAAAACCTCCGGGATATTGGAGTACATTTGTAGCAAATCGTGTGACAGAAATTGTCAACGTTATAGAAAAGGAGAAATGGAACCATGTTGCTTCTTACGACAATCCTGCTGATGTAGCTTCTCGTGATATTGCCCCGTCAGACCTTCCATCTCACCTATTGTGGTGGAACGGCCCTTCGTGGTTGCATAGTAAAGATAACTTTCCTAGTCAACAAATAGACATTCCAGTTACCGATTTAGAAATTCGATTACCTTTAAATATTTCTGTTCATAATAGTTTAATTGATAACTCATTTGATGTTTTTGAGAAGTATTCAAGTTTGACAAAATTAGTTCGAATAATTGCATATTGCTTTAAGTTCTTTTATAAATGTCAATCTAAAATTAAGAAAGTAACAAAATTTGAGTATTGTAATTTTAATATAGAAAGAGAACGCAGGGCGTTGGCGGTGCGTGGAAATATGCTGATTCGCAGGTTTGCTCGATGTACTAGACAAGTCAAAATAACACTGTTCAAAGCGTATTGCCAAACATTCTACACGAGCAGCCTGTGGGTGAGGTATACGAAGCGAGCCTACAATACCCTTAGAGTGCAGTACAACAATACATTCAGAAAGCTGTTGGGCTTGCCCAGCAGATGTAGTGCGTCCGGCATGTTTGCTGAGACACGCACGGACGGGTTCCCGGCTATCATGCGTAAAAGAATTGTATCCCTGCTTGGTCGGGTCAGGAGAAGTCCCAACGGCATTCTGAGTGTAATTGCTGAGAAATATAATTGCCAAATATTTAAGTACTGGATTGGGCAAATTAGAGGGATAGCACTCAGTACCATATACTGAATAATATGTAGTAATATAATTTATATTATTATTTAGGTTTAAGTTCATGTAGACTAACATAGTTTTTTAAGCCTTTGTTACTAACAACTATGGAGAATTTGTGCTCTGAAATAAAGATTATATTATATTATTATTAATTATTTAACAACTGCTGAACTACAGAATTCATTGTATTCCTTAATTAGAATATCACAAGATAAGAATTTTAGTAATGAAATAAATATTTTAAAGACTAAAAATACATCAATTAAAAATAGTAATAGTTTAAAAAAGGAAATAAATTAACAAAGCTTAATCTGTTTATAAATAAACATAATTTGTTAAAAGTTGGTGGCCGATTGCAAAATTCTGATCTTGCTGATTCTACTAAACATCCTATTATATTAGATAAAGATTGTAAACTTTCGTATTTAATTGTTCTTGATGCACATTATAAAACCTTACATGGTGGTTTTCAATTAATGTTAAACTATATTAGAAGTAAATACTATATATTTAGCGTTAGAAATCTTATTAAAAATGTTATTCATAAATGTGTTACTTGCTGTAGACATTCAGCTAGGTTAGCTAGTCAGTTAATGGGTAGTTTACCTAAAGAAAGAGTAACTCAACAGAGACCATTCAGTGTAAGTGGTGTTGATTTTGCTGGTCCTGTTTTGATTAAACTTTTTAGTGGTCGTGGTTCAACTAGAGTTCAAAAATCTTATATTGCTGTTTTTATTTGCACTGCAGTTAAAGCAGTCCATTTAGAATTAGTTACAAGTTTAACAAGTGAAGGTTTCATAGCAGCCTTTAGGCATTTTGTATCGCGTAGAGGACATTGTAATAAACTTATAAGCGATTGTGGCACTAATTTCATAGGAGCTAATAGGGAATTAAAAAGAATGTTTGAGAGTAGTTTAACTAATTTATCTCCTGAAATTGCGGAATTACTGGCTAAAGATGGGACTGAATGGAAGTTCAATCCGCCTGGAGCGCCTCATATGGGAGGGCTTTGGGAATCCGCAGTCAAGTCAGTTAAGTTTCATCTGCAAAGAACACTAAACGAATCTAAACTTACCTATGAAGAGTATTCAACTTTATTATGTCAAATAGAGAGTTGTTTGAATTCTCGTCCATTGACTACCATAAACAATGATTGTGATTTAGTAGCCCTTACCCCTGGACATTTCTTAATTGGTGAACCACCAATTACTACAGTGTAGTTAGTGTGAAATGTAGGAACACCATTGTCAAACGTCCTATTCATAAATTGTGTTTATTACCAACTGAAGAATCATGAAATGTTTTGTTTTATGTATTGTTTCTTCAATAGTCTTTATCTTGTTAATATTGGTTTCTTTTAGTTCATACACATTTGTTATTTGAAAAGGCCTAACGTCCTTTGGCGGGCGGCATGTTCATAATAATTCATAATAGATTTATTTGGTTTAACCCGTTTGTCTGCCGCTAGATGGCGTTAGTGCTGAATTAAATCACGCATTAGAAAAATTACTATGTATTAGTGAGGACTAAGTTTAGTTTAATAAAAATTTGAGTTTTCCTAGACCAGTGTTTTAGTTCGTCGTCTAACACCTTTTCTCTCGGGTCGGAGGAGCTGCGGAATAGCGCCGCCTAGATCTCCACCACTATCTGTGAGGTCGCGCGGCGTTCGAAAAACCTTAAGGGCGGCTTTATGAGGAGGCTGTATGAGTGCTCGGCCGCCCTTACGAAAGTTGTGGAGGCGCTTGCCTCCAAAAGTGAAACAGAGGAGGCCCGCCGGGTCCGTGAAGACAATGGGCGCCTTCGGCGTGAGGTGGAACACCTCAAAGCTGAGCTCAAGGCGCACCGGCGGGAATATGCAGATCTACGATCGGAGTTGGCCAACATACCCAAGGTCACTCCGGTTCAGACTCCCGGACTTGATAACTCGGCAAACGACGCGCTGAGGTCATCTCTCATGATGATGTTAGACGCGCGGTTGTCGGGGATCGAGGAGCGTCTACCTCCTGCCAAGGTGCTCCGCCTACCGCTAGCCGCAGACAAACGAGGTCCACTCCCCGCCGCGTCTGAGTCTGCGGCCAGACTGATGCCTCCCCCTGCAACCGCTGGACCGCTGGGAGGTGTCAAAAAGCAGGGAGGCAAAAATCCCCCACCAGCGAAGGCAACTCCTGCACCTGTCGCTGGTCCATCGGGGATGAAGAAGAAGGGACCACGAACGGTCACTCTACCGACGAGCGCTAGAACAACTGCGCTCGTTCCATCTACGAGCGCTGTCCCTCCTGCGCCTCCGGATCAGACACAACCGCCACCACCGCTAACTGAGGAGGGCAGCTGGACCGAGGTGGTTAAGAAAGGGAAGGGCAAAAAAGACCCCGGCCCCCAAAGCGGCTCCCGCTCCCGCGGCTAAGCCGCGTAGGAAAGTCATGCCGCCGACGCCGAAGCTCTCAGCCCCCAGCACGTCTGCAGTGGTGATCACACTGCAGCCGGAGGCGGCCGCGAAGGGTGTGACCTACGCTCAGATCATGGAGCGGGCGGAATGGGCGGTCTCCCTGGAGGAGATGGGCATAGGAGCGGGCATACGCGTTCGGCAAGCAAAGACCGGCACTCGGTTGTTGGAGTTACCGAAAGGGCAGACACCCGAGCAGGCGGAGTTGCTTGCTGGAAAGCTGCGTGTGGTGTTAGACGGGGTCGCAAGGGTCGTCAGGCCCACTAAGATGGTGGACCTGCGGGTGACGGATCTAGATGACTCCGTCACCAAGGCCAAGCTCACGGCCGCCGTGGTGAAGGCGGGTGGCTGTGCAGCGGGGCGGAGGCCGCCGCGTCGCCAGGTCTACTGGTGGTCGCCCGAAATTGCAGATCTTCGGGCGGCGTGTATCAGGGCGCGGCGGGCCTTCACTCGGTGCCGGAGGCGGAACGGCCTCGACCCGACGTTAGAAGAGGAGCTGCGGGGTACCTACTAAGTAGCGCGGAAGACCCTGCAGCTCGCTATCAGTCGGGTGAAGGTGGTGGCCCGCGAGGAATCGCTTGCGGGCCTAAATCGTGACCCATGGGGGCGTCCGTACCGTGGTGTGCGCGACAAGATCTGTGCACACGGCGCCCCCGTCACGGAGACGATGCTGCCTGGGCCGCTCCACCGGCTCGTGGGGGAGCTCTTCCCACCCCCTGCGGCAGATTTTGTCCCCCCCTGGATGACGCCTCCGTCTGACGAGGAGGAGGCGACGGCTGTTCCCCCTATAACAGAGGGGAAAACGGAAGAACGGCACCGGGGCCCGATGGTGTTCCTGGACGAGTGTTGCTGATCGCCCTGAAACACCTCGGGCCGATGCTCCGGGAACTGTTCAACGCGTGTCTCAGGACTGGGCAGTTCCCGAAGCAATGGAAGGAAGGAAAATTGTGTCTGTTGCTGAAGAAGGGCCGTCCACCGGGGTCGCCTTCGGCATACAGGCCAATTGTGCTGCTGAGTGAGACGGGGAAGTTGCTGGAGAAAATTCTCGCAGCACGTCTCACTCAGCACCTGGAGACGGAGGGTCCCGATCTAGCTCCCTGCCAGTTCGGGTTCAGGGCGGGCCGTTCCACCTTGGACGCCCTGTCCGAGCTGAAGAGGGTGGCCACAGAGGCGGTGGAGGAGGGGGACGTTGTCCTGGCCGTCTCCCTCGACGTGGCCAACGCTTTCAACAGCCTCCCACACACCACCTTGAGGGAGGCACTCCACTATCATGGAGTGCCGTTCTACCTCAGGAGGCTGTTGGAAGCATACCTGGACGATCGGGACGTCCTCTGGGAGGGGGCCGACGGGCGAATGGCTCGGCATCGGGTGGGCTGCGGCGTTCCGCAGGGCTCGGTTCTGGGTCCCGCCCTGTGGAACGTCGGCTTCGACTGGCTGCTTCGAACGCCCCTCCTCGCCGGCATGAGGGTGCTCTGTTACGCTGACGACACCCTGGTGACGGCGAGGGGGAAGGACTTCCGCGAGGCAGCCCGCCTAGCCGAAGTCGGAGCCACGCTCGTGGTGGACCGAATCGGAATGTTGGGTCTGAGGGTCTCCATCAGCAAAACGGAGGCCCTCTTGTTCCACGGTCCACGGAGAGGCCCCCCACGGGGAGCGTCCATCTCCGTCCAAGGTTCGGTGGTGGAAGTGAGGGCCCAGATGAAATACCTGGGCCTCACCCTGGACGGCAGATGAAGCTTCGGGCCGCACTTCGAGGCGCTCGCTCCAAGGCTCGTGAAGGCCGCCGCGGCGTTGGGAACGCTACTACCCAACGTCGGGGGACCGGGCTCGCTCTGCAGACCCGCGCCGCCGAGCTCGATCTGGGAGGCGTAGGCGACAATTCGCCCACCTCCTCCCACCACCCTGAATGGAGCCGTCAGGCAAGGGGGTAACCACTCTCGGTGTACCCTGAGAGCCCCCTGGCGTGCAGGCCCGCTATAAGAGCGGGCCGACCCTCTGAGGCGTCACAGTCGTGTGCGTAAGCGTTCCAGTGGCGCCTCCCTACAGCGGAGGTATGGTACCGTTGGTTTTAGTGGGTATGCCTTGAACCGCCGCTCGCCCAATGGCGGACGGCATCAAGGAGAGCCCCACATAACCTCCCGCTCGTCGGCGGGGGGTATGCATAAGGCGCATTTCCAACGCAAAAAAAAAAAAAAAAAGGTTAGGTTAGGTTAGGTTAGGTTGGGGTGCTAGCTGCGGAAACCTCCTCGAGAGCCCACCATTTTGTGGGCCGGTGCACCCTGGGCAACTACGGATAGTAATTTTCCACTATTACTATCCGGAGGCCAATATCCGCAGAAGAGGGGCGCGTAGGCGCAGTGGGCGGTGGCTGCGTTGCAGCGTCTAGTTCTGTGTGTCCCGCTGCGCCTCCGTTCGTGGGGTAGCCACTCAGTGGCGCAACCGTACTCCATGATCGGGGGGGCAGTTGGACATATCTGATGCGTGGGCGTGAAAGCGTCATGGTGGGGCGCGTAAGCGCGAGAGTCTCTTGCGCTGGATGTTTCGCCGTCGACTCCTGTCTCGGTGTAGTAGCGTATCCGGGATGGGGGTAGCGGTCGGGCGGCCGGCGCAGAGGTTTGCGCCAAGGTTGGGCGCGGAGGTCGCGGAGCGCCGGCGTGACGGGCGCGGGCCTTAAACTCCAACGTCCATACCCTGGGCGTCGCAGACGGCGGTTAAGTCCAGGGGGGTCCGGTGGCCGGAGGTACGGGTCGCTCCGGGTACTTCTCTGTTAGCAGAAATGACTTGTGAGCGACCTGATCTCGAGGGATATGGGCCGCTTCTAACTCCTCCGGGGGCTGGGTGTTTCAGTAGACATGTCCTGGCATTCCTGCCAAGCCAAAACTGACACAGGCAAGGAAAAGGAGCAACGTGTACGCAGGGAATTGCGAGTACGAGCGCAAAAGTTTCCTGAATCGGAAATGTCCTCACTGTCAGACAGCAGCCGCCGTGCTGGCACAACAGATGTGGACAGGCCCGATTCCACGCGATTACGGAAAAGAGGCGTAGGAGACGTCGACCCGAGTTCCCCAGAAACGGACTCAGACTCCCTAGAAGTGGCATTCGTGGCGCCGACGAAAGGGGCGGCTCACAAATCGAAGAGAGGTCGGGGAAGACTTCAGGCGAGTCAAAGCGCAGCTCTAGAAAGGCTATCAAAGGAGCCTTTCCTGGCGTGTACACCGGATGAGCAGCGCACAGTGGAAGAGTACGTGAACACCCTAATAAAAGAGGTGGTTAAAGCGAGGGATATGCATCGTGTTAACAAAGAATGCAATATCTCTACGCAGCCCTCGGATGTCCTCGATAAAATGGTTGTCGGATCCCTTGAAGCGATTGACAACGTAGCCCGAAAATCTAAAAACCTTAAGGGCACTATGGTTAAAAACCTAAAGGTTGCATCTGACACCATTAGAGAAGCCTTTACGGAAATCCGAAACCGGACAGTTTCCGATGAAGTGGTACTTCTGAAAAACGCGAATGCTTCTCTCGAGAGGCAAGTGGAGGAGATGAGGCGCGAGATCACGGAGTTGCGCCGGAGATTGTCGGCGACCCCCTCTGATAACACTACGACAAGCATCATCGATGAAGTCACCCAGAAGGCGATGAGCGCGATTGGTGGGATGGTGGATGGCCGAATAGTGAGTATTGAGACCAGGCTCCATTCAGCCCCCCGTCCGAGGTCGCAGTCAAAACTCGAAAAGAGGAAGCAAACAGCCGAAATAGCGGTGGCAATCGTGGACCCGGAAAAGACAGCAGAGGTCGAGCCAAAGGGAAATGCGAATCTCTTAGCAACACCAGACGACCCGGCGACTGGTATACCTGCTCGACAGAAAAGCAGAAAGGCGACACGACAAGACACCTACATGGAGTGCGGCGGTTAAGAGCAATCCAAAGAAGGCAGGAAAAAACACAGCTCACCCCAATAAGCAACGTGTTAAATTGCCAAAAACTGCAGCAATATGCCGCTGACTCTGCAGCCTGAGATGGCAGACAAAGTAACATACGAGTCGATACTACGCGAGGCCAAAGCGAAGATTAATCTCGCAGACCTCGGTATCGACTCGGTTCGTTTTAAAACCTCGGCAACAGGTGCCAGAATACTGGATATAGGCGGTCCAGACGGTGCTAACAAGGCAGACATCCTAGCCTCAAAACTAAGAGACGTTCTGAGCCCTGATGCAGTAAAAGTGCATCGTCCGGTGATGCGCACCGAAATCCGCGTCAGTGGCCTGGATGATTCAGTGTCCAAGGAAGAGGTAGTAGCCGCAATTGCCAAAACAGGCGCGTGCAATGAAGGGGATATAAGAGCTGGCAGAATTAGCTCCACGGGTGCTATCTTGGCTGGCGTACCAGTTGCTGCGGCCAGCAAGATAGTGGATGCAGGTCGAATAGTAGTTGGCTGGATATCGGCTCGTGTAGTGGCTGTTCTACCAAAATCGCAGCGCTGCTTCCGCTGCATATGCTATGGCCACCTCGCAGGGAAATGCGCGGCTACCGAAAGCTTCATCGGTCTATGCTACAGATGCGGGCACCCAGGCCATAAGGCCCGACAATGCCAAAATGAGCCTAACTGCCTACTCTGCGCTAGGAATGGGAAACCCGCTGACCACTTGATCGGGGAGAAAGAGTGTCCTACCGCCAAACCTTCAAAGGCAAGACAGCGGAAAGGGGGTGGAAACGCACGGAAGGACCCGCCCCAGCGCCGTGAAGAGGCTGCCATAAAAACAAAAACATAGATGGCCCTCTAATTTTTACAGGCGAACCTGAACCACTCCGCAAGAGCGCAAGACCTTTTTATGCAGACACTGGCGGAGTGGCAGGTCCAGATTGCGGTTGTTGCGGAACCGTACGTCGTACCTGCTCGGGATGACTGGGCAGGTGATACAGAAGGGCTGGTGGCATTAGTTGTCCCACGATCCAGAGGCACGCTAGCCATAGAGTCTGTGGTAAAAGGTAGGGGATACGTCATGGCTGTTGTAGGCGGCATTGTGACTCTAGGTGTCTACTGCTCCCCTAATTCGGGTGTCGCGATCTTTGAACACATGCTAACAGAGATCGGAACCTTAATTTCGAGAGCATACCCCCGCCCGGTGTTAGTTGCCGGAGATTTCAACGCAAAATCATCGGCCTGGGGATCCCCGGTGACTGACGTGCGGGGGGAACTACTGGAAGAATGGGCGGTCGGGCTAGGCTTGGCAATCCTCAACAGAGGATCAGAAAACACGTGTGTGCGGAGAGAAGGGGGATCGATAGTCGACATCACTTTCGCTTCCGTCCCCCTTGAGCGCCGTGTACTGGACTGGAGAGTGGCCTCTGATGCGGAAACGCTGTCTGACCATAAATATATTCGCTTCAGAGTAACCTCGACGCCCACAGCCAATACGGGAACGATGCCCATTGTCGGTGATGGCCGCAAATGGGTGCTGAGGAAGTTGAAACCTGAGCTGGCAAGGGAAGCAGCAATTGTTGCAGCATGGGCAAGAGGAGACTCAATTGTTGAAAACGCGAATGAGGAGGCTGAAAAGTTCGCAAAAGCGATGGCCACCGTCTGCGACACCTCAATGCCGAGAGCAAAGCCCTTTGCCCCCCGATCTTGGGTATATTGGTGGCGGGCAGAACTGCAGGATTCGCGCCAAGCATGTGTTCGCGCCCGGCGATGTTTTGCCCGAGCCCGCAGGAGGAGAGTTCGTGACGAAACGGAAGAGGAAGTGCTCTATGAGCGGTACCGAGCAGCCCGTCAGGCTCTCCAAATTGCCGTAAGCGAAGCCAAGGAAGCATCATGGATGGAATGGCTGGCTTCCCTAAATAGGGACCCGTGGGGCAGACCTTACAAAGCCGTTAGAGCACAGCTCAGGCCGAGGACGCCCCCAGTCACATCAAGCCTTATGCCGCAGTTCCTGCGAGAAGTGGTAGAAGCCCTGTTCCCCCGAAGGAACAGATGGGACCCTCCCCAAATGGCTAGTTTTGTCAACCAGAGATACGAGACAAGTGTTCAACCGGTGACGGAGGACGAGATGAGATCTGCAGTCCGCAAACTCAGAGCCAAAAAAACCGCCCCAGGATTGGATGGTATACCGGGCCGTGCGCTAGGCGTTGCACTGGAGGAGATGGGAGAATGGGCAAGAAGACTCTATGCCTTGCACAAGGAGTCTTTCCCAGTTCATGGAAGGCGGGAAAACTAGTCCTGCTCGGAAAAGAGGGCCGACCGGCAGAGTCACCATCGGCGTACCGCCCCATAGTTCTGCTGAATGAGACGAGCAAGCTCTTTGAGCGAATTATCACTGCCCGCCTCGCGCAGTCCATCACACCAAATCTGCACAGCACGCAATTTGGTTTCCGCCGGGGCCGGTCAACAATGGACGCTATCGATAGAGTTAAGGTGCTAGCGGACGAGGCGGTTTCACGCGGCGGGGTGTTGCTAGCAGTCTCATTGGACATTTCCAATGCATTTAACACCCTGCCATGGGAAACAATTCTAGCGGCACTAAAATATCACAACGTGCCCCTGTACTTGCAAAAAATAGTTGCGGAGTACTTTGCGGGCCGGGAAGTCGTCTTTCCTACCAAAAATGGCAGCTGGGAACGATGGAAGATGTCGTGCGGTGTTCCACAGGGGTCTGTCCTTGGACCCCTCTTATGGAACATCGGCTATGACTGGGTGCTGCGAGGAACCAATCCCATGGGCGTCAACGTGACTTGCTACGCTGACGATACCCTAGTGACGGCCTACAGCACTAACTACCGAGTGACGGCCTACAGCACTAACTACCGAGAGGCGGCGGAGCGAGCCACTGATGGAGTGTCTGAAGTAGTCCGCAGAATCAAGGCGCTTGGCCTTGAAGTTGCGCTCCAGAAATCAGAAGCTATAGTGTTCCACGGGCCTCGCAAGGGTCCTCCGAGAAACAGCAAAATAGACGTGGGTGGCGCGTCCATCGCTGTCAGGCCTTGGTTGAAATACCTAGGCCTTGTCCTTGACAGCAGATGGACGTTCCATGAACATTTCCGGCGCTTAGCCCCGAGACTGGTGGCTGCAGCCGGAAGCCTTGGGAGAATCCTCCCGAACATCGGTGGGCCAGGCGGCACATGTCGCCGGCTTTATGCTGGCGTGATTAAATCGATGGCCCTGTATGGTGCGCCCATATGGGCGGGTACTCTCAGACCCCAAACCGCGGTCCTGTTGCGGCGCCCGCAGCGCACCATTACTCTCAGGATGGCCCGGGCGTACCGGACGGTATCCTTCGAGGGGGCATGCGTCCTGGCTGGAGTACCACCATGGGACCTCGAAGCCGAAGCCCTCGCGGCGGTGTACCGACGGCGCGCACGTGCGCGCAATGAGGATCAGATAGAGCCACCACAGAGTATTATTGATGTGTGGCGGTCTAATGCAGAGGCGGAAGTTCTCGAGGTGTGGAGGGATATCGCAATCCAGGAGCTACACGCGAACTGGTGAGTGCGATCCAGCCTGTGCTCGAGGAGTGGGTTAACCGTAAATTCGGTCCTCTCACGTACCGCCTGACACAGATGCTGACTGGACATGGATGCTTTGGCAGATATCTGTGTCAGGTGGCGCGCAGGGAGCCGACGTCTGTGTGCCACCATTGTGAGGATGGCGTGGAGGACTCAGCGCAGCACACACGACAAGTCTGCCCTGCCTGGATGGAGCCCCGCGCCGCATTGGTTGAGGTCATTGGGCCTAACCTGTCACTGCCAGCTTTGATCCAGGCCATGACAACCGAAGAGCGGGCATGGAGGGCTGTCATGGTTTTTGCTGAGGCCGTGATGTCAGCAAAGGAAGCGTCGGAAAGGGAAAGGGAGGCCAATGCAAGCTCCCACCCAATGCGACGAGGCAGAGGCGGTCGGCGGCGTCGAGCATACGTGACAATACTGTAGGCAACCACGTCGCTGATGAACAGGTCTATGAGTAGCGGACGGGGGATTCTGCTGCTCAAACAAAAAGGCCTAGTGCGGGTGTGCGTCCCCCACGTGTTCCGGGGGCGACACTGTGCGGAGACTTTAGGGGGACATTTTATCCCCAGATGAGGGTCCGGTAGCGGACGACTGCTGACGAGGCCGCGGAGCGTTTAGTATTATCCCGTAACCTAGTCCTGATAGCAGAGGTGAGGAACACCCCGGTTAGGTTTAGCGGGTCGGGCTGTCTCCTTCCGAGGCAGTTTTCGGAATGTCTTCTTCAAAGACACTCAGACCAACCCCGCATAACCCGATCTGTCCTCGCAGGTCGGGTATCTGTTGAGCAGATTCCCCCGCTGAGGCGTCACAGTCGTGTGCGTAAGCGTTCCTGTGGCGCCTCCCTACAGCGGAGGTATGGTACCGTTGGTTTTAGTGGGTATGCCTTGAACCGCCGCTCGCCCAATGGCGGACGGCATCAAGGAGAGCCCCACATAACCTCCCGCTCGTCGGCGGGGGGTATGCATAAGGCGCATTTCCAACGCAAAAAAAAAAAAAAAAAAAAGGTTAGGTTAGGTTAGGTTTTACTCTGGGGTGCTAGCTGCGGAAACCTCCTCGAGAGCCCACCATTTTGTGGGCCGGTGCACCCTGGGCAACTACGGATAGTAATTTTCCACTATTACTATCCGGAGGCCAATATCCGCAGAAGAGGGGCGCGTGGGCGCAGTGGGCGGTGGCTGCGTTGCAGCGTCTAGTTCTGTGTGTCCCGCTGCGCCTCCGTTCGTGGGGTAGCCACTCAGTGGCGCAACCGTACTCCATGATCGGGGGGGCAGTTGGACATATCTGATGCGTGGGCGTGAAAGCGTCATGGTGAGGCGCGTAAGCGCGAGTGTCTCTTGCGCTGGATGTTTCGCCGTCGACTCCTGTCTCGGTGTAGTAGCGTATCCGGGATGGGAGGAGCGGTCGGGCGGCCGGCGCAGAGGTTTGCGCCAAGGTTGGGCGCGGAAGTCGCGGAGCGCCGGCGTGACGGGCGCGGGCCTTAAACTCCAACGTTCGTACCCTGGGCGTCGCAGACGGCGGTTAAGTCCAGGGGGGTCCGGTGGCCGGAGGTACGGGTCGCTCCGGGTACTCCTCTGTTAGCAGAGATGACTTGTGAGCGACCTGATCTCGAGGGATATGGGCCGATTCTGACTCCTCCGGGAGCTGGGTGTTTCAGTAGACATGTCCTGGCATCCCCCCTCGGTTAGGTGCTTGGTAAAGCGAGCCCATGGGCGGGTTTGAACTGCGGGTACTTGTACCCGCAGACGGGTGGTTGTGCCGAGGCGTCCGCAGTAGTATGCTAACGCGTTCCTGCGGCGCCTAACATACGGCATGGACGGTGGTGGGTTTTAGTGCGGTAGTCCAGCGCTTATCGCTGGGAGTCCCACATAACCCCTTCAAGGGGTATGCGTAAATGCATTTCCCACATTAAAAAAAAAAAAAAAAAAAAAAAAAAAAAAAAAAAAAAAAAAAAAAGTTAGGTTTTACTCTGGCAGAATGCCCTGGATGGGGACCTCAACGCCACAGCCTGGCGGCGGTCCTAGGTGGAGACCTCTCTCTCCCGAGCGTGATTCATTCCATGCTCGAGAGTGAGAGATGCTGGTCGGCCATGGTCGACTTCTGCGAGGCTGTAATCTCGCAGAAGGAGGCCGCGGAGCGGGAACGCGAGGGTGACGCCTCTGCAGACCCGCGCCGCCGAGCTCGATCTGGGAGGCGTAGGCGACAATTTGCCCACCTCCTCCCACCACCCTGAATGGAGCCGTCAGGCAAGGGGGTAACCACTCTCGGTGTACCCTGAGAGCCCCCTGGCGTGCAGGCCCGCTATACGAGCGGGCCGACCCGCTGAGGCGTCACAGTCGTGTGCGTAAGCGTTCCTGTGGCGCCTCCCTAGAGCGGAGGTATGGTACCGTTGGTTTTAGTGGGTATGCCTTGAACCGCTGCTCGCCCAATGGCGGACGGCATCAAGGAGAGCCCCACATAACCTCCCGCTCGTCGGCGGGGGGTATGCATAAGGTGCATTTCCAACGCAAAAAAAAAAAAAAAAAGGTTAGGTTAGGTTAGGTTAGGTTTTTTTTTTTTTTTTTATTAGATAATATATTTGTCCCATTGACCTTTGGTGGTCAATGCCATTTTTGTTCCTTTCTTATTAGATTACTTGTCATATTTACAATTTTCTTAATCTAAGTTTATCTTATTACAGTAAGTTTAATTTTATTCATCTTATTAATTATTATTTATTTATTTATACATATATATTTTTTTTTATTAATTATTATTAAAAAAAAATTATTTATTTATTTATTTATTTTTTTCAATTTTTTTTTTTTTTTTTTTTTTTTTTTTTAATTTATTTATTTATTTATTTTTTTTTTTAATATTGTTGTTTACGTATTATTACTTCTATACTATTTTACACACTATATACACAACTCTTATTTCTCTTTATTGCGTCTTTGGTTACTGACGCTAAAAATTTAATCAATTTCATTCTTTTTACATCCTCCTTCATAATACTACTCAAATTTCTGATGGGAAAAATTGTTTTACCGTTTTGGCCTTTTCAGAGGAAATGTATCTTTCTTGCCACTCATTGACAGATTTTTCCCTCAGCATCGCCCTAATATATGATATAGGACACTGTGCGTAATCTGGCGACGTCTTCTTATATAGTGCAGCATTTTTAGCGAGCTGATCTGCGCGCTCGTTCCCCTCCGTGCCCTCGTGAGCCTTAATCCAGAACATTTTTATATTTTTACCACTATTCCTAATCGTTCTTATTTTCTGTTTAATATCGAAGGCCAGGGGATGGAACGTTTTTGTTTTCTTTATGAGATCAATTGATGATCTCGAGTCGCTAAAAATGCTGCACTCTTTTTCGTCACTCTTTAAGAAGTATTCTAGTCCCTTTTGAATCGCCAGCATTTCGGCTTGAAATACCGAACAGTATGAGTCTAGTTTAAGTTTTATCGCTCTTATCTCTTTTCCCTCTTTCCAAATTGATACCGCTGCCCCAACTTTCTCCTCGATCTTGCTGCCATCGGTGTATATCTCTATACCCCGAATGGCAGCTCGATCCTCCTCCTTCAAACTCTCCAGACACTCATACTTAATTCTTATATCCTGCGCTGGGTGTACTGCGCTCAGATAGCTCACGTTTTGCTCCACCGTCCTGTCCTCTGGGAGGAGGTATGTGGGCAATCCCTTCTTACACCTAAAGAGTCTGGCGTTCTCTTGCACCCGAAGGTCCAGCGGTATCAATCCAGAAAGGATCAGCGCAGCGTCCAGGGAGACCGTCCTATACGCTCTCGTAATCTTTATTGCGAAACTTCTCTGGATCGAATTTAGTCTTTTGGCTACTGTTTTCTTAGTGACGGCCTTCCCCCATACGCTCGCTCCATACAGAATAATCGGTTCAATAACTGCTTTATAAAGCGTTCTCGTGATCTCTGGTTTTAATCCCCAACTGACTTTAACCATTCGTGCCATATTTTTATATATATTTATAGCTTTCTTGCTTACGTTATCTATATGTGTATTATATGTCAATTTTTCATCTAATGTAATTCCCAATAATTTCAACTCCCCAACTATTTCTATATCGTTGTTTCCCATTTTTAGTCTAGGCAAATCGTATTTAAGTTTTCTAGTCATTATTATTGCTTTTGTTTTTTGCGGTGCAAATTTTAATTTATTTTCTTTTCCCCAAGTTAATATTTTATTTAATACATAATTACTCTTTTCATTTATACTTTGCATATTATTACCAGAAACCACGAGAGCTACGTCGTCCGCAAAAGCCTGTACATACACTCCTTCTTTCTCTATCAGGTTCAACAAGGGATCCATCAACAGGTTCCAGAATATTGGGCCTCCGATCGAGCCTTGAATACATCCCTTAGTGGCGTTTTGTTCACAAGTTTCTTCTGCGTAAGTCAGTTGTACCTTCCTATCCGAAAAATAGCTATTTATCATACCGTATGTGCCCTGAGGACACCCTCCTTCCAATAGTCGGTGCTTAATCGCTGGCCACCAGGCACTATCAAAAGCACGCTCGATGTCCAGCGATATAAGCACCACCAATTCCTTCGCCTCAATCTTCTGCTCTATCCTATCCATAAGGTCGCACATGGCGTCCTCAGTGCTCCTCTGCGGTATGAACCCATATTGCTTTTTATTTAATCTAGGTAAAAAATGCCATTTTAGCCTAGCCATCATCATCTTTTCAAGTATCTTCCCCAACACGGGGAGTAATCCGATAGGTCTGTACGACTTATGATGGTGATAGTCTGACTTTCCTGGCTTCTTTAGCACTAATATCTTAGCTATCTTCCATAATTTTGGGAAATATGCAAGTTTAAGACATTTATTTATTATTTCCAGGTATAACTCTGGATCCCTGTTAATGGCTTCCCTGCAAATATCCGATGTTAATCCATCTATACCCGGTGCTTTCTTGGGACTGAATGACTCCACAACATTCTCTAACTCTACCATAGTGAACATCTCCTCTTCTACCTCTTCCCTTTCATTTTCTATCTCCTCAATGCTTTCCCTCATTCTCTTGTGTTCTGGTAGATCCTCTTCCGGGTTATCGTCCTGAAAGAAGGTCTGCATCAATAGTTTCGCCGACTTTACAGCATTCAACGTCTTCCCTTCATTTATCAATAATCTATCTTCTTCCCTCTGATTCGTACACCTTATAATCCTATAAACGCCGTCCCACATACTCTCCCCTTCTTGTTTGGTGCAGAACTCCTTCCAGTTCGATGTCTGAGCGCTATTCGCGCTCTCTTCGTACATCTTCCTCGCTTCCCAATATTCTCTCGCCACGTGTTGACGTCGGACAGGCGCTGCATTCTTAATCCTTCTCTTTTTTGTAGTCATATCTCTCCATAACCGTTCCAACTCAGAATTCTACCATGGAAGTTTGAATTTTTTAACACATTTAATTTTTGGTATGGCCTCGTCTGCCGATTGTTTTACTATTTCTGTGTAATCATTTACTATTTTTTCTAATTCGTGTCTGTCTTTTACTTCCTTTACTTTTTTTCTAATGTTAGTTTCATTTATATGCGTTCCTATTTTGTCTGAGAATTCTACCCATTTAGCTTTTTTAGTGTTATATATTTTTGTCGTTTTACAATCATTATTTCTTTCATCTTTTTCTAGCATTAAATTATAGATGATCGCATTGTGGTCTGAGCTGGTCACTGTTCTATCCACTTTCCAATTCCTTATTTTATCCATTATATCATACGTACTGACTGTAATATCCACCACACTTTTATACACCCTATCATTCCTAACAGTCTCAAACGTCGGCTCCTCTCCTTCGTTCAGCACATGGAACTCTTCCTCATCTAAGAAGGAGGCCAACTCCGTTCCTCTCGCGTCCTCACTTGCACTACCCCACCACGGGTTCCATGCATTTACATCCCCTCCTATTAAGATGTTTTTGTTTTTAAGTTTATGTATAATCTTCTCCAATGCGGCAGTATACTGATCCAAAGGCTGAGTATCTTCGAAATAGACCGAGATTAAATGAATAGATTTACTTTTACTTTTTAATTCTACATATGCTATGTTTTCGGTTGTAAAATCTGGATTTTCGCTTATTTTTAAGGTATTGTCGTTGTAGCAACGTGCTACTTTGTGGACTGTATTTATGAAGAAAAGGAATGCCTTCGACTTCAATCTCACGCTTCCAAATAGCAAAAGAAGTCTACTCACCAGTTTTGCAGACTGCTACTCCTGGAGCCGGCTCCAGTTCCCCTTCAGATATTTCTTAAGTGAGGTGCGTGGCACACGGTACCGCACCGCCCGTTTGAATGTTCTCTTCTAACGAAAAAAGGGCGGCGGGGGGGACACAGATTATACAGGGAATAGGAAAGCGGCGCGCTGGTTTGAGAGCGCGCAACGCCATCTAGCTGCGGGGCGAGCAAACAACTCTCACCATTCGTCAGCGCAAGACTGAACATACCCCCCACCGAAAGCATCCTGATGATTTCCCATATATAATACCAAAATTACCCTACTAAAGAAGAAAGTTATAAAAAAAAAAAAAACGGTATATAATTAATAAATAAAATCTTACATAAACTACAATATAATTGATTTTTTGTTTAATTTAATTAACATATGGGAGTGGACTCAGTTTATGAACTGGTCGCTGAAATGTACTCTTTTGTGTACGCAAAGTTACACATCGTACTACCCCATCTGAACCGGGGTGAAGGGATACCACTTTTGCCAGTGGCCAATTAATTGAGGCTGTGTGGTCAGTTTTCACTAAAACTAAGTCACCTAATTTTAGATTAAGCGAGGACGTGAACCATTTTGCGCGCTGTTGTAGTGTGTTTAAATAATCATTTTTCCATTTACGCCAAAAAAGTTGATTAGCAGCCTGCACGTAACGCCAGCGATTCGTATATGTCAATTGGGGTTCTATATTATATTCCGGCACAGCCGTTAGTTGCTTGCCTACCAAAAAATGGCCTGGAGTCAACACATTAAATTCATGAGGCTCATCATTAGCCGGCAACGCACACAACGGACGGGAGTTCATCACGGCTTCTATCTTACAAACTAACGTACTTAGTTCTTCAAACGTTAATGCTTTATTGCCAATGGATCGTACCATATGATATTTAGCCGATTTGATCCCAGCCTCCCATACCCCCCCCATATGAGGGGCGCTAGCGGGGTTAAAATGCCACTTAATCTGTCGCTCAGAACATCCCTCATAAATTTGGTTTTGATTACTATCATTTTTTAAGAAATTTTGTACCTCAGTTAAATATTTATTGGCTGCGACGAAATTTGTACCGCAATCCGAATATAAGCAGGAGCATAAACCCCTACGAGCGGTGAATCTATCTAACGTTGCTAGAAAACAATCAGCGGACAATGATGATAAAACTTCTAAATGTACTGCTTTAGTTGAAAAACACACAAATAAACATAAATAGGCTTTTCCTATTTTAGCATTACGACGAAGACTTTCTTTAATTAAAAATGGGCCACCGATGTCAACTCCGACGTTGTCAAACACCTTGTTTGGTACTAATCTTGCGGCAGGTAAATCACCCATGGCAGGTTGTAATAAGGTTGGCTTACATTTAAAACATTGTTTACATTTGGATAAGACAGATCTAATAACATTGCGTGCGGCTAATATCCAATAAGTTTGAATTAAAATATTGTGTAAAGCGCGTGGTCCTGCGTGCAAATATTTTTTATGTGAGTATTCTATTAGTAATCTAGTAAAATAACTACCTTTCGGTAATAACAAGGGATGTTTGGCATTGTAAGTTAGTTCAGAATGAGAGATACGACCCCCCACCCTAAGGAACCCCTCCTTATCTAGGAACGGCGATAATTTTCTTAACGATTTTATAAATTTATTTTCACTTTTTAAAGATTCAATTTCATCCTCAAAATACGCCGATTGTATTAGGTGAATTAGACAGTCATGTGCCTGTTTTAATTGGTGCGTAGTTAATATCTGAAAATTACCCTTTTTTAAATTCATATTTTTTAAATTTAAAATTCTAGCTATTGTTCGTTGTAATTTACTATATGAGGAAAATCTAGATATAATTCTTTCGCAAAATTCAAGTTTTGTTTCAACAATTAAACGCTGATTTGGGTGATTTTGAGATATCAAATTAAAACTATCATGAACTCTCTTTTTCTCGGGCAAATCCATATCATTTTTTATGCATACAGATCGCACTGGCCAATTTGTTATATGATCATAAAGCCACGACGGCCCCTCCAACCATTGCTGACTTATGCGTATAAACTGTGATGGTAGTACTCCACGGGAGCACACATCAGCTACATTATGTTCACTGATAACATGACGCCATAAATGAGATGGTAATATTTCAATTATTTGCGTAACCCTATTGCAGACAAAAGTTTTTAGTTTATACGCATCCGTCTGCAACCACGACAGAACGACTGTCGAATCCGTAAATGCCGATATATTATTTATTTTAATCCGTTGAAGTGCCACAATCACAAATTTTATTAATTTACTTAATAACACAGCCGCCATCAACTCTAAACGTGGTATAGTTATAGGTTTGACGGGAGCAACCTTGGATTTAGCCGTTACCAATCTGACCTTGACTCGTCCCTCCTTTTTAGAACGAATGTAAATGCAAGCTCCGTATCCTCGCGACGAACCGTCACAGAACCCTATTAATTCACATTCCTCTTGCTCAGGCGCGAGCATGTGTCTCTCGATGTGCAACTGAGATAAACACGGTAACTCGGCAACCAGCCTCAACCAACTTTCCTGAACGTCAGAAGGTATGGGGTCGTCCCAGCCTACACCCAATCGCCACAGGTCCTGCATAATACATTTCGCCAAAAATGTGCACGGTGCAAGAAAGCCGACGGGGTCAAAAATTGACGCTAATATTCTTAATACAGATCGTTTCGTGGTTACATTGTCATTTTTATTCACCGAAAAATAAAAAGAATCTGATGATGGAGTCCATTTTAGGCCCAATATTTTAAGGGAGATGTCTGTATCATCCTTCCTAAATGTAATAGGACACTCCCGGTGTTGATCGGGAACACGAGCCAATATTTCAGGCTTATTACTCGTCCATTTTTTTAAAATAAAACCACCCGATTTTAATAATGATATAATTTCGTCCTAAACCCTACACGCTTCCTTGAAAGATGAACATGACCACAAAATGTCATCCATATATATTCCGGATCGAATCACTTCTCGTCCCGCTTGATATCTATCGCCTTCATCGTTAGCCAATTGATGTAGCGTGCGAATAGCCAAAAAAGGTGAACAACTCAAGCCGTAAGTCACCGTTTTTAACTCGTATGTTTTAATAGGTTCACTCGGCGAAGCGCGAAGCAAAATATGTTGATATTTCCGATATTCGGGATTAACTAATATGGCTCGGTACATTTTGCAAATATCACTCGTAAAACAATATTCAAAAAGTCTAAAATTTAAAATTATTGATAAAATATCTAAATAAAGATTACTACCAGTTAACAGTATATTATTTAATGAAATATTATTTTTCGTTTTCGCCGAGGCATCAAATACAACGCGCAATGGGGTGGACGTACTATCAGGCCGACGTATATAATGGTGAGGTATTAAATATTCAGTAGGTGCATCACCAGTGTACAACTCCATGTGCCCGAGCGCTTCATACTCACGCATAAACTCGTTATAAGCCTTCTGCAAGTCGGGTAAGCGCGCGAGTTTACGTTCAATATGCATTAACCTGCGCTCGGCGACCGCGCGCGACTCGCCAAGCGGCGGGTGCTCGGCGGCGAGCGGCAGCGGCACAGAGTATCTACCTGTGACGTCACGACGATATTCATTCATATAAATATTTTCCGCGAATTGATCATTAGGATTTAATAGGCGACTACACGGTAATTCTTCAATTTCCCAAAAATCCCGTAAACACTTATCTAACGAGCGATTTTCGATTGATAAATAAAAATTTTTAGAATGTATATTATCATTGTCACAACAATATAGTTTTCCGCTAACAACGTAACCGAATACCGTTTTTATTATACTAAGAATATGAGGATTTATTATAACGGGTTTATCGATAATTAATTCCGACACTATATCATTTCCCAATAAAATATCGACTTTAGATTTTTTGTAAAATAATGGATCGGCTAAATTAAATATTTTATATTGCTTAATAATTTCTTCAGAAAACGAAACGTTCGGCATTTCTGAAGAAACCCTCGGGACCACTACCATATCAACCACGTACTTCGAAACGTTCGACTCGCGTGACTGGATAGTGCATGTCACCATACCATAAGTTTTTACCATTTTACCACTCAACCCTGACACGCCAAATGGACACTTTTTACGATACAAACCCAAACGTTGAGCGCAATCTAATGTGATAAATGAACTCTGTGCACCTGAATCTATGACTGCACGGCAGTCTTGTAATTGACCTGTAATATCACTAACTAGTGTGCGTGTGGTTCCTAATACTACGCCATAGGCACCTGTCGTCACGGACGACAGTGAACATTGTTCGGTGCTCACGGAGCCCAAACAATGAGAAGCCACTAGCGCCTGCTTCGAGTCGCTTGTTAACTGCTTAGTAGACTCGCCTTGGCCAAGATGTAATAAGTAGTGATGGGGTGCAGCGCACACGCCACAAGACAGAGTTGATTTACACGTAGACGTGTCGTGACCGGGTTTAAGACAATTAAAACATAATTTTAATGTTTTAATACGTTCAATTCTATCATGAATAGGTAATAGACGAAACTGTTCGCATCTATAAATCATATGCTCTAAATTGCAATGTGCACAATTTTTAGTATTATTAAATTTAAGATTTTTATTTTTATTACTATTGTAGCCATTATTGGGTTGATTTTGAGAAGCTAATACCGATTTTGATGATTTATTGTATTTTTGATTTTGAATATTATTAAGATTATGTTTGGACACCATATTTTGATGAAACTTTGACTTCTGAGAATAATTATCTGTGCCAGACATGGCGCAAGACGAACTTACATTTTCTAAGACTTTAATCTGTTTGTGTATGAAATTCATTAATTCTGTAAATGTAGGTAATTCATTTTGATCACGACTTTCTTCAAATAATTTTCTCGTATGGTTATCAAGGCCACGTAACGCAATATGACAAAATAAATAATCGTCTAAATTATTAATATTTAATGACCTAATTGCTTTTAACGAATTATCAAACGTCTCAACAAAGGAAGTCAGGTTAGCAACTGTATCCTTTGTCAAGGGTGTAAAAGTGAGCATTTTATCTAAATATTTCGAAGTTAAAATTCTATTATTCTGATATTTATCCATTAAATTTTGCCATACTACATGATAATTAGCAGCAGTAATAGGTAAACTTTTCACAATATTCAAAGCTGGACCTTTCACACACGATAATAAATAGTGAAATTTATCAATATTATTAAAATCGCGATTATGTACGAGCGATAAAAATGTGTCATAAAAAGTAGGCCACTGTTCTATTTGACCGTCAAACTCGTACAAGGTCAACTTCGGTAACGACGGCCTAATGAGATTGCATTCACGCGAACATGATGCACCTTTATCGCTTACATCTCTAATTTTTTCACAGTTCGCGGCTACCAACTTACATGCAAAATATAATTCGTCATAGCTATCCAATAGTTTCATCGTGGTATCGGGTTTTTCCAAAATTTGTTTTTCGATTAACATTATATCCATAACAATCTTTTCGAATTCCTTTCGTTGATTATCTAATTCCGAACATTGTAATAAGTATAATTGACAGGAATCTAACTTACTAACAGTAATTTTTAACGATGAATCGTACGTTCGCTGCAGTTTGCTAAACAAGTATTCCTTTTTTAAAACTAATTGATTTAATTTCTGTTCTAATTTTCCTTTAGCTTCCGCCATCTTTAACTACGCGACAACAACGCTTAACGTAAACTTATTTAAAAACGATTTATTTCGACCACACAGCTACAATAATTGATTAATTTATAAAATATACTAAATAAATAACAATTACTAATAAATTATTTGAAAATCCGGCTCGAAGGACCATTAAATGTAGCAACGTGCTACTTTGTGGACTGTATTTATGAAGAAAAGGAATGCCTTCGACTTCAATCTCACGCTTCCAAATAGCAAAAGAAGTCTACTCACCAGTTTTGCAGACTGCTACTCCTGGAGCCGGCTCCAGTTCCCCTTCAGATATTTCTTAAGTGAGGTGCGTGGCGCACGGTACCGCACCGCCCGTTTGAATGTTCTCTTCTAACGAACAAAAGGCGGCGGGGGGGGACACAGATTATACAGGGAATAGGAAAGCGGCGCGCTGGTTTGAGAGCGCGCAACGCCATCTAGCTGCGGGGCGAGCAAACAACTCTCACCATTCGTCAGCGCAAGACTGAACACATGGGTCCGGATGAAGTCTATGTAGCAGTTAGCATACAGTTGCTCCGGACAATACTCTGGGCCACGGCTTAATTGTGGGTTATAAATACCCGTTCAAGTAAGATCTAATTAGATTTTTTTATGTAACATTTGGTGGTATATGCGAATTGTTGAGTATATTGTAAATATAATAAAACCATGTAAGGTTAGTGTTGTGAACCATATCTCTCTCCTATGGCTGAGCTTTAAATATAACAACCAGAAATATTGAATCTTTTATTTCAACTAAAATTTTTCTTCTTTATGTTAGCTGCAAGTAACTACAAATAAAAAAAAATATATATATTTTTGTGACGGTGGGAGTTCATTGCCGGGTACCTTAAGAGGTGGACCCCCAACGTCGCAAGTTTTCTGTGTGAAACAAATGGGATCAAGATGAAATTGTTTTATTAGTTTAACGGTGTATATGTGTATCTTTCTGTGACATCGTAGCTACCGAAACACTAACCCGATTTCGATGCAGAGTTTTCTGTGTGAAACAAATGGGATCAAGATGAAATTGTTTTATTAGTTTAACGGTGTATATGTGTATCTTTATGTGACATCGTAGCTACCGAAACACTAACCCGATTTCGATGCAGAGTTTTCTGTGTGAAACAAATGGGATCAAGATGACATTGTTTTATTGGTTTAACAGTGTATCTGTGTGCCTGTCTTTGACTTAGTAATAACGTTATAAATGAACCAATTTTGGTGCGGTTGTTTATACTCGACTTTCAGATGATCTATATGGTTCTTAGCCTTCTGAAGGCTATCTGTGGGGTGGGTGCAGTAGATTGGAGATGGAAGGGGGAGTAGAGTGGTACAGTTTAGTAGTTGAGATGATGGTTGAGTGAGTAGGTACTTTGTAAATGATGAATTGATGATTTAGTGAGTGATTAAATAAGTAAACAGATGAGAGAGTGAATTAGTGGATGAGCGATAAATGAGTTTCAGAACAGATTCACTAAAAACCAAGAAATAAAACATTTTTAACAAAAAATTGAACCGACTTCAAACTCTAAAAAATGCACTAAAAAGTAAGAAATAATTAGCTTATTTACTAATCTCCCTTTATTAGGACAATATTATACAATAATTGATATTTTTGTAGTCGGTGCCAGCAATAGTACAGAACGTGGTATAATACACACTATTTCGTTTCGCGTTCAATAGATATACCTATTACTATTCTCTCTCACTACACGTCTGCTCACCTGGCTGGACTGGCTGGCACCGACTTCAAAAATATCAATTATTGTATATTATTGTCCTAATAAAGGGAGATTAGTAAATAAGCTAATTATTTCTTACTTTTTAGTGCATTTTTTAGAGTTTGAAGTCGGTTCAATTTTTTGTTAAAAATGTTTTTTGTATGGCTACTCAAACAAGCACGTCTGTTGAGAAGTGGATTTAAAGCGTTAATAGCCTTAATCCCTTTAATGTGTAACTTAGCAATGTTCTCAGACCAGTTTAGTTTGCTGTCTAGGATTGTACCTAGGTATTTTACTCAGCGACTCCATAGTATTGAAAGATTGTCGATTTTAAGTGTTCGTGGTGGTAATGTTCGCTTAATGGTGAAAAGTATAGCTTCCGTTTTGGACCCGTTAATCTTTAATTTCCATTTTCTAAAGTACTCTTGAAGATTATCTAGAGCAAGTTGAAGGCGACTTATGATAAGGACATGTCAGTCGATGATGTAAGACAAGCGGTGTCATCGGCAAAGCAAGCCAGATGTGTGCGTGGTTGCATGGATATATCATTGAGGTAAAGCAGGAAAAGATAAGGCCCCAAGATTGAGCCCTGCGGCACGCCTGCAGGCGCTGGCATTAAGGAAGACATCTCTTCTTTAATGTATACCTTAAAACTACGATCAGCGAGGTATGATTTTATTATTTTGACTAGTGATAAGGGTATTTTTAACGATATCAGTTTATGAATTAGCGCTTTGTGCCAAACCGAGTCAAACGCTTTTTCTATGTCTAACAGGAACATACCTGCTGATTGCTTTAAGTTAAGTCTGTATGCCACAATTTCTGCCACTCTGGCCAACTGTTGAACTGTGGAGTGCCCTTGGCGAAAACCAAATTGTTCGTCAATAAGGAGATTGCTAGAAACTCGACACAGTCGTTTATAAATCAATTTCTCAAAATAGCCGTATCGGGCTATAATTAGAGTAGGATAATGATTAAGAAAATTTATTGTCACTTCCGTCGCGATTTTTATATTCAAAGATTTTTGACAGCCTCAAACGAGTAAAAGATTATCGATTAATCGGGACGCCAGCGCCCTATATCCGTTTTGTTGATTTACTTCCCCCCACTCGTGGAGGGGCATTGCTACCATTGTCTATTTATATTCCCCGACTGACGAAGTACACTTTAGTCTCTTGACAAGTCTCTTTGAGTAATCATCACCTGGAGTTGAAGTGTAACAAATAGTGTGTCGCATCACGGATATTGGACCTCTCGGACTAAGGATCATGTGATTTCTTACGTCTTATTTATTATGAGTCCCTACATTGTATTTAGATGTATTAACACAACCTTAGGTTAGGTTTAGGTTACGTTAGCCTTAGGTTAGGTTTATGTTAGGTTAGGTAAGCCTTATGTCAGACAAGCAGTGAGACCAGGCAATGGAGGTGAGTGTTATGATCATTTACAGGAGCTCCATAAGATTACACCTTGGTCACAAATCAAAGGCACTGCCTGGGTTCCTGTTCAAAAACTACGGAATCGTAAGGTTCGATCACTTCATTCATTCAATTCGGCTCTCTGTTCTGACATATACATATTTGTAATGGGCTCGTCAAGACCTTTCTTTTGACACCAAACACGTGATAATCAGCTCAGTTTAATTTTTTTCGAAGTTAGAATCTGAGGTTTCAAATTCCATCATTTAAAAAAAATCATAAATGTTTTTATAGCCTCTGTCACCCGCGCTATTATTACGAATCTATCACTCATGAAAATTGGTTCAGTAGTTTAGGCGCTAGAGTGGAACATACATACATACATAGACTGCCAAAATTATAACTCTTCCTTTTGGCTTCGCCGTAGTCGGGTAATAAAAAAAACTACGTTTAAAAAACCGCCTTCAAACTAAAAATGCACTAAAAAGTAAGAAATAAGTCCGTGATTTATTATTCTCTATACAATAATATACAATAATTGTTACTTTTGAAGTCGGTGCCAGCCAGCCCAGCCAGCCCAGGCAGGTGAACAGACGTGTAGTGAGAGAGAATAGTAATAGGTATATCTATTTAACTACTACTATTACTGTACTATACTATTGCTGGCATATATTATTGTAGTCTTTTTTGCGTTTAGTACTAAATTATTAATCGTAAACCATTGAAGAACCTGCCACAATGCACTGTTTACATCGTCGTAACTGTGTTGGTTTCTCTTAACTTTAAATATAAGAGAAGTGTCATCAGCAAAAAGTACAATGTCGCACAAATTCCTCACGTCGTATGGCAGATCATTAATATAAATTAAGAATAAAAATGGACCCAATATGGAAATTTGTGGAACGCCCATTTTTAAGACGGATCCAGAAGATTTTTCACCATTAACAGCAATGTTCTGGATCCTTTGGGTAAGGTAAGAAGCAATTAGATCAAGACCTTTATCACTTATACCATAATAATTGAGTTTTTTTTAAAGCGTTTTATGTTCAACACAATCAAAGGCCTTGGACAAATCACAAAATACACCAATAGCATTTTGTGATTTCTCCCATGCGTCGTAAATATGCTTGAGGAGCGCGACTCCTGCATCCGTTATTGACCTACCTTTAGTAAAACCATATTGCTCATTATGAAAAATATTATTTTTTTCAAAATGCTCCAAAAGTTGATTTAATATAATTTTTTCAAAAACTTTACTAAGTCTGTAGTTACCAGGATCGCCTTTGTCACCCTTTTTAAAAAGAGGTATAACTTTACTATACTATTAACTTTACACACTTGTTGAAAATAAGAGCTAGATGTGTAGCAATATTATAAATAATTTCAGTAAGTAATCTCACAGATTTATCCCATAAATCACCAGTTTTTTTTTTTAAATTAAGAGTTTTAAATGTTTTAATTATATCTACTGGTGAAACATACTTGAAGTTGAAACTATTGTTACAACCCAAGTGATTACTTTTTAACAATGCAATAGCATCGATGGGAGAAGATTTAAGGCTAGACGTTACTTTAACCGGAATTTCTGTACAAAATTTTTCAAAAGCGTTTGCCACTTCTTTGCCAGAATTTATTACATTCTTTCAATTTTCAACTTGTTCATTAATATTTACAGATCTTCCAGTAATACTATTAATAGCGTCCCATGTAGCTCCTATTTTATCGTCCGAGTTAATTATTTTATTTCTAATATTTATCGCCTTTGCCTGGATACAAACAATTCTAAATGTCTTTGAAAACTTTTTAACATATTGTAAAAACTTTGGATCCTGATTAAACAGCTTCTCCCCATATAGTTCATAAAGTTTTTCTCTACTTCTAAATATGCCTACAGTTGCCCAATCACTAAATATAAGTCTCAAGGTTTTGAAGAAGGTTTTTTCTTTAAAGCTATTATTAAACTGAGATAAAATTAAATGAAACAGTCTATTATACAGTTCATCTAGATTCTTCGAGTTTGTGTCCAAATCACTTATTTTTTGTTCAACACTTTCCTTAAAACAGTTTATTCTGCTAACAGTTATAGGACGGCAGATAATTTTTTATCTTTCTTCAACTATAGTATCCATTAAAGTAAACTTTTGACCGTAGTGGTCGGAACTTAAACTGTCAATAATTAATTTCTCACTCACTTGACACTGACAGAACACGTTATCTATGCATGTGGCATATGTACCTCCCACATGAGTCAGCTCAGTAAATAAATTTATTAAATTATACGATTTAAACAAATTTAATAGCCGACGACTCAAACGTTTCTACTATAATATCTACATTAAAGTCTCCACAAACAATTACCGACTTACTCTTACTACATAGTCTTTTAAGCACATCGTCCATTGTCGATTCAAATAAATTATAATCACTATTAGGGGGACGGTACACGCCCGACCCGAATTTTAGTACCATAGCTGGGCCTTTAAATAAGTTAACTTCAAACAGAAAGGGTTCTCCTCCATTTCATAATATCATTACGTACAAGAATTAGACTTCCTCCGCGATCCGCGTTAACTCTGACGAACACACTTGACATGATGAAATTATTTATATTTACTAAAATGTTATTTTTTACATACCAATGTTCTGTAATACATATAATTTATATGTCAAATTTAGCAATAAATAATTCCAATTCTAACTCTTTGCCGCCTAAACCTTTTTTTTTTTTTTATGCGGTGGATAATGCATTTACGCATCCCCTCTTAGAATAGAGAGGTATGTGGGGCTCATAGCAATCATGTGCCATACTACCCACTAAAAACCACCGGGACCATCGCCGTCTGCAAGGGACGCCGCGGGATCGCTGAGTTGCATTCCGTCGCGACGTTCCGACGGTTCCGCCTCCCGAAATTCGGGGTTTATTCTTGGGAGGCTAGAGTTAACCGCGCGTACTCGCGCCTACGTGTACTAAGCCTCCTTCTGCGAAGCGGGATCCCTCTCTCTTTCTCGTTCTGCAGACTCCTTCTGGCTGATTACCGCTTCGCAGAAAGTGGCAACGGCCCTCCACTCCAATGTCCCCGATAGCATCGCCCTAATCAGGTCCGCCAGCGACGACACGCCACCTACCACACACTATAGCCGGAAGCGTTGCGGCTCTCATGCTGGGCACTGCACAAGTGTGTGTTCTGCAATATCCGAAGCCGCGCCACATTGGTGACAAACCTCCTCCGCCTCCCTCTGAGCAACCCGGTGCAGGTACCTACCGAAACACCCGTGACCAATAAGTACCTGTGTCATCCTGAAAGTCAGGGTCCAGGAGACTGTGCGGTATCCTCTGATGGCTCTCACTGCCACCACTCTTTGCGGTCTGCGCAGTAGGGGTCTAGTTTTCGTCGTCAGGGTTCCCTCCCAGACCGGTGCACCATAGAGAGCCATGCTCCTCACGATCCCCGAGTACAGCCTTTTGCATAGAGAGCCAGGTCCGCCGACGTTTGGGAGAATTCGGCTCAAGGCGGCCGCAGTGTTCACCAACCTTGGAGATAGTTGTCCGAAGTGTTTCTCAAACTGCCACCTACCATCAAGCACAAGCCCCAGGTATTTCATGTGAGATCCTATCCTCACCTCTGTGCCACTGATCTTAATCCTTGCACCTGGAGGGGGCCCCCTCTTCCGCCCATGAAATACAATGGCTTCGGTCTTTGTCAGCTGCACCTCTAGACCAATCCTTGCAATGCGCTCTACCATCATTGACACACCAACCTCAGTCAGGCGCGATGCCTCGGCAAAACTTCTACCCCGAGATGTCACCAACGTATCATCTGCATAACAAATGATCTTCATCCCGGGGAGCAGCGCACCGCGAAGTACACGATCATAACCAATATTTCACAGGGTCGGGCCCAACACCGAACCCTGTGGAACACCGCGTTCAACCGCATGCCGACACAAGTTACGAGCACCGTCCTCCCAAACCACCTCTCTCCCCTAAAGGTATGCCTCCAACAGCCTTACCAAATAGGGAGGCACTCGAAAATACCGAAGCGCCTCAACTATGATTTCATGAGGGAGACTGTTAAACGCATTGGCTATGTCAAGAGACACCGCCACAACCACTTGTCCTTCTCTCATTGCCTCCTCCATAAGGTCTTTGAGTGCTAAAATCGCGTCTATAGTCGACCGGCCCTTCCTAAACCCATACTGAGCGGCAGAGAGTTGTGGGCGCTCTTCGCCAAGATGTTGTATGAGAAGACTCACGATAACTCTTTCAAAGAGCTTTGCCACTACGTTTAAAAGAACAATAGGTTTAAACGCAGAAGGTGATTCATCAGAGCGGCCCTCCTTAGGTATAAGACAAAGCCTGCCAACTTTCCAGCATTCCGGGAAGCTGCCCTGCGATAGACACCGGTTAAACAGATCCCTGAATTGTGTCCTTAGGTGGTCGAAAACGTGACAGATAATACGACCCGGAACGCCATCTGGACCAGGAGCCTTCTTCCTTTTCTTCACTTTATCAAGGGCTATGTCTAGTTCCTCATCTGTGACGAGAGGACTCACCCCCAAACCTAGGTCATTGAAGGGCGACGCGGACGTAGGGCAGTGTCCTATGGAAGCCGGGAATAGCCTACCAACCGTGTTTCGCAGTAGTATAGCATAGCATTCATTCTTCGCTTGGACCGCGCAGCGCGTGGACGTGTACACTTAAAATTATAACGAGTTACCGGAATAAATATTAACGTAGACCGAGTACGACAAAAAACATTCTCTGTGTGAGTGTAGTGTATAAACGACCACATTAAGTTTGAACTTTGGCTGCTGTTGGTGGTTATTATGTCAAGAGTCCTAAGATCACCAACTAGCGGTAATGTACATCATACGCTCTCAGATTCGGATGTCTCAAATTTTGATCCAGACATCGCTAAAGAGCAATGCTTTGTATCACAACGCTCCAAAAGACTACGCCAGTCTAGTGAAGACAAGTTTAACTCTTTTAAAGATGAAATCAAAAGTATGTTATGTACGCGCCTGGCTAAAGTAGTAGGCAATTTTACAAATTCGGTCATTGCTCAAATATGCAAATTGAACTAGTACATAAGGTCCAAATTATTCTCCGGATGCAACCAACCAATAAGGGGGCCCGGAAACAAAACGTCATCATGCCACGAAAGGAGCGCGGCAGGCTGCCCACGTCCGTCGTCATTGAGTCGACCTCTTGCCCTCTGCACAACACATACGCATTGTCTAAATCTGTTCTAATATTAAGTTCTGCATTGTATAAAGATTTAAACTCAAGTGTCCAGTTTATTGTCATGTAAATGAGCATTAAAATTAGATAAAAGGTGCTCGAAGTCTTTCATTTAGGCTTCCCAACGTTTCTATGTCGCTGACAAAGAAAAGTGGCGACCGTGACAGGACACGAAGCAGCAATCATCAGGGTTAGCTACAGCATCAGACCGCGCCAGGCAGCCATCCGCCCTGCAGCGCCCAGCTGATAAGCAACAGCATCAAACCACGCCAGGCAGCCATCCGCCCTGCAGCGCCAAGCTAATCAGCTAAGTGTCCCTATACCATTATATTTCCATCAATCCAAGATTCATACCTATTTCATGTTCCCGAGATATAGCTTTCATACTGTGTTACTAGCGGTAAGCAATGCGTACGTGACTACTGAACCTGAGTCCAAAGTTCAAATCTATGCACAATAAGTAATATAAAATACTACCAACAACCGTCGCAAGTTAACAAAGTTATCATTAAACCTTTTCATTTTATTTATTTCATGCAAAATCGTAATTTATTATTTATTCTTGATCTATTTAGCACATAGCCTTCGCTTCGCTGAGGAATTTTGTATATAAGATTTTACATTACTTTAATTTTCCCAAAGCTTACTAGTTCATGGCTTACTATTAATCGTTAACTTCGCTTCGCTGAGTTCAAAACTGTTCATCATTAATTTAATCTATTTAACGTTAAGTTATTACAATTTAAAGGTCTTGTTTGCTTTATTGCGTCTTTAACTTTAATCTAAACATAATTTCATGTGATGTTGCAGTATTTCATTAAAGCCCATTCATTATTTTCAGTTAATTTTATTGAATAAATCTTATCATCTATATCACGCTTCTTTAGCTGTTGCTAGTTTCACCATATTCACAATTTTTACATATAGTTTTCAGGTGGAGTGCTCAGCTGACTTGATACCTATCGTCATATAGTGCGCGTGCGGCGGGCTCGAGCGAGCGCAAGCGTACGCGACGGCTGAACAGGTTGAATGAAATAAACAAAGGGAAGCGTAAGATGCAATATTCGTTTCTATTTACAACTAATTAGCAATTTTTCACTATAACGTTTTAATTAATGATTGGTTTACTTGTGTACGTCTTGATTCGAGTCTTTATACTACATAATTATAGCTATGTCTGACAAGTTAAAAGAGTTATTAGCTAAACGCAGCTCAATTAAGGGGCGTTTAACTAAGTTTAAAAATTATTTTAGTTCCATAGAAGATTTAGACACGCTAGATCAAGTTGAGATATCTAAATTAAACATTCAACTTTCTAAAATTGAGACTTTGTCGAGTGTCTTCGAAGATTTGCAAACTCAGATAGAGATTTTGAACTCAACACAGATGGATACGGAGATCGAGGAGCGAGACAACATTGAGGTGGAGTTCGCTAGCCTCATTGCGGCCGCGCAGCATTTTGTTAATAAATATAACGAAGCTAACACGTCTAACGCTATCGATCCTCAGTCATCACAATGTTGCCATGACCATACAGTTGGAATAGGTTTCAAGCCCCCCACTTTACAAATAGGGAAGTTTGATGGTAGTTATTACAAGTGGCTTGAGTTTCGCGAACTGTTTTCTTCTCTTGTTCATGACAACAAGAGAATTCCGCCTACCATCAAATTTTGCTACCTTAATTCATATTTAGAAGGGGAGGCCGCGAGAGTAATAAGTAACCTAGAAGTATCCGAATCAAATTATATTAAAGCTTGGGAGTTGTTGTGCGAGCGTTATGATAATAAACGACTTTTAATTAAAAGCCATTTAAATTCTCTTTTCAATTTTGATTATTTAAGTAACGAGAAAGAAAGCGACAAGCTTCTTCGATCTATTATCGACAATATAAATAAAAATTTACGTGCACTTTCTAGCTTAGGCGAACCCACTACTTACTGGGATACTCTTATCATTCATTTAGTATCCTCACGACTCGGGAGTACAACTAGCATGAAATGGGAGGAGCACAAGAACAACCTTTCAGATTCACCTACTCTAGAACAATTTAACAAGTTTCTCAAGGATAGGGCAGATATTTTAGAAACTTACAATCACAATAGTTCGAAGATTGATTCTTTTTCACAATCTAATGTTAACAAATCGTACAATAAATTAAATACGAAGGTAAGACAGTCTCGATGTTCGTTTTCAGCCCAAGTATTTAATCAAAATGAGTCTAAAGGTTGTTTAGTTTGCCATGGTGAACATCGAATATATGATTGTCCAAATTTTAAGTCCAGGTCAATAGTGCAACGGCAGGAGTTCATTACTAAATCTAAGTTATGCCGCAATTGCCTGCGCCCTGGTCACACTAGCTACACATGTCGTCTCGGGTCGTGTCGTAAATGCAGAGGGCGACATAATACTTTACTTTGCAACGATAGTGGTCAATCGTCAAATGCTGTGAACCCTACCACATCTACTACTACAGCATCTAGTGAACAGCAAGATATTAACATTAATTTTGCCACTAATAATATTAACAAGTTGACTTTTCTATCTACGGCGTTAGTCAAAGCTTTTAATCCAATCAGCAATAAAGGCGAATTAGTTCGTATATTGCTCGATAATGGTAGTCAATCTAGTTTAATTACAGAAAGACTAAGAGATAGGCTATGTTTGCAGTCTACCTCGACGGAACCTGTCCAAGTTATAGGTATCGGAAATTCTAGTTCACACTGTGTAAAGGATATTTGCACACTTCGACTACAATCTTTACACAGTGATTTCTTCGTCGATTTAACGTGTCCGGTACTACCAGAACTGACAGGCAATATTCCTAGGTCTTTTATAAACACTAAGGGCCTCCACATACCTACAGATGTTCAGTTAGCTGATCCATCTTTCTTCAAGCCATCGCCAATAGATGTGCTAGTCGGCGCCGATTTATTTTGGCACACCGTAGGTAGTGAGCGCAAGAATTTAGGTTCTAATAAACCCTATTTAATTCAGTCTGAGTTTGGATGGATTTTATCCGGATCCCTATTTTTAAATTCACATCTTTCTCATATTAATTGTAACTTTCAAGGTTTAGAATCACAGTCTGACGATCTCAACAAACTATTGAATCGATTTTTCGATCTAGAAGAGTTACCACAAAAGCAAATATTAAACCAGGACGAGAAAGCATGTGAGCAACATTATAAGACTCATACTTCTCGCGATTCCTCAGGCAGATTTTGCGTTCGGTTACCACTTAAAGACTCACCGAATTGTTTAGGTAACTCATATATTCAAGCAAAAAACCGACTTTTAAATTTAGAAAGACGTTTCAAAAAACAACCTCAGCTTAAGGCACAATACGTTGATTTTATTAACGAATATATTCAATTAGGTCATTGTTCTATATTACAAGGTTCCAGACCAGATCCGTCATACTATTTATGTCATCATGCAGTTTTACGTCAAAATAGCGAGACAACTAAATTACGAGTTGTATTCGACGGATCTGCCCGCACTTCCTCTGGTATTTCTGTCAACGATTTACAATTAATAGGCCCAACGGTACAAGATTCTCTGTTTTCCATTCTATTACGCTTCCGTCAACATAGATACGTGCTGACTGGTGACATCGAGAAGATGTTCCGTCAAATTACTTTACACGAAATGGATCGTAATCTTCAGTTGATTTTATGGAGATCAGATGAGTCACAGCCTATTCAAACGCTTAGACTAAATACTGTAACTTACGGTTTCGCAAGCGCTAGTTATCTTAGTACTAAGTGTATCTGGAAATTAGGGGAAGATTGTGCAGATAAATCTATAAAAACCATAATCCAACACGATTTTTACGTTGATGACTTGCTGACAGGTGCCGATTCAATACCACATCTTCAACATATTTTAAATTCAGTTGTTTCAGTTCTACGCTCTGGCTGTTTTCCACTCAGGAAATTCAAGTCCAATGTATCCTCAATTTTTCAAACTTCTATGATAAACACATTAGACCCACTAACTCTTAGTGAGTCTACTAGTGCCTTAGGCTTACAGTGGCAGCCGCAATCTGACACCTTACACATTTTGACAAACATACCGACTCATTCTAACGAACATGTGACTAAACGTATAATTTTATCACATTCTTTCAAAATATTCGACCCCTTAGGTCTCATTAGTCCATGCACTATTCGACCCAAGCTTCTTATGAAGGAACTATGGCTTCGTAAAGTTGACTGGGACGAACCTGTTCCTCTTGATTTGCAACGCACTTGGGACGAATTAAAAAATGATTTAGTTACATTAAAGTCAGTCAACATTCCTAGATTTAGTTTATGTGAATCACCAAAAATTATTGAATTGCACTCCTTTAGTGACGCATCTATGTCAGCCCACGGAGCGTGCGTGTATTTAAGGTCCATCGATGCCAGTGAACGTGTAGTAGTTAAATTACTTTGCTCCAAGTCCAAAGTTAATCCTAGCAAGCCTGTTACTATTCCTCGTTTGGAGTTGTTGGCAGCCTTACTTGCCGCTCGTCTCTGCAAGTCAGTTATAGAATCGTTGCGTTGTCATATATCACGGATTGTCCACTGGTGTGATTCTAGCGTGGTGCTGGGATGGCTATATACAAGCCCAAATAAATTAAAAACATTCGTTGCCAACAGAGTTGTTGAAATTTGCGAAACCACAACTCCAGCGAATTGGCGACATGTCCCAACTAATGATAATCCGGCTGATCTTATATCTAGAGGTACTAAGGCTAACGTTCTTATAGATTCAGAATTATGGTGGTCAGGTCCAAATTTTCTAGTCAATACAGAATCGGAGTGGCCATCGCTAGTCAAACAAAACGATGGTGAACTTCCAGAATTAAAGGTTTGTGTTTCAATTATTAACGAGTCGGTTATTGAGTTCGAAAGATTTTCAAATTTTATGCGGTTAAAACGATCTTTGGCTTATGTTTTAAGATTTATACATAACACCAAATCTCCTAAAACTAAAACTACAGGGATTCTTACAACTGATGAATTACAAATTTCATTTAATTACCTTTGCAAGTTTTCTCAAATACAATCGTTTTCAGATGAATACAATGCTTTAAATAAAAAACTATCAATTTCTATTAAAAGTAATCTACTACCATTAAACGTATTTTTAGACAAGTTTGGTATAATTCGGGTAGGTGGAAGGTTAGAACATTCACAATACGATTACGATAAGAAACATCCTGTAGTCTTAGATTCTAAACATCATTTATCTAGCCTGATTTTTAAGTACGAACATTTAAAACAGATGCACGCAGGGCCTCAACTCTTACTTTACACAGTACGAAATTATATATGGCCAATAGGAGGTAGAAATCTAGCGCGTCGAACGGTACGCAATTGCGTGCGCTGTAGGCGTCTACGCGGTCAAACATTGACACCTATAATGGGCCATCTTCCATTTCAACGCACTATGCCAGCGTTTCCTTTTCTTACTACCGGGATAGACTTTGCAGGTCCGTTTACGATTTTAAATAGCAAAGGTCGTGGCGCAAAAACTTCCAAGTGCTACCTTTGTCTTTTCATATGCTTTCGATATAAGTGCGTGCATTTGGAAGCGGTAACAGAGTTATCAAAGGATGCGTTTATTATGACGTTACGGAGATTTATCGCTCGCCGCGGCAAGCCGCTTGAAATCTACTCCGACAATGGTCGTAACTTTGTTGCCGCTGCAAAGGAAATCGGTGCATTTTTGAAACAAAATTTAAATTCGATATCTGAGTTTGCAAGTAGCGAAGAAATAAAATTCCATTTTATACCAACTTACGCCTCTCATTTCGCCGGTTACTGGGAACAGGGTATCAAGTCAGCCAAGCACCACATCAAAAGAGTCATGGGCAATTTAAATCTCACGTATGAAGAGCTTTCTACGTTGTTTTCACAGGTGGAAGCTATTCTCAATAGCCGCCCCCTGTGTCCTATCTCTACATCCCCTCACGACCTTCTTTCTCTCACTCCAGGGCACTTCCTGATTGGTAGACCGCTGTCTTCACTGCCAGATCCAGTCCTGGAAGAAGAACAAGCTCATCGCCTGCAACGCTACGAACGGATTGAACAAGCTCGCCAACATTTTTGGAGGCGATGGCAAAATGAATACGTCAGCGAGTTGCAGCAGCGTTCCAAATGGCGTACACAGAAGAGGAATACTCTTCGTGTGGGAGATTTGGTTCTTTTAAAGGAAGACATGAATCCACCCCTACACTGGCGTTTGGGTCGAGTTACGCATCTTTTCCCTGGCATTGACGGTGTAAGCAGAGTTGCCGACATCAAAACCGAAAGGGGCATCGTAAGAAGGTCTTTCGCGAAACTATGCCCTCTCCCAACACCAGACGAATACTAGAATACCTGAAGGTATTCCAGGGGGGGGAGTTATGTACGCGCCTGGCTAAAGTAGTAGGCAATTTTACAAATTCGGTCATTGCTCAAATATGCAAATTGAACTAGTACATAAGGTCCAAATTATTCTCCGGATGCAACCAACCAATAAGGGGGCCCGGAAACAAAACGTCATCATGCCACGAAAGGAGCGCGGCAGGCTGCCCACGTCCGTCGTCATTGAGTCGACCTCTTGCCCTCTGCACAACACATACGCATTGTCTAAATCTGTTCTAATATTAAGTTCTGCATTGTATAAAGATTTAAACTCAAGTGTCCAGTTTATTGTCATGTAAATGAGCATTAAAATTAGATAAAAGGTGCTCGAAGTCTTTCATTTAGGCTTCCCAACGTTTCTATGTCGCTGACATGTTAGAAGACTGGAAGGGAATGCAAAATTCATTATTAAATAAACTGATTTCTGAAGTTGCCGAAATAAAGAAACAAAACACTCAAATAAAAAACACAAACGAAGAAATCGAAAAAAGTCTAAGTTTCATAAATGATGCCTATGAAGAAATGAAGAAAAAAGTTGACGTGCTCGAAGAAGAACGCAAGCAACATTTAATAAAGATCTCTTCACTTGAATCAACTATTAATGAAATACAAAGAAGTACAAAATTATCCTCGATCGAAATAAGAAATATACCAAATATTACAGAAACTAAAACTAAAACGGATTTGTGTGCAGTAGTCAAAAAAGTTTGCAAAGAGGTTGACGTTAATGTACAACAAGAAAATATCAGAGATGTTTTTCGAATAAATGGAAAATCAGGGAAAGGTACAATAGTAGCGGAATTCACTTCTGTAATACTAAAAAATGGTGTTATCCCAGCGGCGAAAGCCTATAATAAACGACACTCCGATAAAAAGCTTAACTCCTCTATATTAGGACTACCAGGACAACCAGCACCAATCTACATTTCAGAATCATTGTCTAGCAAAGCCAGAAGATTATTCTTTCTTGCAAGAGATGCAGCGAAAAATAATAACTACAAATTCTGTTGGACAAGTAATGGTAAAGTATTTATTCGTAAAGAAGCTGATGCACCTTGCATCGAAATTAAGGAAGAATCTGATCTACACGTCCACAAAATTCAATTTTGACTAGATTTAGGGTTAGTTTTATGTTTGCATTTTCTGGTGTCTATAAAATACTATAATATATATCTTATCACGCCTTATACTATAATAACATCCTATATTGATATATTTCAGTGTGTAATTCATATTTTTAAATGTATATTTTATCTTACGTTTCTGTCTCGTAATATATATTTTTTGGTAAAGATCATATTCGTAAGCAAAATATCTAAAGATTATCAAATTTTTAAGTTTTCCTCATTTTCACCAAGCATACTTATTCCAAATTAAGGTATCGTTACGAAATTTTCTGATAACATTGACCGTAGTCATTTTTTATAACTAATTAAAATTCGATTCTAACAATAATAACAATTTACTAGAAAGTATTGATAATATTTCAGCAGGTCCGTCTTTCCTATGTTTTCCAGAATCATGCAAATCCGTTTTGAAAAATAATTTGCCTGATGATAACATCTCAACATTAAATTTATTAACGCATAACATTAGAAGTATTACAAAAAGCTTTAGTCAATTTGAAGTGTTTCTTGATAGACTACAAATATCGTGTGAAATAATTATTCTCACAGAATGCTGGAATTCTAGGACTGCATTCTTTCCAGATCTAGAAAACTATAATCTACATTTTACCAAAACCAATCTTAATCAAAACGATGGAGTAGTAGTATATACAAGAGAGGATATATGCTGTACAGTTCGAGAAGTTATTGTAGCTGATGCTTCGTGCATGGTTGTCGAGATAGATAGACACACTGCCGTAATAGGAATTTATAGACCACCGTCTTGTATTAACGCGAACAATTTTATTAACTCGCTAAGTAGACTATTAAACACGTATACTTATTACAATAACATAATCATAATGGGCGATCTAAACATAGATGTAAGAGTCAATAATGAAGACTATAATTCACTTGATTATTTAGATTTATTGGCTTGTCATGGCTTACTTATAGGTCACTCACTTCCAACTAGAGATTCAGGAAAATGTTTAGATCATGCCATGATAAAGTCTAAATTCTCAACTGTCACACTCGTTTTCCAGTGTCCTATAACTGACCACACCCCGGTTTTATCCTGTGTAACAATGGCTAGAAAAATTAAAAGTAATAAACATAATATGGCTATTAATAAAGTAAATTATGATGCAATTATAAAAGATCTTAAATCCGTTAAATTTGACAGCATTTATAAATCAAATGATGTTAACTGGTCTGCGGAACAATTAGTTAGCATTCTTAAATTATCTATCATGAAAAATACACTACAATTACTGGTTCCAAGAAGGCTATGTTGCATAAAGCCATGGATTACACCAGGACTCGTTCGATGTATGCTAAATCGTGATCGCATGCATTTAAAATGTAAAAATAATCCAAATAACGAAATTCTCTCTATAACATACAAAAGGTATAAAAATTTCTGTAATGATTTACTTAAACGTTTAAAACGCAATTTTCAAAAAAACGAACTTATAAAACACTCAAATGACCCTAAAAAGAAATGTAAAATAATTGACAGCATTACAAACAGAAAAACCAAAAAGGCATCTTCAGCAGATCTTCTTAAAATAGAAAAGACACCTGCATTATCATTAGACAAGTTAAATTCATATTTTTCAAATATCGGAGAAGAACTAGCAAATAATATAAAGACTAATAATTTTCATACTAGTACCTTATCTACCCCTGTATTAAGTTCCATGGTTATGATAGAGGCAACGGAATTAGAAATTAATACTATAATTATGAACTTACGAACGGACAGTGCTGCAGGATGGGATGGTATTTCCACCAAAATACTTAAACTAGTAGCAAATATTATTGTACCACCCCTAACGCATATCGTTAATCAATCTATACGTAGTGGCATTTTTCCTAATATTTTTAAAATAGCCGTTATTCATCCTATCCATAAAGCGGGGAATAGAGACTGCCCTAATAACTATCGTCCCATTTCTGTTTTATCGGCACTTTCTAAGGTACTCGAGAAAGTTATGAATAAAGGGCTCATTTCATACTTAGAGAAGCAGAATATTTTATCTGATAACCAATATGGTTTCAGGAATGGTAAATCTACGGGGCAAGCTGTGGCTGATCTTACGAATTACGTAGCTGCACATATAGACGAAAGATATAAATGTGTTGGTGTTTTCCTAGATTTGACAAAAGCATTTGATACAGTCTCTATTCCCAACTTAATTAACAAAATGAATCAAATTGGAATAAGGGGAAATGTTCTTAATTTATTTAGTGATTATCTAAAAAACCGAAAACAAAGGGTAACGATAGAAGGACACTTTAGTAGTGATACTCCAATCTCTTTCGGCGTTCCCCAGGGTAGCATTCTTGGTCCAACTCTGTTCCTGTTATATATTAATGATTTATGTAGTCTCAAACTAAGAAACTGTAAAATATTTACCTACGCTGACGATACGGCACTCATTTTTCATGCAAAATCTTGGGAAGAGGTGGGATACTATACAGAAACAGGTCTTCAGCAAACAGCAAATTGGCTATGTCAAAATTTACTAACTCTCAATATCTCAAAATCAAAATACATGACCTTTGGTAATACTAACGCTACTTTGAAATCTACACAAAATTTAAAAATTAAATTGCATACCTGCCAAGTAAGAAATAGGGACTATAATTGTAACTACCTAGAGAAAACCAATTTAGTAAAATATCTTGGAATTTTGCTTGACGAAAAATTGACTTGGTGTCCACATATCGATGTTTTGTCTGGGAGAATAAGAAAGCTAATATATGTATTCAAATTACTATGAAATGTTACTGATACCATCCTACTTAAAAACATCTACCTTGCTTTAGCTCAGTCGATTCTAACATACTGTATTACAGCGTGGGGTGGAGCACACAAAACCCATCTCATAAAACTAGAACGCGCTCAACGCGCACTTCTTAAAGTTATGTTTTTTAAACCATTTATGTATCCCACAAAAAATCTTTACATAGAAAGTGAGCTTTTGACTGTCAGACAGTTATTTATTAGAGAAACTGTTCTAATCCAACATCAAAAAACTATATTTGACAAACAAAAACTTAATAAAAGAAACATGAACAGAGTTTGTCCCACATCAATAAACAAAACATATTTTATCAGAAAGTTCCAGTGCTATTTAGGTCCTATGCTGTATAACAAAATAAACTCGTTCCTCAAAATATATCAATTGAATAACTATTCATGTAAAAAAGTTTTAACATCATGGTTGAAGTTGCAAAATTACGAGGACACTGAAAAGTTATTTATAATTGTAAGGTTATAAAACTCAATCTTTAATATATATTTTACCAATGTAATAATGTGATATGTGTATAAATAGGTATACTTATGTAATAAAATTATAATACGATATGGGTGTATATAAACATATATATATGTCGGAGCATAGTAAAAGATTATCGATTAATCGAATCGTTATCGTTGTCTATGGCGTTGGAGTGGGGTAGTAGTCATTTCCGTTGTTTTGACAGTATCTACCCTCGACCCTTTATATGCGATCGACAGTCTAACTGAAGTCTTAGTCGTGCGCGGTCCCTCAAGAAGTGAACATCTAAGTAGTGCTAGTGATAGTGATAGTGTCAAGTGCAGTGTAGTGTGGAAGTGCTGTCCAACTAAGGTCACGTAAGTCCTTACAATTTAATTGCCACGTGGTTAAGTAAACACAATGTTAGGTTAGGTTAGCCTTAGGTTAGGTTAGCCTTGTGTTAGATTCGGTTTATGTGCGTTTAACCTTGGGTTTAAATAGAGAGCCTAGCAGTGGAGGCGAGTGTTGTAATTACTTAAAGGATATCCTTAAGCCTACACCTTGGTCACAAGTCCAAGGCACTGCTTAGGTTTCTCTCGTAATTGTTAGAGATCATATTTGATCATTTATCGGTTCAATAGGAGTATCTACGTTGCGTTTACCCAATATTTCACTCATTACCATCACCCCCTTTTAGTGTTCCCCAATATTCCCCATCTTCCTCCTTCCATCTCCTTTCACATCGTTTTAAAAATCCCCGACATATATAAGTAATACTATAAAAATATTTATTTATTTATATTTTATATGGTGATAATTTTTAAGTAATATTAACATAATAGAATATATATATATATATCTTTTAATTTACCAACTGAAATTATTAAAATTATTAATATTCTAACAAAAATAATAAATAAAAATAAAATGTTCTGAGGTTCATACGTTTTGTGGTATAACTAGTTGTTTACAATCAAAAAATTAATCATGGAGGTAGAATTAAATTATTTTCTTCGGCTTGAAACGACACTTCTAGTTGAGTCAGAATTTCTTAAGCGGGCCACTAAAAATTGACTATTCGATTTTAATATATTTATGAGCATATTATGGTAGCTTTATAAGTTGAAAGTAAAACCCTAAAACGATTTTTGAAAATTTCAATTTTTCAAAATTTTATGAGCGAGTAAAAATTTCGAGTTCTTTTTTTTTAAATAATAATATATCACTGAATAATTACTGGATTCTAATGAAACTTGAAATATCTTTTTTCTGGTAAGAGAGCACTAAAATTTTCTTGTGTCATCTTTTAGATAATACTCCAACGAATATTTAAAAAAAAAAATTTGTTTTCTACAACACCGAGAAGTTAGTTAAATTTATTGGTTATATGATTAAATAATACACCATGAGCAGAATTCTAATTCCTTTACTTCATATCGTAAAAAAACGTAAACAACTGAACAACTGCGATTTTTAATACATTTTTTTTATAAACTTAATATGCAACCTCTAAGCACAAAACAATAACAATATACCACCTCTTTAAATGAAATTTATTATACAATACTCCCACTTAAATTTCATAAATCAAAACTACCATAACATTTATCATTTTATGACCTGATCTCTTATAAAACAAAATCTATTAGGAGATAATGCTTTTGTAAGAAAGTCAGCCAATTGATTTAAACTTTCAACATATTTTAATTGAAATATATTTTGTTCGACCTTCTCTCTTATAAAGTTGTATCGTATGTCAATATGTTTACTTCTTTTATGAAATACAGGGTTATGAATTAACTTAATCGCACTTTGGTTATCGATATTTAATGATACATTATTTTGTGGTTCTCCTATATCAGTCAAAAATTGTCGCATCCAAAGAATTTCTTTAGCTGCATCACATGCAGCCATATATTCAGACTCTGTCGTTGACAATGCGACAGTATTTTGTTTACGGCTTGCCCAAGTAACTGGACCACCATTAAGAAAAAATATATATCCCGTATTTGACTTTCTAGTATCTAAATCACCTGCAAAGTCTGAATCTGAATATCCAATTAAATTACTTTTACAATTATATACTATTGACATACTACTTGTACCTATTAAATAACGTATTATTCTTTTTAAAGCATTTACATGGATATGTCCTGGCTCATTTACATATCTACTCACAATATTGACAGCATAGGATATATCAGGCCTAGACACTATAGACAAGAATAATAATGCTCCCACTGCCTCCCTATACGGAAAATGTATACGCTCTTTATTTTTATTTTTACTAATATGTACATTTGTTTCAGCCGGTGTTATACATGCTTTAGCTTCTGACATATTAAATTTATCTATCAATTTTTTAATATACTGTTTCTGATTTATTATTATCGAATCTTTTGATTTATAAATTTCCATTCCGATAAACGAATTTAATTTTAAACATTTCATATCAAAATTTTTCTTTAAATCATTAAGTATTACAGTCAAAATATCATTACTCTTCGATAATAATAAACCATCGTCTACATATAGAATTAAAATTACCTTAAAACCATTAAAGTATCCTACAAACACGCAACTGTCAGATGGACATGCTGTAAAGCCGTATGAAGTTAAGAATGACGTAAATTTTTTATTCCAACACCTAGAAGACTGCTTAAGACCATACAGAGATTTATTTAGTTTACATACCATGTTAGACTCAGCCTCAACACCCTTTGGAACCTCCATATAAATTTCTTCTGAAAGTTCACCATATAAAAAGGCTGTTTTTACGTCGAATTGTTCTATTTCAAGATTTTCAGATGCTGCAAAACTTAATATTATTCTAATTGAGTCATATCTAGTGGTAGGTGAAAAAGTTTCCTTGTAATCAACATCTTTAATTTGTGTAAACCCTCTCGCACATAACCGAGCTTTGTATCTCTCCACTTCTCCTACTTTATTTCTTTTTACACAAAATACCCATTTACTAGTTATAGTTTTCTTTTCAGTTCTTTCAATTATGGTCCAAGTATTATTTCTCTCATGTGCTTCAAGTTCTTCTTTTATGGCTTGCTTCCATTTTTCAGAATCTACACCATTTACTGCTTCTTCAAATGTACTAGGAATCTCAATCTCTGTAAAATTGACTTCATTTTCTTCATTTTTCTTCGACCTTAATTTCATATACATAATATGTTCATTATCTCGGTTTATTGTTTGAGGTGGATAATATGTGGTATCACTATCCTCTATACTTTGCATACTTTCATCTGATAAATCTCCTGTAGTAGTATCTAGACTTTGATTATCACAATTCTGTGAACAGTCGGACATAATGGGTTGATGTTCTTTTTCATTTATTTCAATTTGTACAATTTTTTTATTATATTCTGGAATACTTTGTTCATCGAATTTTACATCTCTAGATATTATAATCTTTTTAGTATTCATATTAAACATTCTATAATTTTCATTATCATATCCGACTAAAACCATCCTAATACTTTTCTGGTCAAGTTTACTTCTCCTTTCTTTCGGAATATGAACATATCCTACACTACCAAATACTTTTATATGACGTAAATTTGGTTTCTGTCCGCACCATAATTCATATGGAGAAATATTTATGGTTTGAGTGGAAGTGGTTCTATTTAGCAAATATACTGCACAGTTCACAGCCTCCGCCCACAAATACATTGGGATATTTTTGGCATACAACATTGATCTTGCTTTTTCCATTATTGTACGAAACTCTCTCTCGGCTCTGCCATTCTGTTGTGGTGTATATGGTGCAGTACATTCATGTATTATCCCATTACTTTCTAGAAAATCCTTAAATTCACGATTAACAAATTCTCCTCCATTATCTGTGTGTAATATTTGAACATTATGCTGAAATTTATTATGAACTATAGCGTTAAATTTTTTAAAATAGTCTAATACTTCATTTTTATATCTCATAAAATAGACATATCTATAACTTGTTGCTCCATCTTTAAATAATACAAAATATCTCATACCTGATACAGAAGGTTCCTCTAAAGGTCCACATACATCACTATATACAATATTTCCCGGTTCTGGTGTAATTCTATTTGATTTAGTAAATATTGCTCTTGATTGCTTACCATATTGACATGCTTCACAAATAAAGTTTTCATCGCCTGTCAATTTTACATCAATTGCACCAATTTTACTCATATTTTGTAGTTCTTTAATGTTCAAATGACCTAACCTCTCATGCCATAGCTTTATATCAGTTTGAACTAAGTTACATTTCTGTTCTACGACTGTCTTTATTTGTAGTTCATATAAATTATTATCTTTTAATATAGCATTCATTACTACTACTTTATCCTTAATTAACATTGCCTTTTTAGAATTTTTAATTATTACATATCCTTTTCTTGTAACAGCACCTTCAGAAAATAAATTTCTGCACAATTCAGGTACATACAGTACATCATTTAGTATACCATTTTCCCATTGTCCATTTATATATCTTTTTATTAATATAGAACCAAATCCACTTACTTTAAGGTTAGTTTTATCTCCTAATCTTACAACTCTACTATTATCACGCCCTTGGTATTCCTGTAGTTCATGGAAAAACTCTCGTCTATACGTCATGTGTACCGATGCACCACTATCTAAAATCCATACATCTTCCCCAATAGTATTTATATTTTCTTCAGTGTTAAATGCCAACGCATCATTTTCATCTTGATTCTTTCGCACATACTGTTTCGGAGCTCTACATTCTCTAGCAAAGTGGCCTCGCTTATTGCAATTATAACACTGATATCGACGATTTTCATAATTACGACTTTTGTTGTCATATTTTCCTTTCTCTTTATTCCCTTTATCTGTCACAAATGCTGTCTCACTAGTCATTTCACTTCCTAAGCTTGTTTCTTCATCTATCAATCGAGATGTCAAATTTTGAATAGTTTGATTTTCAGAACTAAGTGACAACCAGGCTTGCCTAAGAGATCTGTATGAAGCTGGCAACGTACTTAGGATTTTTGTCATTATAGCTGTGTCACTTATCTCTTCTCCACACTCTTTTAACTGTTTAGCTAAATTTTCAACTTTTGACACATGTTGAGCCATAGTATCACCAGCACTATATGAATACTGATAGAACTTTTCATGCACCATCATCTTATTAAATTCAGATCTATGTTCATATATGGCTTCTAATCTTTGTATCACATCTTTAGCTGTCTCACAATTTTCTATTAATGCTATTTGGTTCAAGTCCATAGATGACGTCAAAATAAACATTGCCATTCCATCATTTTTATGCCATTCTGCTATTTCATCTTTTTCGTCTGGTTTTAGAATATCTATATTAAGTCCCTTTGCTCGCAAAGCACATTTTATCTGAAATTTCCATTGACGGAAATTCTTACCATCAAATTTCTCAACCTTCATCGAATTTGCAACTTCCATTTTTCGCAATTTTCGTGAATCTCTCTTTAAGATTTTTTATTGCTCTTGCTCAATGCGGGCCCATAACCTATTGGTTATATGATTAAATAATACACCATGAGCAGAATTCTAATTCCTTTACTTCATATCGTAAAAAAACGTAAACAACTGAACAACTGCGATTTTTAATACATTTTTTTTATAAACTTAATATGCAACCTCTAAGCACAAAACAATAACAATATACCACCTCTTTAAATGAAATTTATTATACAATAAAATTTGCATTTGTTTATTAGAAAACTAATTAATAATAAACAATTTTTTTTTTTTTTTACGTAAATTATTTTTTTTCCTATTCATCTACTATTACTTAGTATACAAACCGAGTTTCATTAGAATCCAGTAATTATTCAGTGATATATTATTATTTAAAAAAAAAGAACTCGAAATTTTTACTCGCTCATAAAATTTTGAAAAATTGAAATTTTCAAAAATCGTTTTAGGGTTTTACTTTCAACTTATAAAGCTACCATAATATGCTCATAAATATATTAAAATCGAATAGTCAATTTTTAGTGGCCCGCTTAAGAAATTCTGACTCAGTGTGTTTTACTATGTACCCGCAATATGGATGTACATATTTTTATTTTGTATATTACATCAAATACTTAGTTTATTAATAGTTGTATAATTAAGTGTACACGTTTTTTACTAATAATAATGCATTGTCATATAAGAAGACAATAACGCCTAAGATGCAGGCTCGGCCTAGTTTAGGCGTTAGTGTGAAACAGTGTTATGTACTGCGTTTAACTCATACAAATAATGTAACTATTCGATAAAACCAGTGTAATAGATTTTTGTGTCAATAAAGTTTTTATTATTATTTATTATTTATTATTTATTATTATAGCAGGCATAGTCTCTGTGACTGGAACCCTTATGACTGGGCATTTCTGCCAACGAATTTCCAAGGCGAATTGCGAGTTCATCCACGCTCAGTGATTCTGAATGACTTGAGAAGGCCTACCTTTTTACGATCGCCGCCTCCGCAGCTAGATTTGCATCCAGACTATTTAGCGCCCATTTAGGGAACCTAGCAGAGAGCCACCGCTGTTGCTCCTGCGGTGCTGACGAGGTGGAAACTTCGAACCTTATGTAATTGTGGTACGAGAGAGTTTCTACCTCCTCTTCCACCCTCCAATTTCGAACACGACTGGCGACAGCAGGCGTTGCAAAAGATAGGTCGAATATCGAACGTGTTCAGCAAAGCCAGTTTCCACTGCAGTGCCCAGATCTGAACAGCCCGACACTTGCGATTAGGAGAGAAGTACACGCCGCATACCACGTACCCTCCCCAAGCTGCTACGACGAAACCTGACCCTTTCCAGTACCGACAGCGGTGTTCCGTTGGTGTCTCCAGTTAGGATCGCCACAACACCGCTTGGTGTTGTGGCGATCCTAACGGCGAAGCCCAATGCGGTACGGGCGTGATAAAATATGGTTCGCATACGACCGCTATATCGATACCCCACTCTGCGATAGTCTGCAGGAGCAGGTCCTGCGCCCCTGCACAGTGGTTAGCGTTCGTCTGGAGAAAGTTCGCATTGGACCGACTACTCATCCTGACATTATCTCTTCCTGCGAACTAGTTTCGCTTCTAGAGTGCTGGCGTGCACTAATCCTTACTGATGGGGGGTTACAACTTGTTCCTCCCATAATGTGGTCCGCTGGTTTACTCGAGTCCGCACAAATCGCGCATCGAATCTCCCTCACACATTCTCTTGCTTTGTGACCAGGACATCCACATCTATAGCACAGCTCTTCGCGTACAAAGGTGGAAGTGCAAAGGTGTCGCGTATGTCCGATGGCCATACATCTGTAGCACCTCAGTGGCCACTGTTCCAGAACGCGCACCCCAGCGCTCCAACCCACCAATAGTCTTCCTGCGTTACATAGCAACTTTGCCGAAGCAATCGGACATCGCGCGATCGTCATCCACATTCCACCGGGGCCAGTTCGGATTTCACCTACTCGCATATTTTCGATCGGGCAATTGCTTGAACGCGCAATCGCTGAGGCCACCTTTTCTACTGAAGCTGAGTCGTCCAAACCCGAGATCCTTATAGTTGCAGAGATTGAGGTTCGTACAACATCAGCAACACCATCAAGGGCATCACGCAGCCTCTGTGCTAGTTGCTCCGCCTGTTCCGGAGACTGCTCCTTTGGCAACTCCAACAATCTCGCGCCCGTAGCCGCTTGCCAAATCTTAAGACCAGATCTAATGCCCAATTCCGCAAGATTGACAGCCTGCTCCGCTCGTTCCAGAACCTTGGCATAGGTAACGCCGCTGCTGACCGCCTGTGGCTGTAGAGTAATCATCACGGCTGCCGTTCGTGGGACTGCCAATCTAGGCTTGGCTGTTTTCTTAGGGCCCTGCGTCCTTGTCGGCCTAACATCTGAGGGGACAGATTTTCTCTGGCCCTTTCTCACCACGGTAGTCCAGCCATCCGCCGCCTCCTCTCTCGGTCTATCTAAAGGCGGAAAATCCCGGTTAGACAAAGACTCAGAAGGTTTTTGTATACCCGAAGTTAAAGCAACTGGTGTCTTCGTGAGCCAGCAACCGTTCCACTACTCACACTTTTTCGCCTTCCAGCTGGGGGATCCGTGACCAAAGATTCCCTAGTTGAAATGGAATTCGAGGCTTGCGCATTATTCTGAATCCTGTCTCTTCTTTTATCCCCAGCCAACGGCGGTCGATAGTTCTTGGCTGGCAAGAGACGATCTTCGATATCCGCAAGTCGAGCGTCGATTAAGGTACCTACCGACTTCGTTATGGAGGCCTTTAGCGTCTCCAGCATATCAGCTCCCATCGATGGTGCAGAAGAAGAAAGACTTGCTGCGGCCACAGTCGCCCTCATCTCCGAAAATTCCCGGCGATGCGCCTTCAACTCCGCCCTAAGTTTGTCAACTTTACTCCTTAGGCGTCCATTATCAGCTCTGAGACGTCGAGTCTCCTCTGCTTCTGTTCTGCTTGCTAACGTTTCTACAATATTCTCAAGCGCAGCAGCAGAATCTTTAAGAAGTTTAATAAATCCGCCCTTAAGATTTCCTGACTTCTTAGCAACCTCGAGAATTATCGCAGTGTTACGACACGCAATAGCCTTCAGCTCTTCGGCGTTAAGTTCTGGCTGTATCCCGCTATTTTGGACCTCTGAAACGTCAGAAACATCTGAACCCGGATCTTGAACAGTCGTCTTATGAAAAGCTCGACTTCTCAGAGAGCGTTCAAACTCCTCTTCCATTGCTTCTTCATTTCTTTTCTTCAGTTCAGCTCTCGCTCGACTAAGCTCAGAATTTCCACCTCGTCCTGCTTTGTAGACCTTCACCGATGCTATTCTGGATTCGAGTTCGGAATCGGATTCGTCCAGGTCTGCTGCCTTGGTGAAAGGCCTTACACCATATTATCTTCTCTTCTACTTTCGCTACTTCTACTCCTCTCCAAAGGCTTATCCAGAGACTCACACCTAATCCCGCTTCTACTTCTACTCCTACATTCCTTACCATCCCTTCTACTGCTACTAGCCCGACTCGTACTCCCACCTCTACTACTACTTTCACCGCCACTTTTACTAACACCTCTACACCTACTCCCCCCTCTTCTTCTATTTCCCCTGCTTCTACTGACACCCCGACTTCTACTCACTCCACTGCATCTACTTATTGAATCTGTATTATCTTGGCATATGTTGCCCCCCTCAGAATTCGAAATGGGGCGCACAAAGTCCGCAGAATCCGTGCGGGGCACGGGTTCTACGAGCTTTGCAAGGGATTCTCCGACTGCAATGCAGCCGGTACCCTCCTGAGAGTATATCTTTCTTTGCGTTTGCCATTTCATTTTAACCTCCTTATTTTAAAAGGCGGAGGAACCTTTATCAAGCGCTAGCGACCAGGCCCCCCCGGCCATGCATCCCATCAGCACGCTATACTTTGGGATTCAGGGTAATTTTTTAACGAGGTTTTCTTCCTCACCAACAGGTAGTATCTTCTGTTATCCGCCCTTCGTCAAAGGATCACTTACACAGTCCATTCTGCTACTCAGAAAAGTACTTAGAGCGATCCAAGTGACGGAACACCTCTCACATATCCATCCTTTGACGCTACTCTTAAAAGTGCAAGATGACCGTTGCGCTTATCTATCGTTCTCAGTTGTTGGCCATGTCCAGCAGCTTTCAGCCTCAAAACGAAGTAAAGCTGCCGACCACGCCCAGGGTGCACCACGCGGAGGTAACTGACCTGCACCCCTCCGCCTAAACCTTGCAAATTTTGATGTATAATATTAATCTTGCACGGTTTAGGCTTTGTCTGTCTGTCTAGTTTAAACTAGGTTGTATATTAGTCTAGGTTGTATATCTTTCTAGTTTAAACTAGGCTACAGATGCGATCGAAATTTTTAACCTATTATAGAAAATTTTGAAACATCATTTGCGTTTATAAAATAAATTCCAGAATTTCTACTGAGAAATATCCTAATAGCGGTACAGTTGAAGCTCTCAGACTTTATACCTGATTTGCAGATACCTTAATGAGATATACTTTTTGAGCCCCGATGCTACAACAACGGGGTCTTATACGTTAAACGTGAATATCCGTATGTCTGTCTGTGACAAGAGAGAAAGATGCGACTTTTTTGTATGAAAGCCAATCTTTCAGTCACTAACAGCAGACATTTCGTATTTAGGCTCATGGAATAGTTTCTTCGGTGGTATCTCCTAGACATGTCAACCTTATGTAGTCTGCGGTATATCCAACTCCTCAGCCACTAACAGCAGACATTTCGTATTTAGGCTCATGGAATAGTTTCTTCGGTGGTATCTCCTACACATGTCAACTTTATGTAGTCTGCGCTATTTCCAACTCCTCAGCCACTAACAGCAGACATTTCGTATTTAGGCTCATGGAATAGTTTCTTCGGTGGTATCTCCTACACATGTCAACTTTATGTAGTCTGCGCTATATCCAACTCCTCAGCCACTAACAGCAGACATTTCGTATTTAGGCTCATGGAATAGTTTCTTCGGTGGTATCTCCTACACATGTCAACTTTATGTAGTCTGCGCTATATCCAACTCCTCAGCCACTAACAGCAGACATTTCGTATTTAGGCTCATGGAATAGTTTCTTCAGTGGTATCTCCTACACATGTCAACTTTATGTAGTCTGCGCTATATCCAACTCCTCAGCCACTAACAGCAGACATTTCGTATTTAGGCTCATGGAATAGTTTCTTCGGTGGTATCTCCTACACATGTCAACTTTATGTAGTCTGCGCTATATCCAACTCCTCAGCCACTAACAGCAGACATTTCGTATTTAGGCTCATGGAATAGTTTCTTCGGTGGTATCTCCTACACATGTCAACTTTATGTAGTCTGCGCTATATCCAACTCCTCAGCCACTAACAGCAGACATTTCGTATTTAGGCTCATGGAATAGTTTCTTCGGTGGTATCTCCTACACATGTCAACCTTATGTAGTCTGCGCTATATCCAACTCCTCAGCCACTAACAGCAGACATTTCGTATTTAGGCTAATGGAATAGTTTCTTCGGTGGTATCTCCTACACATGTCAACCTTATGTAGTCTGCGCTATATCCAACTCCTCAGCCACTAACAGCAGACATTTCGTATTTAGGCTCATGGAATAGTTTCTTCGGTGGTATCTCCTACACATGTCAACCTTATGTAGTCTGCGCTATATCCAACTCCTCAGCCACTAACAGCAGACATTTCGTATTTAGGCTCATGGAATAGTTTCTTCGGTGGTATCTCCTACACATGTCAACTTTATGTAGTCTGCGCTATATCCAACTCCTCAGCCACTAACAGCAGACATTTCGTGTTTAAAATCTTAAACATGAGTGTGTATTACGGTAGAATGTTTCTATCATACTTTAAGAAGTATAAATAACTATTTCAGTGAGGTTTTTTAAATTTTGTATTAATAGTTATTATGAAATTAAATTATTATTTTTTATATTTATTACGGGTCGCACCCCCCACTTCCGGCACGCTACGTCACCGGATCACTCTCCGTTTTTATTTGTTAGCTTATGCTTTTGATATAATCATCAACAAGGCACAGGGACCAGCTCAGCGCGTTGCAGGAGTAGACCTGAGTGCTAACTGTCCCTCGCACGGCAATGTAACTTGATGTAGCTCTATCCCGCTCTATCCCGTGGGCAACCCTTACAATGTCTACACATTCACATCTGACGGTTCTACCACTAATATTGTATACCGGTAAGCTTTAGAATAATCTGTAACGAGTACAGTTGTAAGTGGTGTAATAAGTTTTATATAGGAATAATTAATTTAATCATTAAGATTTTTTTTTTGTTTAAATAACTAATGTATGTAAATATTTAGCAAATAGTTGGCTACTGTTACTAACATCTACCTGCCGAAGGGTTCCGAGGGTTCACGCTTTGTGTTTGCTTACTTCAATGTACCAGGTCATGTGGTGAGGAGTATACGTAGATATATTGCTGCGATAAGTAGGACGCAGACGAAGTCGCGGGCACAGCTAGTATGAAATATTTTCCAAAATATTAGATTTTAATAATATTTACTAAATTTTTGCTTATTCAATACGTTCTTCAATACGTTTTGCTGACGGAGATAACTGAAAATACCTCTTACATCTGTGCAAAGATTTACTATTGTATACCTCCACGACCGCCAACTTCATGTTGCTGGTAAAGCCCAGGATGATGAATATTTTGGATTAAAAGATATAACCAAAAGAAAGCTGTAGAACGTCATCAGTATTGGTATTGGACATAGTACGACATAGTGCGACATAGTAGTACGTTTCGTGATATAGTGACCAGTAAATGTCAAGATGAATTCATAGTGACCATGCATGCATTGGAATATAGTTCCTAAAAGATTGAGCGTCTGCATCAGCTTCGGACTTTAGGGTCGGATGAGACGATACGCTGGTGAAATAATTGTAATCAGTGGTGAAATTAATTTGAAAAAAATATATTTAAATATCCTTAAGAGTGTTAATGCCGACAGCAAAGACTGTCTATACCAAATTACGTGATAGTGCAGCGATGGACTTAAAAAAAACTCAAATTTTATTAAACCTTTAATTCAATGTCCACAATATTTCTTATAACTAACTTATAAACTAATGGGCTCCCCCCGCTCTCACGAGTTTTGTTGAAGCCCGCTGAGGTATTTCGCAAGACTGCCTCGTCGCTTTGTATTACACAGGGATGGACTCGTAATGAGCAACTATTTGCCAATGTTTAATGCAAATGTTTCTTGCATTCTGATAGCTCAATCTCTTCTTTATTAATTTCAATTTTCTTCGTAGTAAATCGACGACGGTAAAGTAAGCCAATGAGTAAAGCTGCACTTAATAATCCGAAAAGGATGACGTAGAGTGGTATTGTTGTATGATAGAGTACGTCATTGGTGGTCTCACGTGTTGGAGATTTGTTTCTGAATGTTGTGCAATGTACTGAGATTCGTGGAAGTCAGGCGGTAGCTTCGTTCATGTTTATGATTTGTTGCCGTGGGTGGTATGATGATTTCGACACTCGTTCCTTTAACTCGATTGTCAATATTAAACAATGAGAATTCCGATGTCTTCAACTTGCAGAACTTTGGTAATGTTACGAAATAGCTGCCTTCTAATATTTGATATTTTTCTTGACCGCAGGAAAGTTGGACTCTCGTAGGATTTCCTTTTTTTATTGTGCTGACTGTCTAGCTCGGTGAGAGTTTCCTTGTTCATAGAGATTGGCGTGATTTTACACGTTTCATCTACCTCCTGAAAATGTATTAGTTTATTCATACAGTCAGAGCCTGTGCGAATTTGATGTCCCAGGTTTTGTTGACAGATGTAGACGGTATCTACCTTCGGGCATTCAGCCTCTATGTACACAAAATCTTTAGAATTGGTAGCTATGAAAGGATATGCAGGAAGGATAATTTCAAGATTTTTATTAGGTACAGGGCAAAGTCTATATAATTGTAACGATAATTTTAATATGATGGGAAATTTTAAAACTACAACAATTTTCTTATCAGAATAATAATATTGTAGTAATATCTAATATCTAAATTTAAAATCTCGTCTGCGTCGTATATATTTTTTCAATTTGCTTATATATTGATAAAATAGAACGGTGCAAGGACATGGTGCGACTAAAAGCTAATATATTTTCTATTTTCGTAATCTCTTCAAAAAGCTCCTGGACGTTATCGCTAAGTATGACAAACAGTTGCGTGAGATACGAGAACCTAGACGTACGTGCTATGTGCAATGACGTCATATTAATGGCGTGAGACAAAGCTCTATCTAATTTTATCTGATTAATAGTTAAATTTTTAAGTACAATCATTTGTTGTAACGAAAATTCGTTAAATAAAGTTATATGCTTATTTAAGTTATCTGCGATTAAATTATCATTTTATCTCTATCTGGTACGAAAGATTTTTTATTCTGCAAACATTCAAGAGCTTTCTCTAACGTAGGGGGCCGCATACATCGTATGCGCGAACCTAAAGGTTCGTGCTAGTGCTAGTTCGCTTCGACTCAACAGTTGTATTTAAATTATCGTGTAATTCATCATAAGTAATGATATAACTTAATAAATGTTGTACACGCTCATAAAACATGTGAGGTGTATCGGAGCCCTGCGTTAATTGGGAAAGATCTGTGTATAAAGTAGTTTCATCCCTATGATCCGAAAAGCAATTTATTAAAGTATGATTTCTTATGCTTTTCCAGTCCGTGGGTATGCCATTATTTGTTAATGTTCTGGGTGCATTGCCAGTAATTTTATTTAAAATGCCATTTATTACGGCAAGATTGGATAATTCATATCCTGGGCTGGGTTTTACATAAGTTATTACTAATCTATCACATAAATTTAAAAATCTTATTAAAATATTAGGATTTCCATCAAACTCTGGTACTAATCTTAACGTTCTAATTACGTTATCTATTATTTCATTATAATTAATTTCCACCATTTATGTTTCCTCAAAATTATCGATATCTTTGAAATCTAGGTTTCTATTAGCGTCTCTTAGCGCGATGCGAGAGATCGACCGGGGGTTGGAAAGAAAATTGTGTAACTCACATAATCATTTTGGCGACACGAGGAATCATCGAACAGACAGCTGGATGCGTGGCCTCAGAGTCCTTCCTCTTCCTTCGCTGCACAGTTCTTTTGGAACGTTTATCAGCACGCACGAAATAGTTTATCACGATGATAGTCTATTCACACACGCACTGACTCGACAATCCTACCGACTGCGCCAATTACGTGATAGCGCAGCGATGGACTTAAAAAAAACTCAAATTTTATTAAAATATTTGGCACAGGATAAATGTTGGATTGATCTGGCCAGCGGACAGTCCTGATGTTTAGCAATCAGCACGCACAGAGACTTCATAAATTGTTAGTGTCAAACTAACGGCTGATGTTGTTGAATAAATACAATAAAATAAAATCAAATTATTTTATTTGTTATTTTTTTTAGGAATTGTATGATAATCTACAGCTATAGAAACTCATTGTTAGTGCCGTGACCGAAGAAAATGAGATTCGTTTTTATATATATACCTAGATTTAAGTAGAACAATATGTTTATTGAGACTATAACAGCAGTTATCCTTCGATTATAATCTAAAGTGACACATCATTTTCTCAAACATAGGAGGCATCAAATAGACCTCATACGAGTAGTTATCAAGTATGCAACTGTCAATGAACCTAAGGGAGGTAAGACGATTATATGGCTGACTATATATACAAACAAGCCTCTTAAGGAAACTGTCTCGCACTTAAAATTATTACTATTTTATAACATGGAGTTTCTATGCAAATTTTTAGAGCTTTTAGTTTAGTATTCGTGGAATCCTCATACAAACTAACCATCCCCATTTTAAGGGGTTAGGGGGTAAAAGTTCCAAGTTTTATAATTTTTTAGTTATTTATGTACTTATACTAGCTTACACACGTAATTTCAGCTTTTTAGGACTTCGGGAAGTACCCTATAAATTTTGATGATCATATATTTTTAGATGTCAATAAAAACTAAAGTATTAAAGATATGGAATTGAAACTTTGTATATCTAATGATTCCACTACTATCATTATGTCTTGAGAATTTTGTAGGTCTGATGTAATCCGAAACCAAGTTATGAGAGTTCAAAAAAAAGACGAATTGTTTCGAGAAAAAGTAGTAGTGCCCTTGTGAGTTGCGCTTCCCTTGGCTCGTCTTGGTGGGTAATTGCACTGCACTTTACACCGACAACGCCATCTATATGACAGAAGAAAAAAAATTAATAAAATTAACAACAAGTAGTTAAACTTTAAAAACAACTTATTTAAAAATTAAAAAAACATTTTATATTATTGTAAAATATTACATAATAGTATTGTAAAATCCTAACATAGATTAGTGATTATATTGTGAGTCAATTATCAAACACGTGGCGCCATCTACAGGACGTGTGACAGGTTCGACTACCTGAATAATATTTGTAAATGAATATAACTTTTGATTGAGTGAACCGATTGCGATGAATCAAACACTAAATGTTACTCCGCAGTTAGCGCTACAATTGTATATAAATGTCACTCGAGCGGAGTCAGTAGTTTCCGTGTTTATCGCGCACAAACAAACGACAAACTGTAACCTCTCCTACCCTTCGGGTGGGAGGTTAACAAAAAAAATGTAAATTAAATTGTTTAATGACAATACGATCAGGAAGAATCCAGAGTTACAATCATTAGAAGAAATAAAAACACAACTTTATACTACATAAAGTTTTATTATTAAGAAATGTTAATTAAGTAATTATAAAATAGTAGAAACAGTGAATCGAAAAGCTACTTAAAGCTTCCTTCGCATTCGAGAACATTTAACAGGATATGATTTGCGTGCCTGAGGGACTGACCGTAAGGCTTATTGTGGTATAAATGGAGAATTGAGTAAACATACGAAACAAAGAAAAAGATTAAAAAAACAACCGGTTACTTGGGTAGTATTCACTGTCATCCCGACAGACCACATGGAGAGAGTATGCAGGCAGCCCATATGATAAGTAAAGAAACTTGACCATCGGGAACAAGTGTCCTCCGGATACAAACGCACTCCTGGAAACAAACGCTCGCCAGGAAACAAACGCCCTCCTGGAAACACACGCTCCAGGGTACAAACGCCCTCCAGGGTACACACTCCCACCTGGGTACAAGTGTCCTCTGGGTACAGACACCCCACTGGGTACACACTCCCTCTTGGGTACAGACTCTCCTCTAGGTACACCTCCTGTGGAGGTTTTTAGTATGTTAGGCTTGTTAGGACATTAAGGATTCCAAGCCTGGCATGATGATAGAGGGAATAATGCTCGCACGCAGCATGGCTCGCGTTACGGCAGCAAAAGAAAAAAAAATAACATTGGGTGCTCCTGGCTCCCCAATCCAGGATCACAAGAACAGTCTCCTACCCATACGACATGGAGAAATAGAAAGAAATGACTTATGACAACTTGACGGAAGAGAAAAAATATTGCCAGATCCTATAGTGAATGACAATAAAAAAAAATCGAACGATTTAATGTATAGGTCACGTGTACCATTATTTTAATAATCGATTTAATAATTACAAGGTTAGGTTAGGTTAGGTTAGGTTAGGTTAGGTTAGGTTAGGTTAGGTTAGGTTAGGTTAGGTTAGGTTAGGTTAGGTTGGGGTGCTAGCTGCGGAAACCTCCTCGAGAGCCCACCATTTTGTGGGCCGGTGCACCCTGGGCAACTACGGATAGTAATTTTCCACTATTACTATCCGGAGGCCAATATCCGCAGAAGAGGGGCGCGTAGGCGCAGTGGGCGGTGGCTGCGTTGCAGCGTCTAGTTCTGTGTGTCCCGCTGCGCCTCCGTTCGTGGGGTAGCCACTCAGTGGCGCAACCGTACTCCATGATCGGGGGGGCAGTTGGACATATCTGATGCGTGGGCGTGAAAGCGTCATGGAAAGGCGCGTAAGCGCGAGTGCCTCTTGCGCTGGATGTTTCGCCGTCGACTCCTGTCTCGGTGTAGTAGCGTATCCGGGATGGGAGGAGCGGTCGGGCGGCCGGCGCAGAGGTTTGCGCCAAGGTTGGGCGCGGAAGTCGCGGAGCGCCGGCGTGACGGGCGCGGGCCTTAAACTCCAACGTTCGTACCCTGGGCGTCGCAGACGGCGGTTAAGTCCAGGGGGGTCCGGTGGCCGGAGGTACGGGTCGCTCCGGGTACTCCTCTGTTAGCAGAGATGACTTGTGAGCGACCTGATCTCGAGGGATATGGGCCGTTTCTGACTCCTCCGGGGGCTGGGTGTTTCAGTAGACATGTCCTGGCATCCCCCCTCGGTTAGGTGCTTGGTAAAGCGAGCCCATGGGCGGGTTTGAACTGCGGGTACTTGTACCCGCAGACGGGTGGTTGTGCCGAGGCGTCCGCAGTAGTATGCTAACGCGTTCCTGCGGCGCCTAACATACGGCATGGACGGTGGTGGGTTTTAGTGCGGTAGTCCAGCGCTTATCGCTGGGAGTCCCACATAACCCCTTCAAGGGGTATGCGTAAATGCATTTCCCACATTAAAAAAAAAAAAAAAAAAAAAAAAAAAAAAAAGGTTGGGTTAGGTTAGGTTAGGTTAGGTTAGGTTAGGTTAGGTTAGGTTGGGGGTTCAGAAGCACATACGTCCTCGTCGTTTCCCCTGGGCCCCGTCCTGACCACCGTAACGGAGTGGCAGGCGGGTGGCTGAAGTGTGCTAGTGCGGTATCCTCAGTGTGTGCGATTACGCAAAGGTCATTCTTCCCCAGCTCCCTCCCCTTTGGGTTGTAGGTAGAGCGGGGCACACGAGGTATTTTAAAGGCGGATCACATAGTTTACCTATGTCGGGTACGAAGAACGAAGCAGCATTGGCTGCAGCACTTGACCCCGCAAAAACTGCGGGTGCCAATTCGAATAAGTCTGGTGCACAGGGCGTCAGAATAGGTACAAGACGGCGCCGTCCCCAGATGCCTCTTGTACCCTCGGACACGGACACCGAAACTGATGACAAGGCAGACTCAAAGCGCGACTCAGTAGAGGAAGCCTTTGAGCGCACGCTTCGGGCTAGGCCTTTCCGCAGGCCAACTCCAGCAGGGGTAAAGGGCCCTAGCGATTCTGATGTTCTGTCAGAAGTGGACAAAAGAGATCCAACATTGAGGAACGCGGACGAGCTGCGTGCTGATGCCGGACGGAGCGCATCTAAAATCATAGAGCTGGCTCAAAAGTCTGGCAACCTAAAAGGAACGTATGTTAAGATCCTAAAGGAGTCCGCCAGCAATTTGAGGGAGATCGTGGACGCGCTAGCGGACAGAACAGAAGCGGAAGAGGTTCGTCGACTTCGGGTCGACAACGCTCGCCTACGCAGGGAGCTCGAAAACGCGAAGGCCGAGTCCCTGGCGTACAGGAGGGATCTTGAGGAGATGAGTTCCTCTAAACAAGCCGCACCCTCGTCGTCCGGCGTGGTGGCAAACGCGGCAGAGGAGATTAAAACAGCGATAACCTCGATGCTGGAAACTCGTCTCTCCAGGATCGAGGAGCGGCTGTTTATGACAGCGAACATACAACCACCACTCGCGGTTGATGGAAGGAGGCAGACGGTGCTGGCTCCGCCAGCTGCGCTCACTCCCGCAGCATCCCAGCCCGACACTGCCTCAGCAGCCCCTCTAAAGAGAGGGAAAAAGAAGAGCCCCCAGCAAGTGGCGGCCACAGCACTGGAGGCTCCGCCGATTACGGAGGAATCGGCAAAGGCTGTGCTGGCGAGTGCGCCTTCTGCGGTGCAAGAAGGCGATAGCTGGGTGACGGTCGTTCAGCGCAAACGCAGGAGGGCAAAAAACCCTCCGCCCCAGAAGGTAGCGCCGGCCGCGGCGCCTAAACCGAAAAAAGTCTCCGCTAAACCCAAGAAGAGGCTCGTGGCTCCTCGCACGTCAGCTGTCGTCGTGCGGCTACTGCCCGAGGTGGCAGAAAAGGGAGTCACCTATGCCAAAATCTTAGAGAAAGCGGAGATGAGCATCGACCTCGCGGAGCTGGGTATAGGCGCCGGCATGAGGATCCGCCAGGCCAAAACCGGGGCTCGGGTGTTGGAGTTGCCGAAGGGGCAGACACCCGAGCAGGCGGAGACCTTAGCGGAGAGAATGCGCATCGTGTTGGATGGCTTGGCGCAGGTAGCACGGCCAACCAAGCTCGTGAATCTCCGGGTGGACGGGCTCGACGACTCGGCCACCAAAGATAAGGTGGTTGCCGCGGTCGTGCGAGCGAGCGGCTGTGCTGCGGAGGCGATGCGCGTCGGTGAGTTATGGACCGGCCGCGCAGGTATGAAGGGGGTGCGAATCTCCTGCCCCGTAGACGCTGCAAAGGCGCTGTCCAGGGCCGGGAGGATCCTGGTCGGCTGGAGTTCCGCCCGGGTGCAGGTACTGGATGACCTACCCATGCGCTGCTATAAGTGCATGGGCCTAGGTCATACTAAAGCCCTCTGCCCTTCGCCGAAGAACCGAGCAGACTTGTGCTACCGGTGCGGCCAAGAGGGGCACAAGGCGGCTCTCTGCACAGCCGCAATGCGCTGCGCAATCTGCGCGGACGCAGGCAAG